>CM076854.1:129020775-130357590 GCA_039519185.1 Astragalus membranaceus
TCATGCCTTTAGGATTGCTTGAAAATCGATTTCATGGCCTTTAGAATATACTATAAATCGATTCTTGGCCTTTGGTATATAATAGAAATTGATTCTTGCTTTCCACAAAACTGTTTTTAGGTTTTTGCCATGCATGCATAAAATATTTTCCAAAGCTTGCCATGCATGCATAACATATTTTCATGCAAAAATCATTTTTATGAAATCTTTTGTGAGTGATGACCAAAATGCCCTTTTTGACCCTAAAAACCCTAATTTCCCCAAAAAGTGCATTCTAACCCTAAAAATGATTTCAAAAACTTTGGAGCGGTTTCTAGGACCCAAAATGCATTTTTCGTGTGGAAAATTAGGGTTTTGACCTAAGCCGGACAAAATTGGGGTATGACACTTGTCACCCCATTTCAGCCACTTCACCCTTAATCTTTGCCCCCAATACTTTTCCTCCTGTTGCCTTAGGTCATCAATCTCTTTTCTCAAAACTGCCACTTCATTCCAGTTTATGGTCTCCTGGTTCTGATTCAGCAACCAAGTGAGCCTATCTTTCTTGTGCTTTTTTTGGCTAGCAGCATTGCAAAAGTTTTTCTTTTTCCAAGTCACCAAGGAATGCCTGCAATTTCCTAGCTTGTCCTTGAGTGTAGTCCATGGATTTTCCCCAGGGGTGGGAACGTTCCAGGCTTCAGTGACAATATCTTTGCATTCAGGGTGATCATTCCACATAGTCTCAAACTTGAAAATCGTGCCACTAGAAAGATCAGGTTTAGGTTTAAGCACAACAGGAGAATGGTCAGAGTTTATAATAGGAAGAGCTATAGCAATAGCATGAGGGAACATTTATCTCCACTTCCAATTAGCTAATACCCTATCAATTCTCTGCTTAGTCACAAGCCCATCTCTTGGATTACTCAACCAAGTGTATCTACATCCTTTTAGTTCCAAATCCCCCTACTCAGAATCATCTAAGAATTCCCTGAAAAGCCTCATTCTAATAGGTTCTATAGGCCTAGACCCATCCTTTTCAAAACCGACTTTCATCTCATTAAAATCACCAAAACAGCACCATGGCAGTTGGTTAGAAGGCTTCAGCTTCAGAATTTTACCCCATAGGTTTCTTCTTTGTGAGAAGGTAGAGTTTCCATACACACAGGTCATCTTAAAAACCTTCCCTGATCTTCTTTCCTTCAAAGCCAAGTGGATGTAGTTCAAGCAAGAGTCCAAGACTTGGACTTAATAGTAATCATTCCATATTAAACCAAGACCTCATGAAGTCCCAATAGCATCCACATTGAAACAATGTTGGTATCTTAGTTTACCTCTAATTCTTTCTACTCTATCCTTACGGGCTCTGGTCTCCATAAGGAAGAGTATGACCAACTTATGACCCCTTACAAGGTCATGGAGTTCCCTACTTGTCGTGGCTGCCGCCAAACCACGACAATTCCAAGCAATACAAGTCATTTGGAGGTTGGGGGCATGGGATGACCCGCCTCCTCAGCCTTAGACTTATTGTTGTGTCCCATAGCAAACTCTCCAACATACCCTCCAGAGGGGATATTTTGTCTTGTCCCTCAACTTTAGCTTTCTTTGAATCAGTAACTTGTTCTTCACTTAAATGCTCTTTTCCTCTTTTATTTTTCAGGTTCAAGCCAGCTCCCAAATTTAAAGCAAGTTCCTTCTCCTCATCCTGCTTCAGCGTGTGTTTTCCTTCATTTGGGCAGTTGTCATCTGGGGGAAACTCAACAATGTACTTCTAGGGTGAAGTTGGTAAAAGCTTTGAGGGCTCCCTCCATTTTGTACTCTGGTCAGTAATAAAATACTGACTGCTTGCTTCTCCTCTCTTCCATTTGAATTGAGAAGTATCAGAAGCCCTCTCAATTTTGTTCTTGAAAGAAAAATTATACATTTTCCTTTTCACAGCAGTAGCTTTAGTTGGAAATATATTGGCCCCCTCATATATGACTTGGTTATCCTCCGGGCTAGGTAGTCCGTGATAACTATAGGTGTACTTAGACCAACATCCTTCTTCATAAGGTGAAGATCATCAATGTTGTTCAATGGGCCTAACCCTGGAGACACTTTATTGTAATTTAGTGGAATAGTAGTGGATAGTTTTCCATCAAGCATTGGATTTCTCGGTGTGTGTGTGTGTGTTGAAAAATATATATTTGAAGAGATGTCTCTTATTGTGTGTGTATGTGTGTTAGGCCATTGTGCCTCCTCTGAACCAAAAAAAAAGCTTCATCCTGATTGGTGTGTATTGAAAAATATATATTTGAAGATATGTCTCTTATTTTGGTTTTAGTACCTCTTAAAATTAGTCTTTATAAATTGGGTTTTAAGCGTAAAACTAAAAATATATATCGGAAGAGATGGGTCTCTTAAATAGATTTTAGTACCTCTTAAAAAAATAGTCTTTATAGTTATTTTCAAGGACAAATTGGGTTTAATTGTACTTTTAGTATTCAAACTTTCTCAGATTGGTGGTTTTAGTTCTAATAATTTTTAATTGCAATTTTGATCGTTCAAAATAATGATTTTTTTCTTTTTTCGGTTCCTTAAAAATATTTGATTTTGGAAAAGTGGCGGACCCAAAGTGTTCACTCCATAAAAAATAAAATAAAGGGACCAAAATCATCAAACTAAGTTGTCAAAAAAAATCATCAAACTAAAAAAGTTATGCACCTAGAATATAATTAAACCAAAAAGATATTGTTTGGATTTCAATGGTGTTTGTTTAAATCTTTTTGAAGTAAACAAACACCATTGAAATCCAAACTAAAAATGAAAATCTTTTTGAAGTAATCTCTGATAAAAAAAATTCTTTTTGAAGTAAATCAGAACTAAAAATGATTTTTGTTGTGAAAATGAAAAGTTATTTTTAGTAACTAACAAAAATATAATTCAAATTTTAATTTTTAAATTTTTAATTAAAAATATAATTTTTAATTTTTCTTTTGGTCAAAAAAAGAAAATATAATTTAATTTAATGAGTGTGATAAACTAAAGAAATATTAAAAAGAGGAGTAGTTTTTTTTACAAACATTGATTTTTTTTTGTTTTTTTGGTAATATACACACATCGATTTCTGCTTCGTATAGAAATTTCTAAAAAAATTCTCTAAATTATTTTTAAACCTTCATAAAGAGTTCTTGATACAAGATGACTGATTATATGGAAACAACATAAATTGATTATAAATGCACTAATATGCAAAGACGGTATTTTTTTCTAACGAGATACGCCAAAGGGGATTTATATATGGGTAGATTTGATTTTTTAAGCAAAAAGAATGCAGGAAGGCACTCTAATCCTTCTGATGTAAATCAGCATCAAGAAGCAGGGAAAAGACAACTGCCCCCTGATTTCAAATATGTATTTTTTTAGTAAATGATTTCAAATTCAAATATTTATTGCCATATTGATTATATGGGTAGGTTTAATTTCAAAGATATATTGCTATTTGTATGTTCAAAAGTTTTTTTTTACGAGATATACACAAAAAGGAATTGATAACAATATTATATGGGCAGATATGATTTTAAAGATTTATTGCCATTGATAATGATATGCTCAAATACATAGGTATTGTGACCTTTCACAAAATCCCATTAGTACTACAAATCAATTCTAACGATAGTATCTTGTAATAATAATCCTCGTCCATGCTTATGAGCATGAAATTTGGGAAGAAATTGGTTGAAATGAAAACTTAGGATCCCAAGCGTAAGTGAATGTGAGAGAATGAAAACCATAAAGAGGTGTTCCATCTTGAAGAAGACACTCTTGACCAACAACTCTCAAGATTGATGGATCCACTTGTTTATTCGTTTGAAATCCATTGCAATTGAACTTCACTTGTGACTGAGAACAAATACAATTGTTTGTTACGTTGACCCTCCATTCTGGCTTCCCTTGTGCCAAGTTTCCTGTTGCTGATTGGCTAATGATAATGTCACTCAATGTGCATTGCCCATAAGCTGCAATATGAGGAATGAAAATTATAATAATATCCTTTAAACTCATACACAAATCAAGAATTTTTGTTGGTAGAAATTGCTATTTGACATGTAATGTAAATACTACAAATGAAAGCTATAAAATATAATAATACCTTGGGAAACCAGGCCAAGGAAGAGAGCGAGGGAGAGAAGCTTGAAAATGGAAGCCATTTGATTGGAAGAGTGATTGTATAATAGTGTGTGTGTGGGTAGGAGAGTGCTCATGGTCACACTATTTATAGATTGTAACAACGTTAAAGGGGGTAATTTCACGTTGATTCTTTGCCTTCCATATTAATTATGGTAAAGGATCAAAAATTGATATACAGAATAATACTAATTAAAAAGGATAATGCAGTAGTAGTCTTTGACTGCCTCAGTTACACCCGGGTCTTTAATAGAATTTATTTTTTTGTTGTTTCAAAAAAGAATTTATTTTTTTACACAAAAACTGAAAAACATTTAAAGCATTGCGTTTAATAAAATACATTTTCTCAATCTTGTCATTAATAGAAAATATTTTCTTCAATGCAAATATAGAAAAACATTATCATCAAGAATTCGTCCGAGTAGTAATTTGAGTTCAGGCTTAAGGTCTCGAGTTCAAATCTTGGTGTGGCAAGGAATCTATTAATTATACAAGTATGAATAATCTCAAAGACGAAACTAACAAATGGCAAAAAAAATATTGGTCCACCTTAACATGTAACATAACTCGTCATTGACATGTGTACAATATTTTTAAACCCAAATCTCATCAAATGATTAATGCAAAAATGTTGCCAAACAAATAAATTTAATGTCATTTATAAAAGGCAATTTGAAATCCGGTTATTCAAATTGATCATTCTAAATGAGCCTTAATTTGCGCCCTCATAACTCTAAAAAAATAAAAAATATTTCATTTAGCATCTCCTAATTAATGACAACCAAAGGAATTGAATTAAATAAATTACAAAATATGTTTCCCACTTTAAACATAAATTTCGATAATCACTCTATTCAACTTTTTCATATTAGTTACAAAAAAATATATATCTGTTATAAATTAAAATGTAGTCATTAAAATAATCAAATTAAACCGCTAAATAGGAATTTAAAAGTGCACAAATTGCTAGCATCAATAAGGAAACCTAAAATTAATTGAGACTAAATAGCCAAACTTAAAATTCAAAATACACCTAACTAATTGGCAATTGCCAACAATTACACCCTTACTAATTTGCCAATAATTAAAATTACTCAAGTCATTTCAAAGGAAATATATAATGATCAATTGACCTATTAGTATCAAAATTGGTACCTTTTGCATGCTCGTCTCTTCTACCTCTTTTAATTTTTCTTGTATGACATTTGAATGGAGTATTTCCTTTATCAGTTTTAGGGCGTCACAATTTTTTTATCAGTTTACATTACTCTTAGCATCGAAGCTTCTAAGCCTACAGAGGGTATGGATCCTATCAATTTTAGTTTGATTCATATGATTTTGATTGAAGCCGTTGTGAATAATCTTCTCTTCTTAGTTGTTAATGGGTGAAATTTTTTTATTTTATTTTATTTTACTTGACTTGGATTCTTTTCTTGCAGCATGACACATTGAAGTTCACATTTAGAAGTCAACCTGTTGAAACTTTGGTGGAGGTGTATGTCTCTATGTTCTCTGATTTCTTTTTTTTTTTGACACAGTTCTCCGATTTCTCTTTACACCAAATATGCAGATGATACCATTCCATACCCTACTCATAGCACTACTTGGTTGAAACCATAGAATCACCTTTGTACACATGTATTTTTTAATAAGCCCGAGTTTTCATTTATTTTTTGTCTACAAATTATTCTATTTTGTTGTTATCACTTCTTTATTCTCCAGATTTTGAATTTATTTTCTTTGGTCATTATTTGATTCTAGGGTTAGGGTAAATGGGTGTTTTGTTTGCTCGCATGGTTTTTAACGGAGAGCAGACAATGTTAAATTGGTTAGTAGATATTTTAATATTGAAGAGATTTTTTTAATTTTTCTTTCTGACAAGTGTTTTTTGAATTTTAGATACAAAAATAATTATATAGTATAATACCAAAAAAAAAGTATGAGACTGTTATAGGTAACAGTATTAAATAAAGACATTTAAATATAAAAAGTATCTAACTTTTTAAATTATTATTTTTTGACAATTTTTTCCTATATACAAAACTCCAATTAAATTAGTAAATTATATAGCCATTTTAAATTAGAGATATGTTATTTGGTACTAACAATTTTTTAACGAAATGCAAGAAACATAAATTGTTAACCTCGGTTTTGACTAACTACACACTAGGATTGATTGCATGAAATGAATAATTCGGTAACTTTTCGTTACGTACTTAAACGTATTTCTCTTTAAACTAGAATTTTAAATAGAAAACTATGTAATGATTTTTTTAAATAAATAAATATGAATATAATCAGTACAATTTTTAGCTCTTTTAAATTAAATTTTATAACTAAAGAAAATATGAAAGTACTTAAAAGTGAATAAATCTAATTATAATTTGTAAATTATATAAGTGATAGATATCTCAATAAAGTATTTAAATAAGAAGAGATGCAATATTTAATCGTATCAAATCATATTAAATGTTTGCATTTATTAATGTATAAAATCAAATTATTAGTAATATAATTTAAGGGTATTATAATCTAAATAGATGTGGCAATGTCTATCCTTGCAAGGGGATTTTTGCGTGGACTGCCCCATTCGAGGCTTCATGGGATGGGGACGGGGGACAAAATCTCTCCGCCCCGTACATATGGTACTACCAATTTTTTAATAAAATGCAAGAAATATACGTACATATGGAATTGTTAATCTTGGTTTTGACTAACTACACACTAGGATTGATGGAATGAAATGAATAATTCGGTAACTTTTCGTTTCATACTTAAACGTATTTCTCTTTAAATTAGAGTTTTAAATAGAAAACTATGTAATGATTTTATAAATAAATAAATATTAATATAATTAGTACAATTTTTAGCTCTTTTAAATTAAATTTTATAACTAAAGAAAATATGAAAGTACTTAAAAGTGAATAAATCTAATTATATAAGTGATAGGTATCTCAATAAAATATTTAAATAAGAAGAGATGCAATATTTAATCGTATCAAATCATATTAAATGTTTGCATTTATTAATGTATAAAATCAAATTATTAGTAATATAATTAAGGTTATTAGAATCTAATTAGATGTGGCAATGTCTATCCGTGCAAGGGGATCTTTGCGTGGACTGCCCCATATAATTTAAGGGTATTAAAATGTGCTCGTTTTTTTGTTTTTATTCTTCATTTTAATTTGATGATATCAAAATATAAAAAACAGACAAACTTTTATATTTTTATATTAAAATATTAATCTATTATTTAAAATTTTATATTTTTTCAATTTTATTAGATTTTAATTTATGTTTTTGTTAAATTTTAATGATTTTCTAACGTCCCCACAGGGACGGGGAAATTTTGAGGGGCCAAGAAAGGGAGTGGGGGAGTACCTCCCATCCTCACCCCGTCTCATTGTCATCCCTAAAACTAATATTGATTGCAAAAAAATAGATTCTTTGGAACAATGCAATAAAAATAACTACATAGTGAGAGTTACTAAATTATATTTAATTCATACATTTTTTTATAAGCAGTGTTAGTGGGGGTGGGGGAATGTTAGTAATTTTACTACTTAAATAAGCATGTCAACATAGGTATAGATATTAACGTAGGACAACAAATAATATGTATTTGATATATGTGTTGAAAAAACATGTATCCAATATATATCTTTCAGAATCTGTAAAATGATATCAAGTTATCTTTTTAGTTTAACTTTTTAAATAAAAAATATAGAATAAATTTAATATTTGTAACAACCTATATTTTTAAGTTGAGATCCCTTTTTATCTATTTCTGACCTTCAATATAATATTTGAATGGTAGAATTAGATAATATACGACTTTATAAAGTTAACCACCGTATTTATATAATTAACAAACAGTACACACTATTATAATTTGTTTTTTATTTATAACACATGCCATCCCATCATTTCAATAAATATTTGCGATTAGCCGCTAATTTTACCGCAACACTCATTATGACATAACACATCAAAATTGTGATATCTTGACATTATGTCGGCAATTGTACATTTTAGAATACCAAAATATTTAAATATTAATCAAATTCAATAAACACATATTGTCAATCGAATATATTAATACGTGAAGCTCAGTTATATTTTCATAATTTATACATATCATATGATACTTAACAATTAGAAAATTTATTAATATATTGTATACCCGTGCTTTGCACGGGTCATACACACTAGTAACTATATAGATTGATAAAGTCGGGTACTTGTGACCAGCCAAGTTTGCCCGATGTAGAATAGTCGCCGGCAAAGATGGTAGATATTGTGCACCAATAATGTAACACCCTAATACTTCTAACTTGTAGAAATTCTAAAATGCACACCTTAGTATACATCAGAGTTGACTTGTATGCCAGGGATATTGAACACAACTAAAAACTTCGATAAATAATTATCAATGGTCACTTGGACCTCATTAAACTTGACATAAAGTACTTAAGTCTCATGACTTATAAACTTTTACAACCTGGTGTTCAATATCCAAAAACATAAGTAGCGGAAACGATTTACAACTGTTAGTGAATAATAGTTATGAAATCGAACTACAAAGACAACAAAGGGAAAATGGCATAGTCATAAAACTGAATCCTCAATAACTCCATAAGGCACACCGTCTAGCCGTGCTTCTTCGCCTTTGCCTTTCCCTGTTTCTCTGTAAAAACCACAATTATAAAGGGTGAGATAAACATTATCTCAGTGAGTCCTATCGAGACCCCTTACTAACACTAGCGGTTCATTATGTAACATGTCATACTAACACAACACCGAAGACCTGCAGTTTCAGTCCCCCGGTGAACCCAATCCACTAATCCTTTCATCAGTGGGCAAACATAGAAGGGGCCTAGGTTATGGGCTCATGACTTCCCTCCCCTAGTGTGCTATCATAGAGGTCGTCACCCCTTTATCATACATTGATCATTTCATCAAGTAGTTCATTATCATACCTTGAATAAAATCAGGTAACTCTTGATCATATCACTAATTAACATACATTGATACAATATCAAGTCATTACATTGGTTACCAAAACCTCAATAAACATTTAGTCCATTGCATTAACATAAGCTTGTGTTTCGCACTCGGGAACCCTATTCGGTTATCATCATTTAACATACTTGGGGAGTTCCCCAATATTTCAATCATCCCTACGCTTAATTAAGAGAATTACGGTTTATTTGTCAATACATAGGGTTGGGGAAGTAATTGGAATGGACTTGGAACCAATTGGAATGGCCTAAAACATGTTTTGAAAGAGGGTAACAGAAGCAGACGCACGGTCCGTGCGCTAAGGCGCACGACCCGTGCGCGTTTTAAAAATTTTGGCACGCAGAGACCGAACAGGGCGCACGGTCCGTGCACTAAGACGCATGACCCGAGTGTGTTTTAAAAATGTTTTGCATAGGACGCGCACGACCCGTGCGCAGGGGCGCACGGTCCGGGCGTAAGCATCAGTGCCCAGAAAATGCTGTTTTCGTGAAACATTACTATCCCGTTGGATTCAAATATTCATCCCAATCGATTTCCTAACACAACCAGACATCATTCCAATCCAGAACAACAATCAAAACAATCACATATTCACATAATCATCCAACCATATAATTCATCGTTCAACACCTAATTTTCATAGAAACGGTTTTGACTCGAAAACGCACGAACTGAACACAGAAACAGAACATGCAACCAGTATTTAGAAAACAAAATCCCTAAGCGAGTATAGAACTCACCTAACGTAATGAAAATCACGCAAAATCTGAAACACTTGGAGTTCAACGACACCGAATTTACACGAACTTGCTCCGTACACGTTCAACCACTTCCAAAATCGAACCCAACAGCTTCTATTTCGAATCTAAGCCCCTTTTTGCTACTGAGATTGCTCCAACAACTACCCAAACGACTGAAATTACCACGTAGATGCTTGGTGTGTTCTAGCTATTGATTATTCAGCTCCCAATACTCATGCAAGCTTAGGATTCCATTTTGGTCAAATTGAGCTTGAAGTGCTCATAAATGGCGAATTGAGATAGAGGATGATGATGATTTCAATGGTGTTAGAAATCGAAACGTGCATTCAGGTTTGGTCTTCCCTCTCCCTCTTCTCCTCTTCGCCTACTCTCTCCCTCTCTCAAGGTTGTCTCTCTTTTTCCCAGGTTCTGAAAATGGAATGTGTTGTACGGGTGTGAGGTTGGTTTTGTGGGAGTGAGTGGAAGGGTTTAATGACTCAGCTGAGGATTCATTTAAACAGGGTGAAAAACCACATTACCCTTGGTTTCCATTTCCCACTTAAAACTAATTCTAATCAATAAGCAATCAATAATTCATACTATAATTAAATAATGCATATGTGTGTGTTTTGTGAAAAATGGGTCATCTGAAAGTCACTTATGGGGTGGAAAAGACGAAAATACCCATGTCCTCCTATTCTCACTTAAAATCCCAATTAGCTCACCAATCAATCAACAATTCAAGTACTTAATATATTTTAGCACACCAGCACAACATAATTCACTTAATCAATGACACCATATCATAATTAATCAATTATGCTAATTAATTATCTTGTGACTTCTTGCTAATTTCAATAAATGAAATTAGCTAAATTGGGGATGTTACAAATAATACGGTAAAAAATGGAAAAACATTTAAATAATTGCATTTCCTATATAATATGTAATGTTATGCAATTGAATGTTGGCTCAATTGGTAATGAGTTGGCTCATTCCCTGCAATGGCGTAGGTTCAACTCTCGCTCATGACGTGAGGACGTGTTTGGTGGGTGATCTGTACGTAAGTACCTATGTAATTAACCACCCAACTCACCTAAACTTTTTGTAACAAAAAAAAAACTAATATGTAATGTTACTATAATTTTTTCTTCACAAAAAGTAGAATGTTGCATAAATTAGTTGCCTCAAATATAAACAAAAAAAATGTCTCATCAATTATCTTTGTATTTCACCGGTGCGATGTACGAGATTGTAGATGATCTTTTTTAGTAAAATAAAATTTACAATATTGTTAATATATACGATGCTATATATTTATATATCTACATCAAAAAAAGATGTTATATATTTTGCATTCATACCAACACACTATATTTATTTTATTTTATTTTATATTAAATATATTTTTTCATGCATATATATATACATATCTTATTTGACGCTTCGTGATTCTTCTTCTTTGACGCTTCGCCTCCGATGGAGTTATGCCAATATCATGTTAGTTTAAGCTTTTTTTACTTTGTTAATAATTTGTTTTGGATTAGTTAGAATATTATTTGTAATTCTCTCCGTTTTTCATCTTGCACAATGAGAGAATAGGCGTGATCGATGGGGAAGGGGATTTATCTATCCCAAGGAAAATATACCTTACAGTTGTTACAAGACACTGGATTCGTCTCGACCAAACCGGCCCATGTCCCCAAAGATCCAAACCTTACTCTCAACAACATTGATGGTGATCTTTTGCCTAATGCCTCTAGTTACCGCAGGTTGATTGGCAAGTTAATGTACCTCACCATTTCTAGGCCAGACATTGCCTTCGCAGTAAAAAGCTTAGTCAATATATGCAGCAGCCTCAGACACCTCACCTTCATTTGGTATACCATGTATTGCAATATTTGAAGTGCTCGCACGAAAAAGGTCTATTCTTTCCTTCAAGTAACAGTCTGTATCTGCTTTTGCTGTTGCAGATTGGGGGAGTTGTAAGGATACAAGGCGTTCAACCACATGATTTTGTATCTTTCTTGGTGATTCCTTAATTTCATAGAAATCCAAGAAACAACCAACGGTGTCCCGATCATCAGTTGAGGCTGAATATAGGGTACTAGCCTCAGCTACTTTAGAATTGTTGTGGATTCGGCAGGTCTTGTGTGTTCTTGAAGTGCCCATGTCCTCCTTTATCGTCTTTTGCGACAATGTCTCAGCTATTCATCTAGCTAATAATCCCTCGAGCAATGAGAGAACCAAACTTGTAGATATTGACTGTCACTTTATACGACAACATGTTCAGTAGAAGTTTCTCAAGTTGATTCATGTGAAAAGTGACAAACAACTTGCAGATCCTTTAACCAAGGCGTTGGCTAAACCGATTTTTCAGACTCTCATATCCAAATTGGGATTATATATTGGATATTTACTTCCCAACTTGAGGAGGAGTATTACAACATCATTGTTAGTT
Source organism: Astragalus membranaceus (assembly GCA_039519185.1). Classification (NCBI taxonomy): domain Eukaryota; kingdom Viridiplantae; phylum Streptophyta; class Magnoliopsida; order Fabales; family Fabaceae; genus Astragalus; species Astragalus membranaceus. The sequence continues at coordinate 129,033,145 of CM076854.1, forward strand.
TAAGCCTTTTTAGTTTGTTAATAATCTGTTTTGGATTAATTAGGTTGTTCATAAACAATTCAATTAGTTATAAGTTTGTTATGTATCTTGTTAGGATTGGTTAGAGTAGCGGGATATATAAGGAACTCTATGTAATTTTTGTACTAATTTTTTTCTCTAAATAAGTGGCTCCTACATAGATCTAGCTTTATTTCGTATTTTTTCTTGATTTCATCATATTAGTGTAGCGTTATTGTTGTTTGTAACACCCCGATTTTTTTCTTACATAGAAAGTACCAAGATATACAACATGGCATACATTAGAGTTAACTTCCTATCTCAGATATTAAACACAAACTAAAATCTTCGATGAATTATCATCAAACGGTCACTTCAGTTTCATACCTTAATATAAATTACTTAAATGCTTAAGTTACATGTCTTACAAAATTCTCATGTCCTAGTGTTCAATATCAAGAACGAAAGTAGCGGAAGCGATTTACAACTTTTAACAATGTATAAGTCGTACAATCGAAAATACAAATGTGACAAGAGAAAAATGACATAAGCATATAGAATTAAAACTTCAACATCTCCTTTAGGTTGCGCCGTAGCCATGCCTCATCGCCTTTAACCTTTCCTGTTTCTCTGAAAAACCACAAAACATGAAGGGTGAGTGTTAAGATTTCAACAAGTGTACTGAAACGTTGCAAGTAATAGTAAAAACGGTAAGACCGGTCGTATCCACAGGGATTGCGTGTTGTTAACAATGACTAAGTTATTAACTCTTAGATGTGAAAACTGGATTAAGTTGGAATTTCAGTGACGCGAAATAAAACGGTTGTTAAATAGAATAAAGACAAGCGATTAGGGATTGAATCCTCTCCCCTATCCTATCACATGAACCTTCAGTTAATTTCAAGTTGTTTATTCAATATACCAGATTCAGTTCCCTAATATAGGTTAAGGACAATTCCTTGCCTCAAAACCCCTTTTTCCTAATTGAGATACCCTAATTCCTTAGGTGATTCATGCCAATAGGTAAAGCATTAAGCCCTAGAACTAGAGAATTCACAAACCTATGGTTCCATATTCCTATGACAACAAGTATGTGATCTAGACCCCCAATTTCAAGCCTACAAACCCATATTCCTATGGTGATCATAAACCCTAAATCATTAAAACTATCATATGTAGTAATAAAGCATTAAACATAGAGGTCTAGACATATGATAAATCAAGCAAACAACTGAATTAACCATAGCAAAGTGTTCAATAGATAGGTTTGGGGAGAATCATCTCTCCCAAATCTAAGAAATTTAGTTACACATGATCAGAGAAGTACAAACTAAGATAAAAGAGACAATACAAGTGAAGGAAGTCATGAGAACCTTCAAACCCTTGTTCCCAAGTGCCTGGAAGCCTCCAAATTCGCCTCTCTCAGCTGCTCTAAACCTTGGCTGCGCTCCAATGGATCAGTCCCCTCCAAAATCTGCTGAACTGAGCTTAAGAAACCCTAATTTTTACGCACCATCGCGACGCGACCCGCACCCGTCGCGACGCGAAAACTTCCAGCAACAAATCCTGCGAAATACTTCTGCTGCGTCGCGACGCGACACCTCCTGGTCGCGACTCGAAAAGTTTCAGTAACCAATTCTTCCAATTCCTGCTGCATCACTAGGCAATTGTCTGGTTCGCTAGCTGATGCCACAACAACTTGGAGGTCTTCAATTACAGTATAACACCAAAAATGCTGGAAATTGCTTACAATTGACTTCCTAATACATTTGATCTAAACTATGCTAATTCCCCTGATAATGACAGAATTACAATCAAACTCATGCAGTTTTGGTTCTAAAATTGAGCAACTTATATCATATAACAGAGAGTCAACACAACCCCAAACTTAAACTTTTGCTTGTCCTCAAGTAAACATTCAATTCAGCCTGTGGCTACTTTTTTAATTTAGCTGTCACACATTCCACACAAACCAGTTAACCACACAGCATATCAAAAATCATCATCAACGTAATACAGTAGCAAGACAACCGAATTGGAAAATACAAGATCATAAGCAGGCAAGCGTTCTCAAGTTCTCTCTTTTTCACACATCTCACCAATCTCTCTTTGAAGTGTCTAAGGTGGTCACTCAATTCACAATGCCTGCATCGTCGTTTCATAGGCTTGAACAAGTTCTATACACATCTATACACATGATACACATACACACTATTTGAGGACTTTCAAGGTTGTAACGGTGCTTAGGTAAGGGTGGATAACATTTGGATAAGTAGGTTACAACTTGGAGTTAGGCCTACTTCTCTCTTTGTCAATTTCAACAATCTCACTCACTTACCTATTTTCCCCAAAGCATTCCACAAGAGAAGGAATTATTTACTTATTTATTTATATATAACTTTTTTTGTTTTTTTTTTAAATATATATATATATATATATATATATATATTCTTTTTCTTTCTTTTCTTTGTATGTTCATTTCTCTGGTATACCACCCCAAACTTAGAATGTTGCTATTCCATGAGCAACCCCAAACTTAGAATTTTTCCCACTCACATACATTTGTCTACCTAACTCCAAGTTAAGAAACAACTAGGCATATGATTTGCAGAAAAATTTAAAAACAACAATTAGGCTCAGAGGGGCTAACAAAGGATAAACAATAATTGGGTGGCTTGAAAGGCTCAGGGGTTCCAAAAAATTTGCCTTTGTGTGTATGTAAATCACATGCAAGATTGTTAAGTACAAGTTCAAGTTCTGCAGACTAATGCAAGCAAGGATTACACACAATCATGATATAAGTGTTTGGGCTCACCTCACAGTTGGGATTTTAAGAGATGGAACTCGAGAGGACTTGCCCACAAATGATTTCGATCTTCCTCAACTTTTGTCTTGACCACTGACAATACCTGATGATAAAATTTGACACACGAGTAATCACAAGGTAAAATGTAAAACATGTTAAGCTAAATACCACAAATCATCATAATTGAAGCTGCTTCCAAAAAAGTTCAGGGAAGTGGTGCCTCAATATCACAGAATAAGTTGTCAATATAGTACAGACCAGTTAGAAAATAAAGTCAAAATGCAAAAGACATAAAGGTTCAAAGTAATAATGTCTGAAAAAGCAGTAAATGATAAGGTGAGCCCTCCTGCTCACTGAAATGATATGTGGCGCTCAATGAACTCGTCTCCTGATAATAATGGGTCCTGTGCATCTGGCTCCTCCTCTGCCTGGGCTGAATATGATGGTCCTGCATTGCCCGCAACTCTGTTCTCAACTATGTACTCCTGGGCAGCCTGATGAACTCTGGATGATGCAAGGTGAGAGATATCCATGCCCTGCTGCTGCAATAACATCGATGACCCACACCAGCTGGCCATCATGAGGTCATACTAGAAGGAAGGGTCACTCTGAAACTGCTACCGGTAAGATGGGCCTGCTAGCTGCTGCTGAGGTGGAGATGATGCCTGCGGTGGTACTGCCCCGTCCATCGGCCCCTCGGGTTGCTTCATGATCCATGCTGCTGTAATAGGCTCCCTGGGGTCAATAAGTAGGTCGTCAGGGTACTCAGGGCAGCCTTGTTGCTTGCATAGAGCGTGGATCAAAGAGGCATGCCCTAATCTAGCCCGAGGACATTTCACAATTTCTGCAATGTTGTTGGAGATGATGCGCCCCACGTCCAACCGGTTCCCTCTCATGATGGCCAATATCCCCATGGCCGCTTTTACCTTCACATCGGAGGAGTTAGAACATGACACTATGGTTTGGTTGAAAAATGAATTCCAAGCCTTAGGGATACGCTTCAGTGCCATGTTGTTGAAACGCTTGGGAAAGCTTTGTCCTCCGGGTAGATATTTGTCCCACTGCGCTCCCTGACGGCATAATTCTCTCAGTGTCCCTTCATAATCATGAGTCCTGAATTCGGTAAGGGCCACCCTCAAGGCGCGGAGACAGGACTCTGGTAGCCCAAGAAGTGTGTTGATGCTTTCCGGAGAGTATGATACACTTTGCCCCTGGACATAGACAGTGGTAGACTTGTCCGCCTCTTCTTCCCAGTAGGAATTTGAGTAGAACTCTCTCAACAAGCTCTGGTTAGCCTGCTTAATCATGGCGTTGAGAGAGAGCCACCCCATTTCCCGGAGCGTAGAGGTGATGATCGGGAATTCACCCGTGTTGAGATTGAATGCCCGCTCCGGGTTGATTTTCTTTCCCTTGACCACTTGCTGGTATCTCTCCTCATGTTCTGGGGACCTAAACCTATCAGCATCGTTTCAGCAACAAACTCTTAGTTTTCAGGGGATCCTTGGTGTAGGCCCCACTCACAGTAGAGAATTTAACAAAAACAGACAATTAACATTTCTGGGCACTAAGTCAACTACCCTAAGGTTCCCTAATTATTGACACAATTTAAGCACAACTCAGCAACCAAAAAGTCCGTTCAGGCATTTTTACAAACAGTTGGTTTGCATCGCAGAAATTCATTGAGACATTTCATCAAACAGTTGGCCTACACAAATTTTTCATTGGGGTATTTTCACAAGCACTTGGCCTACAAAGTGTTTTTCCTTGAGGCATTTTGACAAACACCTCTCCTACACTCTAAAAAACCAAGTTTTTGCTATCCTAAACCAAATTCTACCCTTCCAAATTCAGAGAAGCAACCAGCAAGCATGCAATCAAGATAGGAGACTGTAATTTGCAAGTTCATTGGCACATGTAAACATTAACATTTGTGTCCCTCCCCCTTCTACTTTGAACCCCAAGAATCAACAAAATTAAATAAAATTGGCGAGTTAATGGAATACCTGGATGATGATGGAGAAACACAGAAGAAATTGCTCCAAAAAGTCCGAATCTAGCACCAATTTGGTCAAGAACTAGTGGGGGGAAGGTTTTCGTCGCACAAGAGGGGGAGAAGAAAAATTATGTGTGTTGTGTCTGGCACAACTGCCTCATAACGGCTAAAAAACGTCGCGTCGCGACGCGACGCGAAAAGTAACCGAACCAATTTTTTTCCAAAAGTTTTTTACTTGTCGCGACGCGACCCAGTGTCTTCGCGACGCGAAGAGAAGCAGAACCCAATTTTTCATTTTCTTGGTATTAGAATTAAACTAAATACTTGAAATTAAACTAAAATAAAGACTTGTTACCTCACAGTGGGTTGCCTCCCACTCAGCGCTTCTTTAACGTCACTAGCTTGACGGTTCTTAGAGGATGCTTCAAATTGGCTCAGGTTCCTCCTTGAATTCTCCTTGAGTACCCTTTTCTTTCAACTTGCAGTCAGATGATGCATGCGGGGACTGTAACAGCGGATCCCCGGACTTACTCACAACTTCTTTCAGATCTTCCCATAACACCACGGAGTCCTCAACAGTTGAGTAGAGGTGAACTCCGTTTTCAACCATCGGAGTAGGCACCTCAATGCGGTGACACTCCCTTTTTTTCTGATTCGGGTCATTGGGCTTAAGTACACTGAATATGATAGCTTCCTCTTGGACTCTTAGTGTAACAGTCCCACTTGCCACATCAATCACAAACCTACTAGTAGCGAGGAAGGGTCTTCCCAAAATGAATGGGATGTCACTGTCTCCATCCATAGTACTCTTGATATCGGTGTCACCATCAAGTTGTAGGATCACAAAATCCACTAGGAAGAGGAATTTGTCGACCTTAACCAAAACATCTTCTACAATTCCATAAGGATGCCGTATTGACCTATCAGCAAGTTGCAGAGTCATGTGAGTTGGTTTAACCTCACCTCCGCCAAGTTTTCTCCACATAGCCAATGGCATCAAATTGATGCTTGTCCCCAAATCACATAGGGCCTTCCCTATTTTAACATCACCAATTTCACAAGGTATGGTGAAACTCCCTGGATCTTTCAACTTAGGGGGAGCTTGTTCTGGATGATGGCACTACACTCTTCTGTCAATGCCACTGTTTCAACTCCCTTAAGCTTCTTCTTCTTTGTCAGCAACTGCTTCATGAACTTAGCATATACCGGCATTTTCTCAAGAGCTTCAGCAAATGGTATGTTGATGTGGAGGCTTTTGAAAACATCCATGAATTTTGAGAATTGCTCATCCTTTTGATTCTTCTTGGCCAATTGCGGATACGGCAACTTCATGTATGAAGGAAGCTCCTTGGGTGGCTCGTCTACCTGCACATTTTCAGAAAACAAATTTTTTTCGGGTTAGACTTCACTGCTCCCTCAGTTTTTTTACCAAACTCATTTTCAACTTCTTCATTTTTATCTTTCAACTCCTCCCTCAGAACCTTACCCTCACTATTTCTTTCTCCAAGGTTAAGCTCTCTACCACTTCTCAATGAAATAGCATTGCAACTCTCGTTTTTGGGATTATCAACAGTGCTAGCAGGAAAACCTCCACTAGATGTCTCAGCAAGTTGCTTTGACAACTGACCAATCTGAACCTCCAAGTTCTTCATCGAAGCCTCATGGTTCTTCCCCATGTTCTTCATAACTTGTTCTTGGGCTTGGAAGGTATTTTTGGTCATGTTCATGAATTGGGTCAGAGCATCTTCCAAACGAGAGAGGGTCTTTTGTTGTTGGGTAGGTCCCTGAGACTGTTGTTGGGTTGAACCTGATGCCTCATTATTCTTCCAAGAGAATTTGGGATGATTCCTCCACCCAGGATTGTAGGTGTTAGAATACGGGTTCCCGCATTGCTTTTGGAAGTTTCCTATGAAATTGGCCTGTTCAATAGTCTCTCCATTAGCTACACAATCGCCCTCGTGGGCTTCTCTACCACAATAAGTGCATCCACCTGTCTGTACTGCTTGAGCTATTGCTGGAGCCTTTGAACTCACATCACAAGCTGTAGTCAAATGCTTAGTAAGAGCTTCGATTTGCATGGACATTAACTTTTGTTGGGCCAACACAGCACTGTTAGAGTCCAACTCCAACACACCATTTTTACCTACTGCACCACGGTCATTCTGAATCCTGTACTCATTAGAAGTCATATCTTCTACCAACTGTTTTGCTTCCTCCCATGTTTTAGTGCCTAAAGATCCTCCAGCTGAGGCATCTAGCATCATTCTGGTCTGAGGTCGCAACCCATGGCAGAAAGTTTGAAGCTGCAGAAAGTCATCAATACCATGTCCTGGACATTTTTTCAGCAATAATTTAAATCTCTCCCAGGAATCATATAGGGACTCTGAGTCTCCTTGTGCAAAGTTGGAGATATCTGCTCTCTTTTTGATGAACTTGGAGATTGGGAAGAATCGTTCCAAGAACTTGTTTTCCAGTTCGCCCCAAGTGTTCACAGTTTCTGCTGGTATGGTGTTCAACCAATCCTTAGCCCTGCCTGTTAGGGTGAATGGAAATAGGCGCACTCTCTTGGCGCTTTCACTAATTCCCTCAGGATGAGTGGTCCCACAAATTTCATAAAACTAAAACAGGTGTTGGTTGGGGTCTTCTGCATCAGACCCTGAAAACTGTTCTGATCTTAAAGCAGTTAGAACAGAAGACTTGATGTCAAACTGGGCAACTCCCACTGGTTGGAAGGTGAATGCTTGAGCGCCCTGATTTCTCCTCCCGAAGTCACCGAAAGTACGTCTTAGAGGTGGAACTCCGGCAATTTCTACTTCTGAAACTAAGTGTACCTGTGATTCTCCCTTCGCTTGTTGCTTAGCTAGCTTTGCTTTTCTTCGGTTTGCTTTTGCTAACTTTTCAATCTCTGGGTCAAACAATAATTCTTGTGGACCCTTGCTCCGCATAAACTGATCTCTGAAACACTAAGCAAACCGTTAACAAGTCCGATAAAAATCACTAAGTAACAGAATTAAGTAACTAACAGATAAAACAAAAGCGTAAAACTAAAATTTAAGAATCAACTCGTTTGCCTTGTTGACAACTAAATCAACAATCCCCGGCAACGGCGCCAAAAACTTGTTAAGATTTCAGCAAGTGTACTGAAACGTTGCAAGTAATAGTAAAAACGGTAAGACCGGTCGTATCCACAGGGATTGCGTGTTGTTAACAATGGCTAAGTTATTAACTCTTAGATGTGAAAACTGGATTAAGTTGAAATTTCAGTGACGCGAAATAAAACGGCTGTTAAATAGAATAAAGACAAGCGATTAGGGATTGAATCCTCTCTTCTATCCTATCACATGAACCTTCAGTTAATTTCAAGTTGTTTATTCAATATACCAGATTCAGTTCACTAATATAGGTTAAGGACAATTCCTTGCTGTTGCGCCCGAAAAAGTCCCCAAGGGAGAACCTTCCTCGTTCACAACTTTTCCTAAGACAATGAAGCCGCCACCAATATTTATTAAGGAAAATATTAGGAAAACCTTTTTTGGAAAGCGATTGGTCTTGCGAAACTAGAGAATAGGGTTCGGGGGTCGGTTACGCGCAGGGAAGGTGTTAGCACCCCACACGTCCTCTCTACTGAGAGGGAACCTTTAATTAAATGTGTGGTTTTAGTGTGTTGACTTAAAAATACTTAATTTTGCCTCTCTACTTCTTATTGAAAAAAATTCTTAATGAAAATCTTTATTTATTATGAAAAAGAAAAAGGGGGAAGAATGTTTTTTTAGAAAAAAATGCTTGACGGGACATGGCCCGCTCCTACGTATATCCCGGTGCGATGGAGAACTCAAAGCTACGTAGTTTTTCTTTGTCCTGAAAAAAGGTTTTTGTCTTTTATCTTTTTAGTGAGTTTTTGAAATAGGACGAGCATTTAGTGAATGATTAAACTAACTAAGGTTATGGGTAATCACCGCTAAGTACTCTTGAAAATGAGGGTCACTACCGCCAGTCAGACGAACAAAGGTTCTAATTGACTATTAGTAGCGACTCGTTTTTATTTGTTCTTTTGAAAGGGGTTTTCGAAAGAGATTGATTGGCACGAATGATCAAACTAACAAAGGTTATGAGTGATCATCGCTTGTTGTTCTTTTGGGAAAAAGACATCGCCACCAATGGCTAGACGAACAAAGGTTCTGATTAACCACTAGCGACGATGGGTTGAAAATGATTTTAGAAAGGAAAATGTTTTTGTTCTGAAAATGATCTTGGTTTGCAAAAGTGGTTCTTTTTTGTTACGAAAATAACTCTTTTTTGTTATGCAAATGCTAATTTTTATGGTTGCGCTTGACGAGAATGTGACTCGCTCCTACGTATCCCAAATGGGAATCAAAGCGACGTAGTTCTAACGAGCCTTGAAAAGGGAAGTCTTTTTGCTTAGGTTTTGAAAAGTGGAGGGTGCTCATAATGATCAAACTAACAAAGGTTATGGGTGATCATTACTAACACTTGCCATGATCTTTGATGCTTGGGAAAATATCTTTTGAAATTGAAAGCATTCATGATAATCAAACTAACAAAGGTTATGGGTGATTATCACTAGCACTCCATTGTTAATAATCTTGCAAGCAGAGGCTTCGCAAGACTACTAACAAAGTTTTGATTTTGAAGAGTTTTCGCCATTGGATTGATTCTTATTTAGGGAAAAGGAAATCTGTTATTTGGGAAAAAAAGATTTTGGAAAAAATAAATTTATTTAGGGGAAAGAAGCAAAATTTAAAAAAAGAGAATCAGGGGGTGCAGTAGTAAAATGGGGTGCAAATAATAGGAGGGCTGTATTATTAAAACTGGGGTGTAAACAGTGAGCCCAGCTGGTTTTTGTAAGCTGGGCTGCGCTTCAAACAAAAAAGAAATCGTGGGCTTGCGAGGGGGTGGCGCGCGAAGTAAACCGTGGGGGTGTAAATAGAGATCTGAAAAATAAAAATTGTGAAAAACCGAAAATACCCTTGTACCCTAATATAAAAGCTTAACTAAAAAAAGAAACCCTAATTCACTCCCCCACTCACCCACGGCGCCCCTTTCCCTAAAATGTCCAAAACCTAATTCTCTCTCTCTCTCTCCCTCCTTGTGCGGCCGATCCCCACTCCCCTCACAAAATCCCAACTCCCTTCTTCTCCAACAGCACAACCGCCTCCCCCTCTTCTCTCCACCGTGTCGCCCTTTCTCCTTTGCGCCGTCTCACTCTTCTCTTCCTCTCACGGTGATCTTTCACTTCCTCGCCGTACTGATCTCTCTCTCATCCATCGGTGATGACGCAAAACGAACGGAGAGAGAGAGAGGGGGGCACGAACGACGGCAACCGGGGTGAGCCGGGTCACGATGGCGTCGGTTGGGGGTTGTTCGTGGTTGAGAGAGGCGGTGATGGACAGTGATGGTTTTTTGGACAGTGGTGGTGGTCGTTGGGATCGTGGCCGTAGTGGTGGGGCGATGTTCTTTCTTCCCTTTTTTCTTGGTTGTTCAGTGGTTGTGGGGGGAGTACTCGACGGAGGTTCTGGTCACCGTGGTGGGTTTGCACGGTGGTGGTGGTCCGTTGGCTGTTTGGAGGTGATGGGGTGGTGATGGGACGGTGAGATGGTGTCGTGGTGAGGAGAGGGAAGGAGGGTGGTGGTGTATGGGCTGTTGCGGTGGTTCGGTTTGCGAAGTAAGGGCGAGACTACAGCGGCGCTTGGGGCGGCGGCGACCACCACACACGGTGGTCGGAGGTATGTTCAGATCCCATTTTTTTTATATACATATCTTTTCTTCTCTGTATTTTTCTGATCTCTATTCCTAAATCTATTTTTTTACTGTAGTTAATATTCTGATTTTTTTTAAAAAAAACGAAAGCCATGCTTCGGCTTCTTATTTACAAGCCTAAATAAGTTAATCCCTACTCCTAACTTTCTATAACTGTTTCGAAAGTTACTGATTTCGTTGTTGTTTTTTTTTAGAACCTGTTAACTATCTAATTACAGTATAAACAAAATGAACCTTAACTTATTACTATGTTCTGTTCACGGTTTATCCATTCACAGGTCTAATATTTTCTAACAAATCAATATTTTAAAACAAAAACAGTAGTTTATTTGCATACTTAGAGTAACACGAACCTACTATTATTTTGTTTAATATTTACATCTCTTATCCTTAAACTATTTTGGCAAATAAAGTGAGGCATACAAGGGTAAAAACAAAATACCAACTCAAGCTCTAGCCTCTAAAAATTTCCCTTTTGCTGGTTGTTACTGTTTCTGAATGCTCACTGTTGCTCTTCTTCTACTCTGCCGTTGTTTCGATTCTGGATCTTTAGGTGTTTGATGGTTAGGGTTTTAATGTGAAGCCCTAATCCTTATTTTTTTGTGATTTTTGAGATCTGTCTCCGTGTGCTTTGACTCTGTGGACTACTTATTTATATTGAAAATATTAGGGTTAGCATTGATTAGTTTTGACTGAGCCTTGACTGCTTTGCAGATTTGGACTGTTTAGAGCTGTTGGCCCAAGTTAGCTGCTGAAGCTTGGAGCAGACCAGGAGACTGCTAATGCTACTTCTATTATTTAATTTTCTTTTTTTTTTTATATTTTTTTTGTATTTTTTATTACTATTTTTTTTGGACATTTTGGACTCTTGGACACTCCTAAATGCTATAAAATTAAATTAGATTCTTTGACATCTTGGACTATGCATTACTCAAAATAAATTAAATGGACAAAATAAAAATAATAAAAGAAGTTGGGCCAAATACAAAAGGGAAATCCGGCCCAACTAGACAAATGCACTAAAAATTAACTCAGAACTGCGTTCTTGGGCCCGACTCAAGATGATAAGCCCAATTTGTATATGTGTAGGCCCAATAACCCAACTGTTGGCCCAAATACACAAATGGCATATCAACGACACTCGCATGACACCGACACGCGTTAACAAGACTCGAGACTTGCAAAAAATGCGACCTAGTAAATTAAAACACTATTAACAAGAGCTCGGACAAAATTGGGGTATAACACTTGCCTCAAAACCCCTTTTTCCTAATTGAGATACCTTAATTCCTTAGGTGATTCATGCCAATAGGTAAAGCATTAAGCCCTAGAACTAGAGGATTCACAAACCTATGGTTCCATATTCCTATGACAACAAGTATGTGATCTAGACCCCCAATTTCAAGCCTACAAACCCATATTGCTATGGTGATCATAAACCCTAAATCATTAAAACTATCATATGTAGTAATAAAGCATTAAACATAGAGGTCTAGACATACGATAAATCAAACAAACAGCTGAATTAACCATAGCAAAGTGTTCAATAGATAGGTTTGGGGAGAATCATCTCTCCCTAATCTGAGAAATTTAGTTACACATGATCAGAGAAGTACAAACTAAGATAAAAGAGACAATACAAGTGAAGGAAGTCATGAGAACCTTCAAACCCTTGTTCCCAAGTGCTTGGAAGCCTCCAAATTCGCCTCTCTCAGCTGCTCTAAACCTTGGTTGCGCTCCAATGGATCAGTCCCCTCCAAAATCCGCTGAACTGAGCTTAAGAAGCCCTAATTTTTACGCACCATCGCGACGCGACCCGCACCCGTCGCGACGCGAAAACTTCCAGCAACAAATCCTGTGAAATACTTCTGCTGCGTCGCGACGCGACACCTCCTGGTCGCGACGCGAAAAGTTTCAGTAACCAATTCTTCCAATTCCTGCTGCATCACTAGGCAATTGTCTGGTTCGCTAGCTGATGCCACAACAACTTGGAGGTCTTCAATTACAGTATAACACCAGAAATGCTGGAAATTGCTTACAATTGACTTCCTAATACATTTGATCTAAACTATGCTAATTCCCCTGATAATGACAGAATTACAATCAAACTCATGCAGTTTTGGTTCTAAAATTGAGCAACTTATATCATATGACAGAGAGTCAACAGTGAGATAAACATTATCTTAGTGAGTCCTATCGAGACACCTTACTAACTCTCTCGGTTCATTATGCCTCTTTTTAACTCGTAGCCCTAATAATCGACTACGTGAAACCTCTTTTTACATTGCTTAGCATATCACCGTTCATTATTCGCTCCAAACAATTCAATCCAAACATAAGCAATTCCAATAAACGAGGGTTATTTTATCATTACATAACGTTGGGGAAGTGATTGGAAGGGATTTGGAACCAATTGGAATGACTTAAACATGTTTTTAAAAGAGGGTAACAGAAGCGAACACACGGTCCGTGCTTAGGAGGCGCACGGTCTGTGCTCCCTGTAAAAATTTTCAGCATGTTGCTGCGAACGGGACGCATGGTCCATTGTTGCGTGAAAACGTAGATAGTGCAAGTATACACTGTCAACAAGTAATATAGAGTAAGTGAGATCGTTCCCACGAGGAATTATGCTAAATAACGAGAGTTTAATTTGATTAACAATTTAGTGAGGAAAGTAAATGACACACAAGTTTTGGGTAACATGAACAGTAGTAAAAAGTAAAGGGTAATGGAAATCAGTGCTGAGAACAAGTCAAGATGCATTCACTTCAGTAGCTTCATTAAAATGTGATTAAGGGTACGCTCAATGCTACAGCAGTAGGTGCTGCAGCAATAAGACGTTATTCTCTCGAATACTTCACACTAGGTTTCCTTGCAAGAGTTTATCTCTAAACCCTAAAGAAGTACCTCCTAGGCTGCTTGGGCACCGGCAGTATTCACCTTATGGGTTATGCCCTCCTATCTCTAGGGTTAAGCAAGGAACATCAAGATCTCTCGTTAATGTTCACTACCCATATTACCTTGTGAGATAAATTTACAAACCATCTCTGAATTTATAAATGCTATTTAGAATAGGCGGACCATTCCTACTCTAAAATGGAAATATTTTCACACACAAGATAAAATGCATAACATTGAACATACTTCATTAATCACATAGTAATTTAGCTACATCAGATCCAGCATCTCAACTATGAGTATTTAGCTCATATTGAGCTTGCAAAACATGGAAAATAACTTAAACAAAATAGTAGAAGTCATATTACAAATTTCAAGGTAAGAAATGATACTACGAAGAGAGAACAGTAGGAGAGCTCCAAGGATGACAATGGAGGACTGATCCAGCTCGTCCAAGTAGAATCCACCGAGAAAAATGTAACTCCAGTGATGCTGCAGCAACTGTCTCAGCAATGGAAGTGGTTGGTAGTGAAGGGTGAGCTTTTGCACGCAGGAGGAGCTATCTCTAAACTTCCCCTGACGGCCCAGCATGCTAATGAAGAAAGGGAAACGTCCTTTTATAGTGTCTCCTTGCTCACAACCCTAAAATGATGTCCTTTTTAGGAAAATGCTGCCTAGGTTAAAGGGCAATTGTGGGAAACACACATTAGGTCATATCTTTCCGTGCCATACAGCTCTGACACCTGTCCTTGCCTTGATTTCCGTGTTTTCCGCACTCCCCTTGAGCTTTCTCTCTCATCTTCCGCATTTCCACTATTGCGCACGCACCTGTTGCTGCGGCACTGACACTAAACATGATTAAATGCATTAAGGGCATCAAAATGCCCAAATTAAACCAATTCATTCCTGCACCATTATTTCTAACCTAAACACATAATTACATCATAATTGACACAACAAGTTTATTAAATCTCCTAAAATCAAGCTTAGAAAGCAAGTAATAATCATCATAAAAGATGGTTATCACACCCCCAAACTTGAACCGTTGCTTGTCCTCAAGCAATGACACTTGACACAGGCAAGCACAACTGTTAATAAGCAATCACAACCAATGAATCAATTCAAATATGAAGCATAAAGAAGAATCAAGCTGAGCATCAACTTTCCGACTATCACTCAATTACAACCCTTCTGAATAATGAGTTCCCTAGCTTATTCCTGCTCAAAAGTGTGTGTGTGACACTTAACTTAGTTCAGAACAGAGCAAGGTTCAAGATTTCACTTAGCTAAGACATAGAGAGGTTTTCTTTTGGGAAAGCTAAAAAAAATTTTCAAAAAGAAGGACAGACTAACAATTCATGCCCAGAAAGGGGGGGTTGAGCTTGATTAAGGGCTTTGATGCAGCAATCCAGAACTTTTAAGGCAGTGCACTTATTCAATCCTAACATTAACATTACTGCAGCATCAGTTGCTGCAGCATTACAGACTCAGAATTGTACTTTGCTCAGACTTTTGACTTGATTTTGTACTGCAATGCCTTTATTTCCATTTCTCTTCTGAACAGCATTTTTGCGTTTTTTTTTTGTTTTTTTTGTTTTTTTTGTTTTTTTTTTTGCACAATAGGCAATTGCAGCACATTACATATTTACAGATTTTGATGCTTTGCATCCTCATTCAGATTCAAATTTACATGTCCTAAACTATGTGCACATAACTCAGCATTGCTGCAGTAGGGGTTGCTGCAGCACTGCATTCCTTCATGCCTTGCCTTAATATATCTCAGAGAACCCTCAAACTTAATTTCTTATGCTGCCCTAAGTTTTTAGTAGAAATTTAGCAGTTCCCTAGGTCTACCAACACTAGCCTAGTTTCAGATCATCTTTAATTCACTAAGTTCCTACCTGAGTTCAAGTTTTAAGTGTAGGAGCAGAAACAGAATAGTTCACTCATCAAACAGGGGTGCAATCACTCATTTCTCACCATATCATCACTAAGTTTTTGCTCAACTCTACTTCTATTTTTTTTTTAAATTCACTAATTTGATTGCAAATAGCAGAGTACAAGACCTATGTATAGCTCCCCCCCACACTTAGAACTGTGCAGTGTCCTCACTGCATAAAGACAAAGGGGCAAGCTACAGAACAGCAAAAGCAGAAGCAACTACTAACAGCACAACTGTTGAGTGCTAACACAGACAAGGCACTCAACAGGTTTATTCAAACACTAGAAACAGAAACACGCAACTAAAACAGAGACAGAAATGAAAACTAAAAACATAAAGCATAAACAGATTAGGGTGCAGGGATTCCTGGTTTGGATCTGGGCCTTGTTCGTGTTGCACTGCCCTTGCTCTGCTTTTTCTGGTAGACCCTTGGGGATGGAGCCTTGGAGGGCCTTGGGACATTTGAGGTTTATGTTGCTGCAGTATTAGATTGCTGCAGAACCAGAATCAGCAACAACAGTTGCTGCAGTAGTAGAAGCAGTGCTGCAGCATCACCTGCAGTCACACCCTCAAACTTCCAATTGCCAGAACTATTTTCCTGCAAAACAAACACAAGAACAAACAACAACACTGGTTTATTAGATTAAAAACCCTGGGCTGCCTCCCAGTAGCGCTTGGTTTAAGAGTCCTCAGCCAGACTAGCCTCTAATGCTAGAGGTTTTGTAATTCTGTGGTGACTTTGTCCCTCACCACATGTGCTCCACAGTACTGTTTCACCCTCTTACCATCAATTTTGCATGTGGACCCAATCAGCTCTCTTCTTTGAATTTTCTCAGATGCTGCAGCAATAGGTGCTGCAACATTCACTTGCTCAGCAGATGCTGTTGCATTAAATCTCAGAATCTGATTCTCTTCATCTTGTGGTTCTGGCTGAGGTGGTGGTTCTGGTTGAGGTGGGAGCTGGGTGGGTTCTAGTTGCTGGGGTTCAACATTCCCATGAGTTTCTTTGACAACAACATCATCATGTAACATACTTACTTCCACAAGGTCTTCTTTTTCTGATTCATCAAGAGCTTTAACCAAATGGTCACTTTGCTTATGGAAGTGCTTTTGAACTACAGAGTCAAGAGATACAACAAAGGAACATTCCTCGGTTCCTTTATCAGGAAACTTGAGGGCATTCATCACATTGAACTTGATCTCTTGGTCATTAACTCTCATAGTCAATTCCCCTTTTTGTACATCAATTAGAGTCTTCCCAGTAGCCAAGAAAGGTCTTCCAAGAATTATAGGCACCTCCTTATCTGCATCAAAATCTAAAATCACAAAGTCAGCAGGAAATACAAATTTATCAACCTTTATCAGAACATCTTCAATGATTCCCTCAGGATAGGCAATAGATCTATCTGCAAGTTGAAGAGTGACAGTGGTAGGCCTAGCCATTCCAATACCAAGCTGTGTAAATATGGATTTGGGCATCAAATTGATGCTTGCCCCCAAATCACACAGTGCACGACCAGAATAGGATCCACCAATAGAACATGGTATGGTGAAACGGCCAGGGTCCTCCAATTTTCTTGGGAGCTTGCTCTGCATGATCATGCTACACTCTTCTGTCATTGCCACTGTCTCAAACTCTCCCAGTCTCCTCCTCTTGGTGAGCACTTCCTTCATGAACTTTGCATAATTGGGAATTTGTTTAAGTGCTTCCACCAAAGGGACATTGATGTGTAGTTGTTTCAGCACCTCTAAGAATTTACCAAATTGTTTGTTTTCCTGAGCCTTCTTCAACCTTTGAGGGAAGGGAGGAGGAGGGTACTCTTGAACAAACTTAGGTGATGGCGCAGGTGTTGCACCAGATGCTGCAGCATCAACTGCTGTCGCATCTGTTTTACTCTTTTTTTCATTTTTTTCAGAATCTTTTTCTTTTCTTTTGTCACCACCACCTGTAGTAAGTGATGGCCCATTCAAATCCTTCCCACTCCTCAGAGATATAGCCTTGCATGTCTCCTTCCCTTTAGAAGATGAAGCTTCAGTGGTGGATGGCAAAGATCCACTCTGTCTTTGGGTTAGAGCATTAGCTATTTGGCCTATTTGGTTCTCAAGATTTTTGATTGCAGCTCCTTGTGTCTGATATTGAGTCTTTGTTTCATTCATGAAAGCCTTAAGCATGGCCTCCATAGAGTTATCAGTTGCAGGAGCAGCTTGTCTTGATTGAGCAGGGAATCCGGGTGGCACAGCAGGTGCTGGAGTAGCTGTTGCAGCAGGTGTGGCTGCAGCATTGTTGCTCCATCTGAAATTTGGATGATCTCGCCACCCAGGATTGTAGGTATTTGAATATGGATTATTACCGTTGTTGTACCCAACATAGTTGACCGAGATAGGATTCGCAGGACACTCCTCATAAAGATAACCTCCTCCACAATAAACACAACTTGGAGAGGAACCGCATGGAGCTGGTTCAATTGCTGCTACAGTTGCTTCAGTTGCTGCAGCATGTGTTGCTGTAGCACTAGGTGAACTCATGTTTTTGATCATATTAGATAGTGAAGCCACTTGAGCAGACAAGGCAGTGATCTCACTCACTTCATGTACACCAGCCACCTTCTTTTGAGCACTTAACCTAGCAGTAGGCCATTGATAGCTATTTGCAGCAATATCCTCAATAAGATTATATGCATCATTGTAAGATCCTTTGAGTAGAACTCCTCCAGATGAAGCATCAAGCATGAGCCTTGTTTGGGGCTTCAATCCATTGTAGAAGGTCTCCATTTGGATGATGACAGGAATACCATGGTGTGGGCACTTCCTCAACAGTTCTTTGTATCTTTCCCATGCTTCAAACAAAGTTTCAAATTCAGTTTGCTTAAAAGAGGTAATTTCATTTCTCATCCTGGCATTCTTTATTGGAGGAAAATATTTTGTCATAAATTTTTCTGCCATCTCATTCCATGTAGTGATAGAGTTAGGCTCTAGTGAGTTAAGCCAAGCCTTTGCTCTATCCTTCAAGGAATAAGGAAACAATTTCAGTTTGAAAGCATCATCTGTAACACCAGGGAGAATGAAGTTACTACAAACCTCAACAAATTGTTTCAAATGCAGATGTGGGTCTTCAAGGGGACCACCACCAAACTGCCCAATTGTTTGAAGCATTTGGAACATCATAGGCTTAAATTCAAAATGAGTTGTAGCAATCTCTGGCCTCACTATGCTTGTCTGCATAGTTTGAGGGTCGAAGACTGCATAGTCCCTCATAGGTCTATCCTTATCATTTGCCATGCCTATGACATTCATATCAATAAACTGTCTTCTGTACCCCCATCACCATCACCTTGAATTGTGGGAGGTGGTGAAGGTGGTGGACTAAGATCACCATCAACAGTAGGTTGTGGACTAGCCATAGCAGCAGCTCGCCCTAATTCAATAAGTCCTGGAGTACTGTGAACTCTTCTCAAGCTTCTAAAATATCTTTCTATCTCTGGGTGCAACTGGAATTCTGGAGTATTGCGTCTAAGCCTGTGCATATGCTGCAGCAACAGATGTAGCAGCAACTAATGCTGGAGAAACAGAAACAACACAAACAGAATTAGTAACAAAAGGCACTAAGTTGCTAACTAATTAAACAATCAATTTAACTATAATTCCCCGGCAACGACGCCAAAAACTTGTTGCGTGAAAACGTAGATAGTGCAAGTATACACTGTCAACAAGTAATATAGAGTAAGTGAGATCGTTCCCACGAGGAATTATGCTAAATAACGAGAGTTTAATTTGATTAACAATTTAGTGAGGAAAGTAAATGACACACAAGTTTTGGGTAACATGAACAGTAGTAAAAAGTAAAGGGTAATGGAAATCAGTGCTGAGAACAAGTCAAGATGCTTTCACTTCAGTAGCTTCATTAAAATGTGATTAAGGGTACGCTCAATGCTACAGCAGTAGGTGCTGCAGCAATAAGACGTTATTCTCTCGAATACTTCACACTAGGTTTCCTTGCAAGAGTTTATCTCTAAACCCTAAAGAAGTACCTCCTAGGCTGCTTGGGCACCGGCAGTATTCACCTTATGGGTTATGCCCTCCTATCTCTAGGGTTAAGCAAGGAACATCAAGATCTCTCGTTAATGTTCACTACCCATATTACCTTGTGAGATAAATTTACAAACCATCTCTGAATTTATAAATGCTATTTAGAATAGGCGGACCATTCCTACTCTAAAATGGAAATATTTTCACACACAAGATAAAATGCATAACATTGAACATACTTCATTAATCACATAGTAATTTAGCTACATCAGATCCAGCATCTCAACTATGAGTATTTAGCTCATATTGAGCTTGCAAAACATGGAAAATAACTTAAACAAAATAGTAGAAGTCATATTACAAATTTCAAGGTAAGAAATGATACTACGAAGAGAGAACAGTAGGAGAGCTCCAAGGATGACAATGGAGGACTGATCCAGCTCGTCCAAGTAGAATCCACCGAGAAAAATGTAACTCCAGTGATGCTGCAGCAACTGTCTCAGCAATGGAAGTGGTTGGTAGTGAAGGGTGAGCTTTTGCACGCAGGTGGAGCTATCTCTAAACTTCCCCTGACGGCCCAGCATGCTAATGAAGAAAGGGAAACGTCCTTTTATAGTGTCTCCTTGCTCACAACCCTAAAATGATGTCCTTTTTAGGAAAATGCTGCCTAGGTTAAAGGGCAATTGTGGGAAACACACATTAGGTCATATCTTTCCGTGCCATACAGCTCTGACACCTGTCCTTGCCTTGATTTCCGTGTTTTCCGCACTCCCCTTGAGCTTTCTCTCTCATCTTCCGCATTTCCACTATTGCGCACGCACCTGTTGCTGCGGCACTGACACTAAACATGATTAAATGCATTAAGGGCATCAAAATGCCCAAATTAAACCAATTCATTCCTGCACCATTATTTCTAACCTAAACACATAATTACATCATAATTGACACAACAAGTTTATTAAATCTCCTAAAATCAAGCTTAGAAAGCAAGTAATAATCATCATAAAAGATGGTTATCATCCATGCTTAAGGGACGCACGAATCGTGCTCTTTTATCAGCATCACCAAAAATTTCTGTTTTCGTGTAAAATTACCATTCCGATCGATTCCGAAACTTATCCCGATCAATTCCTAACCTAGACACGCACAATAACAGCACCAATAACATGTACAAACCATAATAACAACAACATTTAACATCAATCATATATATCATCAAGTATTCGCTCTTTCGAGACTCAATAACGCACAATGTCGAAACACGGTTTTTGACTCGACAATTACGAAATGAAAACACAACGACTCGATTCAGAACACATGCAATCACATATTCGAAAAACAAGTCCCTAAGCGAGTATAGAACTCACCGATCGTGATGAAAATCGCGTAAAAATCGAGGAACAACGAAGTTCACGAACAATGGGAAATACACGAACGGTCCCCGTATGGCTCTAATGTTCCCACGAACTCAAACCACTCCTAAGCTAGCTCAAATTCGAATCCAGCAGCTACAAACTCCTACTTGCACTTCAATCTACATTGTAGCTACCTCCAAGTCCTAGTCTTGTTCTAAGACCAACATGCAAGGCTTTGGAACTCCATTCTTGACTTTTCAAGCTTGGAGGTCGAAAATGGTAGGGGGAAATGGAGAGGGAATCAGCTTGTGATTTTAGTATCTATGAGTAGAGGAAGAAAAATGGGAGAGAATGGGCTAAACAACTCACAGATGCATTGAAGTATTTGGGAGTTCTTCTTCCTTCTTCCTCCTCTCACTCTCTCGAGTTCCTCTCTCTCTCTCTCTCTCTCTCACCCTCAGATTCTGTTCTTTTGCTGAAAACAAATGGGGAATATTATGGTGTTTTGTTTTTATGTCCTTCAGCTGGAAGTTTTTAATTGGTGGAAAAGACTAAAACGCCCCTTTGTCTAATCCTCTTTTTCCTAACTTTCTAAATTCTGAACTCGAGGGTGTATTGGAGTGTGGATGTTTTTGTGTGAGTGAGGAGTAACTTAATTGCTCTCAGTTGATGGTTTATTAAAACCAAGGAAAAGACTATTTTGCCCTTATGACCAATTACTCACTTAAACCCCACTTAATTCGTATAATCAATCAGCAATTCAAATACTTAGAATAATTTGGCACACAAGCACGAAATAAATCATTTAACCCATGGCAATCACCTCACATATAATTAGTTATGCTAATCTATATAACTTAGCTAACCAATTATTTCATGGCCTCTTGCTAATTTCAATAAATGAAATTGGCTAGATTGGGGATGTTACATTGTTCTTCGTGTCATGGTACGTGTTTTTGATTTTCTATCTTGTTGCGATGTTCGCTTGGGTCAGTTTGTAGACATTTTGCAATTTTATGCTATTAACTTGGGTGATGTGAGTCAAAAAAACTAACTAACACACCAATTACTCACCAGTTTGCCTGTCAAAAAAAAAACTTGAGTGTCGTGAGTTTGTTCGCAAAATTATCATTTTTAGTTTTCACAATACTTAATTTGTGTTCTTTTTATATTTAAATAAGGACCTTTTTATATTTAAATGAAAATATTTTGTAAAATTATTTTATTTATATTTAAATTTAATCTTTCGAGCTTTTGGTGATGCGAATCATTTATCAAACAATTGAATCAGTTTCACTTAGCATTACTTTTTCAATCAATAATAAAGCTAATCTATTTAATTTTTGTTGAGACATTGTTGATCTTAGGTGAGATTTTATTAATTTTAGTTTTGAAAAGCTTATTTCTACCAAAGCAACGGTTACCGGAATCCTTAAGATTGTTTTGTAAGTGACAAAGGCATTTGGAAAATAATCAAGTTTTATTATATAATTAAGTATGTCAACCAGAGTGTCATTTTCAACTTGTATAATTTCTCTTAAAATTTTCAATTCTAAAATTGAAATTGAGAAAACCTAGAATTGAATGGAGAAGGAATTAACCATTTAGTGAGAGTAGGGGTGGCAATGAACCGAACTAACTCGAAAATAGTTCAAGACTCTACGCGATAAGTAACTCGTTGAACTTGGTTCATGAACGAGCCGAAGTTGAGCTAAAAGTTGAGCTTTGTTAAATAAACGAGCCCAACTCAAGTTATGTATAGAGTGTGAATCATGCACATGTGCTTGTTAGTGTGTTGAATCTTCTTCAATAAGAACTATATAAACCAATGGCTTCACATCTATTCTATTATTAATTGAGAGAAGCTCCGGGTTAACTGGGCTTCGTTCTACTCTTTTTTGTTTGTTTTTTTTACTCAACCAAAAAAAAATTACTAGCTACATTCTGATGTGGGGTGAAGGGAATTAGAGTGTATGGGATATTCTTGAAGTCCCACATCCACAAATACTATTGTTGGAAACTCCGGAAACTATTTAAATAAAAAGAGAAGGTATGGACTCTAAATAAAAGAATGACAAAAAAGGGAAATTAGAGGCTCATGGAATTCGAATTCGAACCTTGCAGCTGACTAATGAAAATGGTATTTACTTTAAACAGTTGGGCTACGCAATATTATTTAAATTATAAACCATTGTAGACAATGTAGAGTGAAATAGAGGCCTTTTTTCTTTGAAAAATTAGGGATTTTTTTTTTGTACCCCCATCATCTCCCAGCTACCCCCACCGACCCTGCGAAAAGACGCAATTGCCCTTAACAAAATTTAAAAATCCCGAACGTATCCTGATTTCATTTTTTTTTTTGGAAATCGGATTTAGGTAAATCCGATTTCCACTAAAAATTTTAAAAAATTTAAATCGGATTTAGGTAAATCCGATTTCCACTAAAAATTTTAAAAAATTTAAATCGGATTTATTTAAGATGGGTAGATCCGCTTTTAAAAATAACAAATCGGATTTACCTTAAGTGGGGGTAAATCCGATTTGTTATTTTTAAAAGCGGATCTACCCCATCATATAAGGTAAATCCGCTTTTAAAAATAATCAAAGCAGATTTACCTTATGTGGGGGTAAATCCGCTTTGTTAACCCAATTAATAAATAAATAAATCAGTTAAAATTTTAAAAACAAATTTCGACCATCTTTTGGTTCTGTTTAGTGTGTAGTTCGTTAACACGTGACGATATTGTACGTCGGGAGAATAATTTAGGCTAAAAAATCAGTTTTCGGGCAACCTACTCAAATTGTAATGAAACCACATTCTTTAAATCCGAAAAATATCAAGGATCAATACTCCTAAAGAAGTGACTTCTTTCAGGACTGGGGACCTCAAAATCCCAAATTCCATCGTTTACTATTTTTTATTAATTTTTTAAATTTTTCATAATCTCCAAAAAATCTGAAAAAATTTGCATAACTTTATTTTGGTTTTATTAGATTTTTAGTGGTGTTTTCATAATTTTTGGATTAGTTTTGGCTGTTTAACGGATTTTTAGTAGTATTTTATAACCTTTTTTAAAAAATTAAATAAAAAACAATTTTTTTAATAACAAAATCGGATTTACCTTAGGTGGTATAAATCCGATTTCCTTTTTTTAGGGAAATCGGATTTACCTTAGGTGGGATAAATCCGATTTTCTCTTTTTTTAGGGAAATCGGATTTATGTACCCACTAGGTAAATCCGATTTCCAAAATAACAAAGCGGATTTACCTCTAGCTAAGGTAAATCCGCTTTGTTATTTTTGAAATCGGATTTACCTATTGGGCACCCCCATATGAGGTAAATCCGACTTTAAAAATAACAAAGCGGATTTACCTCAAATGGAGGTAAATCCGAGCGAATTAAAAATTGGGCAGGGGTATTTTCGGGTTTCACTTTTATGTGGGGGTAAATAAGGAGATGATGGGGGTACATAAAAAAAAACCCGAAAAATTATTATCTTTTTTTGCGGCCCAAGCTCTTGCTTGGGTCACTTGGGCCTTGGGAATCTATCGATTTGAATTTGAATTAATATATTTTTTTGTAAAAAAAAAAGGACAATACATTGCTATCAAAGATCAAAGCTATCATACATTTGTGTCGATTACTTTTATCTTATACCATTTTCTCTATGTAGTCAAAAAGTCTAAAGTTACTAGCAACATGATGTTACACAAGGTAGATACTTGAGTCCATTAACCATTTGGTTCTGAGTTCGATCTCTGACCAGTGCGTATGGAAAAATATTTGTTGCCTTAAGTTGATCTCCGATACGGATTAGCTTTCATGGTCGCCGTGGGGAGGATACATTGGTTTTAAAAAAAATAATCTAAAGTCACTAAAGTAAATATATTGCCATTTAATTATATGCTCGAAAGTTTTTTTTCCCCTTACATAAAAGGAATAGATAGCAATATATGGGTAGATTTGATTTCAAAGATTTATTGCCATTGATAATGATATGCTCAAATACATAGGTTTTGAGACCTTTCAGATAATCCCATTAGTACTACAAATCAATTCTAACGATAATATATCTGTACCAACAATCCTCATCCATGCTTATGAACATGCAATTTGGGAAGAAATTGGTTGAAATGGAAACTTAGGATCCCAAGCATAGAGGAATGTGAGAGAATGAAAACCATAAAGAGGTGATCCATCTTGGAGAAGACACTCTTGATCATTAATAACTCTCAAAAGTGATGGATAATCATAATAATTTGTTTGATATCCAGTGCAATTGAACTTCACTTGTGACTGAGAACAAATACAATTGTTGGTTACATTGACCCTCCTTTGTTGCATCCCATGTGCATAATTCCCTGTTAGTGATTGCCTAATGCTAATGTCACTCAACGAGCATTGACCACCATAAGCTGCAAAATGAGCAATTAAAATTAGCCAAATATTAATGACAAAAAAAATTAGCTAAATATTGAACAGAAACTATTTATAAAATTGGCAAATTTTTTCCAGTTTTTATATAGATAATCTTAAATATATAAATAGTTTAAAAGACGTGTAGTGTGTATGTAAATCAATTTTATATTAACAAATAATATTATAATAATTCATTATTTTACTATTAATTTTATAAGATCCGATTAGGAAGGTGGATTGATATGACAAAATAGAAGGATTTTATATAGCCTAATAATGTCCCAAGGTAGCTTAGTTGGCGAGGTAAGAGATACCGAATGAGTGCACCAAATGAGTGTTTCAACTCCCGGAAACTAACATTCCCCCACCCCCACTAACATTGTTTATCTAAAAGAAATATAGCCTAATAATTTTAGCATTTGCTAGTTTACGCCTTACATATCGACAATTTTTGTTGGTAGAAAATATTAAGTGACATATAAATACTACAAATGAAAGCTATAAATATAATACCTCGGGCAACCAGGCCAAGGAAGAGAGTGAGGAAGAAAAGCTTGAAAATGGAAGCCATTTTGGAAGATTGCTTGAACACTAGTGTGAATGCTAGTCTGGGTAGAAGAGTGAGTGCTCATGGTCACTATTTATATAGATGGTAGCAAAGTTAGAGGGATGATTTGATTTCACGTAAATTGTTTACCTTCCACATTAATTATGGTAAAGGATCAGAAGTTGACCATTCAGAATGATGATAATGCGAATCTCAAAAAAAAAAAAGAATGATAATAATGCGGTGATATTTTTTTATGACAATAATAATAATTAATGCAGTAATCTTTTTTTTTGACAAAAAATTAATGCAGTAATCTTTGACTATCTCAAAAATGAATTTATTTTTTGACACAAAAATTGAAAATCATTTAGAGCATTGCGTTTAATAAAATAACATTGTGAATCTTGTCATTAATAGAAAAGAATTTTTTCAATGAAAAAATAGAAAAACATTTAAATCATTGCATTTAATAATATTTAATGTTACCATAATATAATGATTTTTTTCAAAAAATAAAATAAAAATAATAATGGTTTGGATCCTTTTACCGAATAGTTCATGTGGGAGCGAGATAGACAC
This sequence comes from Astragalus membranaceus, assembly GCA_039519185.1. Taxonomy (NCBI): domain Eukaryota; kingdom Viridiplantae; phylum Streptophyta; class Magnoliopsida; order Fabales; family Fabaceae; genus Astragalus; species Astragalus membranaceus. The sequence goes on from CM076854.1 coordinate 129,059,490, forward strand.
GTGTATTGAAATAATATTATTTTAAAATTTTAAAATAATAATATTTTAATTTATGTGTATATCTCTCTCTTATTAATCAACATTATTGGCCTAGTGGCTTAATCTACTCTAGGACACGGGGGTTAACCCGGTGCTCCCGGATTCGAGGACAAACTCAGTGTTGGCAATGCGAAATTTGATCCTAAGCACGAGTGGAGATGATTCTTTCGTTGAAAGCATTGGGACACTCTGTCGGTAGCCAGCGATGGTCCGAACAAAAAAAACATCTCTCTCCTATTAGAACTATCTAGTATATTGAAGATGACTTACTCAATCGTTTGGAGTTCGGATCTTCACAATTTCTCAAGGAAATGGATGTCTCTAGTTTAGCTCATATTTAGTTGACACATGGCATTAATAAAAATCAAATTTGATTTCCCTAATAGAAACAACCCACTGATTAGAAAACTCTCTTCGTTAGCCAAGAGCACTTGCATGAGATGGTTGAGATATTTTCCAGCTTAACTAAGGTCCTAGGTTCGAACTCAGCCTTAAACATGGAGTAGAGTTAAATCTCTTGAGGGAGAGCCTTTGCCGCTCTTTATGGTTCTACCCAGCTCGAAGGATTAGTCTCTGCAGTTGCGCGCAGAGCATACCCGGTTTATAGAAGAAAAAAAACTCTCTTAGTCATTTAGAGCGATAATCTTTGACTATCTCAAAAATGAATTTATTTTTTGACACAAAAAACTGAAAAACATTTAGAGCATTGCATTTAATAAAGAAAATACTCTGGGCCAGCTGTCCTGCCCCCTCGAGGCACCTACAATTCAGCGAGGGGATGCGGTGGATACCCGGGTAAAACCAAAAAAAATAAAGGAAATAACCTTGTAAATTTTGCCATTAATAGAAAACAATTTTTTCAATACAAAAACAGAAAAACATTTAAACCATTGCATTTAATAATATTTAATGTTACCATAATGATATTTAATGTAGCCATAATGATTTTTGTCAATCAAGAAGAGTTGGTTCGAATGGTAAGTGAGCTTGGATACCATTCCAATGTCTCGAATTCAAATCTTGGGTGTGGCAAAAACTGTTGGGACGGGAGAACCACATGGACCGACAAACCAAAAGCACGGTAACAAAAAAAATGATTTTTGTCAAGATAATAATAATAATAATAATAAAAATAATAATAAATTTTGACAAAAAATAGAATGCTACCATAATCTATTTGGAGAGTATCCACACCCGAGAAAGTACATAAAAACACCATCTACTATTAATACTTTATCATTTGAAATTAAAAAAGCAATTATGGTCAAACTGGCATCTATTTTCAATATATTTTAATTTGCTTATAAATAACACAATCTACCGTTAATTTCATTATTAATTATTAAATTGGATTTTTATGCCCAGTTTAACACTCGTGCAGATCACCCACCAAAGAGGTTCCTGTGCTGGCATGCAGGAGTTGAACTCACACCCTTGCGGAGAATGAGTCAACTCCTTACCAACTGAGCCGACCTTATATATCATTAATAATTAAATTATTAATTTGTTGTTGTATAGTTTATATTTGAACAATATATCTTGATTTTTAAATATAATTTAAAATTTTATTAAGTTAAATAGTCTGACCACCATCGACCAGGGTCCTAGATACGCCACTGCTCGTACCATATAGACGACCCTTATTCTTCTCGCCTACCACCTTCTCCCAGTTCCAGTTCGCCAAAGCTATGATCTCAGGGGGGAAGTGGACCAAGTGAGGCAGGATTCCAGGTCCCCTGAGTCGCCTCAGTCATCGTCTTAGTATGTTACTCCTATTTTGCGTAACCACAAAACAGAGCATAATTAGCGCTCCATTTTAAAAAAACAACATTATATAATACAAATCACGTTGTATATTTACACGAGTCTTCCTCGAGCGCTCATCAACATAAGTCTTGGTATCCTTCCTCACACGTGTGGTCATGTGCAGCTCAGCAATAGTGAGACTGCGTCTGGTCTTCTTACTTTGTAAAAATGAAACACACATTTTCAACAATTGCTAACATAATCGCCCTAACTAAACTAAAATAACACACAGATTTTTTAAATAATTTACCAATCTGACAACATGTTGAGCCTGGTTGATGGAGCCACAATAGTGAAGAGAGCCACCCTTTTCTAAAGTTCTATTATTCTTCGATTTTTCAACATTGTTTTTGTAATTTTCACTTGCCCAATGTTCCTTGAATTGATTCCAAATAAGGTCACCTATATACTTTGGCTTTTCATCTTTACACCGCAATTTATAGAGCAAGTCCCACAATTTCTTGCCCATTCTATGGAAAACAATTTATGCACCAATGCATCATTTTCGGGCAGCCAAGTCGCTCTAGTCTTTGTATTAAACAAAATCAAAATATGTACTAGTAATTATATTAAACAATAAAAAACACATTAAAATTAACAATATAGGTAATGACATAATTGATATTTACCTAAAACAAGACCCAAAAATCCTTCTTTTTCTTCACATTGACTTTTTACCAAATTGGATGGAACTCTTGAAAATAGAGTCTCTGAATGACAAAAGTGATCGTTGATAAAGCGGTCTTCGAAGGAAGAAACTTGCATAATGAAAGAAATATCAAACAATCAAACATATATAAGTCGTTGCATAATTAACTTAAATTAAAAAAAAAGTCAAACAATACTTATGCGTCACCATGGGGTCTGATGGCTCGGATGATGAATCTGAATCAATATGACCATGGGGTTGATCAGTATGATCATCATGGGGTTTAGTACGATCGTCCTGCTGTTGTGCAAAAAACGTGCGCAAGTGTACACAGTCTTTAACAAGTAATATAGTAGAAAGTAGAGATCATACCCACAGGGATTTGATTAATTTCTAAAGTTTAAAATGGTAGTTTAACTAGTGAGAAACAAGTAATAAAATAACAACTAAAATAAGAGTATGTGTGAGATAACAGAAAACAAATAAGCGAAGAAAAGATAGAGTGTATTCAAGTGAGAAAGATAGTTGGAATGCTCCTCACTAATTAAATCACTTTTGATAGCATTATGTTATATATGATGCTCCTGCAATGGATGTTGTAGCATTTAATGCTCCTGCAATGGATGCTCTAGCAATTGAAGTGTGCTTTTCAGCAACTAACGTTAGGGTTTCATTACAAGTCTTATGTCTAAGCTCTAAATAAGTTCACTCCTGTATATGAAGTACCCACAGTATCACCCTATGGACTATGCTATCCTATGTCTAGGTTTTAGCATGGAAATAACAAAGTTTCCTTCATTAAACACTTATCCATATTAGTTCTTGAGTTCTAATCATAAACCATGTCTGTATTTATGATTTGCATTCACTTTTAGTTGGCCAATTCTAAAGATGAATATGAAAGAGTTATCATGCAAGAACTAAAATGCAAAAATCAATATATAACATAAAACTAGTTAAAAAGATCATTACAAAGTTAAAGCATCCCAACTAGAGAAGTTTAGCTCATGCTAGACATTACTGAGCACATACAAACAGAGATAACCATGCTCATATGTTTGATAATACAAAGGGAAGAAAATAAAGAAAGAATTACACGGTTGAAGTTCCCTTGCAAAAATCCGCCTAGTAATGCTCCAGCAATCAAACAGCAACACGAAATGGTGTAGAAGTAGAGAGAGAAGTTGTCAATTTCACCTCCATCCTTCATACCTATGAAGTGTAAGTGATTCTAATTCTCTAACTTGGTATATCATCAACTGAGGAAAAGGAGATGTATTTATAGGCTTCTTGGAGTGGAGTTGTCTTGAGCACCAAGGTTACTTTGAGATGAAGTTAGGTTTTCTGTGATCACCCATCATGTAAAAAGAAGAGGTCCATTGATGAGAGGACAAGTGTCCCTTAGAAGGGTGACTCTTGTGACCTATGAAGTCTATGGTAGGCACCGAACTCTCCCACTTGGCCACTTGCCTTACTTTTGACGCATCATGACATCATCACCAGGATGTTGGGGCATTCTGTGTTGTGAAGATTGCTGGGGAAATTGATGCTGGCAGCGATGTTGGGGCAATGCCTCTGCTTCTATTGCTGGGACAATGATTGCTGCAGCAATTGAAAAAACACATAAAATACAACATGGGGCACCAAAAGTGGCAAATGATCCCAAATTAGTTCGTAACCCTCTTTTACTCTAAACAACACATATTAACTACTTTAACAACAATATTACTCAGAAACTCACATTGATTTAAGTCTAGAACATATAAATAACTCTATATAAATAAGAGTTATCACCTGCATTAGCTGAGTATGTACCTCGGGTGTAGGCATATATAACCCAGCTGGTGTACCCATACCATATACCCAGGTGGTGTGCCCATATACCCAGGTGTTGTGCCCATAGAATGTTGTGGGGGGTGCCCATAGGATGTTGAGGTGGGCCCATATACCTTGCTGGTGTGTCCATATATCTAGCTGGTGTGCCCATTGGATGCTGAGGTGGGCCCATAAAATACCGAAATGGGTTCATAGGATACCAATCGAGGCCGGTGGGAGATTGAACAACTGATGGGGCAACTGGAGTGGAATGTGAAGTCTCTCCATCTCCTGTAGCAGTAGTGTTGGTCTGGGGCATCCCCATATACATATCCCCCACATTAATCGTGACCTCACGACTTCGACGATGCCTCCTCGACTGTTTAGGTTCATTGCAAGCTATCTTCTTCCCCTTATCAACTCTCGGTGGGTCACAACCTCCTTCTTGATGCATATCTATGAAAAACGAAACGCAATAACAATAATGATATATAATAATAAATAAACTTAAAGACAACAAGAACAATAATGATAAACGAAATGTGATATATTTAGAAATAAATGAACAATCAACTAGATGTAGGGATAAATACTAATCAGACTATCTATATGTGATACTAATAAGACTAATCTAATTCTCCATCTTCTTTATCTTGTTCATCTTCTTCATCTTCAGTCTCTTCTTCATCTTCTACAATAATCACATTTCAAATTAACATTTCAAACTCAACTTTCATTCATAAACCATAATAACAATAAAACTAAAAAAATACCTAAAAACAAAAAAATCAAAAACTAACCTTTAAGGAGAGAGAGAGAGAGAGAGAGAGAGAGAGAGAGAGACCGTTCGTAGGAGAGAGAGAGAGAGAGAGAGAGAGGTGTGAGAGCTACTTTTGTGGTGGAGGTGAAATATGTGAAATGGTTTGTGTAGAGAGAGAGAGAGAAGAGTAGAGTGACGATTGTTATACCCTAATTTTGTCCGACTAATTTAAAATATCTTAAACAAAATAGAATAATATGGACTTTTCAGTTTTTATGTTTTAAACTGTAATTTTATTGTTTATGTGTTAAAAAGACAAAACAAAATAGAAAATAGAGAAAATCAAAAAATATATTTTTATGGACTCTTTTATATCAAAAATTACAAAATCAAAAAGGATTGTTACAAAATAAAAAAAATAAATTACAAATAAATAAAATGGTACAGGGATGTAAAAGTAAAAAAATAGTTCTGTAGAGCTGAGAGATTGAGAGCCCGCACAGCAGCAACCAACGGCCCAACAAACCTCTACACTCCTACTTGCCCAACAAGTCTCTACACTACTTCAGCCCAACAAGCTGCTTGCCCAGCAAGTCGACTTGCCTAGCAAGTCAACTTGTCCAGCAAGTCTCTTCATCTAACCCTTCACTTATAAAAGGAGGCATTGTCCACAGTGAAAAGCACACCACAGTGATTCAACAAGAACACTGAACATATTCTCTCTCTCTCTCTCTCTCTCTCTCCCAGCGAAGTTCCCGCTTTCTCTCTCTCCCCCTCCCTTTTTTATTTTATTTTTCGTTTAATTAGTTTATTTTTAAATATTAATGATAATTATTTTTCACTAGTTGCGCTCTTCATTTTTTTTTCGTTGTCAACTTTTCGTTCATATTCAAAACAGAAAAACAAAATAATCATTTTCCTCCAAAAATAAAAATCTTATTTTCAAAATAGGGGACTAAGTCGGCTGTACAGTCGGGTTAATCTTCTTTTTAGGTCACTAATGAACCGTTACGGATCATGTCCTAAAATCCCTATTTAAAAGAAACAGTTTCTAAATTAAAATAAACACAAACACATTTCTTTCCACAAATCAAATTTTCAAAATAGGGGATTAAGTCGACTCTACAGTCGGGTTAGTCAGCATTCTAGGATGAATGAGCCGTACGACTCAAGAGCCCTAAAATCCCTATTCCAATAAAAAAATTTCTACCCAAGAACTACGTAGCTTTGATTTCTCCATCGCACCTGGAGATACGTAGGAGCAGGGGCCCACTTCTGTCGAGCACAAAAAACTAAAATTTTTATTAAGTCTTATTTCTCTTCAATTCACAATAAAAGGGTAAAATAAACATTTTCAAAATTAATATTCTTTCCTACAACTAGTTAACAGGTAACCTTCATTAGGAAGGATGTCGTGGGGTGCTAATACCTTTCCCGCGCATAACCGAATCCCGAACCCTTATCTGGTCTCAAAGACCCTTATCCATTCCAAAAGGGATTTTCCAATGTTTGCCCTTATAATTAAACTTTGGTGGCGGCTTCATCTTTGAACCTTCGAGGAATCCTCACCTGGATTTTTCGGTCGCTACAGCTGGCGACTTCACTGGGGATATTTAGAGAGTCAAACCTAGTCTAATTAGTTGTAGGATTAGTTGTTAATTTAATGGTTATTTTTACCTTTCCCTTTTTGTCTTTTATTTTTATTGCATATTATTCTTTTGTGATATGAAAACCCTAGGATAGAAGACCACTTTTTGTATATATGTTTGTTTGTTTTGCAGCTTGGGGGGTATTCTTTATATTTTGCTCCTTCACACACTCCACTATCACACTTTTGCACACACGTGAGAATAGTCCTGTACCCGGACTGGAGAATAACCTAAGTTAGAACGAGACTGCGTAGTGATGGCCTACTGGATGTGCGTCCTGTTGGGTGGTCACGAAAGTCTCACCTAGAGTTTGGTCCCTCTTGAGAATGCTGGAACTCCTAATAGCTTGCCTATTGTTGTGATCAGTGTTCTTAACTGGGGTCGTTGGCTCTAGGAACCTTATGTAGGACTCTTTAGAGCTACCCTTTGAAAGGTTCACTTAACAGACAAGCCTTAAACCTATTTTCTAAGGAACCCTCGTAGGACACAAAGAAGCCTTATACCCCTGCATTCAAACAAACACTGATACATTTTTCCGGTCTTCTAAAAAGAAAAAATTCAAAAAATTCATATTTTATTTTTGCAAGTTATTTTTTAGAAACATATCTCATGCATTTGCATTTTCATCATTCATACCCATCATCATGTGTTATTCATCCATTACATTTTATTTCATAATTTAAAAAAAACACGAGCATACTTTTTGAAAAAAAAATTGATGAGAGATGAGACGTTCTTGCAAATACATTTTAATTGATTGTTCTTCCTTGAAAAAGTTTAACCTACTAAATTTCAAACGAGGTCGAACTTAGCTGCAAACTCAAGTTGTTTTCAGACACTCAATCTTCAAAAAAAAAAAAGTTATTCACCATTCGCAGCTCGTCCAAATTTTTGTCAGCAAAGCGTTGCATCTCATCCATCCCATGATAAACGATCAAAATAGTCCATTTTGTTAACTAATGTGTTATCAAAAATCCTTCTATCATGTCTCTAACTATGTTAACTCTCTGTGAAGCATTCGTATAGTGAACTTGTATGCGATGTGCATTTGCTCTTGTTTGAGTCAGTTAGTGTCCACACCTTTCCATCCTATCATCATCCCTTGTTCATGTCCAGTCTCACCCCGACCACTCTATAAAGTGCATATTCTCCACACAAGTTCTTAGTTGACTCTTTGGTTTTGTCCCCAATGATGAAATTTCATAAACTAACACTTGGATCCTCCAAACTGGGGCAAATTTGTGATCACTAGATATCTTGCAAACATTGTATTCCCTTAGTGCAAGTCCTTTACAAAAAAACATAATCAAAAAAAGCCTGTTAGGTTGAAAACTCGCGAGAGCCGCCTAAGCAAAAATTAGGGCCTATAAAAAGAAATAAAGAAAAAGAGCAGATATATAAAAATAAATAATTTTTTGTCCTTGAGTTAGTCTTTGAGAAAACAAGCAATCATAATTTGAAATGAAGTTTGGTCATCTTCTCATAAAAAGCATAAAAAAAAATACCCTTTGCAACCCACTTTGAGCCAAAAAAAAAAAAAAAAAATCTTTCAGTCACCCTAGACAATGATCTGTTCCCCATTCAAAGATGGTGCACTACTTTCTTTAGTTTATTCAACTCATGAGAAACAGGCCGTCAAAGAATGAGAATCATATTTCAAAAAAAAAAGACAAAAATCTTGAATAAAAAGACGGCATAAATCTTTGAGCTGATACATCATATCATGAAGTGCACCACTAAATAAAAAGATCATTTGTCTCATCAATCCCCAAACACTTTGAGCCCAATCACCCATTCTTTCATAAATTATCAACCACTAGCCACATTGCACGGCAAATAAAAAGATCATTGTATAAAGCCCTCAAACACCTTATTGTGCCAAATTAGCACTTCTTTCACGAAACTCAAAAATGGACCTCAAACACTCATTTGGGCCTACTTATCCTTTCTTTCATGAAAGATCATTGTCTAAACCCCCCAAACACTTCTTTGGGCCCAATTATCATTTCTTCTCATAAATCCCTAACCGTTGGTACATTACCCCCAACCATTGGCCCCATTACAAACCTTTTCTTTCATGAATCGCTAACCATTTGCCCCATTACAAACATTTTCTTTCATGAATCCCTAATCATTGGCCACATTACCAACCCTTTCTTACATAAACCCCTAACCGTTGGCCCCGTTACAACCCTAAACAAGTCCATTCTGATCGATAACTGATTGCTTTCGTTTTCTTAACGTTTTAATTTTTGGACAATTGAGTTTATTTATTTACAGTATGTTTGCTCAAAAAAAATATGACAAAAAATAAAGCTAAAAAAAAGTAAAAAAAAAAAAGAAAAACAAAAAAGCCTTGCGCTCCAAGATTATTCAAGTCGCACTGATACCAAGACAAGGTTTAGTGATCACCAAGTGAAATTTTCATAGTCAATGGGAGTCATCTTAAAAGAACCAAAAGTTTGTACTAGGACCATCACCTAGATCCCAAAGTGGGGTAGTCCCTTCACCTTTCATGCTTCTCGAACTTGGGGAACAGTGTCCGTCTCATTCATATACCACATCCAATACCATATAGCCATACGACCAACTCACAAACCCATTACCCTAACTCTGTCACCTTTCCCCTACCTCACTCGAACTAGAAATGTCATTCCAAAGTGGGGCAATCCTGTCACCATTAAACCCTCACTCCGCTCAAAATTGGGGAAATTCGCCCTACACCCATCTCATCCCCTTGTCATATTCACATTCATAAAACCTTACCGGGGAAATTTCTCAACCCACCATCCTAAACACAGCTTTTCGCAAACTCTAGTCAGGGCAACATTGTCCTTGTCATAGGTGGGGCAACACCAAACGCCATGGGTTGAGACAAAATCTTTTGCCTTCCACCTCTCATTCCAAAGTCACAACATTACCAATTCATAATTTCCTCTACACCCCTAGTTGTTGTCACCACTAGACAGGGGCAAGTTATGCATTCACCGTCATCAACTATGAATTAGGGCAGTCCCACATTTTTAGAGTTGGGGAGAACATACCTTTAATGACTTTGGCAAAAACCTACCATTCATCCCCTGACGTGTCATATCTGTCCATACCCCGAGTCAACTGGCTCATTCATCTGTATTTGCACTACTCTACATGTTCACTAAAACAATGCTTCAAAGAGAGAAAACACAAGTTACTAATATGAAGTTGGAAACTCACTCAGTTAACTTTATGGACTTAAAATTCAATCGTCATGGGACATCATAATCAAATGGAAGAACAATGTGAACGAGCTTGCAAATGCAATCAAATACTTTTGTGCATCAGTGCATGTGAATGACAACCTTGAGGTTGCCACGTCTGAGTTCAAACTTTTTCCAAGGAATGATTACTTCTCTGCATCTCGCATCAAAAGTCTCATTTCTCATAATTATAAAAAAAATCTCTCTGCATCATCAATAAATCATAGCATAAATCATTCCATCATGCAATCATCATCTACCATAGCACCTGCATCTAAGCAATACAATCACATTCATATCTTATCTGCATTCACATACATTGTTTGCCAACCTCCATGTTCCATCAACTTCAACCCACATCATCTGCCATGTTTCATTCATCCCATCGGACACCTACCATTTCACATACCTATATTGCACGCATGCATCATTCATCGCATTTTAAGACATGCCAAATATTGATAGCTTTTCCCTTCTCAGGTAAATGCATTCATTAGGTATGTTTTAGGTAAGTATGCCATGTGTCAAACCCCATAGTTTGTTCCCTCAAAGTCAGTAGCACTGGTCTCATATCACAATTCAGAGTCTCGGACCCCCAGTGGTCCCTTGGAGCCCAAGCGCTCCTTCAGACCTTCAATGGTCATTCATTCCAGATCGCACGTCGCGTTATCGAGCAACCGACGGATCATCCGACCCCAGGTCCTTCAGTTCAGTTCGAACCAATATGTCAAGGCAACGACTTCGAACTCTACCTTCAAGATCACTATGTCGACACTGAGCGCGACGGATCATCTGACCCCAGGTCCTTCAGACTAGCTGTGTCAGCCTATGACATGGTGAACGTCCTTCGAGGTGAGCAAATCAGGTCAACGACCTGATCTTGCCCCCACGGTCGCTTGAAAAAGGCCACCCCCAAGCAGACCGTTTTACTAGTACCATTGCTAGTTTGCGCTCTGTTGGACCCCCAGTGGTCCCTCAAAGCCCCAGTGCACCTTCGGACCCCAAGTGGTCCTTCAGGGTTTAGGCAACCTCATGGAGCCCCAGTGCTCCCTTAGAGCCCCAGTGGTCCTTCAGATCCCCAGTGATCCTTCTTTATTATTCTCGGTTAACACGCCAAGTGTTAATCGTCCCTCATTTCCCTAACTCATCATCCTCAGCTTTCTACTAACCGGACAAAATTAGCGTCTGTTTTATCTTTATTTCTATTCCTGCTATGAAATCTTGAAAACCCTTCATTTTTTCTACGGAATATAAATAAAGAGGGGCAGCTGTTATACCCTAATTTTGTCCGACTAATTTAAAATATCTTAAACAAAATAGAATAATATGGACTTTTCAGTTTTTATGTTTTAAACTGTAATTTTATTGTTTATTTGTTAAAAAGACAAAACAAAATAGAAAATAGAGAAAATCAAAAAAAAATATTTTTATGGACTCTTTTATATCAAAAATTACAAAATCAAAAAGGATTGTTACAAAATAAAACAAAATAAATTACAAATAAATAAAATGGTACAGGGATGTAAAAGTAAAAAAATAGTTCTGTAGAGCTGAGAGATTGAGAGCCTGCACAACAGCAACCAACGGCCCAACAAACCTCTACATTCCTACTTGCCCAACAAGTCTCTACACTACTTCAGCCCAACAAGCTACTTGCCCAGCAAGTCGACTTGCCTAGCAAGTCAACTTGTCCAACAAGTCTCTTCATCTAACCCTTCACTTATAAAAGGAGGCATTGTCCACAGTGAAAAGCACACCACAGTGATACCGAGTTAACCGAGTGAGTGGAAGAACCAACTGGGAAAATCCTTGAATGAATCTTCGACAATACCCAGCCAAGAAACTTCTCACCTCAGTAACCGTAGACGGCTGTTCCCAGTCTACCACAGCTTCAATCTTACTGGGATCCACTGCAACCCCTACCTGAGATATCACATGACCCAGAAATTTAATTCCGGGCATCCAAAAATCACATTTGGATGGCTTAGCATATAACTTCTTCTCCCGGAGTACGTTCAGAACAATTCGGAGATGTTGCACATGCTCCTCAATTGTCTTAGAGTACACCAAGATATCATCAATGAACACCACAACAAACTAATCCAGATAGGGATTGAAATCCGATTCATATAGTCCATGAATATGGCTGGAGCATTGGTCAAACCGAAGGGCATCACTACAAATTCGTAATGTCCATACCTCGTACGGAAAGCGGTCTTCGGGACGTCCAACGCTTGAACCCTGATTTGGTGATAGCCGGACCTCAAATCAATTTTTGAAAATACAGAAGCTCCCCTCAATTGGTCTAACAAATCATCGATTCTCAGTAAAGGGTACTTGTTCTTGATAGTCACCTTATTCAACTGACGATAATCAATACACAGTCTCATACTTCCGTCCTTCTTCTTGACAAGTAACACTGGAGTACCCCATGGTGAGGCACTCGACCGGATAAACCATTTGGAAATTAGCTCTTCCAATTGGACTTTCAATTCCCTCAACTCTAACGGTGACATTCTATACGGGGCTATAGAAATGGGTCCAGTGCCCGGAACCAACTCTATAGAAAATTCCACCTCACAATCTGGAGGTAACGAAGGAACTTCATCAGGAAACACATCAAGAAATTCATTAACAACTTGCACAGAAGATAAATCCAGACCTGTCTCAGTGGATGCAGACAACATCATGACATAAGCTTCTGCGCCTTGGAACACGTAGTTACTGGCCGAAGTGAAAGAAATCACAGCTTCAGAATTGGGAGGTTGTAGCTCCACTGACTCAGAGGCGAAACTGATAGTTCGATGAAAACAATCTATAGTCACATGGTTGGCAGTCATCCAACTCATTCCTAGGACAATGTCCATACCTTTCATGGGCAGACAAATGAAGTCTACCACAAAATTCCGGTCTCCGATGGTTAGAAGACAGTTTTCACATATCGCTTGGGTTTGAATACTACCCTCAGCAGCAGTCTTAATGGAGATTGGTTGAGGCAAAGGTGTCAAAGCCAATCCCAACCGTTCGACACAAATTTGAGATATAAAACAATGGGTCGCACCCGAATCATATAAAATACTAACGGAGTTATTAAAAAGAGATCCCATACCCCTTAGTAGATTATCTGATGGTGTGACCTTCTGGGCGTCCAAGGTGTAAACCCTCCCATGAGTTGTAGTAGCAGCAGGGTTATCTCCTTGACTCTTCTCCTTTACTGGGCAGTCCCGTGCATAGTGACCCTCTTTCTTGCAGTAATAACACTGGTTGGATCCCATCTGGCATTTACCCTGATGATATTTTCCACAGTTGGAACATGTACTGAATCTTGAGGAGCTCGACGACTGAACCTGTTTCCCTTTGTTGGAGTGGTGCCTGGGACCCATCTGATTGTTGGATGGTCCAACATTCTTCTTATTCTGATGGAATACTTTCCTGCTTGCATATAACCTCTTCAAATCACTTTCAGCTATGTATGCTTGCTGAACCATGGCGGCATAGTTAGTATAAGCAAAAGAACTCAGACTCTAAGCAATGTCTTCCCTTAGCCCATACTTGAATCTATCGCTTTTCCACTTGTCATTGGGAGCATACCCGGCCAAACCGAAGAATTGATATAACTCTTCAAACTTAGCCGCGTACTGACCCACAGTTGAACTTCCTTGAGTGAGAGTCAAAAACTCATTCTCCTTGTCAAACCTCATAGCTGTCAGAAAGAACTGCTCCAAAATACCTGCCTGAAATTTTCCCAAGTCTGGGGAGTACCCATAGTTGCCATCATGGCTTTGGCGTTAGTCCACCAGTTGTTAGCTTCTCCCTTCAGCATATGTGTCGCCAATCTCAGCTTGTCCTCATTAGTGACCTGCATAGCTAACAAAATCTTCTCTATGTCATCCAGCCAATGCTGGGCTTCCATCCGGTCCTGCTCTGAACTCGGACGGCTTCATTTTCAGAAATTCAGAGAAAACCCTCCTTGGGTCAACTTGAGGCTCAGGAACTTGCTGAGGCTGAGCTTGAGCATTCTGTTGCATTAGTAACATATCTTCTATCATCTTCTATTGTCTCTCGATCATATTCTACATCCATGCAGAATGCGGATCAATTGGTGGGTTATTCCTCGATCCTCCTGCCATAATTCTGCAAACGATACACCAAGTATTAAGTTGATCAGTCTCAATGTCTCTTAGCATCATAAGAAGCAAAATAGCAGAATTACTCGAGGAACAAAACCACCCTAACTGTCTAAGCCCGACTAGGTCGGACTGCTCTGATACCATAATGTAACACCCCGATAATTCTAACATGTAGAATCACCGAAATGCACTAAATGGCATACATCAGAGTAACTTTCTGTTATTGAAATATTGAACACAACTAAAACTTTCGATAATACACAATAAAATGGTTCTCTGAACCTCATTAACTTCCTGAAAATGCTTAAGTTTTATAACTTAAGACTTGTACAATCCTGGTGTTCAATACTCAAAACATAAAGTAGCGGAAACGATTTTACAACTTAAACAATGAAAGTCATACAATCGGTGACATAACTAAATAAAAATACAAAGGGCTAAACAAGAAATCCAATTTCTCATAGTTCCATGAGTCGCACCGGCTAACCGTGCTTTGTCGCCTTTGCTTTCCCCTGTTTCGCTGTAAAAACCACAAATATGAAGGGTGAGATAAACATTATCTCAGTGAGTCCTATCGAGACCCCTTACTAACTCTAGCGGTTCATTATGCTTTGCTTTGAACTCGTGGCCCTAAAAGCAACCACGTGGAAATATATTAAGTTCTTGTAACCTTTATGCTCATGGCCCTCCTAAGCGACAATGAAGCATCTCATATTTTGTTCCATGATTTTAGCATAACACCTCGGCCTACCTATTTTATAGGCACTTCTTTGGCTTCGGTGAACCCATCCCGCTATTTCTAGTGGGCGAAACCTCTTGAGTCTAGGTTTTGGGGCTCATGACTTCCCCTCCCCTAGTATGCTAATCCTCTAAGGGTCGTCACCCTTATCCTCTTGTATTTATTATATATTATATATACATGTACCCGCATTGGGCCGCCTAGAACTCAGTCATGTACCGTCTACCCTTCCACGAGGGAAGGCATTTTGCCATGAATTAACATTTCTTACCTTGACCTTTATGAATTAAGGGTGTACACTCGCGTCTTACTAAAGCGCGGTTTTCCTTAACATTTATAACTCGTGAGATTTTCCTCAACTCCTTTCATTTCATGACATACGTGTGTTTCCATCCTTGGGAAACATTGGGGAATCAATCGGAAAGGAATCGGAATCGTTTGGGACGGATTAAAAAGGATTTTGAGTTAGGGTAACAGAAGGATCCGCACGGTCCGTGCTCCAGAGGCGCACGACCCGTGCGTATCACTTAAATTTCAGTTTTGAAAAACTTACAGGACGCACGGTTCGTGCCACCAGGGCGCACGACCCGTGCGTAGCTTAAATTTTAAAAAGGCTGATCTGCGTAGGTCACGCACGGTTCGTGCCCAGGGGCGCACAATCCGTGCTGTGTAAAAATTTCATTTCCTGGGCTGCTGCGAACAAGGCGCACGACCCGTGTCCTTGTGAGGCACGATCCGTGCGTCCTTGCCAGTAGCCAAGTTTTCCGGTGTCGTGACGTTTTTCCAAGTCCGTTTCGATTCCAATTTTGTTCCGATCGATATCCTAACATAACGATCATTATACCAGACCAGTGAAAGCGATAAACAGTCAATCCATTCATTCAATCATCAATCAAGCAATCAGTTATAAACATAGAAACTTTTCGATAAAACGATTTTCGTCACATTTTCGCAAAGCATATTTATACAATATCGTTTCAGAATTTAAAATGACTCAACATCAAAGACATCCCTAAGCGAGTATAGAACTCACCGTATTGTGATGAAAATCACAAACAACGAAGCCCCGTGAATTCAAATGACAACGTAACCTCACGAACGGTCCCCGTATCGATTCTACGCTATCCAAACCGTTCCAAAACTGACGCAGATGAACCGAATCCGAATTCCAGCAATTACAATCCGCTCTACTATGTCAATCTACAAGGTGGGTGTTCGTTCACTCCAGTATTGCTCTGGGTTTGACATGCAAGCTCCAAAACTTCATTTTTGACCAAGTGGAGCTTTGGTACTCTTTAATGGTGATTTGTGATGGAGGAAGATGTGGGCTCTAAAAGTGGTATCAGCATGAAGAGGAGAAGAAATGGAAGTGAATGGTGAGGAAAAACTGGACATGCATTTATAGATGAAGCTTGGCCTTGCTCCTCTCTTCTCTCTCACGGTTTTCACTCTCACTCTCAAGCTCTCTCTATCCTTTGAATTTCTGTTTTCAGCAATTAGAACAAGTGGGAGTGAGTGATGGTCAGCTGAGGTGTTTTGGTGAGGTGAAGGTAAATGACTGGGGTGGAAAAGACCAAATTGTCCCTCACTTATTATGTATGAAGACCACTATGCCCTCCAGCAACTTATTCACTCCTTAACACTATGACATAGTCTAATTTTTCTAACATGGCAAAAATCTTAATTTCTTAAACACCAACAATTAGTTATACCAAAGGCATTACCTCATAGTAAGTTAAAGTAAGCTTAGCCAATCAATTCATAACTAAAATTCTTGTGCTAAACATTAAATTAGCTAATATTTCGCTTTAACCTCTTTCTTAATTTAAATAAGGCTAAAGTGTTCCCAGGGTCCCTTATCTTTATTTAAAGTAACGAATTAGTCCTTTATGTTTTTTTTGTCCCAAATAAGTCCTTTATCTTTCAAATTTTTGACACATAAATCCTTTTCCGTTAACAGTGCTGATTTATGTGTCAAAAAAAAGGATTTATGTGTTAAAAATTTGAAACATAAAGGACTGATTTGGGACAGAAAAGGATTTATGTGTCAAAAATTTAAAACATAAAGGACTGATTTGGGACAAAAAAAAGATAAAGGACCAAATCGTTACTTTAAATAAAGATAAGGGACCCCGGGAGCACTTTAGCCTTTAAATAAATTGAATTATGTAATTAGGGGATGTTACACCACTCCTGTCGAGCACAAAAAACTAAAATTTTTATTAAGTCTTCTTTCTCTTCAATTCACAATAAAAGGGTAAAATAAACATTTTCAAAATTAATATTCTTTCCTACAACTAGTTAGCAGGTAACCTTCATTAGGAAGGATGTCGTGGGGTGCTAATACCTTCCCCGCGCATAACCGACTCCCGAACCCTTATCTGGTCTCAAGGACCCTTATCCATTCCAAAAGGGATTTTCCAATGTTTGCCCTTATAATTAAACTTTGGTGGCGGCTTCATCTTTGAACCTTCGAGGAATCCTCGCCCGGATTTTTCGGTCGCTACAACGATGAGAGGAATTTTGTCATGGTGGTGTGCCGTGGCTGACCTATGACTATGTGAGGGGGTTCACTTGAACCCCCCAAAAAAATATATCCATTTATCTCCTATATAAAAAGTTTTTTTTTATCTATTTATCCCTTATATAAAACTATTTTGAACCCCCTGAAATTATAATTTTGCATTAAGACTCTTAATTTTGCACCCAAATACCTCACACAAACACATCACTAGGACAAATGTATGAGTTGTATAACTAATTTATGTAAACATATTAAAGTTGTTTTTAATTATTTTTTAGTGATTCATGCTTTTAAAATTTTGAGCCCCCTGACTATGGGTCCGCCACTGATGGTGTGGTGGTGACTGAGAGAGGAGAGGTTCAGTTTTGAGAGAGAAGAGTTGAAGAGAAAGAAAAGCAGAGAAATGGGAGTGTGGGTTTCGAAATCCACTTTAAAAAACATTAGCGACAGACCTAATTGCATTAGCGACGGACCTAATTGCATTAGCGACAAACCATTTTAAAAGCAGATTCGTTTCAAGTTCCAAGAAATGAAGCAAATTTTTTAGCGATGGAAAGGTAGGAATTGGTGACGGAATGGGTTCAAAAAACAAGGCTCCTTTTTAGCGATGGCCCTATCCGTCGCTAATTCTCTCGAAACGTGTTTTTAGTAATTGCCTTTAGTTCAGTCACTTTTTTTCGTCGCTGCTACATAAGCTCAATAGCAACAGAAGTAGGTTTCGTTGCTAATATCAGTTGCCATGAGGTTACCATGTGTTGGGAAAATTTTATATGACAATTCTTCAAAGTAATTGTAGTTTTCTTGGATCAGTTGTTTATTACACTTATTTAAATCTATTGTAAAATAATTAAATTCAAGTCACATAATTCTTTGTTGTGCACAATCATAATGGTACTTATAAATATAGTAAAATGGCATCAAAATTTTAAACTGCAACTTAGAATTATTTCATTAGTACTTAGTTCTAAAGATCTATTATAATAGACTCAAATATATGTATGGTCCCTGCAAATATCACCATAATCCAGTTTAACCCATGCAAAAAAAAGTTTTAAAAAAGTCCCTGCAAAAACGAAACACATCTAGTTTGGTCTATCTACTAGCTTTTCGTTAAAAAAAGGTGATATTACAAATAGTGATGACGTCAGCATGACATCATCAATGACGTCATTGCCACGTGTCAACATCTTATATGTAGAAAAATATTTTATAAATATAATTTATATAATGGATAAATTATATTTAGATTATAATACCAATTCATCTCTCTCTCCCTCTCTCTCTCTCTCTCTCTCTCTCTCTATATATATATATATATATATATATATATATATATGTATTGTTATAATTAAACTACATTTATAAATAGTATATGTATTTTACAATTAAATAAAGTACATAATATAATTGTGTTTGAATAACAATATAACATATACATTTTGTAAAACTTTAGATGTTAATTGTGCTTCTTTAAATTATAATTTAAATTAAAATCAATGTTATGTTACAATATATATAAAATAAAAATGGAATTATATCACAATGTGTGTGTGGCTTAGTGGTAAGTTTTATGGCTCGCCACTCAAAGGGTGTAGGTTCGAATCCCACCCTAGTCATTTCTAAATCTTATTTTCCATTGGTAACAATCTGTCACGTGGCAGCCATCCATTGGCTGTTGACGTTGCATGTCAAAGGCACGTGGCAGTTATCCCATGGTTGTTGATGTGGCATGTTTGTGCCACGTGGTAGTGATGACGTGGAAAGTGTGATGGCTTCCCACTCAAAGGGTGTAGGCTCGAATCCCACCCTAACTATTTCTAAATTTTATTTTCCATTGGAAACAATCTACGACGTGGCAGTCATCCTTTGGTTGTTGACGTTGCATGTCAATGGCACGTGGCAGTTATCCCATGGTTGTTGATGTGGCATGTCAGTGCCACGTGGCAGTGATGACATGCGGTGATGATGTGGCATGTCAGTGCCCTGTGGCGGTGATGACGTGACATGTTAGTGCCACGTGTCACAAATGTCCAATAAGATGTTGACACGTGGCAATGATGTCATTGATGATGTCATGTTGACGCCGTCTCCGTTTGCCACATCACCTTTTTTTAACGGAAAGATAACAAATGGACCAAAATGGATGTGTTTTGTTTTTGTAGTGGTTTATTACTTTATTTAAAACTTTTTTTTTACCGCGAGTAAACTGGATTATGGAGATATTTATTATGGAGATATTTGCGGTGACTAAACATATATTTAAGTCATTATAATAAATACAATTCAAAATAGGTAAGTCAATTAAGGGGATATATTTCTTATTTTGTCCATTATAATTAATTCTCGTATGTAATAATTACTTTTTTAAAGCAATAATAATTAGATGTACCAGAAAGTATAAAGTAATAATAATTAGAAATAATTTTGATTTATGCGAGAAAATGTATAAGAATGGATAGCAGATTTGGTAAGTCCCATCCATTAGTAGATAGCGGATTTGACTAACAGATTTGACTAGCATGTGATGAGTACACGTATTTGGTAAACACCGACGTTTAGCGTTTTTCGCGTAGCGTTTAACGTTTTTTCAAACACCACTTCAAGTAGTGTTTGAGCAGATAGCATACACTACAACATTTTTGACTTTAGGCCACGGCAATCTTTGCCACGGCTAAAAAACCGTGGCCTGAACAAGGAATAGGCCACGCGTTTACAAATGTGGCCACTGAAATAGATATTAGGCCACGGTTTCATTAACTTGCTATAATAGGCTACGGTTTAAAACTGTATAGGCCACGGTTAAACAAGTGTGGATACCTAAGACCACATTTGTCCACCTGTTGACTTAAAAAAAATTTATCCTCTCACTTTTTTGACATTTTTATCCTTATTATTTTTCTTAATTTTTTTAACCAAATTATTTTTCATAAATTGTTTCTCTATCCTTATTAAAATGAACCAAACAATTTAATCATGAATTAAATAAATATTTCCTTTATATTATTTTACACTTATCAGTTAGTCTAATCGCTAGTTTTACCCAACACATCATTTGCTATCGCCTATCGGCTTGGTTATCCGTTATCCGCTATACTTTATGAAACAAAGCCTATCATGTGGCAAAATTGTATTTTACATAATATAGTATATTTACGTATAGATACAATAATATTTGTATAATAATATTGTTTTTATAGAATTTTTTTAACAAGTGGTTTTTATAGAATGTTGATTCTCGTATCTTATGCTTTATATACTATATATAATATAAGAAAATTGTAATTTTCTATGATAAAAATTATATGAAAATTCTTTTAAAATACACATGTAGAAATAAAATATATTTTACCTTTTTGGGAAATTAAAAAATATATTTACCATATAAACGATTCTAAGATTTTCTAATAATTTATTGTTTATTATCAAAAATAAATATATTCTTTTGAGACCGACTCTTTTGGGAAATTTTCTATGGAATCTTTTTTTAAGATTGTATAGTGATGATGAATTGAGTTATGTTTACCAAGAACACTTGGATGAGATGATTTGAGTTTCTTCCGGCTTGAGAATCTTAAGATTGTATAGTGATGATAAATTGAGTTATGTTTACTCGAACTAGCCTTGGGAATGCCGTTATACCAAAAAAAAGTTGAGTTATGTTTTAGAAAGAGGAACTCCAAACACAATAATTAACTTGATTTTTGTTTTCAACGTGTTCCTCTAAAAGATAAATTCTTTAGAAAGTGAATATCAAAAACTCTTAATAATAATAATAATAATTTGTTGAATTACTCATTATTGAGTAATGATATATATTACTCTTGTTTTACACCTAGTAAGATGGGATGCTTGGTAGTAGACTTATGCTTTAAGTAAATTATGAATTAGTATTGCGTCAAAAAAAAATTATGAGTTAGTATGTGGATTTCATATCTTGCATTTTTAATGTCTATATTTGAAAATGAGATCGTATGAGGAATGGTGAAAGATTTTTTTTTTTTGACCAACGGAATGGTGAAAGATATTGACTCACATAGGTAAGGATTATATGAATGATGCTTCATGTAGTACGTTAGGAGTTATTGTCAAAACTATTTTGAAAAAAAAATAATTTCAAGCAAATCTACCCGTCTCTAGTAGGGTTGCATAAGTGTGCAGTGTGGTATAACTCACTTGGATTGAAATTCAAAAGGGAGTGGTTGAGGTACAAAAGTATGATTGAGATGTGCATAGTATAGTCCTAATTTGTGACATTAGCATAATACTTTTATTGGTATGTGCTAGATTAGTAGATTGTTTCTTTTTGACAATAACTAGATTTCTTTTTTGATGAGAGACAATAACTAGATTGCTAATATGTTGTCTAATTATCTTTAGGTTGCATAATTGATTCTATAGGAAATGAGCAATTTTAAGGGCACAAATTTTCGGGAGGGGGATTATTAATCCCAAAAAACAGGCTTAAGATAACTACAAGGAATAGTAATGTAAATTATAGTTTTGTGCTAAGTGGGAATTAAGGGGGTGTGATAAGTAAAATCTAGAGGGTGCAACTATTAAGTAAAGTGTTTTAATTAATAAAAAATGAAATAAATTGGGAGGGATCTTCCGTCGTGATACATGAGAGAAAGAAGAGGAAAGTTGAAAGAGATCACAGAAAGAAAGAAAGACGGAGAGAAGGTGAAGGAAACGAACTCTGCAGAAGAAAGAAAGAGGAATTGAGCCACAGAGTAGAGGGATGAAAAAAAAGAAATGGGAATATGTGGAAGACATCTAGGGTTATTTGCTAGAAGTTCCATTGGTTATTGTCAATGTGAAATCTTCCTCTGCATGTGTTTGGTAATTACGAACCCAAGCTTAGGTTGATATATGTGATTTTATTGATTTTTTTATGTAGGTTTGATGTGCTTGCAAAGGCCAACCTATTGGGGAGACCACCGTCCTCACCCAGCGACGTCTCTGCTGACTTCTGAACTTGCAGAGGTGACCAAAAATCGTAAAAACGTGTGATTCTACGAAGCAACATGCGATTTTGATTATCTTGGTTATTCTGTCCTTCATGTTCATCTTGGTTTCAACTATATGCATGGTAATATTAGTTTTCATGTTCGGTGTTGAAATGTGTATTGTTGATTTAATGTGCCCTAATTGAGTTCCATAAATGTTTTCAAGGTATATGGATTTGATTTGAGATGCCTTTGGTGATGGAGGTTGAATTCGTGGGACTTTTCTACATAATTTTGCATTATACAATATACAATAGTAATAATACATTGCTACATCATATGATAAAATTGAAAAACATAATTTGTCATATTGATAAAGTTTAAGTGAATTAGGTCAGAAGACTTATCAATGACTCGAAAAGCTTCAGACCTTAAAAACGATTACAAATATACTTAAATATTATTTATGAAATGATATTTTTACATCAACATTGAATTTTTTTTGGTGCAAATCAACAATGAAATTTAAACACGCATTTGTAGTGTGATATGATATGAGCCATGTCTTTACTATATTCGTGGGCACATAGTTGAATATATTTTTTTTGACAATTGAATAAAATTGAATATAGTAAAATTATATCTTAGCCACATAGTAATTTTTTGTCATGAACAAAATGATTTTGGGTAGAGAGAGGGTTTAGAGCATCGTTGCTATCATCATCGTAAAACCCCAGCGAGGGAAGAAGGGTTTTTGAGCCGTAACTGCTACCCAATAGACCAACCGCGTTAGCGTCCACGTTCGTCCCTCAACTCCCACTTACCAGTAACCACAATATTCCTTCTTCTTATTCAAATTTTCTATCTATGAATTTGGTGTTTATCCACGGTCTTCTTTTTCTTTCCCCTCTCTTCAATTCCATCCATTTTCATCTATGGTCACCGTTTCCCGCAATTTGATGTTCACCACCACCACCAATACCCTTAACAGGAGACTCGATTCTCTGCCACCTCTCGAAAACCGCAACTTCAAATTCCATACTTGTTCAGGCATTTCCACAAACATGTGGCGCAATACTGCCAAACGAGCCTGCAGAGGGTTATTTCGCACTCGCTTACACCCATCTCTCGCTCTTTCGAAAGATTCCCATTTTCCTCTTAATTCAGAGATTCTATACCACCCCAGAAAACAAAATCAATCTGCTATTCTTAATAATTCTCGTTTTCACTTAGTGGAAAAAGGTTTTGGCTTTGGTTGTGGTTGTTTTTCTAATAATTCTTCATTTAAGTTTGGTGTTAAAGGGTTTTCTGGTGTTGCTGAGCCGGTATCTTCGACCGACGCGGACGAAGATCCTGCCCCAGTCGATGAAATTCAAGAGTTGTTGGATGAAATGAAGAGAGAAGAGCAGAGGCAGATAGCTGAATTAAGGTGGCAAAATGGGGTGAATTTGAGGAAAGGTATGACAGAGGGAAAATACAAGGAATTGAGGAAAAGACAGGTGAAGATTGAGACCGAGGTTTGGGAAGAGGCTGCTAAGGAGTATAGGGAGCTTTTGATGGATATGTGTGAGCAGAGGTTGGCACCAAATTTGCCATACATGAAGTCACTGTTTCTTGGATGGTTTGAGCCTCTAAGGGATGCAATTCAGAAGGAGCAGGAGACATACTTGAATGCAAAGAAGAGGACTGTCTACGCACCTTACTTTATTCAGTTGCCGCCGGAGAAGATGGCTGTGATCACAATGCATAAAATGATGGGGTTGTTGATGACAGGAACGGAGAGAGGCTCTATTGGCACCACAAGAGTTGTGCAGGCCGTTTGTAGCGTAGGTGATGCAATTGAACAAGAGGTGAGAGCGGGAAATTGCATTTCTAGTGTTGTTTTTGTGTTTAAATTATTCAATTTAGGATGTGTCTTTAAATTACTCAATCTCATACAATTTTGAATCCTGTTTTATTATATTTGATTGTAATTCCTCTATGTTTTGTATGTAGACCTAGAAACACCCATGAGAGATTGAAGGAAATTCAAGGGTTTTTTGAGGTGGGTGGGGGTGGGGTAAGACAAATATCTTCTTAGTGACCTATAATGTATAAAAAAGTTATAGCTTTCATTCTTATGCTTTTTATTATAGTATTTTTTGTCATTATTTCACAATGCGTTTTGGAAGCGAGAATAGTAATCGTCCCTGATAGGTAACGGATGACTTTGTTTAATTGGAGTCAAGGTTGGGAATCTTGAGATGGGGATTAGGATGAGCATGAGTCTTTTATGGGGATTTTTGTGGGTGTGAACTGAGAATTGGGAGTACATAATTAACTGGCTATTCAACCTGTTTCACATCTCCCTCCCCTCCCTCCTCTCAAACTACATACACACACATACTAACATCTATAGTTTCAAGGCTTGATGAGCTTGAAGATTGGACATTTCTAACCACAATAAGTTCCTCCTTTTTAGTCTAGGATATGTTCTTTAATTTAGTCTGAACAATAATGTTAGGAAAAGTTAGGAATGGCTTTTATATACAGGTATCCTAAATCCTAATCCACTCTTGCTATGGGTGCAACCTTATATACTGATGTTTCAGGTTAGGATACACAAGTTCTTGGAGAAAAATAATAAGAAAAAGGGTGATAAAGACAAGAAAAATGAAGCAGGTGAGTGCACCCCTGCCATCAAAGAAGAGGAAAAGCTGCGAAAGAAAGTCATTGATTTGATGAAAAAGCAAAAGCTTGTCGCAGTGAGGGGAATAGTGAAGGGCCAGGATGATACGAAACCGTGGGGACCGGTTATGAAGTCAAAGGTTTGTATAGCCTTTTCCACACTCTCAAAATGTTTGTTTTTTCATTTATTTGTTTCTATATACGATGATATCCTCTCCTCCACTTCACAGGTTGGAAGCCGTTTAGTTGAGCTCTTGACGCAAACGGCATATATACAACCACCATCAGATCAATCACTGGATGGTGGCGCACTTGATATCCGTCCTGCATTTGTGCATTCATTTAGAACAATGACAAAAGAGGCAACGTGAGTTTTGATACCCACCTCTCATGATTAGATTTAAATGTCCCAACAGTATTTTGCTCTGAACTTTTATTTATTTATTTATTTATTTATACAGGAAAACAGGCAGAAAATATGGTATTATTGAATGTGACCCTCTAATACTTAAAGGGCTTGACAAATCTGTAAGTATATTTTATCACCTTCTGTTCTTTTAGTTGAAGTTTAAATTGAATTGTTCATCATTTGTGGTATCTCATGTAGCATTTTAAGTATTGTTATTTGTCAGGCTGTTGAGCCTTTAGTTTGGAAAGGAGAGTTCTTTAATGAGCTTCTTTTGTACTACGATTCTTGTCATTGTCTGATATTTTTCTAAGAGAATGCTTGATACAAGCAAAGTACATTAGAAAAACATTTGAGTCACAACACCACTCTTTGTCTTGTATATTGCTTGGCGGACAATAGACACCACAGGTTAAATAATGTGAAATTTACTTCAATACCCTTTATAAATATAACATATAAAATATAGTGATCTCTATTTATGTATATACATAATACAAATTATATTATATTTATATATATGATGAAAACATAAACTTAACACACACGGGTGAAGGTGAGGGGGGTTCTTATATGTATTGTTATTCAATTCAATTAGTTCTGAATATATGATTGCATCCTAACTTGTGTATTTTATGTTAAAAGTCATATCTCCTGTTCATGGCCTCATGAATTCTTGATTTATTTATTTTTTTATTTATTTTCAACAGGCAAAAAATATGGTCATTCCTTACATGCCCATGCTGGTTCCACCAGTCAACTGGACAGGGTATGGTAACAAATTTACATTCCTATCTGGCTACACTTCTGCATATCAGTTTTATGATTGCAAATGATTTTAAGACTTTTCTTTAACCTTAGGTTAGAAATTGGGACTAGAAGGTGGTTTAAACTTCCTACAATGTAATCATATGAAAAAAAACAAGCATAATCATATTATGCCCCTTAAGGCACCCCAATTCCCCTAGATAAGGTGTCAGATAAAGTTTTGTTTGTAGCTTCTTTGGGGTATTGCTTTGCCTGTGGTGGTTTCAAGGGTGTTGCCATCTTTGATTGGCAATGATATTAGACTCCCCTGCTTTATTCCTACTTTCCTTGGGCCATTTGGTTTTCTCTGTTATCTTTTTTCTTTCTGCTATTGAGGATACTTTATCCAGTCCTAACATACTTGTTTTTTTCCCCTTCATTGGCCCAGTAAACAACTGCCTTTTGCAATCATCTTCAAAATGTGAATGGGGATTTTCCTCATACATTATCAACCATAAAACATATAGTTCAGTGTTCATAACATGTACAGTTTTTCTTCTTTTGGATGAATGGCCAATTTAGAGCTGATTCTCAATTTTCCATTTGGGGTACTTCAACAGATATGACAAAGGTGGGCACTTGTTCTTACCTTCCTATGTCATGCGTACTCATGGAGTCAAGCAACAACGTGAAGCTATTAAGAGGGCCCCTAGAAAGCAACTAGAGCCTGTGTTTGAGGTCTGAATTTATTATTACAATTTTCATGCATTTTGGGTACAGCACATATATTGATGTTAAGCTCGTGGTATTAGGCTCTGGATACTCTTGGGCATACAAAATGGAGGGTAAATAAAAAGGTGCTGAGTGTTGTGGACAGGATATGGGCTTGTGGAGGCCGTGTTGCTGATTTGGTGGACCGCGATGATGTAAGTTCAATTATACATAATACAGTTGCTTTTTATTCTACTTTTTGTCTTGATTGTTGTTTATAATTATATTGTGATTTTAGTTTATTTTACTATTATTGTGTGTAAATTTTGAAGATTTAGGAATCGTGAATTTTACATTCAGTGCTTTAAGGAACTTATGGTTGCATTTAGTTTGAAATGGTGCTCAACTTTCTATTGCAGGTTTCTTTACCTGAGGAACCGGATACTGATGATGAAGCAGTGAAAAAGAAATGGAAATGGAAGGTCAAATCCGTGAGGAAAGAGAATAGGGAGAGATATTCACAACGTTGCGACATAGAACTTAAACTTGCCGTAAGCTTCCTTGAGCTTTATGTGCATTAGTTTGTAGCCCTCATTGTTGTCTGGTAACTCATTCAGTTAGAACTATGGGTGCAGGTAGCACGAAAAGTGAAGGATGAAGAGGGTTTTTACTACCCACACAACCTTGATTTCCGTGGGCGTGCATATCCCATGCACCCACACTTAAATCACCTTGGTTCAGATGTATGCAGGGGGATATTGGAATTTGCAGATGGACGCCCTCTTGGAAAGTCTGGTTTACACTGGCTGAAGATACACCTGGCAAATCTATATGCTGGCGGTGTTGATAAACTATCTAATGAAGGTCGCATAGTATTTGTTGAAAATCATTTTGATGATATATTTGATTCTGTGGACAAACCTCTTGAGGGGAGACGGTGGTGGTTGAATGCAGAAGATCCATTGCAATGCTTAGCTGCGTGCATAACTCTAACTGAAGCTTTAAGAAGTTCTTCACCAGAAACTTTCATTTCACATATTCCAGTACATCAGGTATTCACATGATTCAAATGAAAGTTGGCAGATCAAAATATGCTCGGGTGTTTAAAATTTTGCTTGGATTGAGTTCTAGAGGTTATGAAACAGCCATACCTAATGAATCATGCTGAAACTATGAGTGGATAATATATGAGAATTCTATTATGAGAGTATTGATGTTTCTAGTGCGAAGAGGGTATGTATTTTGATCGACATATTGAGCAATAGATATACTCCTTTTCTTAAATGACTTACCTTATAATATTCAATATCTTTGGCATCTAAAATACGATCACCAAGAAACTGGACCAATGTCTATGTAAAACTATTATGCAACTCTAATGTTCCCTCCCCAGACCTGCAATATTGAAAGTCTTGTGCACTAGGTGTCCTTA
The DNA here is from genome assembly GCA_039519185.1 of Astragalus membranaceus. Lineage (NCBI taxonomy): Eukaryota > Viridiplantae > Streptophyta > Magnoliopsida > Fabales > Fabaceae > Astragalus > Astragalus membranaceus. The sequence goes on from CM076854.1 coordinate 129,087,746, forward strand.
TTTTTCTCCTGTGTTTTTTATTTTATTTTTAGAATATAAATAAAATAAGTTTTGGTGTTTTTGAGAGCACTTTTCTTCATAGGTGTCATGCATTTCACTGTTCTGTGTAGAAGTCATCAGGTTAATCTATTCTCACTGATTCTTTGTTGTCTGATCTCAACAACCAAATAGCCATCTAATGGTTGTCATCATTTCTATTTATAACGCATCATTATGTCCATAACTAATCAATATTTCTTCGACTATGATTTATTTATCATAGGATGGCTCTTGCAATGGCTTACAACATTATGCTGCTTTGGGAAGGGACAAGGTAATGGTCTTTGTTGTCCCTTTGCTTTTCCCCTGACCCTTTTCCAATTTTGAGGTTCAAGTTGTTTAGTTTCAGGTATTAGAGACCAAGTTAAGGACTGAATATCAGTTCTGAATGTAGCTCTGATTCTTCAAGATGTTTTGTAGTTTCTTGAAAATGAATTTGGCTTGAGTAGCTGACAATCACATGACATCTCTGTACATTCATACTTGTTAGGCATAAAACCATTCATGTGCTTTCACCCAACAGCTTAAGCTTTTGTGATAGTTATTAGTTAGTTCATGACACGGTGTCAAGCCTCTTTAAGCAAATGATTCAGAGTTAGAGCATTATTGCCCCTCTTGTTCTATTAAAAATTGAATGTCAACATAATGCTGGGTTGGCCTGTGCATTGCCCATGCTTCAGCCTTCAAGTCTAAATGGCGAGAGTTTGAGGCTTTGAGCGTTGCTGCCCTTATTCTTGTAAGAAAAATTGAATGTCAAGATAAGGTTGAGTGGGGGCATTTGCATTATCCACACTTCAAGCTCAAGGGGCCCCTTCATTCATGTGCTTTTATATCAGAGCAATAACAGTAGTGTTTTTACATGTGCTAGTGTAGCAGCTTATTTATATGCTTAGTTGTATAATCCATTGTTAACAGTAATAACAGAATATGCTGAGCCAGAATATTCTGTCATGTTGTTAAAACAGAATCTGTATGTACCTCTAAAGGCTCAATCCCTGTATAAACTTGTCATGTATCATGTTGAATCATCAATTGAACAAGTATATGCTTATGTTGTCCTGTGCTGATTTATGAGCGGAAATGTATGATTATTGTGTGTTTTGTGAGAAGTCCTAATTGATATTCCCTTAGTATCTTCGTCTTCTATGATGTTTCTGTTCCCTAACACTTAGCGTGCCTTGTATTTAATTTTCCAGTTTTTAACAAAATTATACTACTGATAGTAGATCTTCATATAGTAGCTTACTATTTTAATTTTTTTATTCAGTTAGGAGCTGCTGCTGTCAATCTTGTTGCAGGAGAGAAGCCAGCAGATGTTTATTCAGGAATAGCAGCTAGGTGAATATTTGTGGATATAGTTACATAAGTTTAAAATTAAAAATCTAGTATTTTCCATATGTCGTGATTTACCTCCCTCTCTTGGGATAGATAACAGCCTCTAGTACAATTTATTCCACTAAGTATTTTTTTTATTTAGGGTGCTAGACATCATGCGAGAGGATGCTCAGAAAGATCCCAAGAATTTTCCTGATGCTCTTCATGCAAGGAATTTAGTTAATCAGGTTAACTGCAATTCTTTTGATGTGATATGATTTAAATTTATACAAGGAGATTGGGACTCATAGCTATTGGAAGCAATAAATTTTAGTTGACTTAGAATCATAGTGAAAATAATTTATTGCAAAAGCAATTCTAGTTAATGCTGTGTTTTTTTCCCACTCCTCATCTCGAAACTGATTTTGAGTTGATTGAACTTTGTCTAGGTGGATAGAAAATTGGTTAAGCAGACGGTGATGACATCAGTGTATGGTGTCACTTATATAGGAGCACGGGAACAGATAAAGAGGAGATTGAAAGAAAGAAATGTCATTTCAGATGATAAAGAGCTCTTTGGTGCTGCTTGTTATGCTGCAAAGGTTAGAGGGTGAAAATAGCTGTGTATATACATTGTTAAATAACTATGTAGTGCTTGTTTCATCTTTATTGCCTACTCAGGTCACCTTGACTGCCTTAGAGGAGATGTTTCAAGGCGCACGAAGTATCATGAACTGGCTTGGTGACTGTGCAAAAGTATGTTACAGTGCTCCTTATACCGATTATTTAGACTTTATGGTATGATTATGACTAAGACAATTGGAACAGGTAATTGCATCTGAAAATCAACCAGTGCGTTGGACGACTCCTCTAGGACTTCCCGTGGTGCAACCTTACCGTAAACTAGGAAGGCATATTGTGAGTGCAAAATGTTTTTCCTGGAAATACATCATTAGTACTCTCAAGTGCTCATTATTTCTAAGCTGACTATAGGTTAATAAGCTTTTCTTATTGTAATATGGATCGCAGATCAAAACTTCACTTCAAATGTTAACATTGCAACGAGAAACAGACAAGGTAATTTAACATCATCTCATAGATATAGCATTATGTATTTTAAATGCCATTACTTTATGTAGAATTATCAAATATAACGGTTTATGCGGTTTAACTAGTGACCCACCTATTCGACCATTGACGTAGTACCTCAACCAAGGTGATGACCGGCCGAGTTTTAAAACATCATCCTATAGTTAAAAATATTGCTAATTTATAATTTTCTCGTTATATAGAATGTATATTTTGAATCTTCATACATACAAACAAGTTTACAAACATTTCTAGCATACTTAGAAAGGAAAATTTTGTGGTATTTTGATTTGATTTAAATTTTACATTGAAATGTTCTAGGTGATGGTCACGCGGCAGAGAACAGCTTTTCCACCAAATTTTGTTCACTCACTCGATGGTTCTCATATGATGATGACTGCAATTGCCTGCAAAAAGGAAGGCTTGAGTTTTGCAGGTATTTTCTTGTTAAGCCAATGTCTCGACCGAGCGAGTTAAACTCGTGGCTCCATTCATATTTAAACGATTGCAATTGTAATACTGATGATCAATAATTTGTTTACATGCTTGTAGGGGTTCATGATTCATACTGGACACATGCATGCGATGTGGATAATATGAACAGAATACTGAGAGAGAAGTTTGTAGAACTCTACGAGACCCCAGTCCTGGAAAATGTAGGTGGTTGAAATTCCCTTTTTTAATTTCCATTATTTTTTTATTTTATTTTAAGAGCAGTACTTACATACTGGATACTTTGTCATGTTCTAGAGACAAAGTATCAGTTTCTAATAAAAATACACCCTCCAAGTAGTTTCTAGCAGTTATCTAATTTATTGTGTGAGGAACAACACCACCAGTAGTACCTAGAGCACTGTATCTAAGTTTTTTCCTTATTACCTTTCGCTGTTTTGAAATTTCTACATTATTGTTTGATACCTTGTTTGTTTGATTTGTGGACAGTTATTGGAAGGCTTTCAGCAGTCTTTCCCAACATTATCATTTCCACCCTTGCCTGAACGGGGGGACTTTGACTTAAAGGAAGTTTTAGAGTCACCATATTTCTTCAACTGATTCTGAATCTATGATATCCTGCCTTTTTCTAAGGCTTGGATTCTGTCTTATTCGCCCTTATTGACAATAGTTGTCTATGTGAGCTTGGCAAGGACAATTGATATTCTGAAAGTGCTCATTAAAGAGGCTATTTCAGTTCATGTATATATCTTCAAAGGCATCCAGGGTCTTGAGGAAGACCTTGTAGGATGATGATTATTGGTTTATGTGGGTATACACTTTTATTGTACGAGGAAGAAGCTATTTAAAGCTGGTGCAACAATCAGAATGCTTCTAAGGGAAAGTCAAGGTGTTAAAATTTGCATTTTTTGTCACTGGAGCAAGAAAGATTTCATTTATTTAATTTTGAAGAAGCTGGAGCTATTCACTATTTGAGTTGGATAACTGCAGAGAATTCTACACTACAAGTTTTTCTTTTGTAAATATTGTTACTTGTTTGAATTAGTGTACCACATGATTTATATTTTATAGTATACATATATAATGGCAAATACTATAAATGTTCTTGTGGCATTAGTTATGGAATAATTTTATTTTATTTTTTATGAAAAAAAGATAGTTTTCATTATTAATATATATTAAATACTGTACCTGTTAAGAAAAAATATTATTTTTCATTTAATAATAAAGATACTCTTTAAACATAACCATAAACTTAAAACCAATGTCTCTCCCCTCGCTGGTGGTCAAGTCACCAACCTCGATGACTTCGATACGTTATTTTGACAATAGAAGTGGTGATGAACCTTTCTCTCTTTTTACTTATCTCATGGGTCACTTTTTTGTTTTTGTTTATAATACTCACGTGTCACCTTGATTATAGATTACTAATGAAGAAAGTATTTTAGCAAACTCAAATAGCGTTATCCAGTTGCTTAACTTGGTTTAACCAGTCAATTTTGGTACCTATTATCCTAACTCAAACGAGCCATCATCTGGTCTCTAATGGCTTCCTCTGAATATTATTAGGATTGTAATTAGAGAGTGTAAGTGCTAATATATTTAAAAAGACTATTCTAAACTTAAACCCTACGAGCTTGAAAAATGGGCCGGATAAATTATAATAGTGATTAACTATATACTATTTACAACACACCCCTCAAACTGGTGAATTAATATCTATTAATCCCTGCCTATAAGTTGGTTGAATCGTTCAGTTGTCAAACCTTTCGTGAGCACATCTGCTAGTTGATGCCCAGAAGGAATGTAGGCAGTAGTTATTAACCCACTGTCCAGCTTCTCCTTGATGAAGTGACGGTCTTTTTCAATGTGTTTGATCCTATCATGCTGAACGAGATTATGAGAAATGCTGATAGACGATTTATTGACATAAAATAACTTCTAAGGCCCCTCACATTGTATCTTCAAAATTTTTAGTACAATCTTCATCCATAATACTTCACAGATTCCTTGTGCCAAAGCTCTAAATTCAGCCTCAGCTCTTTATCGAGCCACTTCACTTTGCTTCTTACTCCTCCAAGCAACAAGGTTCCCACATAGGAAGATGCAGTAGCCTAAAGTGGATCTTCTATCACTAACTGAACCTGCATAGTCAGCATCAGTATAAGTCTCCATAGTTAGGCTTCCGCTTCTTTTGAACAAGAGTCCTCTCCCAAGAGTAACTTTAAGATAGTGCAGAACACGATGAACAACTTGCAAGTGTCTCACCCTTAGGTCATGCATGAATTGGCTCACCACACTGACTGCATAAGCCAAATCAGGTCTAGTGTGTGCCAAATAAATCAACTTTCCCACTAGTCGTTGATATTGGGCCTTGTCAACTTTAGCACTTTCTTCTTCGAGCATCTTGTGATTTTACTCTATAGGAACACTTGCAGGTTTGCATCTCAGTTTTCCTGTTTCTTGCAAAAGATACATACTTCCTCTGAGATATGAAAATGCCTTGCTCGGAGTAGGCTACCTCAATTTCCAAGAAATACTTGAGATTCTCAAGGTCCTTCATTTCAAATATATAGTAGGTATTTTGTTCTTACAAAAACACAAACTTAAGGTTGCATTCGGTATTATTAAGAGCCATTTGCTAAATTGAATGCCTTTTTTAGTATCTTACAAAACAAGTCATTAGATAACAAATTAAAAAACACAACTACAAATGACAATAAATTTGGGCAATGTGAAAAGCAGTGGCGGATCTACATATACGTGAGGGTGTGCAGCTGCACACTCTCAAATTTAAAAATTTGCACCAATACCCCTATGAAAAATATATTTTGACACTCCTAGTTTTATTTTTTGCACATCCTACTACTATTTTTCTCTTTCCATTCCTAGCTGCTCTTTCCTATTGCAGCTTCAGGAGCAGTTGGTAGTGTAACTATGGGGTAGTTTTGGTTATCAAAAAATAATATATGTATTTAGATAATTAGGTATATTTTAAATTCAGCTACCCCGATAATATGTTATTTAGCTACTCCAACTAACTTTATTTGTCTAATGAGATAAAAGAATAATAACAAGTCCATTAGTCTAATTAGTCTCATTTGATCAAAAAAAGTCTATTATTATCACAAATAAATATGGTGATTTTTGTTAACTTGGTGATTATAGTCTTTTTATTTTACTTTGACAATTTTTATCCCCAATTTTCCCCTCAAAATTATATATTATTTGCTCTTTTGGTCCAAAAAATTTTGAATTTTGGAAAAATAAAGGAATAAAATTACACAATCCATGATTTTTAGCAACCAAAAGTGCAATGAAAAATCACAAAGACCAAAATTACCAAATTAGAAGAACAAAATATGTTTATTTGGTATACACCATCGCGGTAAAAACTTTTTAAGGTAGGTGAGATAAAGTCAAACATTTTTTATGATGTGTTGTTTCGTGATTGACCGCCGTTGTAAAAAAATTCTACACGACGATATATATTAATTAAATCGTTTGACCACCCTGGACCAAGGTCCTAGATACGCCACTGGTGAAAAGGCAGCCACATATATTTTTTTTTTTTTGGTGAAGGAGGGCAGCCACATATTAAATCTAAATTGCTGAGTTTTTTTATTTCCCACATTCTGTTTATTTGAGGTAATCCTGTTTAAGATACCGTCGAAAACTAAATATTGACACCTCACACAACGCGGTAAAGATGAATATTTAATTACAATTTTTTTTACTATAAATTGAAAAAGAGAATACTTATTAATTTACGATTATTCTACTCATCAATTAGGAAATTCAATTCACCAACCGCAATCCGAATAAGCAAATAATACAGTGAATAGTTTATATATCTGGCTTCCTCAACACGAAATGAATAATGCCGTTTTTGTGACAAATAAATAAACAAAATTAATTTTTTTTGCTTTAATGTAAAAAATATATTTAAAAACAATCACTTATGAGAAATGATAATAAAATTAATTTATGTAAAAATAATTTTGAATTATAAATATAAAACGTACAAGTTTAAAGTATAATTACATGAGTATATTTTAGATTCAATAATCATATATCGATTCTTAGAGGAGTATCAAACAACTTAGAGGTCATGTTTAAATCTTAAAAATTGGGCCCCTAATTATACTTTTATCAAATGAATCAATGAAAATTTGGTCTCTAATTATACTTTATCAAATAAATCATAAAAAATTCAAACTAATTTATTTAAATTGTAAATAACATCTCAATACAACTTCAAACTAATTATATTTTTATCAAATGGACATACTAATTTTTTTTGGCCCCTAAAAAGATAGTATTGGACTGAGCCTTGTGTGGTAGCCGATGCCCGCACACTATTTTAGACGGCCCTGCCGATTCTATAAATAAAATTTAAATAAAATATTAAGGGTCTGCTTGATTTAATTTTTAAAAATTGTTTCAATTTTATAAAAATTACCAAAGAACAAATCTGTTTGTTTTAAATTTTTAAAAATTTTGTAATTACTTTTAAAAAGGAAAATAAAACAAACGCTCACTATTTTATCATCTTATTATTAATAATATTATCTCTTAAATCACGTAAAATCACACGTCAACTACCATAAAAAATGATATTATCTCTTAAAATCTATATACGATGGAAAAATATGGTAAGATACAGTTAGAAATTATTTTGAGAAGTAACAAAAGAAAGAAATATTTTGAAAACTTGTTTACATTCTCATTTTATTAAGTTGAACCTTAAAAATTAGTAAATAATATAGTGAATATTTTAATAAATTTGTTTTTAAAATTTTTCTAAATATAATTGTCGTTCTCGGCACGAAATGTATAATTCCGCTTTGCCGGACTGAAAATGAACCGCACTTACAAAATAAGTATTTATGTTAAAAAGTATTTTAAATTCCGAATAGAAAAAGATCAATTCTTAACTATAATTGAATGAAAATATTTTATTTTGGTAAAAATCTTTTTAAAAGATATAAAATGTATAAGGTGTTCCCGGGTTCGATTTGCGTAATTGATAAACTCGGTATTGGTCAATGCGAAATTTGATAAGTACGATCGAAGATTAGTCTTTCGTTGAAAGTGTTGGGACACTTTGCTGGTTGCCAAAACTGGTTTGAACAAAAAAAATGTAAGACAATAAAAATATTCTAGACAAAATTTTATTTCAAAACTAAGGGAGAAAAACAAATAAAAAAAACTCATTCATTCATTCACACTATAAAAACTGGTTTAAAAAGAATTACGAAGTGTTTTTGTTTTCCTTTATTAAAACACAAATTCAAGCTTGCATAATTGCATCCCTATATTACTAAGAACCAGTATCGGGCATGCAGTAGTGTTAAGCAAGGTAATCAAAACCGGACCGGACATTAAACCGGAAGAGGTGGCGGTTCAGGGGTTCTTGGGTTCAACCGGTTGAACCGGGGGTTCAACCGGAATTAATTAAATATATTATTTAATATTTTTATTACAATATATAAAGGATAAAAAACCATAATACCCAAAATTTCACACCACAAACAATTAAATTATGCTTAACTTAAGCTCAACAATATAATATCCAAGTCATTAGTTAAAGTTACACATAAAATTGGTAGGTATAAAAAAACTCAAAGTTTGACATGTTTAAAATATATATATTTTAATGCATTATTTAGAAAGAATCTAATGTCGCTTTATTTAGAAAAGATCACATCATGTAAGAAAATTGCAAACAATGAAGCTAATGTTGTTGAAAGGTGAATATCAGTCCCACATCGGATGGCAAATAAGAAGAATGAGCTGTGTTTCTCTATAAATAGAGCTAGAGTGTGCACAGCAAAATATAAGTGGGATTCTTGGCTTTCATAATATATAAAATATATAAATAGAGGCTTGACACTCATTTTGTTTTACAAAAAATAGTTTAAACTTTTTTATTTCAGTTAAAAAAAATAAAAAAAAATAAAAAATAAAATAAAAAAAAGTCATTTCTCAGAACCGGTTTCTGACCGGTTTTGCCGGTTCTTGACCAGTTCTGGCCGGTTTTGCCGGTTCTTGACCGGTTTTCCGGTTTTTCACCCGGTTCTTTGGCCATCCGGTTCTGGGGTCTAACTGGACCGGACAGGGGTCCGGTTCCCGGTTCAACCGGTCGAACCGGTCGGTCCGGTCCGGTTTTGATTACCTTGGTGTTAAGTATCTTGAGTGAGAGCTTTGTCCGCCATTGTGGTTTTACTTGGCTCGAGAGATTAGTCTCTGCAATTGAACGCAGAGGATACCCGGTTTATAACCAAAAAAAAACCAAACAAGCCATTAGATTTTTTTTTAAATGAAAACATCACAAAAGGGGTAAAAAGTTGAGGATAACTCAAGTGTCCAATGTAAGCATCAGAAACCAAAACCTTCCATCTAAATATTATTAATAAAATAATTCTGAAAGATGTGAGTGGTTAAAAAATCCCCAGGAGGGAAAAACCAAGAAGGAAATTCATGGAAGGAAAGAAGTTGGGTGTTTGTGTTCTGTTCAATGCAACCTCTTGCTTATATAACTACCCTTCATCACTCTCTTCTTTCACACAACAATTTCTTCTCTTCTTGTGCAATCTAGCTACAAAGTTCTCTCCTTTCTGTTGAATTCAGATACCCTTTTGTCCTTTTGCTTCAATGGCCTCCACCCCAACTCCCAACTACTCCTCAGTTCCTCCAAGACCCTCTAACAACCACCAGAATAATAACCACAACAACCGTCGTAGCTCCAACATATTGAAGGAGACACGTCACCATCACCGCCGTAGCCACAGTCACGGCCGTTGGTCTTCTTCCAACACAAACCCTTCCCCTTTAGCTGCAGTTGCTGCTGCTGCTGTAGTTGCTGCAGAAACTGGTGTTGTGGGAGGTGGAAGTAGTAATTCTGGTGGTGCTGGGAGTAGTTATGTTACTCCCTCTGCTGCTTCTGGCGGGAGAAGTGGTACTGGTACTTCCCCTCCTGCATATTCCGCATCATTGGGGTCTTATCTTGGTGCCCGAAAATCAAGACTTGCACCGGAATTTTCGGGCAGGCGGTCAACACGGTTTGCGGCAAAGATGCACTCCGGTAGACCAAGGATCACCCCCAACACCCATCCACACACCAAGGCTGCTGAGGAGGCACTACATTGTCTGTTGAAAGCAGGTGATGACTCTGTTGCTATTGATAACATTTTATTTAGCTATGAACATAAACTCTGGGGGAGTGACGATTACATCTATCTCCTCAAAGAGTTTGCGAACAGTCGTCACTTATTGCAGGCTGAGAAGTGTTATAATTTTGGTATGGGTATTTTCAATGATGATGAGAGGGTTCCTAAGGGGAAATTAACTAGTACTATGATTGGTACTCTTGGTAGGTTGGGTAGGATTGAACAAGCTTTCATGTTATTTAAAGGAGCTAGGGCAGAAGGGTATGGAAACACTGTGCATTGCTTTTCGGCTATGATTACTGCATTTGGCCGAAACGGGTGTTTTCCTGATGCCATAGATTTGTTTAGGTCCATGCCAACATGGGGCCTTCAGCCTAATGTGATTACCTATAATGCATTGATTGATGCTGGGGCTAAAAGTGAAGGGGATTTTGATACTGTTGTTAAGTTTTTCGATGAGTTGGTAGCCAATAACTTGAAGCCGGATCGACTTACTTACAACTCGCTTCTTTGCGCTTGTGCCCCGAAGGGTTTGTGGGAACTTGCACAAAGCCTGTTAAGGGAGATGGATCAGAAGGGAATTCATCCAGATTTGTTTACGTATAACACATATTTGGATACGTTGTGTAAGGGTGGACAAATGGATTTGGCTAAGTTGGTTTTGGAAGAGATGCCTTCTAAGAGGGTTTGGCCCAGTGTGGTGACTTTTAGCACCATGATGGATGGTTATGCCAAGGCCAACCGCCTCGAAGATGCCCTAAGTTTGTATGATGAGATGAAGCGTCGGTCTATTTTCTTCGATAGGGTGTTGTATAATACGCTGGTTGGAGTTTATGCGAAGCTGGGACGGTTTGATGATGCCGTCGATAAGTGCAAAGAGATGGAAAGGTGTGGGATTAGAACTGATGTAGTAACTTATAATGCACTTTTGTGTGGGTATGGGAAGCACGTCATGTATGCTGAACTCAGGAGGATTTTTGAAGAGATGAAAACTCGAAATATTTATCCAAATACGCTAACTTACTCAACGATGATTGACGTGTATACCAAAGGAGGAATGTTTCAGGAAGCTATGGATATCTATAGAGAGTTCAAGGAGGCAGGGTTGGAGGTTGATGTTGTATTTTATAGTGCACTTGTTGATGCTCTATGCAAAAATGGTTTAGTGGAGTCTTCTATGATGTTGCTTGATGCAATGATACAGAAAGGAATTAGGCCAAATGTGGTCACTTACAATTCCATCATCGATGCATTTGGACAACTTTCAGCTTTGGAGCGCGGAGTTCATGGTTCTTCTCTGTTTATTAATGGTACTTTTCAGAATACGATGACAGACGAGGGTGGCGACAGGATCTTGAAGATGTTTAAGCAACTTGCTGCTGAGAAAGCAGGTCATATAAAGAAGGATGAGAGGGGCACACAAGATCAACTCTGCATCTTGTGGATCTTCCGAAAAATGCATGAGCTGAATATTAAACCAAATGTTGTCACATTTTCAGCCATTTTGAATGCATGCAGGTAAGTATTAACACAATATTTCTTTCTCTTAATTATCTTTAATATAAATCCAATCTCAGAGTGTATAATTTGATCCGTTTTATGCAGTCGTTGTAATTCATTTGAGGATGCTTCAAAGCTATTGGATGAGCTGCGCTTGTTTGATAACCAAGTGTATGGTGTAGCCCATGGTCTACTAATGGGTTATAGGGATCAAGTATGGTACAGAGCACAATCTCTTTTCGATGAAATTAAGCGCATGGATTCGTCAACTGCATCTGCCTTTTATAATGCCCTCACTGATATGCTTTGGCACTTTGGTCAGGTAAAGTCCAGCCACTACATTTTTAAAATCTTTTGGTTTTGTAATTAGCAGTAGAAGTTTATCAGAAATAATCTAACAATTTTCTGATTTTTATGACTTCAGAGGCGAGGGGCGCAGATGGTTGTACTTGAAGGGAGGCGACAAAATGTGTGGAAAGGTGAATGGTCTATTTCTTGCTTGGATCTGCATTTGATGTCTTGTGGCGCTGCTAGTGCCATGGTTCATGCATGGTTGCTCAATATCTACGCTAATGTTTACGAAGGCTGTGAACTGCCCCCGATAATAAAGTATGAATCTTTTCTCACCAAAGATTACTATTATTTTCCTTTAATTGAATTAGTGATGATTAAAGTATTGATCATTATCATTTTATATTTTTTTCAGCATCTTAACTGGCTGGGGAAAACACAGCAAAGTGATGGGTGATGGCACATTGAAGAAGGCTATTGAAGCACTTCTTGATGGAATGGGTTCACCTTTTAAGATTGCTGAGTGTAACATAGGAAGATTTGTATCTCCTGGATATTTGGTGGCTTCTTGGTTGAGAAATTCCAACACTTATAATCTGCTTGTTCTGAATGATGTCATGATTCATTCTGAAGCTACTGGTCCATCACATTGAGCTTTCAGCTCTTAGGATTGTAGATTGATACAAATGTTTCATTTCATTTTGTAATGTTGTTAAAACAGAATCTATATGTACCTCTAAAGGCTCGACCCCTGTATAAACTTGTCATGTATCATACTGAATCATCAGTTGAACAAATTTGAGCGGAAATGTATGATTATCAAGTGTTTTGTGAGAACCCTTCATATCTCTTTGTCTTCTATGATGTTTCTGGTCCCTATCACTTAGCATGCCTTGGATCTAGCTTTTCATTTGTGAACAGAATTATATTACTGATAGTAGATCTTCAATTAGTAACTTACTATTTTAAATTTTTTTATTCAGTTAGGGGCTGCTGCTGTCACTCTTGTTGCAGGAGACTTGGATATTAGTTACAGAAGTTTAAAATACAAAAAGTAGGTTTCTAGTATTTTCCATATTGTCATGATTAACCTTCCCTCTCTTGGGATAGATAACAGCCTCTAGTAAAATTTGTTCCACTTATATAATTATCATGAAACGAAACAATAATTGATCAGTTTGTGAAGCGAGTCTTCAGATTGTATAGCACTTATTGTCCTTGTGTCCTATGACTGTCTATGAGTGCAAGTTGGATCGAATTGAACTATTCATGATCGTTTCGTAAAATGAGTTTTCTTATTTCAAATAGTTCAATTCGATCCAATTAGCAAATTCTGAGCCGTTCGACTAGACTGCAATTCAAATGAAGTTGAACCAACCAATGAACTAATTTGATCAATCTGTTAAAGCATTCGAATCAGTCTATTCTTAAGCCAATTAAGAGTCAAGTTAAACCAGTTAAGATATGACTATTTTTATGTTACGTATCCTATCAATGAGTGTGTTGTACATTACCACATAAGGCCCAACCAGTTTCTCTTTAATTTTTCTAAGCAATTACTCGTGTGTGGAAAATGTACAACCTCGGTGGTAATGTTACCAACCTAGGTGACTTGGATACAGTATTGTGACAATAGAAGTGGTGATGAACCTTTCTCTCTTTTTACTTATCTCATGGATCACCTTGATTTAGATTATCCAGTTGCTTAACTTGGTTTAACTGGTCAATTTTGATACCTATTATCCTACCTAAAACTAGCCATCATCTGGGCCTTAGTGGTTGGTTGCTATGCTAATCAAGCTTTTCAATTATAATCTAATAATGAGTTTGTGATTGGGGGACTTTTTCTTCCTTTCTTTTATTGCTTTCAGGTCCCGTTATTCTGTTGATGTATCATGTATCCAATATTGATATTGATATTAACAGTGCATTAATGAATCATGCTCATCAAAGGAAGAATGCGTGATAGGAACAACAATTCTTTGTCGGATCCCACGTTCAGAACACCACATTTTATATCCCATGAATAACAATACACATGCCTCTGAACTAATTTTGGCAGGAGGAAGAAACCGAGAACGAGGGAAAAAGAAGAATGACAAGAAAACAACATTACTCGAAGGAGCAGTAAACGCTTATGAAGGATTGTAAACTCCTTTCCCCTAATGTTAAAACCACTGATTCTGGGAGCGCAGACTACCTCTAACTACAGTCATTTCTAATAAGCCCTTAACTCGTAACCGATGGCAAAATCCTCTCAAGCATCAACATACTTTAAACAAAAGAATAATTTTAACAGCATACAGACTGTACATTGGTCTGTTTGTGTTCTGGGCTAATCTGCTACGGTAGTTATAGGCCACTTCATTAGTAACCTCTCAAAGAAACAAAAGTAATGCTACTCAGACCATGTAGCTGTACACATGAAAGGCATTTCATCAGGTATCAGTAAAGTGGATCTCAACCAGCAATGCCTTCGTTACTTTTACCCTGCCGTGTCTCTGTTACCACTTACAGTAGTCCTTTCAACAAAAAACTTTATCATCCTTTCAATTCAACTGAACAAAGGAAGGAGGTCACTGAAAGTCATACATCCAACTCTATGCAAGTTCATCCATGCTGAGAAGGTTCTGCCTGATCCCTCTCATTGATACATTCGTTGGTGAATGTGCAGCCTAAACTCCTTTCCCACAATGAACAAAGTTGTACATCATCCTACCTCAGTACCCATATTTATCGTTCAAGGCAGTCCGTCCATCACCTGATTGACCTGCACAGAACAAAGGATTGTAAGATCATCCAATAAATAACAATTCAAGCATGTAGTCCGAATAACCTAGTTATACATACCTTTAGGAGGAATCCATACGTCATGATCCACCTCATCACTTAAAAACGATGGTTTCTCAGGTCCAAGCACTCTTTTAGGCTTCTTCTCTTGGCCGTCATCTCTTTCCTCATCATCATTAGCGTGCAATCCCCTTTTGTGCTTCAATAATAATGCAACAGCATCCTCCGCCATTTGTTCACCTGAGTTGGATGATGTTAATTGCTGAGAAGCATCATTACTACTTGTTCCAGTTTGCTTTCGTTTCCTTAAAATTAGACCAGGAGCAGCAGACTCAATTTTGTTCCTGTCCTTATAGTCAACAAACTGATTGGATTCGTCCATATCATGCAGAGGGGCCATCACTTGTGTATCATCTGTAACCTTGTCCTCCACAGCACCGAGCCATTGGGGCTTTGGGGCAACATATACAGCACTCTCAGTCTCTAACCCATCATGGCTAGGTTGAGATTTGTCCAAATCCACAGTTGCAGCTGCAGGTTTCTCTCCTTGTGTAGAGCAATCTGCCTTCACACAAACCTCGTTGATTTTATGGGTTTCCACAGGCGGTTTATTGTCATCTGCCTTCGTGCAAGGATCACTGTTTTTCTGGGTTTCTGCAGGTGGCTTCTTTATGATAGTAGAGGCAACTTCTTCAGATTTGTTTGGTTTGGGTTCTTGTATTTTCAACTCCCTTTTCTTGGAAGCCTCTCCCGTTGGGTCAGCAATCTTCAGCAGGTAGGATATCCTATCTAGCTCAGACTGAAGAGTTGACAATTCCTTCTCAAGCTGCGCAGTTTTATCATGCACTGACAGGAATAAAAAAAAGAAATCAGCAAGGATACGAAGAGCAATAATCAAAGCTCTATCTGCGTCTTAAGACCCATTGTTGCACAAAATGATAAAATACTGAAAAATGGAACAGCCATTTGTGGATGTTACCGTTTCATTTAAGGTTGTTCAAATCAAGATCCTACCACTAATAGGGAGGGGTGAAAAATCATATAACATATCATTGTACCATAAATCGCAAGATTTTACAAAAATATATAAATACATTTTAATATGAAGTATAATATAATTAATTAATATGGGTAATATGATCACTAAAACTCAAGTAAGAAATTAAATTTAGTAGGTAATGCATATGTTTATTCTATATTTAATAGTAATTATAGAAAAAATAAAGTATATAATAGAAGGCTTATATTTCACAAGTGAAGGTCAGAACAAGCAGCGGAAACCTTATATACTAATATCTCAAGTGATGCCCAAAACAGGCCCATATCAAAAAGAGAGAAAGAAGAGTGCGAATGGAGAAATGCCGTAGATTTTAGCCAAAACCAGTGCTGTGATGGAGATATAAGTTGTAGACTTCAAATGCATCTCTGATAGGTAGAGAACAGAGGCAAACTTGACAGCTTTATGAACTTGAGATGTCGGGGAGTGGGTCTCTAACTACATATAGAGATGTGTGCATGATGGTGAGAACTTGAGTCTCAAAGGGTGTGTGGGTCTCTGAAAAATAGCACAAAGGGAGGCAGAGGGGATTGGGTGAGAGGGAGAATTACTGACAAGAGGGACCGGATTAGGTTTGATCTGGGGAAATTCAAGAATTCCAGGCAGTTGTAAAATCTGACCCGCAAAGCGCAATCTCAGTTCATACGCCATGGGCTCAGAAAATAGCAGATCATTAGATCTCGCAATATTCTCATTTGATCTTACCATGGTCAGGCAAAGGCACAATCTTACCTAGGAGCGAGCATGCTGATGAAGGAACAACTCATAGGATCATGTGATGCCTCAAGTATAAGCGCGATTTTAACCACATAGGTTACATTACATCTCTACTTACATAAATAAACATTGTTGCAAGCATATGACTATGGACAAACAAAAGCACACTTGAATTCCAAACCTACCAAAAACATTGTACTTGAAGCATAATATACGAAGTTAAAAGAACTGTCACCTAGTTGAGATGAAAGCCCAGACATGTAAGCATCAAGTGCATCACCAGCGTCTTCCTGTGTGGCACTCACTGACGGCATTTTGTTCTTTTCAATCAGAAGCAGCTCTTTTTTGTCATTCATTTCCTTCATGATGGCATCTCTCTTATCAAGAAGAGTATCCGCAGTCTCGATTGATTGGTTGTCAGCAGGCTTTTTTTGAGAAGGCTTTTTCTTTGTACGGTCATAAAATTCATCATCGTCGTCACTGAAAAATGCAAATAATTACCATAATGCCTTTTAGTTTTAGCACATCAGTGTAAACATTGTATGAGAAAGCCAAGCAAGCATATCAAATATCACATCCAAAAGAATACGGCATTTGAAGAAATAGATATAAAGATGTACAATAGCGTTAATCAATTCAAATATGTAGTTATCTTCTATCGAAATTCAAACATAACAAAAACTTTCTTCCATTAGAGATATTATACCTAACATAACAAAAAAATTCTTCAATAAGTGATATTATACCTAATATATTCTTCTTCATCTTCCACTGCACCTTTCTTCTTCCCACCAGGTAGCTTTCCTGTACGGGCACCTAAACTTTCTCGAATACTATCATTCAGCGTTTCCTCCAAGTTTTCAAGTTCTTCCATTATCTATACAATCAAAAAATGTATGTCAGTTCATCAGCTTGCGTGCTTATGCATCGGCATTTACGATCACAGAATATGGAGAGCAATAATATACAAGGTTCTTGTCTAATTTATTTTCTCCAACATTACCTCTGCCATTCTTTGCTCGTTCCTAGCAATCTGAGTCTGTTGGCCTTGAGTTAATCCACCCTGAGAAATGTCTTTAACTCGAATAGAATTTATTTCTTTCTTCATGTTAGCAATCTGCACAAACACAAAATTGCGCAAATATAAGGAAATCTGTTGAGTACACAATTTTATGAACCAAGGTTAGTAGGGAACTCCATTTAGTGTCGAGGGGAGGGAGTTTTTGAATGTGCACCCACGTGTGTCTATCAATCACCCCTCATTTTCTAGGGCAAGTTTATAAATGTCCACCCTATAAGAGATGTCTTTTGCATTCAGTTTGCAAGCACCAACCCTACATTTGAGACAATAATTTCAATTTACGAGGACAATATATCACCTCATTCAGCCATTTGGAATATTATCAGAGATAGGGATTCTGAGTACAGTAGTAGGAAAAAGGTTTCAAACAATCAGAAAGAGTTGGAAGTCATAAAGATCATTACTTGCCTTGGGTTTCAAGGTCTGATAAGGTTAGCATTCTGTTTGAGGATTGTAATTCAAGATGAAAAACACAGTCCAGGAAACCAAATTAACAAGAATTACTTACTTTTTCCATTCTTTTTATTATTTTCTCACGGGTTTTTTCCTGTCTCTCTGTAAGCTGTCCTTTATATGTCTGCCACGTTATTTCCTCAACATCTTCCTGAAATTTAAATTCACAAACCAATGAATAAGCTAAAAATGGTCAACTTGAGTTTTCATATAAAACTTTAATGAATAATTAAGAAGTTCCAAGGGAAGAACTATATAGGTCATATAATCTGTCATAATTACCTCATCTTCTTCAATGGCATCCTCACCCATGCCCCAGGATATACCCTCCGCAACAGATGCTTCCATCTTTGCTCGTCGAAGGGAAGATTCCCTATCTAGCATTGCTTCCCGCATCTTGATTTCTCTCATAAGTTTTACATTAGTTTCCTACAAAGTAAAACCAGTATGAAAAAAAGAAAGCTAATTACAGCAATAATCCGAAGAAAAAAGTTAATATTGTTTCTTAAAGAAATAAAAAAGGAGAAAAGAAAAGAAAAGATAGATATGGGCACAGCCACCAAGTAAAAATGCAGCAACCCTACCATAGTACCAATGCTCACCATGGGTTAGTGTAGATAGCCACATAAAAATGATGCTTGATTCAAATTCCATATATCAATGACAATTACATCAACAAAACCTTATACCACTAGGTGGCATACATTACATATACATAGATCAATTGACGTCATTAAGCTGTATAATCAATTTAAATTCCATGTAAAAAAACCTAGAATTTTGGCTAGGCCTAACTTTATCCCCAAAGCTAGCTTAAGGAGTGGGGATTGCCTAAGCTTTGTAAAAAATGCTTTGGCTATATCTCTAACTGACGCGGGATCTCAACACAGCCCCTCACCACATGAACTGGACATCTAGAGAGTGGACTGATGAGAACGTGGGAGTGGCTAACCCAGGGAGAGGAAATAGGTTTGGGAAGGTGTTTACTAGGAAGGGTAAGAGGGTAATTGTCACAAAGTGGTGGGAGGAATCTTGTAATTAACTTGCTGAGTTGGCAGAGAGAATGTGTGCTTTTCACCTCACGAACAGTAGCTGAGGTCAGAAATAAAAGAGGGGGGATTGAGGTAAGAGAGGCAGGCAAGTATTGGCTAGGCTTGGGCTGGGAATACAGTTTCTCTTACACTGAGAGTACTGCACTTTGTTTCTGTTTTCTATGTCCGTCTATTCCTAATTCCTTTGTAATTACACTGATTCAGAGGAATATACTATACTATTATCCACAATTTGACTTTCGTTTTATTGTTCCATTGATAATTCTATCATGGACAAATGTGAGTCACCCATCAACAGAGATCTCCGTGTGGTTGGCCAAACAATAGATATAAGATAGGCTCTAATAACATATTAGAATTCGAACCATGCCTATTTCAACCCAAAAGCTAGCTCAAGGACCGAGAATTGCTCAATCCTTATAACTTACAAGAACTACGTTGGCCATACCTCCTAGAGGGACATCTCCTTGGTACATTGCCTGTTAAGAATAATACTCAGTTCAATTATATGTTCAGATGTTAGTCTATCTTTCCTAGCTGTTGAGTAGAGATAATAGTTAGGAACCGAGTCTCATTCCTAATTCTAAATGTAATTAAAACCCATTCACTTTAGTCAATTCATTAACAATTTTCAGAGCTTTTCAGGTTCTCTGTCACATCTTTCTTACATTTTCTCTCGATTTCTGTCAAATTCTCACTGGTTCTTGATTTCTAACATCATCATTCAAAGAACTTTCAATAAGCCAAACAAAAAAAAAAGTTGCAAATAGAAATCATATCAAAGGAAATTTGTGCATGCAGGGGCCAATAATCACAAGCACATAAAATTCTCCTAGCTGGGACACTTGTCCTTTCATTCAAGAGGGTTGTTTAGACAGATTGTCAAATACTAATGGTGAATGGCAGTAAATCTAATGAAAGAAAAAAGTATAAATTTAATGGAAAAGGACAGAAACACATGAAGACTGGATCTTACAGGAGGCATCAAATCAGGCGGTCCTTGAAAAATGAATAACCGGGATGACCTGTAAATGAAAAACAAAATGAATACTAAAAATATAAATTACGAAAATGATGTTCAGTTTGGATGTACACATCCAATCATTCCTATCATCTTCATCTTCACACACAACATTCAATGAACATAGCGATAGACAAAAAACATGAACAATATATAATAATATAACAATTGTATAGATAAAACAAAGCATTGTGTTTCGCCAAAACCAAATTTTCAATAAGACCATTTAAGCCAAGGACTTTTCATCACATATCCAAACCATATTTATTAGAAACGAGTAATCGCAGCGGAGCATTGCATAGTGGCTTAATAAATATGTATAGGCTCTAATAGATACCTAGCACAAATAGATTAACACAAACCATCACGTCATCTGAAATAATCAGAAAGAAGCAATATTGACTTAAGAAAGAACCCAAATTATATAGACTACACAAAAAGGCTTGTTTATTATCAAAAGTTCAATGCACAAGTACCTACCGGCCAAATCGAATGACATCACCAACACGCAAGTCAACATATGTGGTTTTCTCCACCTAAGCAAATGGGAAAGGAAAAAGAGCCACATCAGTGATGCTACAAAGATATAAATCTACAATAGTTTTTTCCCAACAGCCGGGCCGAAATATTTTGAAGGAAAAACTACAAAGATAATTATTAAAGGTGAAAATGTTTAACTAAGCCACAATGACCGCCAATATCAATTGATTCTGCTATTTCTGTCAATTTTAAGCCGAATTTATAAGGCTGCGTTTACAATCTTGCTTACCAAAAAGTACAGTGCAAGATGTTACCAGGGTTAGTTTCTTTTCCACTTAGTCAAATGGGGTCTTAAAGTGATACTGTTTTGGAAAACAAGAGTGCACTTAGTGCAGGTTGAAACATTTTAGATGCAACCCAATTAGCAAGAGGTAGGAAAAAATGACATTCTGATCATCACTTTGGACAAGATTTTAGCAAGAGCATATCTGAATGAGCAACATCGGCAAATATGTCTAGCTGACTCTCTTTCAATCCACCTAGTAATAGCATAGATTGCATGTTAAAGACAGTTATTATAGCTTGCTTAACATGAAATAGCAGGAAGGGGGACACTAAATCCAAATAGTTAAAAATAAGGATATAAATGGAGGGAAAAAACTAATAATTTTTGCACCTCTGTCGGAGTATATTTAAAACATGATAGTATGATATTAGTTGTCGAACAGAAGGATCACAAAAACATATTTGTATATCAAAGATCTACTGGAAAGTATTATACCAAAGGAAGAGAAAATGCAATGTGATACCTGATTTTTGTTTAAAAAGGTGCCATGAGTACTCCCAAGATCATAAATATATGCATCTCCACTTCTCTTAAACTGTATAACTAACAAGAGACAAATAAAAATCTTGGTAAGAATCCTGGGAAAACTTTATGAATGTTAAAGTATAATTGTTGCTGATAAAATTTGACTACAAAATTCACAAATATCATGCATAGGTTAAATATGACTATGAATCTTTTAGATCTTTTCAAAATGGATGCAGGACACCATGTTGTATTGGCTATTAGGATAGGCAGGCTAAAATGGGGTTATATCATCTGATGTATGGAAGGAAGTGATCAATATCTAATTTTCTCAAACTGAACAACTCAACTATTTATTTTGGTTAAAGAATTCAGAACACCCCATAAAATAGAAAGATTATGAGGGGTTTTCTTTCGGTTGGTACATAGATGTCATGGATATGATCATCTAGATAGTTGAGAGGTGTGTAGTTGAAGAAGCAAGGAGCCTTGGATAAGAAAAATTACTTTCTTAGCATTTAGATTGGGATACTGAGTTTGAGCCTAAACCCCTCAAATAGGCTAAACAGAGGATTATTATAATTGTTGATGTGGCCAGTTGGCTAAAAGAGGCAACGTCATTTTAGGGAGACGGCATGGAAAAGGGGAAGCCATTTTTGTATCATTTGTAGTTAAAACCTTTGACATTGGCAGAGAGAAATTGTAGTATGTTTCGACACTGCGTGAATACGGGGATATGGAAAATTTTAAAAAAACAAGATACAACACGACTAATATAGGTTAACAAAAACTTATACACGCGTGCATACACACATACACAGTGACTGTAAAGCATAGTTATCAAAATCGAGATTCTACACAAGATCGGGAGGGGGTAGCGAATTCGGAACTGTAAAATCGCAAGTAGAATCGAAAGATTCTACCGGAAAAAAAGTGTATAAAAAACTAGAATCGGGAGGGGTTAACAAAATCGTAAAATCGTAATATTCTACATAAACGTAGTTATTATTATAAACTAATATAGTGCATAAGGTTATATATGTACAGTAGAATTAGTAAAGGGAGGTATTTCTAGAAAAAAGTGGGTGTAGGTAAAAAAAGGGAGGTATTTATAGTAAAAAATGGGTGTAGGTAAAACAAGGTTAGTCTTTAAAATAATAGTTAACTGTCCTTTACACAGATTTGGGCCCAGCCCATTTCCCTAACCCTAGTTTTATGTCACTCACAGCAGCGCCGTAATGCCAAACCCATTTAAAATAACCCTAATTCTTAAACGGCCCTCTCTTCCTCTTCTCGCATGATACTTCTGTTCTTCATCTTCACTTAAACGGCGCTCTCTTTCTCGCAGCATACTTCTGTCTTCCTCTTCTTCTTTTCTGTGTGTTTTTCTTTCTCTTCTATTACGTCTCTTAAACCGCACTGGAATCAATTTTCACGCAGATCCAATCCGTTTCCATTGTGTTCCCTGTGCACTATTTTTCCGCGATTTTCCAGCGAAATCGCGATTGAAATCGCAAACTCGTACGATTCCACGATTATCGCACGATTCGACTGCTTTTACGATTCTGCGTACGATTCAACTCGCAGGGGGTTGGTGGACTCGTAAAATCGTGCGATTTATTTTACGATAAAAATCGCGATTTTGACAACTATGCTGTAAAGAGACATTCGTCTTAGTAGTTGCTCAATGACATATAAACATATCATTAGTCAAGATATGACGATCACAATGTACAAATAAAATACTTATCATAACAAGTGGATATAGTGACATATGTTTCCCCCATCCATATCACAATATATTATTTCTACTATGAATGTGTCATAAAAAAATCGTGTTTTTAGTTATTAAGAGGTATCAAAGAGGTACTGGACCAATTAAAATTAATTGCATATGGTCACAAACACCCCAAACAGTTGTAAGAATAACACATTTAACATGTGTTAAGTGTGCTTAGTGTGGCTGATTAGGCTGTGAGTAGATTATCAGTCATAGCAATCAAATGTAATTAGGAAAATGCTGGATGTTACGAGAGATTTTTGCAAGAAAGAGAATAATGTTATGTGGCAGCATAGAAAAGACTCACAAATTGTAACTACCCACTCTCCCATGTATTGTTAGCAAGTTGTTGACCGGTCAAATGCCCTATTTTTAGGCATTCTTCTCATTCTTGCAAAAATCTCCCGTAACAAATAGCATTGCTCATGTAATTAATGTATAGATTATAGATTATCCTTGTACTATATGTAGGTACCTATTGTATAGTTTCAATTACTTGTATTTTTCAAATTAAAACCAGTGTCTGTGTCGTGTCCCGTGTCTATGTCTGTATCGGTGCTTCATAGGCGGCAAACATCCTAGTTAAACAACTGGATGGGTTTAGGCTTAGACTCATCTACCCCGAATCACGAGAAAACCCTAATAATATCTTCAATTGTCTTTCCTACTTGCAACCCTTAAAAAGACAACAAATGAGCAGGATCGCTAATAAGTCGTGCCTAAACTCAAATATCCCCCTCCACGGAATATAGTTGCCAGAGTAGTCCAACTTTATATGTTGTTCACTTGTTCATCAAAACAATAATCTAGTTCAGAATCAGTAACCTTTTGGACAGACAGGTTTACCAGCGCCAACACCGAATAGTTCGTATATGTTATTGAAGTTCGATGGTTGAGAGTGTTTGAGTGAGAAGAGTAAGAGCTCCGAACTGAATTTTCAATTTGAGTGTGCACATGAGATATTTTTAGGAGTGAGCAAGGATTAGCATAACCCAGTTACAGTTATAACTAACTACCTGCAGTATAACAGAGTGATCCTAACTAACTGACTCACCAACAGTGTAGTCTAACACTAGAGAGTTACACTCATGCTATTGTAGTGTATACTCTAATATGTTATTATGCGTGTGTGTGTGTGTGAGAGAGAGAGAGAGAGCTTTAAGGCGAAAGAGTTTACTAAATGAATTATGACTCTAATGGCTTGGTTGTTTAGCTAAGGGACACGGAACGAGTTTGAAAAACCAAACATTTCCCCGTCACCCTAAGTCCCTAACAAATTAAACACTAACATTTGGCTATAAAAAACAACTCAAAACGGACACATTAGTCATTAGTGGCATTAGAGTTTATTGAAGTAAACCAGGTTTCATACCAAACAGATGAATAGATGAATATATGAAATAGAGAAGAGGAAATTAGTAATCTGTAGCATACCAGCATGAAACCTAGAAATCGTGGGATGCTCCAGTACAAAGTCACAGAGATCCAATCGCCCAAACATATAGGCTCCTTTCTCATACCTGTTTGGCAAACCAACAAGCAAATCTTAAAGAAGGAATATGCTACATGCAGACAGAGAATGTCGAATCGTGTTAAAGTAAAGAACTGAATGAGAAAATAAAGTAGGGAGAAAGAAACTTACACGTTAAATCTGTCGATAATGGAACCGTCCTTGAGAACCTCGAGGTGGAAATCATGGCAGGGAGCGGCGCTCCAAGGGGGAATCTTATACGGAACAGATACGCCATGAGAGGGTTTGGGGGTTTGAGTATCGGTGGAACCTGCTGGTGGAGGTAGTTGGAGTTGTGGTGAATCGGTTGTGGATTGGGATGAATCGGAGTCGGGGTTTGAAGGTTGATGATTTGGTGGAGGAGGAGGAGGAGGAGGTGAAGTTGGGGATTGTGTTGGAAGATTAGGGTTTTTGGGAGGTGGAGGACCCATTGAGCTCGCCATTGCAACAATTGAAGGCAGAAGGCCGCCGCGCCACTCACAGGCTGAGGAGTACGACAAGTATGTGGTGTTTTTCTCCGGGAAAAAGAAATCGTGAAAACAATTACGGGCCTCTTTTTGGTTGCTCGGACTATTATTTTTTTTTGGTATAAGCGAGTATCTTCTGCGGCAAAACTTTTTATGAAGAGATTTAATTGTGTTTTTTTTTGACAAGTTTACTTCATTTAATTAATAATAAGAGGAGAAATACATGTCGGAATATCAAATAATCTTTGAGAAGAAACTGATAACAATGCTACCCCTACTAGAGTGTGAGTCACATTGTTAGTTTCTCTCCTAGAGAACTCCATATGAGAGTTTGAACCAAAAGAAGCAAAAATCTCCCTATAAGACTGTGCAGAATACAACCATAATCAGCTACAATAGGGGAGAACTTATTAAAATCATCTACTACTACTTTAGCATTAAGCTCAAAAATAACGTTTTCCCCATTCCATAGCCAACAACAGACCAAGAGCTTCACCTTTGTAGACTTCAATAACCGGATGAAAACTGTGTAATTTGGCCCAAGAAAGACCCCATACTCATCACGAAGACAAAGACCGAATCACACCTTGTTACCAGCAACATCAAACGCCGCATCAACATTGCACCTAACAAAACCTCCCGGAGGGGCCTGCCAAACCGAGGCTGCACCAGCAGTCGCTGTAATAGCTGGTGGAAGCGCAGACGGAGACCGTAAAATGGACGCAGCAGCCTAGTGCGAAAGGAGCTGGCTACCGCGAAGGATTATTGCAGCTACATTGTCACGAACGTTGTTCCAAACTAGATTATTTCGGCTAGACCAAATACTCCACAACGCCATACACCAAGTGAGCCTCACATCACCTGTCAATTGATCAAAAACAGTAAAAAAAACCAATTGCTGGTCGAGGGAGAGACATCAGCACTGTTGGTCGCTGTCTGCTCACACCGAGAGTGCGCCAACAGGCTGCTGCTACGGAACAACTCCCAAACAAGTGCACAATGGTCTCCTCGTAATCACCACAAAAAGGACACAATGCCGAAACCTCAACGCCACAGGATGGATCTTGTTGGAATACAGTTTCTTCCCTAACGCCATATGAAGCTTTTGACCTTGGGAGGTAGTTTGAGCTTCCACAATAAATTCCAACATTTTACGGGCCTCTTAACCAAGCGTAAACAAATACAATTACAATTATTGAAAGGGAAATAACTTTTTTACGAAAACGAAACTTAAGAAAAGTCCTTTTGTAACATCCTGGGCCATTTTCTTACTTAGTAGGCTACCCAGCGATGCACTCATGATCTTCTCTACCCCCCATGTAGAGTTTTTGCCTTCCGTGGGAATCGAACCATGTATCCTGAGGCTTAGGTACATGCTCAATGCATTCCCACTACAAATTGAGCTACATTGTAACATCCCTAGTTTTGTTAATTTCGGATTACGAAATTAACTAACGATTTATTTTTCGATTAGATAATAAATCGGGTCATGGATATGACAATTTCGTGGAAACGATGTTTAATCACTCAAGCATATGAAATGTACTCAAATTATTCGTATTGTGTGAATTGTGGTGGGAATTAGACCACAAGGGTAAAATGGTAATTTCACCTCGCATCGAAGATGTATCATCCAACGATATAAAAAAATTGGGTCCGAGTCATAGTAGGATCATGAAAATGGTATTGTAATTCCTAAGTCATAAGAATGGATGAATGTTTGATGGATTAGAATGGATTTAAGTGAGCATTGGTGAGGAAGGGTATTTTAGTCTTTTTACCCATTTAAGTTGACTATCCTTAGCTGAACCATGCCAAGACCTAGCAGCACACTCATTTCCTTACATTCAGAAAAACAAAAGAGAGAGTTGGAGAGAAAAGAGAGGGAGAACTCGAGAGAGGGAAGAAGAGAAGGGGTAAGGTCAAGACCCTCATGCATGTGCCATTTCTTCACACCATTGGCTTCAGCTCCTCCTCCTCCTCTATCCACTGATGCTAAAATTTCCATCTACATTCCTCTCTACCTTATTCTACCATTGTTGAAGTTGCAAGCTCGAATTTAGAGTTTTGGGAGAATGGTTGTGTTGTTGAAAATTGGTGCAAACTCAAAGTCACAAATTCTACAGAAAACAGTTTTGACACCCTTTGATGTTTCCTTTGTGATTTACGGTACATACCTCCGTTTGAAACCATTTTTGTTTCTTTAAAAACTAGACAGAAATTTCTTCAGTTTAGACCCAAGAACCGTCGGATTTCATTTGGAAATGAGGGAGATATTGTGTCCTCAAGTTTCGGTTATGAATCTGGCCCAGTACTGAACTAGTCCCCTTGTTTCGGTGATATCTTCCAAACTACTGGTTTCATGCGTGTGAATCTTTAACCATAAGAAAGTAGACAAAATTCTCTTCACAATGGGCACTGATTTGAAGGGTTTTGGTCACGGATTGACCTAGATAATCGTGTTGCAAATCTGCACACTGATGCTGGAAATCAGGAGTGAAGCTGAGAATATCGATCCATCGGATTTGAGGTTCGAGTCGTCAAGATCACGAGAGGCATCAACTCCATACGTCGGAAAGGAACTCAGTAGCAAGAAGAGGGGATTGGAATGTTGATGTTTCTCTTTGAGCAAGTGAAGCTCATCGAGTTCGGTTTCGGAGGCATTCAGAGCGTGTTCGTGATTACGGGGATTGTTCGAGAGGTTACCGTTCGACCGTTTCATGCTCCGACGTGAATTCTCGCAAGTTCGTCAAACCGGTGAGTTCTACTCACGATTAGGGAGTGTGTTTAACATTCTGGAAATTGGGTTTTGATGGTTGATTTCGTGTCGAGACATTTTATCCAGTCGAAAACCGTTTTCGGGAAAATAGCGTTTTTACGGTTTTTCGGTGAATATATATGTCTTTATTGATTTGTTGATTTTAATGCTTTCACTGGAATATGGACTGAAATGTTGGTTATAATATCTATTTTTAAGTCTCGATGGTTAGGAAATGTCTCGGGGTCGAATAGAAAGCGAAACGGTACAAAACGGGTTTTCAAAATGCTGTTTTCAACCAATTCTGGCTCCCATCGCGTCGCGGTCCGTGGCCATCGCGTCGCGACCTCCCTTATTTTTGCAACGCAAAACTTTCTATAACTTTTCGCGTCGCGACGGAACCAGTTCGCGTCGCGACGCTTTGCAGTTTTTTAGCAAAACACACTGATTTTGTTTTTGCAATAACTTTTGATCCGGGAACCCGATTGAGGTGTTCTCAGGTGCGTTGGAAAGCTTATTCAAAGACCTAACTATATATAATCTGAATTTGGAAAATACACTGTTTTTAAAAGTCAAATTTGTTTTCAAAACCGAATTGTAGACCGCGTGTGAGCATATGATTTTGAATAACAAAACGAATAATTCGTCCAACTGGGTATTGTATTATAACGCTAGATGTTTAACTTGGTATTCATCAAAACGGGTTATAGAACGACGATAGATATAGATATATCGAACATAGAAGTCGGCCCAATGCGGGTGTGATATATAGATTATATCGAAAATAGGAGTCGGCCCAATGCGGGTATGATATATAAATTATATCAAGTTGGGTGACGATCCGACGAAATAGCATACTAGGAAGGGAAGTCATGAGCCCTCACCCTAGGCCCTGGAAACGTTATGGAATGGTCTAACGTGGGTTATCGGGATTGTGGGCTTTGCACAGACGATTTATGCTAAGTTAAGTTCTCGACTCATCGGGATTGTGGGCTTGCAACGGTTTTATAAATAAACCGAGTGATAGTGAGGGGGCACGGTAGAACTCACTGAGACAAGTTGTCTCACCCAATCATTGTTGTTGTTTTTACAGAGAACAGGAAACGAGAAAACAAGCAGAATGGTCAGTTGTCACACTCGAGGAGAAGATTGAAGATTGACTAATTCCTAGTTGTTTATGTTTGTCTGTCGTTGTCTCTGTATTCGGTCTTATGACTCGAAATTGTATTATGTTATGTTTTAGTTTCCGCTGTTTCTTGTAAAGATGTATATCTGAGTAGGAATTTTTTTTATACTCTGATGTGAACCAATTTGTATATTTAGGTATTTCTTGTTTTAGAAATACGGGGTGTTACACCTTTCTCCTTTGTTGACAAGTCTTCCACCAAATCCGTTTATTTTTATTAAGTTTTTTTTATAAGCAGTGTTAGTGGGGATGAGGGGATGTTAGTTTCCCGGGTTTGACATCTCTTAGCTTTTTATTTCATATATTTTGTTTCGTAAGAAATAACAATGCTATTTTTAAAAGTATATAGCTTTTAGGTGAGGGAGCCAAATTGACTAGCGTCATTACCCGTGCGAGGGTGAGCTAGTGTTGATGGATGTAGTTACAGATAGGTCCATTACCCTATTTTCAGATAACAGATAGGTCCCTTAACTTTTTTTTGTAACGATTAAGTCCCTTAAGTTTTAAAAGCGATGCACCATTGCCCTTTTTAACAGTTTGTTACTAACACCGTTAAACAATCTCGTAGTTGACTGTTTGACTGCTGAGTTGGCATGACACGTGGATTAAATTATTATTTTAAGATTCTATTAAAAAATAAACAAAATATCTCTTCTTCTTCAACTCTTCTTCTACTGCCCACGACTCCTCCATGGGAAGTTCGCTATTTGTTCTTCATCTTCAAACGGAGAAGCACCTATTTTACTGGAACAATTATTTTATTCTCAAAGCTTTTCATGGTGAATATAAATGACGTGTTGCTTGGATATGGTTCTGGAAGCACCTATTTTAATGGAACAATTACTGGAACCATTTCCCTTTCAGTTTGCTTCAATTATTTTAGCTTTCATGCTTTGTTTTTAATTAAAGAAATCAAAACCCAGAATGAAATCAAAACACCATCTTCTTCCTTTATTCTCAGATCTATTCCACCAACAAATCAAAACCCAGGCTTTTTCATCTTCAAATCAAAACACCATCACCAATCTCAATCTTTCAACAATAATAACCAGAACCAGAAATCGATTGGAAGGAGAGAGAAAAGAGAACAAAACATAAACAAGAGATTGATTGAGAAGAAGTGCTCCTCACAGCATGGGGTGTTAAACGTTCAATACCAAGGGATCTGAAAAATGCTCCTTATGTTGTGGCATCACCCAAACAAAACCAAGCCTCACCCCCGAATTTGAGATGGAGGAAAACGTGATGAAACAAGGTATTGAAGAACCCATAAACGTGATGCTATGATTTTTTTAATTAAAAATCTTTTATTATATATAAAAGTAAAATACAAGGATCGTGTTTAGGAGGGAAAAAGTTCGCCAAAATTGAAGGTATTATTGTAAATTACTTCTTCGATAATTAATGTTTGTCCCGCATTAAATTATTCTATTACCAACCTATATCATTTTCAAAGTACGCATTAATTATAAAAGCACGGGTTTCCATTGTACATTAAAATAACTTTTCGTTGTCTGTGCAACTAATTAATATTACTAATAATTATACATTAACTTTGGTCGCTTTCATTTTGTGTGCATCATTTACTATGAGATGCATATTTACTTTGACTTTTCGTTATCTGTGAAACCAATTAATTATTCCAATTATGATTATGATCGCATTAATTATGGCTGCCGTCATTATGTGTACTCCATCTGTTTAATATGATCTTTCGGTATTTCTGCAGTTAATAAATAGCTATTCCAACAACATTTAGATACAAATATATGAATGAAAGTGGGGTCTATTGCGGTCCTTCCATTGTGCATGAATATACGAACAACACCTTAAAAAGGTAGTGCAATAATTATTTTTTCGGTTTCAAAGAGCACGTGTATTAATTAGTTGCTGCTCACGAGAATCCTGCATAGGGCTCAATGTTGGTTTTTCCAAAAAAAAAACACACGAAGCATGTTTTTTGAGAAGTGATTCGAGTATTATGTTTTGTGGCATGAATATCTTTGGTGGCATGAATTAGTGATTTGTCTTACCTTTTAATTCCTTCTTCCATTGTTTCAAAACATTTCGTTATGCTTTTTTCTTCCTTTTGTGGAAGTTAATCTCCTATGCTCTCTGTCCAAGCATACCTGCACGTGATTGTTTCTACTACCTGAACATGGATCAAGACAACATCCACACAAATAAGCAACTCAAAATCAGGGGCACCATGAATATTTCATCATTTGGTATACTATCCATATTCTTCTACACATTGCTATTTTTTTCACGTGTCTTTAGGAATATTCTAACTATGTTTAATTTAAATTTTTTAGGTCATACTCGTAACAAAAGCCAAGATGGCAGCCCGATTTATAATAGTGACATGTCTACTGTTGTGCAAAAAGGTGTGCAAGTGTACACAGTTTTTAACAAATAATATAGTAGAAAGTAGAGATCGTACCCACAGAGATTGGATTAATTTTTAAAGTTTAAAATGGTAGTTTAACTAGTGAGAAACAAGTAATAAAATAACAACTAAAATAAGAGTATGTGTGAGATAACATAAAACAAATAAGCTAAGTAAAGATAGAGTGTATTCAAGTGAGAAAGATAGTTGAAATGCTCTTCACTAAGTAAATCACTTTTGATAGCATTATGTTATATATGATGCTCCTGCAATGGATGCTGTAGCAATTAATGCTCTAGCAATTGATGCGTGCTTTTTAGCAACTAACGTCAGAGTTTCTTTATAAGTTTTATGTCTAAGCTCTAAATAAGTTCACCCATGTATATGAAGTACCCACAGTATCACCCTATGGACTATGCTATCCTATGTCTAGGTTTTAGCATGGAAATAACAAAGTTTCCTTCATTAAACACTTATCCATATTAGTTCTTGAGTTCTAATCATAAACCATGTCTGTATTTATGATTTGCATTCACTTTTAGTTGGCCAATTCTAAAGATGAATATGAAAGAGTTATCATGCAAGAACTAAAATGCAAACATCAATATATAACATAAAACTAGTTAAAAAGATCATTACAAAGTTAAAGCACCCCAACTAGAGAAGTTTAGCTCATGCTAGACATTACTGAGCACATACAAACAGAGATGACCATGTTCATATGTCTGATAATACAAAGGGTAAAAAATAAAGAAAAAACTACATGGTTGAGGTTCCCTTGCAAAAATCTGCCTAGTAATGCTCCAACAATCAAACAGCAACACAAAATGGTGTAGAAGTAGAGAGAGAAGTTGTCAATTTCACCTCCCTCCTTCATACCTATGAAGTGTAAGTGATTCTAATTCTCTAACTTAGTATATATTCAAATGAGGAGAAGGAGATGTATTTATAGGCTCCTTAAGAGAGGTTTCCTTCATGGTGGGGTTTGCTTGGGCAACAAGGTTACTTTGAGATGAAGTTAGGTTTTCCTTTTTTAATTTTATCTCAAAAGCTTCCATGTGATCACCCATCATGTTAAAAGAAGAGGTCCATTGATGAGAGGACAAATGTCAATTAGATGGGTGACTCTTGTGGGCTATGGAGTCTATGGTAGGCGCCGAAATCTCCCACTTGGCCACTTGCCTTACTATTGACGCATCATGACTATTGGACTATATGATAACCTTAGAGGGGGGGGGTGAATAAGGTTATATGCTAAAAGTGAAATCTTTTCATTTTTGAGAATTGAATATGCTAGTTTAAATTGAATGCGGAAAAAAGGATTTAAACTATATGCAACAATTATGCAAGCTATAACAATAGGCAGAAACAATTTACAATGATAATGATATCTAAGCACAATAATATCAAATGCAATAACAATTAACAATTATAAGGGAAATTGATAACTCCATTTTATAGAGTTATTCATACATCTAATCATAACTAATTACTTGAAATCAAGTAGAATATGTGTTAAATATAGTAGTATAAGTAAGATAACAACATTCTAGGAATTATGTGATGAGTAAAGCATTTTGTATATATATATTGGTATGTTTGATGTGTTTGTTCAGTTTACCTACAGATGATGCTTCTACACCACGATGCTCCTGCACTTAGTGCTTCTGCACCATCCTGCGCTAAATGTTTATAACCCCACAATGGAAGCACCTCAATTCATACCACTGCACCAAAACTTCTATGACATCATGCTTTGTCACAAATCACATGGAGGCACATGCCCACATGCATAAGGAGGTGCCCACCATAAACATCATCATGAAAGGCTACTCATCTAAAGACACATGGCTCTCCACAATTGGACCTCCCCTTTAGACTCAATCTTCTCAATCAAAGCTCTGAAAAGTAACCATGGTTAAGCCACCTTTGGTCAAGCTTGATCTCCAAGCAAACCCTTACTTGAAGGAAACCTCCAAGGCTATATAAAGGCTTCCACTTCTCACTTGAAGATCATCGCATATCTCACTTGATAATATGTAGATCAAACACTTTACTTATATTTTAGTAGTTTCATTTCTTGCATTTTATTTACTAGTTAGTTGTAAGAATGTGAGGAAGGCATTGACACCCTCTTCCTCCACTTCTTCATAGATAGACGAAGGAATCAGTGCTTCTGCACCAATCAGAATTCATGCAAAGGAACATC
Organism: Astragalus membranaceus; assembly: GCA_039519185.1. Lineage (NCBI taxonomy): Eukaryota > Viridiplantae > Streptophyta > Magnoliopsida > Fabales > Fabaceae > Astragalus > Astragalus membranaceus. Next base: position 129,121,365 of record CM076854.1, read on the forward strand.
AATCTGTGTAACTTCTACCCTATTGATATCTTTTATATGATTCATGTTATCATGCTCCTTACAGATTCTCTCTATTATATAATGAGTAACATGAGCTAAATTCCTTTAGTTGAGATGTTCTAAACTTATAATGATCTTTTGAGTAAGTTATTATGCTTTTAAGTGTCGTAGCATTTTGGGTCTTGTGTTATACTACATCCATCTTATTTTAAGGTTGATCTCTTACAATAAGTAGAGTTATATTCACAAACATGGTTTATAATTAGAAATCACTAGTGCAAAAAAGGGATTTAAAGTCAGGCGAAAAGAGGATTTAAAGTCAGGCGGGCGCTTGACTTTTATTAAGTCGACTTTGTATGTCTGGAGTTTTAAAGTCAAGCGATAGCCTGACTTCGTAAGTATGTTTTAAAGTCAAACATTTATTGCGCCTGACTTCGTAAGTATGTTTTAAAGTCAAACATTTATTGCGCCTGACTTCGTATGTATGATTTAAAGTCAAGCATTTATTCTTGCCTGACTTCGTATGTATGATTTAAGGTCAAGCTTTTATTATTGCTTGACTTTAAATCATACTTACAAAGTCAAGCAAGAATAAATGCTTGACTTTAAATCATACTTACGAAGTCAAGCATTAATTCTTGCCTGACTTCGTAAGTATGATTTAAAGTCAAGCTTAAACTTGCTTGACTTCGTATGTTTGATTTAAGGTCAAGCTTTTATTATTGCTTGACTTCGTATGTGTGATTTAAGGTCAAGCATTATTGCGCCTGACCTTAAAAGTTTTTTTTTTTAAATTTTTGTTACACCGTGGTTATACTAAATTCATCACTCTAATGAAACATTTACATGCAGCCCTGGTTATACTAAATTCATCACTCTAATCAAACATTTACATGCAGCCAATTACATTCATCAGTTTAAATGGATTGGGTCTGAACTGGTACGAACATTTCAACTATAATTCATCACCCTGGTTATACTAATTAAATTCATCACTCTAATCAAACATTCATCATCTGTAACTTGGAATATGGCCAACAAAACAAACATTTCAACTATAATTGGTCAGTTTCTACATTCATCAGTCAAGATTCATCAGTTTAAGTACAAAATACATTTACAGCCAGTCAAGTCACATTCATCAGTTTAAGTACAAAAAAATACATTCTAGTCTCACAGTCACTTACATTCTACATAAAATCACTTAAGTTGTTTTCTTCGTTCTTCCTTTGAAGTGGGTTTACGCTCTGCATACAGCTTTATAAAAAACTCTGCCCAAACTTCTCTGACGTGTTTCAAGTCGTCATGCGTGAACGGAGAACTCGAATTAAACATCTACAAAAACAATTTAAATTAGATAATAAAGCAGATTGCATAATAAAGCAGATTTAAATCACTTGATAATAAAGCAGATTGGATAATAAATGCAGGATAACTGATCTAACATACAACTATTAAAATGCAGGATAACTGATCAAACATCTACAAAAATGCAGGATAACTTGATAATACAGCTATTAAAATGCAGGATAACTGATCTAACATACAGCTATTAAAATGTAGGATAACTGATCAAACATCTACAAAAACAATCAAACAGCTTCTAATATAACTGATCTCTATACTTACCCTATACAGCTTCTAATCAAACATCATGCAAAACTCACAATCAAACATCTACAAAAACAATTTAAATTACCCTATACAGCTTCTAATATAACTGATCTCAATACTTAACCAAACAGCTTCTAACATAATCACCCTATACAGCTTCTAACATAATCAAACAGCTTCTAATATAACCAAACAGCTTCTAACATAATCAAACAGCTTCTAACACAACCAAACAGCTTCTAATATAACCAAACAGCTTCTAACATAATCACCCTATACAGCTTCTAACATAATCAAACAGCTTCTAATATAACCAAACAGCTTCTAACATAATCAAACAGCTTCTAACACAACCAAACAGCTTCTAATATAACCAAACAGCTTCTAACATAATCACCCTATACAGCTTCTAACATAATCAAACAGCTTCTAACACAACCAAACAGCTTCTAATTTAACCAAACAGCTTCTAACATAATCACCCTATACAGCTTCTAAAATACTGATTACGTTTACTTAACAGCTTCTAACATAATCACCCTATAAAAGTTGAAAATTTATATTACCTTCTTCCAATTATTAGTGATAGTTGCGGAGACAATGGTCATCATATTTATCATCACATAGTGGCCACAAGAATAAGTATCAATTTGTTTCGGTCCCTATAAATGAATATCAAATATCAAAATTGAATATAATTTACGGTAACTAGTATAAAATGAAAATAAAAATTAATGTATTAAATACTTGCTTTAAGTGTCACCCAGTGAGGTTTTGTTTTTCTTAAACCCTTCATCCTATTATATCCATCCAGAGCTCTGTAGGGTAACATCAAATAGTAAGTTACAAGTCTAAAGCATGTTAAATCATAAAGTTGTGAGAACAAATTATTAAAGAAAACCTACTTGTCAACTATTTGAACCAGGGTTTCGTTTGGAGGGCGGTGAAGCGAACACATCCAAACAATTGTATTAACAGAAGGACAGACGACAAACAATTGCCAATGGTTACTGCAGAATTGAACAACAATATGGTCAAGGTCAGCTAGCTCATCTTCAAATAAGATATGTCAGTTACATGATATGCTAAAATCAAATAAGATATGTCATCAGTTACATGATATGCTAAAATCACATTTATGCTATAAATTGCAGAAACTGTTGGTTATCTATATAGTAATCACAGTGTTGAATAACTCTTAACAAGAAAGCATGCTTTAATAACTCTGACATATCAATATGGACAAATTATACTTTACCGTACCTGAACAAATATGGCGCTAGAAAGCATGTTTTGTTCTGCTCAAATAGCTTATTCTGGATATATGATTGGACGGTCTCTTGTTTGTAGCCATAAGTACCACAAATTTTGTATGGATCTAAAAATCCATACATATCACTAATTTCCCTTGCTATACATTCGCGATGCAAATACCTAAGATATTGAAAACAAATTGTTCAGTATTTATAACTATTTATAATTGAAGTATTTGGAATAAGTTTTACAAATAACTAATATATACTTACGTGCACCATATTGCCAAATGGCTCATCTCAAGTTCCTCATTACCTTGAACCATTTCTACAATATCTTTATATCCAATGTAGAAGTGTTCCTGGTGCTCATGGTCCAAGTCCAACTCGACACTTGTTGAAATCTCATAAGCTATAAAATGCAACTCTTTCAACCAGTCATTCTTGGGCGGTTCCTCCAAATGAGATGGTGAACAGCTAGCTTTAGATCCAATTGTATTTTTTTGAGATGGTGAACAGCTATGCAACGATCCCCACTTCTGCAGGTAAGAGAAGTACTATGTTAGCCCCAAGTGTGTCCAACTGTCCAGGATAAGGCTGACTTAATGTTATAAGCATTTTCAGGATTAATGTACTATGTAAGGCTGACTTAAGGCTGAGTTAATGTTTAAGGCTGACTTAAGGCTGACCCAGGTAAGAGAAGTACTATGTGTTAGTGAATCAGAAATGTACTCTGCAGTGACTTAAGGCTGAATCAGAAATGTACTCTGCAGTGACTTAAGGCTGACTTAATGTACTCTGCAGTGACTGTTTTTACACCCCCAACAATCAATATTCAGTTAACTACATTAACTATGTTACTAAAATCCAAACTATAACTGCAGTGACTGTTTTTACACCCCCAACAATCAATATTCAGAATAAGCTAATATTCAGTTATTTACACCCCCCCAACAATCAAGTAACTAGTGACCACCAGCACTGCCAGCAAACTATAACTGGCAGCAAACTACATTAACTATGTTACTAAAATCCAAACTATAACTATCAAACAATCAGACAATGTAGTTACCAAAATCAATTCATAAACTATGTTAATGTTCATATATATACCTCTGTCAATGCTTCGATTATTTCTCTGTGTTTCTTTTCAAACTCCTGTGTTAACTCATCCTGTTTCTTTGCAAACTTCTCTGTTAACTCCTCCTGTTTCTTTTCAAACTCTTGTGTTAACTCCTCCTTCAACTCTTGCTTAATGACAGCTAGTTTCCCACTATCTGAGGTGCCTCTAGTACGTGAAGTAGGTCCAAAGTATTCTGATAGACCCACCCCTCTACCAACTGCTCGTACACGACCACGAGGATCAGGTTTTCCAATGGCTATAGTCAAGATATCCTGACGTCCATGTGGAACAAGTGTTCCCTGTTTGGCCTGATCAACTAACTCATCCTATAACAAAAACGATGTGCACTTTAGGCAACATTGTAAAATGTATTTCTTAAAGCGTTGGTGCTTGAATAAAAAATTTAACTTACAATTTTCGAAGCAACAGAAGCTGACTCATCCGTTGTAAAAGATCCTGTTTTCCTCTGATGGGCCAACTTAAATAACTCATGACGTGGAGGAGATGGAGGTTCTATTACTAACTGTGGATCACCGGACTCCTCACGCTTTGCTTCCACGTAGCTCTCTTTCCACTTTCCCTTAATCCTCTTATAGCCACCACGAGCGGATGTGTGGTAGAATTTATTGTGGGATTGAACTTTTTTGGCTCTTTCTCTTTTAGTCTGTCATAAATACCAAACCAAATGTTATTAGTCATGACATATTAAATTAATACAGAAAAATAAAAACTAAAAAAGACCAAATAATTACCTGAAACTGTTCTTCCATGCGACTCTTTACGAACAACTCCCATGTTTCAGTTGATATGAAACTGTATATCTCACATGGAGTTTTGTCATTCTGATCCTCTTTGGGGCTAAAGATAAATTTTCTAGTGAGTGATGACTTAAATTGCGTCCAACGCTCACCGGCATAAGCAATCCATTTGTTCTTCAACCTCTCGTCATTGGAAATGTCAAATGTTTCCTAAAGTATATATACAAAAAAGGCAGTGTTAATATCACTCCGATATCATTCATTTGGGTGTATAGCACTCAATATGCAATGAAAAGTTAATACCAAGATATCCAGCCAAATCAAGTCCTTGACCGCGCCATCCACTTTGTCCCAAGTTTCTGATAATATGCTTGCCTTGTGTCGTGCTAGCATAGACACATAACTCTTAAATCTGGCAGCCAATTTACCTACAGGCTCTAGGTGTTCATCAAATTCAATCGGGTACCTATAACCTATCGAGCGTCTAGACGTCAAATCCGGTAACGTCGTGGCACGTCTAGTCTTCTTCTTTGTTGGGGGGTTGATAGATAATTCAGCCATGATACCTATTTAAGAAAAACAAATGCGAGCAATCATCAGTACAACAAATCATCAGTATAACAAACACCATCAGTATTGCAAATTTATTCAACATATTATTCTGCTTCTGCAACTTAAAAGTTTTAATGCTAAGATATTGGCATTTTTTAACTTCGTCTAAATTCAAAACAAAAAAACTGTTACATTCAAATCTCAAAAGTTTAATGCCCTAAATGAAAGAGTTCACTAGATAAACTACTTCTTTCCTGATACAAAAGTAACATATTTCATTATCTAGAATATATCACCATTTTACTTTTGCTAGTTTGATATATTCCCTATTTTATTGAAAGACAAATCAACTTAGCTGGGCAATCAGTGACACTAAGTAGTGGTTAGTTAATGAAGTATTTTCATTTCTACACTAACTTTTCATTTTTATATATGAAACAGTTTTGTGGCTCTGAGATCATTGAACTTCAACATTTTGAGCCTGAATCAGTTTCTTCATTTACTACAAAATAATGGCTAAAGATAAATTTTGAGCCTGATTTAGTACAAAATAATGGCAAATTCTTAGTCAATCACCTGCAACTTATTCAATCACGTGCTTGCCTTGATAATGGCAAATTCTTTTTAGGGGTCAAATTAAAATATCTTCCCATATCCCTTCATTATGATCATCACGAGTCGCACGTACACCGTCCACATCCATGTCCTCAATGAATATAGGCATTTGAGTAGTAAAAGAAGGAGTCTCAGAAATTTCAAGGGATGAATCTCCGTCTTCACCATTAACATTCATGATTCTTCCTTGTAGGACTACTGACAATTTTTTGTTAGAAGGATCATCGACAAAAAAAATTTGTTTTGCTTGGTCAGCCATGATGAAAGGCTCATCCCCATAACTTACCTTGTCTAGGTCCACCAATGTAAATCCTAAGTCATCGGTTTGTACACCATTCTTACTGTTAACCCACTTACATTTAAAAACAGGCACTTTAAATTTAGAGTAATTGAGCTCCCAAATCTCTTCAATAACCCCAAAGTAAGCAATTGACGCAAGAACAGGCCTTTTATCCTTTGCACTAGAGAAGTGCATTGCAGAAGCCATGACCATAACCCCACTATTTTGCACAGTACTCTTATCATCTTGTGCCTTTGTAGAAAATGAGAAATTATTTATATCGTACCCAGACCAACACATGACACTAAACATTGGTTCATTTGCTAGCCACTTTAGTGTATCAGAAGCACTATTATCCTTCATAATATTCTCTTTAAACCAGGTTAAGAATGTCTTGTTGTGCTCTTTCAATAGCGCTTTTTCATTCATTTGAGGGTTTTTACTCCTGACAATCTTTTTATGAGTAGATAAATAAGGTAATACCTCGTCGGTGTTATTCAATATGTACAAATGTGCTTGCAACACTTCTGCTCTACCCATACTCTTGACCCTTGGACATCGTGTACCCTTACCTTGACACCTCCCTGTATGACGAGACTTGGGAAGCCCTATAGGTTTTGCTTCTGCCAAATAGTCTGAACAAAACTCAATAGCTTCTTCCGTGACATACCTTTCAACAATAGATGCTTCAGGACGATATTGATTCTTCACATAACCTTTCAAAATCTTCATGTATCGTTCAACCGGATACATCCACCTTAAATAAATAGGGCCACAGAGTCTAATCTCTCTTACTAGGTGAACAATTAAATGAACCATGATGTCAAAAAATGAGGGAGGAAAATACATCTCCAATTGACACAAGATAATAGCAGCCTCGTTTTCCAACTCATCCAATTTCTGAGGGTCAATGACTTTGACACATATAGCATTAAAGAATAAGCACAACCTAGTTATGGCATGTCGAACACATTTTGGCAAGATGCCACGAATAGCCACCGGTAGTAGTTGTTGCATCAACACGTGACAGTCATGAGACTTTAAGCCAACTAATTTGAGATCCTTTATTGACACAAGCCTCTTAAAATTTGAAGAGTAACCTTGTGGAACTTTGATTCCTTGTAGACACTCGCACAAACTTATTTTCTCTTTTTTTGACAATGTATAGCATGCTGGGGGCAAATATGTACGTTCACCTTTTGGCTTTGGATGTAATTGTTCTCTTATGCCCATTTCGAGCAAATCTAAACGAGAATTTATACCATCCTTTGTCTGGCCTTTAATGTTGAGAAGCGTCCCGATAACACTATCACAAACGTTTTTCTCGACATGCATGACATCAAGACAGTGCCTTACGTCAAGACTAGACCAATACGGAAGATCAAAGAACACTGACCTCTTCTTCCACTTGCTTTTCACATTGAGCTGCTTTTGCTTTTTGCCAAATACAACTTTGATGTCCTTAACCACTTGGTAGACTTCTTCTCCAGTCAAGACATTCTGGAGAGTTTCATTCTCTTGGCACCCATTAAAAGCTTTTTTCATCCTACGGTATGGGTGATTACGTTTGAGATATCTCCGATGCCCAAGGTATACAGTCTTCTTACCATGTTTTAGTTGATGGTAGCACGTGTTTTCTGTACAAATAGGACAACCTTTATGTCCCTTAACACTATACCCAGACAAGTTCCCGTATGCTGGGAAGTCATTGATTGTGCAAAATAACATCGCACGCAGCTTGAAAGTTTCATTGGAATACCCGTCAAACACATCCACGCCTTCATCCCACATTTTTCTCAAGTCTTCAACCAACGGGCTAAGATAAACATCTATGTCATTTCCTGGCTGTCGTGGGCCAGAAATCATCATGGATAACATAACATACTTACGCTTCATGCACAACCAAGGAGATAAGTTGTAAATTATAAGGAGAACAGGCCAGGAGCTATGATTTGTACTTAAGTTACCATATGGGTTCATCCCATCCGAAGCAAGCGCAAGCCTAAGATTTCTTGACTCGGCGCCAAAATCCGAAAACAAACTATCAACCTTCTTCCATTGTAGAGAGTCAGCCGGATGGCGAAGCTGTCCGTCACATTTCCTCTCATCTGCATGCCATCTAATGTTCTTTGCATCCTTTGCATTAGCAAACAAGCGTGTGAACCTAGGAATTATTGGAAGGTACCATAAAACCTTTGCTGGAGAAATCTTTGAGTTATCATCATCGCAACTAGATTCACCAGTCTTTACTTTGTAACGTGACCTATTACACGTAGGACACTTATGCAGCTCCTCAAACTCATTCCGATACAATATGCAATCATTGGGGCAAGCATGTATTTTTTTATACTCCACACCCATCGGACACAAAATCTTCTTCGCTTCATACGTACGACATGGCAATGTGTTACCTTTTGGAAGCATGTCTTTCAACAACTCAAGCAACTCAGTGAAACTCTTATCAGTCCACCCATTCGTCGCCTTCAGATTGAACAATTTTATCACCGCAGTCAACCGTGTGAATGTTGTACATCCCAAATACAAGGGCTCTTCTTTATCTTCGCACAAAGTATCGAAGGCATGTGCTTGCTTAAAAGACTCTGGCCCAATATCACGTATCATGTCTTCCATTCGATCATCCATATTTGAATCTGCGAAATTATCTCTTCTGGACACACTTGGGATATCTAACTTTTCACCGTGCCATATCCAAGTTGTATAACTACGACAAATCCCATCAACTAGAAGATGATCTCTTATTGTGGCAACTGGTTGTGGTATCCGGTTCACACAATTAACACAAGGACAGTCAAAAATTCCACCACAACCTTCAAGCTTTGTTTGAGCAAACTCTAGAAATTCTTCCACCCCTTTCGCATACTCATCACTCAACTTACTAGTTTGCATCCAACTACGATCCATGTAGCTACGCTCGAAAAAAAAAATAGATAATAATTTTAGATTTCACCTATCAAGTAATGGATAAATATATATGTGTAAGTGTACAATAGTTTCCTATACATTAGTTGTACAACTGGTGTAGTTGCATTCATTAAAAGTGTTAAATGCTGATTAACAGTTAGGGAAAACTGACTTTAAGTCAGTTAGTGTAAACTATGTTAGGGAAAACTGACTTTAAGTCACTTAGGGTAAACTGTGTTAAATACTGATTAACAGTTAGGGTAAACTGTGTTAGGGAAAACTGACTTTAAGTCAGTTAGTGTAAACTGTGTTAGGGTAAACTGTGTTAGGGAAAACTGACTTTAAGTCAGTTAGTGTAAACTGTGTTAGGGTAATCTGTGTTAGGGAAAACTGACTTTAAGTCAGTTAGGGTAAACTGTGTTAAATACTGATTATGTGCTGAATTATAAGGGTAAACTGACTATGTGTTAGGGTAAACTGATTATGTACTGATTATGTGCTGATTATGTGTTAGGGTAAGGCTGACTTAATGTTTAAGGCTGACTTATGCAGTTGCCATTTATTCATCTTCTTTATGGAGAAAGTGCCATTTGCATGTTTATTGTTTTTAAGGATATTTTGAGAAAGTGCCATCTTCTTTATGTATTGATGCTATTATTGTTTTTAAGGATATTTTGAGAAAGTGCCATTTGCATGTTTATCGAATATGGGAAAGAGTATGGAGAAATGGTATATGTACTCTCTGTTTTACCATGTGTATCTTATGTGATTTTTTTGCATATATGTCATTCATTGTGTGGGCAGTCTTGAAAATGTTGTGGTGTGATCAATTAGATAATGAAGAGCTATATTAGGCTGCAAGAGTTATATTTGCTTTTATTTCTAACAACTCAAAAATATGTAACGAAGTTTGCTTTACAAATGTTGATGCTGAGGAGTTCTGTTTGGCCCAAATATGTGGGCTGCTGAACATTATCATTTAGTTAATATATTGATTTTTGTTTTAATTGACTATATGTTGAAATGATCTATTAAGTTTTTATTGATTCAGATATGATTTGAATTCCAACTTAGAAATTTTGAACGATTAGAGCTTTCAAAATGTAATGGGGAAGTAAATTATCCATAAAAGTTGGAGTTTTTGCTCAACCTTTGCATAGCATTTCAGAGAAGCAGAAGTTGAAGTGTTTGCTCAAGCTTGGCTACTTGAAGATTTCACATACTTTTTGCATTACACAACATTTCACAGGTACTTCAAGCTTGAACATAACTTTTTGGTTTATATTGGTAAGCTGACTTTTGTTTAAAAATATAGCCTCTGTTTGGTCTCTGATTTTCATTGGTACATAAAATTTATTAAATTAGAATAAATGTATCTTACTGTTCTTTAGATGTGGATTTGTTGAGTACTGCTAAAGAAATTAATTAGTATATTATATTATAATTTGGTGATCAATAGATGCTCCTATTGTTTTAATAAATTAGATTTACTTTATTGCTCTTTAGGTGTATGGTTTTCACTATTGCAGAACACTTACTGTTTTGAATCCTTTTCTCTCTTATTTTAATCATTGGTATGATTATTTTGTTTCCAATTGTTTGCAGAAAATACGAGTCGAGATGGTGAAAGCCTATGCGTGACTCCATATTTCTCTTTTGTGCAGCCACTATGTTAATAATCTTTTATTCTTTTAGTTTGCTGAAAAAATATCTACTATCATCCATTTCTTCATCTATTAAAACTTAATTTTTCACTTTCAGTTGTTGTTCTTGATCAGGGATTGTAGTTGTGAAAGGAAATTTTTAAAGTTGCAGCCACAAAAGAAAAGACTAGATAAATATTATACTACTTTTCACTTTCAGTCATTCTTGCTTAGGGAGGGGTGTTCTAGCAGATATGTCTTTCTTTCTTTCTTTTTTGTTTATTCTTTGCATTTACTTTTATTGAGGATATTATCATTTAGATTTTATCATCAGTGTCTCATTCTCATATTGTTATAGGTCATTAGTCTTCTTCAATATCCATTTTAATTACATTCCTAACATCCATTTGATTCACTTAAGTTTCAAAATATGATTTCGAATTTGGGTACTTTTCGTACCACGTAACGTGATCTCCCCGTGCGGATGCACGGGTATGCTACTAGTTGACTGAGATACACACAGAGAGACTATTTATAAGATTGCCACTTGGCTTACAGCTATGAGATACAGTCACTGCAGAGAACTTATACTGCAGTGACTGTTTTTACAGTGCATACAATTAAATTTGTGCAGAATAGCTTGTAAATAGCTTGTAAATAGGAAAATGTAATTCTGCACAAAGTTAATTATATGCACTGTAAAAACAGTCACTGCAGTATAAGTGGCAGTAAAGAGGAAAATGTAATTCTGCACAAAGTTAAATGTAATTCTGCACAAAAAAATTTATTGATTGTAATTCTGCACAAAGTTAAATGTAATTCTGTATGAGTGGAAAGATAGTGTAAATAAGAGTTATGTTCCTGAACATACATAAAAAATTTAAAACCTTACACATTGTTTCTAAATATTACCAACATTGGGAAAATAACAAGCAATATCAGTAAATGATCAACAACATCTTGATAAATATATTGATTGAGCAATATCAATTGAATACTAAATACTCACTTTTATTGCTAGATCCAAACCTTCTGAATTTTGTGCAGCATCCAAACCTTCTGAATTTTGTGCTAGATCATTTATTGCTTCATCCAAACCTTCTGAATTTTGTGCAGCATCTCCAATATCAGTAAATATTACCAACAGTGGGAAAATAACAACCAATATCAGTAAATGATCAACAACATCTTGATAAATATATTGATTGAGCAATATCAATTGAATACTAAATACTCACTTTTATTGCTAGATCCAAATCTTCTGAATTTTGTGCAGCATCCAAACCTTCTGAATTTGTGCTAGATCATTTATTGCTTCATCCAAACCTTCTGAATTTTGTGCAGCATCTCCAATACCACAGTTAACCACTATCTTCTTAACTTTAGGCACCTGAAATTAGAGAGACAAAATCCACCATTGCATAAATTGATCTACACTCATTCTCTATGGTTTTGGAGACAAATTCCACCATTGCATAAATTGAATACTAAAGACTCACTTTTCCTCTGAGTGTGACAGCAATCCCAAGTGGTTGACCTTCCCTGATCTTGAAGGTAGCAACAGTATTCCTAGCATTGAACACAGAACAAACACGCCTTATTTTTAGCATTGAACACAGTACAACCACTTGGAGACATTAGACAAAATCACAAAACCAGTAATAATAGCATTGAACACAAACAAACACGACTTATTTTTACACCAAAATCAACAAAGGGCGAGAGAGAAAAAACCCTAAAATCTTGACTTGAATCCCTAAAATGCAGAAACTAGAAGATTTATAGGTCTGAGAGAATAGGGAAGGCGATTTACCTGGTAGAGAAGACAAACAGCGACGAAACTATGAGCCACGACCGAAGAAGAGACGCGCGGCGGAGGGTGGAGTGGTGGCGACGAGTTCGCGAACGAAATGCACGGTGAGACGTGGCGAAGAACGGCGTGAGAATGCTAGAGGAGAGGCTTCGAGGAGAGTGAAATTCGTGTTCTGAGAATGAGATTCTGAGAGTGAGAATGCTAGGGTTCGTGGAATTCGTCTTCTCTGAGAGTGAGAGTGAGAGGCTTCGCGCGAGGAGACGTGGCGAAGAACGGCGTGAGAATGCTAGAGGAGAGGCTTCGAGGAGAATGAAATTCGTGTTCTGAGAATGAGATTCTGAGAGTGAGAACTAGGGTTCGTGGAATTCGTCTTCTCTGAGAGTGAGAGTGAGAGGCTTCGCGCGAGGAGAGTGAAATTGTGAGAGTGAATGTTTGAGAATGAGAGTGAGAGGCTCTAAGAGTGTTTTTTTTTTCTTTCAATTTTTGGACTTTAGAGGTCGCGCGCGAATAGAAGCATGACGTCTAAAGTATTAGAACAGAAGAAAAAAAATTCACGTCTAATTACAAGTTTGCCACCGTGTCACTTATGTAGTCAGGCCCTTACACGCCTGACTTCTAAAGTCTTATTTTTTCCCTATTCCTTCACTTTAGACGTCAGGCGTGTATCTGCTTGACCTTAATACTCGCGAGTTTTGCCACTTATTTACAAGTTTGCCACCGTATCTACCTATGAAGTCAGGCATCTGGGCGCCTGACTTTAAATGTCTAATTCTAATGTCATTTTTGCACTAGTGAATCAAGACTAATAAGGGTGAGTGTTTTAACAAAGGCTTTGTTAAATTTGTTTAATAAAGAACTTGTGTTAAAACCATGTTAAGTCCTAGACATAGGATAACATAGTCCTTAGGGTGAAACAGTGGGAACTTCAAAGGCAGGAGTGAACTTATTTAGCAAGCCCAGACATGGGAAGCTTGTAACGAAACTCTGAAGAAAGTAGCTGACAAGCACACACTTATGCAACTGCACTCAATGCTACTGCACTTGATGCTTCTGCACTTGATGCTTCTGCATCATAGTGCTTCTGCATCTCTAAAAGCATAGAAACTCTCAAAAGAAGCATTATCTAGTAAAGACATCTCAACTATCTTTCTCAACTGATTTCCTTCATCTTATTTTACATACTTGCATTTTGTTTTTAATTTACTTAAACTAAAAACCCCAAAATTTGTGAGTAGAATAGTAGTACTAATTTATATGTTTTCTAAACACACACAAAGTTAATCCAATCCCTGTGGGTTCGACCTTTCTTATCATTATATTACTTGTTTGTGACTGTGTATACTTGCACATCTTTTCACACACCAAGTTTTTGGCGCCGTTGCCGGGGATTGCCATTAATTTTTGTTGTTTAGATTTATAAGTTAGTGTTTTATTACTCTGGTATTTTGTTTTCTGTGCAGAAGCATTAGGTGCAGTTGCACTGAATATTTGCGCAGGGTCAGAACACCAGAATTTGCATTAGATCCTGAGATAGAGAGGAGATTTAGGAGCTTGCAAAGACAACAAAGACCCAAAGACAGAGGTTCTAGCATGACTTCACCACAACAATTCATCAACATGGGAGCAATAGGTATGTTAAATGATAGAAATAGACCCATGAGGGATTATGCTATGTTTAATCATCAAAATATGCAAACAAGTATAGCAAGACCTCATATTGATGCTGTGCATTTTTAATTTAAACCCATGATGTTCCAAATGCTACAAACAATTGGTCAATTTGGTGGATCTCTCCATGAGGATCCTCATGAGCATTTAAAACAGTTTTTAGAAATATGTAGTAACTTTATCATTCCTGGTGTTAGTGAAGATGCATTTAAACTTAAGCTATTTCCATATTCTTTGAAAGATAAGGCTAAATCTTGGTTGAATTCATTAGAGCCTAATTCTATTCATTCATGAAATGAAATGGCTGAAAAAATTTTAGCAAAATATTTTCCACCCATCAAAAATGCCAGAATGAGAAATGATATTACATCTTTTAGACAAAAAGACTTTGAATCATTGTTTGAAACATGGGAAAGATGGAAAGAGCTTTTAAGAAAATGTCCACATCATGGTCTGCCTGTCATTATTCAAATGGAAACTTTTTATAATGGTTTAGAACCCCAAACCAGAATAATGCTTGATGCATCATCTGAGGGTGTGTTATTAAACTTGTCTTATAATGAAGCATTTGAATTGATTGATAGAATTGCAACAAATAGCTCTAGTTGGCCTATTGAGAGGGTGAGTACCCAAAAGAAACCATCAGGGGTACATGAAATTAGTGATGTATCAACCCTATCTCCTCAGTTAGCCTCACTGACAAATTTGTTTAAAAACTTCACTTCAACCAGTGCATCTGCACCTGGTGCAGCTGCACCAACAGAAAACACTGCAGCAACCATAGAACAAACCCCCCAGGTGATACAAGTTGTGTATATTGTGGAGGAGGTCACTTGTATGAAAAATGTTCCAGCAACCCTATTTCTGTTAACTATGCAGGGTACAACCAAAATAACAACCCTTACCCAAATACCTATAATCCAGATTGGAACAGTCACTCAGATTTCTGGTGGGGGAGTAATAATGCTGCTGCACATAATGCAGCTGCACCATCTACTCCACCAGGATTCCTTTCTCAACACGTCCAAAGACCATCTGCACCAGAAATGGACAACTCCATGGAAGCCTTATTGAAATCATTTATGGATAAAACAGATGCATTTATGGATAGGACAGAAGCATTTATGAGTGATACAAAAGTTCAAATTCCAACTCTTAATGCCTCCATCAAAAATTTGGAGAATCAAGTGGGACAACTAGCAACAGCTCTGTATCAAAAACCAACAGGTACACTACCCTCAAACACAGAAGCTACCACATCCCACAGGCCAGGAAAGGAACAGGTAAAGGCCATTTCTCTTAGAAATGGAAAGGATCTTGCAGAATCTTAAGAGACTGAAGGTGAAGGTAAGGTAGAAAATGAAAAAAGTAAAAACAGAAAAGAAAAAAGTTGGCAAGATGCAGAAGCACCTCATGCACCTGCATCTCAAGAAGTTCAAATGCCAAGGTTAGTTCCTGAATACCCTCCTCCTCCTTATCCTCAAAGATTAAAAAAGGCACATGAGAAGAAGCAATTCAGTAAATTTCTTGAAATTTTAAAACAGTTACACATCAATGTTCCCTTAGTTGAAACACTTCAACAAATGCCTAATTATGCTAAATTCATGAAAGATGTGCTTTCAAAAAGAAAAAGATTAGGGGATTTTGAAACAATTGCTATGTCTAAAGAATGTAGTTTAATTTTGCAAAACAAAATTCCAAGGAAATTGAAGGATCCTAGCAGTTTTACAATTCCATTCTCAATTGGAAAATTTTATACAGGTCATGCATTGTGTGATTTAGGTGCAGGTATCAACTTGATGCCTAAATCAATATTTAAACAACTTGAGATTGGAAATGCTAGACCTACAACTATAACACTTCAACTTGCTGATAGATCAATAGCCTACCCATAGGGAATTATGGAAGATATTTTGGTTAAGGTTGACAAATTTGTGTTTCCTGCAGATTTTATTATTCTTGATTTTGATACAGATAAAGAAATCCCAATCATCCTTGGAAGACCATTCTTGGCAACTGGAAAAGCACTCATTGATGTACAAAAAGGAGAACTAACCATGAGAGTGAATGATCAAGAGGTGAAATTCAATGTGATGAATGCTCTGAAATATCCTGCAGAGGAGAGTGAAGAATGTTCAGCAATCATTTCTCTTGACCATTTAGTGCAGAAGCAATTCCATAAGCAGTATGATCATCTCACCAGTGCACTTGCACCAGATGCAGCTGCACCACCTGAAGAAATCTTGGAAAAAGACATTCTGCCAAGAGAAGAACCAGCACAAAAGGATCATCTGATCAATGCTCTTGCATCTGATGCTCCTGCATTGCTAGGTGAAGACATGGTGGAAAAGGAGAGTGTGAGAAGAAGAAAAGAATTAGAAGAAGAAGGAAGTGTTAAAGAGATTAAGCCTGAACTAGACCTTAAAGAAGCACTCAACAAACAACCAACTCTCCCAACTCAATGCCCAACTCACAAAAATCCAACTCCACAAAATTTGGTGAAAGTGTATCCTAATGGGGCAGTGGAATTGTTTGATGAAGCCACCATTTCCACATTCCAAATCAATGGAAAAAGGGTGAAGCAGTATAATGGAGCACATGTGGTGAGGGACAAAGGCACCACTCATTTCCAAAATCTCTAAATCAAAGAGATAGTCAGGCTGAAAGACTCTTAAATCAAGCGCTTATGGGAGGCAACCCATGATTTTGTAGTAAATTATTAGTTATTTTGTTCAAATTGATGTTTTCAAGTGTTTTGTAGGAACACAGGTTTTAGTGCAGCCGCACTGCATACATACTCAGTGCTCCTGCATCAAACAACCCAAAGAAACGTGAATAAGATGCTGCAGAAACAACTGTTGCAGTGCAAGCTAGTGCAGGAGCACCTGATACACCTAAAAAAAACCCGATGAACCTAGACCAACAACAGAGGTGGCTGGTGCAACTGCATCTAGTGCAGATGCACCAAAAGCTGAGGAGCCCAAGAAGAAAAAGCAGAAGGTCAAACACATTCCTGTGAGATCAAGCTCAAGGCTCAGGAGTGGAGCCAAAAAGCAAACTTTAATGTTGTTCAGTTATTTTGCTTAAGTACTTTGTTTAATATGTTTGGTTTGTCCCACATGTACTAACCCCTCTCCCCATTTTGAACAAAATTCCTTTTTGAACTCAACTTAGAGCAGTGAGGACACTGCTCAACTTTAAGTTGGGGGGAGCACTTTATGCATGTGTGTGTTTAACTATAGTATGTGTTTGCTTTGATATTTGTTTATGTTTATGTGTGTTTGCTTTGATATGTGTTTGCTTTGATATATGTTTATGTTTATGTGTGTTTGCTTTTTATGTTTGTTTTTATGTGTTAAATATAGTAGTATAAGTAAGATAACAACATTCTAGGAATTATGTGATGAATAAAGCATTTTGTATATATATTGGTATGTTTGATGTGTTTGTTCAGTTTACCTACAGATGATGCTTCTGCACCACGATGCTCCTGCACCATGATGCTCCTGTACTTAGTGCTTCTGCACCATCCTGCGCTAAATGTTTATAACCCCACAATGGAAGCACCTCAATTCATACCACTGCACCAAAACTTCTATGACACTTAGCAAGTTAAATTTCACACCATCAACTAGTAAAGCTTTTTTAATCATGATTGTGTTTTTCCTTACCCACACAACCTTTACCTATTACTTGAGCAGATTCATTGTTGGCAAACTTCACAGATCCACTGGCTTTGTTTCCCAACTTCAAGAATAGTGAGGCATCACCAGTCATATGCCTCGAGCACCCACTGTCAACCATCCACACATTTTTCTTCTTGGATGACTGACCAACCTGCAAAAGGAACATTAACAACTAGTACGAGGTACCCAAATTTTATTGGGTCCTTGGGGGTTAGTCCTCAAGGGGTTTGTTTTCACACTCCACCTTGGTTTCTTACAAGCAGGTATAAGGGTACCAAGCTCACACAATCTACGAATAGGGCATCTACGAGAGCCATGATTCCCTTTTTGACAATAAATGTAAGAGAAAAAAGTAGGTGTCTCACTTGAAGTAGCAGCTACAAAAATCACTTTCTTTTTCAAATCAGAGGAGGTGGAATTTCCTTCATACCCAATACCTCTCCTATCAACATATTCATGTTGGGAGTGAAGTAACTTGGTCAAGGTCTTTTCACCAGCCTCAAACTTTTTTAAGGATTCTTTCAAGTTTTCATTTTCAACCTTGACTTTTTCAAAATTTTGTTTAAGCTCAAGAAGCTCAAGGTTAAAAGGTTTAGTTTTATGTAGCTCATTCTTCAACTTAGCTACCTCCTTCTCAAGAGTCACAATTTGAGTGAGCATGCTTTTGTTGCTCTTTGTCAATCCTTAGATTTAACCAAAAGAGTTTCATGTTCATTATAAAGAGCTTCAAAAGCCTCACTCAAGTCTTGACTACTACACACATCATCAAATAAGTCATCATGCTCAAGTGAATTAGAAAGACTATGGTTAGCAAGGATTACCTTAGGGGTGTCATTTGCCATAAGACAAACAACATTGGCAGTCTTCTCTTCTTCATCTGTTTCACTATCAGTGTCAAGATTGTACCATGTAGCCTCAGGGGTGTCATTTGCCATAAGACAAACAACATTTGCAACCTCCTCTTCTTCATCTGTTTCACTATCAGTATCAGTATTGTCCCACGTAGCCTTCATGGCTTTCTTCTGTGGGTACTTGGATTTTAGCTTTGGACAATTCACTTTGAGATGACCCGGTTTGTTGCATTCAAAACATTTTGGTTGATCATCTATTCTCTCATAACTATCTCCTTTGTTGTATCCGGATTTCTTTGAATAGTCACCCTTCCCAAGCTTGTTGAATCTCATGAATTTTTTGAATTTCTTGTCAAACATTGCCATGTCTTCATCATCAGATTCTTCATCAGACTCAACCTCTTTCCTTGCCATCTTAGGAGTCTTGGCAGCAGCAAGAGCAAGAGACTTCCTTTCTTTGACCGCTTCTTTTTCTTGAGTCTTCTTAGCGGCCAACCCCACCTCAAATGCAAGAAGTGACCCAATCAAGTCTTCTTGAGGTAAAGTGCCAATATAGTTGGCTTCAGTGATAGTACAAGTCTTGGGAAAGAACTCACTAGTCAAGGATGCAAGAATCTTCCCATTCAAATCCTTCGTTGAATACTTCTTCCCAAGTGCTCTCAAGTTATTCACTATCACGTTCAATCTTTGGTGCATAGCTGCAACAGATTCACCTTCCTTCATCTTGAAAGCTTCATATTCAGAAGTGAGAACTCTAATCTTTGTGTCATTCACTTGACTCGTACCAACATGTGTCGCTTCCAAACAGTCCCAAATTTTCTTGGCTGTCTGACATCCTTTCATCGTTCCATACTCTTCTTCACATAGAGATAGGTGAAGAATATTCATTGCTTTGGCATTGAGAGATATTTTTTCTAGATCAGGCTTTCTCAGCTCACTCAAGTCAATGGCATAGATATCTTCAATAGGTACTTCCTCAGCTGCACCAGTAGCTTGAGATTTGGTAGTAACTCCCTCAGCAGCAACCCCAGGTTTAGTAATCTTGATTCTCATAGGAGGAGTGAGTGGTCCATCAACAATGATCCTCCATAAAGTGAAATCTATAGCTTGCACATGACATTTCATTCGACTACTCCAATAGTCATAGTTAGTCCCATCGAACAGGGTTGGCCTATTGAAGGACATCCCCTCTTTCATAAATGAACCCATAATCACAAAAATTGCGAGATGTTAAGCTCTATATGCAATTTCTAGCTCTTGATACCAATTGTTGGACTATATGATATCCTTAGAAGGGGGGTGAATAAGGTTATATGCTAAAAATGAAATCTTTTTTATTTTTGAGAATTGAATATGCTAGTTTAAATCGAATACGGAAAAAAGGATTTAAACTACATGCAACAACTATGCAAGCTATAACAATAGGCAGAAACAATTTACAATGATAATGATATCTAAGCACAATAATATCAAATGCAATAACAATTAACAATTATAAGAGAAATGCAATGTAAAGATAAGGGAAAGAAGTACACCGTGATTTTTATGAGGTTCGGGATAAAAAGCCCTATGTCCTCGGCCTCCGGCTTTGCAACCTTCGGACTTGATAATAACCACTATAAGAGAAGAACTTCTTCAACGTCTTACAAGCAAACAAATCCCCTATAGCTATCACACCAATCTCAATTTTCCCGAATTGAGAACCCAAGCTCCCCGCTAAGGATGTAGTTGAGAGAGATGAGAGATTTGGATTAGCGTGATACCCAACCTAACCAGTGATGAAGAAGGTGAAGTATGAGTATGACGGTGAGAGTTCACATTCCGTTCTTTTTAGATTTTTTAGGTTGTTGCGCTTTTTCAAAAACATGAGAAACCCTAAGCCTATTCATAGAGTTAAAAAAAATATGACCGTTGAGACAATTTCTAACAAGTAAAAAATCGATTGTTTGCTTAAAACCACTTAGTATGACAATCGATTCTTTGCTTTAAAAAGAGAATAACTTCATAAGAGAATGATCGATTGATTGCTTCTAAAACTAAGTGCAAAAATCGATTTTGTACTAAAACAAAATAGGATCATAATCGATTTTGAGCTTTAAAACAAATAAGGTTATGATCAATTATGTGCTTTAGGAAAAATGAGACCTTTTAAAAATCAAGTGGATAATCGATTTTGTGCTTCCCACAATCAAGCTCATAATCGATTTTGTGCTTGATGAATCAAGTCCAAAATCGATTGTTTGCTTTATAAAACAAGTGAATAATCGATTTTCCACTTTAAAAACACATAGTCATCAACCGATTGTTTTCTTTCCAAAACAAGTTCTTTTAAAAACAATCAAGTCCAAAATCGATTTCTTCCTTTGACAAGGGAGCCATGACTTGATTTTACACTTTTAAAAAACAAGTCATGATTCCCAAACTTTCTTTAAAACAACTAGTCATTATTTGTGCCTAACCTATTTAGCATGCTTTTATATAAAAGATTTTTCCGAGCCTAGCTCAATTCTATTTTAACAAAACAGTTCTATTTTAAAAGATCATCTCTCAACTACAAAAGTCATAAAGCTGAAGTGACAGGATCTTACACGCGTCATATGGAAAGCAAAATAACACATAAGTCTTGAACGCTTGAGTAGCTTCTCCTCCGAGCTGCTACACTTTAAGATATCATGTCAAGCGCTTTGGTTCATACCCTGTGCTTTGGTTCAACTATAACCATTAGTAAACAGATTGCAATTTGTTATCATACAAAACAAAAAGTGTTTGACCTTGGTTTAACAATGACATCATCACCAGGATGCTGGGGCATTCTGTGTTGTGAAGATTGCTGGGGCAATTGATGCTGGCAGTGATGCTGGGGCAATGCCTCTGCTACTATTGCTAGTGCATCTATTGCTGGGGCAATTATTGCTGCAGCAATTGAACAAACACATAAAATACCACAAATCATATAAAATAGTCATGAAGTGTGCCTAAAGCTTTCTTAACTCTAAAAGTTGTATTTCTTTATTTAACAAAACATTATTACTGAGATTCTCACAATTATTTAGATTTGGAAGCGTAAATAACTCTATATAAAATAGAGTTATCATCTACACCACTCAATTTGTCTAAAGGCAAATATGTGCTCACCGGTGGAAATGTTACACCTTTTGGTTCAAATAACAAATATATCTCCATGAATAATACTTTTTCTCCACTATCAGATATTACAAATGGTATTTATTTACATACCCTTTTTTAGTTGGTATTTTTTGTTCTCAATCATTCATACGTCCAATGTTCAAACAAACTGTCATTGAACAAAAAAATAAAGATTTAATCCCAAGTAGGTAGCTCAGTTGGCGAGCTAAGAGATATTGAAGGAGTGCAACAAATGAGTGCAAGAAGGAGGTCTCAGGTTCAAACCCCGGACACTAACATTTCCCCCACCCCCACTAACATTGCCTATAAAAAAAGAAAATAAAGATTCAAAGTATAAAAAAAAATCTAAGTTTTGCCCGACTGATAAAGGAACGAATTCAACAAAGTAGAAAAAAATCTTATTGGTTGTGGAGAACTAAAGAATTTAGTTGTCAAACAAATAGGGAGACCACCATGCATCATACTTTTTCCCCACTGTCAGATATTACAAAGTGTATTTAACCAAATATCTTTTTTCCAAGTTCAACGGAAGCAATTTCCCATTGTTGTTTCATTTGCTATGACAATAAATAAATGTCAGGGACAATCACTTCAACATGTTGGCATCTACCTTCCCCAACCTGTATTTTCTCATGGACAGCTATATGTAGTGATGTCTAGAGTTACTTCACGGAGGGGTTTAAAACTACTTATCCTTGATGATGAAGGTCAGGTGTCCAATACTACTTGAAACGTCGTTTATAAGGAAATATTTCAGACCTTGGTTTAGGTAAGTATTAACTTAAAAAATTTTCACATTATATTATAATGAGTGTTGTTGCAAGAACTTATTATGTTATTATTCTAAATTCTAAATTAATTGCATCCCATAATTTGAAAACAAGTGTTGTTACATAAAGGACCAATGAGGAGCCACAAATCATATATTTTCGGTCATGAATATCAGAATGTATATAGTTCTTAGTCATTATGTTCTACCTACAAGGGGCAAGTGTTGAAGCAAGCTATGTTAGACCCTGAAGTTTGGGGACCAAAAATCTTCTTCAGGACAGTTTTGTGTTTCTTTCTTATCATCCATGAAAAAATTGGATGAGGTTTTGATGAGGTATTGTTTGTGTTTCTTCTTATCTCTGCAAAAAAAAATTGTCCTGAAATTAATTTGATATTTCTGCGAACTCGATAGAGTTAGAGAGAGATAAAGTCATCAAAAAATAATAAATCTATGATGGCAATTGCTTTTGTTTCCTATGTGCATCTTATTTCATCTTCCAATGCATTTCATATTTTATAGTGATGAATCTGCAGAATGATTTAGGAATTGAATTGGATTGACACACCTTTATATTTATGCACTATAATTAGGGATCATTGTTGTTGTATCTATGATTGACACACCTCAGACTGATGATCTATAAATGGAGCGCCATATGGTGAAGGGGTCGAAGATGATGTTGTATTTAATGGATAGTGGAGTTTGTCATTTATTTTATTTCAGACCTTGGTTTACGTAAGTATTAACTTACAATTTTTTCGTCATGCCTCATTATAATATTCCTTATGGTCATTTGTAGAATTTTGAGGAGACTTAGCGGACATGACGTGATGTGATGTTGTCGAACTTAATGTTGTCTGCTTCATGGACACTTATGCATGTATCTCAACTAAAAGAGGCCTCCACTTTCATAAAATTTGGTGTTATGATTGTTTAAGACATCGTGTTGACGGGTGACCATTTGAAAATTTATGGTGTTATCATTCATGATTCTTCATTGTAAAACATCCTATAGTTTGCTTCGAGTATGATTCTTTGTTTTCTCTTGGATGTTAGGTGTCATAGGTACATAAGTGTAATCAAACTGAGTCTATACCTCTTAATTTCTAACATGTACTTCGAGTTGCCTATGTCATGACTTCAATTTATTCATCGTTCAAAATGAGTGCAGTTCATCTTTATTTTGACATACATCCACATTGTTCATCGAAAAAGATCTCATTTATTACCAGGTTGAAACTTTAGAGTACAATTGCAAGCCCAATCAAGAATATGGAATTCAGGTCATGTGTGTATATAAAATCATTTTCTACCTCATCCTTCATGGGACACTATATAATGTTCCATGAAGAAGTTCTCTCTTCTAACTCATTTATGACTCATAACTATAATAGATAATATACTATTGTTATCCATATTAGTCATGGATATGGCATGGAATGTTGCCCCGTGCATTGCACGGGTAATGGTCTAGTAATTATAAAATTATGATAAAAAAGGGACCTATTCATATTAGTCAAAGAGCCACATAATCAGTCTGTTAACGGAGTTAAAACCAAAACATTAAAAAAGGGAATGACGCAACATTTTTAAAACTTAAGGGACCTAATCGTTACAAAAAAAGTTAAGGGACCTATTCGTTATCTGAAAATAAGTTAAGGGACCTTGTTAGAATTTCGGCAAGTGTACCGAAACGTTGCAAGTAATAGTAAAAACGGTAAGTATCGGTCGTATCCACAGGGATTGCGTTTCATTATTAATCAGACAAGTTTATTAATTCTTAGAGGTAAAAACGGAAAGATAATATTTTTGGGATTTTGTTAATTAACTGAAAGATAGCGTTTGAAAATAAAGCAAGATAAAAGCGATTAGGGATTGATTCATCTTCCCTATACTATCATATGACCTTCAACCAATATCAAAGTAATTATCCAAATTATCTGATTCAATTCACTAAATTAGGTTAAGGACAATCCCTTGCCTCAAAACCCCTTTTACCTAATGAGAAACCCTAATTCCTTAGGTGATTCATGCCAATAGGCAAAGCATTAAACATGAGAAATAGAGAATTCACACACCCATTCCATATTCCTATGGTGATCGCATATGTGACCTAGATCCCCAATTTCAAGCATACAAACCCATATAAACCTAGATCAATACAATTATCATGTGTAAGAGTAAAGCATTAAGCATAGATATAAAGGCAATGGATAAGTTGAACAAAAACTGACTTGGTCATAGCAAAGCATTCACATAATAGTTTTGGGAAGAGTCATCTCTCCCAAATCAAAAGAACTAATTACATGGCATAATAGGAATAGAATTCATGAGTAGAAGAAGTTCACACCATTAGGCCTCCATTAGAACCTTCAAACCCTTGTTCCCAAGGTGTTGGGAAGGCCCCAAATTCGCCCCCAGCTGTTCCTCCAAACCCTAAAATCGTTCCCAAGCCGAAGAGAGATCTGAAAAACGCAAAACTGAAATATATATAGCACTCTCGGCCACACATCGCGTCGCGATGGGCCTGGGTCGCGTCGCGACTTCTTGCAGAATTGCAGGGTTGTGGCGCGATCTTCTTGGCCGCAGGTGCGAAAGCTGTCCGATCTTTTTCCTTCCTTCTTTTCTCTGTTTCGTCACTAGGCAAGTGTCTAGTTCGCTAGTAGACGCCACATCAAATTGAAGGATTTCTCATGCATTTTGTTACAACTCCACACTTACTACATAGAACTAAAATTATGCCAAAACCCTAACTATTGGCTGAATCAAACATAAAATCACTGACATTTCGGTTGTAAACTGAACAAAAATATACATATGATGATGAGTCATCAGACCTCGGAAGATATTTTGCCTATTTGTTAATTAGAAGTAAAGTGTAATTAGGAATCAAACATAACATTAAAAAAATATATTACAAAGATTAAGAGTTATACATATTTAGAAAGTACATTAAAAAGTCGTAGACATGATATCCATAGTAACGAAATACATGTCTCCTCGAGGCATCTTAGATGGTATTAGATGCGGGACATTAATGTGTGGTTGGCAGGTTCGATCTGCTGTCCACCCACTCCCCATCCCCTAGTGTGGGTGTATGTTTGGCCATTGGGCCTCCTTTGAAACAAAAAAATACATAATCATAATGAGGCATAATTCTTTTTTTTTTGGTCAAGATTGTGTGATTTTCATTCATATGGGATAAACCCAAACCACTACAATCCACAGGTTGGACTACTGCAGTTCTGGCACCACACAACAAACGTGGGCTCAGACATGATAAACAGACCATAGGGTCCAAAGGCGAAAGGCACCACACAGCAATACGTGGGCTCAATCAAAAGAGAGTTGGGCTTGAAACCAAATGGATACTAAACACCTGCTTGACCCGATACTGCAGACAACCCGGTTGGTGCGGTAGCTGGCAAGCAATTAATGATAAAAGTTACTTCTGCACCAACCCCAAAAGAGGGTAGAGAGAGGGAAGCTAGTCACAAAGTACAACCCCCAAAACAGAAAGAAACCCCAGTCCTTTAGTTTCTCAGAAAACACGCGCATGAACCCAAAAATCACAGATCGATCTCCAACTCTTCCCTATCCCTCCACAGAGCCACTTCGCAAGATAATCCATACTTCCCAAAATCAGAAATAATGCAACATCAACATTAGTTCATCAGATGTAAACGAATTATACCCCTACCCTCAACATAAGCAATGAAACCTTTGAACACCAGTCGAGGCTACGATTGTATGTTGATGCAGTCCTCCACAATGACAGATCGAAGTGAATCTGGAGGTCTAGTCGTCCAATTACCATTAAGGCGCCCTTGGGAAGCAAGATATGCAATTTCATGAACCACTTTATTCCCCTCTCTTGCAGTCCAGGTAATTCCACTCATCTCAAACATAGATCTGATCTCAATTATGTCTCTAACAATACCCCTTATCTCACCACACGTCTTGTTGCCTCTGCATGCTTCAACAAGAGACTGGTTATCAGATTCCAAGATTACATGCTGAAGGTGAAGAGTTTGTGCAAGAGCAGCTGCTTCACGAAGACCTAAGGCTTTTGTAGCAAGATGAGAGTTAGCATAAATGCGTTTGGATGTTGATGTAAGGACCCCCCCTTTTTCATCTCTGCATATTACTCCAATATAGCCAATTCCTGTTGTTTTGTTATACGCAACATCAGAGTTTATCTTTGCACATGGGGCCCGGGGAGGTCTCCACTTGGTTGGGGTTAGGTTTGATGTTGTTTGGTTGTTTGAGCTGCTGATGAACTCAGAGCATAAAAGATTTACTTTATGAAGGACTTCAATGGGCCTAGGATGATGACCTTCAAAAGTAGCCTCATTTCTAGCTATCCATATTAACCACACTGAGTAAATCAATTTTGAAATGGCTTCCCCGAATCCTCCAAGATATTTTTCAACCATATTCATAAACTATGAGTGTAGAGATGTCAAACCAAATCTGCTAGGTGGGGGAATTAACTGTAGTCCAAACCAAAGAGGCTGGGTCCAAGGGCACCGTAGAAATAAGTGCTCTAGAGTCTCAGGATCAGAGTGACAAATGGGGCAATTTGGGTTCTGGGCAATTTTTTTTATAAAGGGCTTCTTTGATAGGAAGAAAGTTGTTGCAAGCCCTCCATAGAAAGTGTTTCTATTTAGTGGGTACATGAGATTTCCAAACAAGGTTCTGTTAATTACAATTGAGTTCTTAAGGATTGCTTTAAGATGGTCATTTTCGGGATGCACAGGATTAGCTAAACCTGTGTAAAATATATAGTCTAATAACTGGAAATAGAAATTAAATTATAACTGTAAATTAAATAAGAAGATCATGAAATTAAAAAGGAACATTAACAAAAATATTTAAATTCAACATCCATTTTTTTGACAAGGTAAATTCAATATCCATAGATAATATGAAAAAAGTTTAAAAGATTTTTAATAACATAATCTATATTCATCAAATGTAATATACAAACTTAACACATAGTCTGATCAAAACCATACTCCCGCAACGTATATCACTCTCGACTCTTCATAATTGGGAACTTCAACTTTATCGTTAAAGTTAACAAAATGACTGAAATTAGTAAATGTGTGTTTGTACTTGTTAATGTTAATTAGATTTTTAAACAAATCTTGAAAGAGAAAATACAAAATTTCTGTTGTTCATATGTGTGAGTAAGATTGAATTTAGGTCGAACCATTGAATTTCAATAAACAGAACAATAGAAACCAATGTTTGTCATCAAATACTATTTACAATCATAATTCATCTATTGCTATCTATATATTCATTAAATACTATTTACAATCAAAACTAAAAAGCGAGACAAAAAAATAGAAACACCAATTTAAGTATGTTTTTAATACCCGTTGGTGCGAAATGACCAAAATTAACTTTTTAAAGATTATAGAAAGTATGATTCTAAAAAATATAAAGAGAAGAAGTATATCTGGTAAAAAAAAGTTTAAAAATAAATTGATTTTTTTAAAGTGGTGTGAGTTAGACTTTAAACACATTATGAAAGAGAAGCTACAAAATTACTATTGTTATATGTGCTGGCAAGCCTAAATTTAATAGGGTTTGTCATCTTCTATGTATTCATTAAATACTATACTATTTACCTATTTACAATCAAATACTAAATGCGAGACTAAAATAAAAATATAAACCTCAATTTAAGTATGTTTCTAATACTTGTTGGTGTGGAAAAAAAAGGGAAAACCGAAGATTTCGCACGAGTTTGGGCGAAGGCTGCACTCGCTTAAAAGGTAAGATTGTAAGATATAGTATAAAATTTTACATTTTGATAAACTTTCCATTTTACCTCTTTAATTCCAACAAATATACCTAGTCCAAAAATTAGATTCCAAATTCATGTTTAAACTTATTTCCGGAAATAAGTTAAAACATGTAAGTTTAAGCATGGATCTGAAATTTAATTTTAATTTTAGTTATAACTTTTAATAGCGCTTGTTTGAGTAAGCACTATTAAAGAGTATCCCTTTAGTTATAATACAAAGCACTCTTTCATAGCGCTCTCAAAGAAGCGCTATCAAAGAGTAGAATTATCGCCTTATTGTATACTTCACAATCAAACGTTGTACAAAAGCTCTTTGAATAATAACGATTTTGTGCTTTAATCTCCCATCAAGGGTGTGTCTCAGTAGGGAGGTCCTCTACAACAGTGTCTTTCTATGTCGCAGGGTGAATGAGTGTTCAGCAGGAAGGTGTTGATTTGCATTTGTCCCATTAGAGTATTTTGTGTTTAGGTAAAATCAACATATTGGGAATAATGAAGCTCATGCATATGTTCAACAGGATTTGCAAATTTTATCTAGATTTTGGAAGGCTCTAAATCACGAGGTTGTAATGAGGAGGATACTTCCATGGTGCTGAGGGTAGTTATTTTGAAGAAGTCGTCTCAAAATATCTACAGAATAGTCAATTTTTAATTTTTTTTTATAACAAATACTATTTTCAAAACTCATAAAATATTAAATAACAAACACAATTTTTCTTATTCAAAGAGATTTTTTTGAGACCTCCTAATCCAATTATGCCATTTTGCATATGTCCCGGGAGGTTGACGTTGTTAGTAGAAACAGGGGTAGTGCTGGAAACCAGAATACAATTATTGTGGATGTTAATTGGTATCATCCGGAGCAAGGTTGTTTGACTCTTAACTGCGACGGTGCTTGCAAGGCCAGGGATACCATGGCAGGTTGCGTTGGTTTAATTCGGGACGCTAATGGCCAATGGGTGGCTGGGTATACTCGGAAGATTGGACATTGTGATGCTATACATGCTGAAATGTGGGGGATGTATGAAGGTCTCCAACTTGCTTGGCAAAGGGGTATATCCAAATTGAAGGTGGAATGCGATTCCAAGACGTTGGTGGAATTAGTGAACAATAATTCAAGGGATTCGACGACTATACACACGTGGGTTAGAAGGATACGACGCGAACTTCATAAGAATTGGGAGGTGAATGTGATCCACATCTACCGGGAAGGCAACAGGTGTGCGGACTGGATGGCAAATCATAGCTTGAGGAACTACCATTTCGATGTTTAGCTGATCAGCGCTTCGCCAAGGGAGCTGCAACATCTCATTGTTCAAGATAGCTTGGGGGTCTCTGTCCCCCGGATAGTTAGTAATCGTAGTTAGTTCCTTGTTTCTGTTTGGCCGTTATGCTCTCTTTTGTACGCAAAAAAAAGAGCTTTTGTATATCGTTTGATTGGGTAGGTGGTATGCTAATAATTCTACTCTTTGATAGCGCTTCTTTGAGAAAGCGCTATGAACGAGTTCTTCGTATTTTATTTAAAAATAACGGCTGTACTACAGTAGCGCAGATTCATGTTTTAACTTATTTCCGAAATTTAATTTTTTCGAAAATAAGTTAAAACATGAATCCGGAATTTGGTTTTAGTTTTAGTTAAATGTTTTAATAACGCTTACTCAAACAAGCGCTATTAAAGATATAACTAAAATTAAAATTAGATTTCGGATTCATGTTATAACTTATTTCCGGAAATTTTTTTATATTACAGAAATAAGTTTAAACATGAATCCAGAATATTTGTTGGGCATATTGTTGGAATTAAGGAGTAAAATGGGATGTTTGGAAAAATGTGGAGGTATAGGGTCCAAACTTTGGGGATTCAAAAGGTAGCCGCCAAAATTTTATGAATCCTTTCTTTTAAGCGGATACACCTTGAGGCTCAAATTGGCGCCAAACTGCGGATGCTTATGTGGCGTGCTTCAATTGGTTCCTTCTTTTTCCTTACCTGCGGATTCTTTTGTGGCATGCTTTCCATTGGCTCCTTCTTTTTTCTTTTATTCAATCTCTTAATAATCATTTCTTCTTCCACATGTAGCCTCGTTTCTGCTCCATATCTCCATCCATTTGGCTCGAATTTTCTTTAGTTTTTCATTCCCCATAAGCTTTCACAGAAAATTCCTAAAGATGATAATAAAAAGGTAAGAACTTTCATCATCAAAAATCATGAAAAAAACAAGGTAAGAACTTTCATCTCTTGTGAAGTGATTATGGCTGTCACTGAGAATTTTGGTGCGAAAAGCGGTTCTTCCAGCGAGAATTTGGACAACAGTGTTGTGTCATCGGACTAATGTTGTGGATTTTACAAACAGATGCGTAAGTATACACAGTCGCAACAAGTAATACAGTAGAAATACAGGTCGAACCCACAGGGATTGTATTTAATTTACACTTGTCATAACTTAGCAAATCAGTGTATAAAATAAAAACACTATTTGAGGGTAGTAAAATAAAGGTTTGGTTTGCAAGGAAATAAAAAGGGAAACTATATAATGAAGACTAGTTGGATTGCTTTTCACTAAGTAACTTCTCTTCTATGTTAGTGCTATAACATTATATGCTATAGCATTGAGTGCTGTAGCATATGGTGCGTGCCTTTCGGCCACTTTCACCAAGGTTTCGTGACAAGATCCTATGTCTAGGCTTCAAGTAAGTTCACCTCTGTATATTAAAGAACCCACAGTATCCACTCTATGAACTAAGCCCTCCTATGTCTAGGTTTGGGCAAGGATTGTTCTAAGTGTCCTTAAAACAACCACTCACTCACATCAATCTTTGAGATCAAATCATGAACCATTTCTGAACCCATGAATGCACTTGTTCTAGTTAGCTAATCCCAAAACAAGTTTGAAAGCATTAAAACACAAAGATTGAAATGCATACATCATAATATTATATTACTAACACATAAATAGTTATTACAAAGCTTAAGCAATCCAACTACAAGATGTTTAGCTCATGTTTAGCAATATCAACAACTTACAAATAATGGAGTTCATGTCACCAAAACAGAAAGTAGAAGAAGAATGTGCAAAAGATACACTCCTCCAACTCCTATGCATGAACTGGTGTGCTGACAGTGCTATAGCATGAACCGAACACGATCTTCTAGTGGATTTCTATGGTGGATCTTCAATGGAACTATGATGACAGCTTATCACTGTATTTTTCCTCTAGAACCAGAGAAGTTTAAGTGCTGGAAATCCATTGTATGACAGCCTTTTGAGTGTGGAGTCTAGGGTTGCTTTTATAGTTGAGTTTTCCCTCCTTTCTTGCAAGTGGATGAAGCAAGTTGGTCTTCTTTTCACCAACTAAAGATGTTGTCCCCCATGGTAGACAAGTGGTGAAGTCCAAGTGGTAGGAGGGTGGCTGCATCAGCATGGATTGTGGCAATAGGGAGGCGCTGACTGGACAGGTTAGGATTCACTGCAGATCTACTTTCTCCTGCTGTCTTCAAGTGGGTCCCAGCTTTGCTGCGCACAGTGATGCTATAGCATCTGATGCTATAGCAGCTGATGCTATAGCACTTAGACAGAAAACATTAGAAATTTCACAAGGGCACCATTTGTGCCAAATATATTCCAATTCAGTTCTTGATTCCTTTTTCCCTATTTAAACACAAATATTTACATAATTCCTAGCCTAAGCATGCAAATTCACAATGATTTACGAATAGAAATGCATAAATAACTCTACAAATGGAGAGTTATCAACTAACATCGATCAAAATCTGAACAACAACGGCGTGTTCAGCCATCATCAACAAGATAGAGTTCAAAACGACAATTATGGTTTCAAGGCTCACCAGATGGGTCAGATGCTCAGAAATGGTGTCCAGAATCAGCAGATGATGGTCAAAACAATGGTGGGTATGGCATCAATGGTGTCAGAAATGGGGAGAATGGAGGTGACAGTTTCAAGCTTGAGATGAGGGATTTGGAGGAACTGTTGTCTAAGTTGAACCCTTTGGCTGAGGAATTTGTGCCCCCATCTCTTGTAACCAATAATCAAGGTTACTTCGGTGGACCTAATGCTGGGTTTGGTTACCCTAACAATTTTATGCTTCAGAATAATTTTGGAAATGCTAATGGGCATATTAATAGAAGGGTATGCATGAATATTTTGTTTGATTTCTTTTTATTCATCCTATTTAACTTTCAATAGTTTGTCAAGTTTAAGTTTTTTTGATACTATATAATTTATTTGTGTTGCAGAGGAAGAATGGCAATATTCCTGGGAAGCGTAGGGTGAATAATAAAATGGATATGGAGAAGAGGGAAGAGATAATTCGGAGGACTGTTTATGTGTCTACCATTGATCAACTAGTATTAATTTTCAGCTGTCTTTGAGAATGATATGGTTTAAGTAAGCTTGCATTGTTTGCCATGTGTGTATTCATTTGAAGGATTGTTCTTGTCTATTGCCATGCAGGTTACTGAAGAGCAGCTGGCAGCTCTCTTTCTAAGCTGTGGCCAGGTAGAAATGGTTATGTTTTGTCTATGATCTGTGTTTGATTTCTTTAGGTGTCTTTGGGTCTTTTTTGTGGTTTGTTCTATAGAGGGGTGGCAAGGTTTCATCTGATGCATCTGTTTCTTTTTTTCGAGTCATTTTCTTTTCATGTAATTTGCTATTCAAATTTTAGTATGTCCAATATGTACGTTCTATTAGCTTCATGGATTCTACTGCTCTTACTTTTTCTCAAACTTTGATCTTCTGTTCAAGTTATTGAATATCAATACAAAGCAAAATATTTTGTTTGAGACACTTCCTAATTTCCACCCAACAAACTAGAGATAATGTTATAACATAATAGTAGTATGAATATTGAGGTATGACAATATCATTCATTCATGACTATCTGCAGAAACGAAACACATGGGCTGAAGGGATAGCCAACAAGTTTCAAAATAATGGATATTGAAATAATGAGCAAACACAGACTTAAAATTGCATAATTGGCTTGGTACACATTTTGCAGGTTAGATATCTAATTCATCTACTCCAAACGACTTATAACTTGTGATCCTAATTCAAATTCTTAGGCTTATAATATGCAATTGTTAAGAGCAATGAAACACTATTGATAATTTTCTTTTGTAATATGAAAGATCTGCTATCTCTAATTATATGCCTTATAATCTCTCGATATTTTAATTGCACATTGTGTGTTGCTAGGGATGCCCTCTTGGGTTTCAATGTCAAGGTAGCAACAGGGTTTGAATAACACATTTCCATAGTTGGAAGGAATGATAGTAGGAGTTGTTTAGGTTAATGACAAAAAATATGCCCAGATACTTTGACTTAGATAAGTGTAAAATGCACACAGCTTGGATAAACCCTCAAACATGTCTCTGAATCCCAATGAAATATGGAAGAAAGAGAGCAGCCAATATCTGTGATATGGGATAAAAAAATTATGATGTAGGCAGTGTTATTAAAATTGTTAACTTAATTTGTGTCATTCTAAATATATGCATTTAGTAATTTCAATATTGTTGATCATATTATAAAAGATATAACTATACACGGCTGATTTAATTAAATAATATTTATGGTTATAGCATTTTCTTAGCTATAGCACTTTCTTAGCTGATTTAATTATCTTGCTACATATGTGATTACTTGATTTTATATTATGATCCTTTGTATTATCGTTGCTTTGTACCTCCATTGTTATCTATAAAACAATCCAGCAAATCATATAATACTGAGTAAGAAATTTGTGAGAGTGTGAAATTGTGGGGTGTTATCAACGATGGAGTTCTATTTTTGAAGGGACAGTTTTGCAGATTTCCTAATTATGCGTTTCCTGCAGAGTTTGTGATGATTGTTGCGCAGGAGTTCCCATTTGGTAGGAGGTAAGGCTCTGAATCCGTTCTGATCACCGAATTTTCGACCAATGGGAATCCATCGTCCCTTGTGTACCGTTTGCATGCTGACCATTTTTTCACATTTTGCATATTTACACTATTTCATTGAATTTCCAATTTTCTTTATCATTCCTCTTCTGTTGCGAATAGCTGGTTGTCTGCCAAGTGTGGCTTTGTTCTCATACCTGGTGTGTTTCCTCTTTTAAGTTGTCTTATTTAGCATACATATTGCTTATAAGTATTGCCTAAGGCTACTCATATAATTGTGTCATTCTAGGTATGTTAGTTTGTGACCACTTGGAACTGAATTCCATGATTCCAAAAGTAGCACAATCAGTTTCTTGTTCTTTGTACTTTGATGCTTAATTGAACTTTGTTCACCCGTTTTGATTAGTTTAGTACCCTCTATACATGTCAGTTCATTTTGATTTATTTGTTGTTATGTTGTTGACGTGTCTGTTATTAGAATTTTATATTTTGACCTTAGCAAAATTTATATTGTTTTTCCTTTTAAATTCCAGTTGGGAAGGATACATGCAACTGTGAAAAAATGCCTTGTGCTTCCAACCTATACTTCATGAGGGTTCTAAAATGCTTCAGTTTGTTTTGGAGGATTTGCCACTAAAATGCTTCAGTTTGTTTTGGAGGATTTGAGGTAGTTTTTAACTTTTATTGCTTTTTCTTTGATTGACCTTTTTAGACATGTTTGATGTCAACTATTTTTTGTTTTTCAAAATAGCCTTGATACCATTCAATGCACTTTTTGGGGACCTTATGCACAAGAGATGCATGTAAAGTTGGAACATTATACTGCTTCTGCATCTCCAGTTGTTGTGCTCCAGTTGTGTAGGCTTAAGAAGTTCCTTGGTAATTTTCTTTCATGTGTTTTGTATTGTATTCATTTATGACTATTTGTGGTTGACTCTATCTTTAATTCCCTGCTTTTAGGTGTTATGGGTAATTTTCTTTCATGTGTTTTGTTTTGTATTGTGTAGCCTATGTTGTTTACTCTTTCTTATGTCCTTTCCAATTTGGATTAGTTGTATGGAAGACTGATTTAACCATATTTGTGTATGTGTAACTATGTATATATGTGTGTGTGTCTCTTTACATCTATGTATGTGGGATTATCTATTTACATCCATATATGTAAATATTATATATATATATATATATATATATATATATATATATATATATATGTGTGTGTGTGTGTGTGTGTGTGTGTGTAAGCATTTACATATGCACACACACACATCACATTTATGCACATGCACATGCACCCACATATGTATGAGTATTTCCAACTCTCTTAACTATTCTGATTATTTGACTCATTCCTAACTTGATTTTACTAATTATTTGAGATACATACACACACCCTATTGCTATTGTTTAATCTAACTATTTGACTCATTGCTAACTTAATATTAGTTGTGCATTTGTTTTTAACTTTTTCTTTTTTACTTTGTTGCTCTTTTATATATATATATATATATATATATATATATATATATATATATATATATATATATATATATATATATATATATATATGTCTCGTGACTTCTAACTCTAACTTGATTTCTAACTCTATCTTTATTGGTTTTTCTTTATTATTCTTATTGGTTCTTGGACATATATTATGTCTTCTAACTCTAACTTTTTTTACTTTCTTATTGGTTCTAACTCTTACTTAGTCTAATTACTTGACTCATTGCTAACTTAATATTAGTAGTGCATTTGTTATTAACTTTTTCCTTTTTTACTTTGTTGTTCTTATATCCACACACACACACACACACACACACACACACACACACACACACACACACACACAGACAGACAGATATATATATATATATATATATATATATATATATATATATATATATATATATATATATTGACTTCTAATTCTAACTTGACTTCTAACTCTAACTTTTTCTTTTTTCTTTATTATTTTTATTGTGACTTCTTACTCTAACTTTTTTTACTTACATATTGGTTCTAACTTTTTTTCTTTTGGAATCTTTTGGGCTTTTTTGATGCTTTTATTACTTTACTTTTTAATCTTTATTCGTTTTTCTTTATTATTCTCATTGGTTCTTGGACTTATTATGTCTTCTAACTCTAACTTTTTTTACTTTCTTATCGGTTCTAACTCTTACTTAGTCTAACTACTTGACTCATTGCTAACTTAATATTAGTAGTGCATTTGTTATTAACTTTTTCCTTTTTTACTTTGTTGCTCTTATATTCATATATGTATATACATATATATATATATATATATATATATATATATATATATATATATATATATATATATATATATATATATATATATGATGGGATATATTGACACCAGGTGTAAGTCAAAATACTTATAACACCAAATCTGGACCGCTAAAAGAAATGCATCTCACGGCTCACAATTTTTCATCAATAATAATAAAAAAATCTTGACTTCTAACTCTAACTTTTTCTTTTTTCTTTATTATTTTTATTGTGACTTCTTACTCAGATTTTTTTTACTTACATATTGGTTCTAACTTTTTTTACTTTCATGAGGTGTTTCTTTTGAAATCTTTTGGGCTTTTTTGATGCTTTTATTACTTTACTTTTTAAACTTTTTCTTGATATCTAATCTTCAATCAAATTTTCTTAATACCAAATCTTCAATCAAATTAAAACCATTAATTTCGTTGATACTAGCTTTCCCCGTGCATCGCACGGGTGATGAGGCTAGTGGTTTATAATTCAGTTGATACAACCACTCATATCATTTTTATATTGTCTCCTACGATAAATTTGACTGATCCACCAGTAGAAGACTTAATTGATAACGCACATTAGAAAGCCCATTTTTCTTTTGGAAACCGAAAAAGGCACTTTAAAAATATATTTTTATTGAATTTTTTTGAAAAAAATAATTTGTAACAAACATACTCTATTTCAACCAACATTGTTGGTCCAGTGGCTTAATCTTCCCTGAGACATAGGGTCGACCGGGGTGCTCCTAGGTTCGATTCTCGCAGTGGACAAACTCGTGTTGGCCAGTGCAAAATTTGATCCTGAGCACGAACAGAGATTAGTCTTTCATTGAAAGCGTTAGAACACTCCGTAGGTAGCCATCAATGGTTTGGAAAAAAAAAATACTCCATTTCTCCTTAGAATCTAAAGAGACGCTACATTAACCAAGTAAGCATTAACAAGTACATAGAGTTGTCAATCTGGGCCACCCAACCCGATCCATTACATGGGCCAAAGTGCAAAAATAGGTTGGGTTGGGCCAGCCTAATTATTTACTGGACTGTATTTTTTGTAGCCCACTTCAGCCCAAAACGCTGGGCCTAACGGGCCAGCCCAACTCACTTCACATTTTAACAAAGGAAAACACAAAAAGTGTTCAAAAAGGTAGGCCCAGTTCAACCCATGAGTCAACTGGGTTGGACCAAAATGGTCCGGTTCTTTCTGCATGAACTACCGAGATAGACAGCTGATGAACCTGTAAAGAAGATCAAATAAAAACAACGTACCCATTTGCAGTTTAAAAAGACAAGAAAGCAAGAAGATCAAATATCTGCAGAGCTGATGAACCTGTAAAGAAGAAAGCAGATCATATGTCATATTCGCAATGGTTGTTATCAATATTGAGATTGGTAATCAATTTCACCTATATTAATTTAAAGCCTATACAGTTTGTTACAAAAATAAACTGTTAACAATCTGTTACAGTTTGTTCAAAAAAACTGTTAAGTTGGTTTATTAAAAATAACTAACTAAAACAGTTTGTTAAATATAACAAACTGAAATTGGTTGTTTCAAAACAACCAAGTGCCTAACAGCTAATTCAGTCACCCTGTATATATAAATACAGACCCATAGTCTATCAATGTACATAGAAAATACACAGTATTACTTTTTCTTAGAAATAAACACATGCATTTTTGTTAAAATCATATACCCTAAGTTTTTCCTTTTCTTTCTTCCTGTACTGCTATCATCAATTCTGTTCAGGTTCTGAGAGGTTCTCTGTGACAGATTCTTCAACAAGGTGTTGAAGGTGTACCTCATAAGAAAAGGGAAACAGAGATTTGTTAGCAACAATTTCAGTGACTGAAATAAAGAGAGAGAAATAGAGAAAGAGTAAGGGGAAAGATTCACATGTTCTCAAGGTGAGAACTAAGTCTGTGTAGCCATCTTCAAGTGTGAAGACCAGCACTCAGAAACAAAAAGGTTCAGAATCAGTTTCCAGAAACAAGAATCGCATCAGATCACAGCAAGTGTTGACAAACAAGAAGATCAAAGGATTAGGGCTTGTCACACGTAAAAAGAAGAAGGATTCACAGAAGAATAATTAGAGGAAGTCATTACCTCTATTATTGGCTCTGTGAAGCGTGATTTCAAGGGTGAAAGCACAAGTGCGTGTATCAGATCACAAGCTGAGTGGTTCATACAACAAAGAAATACAGTTTCAGATTAGGGTTTACAAATACCAAGAGATCTAAGAGGAAAATCACATAAGGTGTTGTGATTTACCTTGATTGAGGCATTTGAACCAGAATCATTGAAGATCTGTACCTGAAAAACAAAAAAGAAAAGTTAGGTTAAAAACCCTAATCTGATTAAGTTGCATTTTCAGTGAAAGATCACAAGAGAGAAAGCCAAGTTAAGATTTACCTTCGTTTGAGCTTTGATTGTGAAAATCAGAGCACAAGCTAGAAGATCTCACTGAGCGAACAATCGCGAAGTGAGAAGGTGGTTTTCTGTAGTCTCAGAAGCCACGATTCAGGTTCAAAGCAAGAGGGCTTTGGTTCATCATCATCAGCTCTCATCATTGACTGAGAAACAATAGCCAACGCAGCTTCAATCACCGGAGATCAGTGAGAGCTACGGTGGCTAGGGTTTCGAGAGAAGAGGAGAGTTGAAGAAGAAAGAAAGAGCTGCAGTAACCGAGAGAGCTTCAGCTGAAGGAAGCTAGGGTTGAGTCACTGTGTTTTATCAGAAGAACCGGGTCAGAACCCGATCCAAGGAGAGGATCCGCGTGTCGCTACAGTGACGACCCAGTGGGTGCCGCAGGTTTCATCAAACAATTTTGTTTGCAGCAATCTGTAAACATCACTGGGCTGGGCCAGGTGAAGCTGGGCTTCACTAATTGCACCCCCCCTCAGTTGCTGTTACTACCTGCAAGGCAAAAAAGGAGAAAAAAAGTGTAAAAATTTAACAATCAATGTGCAAAGAAATTAAATGGATATTGAAAGGAACATCTTCCACGCGGTGGAGACTTTGAAAAGGATAATACTCCCTCTGGTTGTTATTATAAGAAAAAAGTACAAAAAATCATCACTACCAAAGAGTTCATTTAATTCTTGTCTTTTAAAGCTAAGTCTCCAAAATACCCTTCACTCAACTCCACATGTGAAATAACTCACATTGAAAACTGAAAAGAAAAAATATTTATGAGGGTAGAATTGGTAATAAATATACACTAAAAACTAAAATAGTTTCCTATATTTGAGACCAAAATCAACTCCAAATTTTTTCTTATAATAAAGACCGGAGGGAGTAATTTCCTTTTTATTTCCCAACTGTGCCACATCAATTCTCAATGTTTTGAAGCCAACAATAGTCAAACGGGAGAACCATAAATCTAAAACTATCATCAGTACATAAACGGCTGAAGCATTTTTTCCTCACGATTAAAAAGAAAGCAATGTCAAGGGGCTATAGTATTGACACAAAATTTCAATAAAAGCATTAATTAATGAGACATTGGATAGATGAAGTGGTGTAATGGATGCAAATCTTCTGCATTCACATGTTTCTATCTCTCTCCAATTCACTTTTTTAATTTATTTTATTAATAAATAAAATAGAGGGGTAAGATTACACACACTAAAGAAATCCAATGGATCTAACTACTTTGACTGAAGTCACTGCTGAGATCCGTGACTACAGTGGATCGTGGTCCGTGGTGTAATAGTTGTGGCTCACACAGTGTGAGTCACACTATTAAGCTACCTCCGTAAACAACAAATGTGCCTTTTAGTTATCCTAAACTTAGTGAAGTGAATCAATTACCAATGTGACGTTTGAAAGTAGCCAACCATTGTAACTTTTCGTTTATCCTAGATGTTGGAAATTGAGTTTATTATTTAAAATAATTAATTGGATAGCCTTAATTAAATCATAATTACAAAATTACTCTCGATTTAGGCGGGTTTTTCCGCCTAAACACCAAACCTTATTAAAACTTTGTATTCTACTTTTATATATATAAAAGAATAAAAGATAAAAGATAAAAGAAAGAAAAGATTTTAGAGACCAAATAGGAAAGAGGGTGATAGTTTAGGGTTTAAATTGAGAGTTTACTCATTCATAATATCACATGCATCGTTCTCATTTTTCACGCTACAACCCTTTCCTTCTCCCTTGTTCTCTCATTGCGCTGACCTGCGAACCTCCTTACGCCATCGCCGCTAAAGCTGTTGTGGTTGTCGCTGAAGCTGTTGTCGTCGCCGCCCTCACCCTCTCTCTGCGTCAGCTATCACCCTCTCCCTCTCCCCTTTGTGTGTTGAAACCCTTTCAGGTATCTACCAATGTACTGTACATTAATTGTTTGCTTTCCCTAGCTTTGTTTTGATGTATGTTTGGTTGCCTATTGCTGAAATATTAATGTTAAATTATGGTTGACCTTACTTTGTTTTGTTAATGTGTGTTTGAGGAATCAAATACAGGTGTGTAATTGATCAATTAGTAGTTAGTTAGGTTTGCTAATGAGAACTAACTATGGTTAAGTGATTGTTGTACAATATAAATACACTTGTCACTCTAGTTAATGAGCAAGTGTGAGAAATGAAATTTTAGTTTTTCAATTCACATTTCTGGTAACACTGTTAGCTTCCCTCTCTCTCTCTCTCACACACGAAAAACAACACAATTCTTCGCAATACTCCAACAATATTAAGATTGGTGATGGGGCTGAAATTGGTGCTGGGGCTGAAATTGGTGTATTGGAGAATAAGGTATGTCGTGGGTTGAAGTTATAGAAGAAAAGTGAGGAGCCATTATTATCAGTGTCAATTAGGATTTTCCTTGCAAGGTTGGTAAGCCTTTTCTTCTCTTTATTCACTCTCAATTTCTCTTCTTCATTGGTTTCTTATTCTACTCTTTTTTTTTTCTTGTCAAAAAAAAGTATTCCGCTCTTTTTTCCCCTCTCCCTTTATCTTTTGGGTATCTAGGTAGGTTAGTTACTTATCTATTTGTGCGGTATAGCTTCTTCAGCTTGTCTTATAAGTTGCCTTCTCCAGATTTTCTATATTACTCCCTCTCATTTGAAGCACAATTGGATGTTGTTATGGGAGAATCCAATTTTTGAATCAG
Organism: Astragalus membranaceus; assembly: GCA_039519185.1. NCBI lineage: Eukaryota > Viridiplantae > Streptophyta > Magnoliopsida > Fabales > Fabaceae > Astragalus > Astragalus membranaceus. Next base: position 129,163,178 of record CM076854.1, read on the forward strand.
TTAAAATTGCTATGGATTCAAAATCAGGAAAGCTCCAAGAAAAAAATCTACCATTTCATTGTTGCAACTGTAAGCAGTGGCTGGCTGCAATTTCATAATGTCCTTTTCTCAATTACATAGATTCTCAAGATAAACTTATATTTTTTTTCTTACAATTCTCTAGATAAATTCTAGAGGTAAAACATACATGAGCAAAATGAAAACGAAAGGAAACATTTGTATCAATCTACAAGCCTAAGAGCTCAAAACTCAATGTGATGGACCAGCAGCTTCAGAATGAATCATGACATCATTCAGAACAAGCAGATTATAAGTGTTGGAATTTCTCAACCAAGAAGCCACCAAATATCCAGGAGATACAAATCTTCCTATGTTACACTCAGCTATCTTAAAAGGTGAACCCATTCTATCAAGAAGTGCTTCAATAGCCTTCTTCAATATGCCATCACCAACCACTTTGCTGTGTTTTCCCCAGCCAGTTAAGATGCTGAAAAAAAACATAAAATGATTATGATCAATACTTCTATCATCACTAATTCAATTAAAGGAAAATAATAGTAATCTTTGGTGAGAAAAGATTCATACTGTATTTTCTGGGGAAGTTCACAGCCTTCGTAAACATTAGAGTGGATATCGAGCAACCATGCAATAACCATAGCACTAGCAGCGCCACAAGACATCAAATGCAGATCCAAGCAAGAAATAGACCATTCACCTTTCCACACATTTCGTCGCCTCCCTTCAAGTACAACCATCTGCGCCCCTTATTGAAGGGTATCCATGGAAGATAAGAGAGAAAAGATTAAGAGACTCTAATATTCATCAAAATGAAATTGATACAAAAGGTGATTCATTACAATGAGAGTTTGACCTTATATATATATAGATCCAATCTCACCTAACTAATATGTAACAAACTAGTAACTATAAAACTAACTCTAACCGAATTACCTAACAAACTAACAATAACTACCAAGCTATATATCTAATAGTCCCCCGCAAGCTAGAAGTTATTCACAACACTTCTAGCTTGACATGAACAATAGAAAAATACATCAAGACAAAAGAAAATTACATCGAGAAATGCCGGAAATACATCGGCGAAAAATCAAAACTATCAATAAACTAACTAAGACATAACCCAAAGAAACAAGTCATGAAAGCTAGAAAGAGGACACTGCAAAAACAGCAGAAACATCATGTGGTAAGCATCCAAAGGTCAACCAGCATTATTGTGTATTGATTGCCACCTGCAGAGATAACTACCCAGAGACTTGGTGACAGAGGGTGTTCTAGGATCCCAAATAAGCAAATATTGATCATCCCAAATAGAACCAATCAAATACCCATGCCTCAAATGCCAAGCCACATATTCGACAAGACCTTCATGAACCTCAAAAATTTGCATTGCATTTAGGGATTTTTTTTTTGGAGTAGCATTAATATCCCAAAGACAAATCAGAGCATCATCAGAACCACTAAGCAAATGACCTTGTTTAAATTGACTCATTAGCACAACCAAAGTAATGAATACCAACACCAAGCGCAGCTCCGCCGTCGGCAAGCCAAGGCAACTGAACAACTGATTATTGTTACCACAACGGCAAAAAGTTCAACAATTTTAGCTTTCTCTTTCTTGGGTGCAAATAAGATGAATATCAACACATATACGATTTCAATCAAAGCTCCTGTGCCATTGATTATTGTTACCAGTATGTTGTCTGGAGACACAAATGGTAAACCATACCAAGCAGAGAGGAGACAGTTGAGCAGTGTCATGATATAAGGAATACCAGAGAATTTTTCTGTTGATTTGTTCACAATGATTCTCTTGAAAGTGATTGTTGGAGCCAAGAAGAGGAAAAGACCAGAGGCATTTCCAAATATTCCGAACAAGAAATGCGCAATATCCACGATGATAATGATGATGATCTTGGATGGGAGAAATATCCTTTTTGTTTTCTTTGAGTGAATGAAATGAAATGTAGAGCGGTTTTGAAAAAATTTCTCTATGAGGCATTTCAGCAAACTGCTTCAATGCTGTATGATTCAAGATCGAAAACAAAATTGAAACTCGATCCAAAAATGAAATTCGAACTCCGCTTCAGATCACAATCATCAAAAAAACAAATGAAAGGAGGACAATGAAGCAGAATCGCAAAACGAGTTGAAAGAAATTTAGAGACTTCAAGAATCGAATTGGAGAAGGAAAGTTGCAGAAATAGACACACTCTCAAAGAAGCGAGAGAGGAAGGAGAAAACGGTCAAGAATTGAAGAGATTTTGAACATGAATTGAAGAGCAAAACCAAAGACCGCAACAAAAATAGGAGGAGTTTCGAACAAGAATTGAAGAACGAAACTGAGATGAAATCGGACTCAAGAACGATTCACAGAGAGGAAAGTAAAAAGCATGTGAAATCGAAAATACAAACGCATTGGAGAATCACAAACTCAGAAATTGCAAAACGCAAAAGAACAATCAAGGAAAATTGCGATATGAAGATACGAAAGTCGCAAATGAGGAATCACAAATGCAAAGAATCACATATTAGACAAGAACATAGAAAAGATTAGAGAGACACCGAGAAGAAGAAAGAATGAAAGTAAAATGAACTTCAAACAAAAATGAAATTGATTAAAGAAAAATAAAGAACCTATAGTGAAGTGCAATGGAAGCAATCTTCATGGAGGATACCATATTTGCTTTGATACCATATTGAAGGATATGGTATCCATGGAAGATAATAGAGAAAAGATTAAGAGACTCTAATATTCATCAAAATGAAATTGATACAAAAGGTGATTCATTACAATGAGAGTTTGACCTTATATATATAGATCCAATCTCACCTAACTAGGGGTGTGCAAAAGAACCAATAAACTGAAACCATACTAAAAACTGTACCAAACCACTGTAAAATTTCCGTACCATTCTTTAAAAAAACTGATCCATCCCATTCGGTAAAAAACCAGAATACTGGGAAACCATTCTTTTTGAACCGGTAAACTACCGCTTCCTCCCCAGCCTTCTGTATGTGTTTTGCGTGAGTAGTAGTGATTGAAAGAGTCAGTAGGATTGTGAACATGAAGGGTGTAGATTGCAACAGATGACACGATGGAGAAACCATAGCCATCCATGATGGTAATGTCCCTTTTCCAAACGGTGCAAATGCATTGAACTTCACGATGGAGTAATAATTAATTGAATAACAATGAACGAAAACTATTAATTGAATCATTTTGAAAGTCTTAAAATATACTAATAATTATTTAATACTATCAATTAATTATAATTTCCGTTTAGTCATTTCACTCTTTTCCTTCTACTACTAGTGACTGGTCTTCTTCTCTCTCTATGCACACGTTTTCTCTCAGTAACAGCCATGACAACTACCTTCCATGCGAGAACATCACCACCATCCCATTATATACGAAATTGGTTACAAACTGGTTTTTTACCTGTTTTGTACTAGTTTGTAAACACAAACCAGTTTTTGCAAAAACAGCTTATCGTTTTTTTTAGCAAAAACTGCTTTTCAAAAACGGTAAACCGTTTTCCAGAAACGAAAACCGGTTGTAAACTGGTAAACTGGTTTCCTGATCCAAACCGGTTATGAACTGGTTTAAAACCGGTTTTGAACCGGTTCAAAATACAAACCGGTTTTTGCAGAAATGGTAAACCGAAACTGGATCTTAAAGTGGTATGGTGTGGTGTGGTATGGTTTTTGTACCATGCACACCCCTACACCTAACTAATATGTAACAAACTAGTAACTATAAAACTAACTCTAACCGAATTACCTAACAAACTAACAATAACTACCGAGCTATATATCTAATACCCCTCGCCTCTGAAGTCATAAAAATCAGAAAATTGTTAGATTATTTCCGATAAACTTCTAATGCTAATTACAAAACCAAAAGATTTTAAAAATGTAGTGGCTGGACTTTACCTGACCAAAGTGCCAAAGCATATCAGTGAGGGCATTATAAAAGGCAGATGCAGTTGATTGACGAATCCATGCGCTTAATTTCATCGAAAAGAGATTGTGTTCTGTACCATACTTGATCCCTATAACCCATTAGTAGACCATGGGCTACACCATACACTTGGTTATCAAACAAGCGCAGCTCATCCAACAGCTTTGAAGCATCCTCAAATGAATTACAACGACTGCATAAAACGGATCAAATTATACACTCTGAGATTGGATTTATATTAAAGATAATTAAGAGAAAGAAATATTGTGTTAATACTTACCTGCAAGCATTCAAAATGGCTGAAAATGTGACAACATTTGGTTTAATATTCAGCTCATGCATTTTTCGGAAGATCCACAATATGCAGAGTTGATCTTGTGTGCCCCTCTCATCCTTCTTTATATGACCTGCTTTCTCAGCAGCAACTTGCTTAAACATCTTCAAGATCCTGTCGCCACCCTCGTCTGTCATCGTATTCTGAAAAGTACCATTAATAAACAGAGAAGAACCATGAACTCCGCGCTTCAAAGCTGAAAGTTGTCCAAATGCATCGATGATGGAATTGTAAGTGACCACATTTGGCCTAATTCCTTTCTGTATCATCACATCAAGCAACATCATAGAAGACTCCACTAAACCATTTTTGCATAGAGCATCAACAAGTGCACTATAAAATACAACATCAACCTCCAACCCTGCCTCCTTGAACTCTCAATAGATATCCATAGCTTCCTGAAACATTCCTCCTTTGGTATACACGTCAATCATCGTTGAGTAAGTTAGCGTATTTGGATAAATATTTCGAGTTTTCATCTCTTCAAAAATCCTCCTGAGTTCAGCATACATGACGTGCTTCCCATACCCACACAAAAGTGCATTATAAGTTACTACATCAGTCCTAATCCCACACCTTTCCATCTCTTTGCACTTATCGACGGCATCATCAAACCGTCCCAGCTTCGCGTAAACTCCAACCAGCGTATTATACGACACCCTATCGACGAAAATAGACCGACGCTTCATCTCATCATACAAACTTAGGGCATCTTCGAGGCGGTTGGCCTTGGCATAACCATCCATCATGGTGCTAAAGTCACACCACACTGGGCCAAACCCTCTTCGAAGGCATCTCTTCCAAAACCATCTTTGCCAAATCCATTTGTCCACCCTTACACAACGTATCCAAATATGTGTTATACGTAAACAAATCTGGATCAATTCCCTTCTGATCCATTTCCCTTAACAGGTTTTGTGTAAGTTCCCACAAACCCTTCGGGGCACAAGCGGAAAGAAGCGAGTTGTAAGTAAGTCGATCTGGCTTCAAGTTATTGGCTACCAACTCATCGAAAAACTTAACAACAGTATCAAAATCCACTTCACTTTTAGCCCCAGCATCAATCAATGCATTTTAGGTAATCACATAAGGCTGAAGGCCCCAAGTTGGCATGGACCTAAGCAAATCTACGGCATAAGGAAAACACCCGTTTCGGCCAAATGCAGTAATCATAGCCGAAAAGCAATGCACAGTGTTTCCATAACCTTCATACCTAGCTCCTTCAAACAACATGAAAGCTTGTTCAATCCTACCCAACCTACCAAGAGTACCAATCATAGTACTAGTTAATTTCCCCTTAGGAACCCTCTCATGATCCTTGAAAATACTAATACCAAAATTATAACACTTTTCAGCCTGCAATAAGTAACGACTGTTTGCAAACTCTTTGAGGAGGTAGATGTAATCATCACACCCCCAGAGTTTATGTTCATAGCTAAATAAAATGTTATCAATAGCAACAGAGTCATCACCTGCTTTCAACAGACAATGTAGTGCCTCCTCAGCAGCCTTGGTGTGTGGATGGGGATTTGGAGTGATCCTTGGTCTGCCAGAGTGCAACTTTGCCGCGAACCGTGTTGACCGCCTGCCTGAGGAGTATGCAGGAGGGGGAGTACCACTACCACTTCTCCCGCCAGAAGCAGCAGAGGGAGTAACAGAACTACTACCAGCACCACCAGAATTACTACTTCCACTTCCCACAGCACCAGTTTCTACAGCAACTGCAGCAGCAGCAACTTCAGCTAAAGTCGGAGGGGTTGAGTTGGAAGAAGAAAACCACCGACTGTAATTGTGGCTACGGCGGTGATGGTGACGTGTCTCCTTCAATTTGTTGGAGCTACGGTGGTTGTTGTGGTTATGATTCTGGTGGTTGCTAGAGGGTCTTGAAGGAACTGAGGAATAGTTGGGAGTTGGGTTTGGGGTAGAGGCCATTGAAGCAAAAGGACAAAAGGGTTGCTGAATTCAAAAGAAAGGAGAGAACTTTGCAGCTAGATTGCACAAGAAGAGAAGAAATTGTTGTGTGAAAGAAGAGAGTGGTGAAGGGTAGTTATATAAGCAAGAGGCTGCATTGAATAGAACACAAACACCCAACTTCTTTCCTTCCATGAACTTCCTTCTTGGGTTTTAACCACTCACATTTTTTAAATGCCACTCATTTTATAGTGGGAATGTATGAGTTTTTTCATTCTTCTCCCTTTGTTTTGAAATAAAATGTAGTCTAAAAATACTCTTATTGTCTTACATATTGTAAAAGAAAATTTTACTCCTTATACATTTTATATCTTTTAAAAAGATTTTTACCAAAATAAAATATTTTCATTCAATTATACTTAAGAATTGATTGCTTTCTATTCTGAACTTTAAATAATTTTTTAATGTAAATAATTTTTTTGTAAGTGCGGTTCATTTTCAGTTAGACAAAGCGGGATTATACATTTCGTGTCGAGAACGACAATTATATCTAGAACAATTTTAAAAATTAAATATACTAAAATATTCACTATATTATTTACTAATTTTTAAGGTTCAATGTTCATACGATGAGAATCCAAACAAGTTCTCGAAATATTTCTTTTTTTGGTTACTTCTCGAAATATTTCTAACCATATCAATTTAAAAAAAAATATTTATTAAAAAAAGACAATGGCGAACTTAAAAACTAAAATAGAGTGTGTACATATTTGTCACAAAATTATTATTTTTCACCAAATTGGTTATTGAGGAATGAACTTTGAGTATTTGAACGATTAATTTTTTTTGAACACTAAAGTATCTCAAAACACGCTGTTTAGCATCACACTTTACGTATTTTGTCACGAAATTATTATTATTTTTTTCACCAAACAAGTTATTGAGGCACAAATTTTGCATATTTGAATAGTTGGATTTTTTTGCGAACAGTAAAACATAGAAAAACACACTATTGCGAACATTAAAACATTAAAACCACACTACTTAGCACATTACTTTACATATTTTGTTATGATTTTTTTTTCACCAAACAGGTTACTGAGAAACAAACTTTGCGTATTTGAATAATTAAATTTTTTTCTACCGCTTAAGTACTCCAAGACACACTATATTGCATTGCACTTTACGTATTTTAATACAAAATTACTATTTTTTTTCAACAAACCGGCTATTGATGAACAAATTTGCGTATTTGAACAACTAATTTTTTTCAAACTCTAAAATACCTCAAAATACACTCGCTAGCATCACACTTTACATAATTTATCACGAAATTATTTTTCATTTTTCACCAATCCCGATTATCAAGAAAAAGTTAATTTTTTTCCTAAATTTTAATGTATTATTAAAAATAAAAATATGAAAAAGAAAAAGAAAAAATGGGTAGGGGTGGAGGTTTGGCGCCAAAATGAGTGGTAGGGCCCCCCGAAAACTCCTCAAGGTTTATAGTTTAAAGATAATTATAAATTTTTTTAAAATATAAAACAAACAAATTTGTTCTTTGTTAATTTTATAAAATCGTAACAAACTTTAAAATATAAATCAAGCAGACTCTTAGTATCTGCATGGATCAAAACTTATTTATAGAATCTGTATATGATTATTGATTCCAAAATGTACTCAAGTAATTATACTTTAAAATTGTTTGTTTTATATTTATAATCCAAAATCATTTTTAGATAAATTAATTTTATAATCATTTCTCACAAGTGATTTTTTTACATATATTTTTACATTTAAAAAAATAATTTAATATTACTTATTTATTTATTTATTTATCACAAAAAGGCATTATTCATTTCGTGGTGAATTGAATGTCCTAATTGCCGAGTAGAATAATCGTTAATTAATTAATAAGTATTGTCTCTTTAATTTTAGGCTTAAATATGTTTTAGGCCCCTATAAATATAGGGTATTTTGGTTTAAGCCCCTGCAAATTTTTTTTTTGTTAAAAGCCCTTGCAAAATGACATATTTTGTTATAAGCCATTCTATGACTAAAATATTAGCCTATAACATGGAATGCTATGATTGCTGGATATGTTGAGAAGGGCTTATAACAAAATATTTCATTTTGCAAGGGCTTTTAACAAAAAAAAATTTGCAGGGGCTTAAACCAAAACACCCTATATTTGCAGGGGCCTAAAACATATTTAAGCCTTAATTTTATAATAAAAAATTTGGTAACTAAATATTCATCTTTACCCCGCGGTGTGAGGTGTCAATTGTAACACCCCAAAGTAATTGGACTTACTTTGATCGATAAGTGGTTGATTTAATTGATGTATTTGGTTGCATGATTGATATCACCGAATTATTCTTAATCGAATTGTTGTATTATTTTTAATTGATTTTGTAACACTCAAAATGCTTTTGGTTACCTTGATTGCTAAATGATTAAATTGTTGTGATTGTTTATTTAAGGTGATGTGAGTGAATTATTAACTCTATTAATAATTTGACACACTAGTTTGGGGAAAGGGATTATTGAGTTAGAGTGAGTAGTTTCATTAGATTTTTTTAGATAAGCAAGAATTGTATTGATGGGGGCACTAGGGGTGCACCAATCCCATATACATTAATGAAAGGGGGAGGGCCTCCTCAAAACCTCCCTGAGCCAAAACCTAGTGGGAAAAAGACTCAGGCAGGAAAAAAGAGTACCTCAAAACGGAATAAGGTTGCTAACAATGTGAATGTCAACCCACCGTTTCTCCTCCTTCTAAGCATTGAAGTGGATTAGACCACCACATTGAAATTGAAATAGAGGAGCATAACTTCAATCTATAAACACACCAATTCCAAGTTAAGCATTTGACGCGGTTCACCACGGATTAGGCATTTGGTTCCTCGTTGTTAAAAATAGCACCATTCCTTGCAAGCCACATACTCCAACACGTTGTTAAACAGAACATTGTTTCGTACGCTTCGCCTTCTTCCCTTTGCATAAGCGACCACAACTAAGGAAGAAGTCAACAATATCCAGGGACATGTCGAAATCAACTCCGAGCCAATTGCCAACAAGCTGCCATACGAAACGAGCAAAGCTGCAGCTGAGGAACAAGTGGCTGGCGGTCTCGCGAAAGTTACTGCACAGCGAGCAGCTAGCCTCCTGTTCAGAATGGAGGACATTTATGTGAGATAATTGGTCACGGACAGGCAGAGAATCAAGCAAAAGACGCCATCCAAAGACTGCAACCTTCGAAGGAACAAGCGATGTCCACAACGCCCCCAACAGACGCTGCTGAACCGAAGCAGTTGAAAGAATCTTGCTGCGGACCAGTAGCTGATATGCCGAATTCACCGTGAAACTCTTAGTCTGATCCTGCGGCCAAATCCACACCTCTTCCTTCCCTCTCGTTGGCGTTACCGATTGCAAAATACTGTCCAATATCTCACCTTCTGATGCGCGAACAGAATCCGTAAAAACCTGCCACGGTTTGTTCGAACTCCAAGTATCTCCATGCCAAGACCCGAAACTTGCCACTGTAACAAGTTGCTGTCCACCTCCATCAAACAATAAGGGAAAGACTTTGAGAAAAGGCTCGGTACCTAACCATTGTTCCTTCCAAAAGTTTATTAAAGCGCCATCACCCAGCACTCTTTTAATGCACCAAGCGAACCTTCTCGGTTCCTCTAAGTTATCATCCAAAGTCACCAAGTCTCTCCACCAAATAGAGCCAAAATTCCGGCGAGAATTGCCTACAACCGAGTCATGAATGAAGCAAGAAGCGAATTCCCCATATCAATGTCTCAACAACCGACTCCAACTCGCATTACTATCCATCAATGCCCTCCACTTCCATTTAGATAAAAGAGCTATATTAAATAACTCAAGATTTTTGATTCCAAGACCGCCATCTTTTTTTGACTTGCAAACTCTATCCCAAGCCACCAAATACATTCCATTATCTCCCTCCTTGATTCCCCAAAGAAAGTCCCGTTGAATTTTAACCATCTTCTTAATAACCACTTTCGAAGCTTTATAAAAGGAGAACATGTATAAAGGGATGCTATTCAAAATGGAGTTGATGAGAGTAACCCGACCACCAATGGATAGAAAACGACCCTTCCACATTGCTAATCTCTTTCTAATACCCCTAGAACGGTACTCCAAGTAGCTTCCCGCCTCGGATTATCGCCAATCGAAATGCCCAGGAACTTGAACGGTATTGATTCCGTTCTACAAAATAGGAAGGTGCTAGCTCTTTCCAAAAAACCATCTGGAATGTTAATACCGATCAACTTGCTCTTGTGGAAATTTACCTTCAAACCGGACACAGGCTCAAAGGCTCTTAACGAGGTCTTAATGCTCCAAAGGTTGTCCTACGTGGCTTTACCCAACAACATTAGATGCTAACCCCATTTAAGTTGTCCTAATTCAGTTGCCCCTAGTTTACTAAAATTCCCTTCATTTAGAGCCACTACATAAACCTTGAGCTGAGAAAGAAAACATGCCCACACTCCCACACAAAACATTTTCAGCTTTCAAAAAAAAACAAAAGAGAGAGGCTTAGGGAGAAGAGAGAGGGCTCGAAGGAGAAGAGGGAAAGAGGGAAGAAACTCAAGCTAGACCACCATGCATGTCCTTCATTTCAGTGGTACCAAGTAAGTTGTGCCTTTCTCAACCCATTTCTTCTTCCATTTGTTTCGAAAACTCCCACCCTTCATCCAAGCTCAAAACTGTCCAAACTCAAAAACTCATGGAAGTTGGGTTTCCCTCTTTGCATGTTCGATTACTGGCCACTAGGGAACATTAGGAGTTGTTAAAAGACCCACATTATCTCCTATTTGATCATTGGAAGCTCACATTTCATCCTTGGGGTTTGGGAGCCACTTGGGAACTAGGAAGATGGTTGGTGATTTTGGTGTGTTTCCCTTGCATGTGTTCAAAAGAAATCAAGTGAGTTTCTTACTTGGTTTTTATGTTTGGCTTAAATGTATGTTGAGGATGTGTGTGTGTGTGTGCTCCATTAGATTTCGAGACTTGCATGTTCTTAGATCATTGTTTGGAAATTAGTGATTGTTTGATCATGATAAAAATTACTGATTGTTTCTATGAATGTGGATGTTTTAAATGGTTGTGATTGATTTGATTGTTGTGCCAACCCTACTTTGAATCCCTTCAATTCGTGTTGTTTGACATGTTTGAATAGATGATTGATAATGGTTTGTGATTGAGGAAAGATTGGAGTGATATTGGGAACCCAAGCAAAGAACCATTTTCCCCAAAAACGGAGTATTCAAAGAGCTGAGCAGGAGGCCCGGACCGTGTGCCCTGAGGCCCGGTCCGTGCGCCTACCTCTAATAGTCGAAATTTGTTGTTTCATAAGGAGGCGGACCGGTGGTCCGTGCAACTGCCTCTGGTGCCCGATTTTAAATCCTTTAATCTCCATTCTTTTTGGTTCCAGTTCCCCTCCAATCCCTTCCTTAATCCATCCTAAGGTATTCTAATGATGTATGGGATGTTTACAAGCGTGTTTTATAATGATGGCTGAGTTTTTGGTGTATGGTTGATGTTGTAACTAAGTATTGCCAATCGACTGGTTAAAACAATATAAATAAGTTCTGATTTCAGTTTTAGGTTGGTTAAAACACTAAATTGCTTATGTTTCACTAAGATGTATTGTATATGCGATTATGGGACTTTGAATCTACGATAAGCACATTGAGTCTAATGATTTGTTGACCGAGTGAGAACAAACAAAGAGTCTGTGTAATTACATAAAATACCATGGAGATGACGATCCTATTAAGTATAGCATACTTGGCGGAGGAAAGTCACGAGCCTGAAAATCAATGCCCAATATCCATGTTGACCCGTCAATAGCTATTGTCGGGTGGGGTTCTCCGTTGAGATTGAAAATAATCTCTCAGGTTGTGCTACGATGACAAGTGAAAAGATAATTCAAAAGAAAACACTGAGAGGTTAAGGTAAGGGGTCACGAAGGAACTCATTGAGACTGTAGTCTTATTGTTTATTTCTGTGGTGTTTTTCAGATATACAGGGCGAGAGTAAACAAGACCAAGAGAAGTAGTCGCGGGGTATATTTCTTTGTATTCCTGTGGGATCCTTAGGGATCTAGTCATGTTATTGGGTATTTCATTGAGACAGTTATGTATCTTGTATTTTGATAGTTGTATCAAAAGATTAAGTTCTAGGACAACCGTTTTATGGATTTGAGTCATGTTCTGTAAAATTCGAGGATTCTGTCAAGTTGTACTTGATGTTCATGTATTTTATGGTACTTGTACCCCAATAAACTAAGTTTAAGTTTATGGTACGCGTACAAAACCATCGAGAGAAATCCCTAAATTTTACCTAGTGGGCGCCCGAAGCCCAATTCCCGGGCGCCCGACGTTGGGGTAACAGAAGCTTGGAGCTAGGCATTGGCGTGTGAGCGCCTGAACTTATTGCATTATGTTTGTGCTTGTTTTTGCTACCTAAACACAATCCTAAACATACCAGCACATGCCTAAACCTCAAACATACAACTTACATGGATTTTAAACGTCAAAAGGTCTAATTACACACAACATACTCATTCCAATTACATCAAACAACATGTTATTACATTATTTGTGCATAATTAAAAATGGATTTTCCCAAGAACTCTAAGAGTTCAAGGCCAATCAAACAAGGTCCTAAGCATGCTCTCAAATAGGTTTAACTTCAGTGCAATAAATTTAGTGAGACAATCAATTGGAACTTATGGGTGGCCTTAAGCAAACAAACAAGTTTACCTTGAATTGAAGCAAACACAAACATAATTTTGGGTAAGATAAGTTGAGGTCCTAAACCGGTTTTCCCCCTTTTCATTTGGCCATCTTCAAACTCATCTAGACCACGAATTTCTAGCTCGACAATCCTAACTTTAGTTTCATTTCATAGCTTGCCATCTCCTTTGACTATACCCAAACTCTCCTTGCTCAGATTCTCACAAAATCTACTGAGCTCACAAGATGCTAAGAACAACAACTTTTCTGCTGAAACAGTTTTTGAGAACAACAACTTTTCTGCTGAAACAAGATCCACCTAGACCCTAGAAGAGGATTTAGCTATCCATAGGGTTTGAGAACAATAAAATAAAATTAGGAGTCATAAATTACAGATATAAAAATAACTCGGAATAGAGAAATTTCTGATCCTGAAAATTTAGTCTCCTTTTTCTGCTCCAGAGCTCTCTCACGATGTCAAGAACGGGTACCCAAGACCTCTGATATGCGTTGCCGGCGGTACTGTTTTTCTCTGCCTTCACGTCTGCGGCTCCTGTTCCTCTTCCCCTCCTTTGATTGTCAAGACACGGCTCTCCCTTTAATATTGTACGGCACTTTTTTTTTTATTAATTCCCCTTGAATTCAATTCATTGTCGTGCCTAGCGTATATTTTCCATTTAATTCAAAGATCTCTTTTCTTTTCTTTTCTTTTCTTACTATTCAAGCTTAGGTTTGTTTGGAATTGGACTTGGACTTTATTTTTCCACACTTGGGCCACATGCTTCTTTTGCTAATGACACTCCCATTTTGCTTCAAACAACTCATTGAAACAACTTCTTTATCTATCTTCTTTCCTATAAAATAAATAGCAATTTGAGTCACTTATTTATTTAGATAATAATAATAGCTTTAAAAATGACTCAAAAGTGTCTCTAAAAATGCATTAAATTGGAGCTTATCAACTCCCCCACATTTAACCTTTGCTTGTCCTCAAGCAAATTTTTTGGTTCAAGAAATTTTGCAACTAAATAGAGGCAGCCAAATAAGAGATCCACAATTAGAAGCATAATGACAGACAATAGACAATATAGCACAAATGAGGTGTCAAAAGGTTACCCAATTAGAGGCTCATGTCCCTGAAGAATACATTTCTGTGAACAAAGGCACTCGCTCACAATCTCTCTAAGTGTTTAGGGACTAGGGAAATATACACTTGAGTTTCCACAAAATGCACATTACCATATGTTTGTAATTTGACCAAATCTCCACTAAATAGTTCACATGCATGCAAAAGATGGGGTTTCATGGGTTGTAATGGGGCCAGAGTGAATTCATGCAAGGTAGGGAATAAGAAGAAAGGGATAATCAAATGGCTAAAAAAAAAAGAAACAAAAAATAAATAGTAACCTTTGAAACAAAATATGGAGCTCCTATTTATTTTACAATTTTTACCCAAACTCCAAATTAATTCCATTTCCTTCTTCACTCTTTTTCTATTGAGTAGACTCTTTTTGATTTGCCTTTTTTTCTTGAGTAGGCCCTTTCATTTTTTTTTTGGATTTACCCTTTGGCTCTTTCATTCTTTTGATGTGTCTTTTCCTCCTTCTTGCTTTCTTTCTTCTTTTTTTTTTTTCATTTCATTTTTCTATATTTCTTTCGGGAGGAAAATGAACTTGTAACCACATTAGCCACTCCTATTTTGTTTCTCTGTTCCGATGAGATAGACAATTGAAATACAGGACAAAATTGTAACTTTCAATAGTTGCTCCAAATTTAATTTCAAATGGTTACCACTAAAAAAAAGAAAAAACTATATCTGGGTACCAAAGAAAAAATATAACAAATAGGCTCAAAGGGGGCAACTAATGGATAAATTCAACAAACAACTCTGAGGCCAAAAAAATACCTAAATTCCCCAAATCTTTTTACATGATGCAAATCAATTTTCGCCTTGAAATGGTCAAAAGACAAATTCTAGAATGTAGCAAATTGGGAAACACACTCATAGAAAGAAAAGGGGTAAAAATTTATGATTTAGTATCAATCCCCTTATGAAGGCTCAAATATCACCTTTAGAAGCTAGTTCACAAAAAGTACTCAACAGGCACAAATGCTAATTATCAGCTTCCTAAGGACAACCCCACAGTTACAATTAAGAACAAGTCTGTCAAATGAATCAATTATGGGGTCCCAAAAAGGCATAATCTCTATTTTTTTTCAATTTAAGCATAATTCATGCAAAACAAGCCAGAAAAAATGCTATCAACATATTTAGTGGGTATGTGCATTAATAGAGATCAAGTGACAAAATATACTCTCCTCCCCCACACTAGCATGAAGCATGGTCCTCAATGAAAAATAATCAAAGAGAAACAAAAGGAAATAAATGAAAGAGAGAGAGAGAGAGAGAGAGTAAGAGTGACTTCCCTGAGAGAGCTTGCAGTCTGAGCTTATTCCTAAAAACAAAATGAAACAAATTAAAAGTAAAAATAACTAAAAATAAAACACAGGTTGCCTCCTGTGAAGCGCTTGTTTAACGTCGTGAGCCCGACTATAGTTGGTGCTTAATCAGGGGGCTCTCCGAGAGCAAATTTAACATCTAATGTTGTGCACCTTCTTAGCTTTCTAACAATGTGGTTCACATTATTCTTTCTTTTTTCACGTGGTGGATGAACTTCAAAGAATTGTGAAATTTTTATTTTATCTCCATCCACCATTATGCTAGGATCCTGCAAAATAAGATTTTTTTCCAAAAGGTCCTGCATCTTTAATTCACTAAAAATGTTAGTTTCAACCACATCATCAAAATAAGGAGAAGTTAAAGAAGAGAAAATTTCATTGGAATTTAAAGCTTTAATAACATCATCTTCTTTACCACTCCTCAAATTTACCTTTCCCCGATGAACCTCAATCACAGCATCACCAATGGTTAAAACAATTTGCCCAAAAATTTGGGCTTTCTCCTCTTTCTTCAGTTCAAGAACCAATGGATCTTTCTCATTCTCCTCACAACCGCTCTCATTAATAGGATCTTTTGTTTCAATATGACTCCCTTCAGTAGGAGCTACTATTTTGATTTGACTCCCTTCAGTAAGAGTCTCCTCATCTTTCTTGAGAGCTTCTTCCTCCAGATTATGTTCCATGGAGACACCTTCATCTCTCGTAGGAATACTTTCTTTGTATTGTCCAGCTTCTTCATTTTGGGTAGACTTAGTTTGTGAAGGAGTTTCTTGGGCCTCTTGAGATAACAAAGCAATGAGACTTGAGATTTGACCATTCAGGCTTTCAAAATTTTCATGTGTCTGCTGCATAAATTTGGCCAAGACCTCATTGACATCCGACTTTTCCTCCTCTTGCCTTTGCACTTGTAGTGACTCATAATTATCCCAGTGGGAGGAATAAGGAGGTGGCTCATAGTCATCCCAATAGTCTGAATAAGGTTCATAAGGAGGAGGAGAAACTTGAATCTGGCATTGAGCCATATACCAATATGACTTCTCTAAATTTCTTTGGGCCTCTGCCTCTCTAATATAATCTCCAATTGTCTTAACCATGATTTAAACTTTTATCTGCAAAAAAAATGAACTGCAGCGGTCTCTTGGGAAAGTATTAGCAGCTTTTTTTTTTTGTATTTTTTTAGTAGCATAAAAAAACAAAATTAAAACTAAAACATAAAATAAAGTCTAAAGCAACAAAAATCTTTTTCGTTTAATATTGCTAAATTAATCCCCGGCAACGGCGCCAAAAACTTGTTGCGTTAAAAACACACTTAGAGCAAGTGTACTCTTTCGCAGAAGTAGTATAAAAGATTATCGTATCCACAGAGATTAATTAACAAGTACCAAACTAGTCAAGATTATATATTGTTTAGACGAACCAATGATTCAGTTGTAATGAAAACAAATAAAAAGAAATAAATAACAAGAATTAAAATACTAGATTTAATCGATGGAGAGAGGCCTAGGATCACGGGTTCACTTGCAAGCTTCGATTCCCCCTATGTCTAATCCTACCTGAATTCCCTTATTTTACTTAATTACCAATCCCTTTACTAAAACTATTAATCTGTTTGGTCATTCGCGATTAATATTCTTTTTCCTAAATTAACTCTCGTTTGGTCATGCAAGAATTTAAATTCAGGAAAAGCATAAAGAGCAAAAAGGTTGAATGATTGGAAGACTAAATTATGGTTTGGTCATGCCCTAATTATAGCCCCAATTATCCTATAGGTCCACCAACTAATTGCAATACGGTCGCTGATCAACTAATTGATTATAAACATGCAAAGGGTAGCTAATCCAAATCATGTGATAAAAACAATAGGACAATATTAATTAAAATAAAAACAGGAATTCAAACCAGAAATTAGAACATAAAAAGGTCTCTAATCAAACAAGATCCACCTAGACCCTAGAAGAGGATTTAGCTATCCATAGGGTTTGAGAACAATAAAATAAAATTAGGAGTCATAAATTACAGATATAAAAATAACCCGGAATAGAGAAATTTCTGATCCTGAAAATTTAGTCTCCTTTTTCTGCTCCAGAGCTCTCTCACGATGTCAAGAACGGGTACCCAAAACCTCTGATATGCGTTGCCGGCGGTACTGTTTTTCTCTGCCTTCACGTCTGCGGCTCCTGTTCCTCTTCCCCTCCTTTGATTGTCAAGACACGGCTCTCCCTTTAATATTGTACGGCATTTTTTTTTATTAATTCCCCTTGAATTCAATTCATTGCCGTGCCTAGTGTATATTTTCCATTTAATTCAAAGATCTCTTTTCTTTTCTTTTCTTTTCTTACTATTCAAGCTTAGGTTTGTTTGGAATTGGACTTGGACTTTATTTTTCCACACTTGGGCCACATGCTTCTTTTGCTAATGACACTCCCATTTTGCTTCAAACAACTCATTGAAACAACTTCTTTATCTATCTTCTTTCCTATAAAATAAATAGCAATTTGAGTCACTTATTTATTTAGATAATAATAATAGCTTTAAAAATGACTCAAAAGTGTCTCTAAAAATGCATTAAATTGGAGCTTATCACTTCTTAACTCTACGAATTTAAGCCCTAAAAACTCCAATCTTTGATCAATTATCCAGCTTGCAAACCCCCCGAACTGAATCACCAATTTCGAGCTTAATTCTCTTCTCCAAAAGCAAGATATAAAAACCAAAAGGTCATGAATCACACTATTTTTTTATGCAGATAGAAATCAACTTCAATCCCTCCTTTTTAGCTCCTTGTATTCCACGATTTTGAGCCTCTCCAACTCAAATATTGCTTTATTCCTCAAGCTCTGATATTCCCCTAGCTAATCCCAAGCTCCCATGTTCAGATTCTTTCTAATGTTGGGTCATGCAAGTTGCAACAGCTCCAAAGTTGCTTAAAAAATGGGTTCTTGAAGTGGGTTTTGAGAATGATTTTCTGGTTTAAGGCTAGAAATAGGAGAGGAAATGTGTAACACCCCGGTATTTTTATCGAGTAAACATACCCAGGTGCACCATCCCTAAATCATCAGAGATATAAAATTCCTGCATAGATACTGAACATTGCAATATAGTTCTCGCTGAATTACAACAAAACAGTCTTAAATACAAATAAGACCGAACAGGTACCCTGACCATATCCTTCAGCAAACTATAGTGCTCAATCTCATACAAGAAAGCAGAAAAAAGTCATAACACTAACGACATAGAGTTGTAGTACACAGACAACAAAAGGAAATACAGACTTAAGCATAAAAGCTAAGTCATCAGCAGTCGCCCGAGCTCAACCTACTCGTGCCTCTTGAATTTCCCCTGTCCCTGTTTCTCTGTAAAACAACAACATATAAACAATGAGATACAATCTCAGTGAGTTCTACCGAGACCCCTACTAACACTCTCGGTCCAATTATGAAATCGTTTTAATTTTACACGGCATCGACTGCGCGAACGCTACAAACCCGATGAACCGCACCATATAACTTTCAACAGATTACCGACTGCGCGAACGCTACAAACCCGGCAAACATGTTATAACTCAGCACGATACCGACTGCGCGAACGCTACAAACCCGGTAAATCGCACAACAAACCATTTAACACACAACTGACTGCGCGAATGCTACATACCCAGCGAACCACGTTATTTAACCTTTGACAGATCATCGACTGCGCGAACACTACATACCCGATGAACCTGTTACAACCAAGTACGATACCGACTGCGCGAACGCTGCATACCCGGTATTCGCACAACAAACAATTCAACACACCACCGACTGCGCGAACGCTACATACCCAGTGAACCACCTTACCAATAGTACATTCCCTATTGCAAGAGGCCTAGGGTAAGGGTGCATGACTACCCCGCCTAGTATGTCTACATGGGTCGTCACCCAGACTCGATATAATATATATATATATATATATATATATATATATATCTACAATCGTATGAACTCAGGGTTCATTACCTCAGACAATCAATTGAACATTTAACTCACATTACAATTTAAATCCACATTCACTCTCGCATACTAATTCATCACCTTTCGACACATTTCACGTCTCCAAAAACAGTTCATTTTGCCTTAAAAATAGAATATTCAGTTAGGCCTCTGAATAAGCTTTCAAACGCATCTTAGAACACCCCAATCGGGTTCCCGGATCAAAAGTTATTGTGAAAACAAAATCAGTGTACAGTTACTGAAAAACTGCAAAGCGTTGCGACGCGAACTGCTACCGTCGCGACGCAAAAAGCGACAGAAATATTTGCGTGACAAAACTGAGCCTGGTCGCGACGCGATGGCTGCGTGTCGCGACGCTATGGCTTGCTGAGAATTGCAGATTTTGCGGTTTCTCGCGAAATTCGCTATTCCGCTCAATTCCGATTCTCGTTCCGATTGAAAACAGATTTGACAACCATAAAAACAGTCCCAATCAAAGTCACACAATCAATCAAATCAATCAAAAACTCATTGTAAACAAATTGTATCAAAACGCGACATATTTTCAAATAACGGTTTTTAAGTCAAAATCTCTCGAACGATTTTTGTTCCGATCAAAAACAGTCCAAACAACCACACCAACATATCCGATCAACATCGCACAATCAGTCCATATTCCAGCGAAAGCGATAAATCAATCAAAACTCGACATAAACGAATTTTATCCAAAAATGATATATTTCGAAATAACGGTTTTCGACTCAAAAACTCTCGAAACCAATCAACATAAAAATCATACTAAAACTGAATAAACCTAAACGTGAGTAAAACTCACCCTTGAAGCGAGAGTCGATACCGAGCCGAAATCACCGAATAGCCTCACGAACGTTCCGACGACGCCCAAATCGCTTCCAAAGCTTTGAACCTCCATGAAATCACTATTCATCATCTTCAACCTCCACTTTGCTCCTCAAACATAAACCCCAAATTTTGATTCTCAAAAACTCTAACTTCTTGATTCATCAAAACTCCAAATCAGACTTCAATACTCGCGTAATCCACATTGGGTTGGCTTCTAATCACTCCTAAACCATTAAAATCATCATCAAACCGAAATCCTCCCTTTTCTTCTAAAAAAATCGAAAATGGCAAGATGAGAGTGAGTGAGTTGATGATGATGATGTTGATACCAAATCGAAGAGAAATGAAAGCCGAACATTTTTCGTGTTGGAGGGAAGTCGTTTTGATGAGCCTAAATCTCCCATTTTTCCTCTTCTTCTTTCTTTCTCATTCTTTCTTTTCTCTCCTTTCTCTCTGTTTCTCTCGCATGCTTCCTTTCTTTCTTTTTAATTCTTTCCTTTAATTTTTTCTTTCTTTCCTTTAATTTTTTCTTTCTCTCACACACACACACACACACACACACATATATATATATATATATTTAATATATAAGTGGTAACGTGGTCCAATTACCATATTGTCCTTAATTTCTTATTTCGATTCTAAATCGACTTTGACCCGTATTATCCGGTTAACGATCCGATGGCAACCAAAAAATAATTTTAGCACTCAATAAATTTACCAGTCAAGTACTAAATTAATTTAATTGGGTTAACACCCAAATAATTCTAGTAATTATTTTGAGGATGCTACAAAATGTGTTTACCTATCAACTAGGTAGCATTTAAGAAGAAGAATCACGAAATTTAGCTTCAAGTCACTGATTTTTGACCTCACTCTCTCTCAAATACGAATTTTCCCTCCTCTCTCAAGGTCTCCCTCTTCTCTCTAATTTTAACTCTAAAACTCATGCAAAACCTTAAAATGCGTCAGCTGAAGGTTTAGGCTTATTTATGGTGAGTTGTTGTGGTGCATATAGTGGGGAAAAGGAACTCATAATAAGGGGATTCAAGTGAGGGGCTGTTTAGCAATTTGTTTTAATTGCTAAATAGTCCCTTAAGTTTGGGTAACTTAATTTAGATTCTTAACTTATTTTTTTAATCCTTACCCCATAAGTCTACCCTCATTTTTGTATTGAAAAAAAGCAATTAAAAATAGAATAACATATCAATTATTTGGGTTTACATAAACAATTTACATAAACTATGTTTCATTAACTAGTCTAATTGTTGATCACTAAATTCTAATTCACTCCTAACTAATCTTGTAGGTCGCACTAACAATTATGTTTCCTATTTATTTTCATTTGGCTTAACTAATTCTAAGGGCCCGTTTGGTGGTCAGGATAAGGAGACAACATATGATAAGTCTATCATATCCTGTGTCAGTCCAATGTTTGTTGAGCCAACAAGATATGATAACTTAATCCTGTGACTTCTCCTAGCCTGTCACTCTAGTTGAAATTTTATCCTGACTTTGAGCTAGCTAGGTTAGAAACCAGTTGGATAGGATAAGGAAATAATTTATTCGTTTACCCTTCTAAAATATAAAAAAAATATAAAATAAAACCAAAAATATTAATAATTTTTTATTAAAAATTAAAAATATTAATTCTTAATTTAAAAAATTATGTATAATTTTATGATAAGGGTAATTTTTCATTTTATATAATCTAAAAGTTATAAATCTATTGAATTTTTTTTTGACAATAAATCTATTGATATTTAAAAAATTAAATATGTGATGATCAAAAATAGAAAATAGCCACTAATATCTCCTAACTTGTATTCTTTTTCCTTGTTCTTATCTCTATACTATCCATTAATTCTATCCACTAATAACATAGAAAATAGCCTAGTTCGATTATATCCTTAATCTAGTAGGTGAATTTTTGGGGTGTTGCGGAATGCAACCTTAAGTTTGTGTTTTTGTAAGAACAAAATACCTAAGATGTTTTGAAAAAAAAAGTCATATTTTTTAATAAGAAAATCTCCATAAACTTTTATCATTTTAAAAATCTAATGAATATAATTTGTTTTAGTATGGACTTATATTACCCCCAAATGCTACAGATTTTATATTGGAAGTGCAATCTTAAGATAATTTTCCCTTTATCTTAAAATAATTATCCTATGAATAATCTCATCACCATTTACCTATAAAAATAATTTTGAGCCTTTAAATATCTTAAATGTTCTAAAAACAATTTTAACAAGTTCTATTACACTCGGCCAAGTGGTAAAATACATGTAACTGATCTATATGTTTTAAACTCATAAGATCAGTTTAAATAGCATCATATGAATCTAAAACATAAGAAGTATGGCTGTCAATAGCCCTTGAACAGACGGTTCCTCGATCGAGACAATTTGAATGTGACCGTTTGGCATAGGCGATGACCTAGGTTGGATCTCGACCTAAGAGCAAATTTACGGGGTTCCGCATGTTGGAGCTCGACGTCTTGGAGCCATAGGTGAGCCGACTAAAGAAAATTCCAAGAACGGAAAAAAAATGAGAGCACTGGTGCTCCCATTATGGTCGCCAATGAACTGTCCGTGAAGTCAGACTCCGTTGATGGGGTTGGGCCAAGATGCTACCGAGGTGTGATATCCAACTAGCTCCAAATGATTCTCCTTCGCGTTGTTCCGGCGAAAGGGGTGGTACTTGCACACACTTTGACGCTCAAGTCAACTCAAAGAAAAGGTGGAATGCAATAATAAATGTGTACCCGATGTATTGATTGGACAATGTATTAATAGGAAATAGTGTCAATGGCGTGGCTTGATCCTCTTTGTTAGGCGTGTGATCCGAGATCAATTCTAGACTGTGCGATGAGATGTGAAGCGATCTCAACTGTAAGCTAGATGGATGAGTGGTTTGAGCTGCCATGGGATCATGGACATGGCCATCGAGGCTGGCCCAAATCTGCAAGGCGGGGCCCAATCCATAACAGATTGTATTCATGGGGAACAAATTGATACTAAGTTATATAAGCCGAGCCCGAGACCAATTAAATACCCATAAAAAATAATTCCAGCTCAGATATTTAGATTCCTTTCATCTTTCATTTCATTTTTCACTTCTCTTCAAATCATGCTAAGTTGATTCAAATCATACTAAGGACTCCCAAAACATGAGCGCTAAGAAGGATCCAAAGGGAAAGAGAGTCATGTTGTAACATCCCAGACTGCTTTCTGAACTGTCGACTGCCCCCACAAACCAACACGTGTCTTTCCAACATGCGTTGTCCTCACTTGCATGCTTTCTAGGAAACTTCCCAGAAGGTCACCCATCCCACTACTACTCCAAGCCAAGCACGCTTAACTATGGAGTTCTTATCGGAAGGGCTCCCGAAAAGAAGATGCATCTTGTTGGTATAGGTAGTCCAAATCAATTCTTTTAAGCCCTCCTTCAACTGTACAGTCTCATACCTGCACAGCCTCAGGATCCCTCTCATTCTGGTGCATATTCGGTTCATTCACGTGTCCCTTCGCCTAGAAGCTGCCAGGAGCCGCTCTTTGTCCTGCCAACTTTTGGGCACCGGCGATCACTCCTCGCCCTCGTCAGCCACAGATGTCACACATGTCACCCACCAATGATGATTCAAGTGAGACTGATCATAGTTGGAAGTCCGAAGAAATGAAAAGTTCTTTAAGCACCAATGAAGATGTTGATGTTGATGTTGACACATCAACGTTCCCACAATTTAATGAAGCTGCCAAGTTTGACAATGTTAGTTTGGAGTTGGGGATGGAGTTCAACAACTAAGCACCACTCAAGCAATTTAGTCCCCAAGAATATAACCCATTACTTTTAATAAACAAGTATCAATTTAGTCCCCAAATTTAAGCGACGTGGTCGGTTGAAATGGAATTATTATTTTTTAAGTGTTTCAATTTGGTCCTTTAGATTTTTCATGCAGACACTTAACTGCCACACCAGCTCCATTAACACTATTAACTAACTATGGTTGACAAATTGACTAAATAAGAATATTTGAAAAGTCGAGGACGAAATTAAACTTTTTTTGAAATGTTAAAGACTAAATAGGCTATTAACTCAATAAATTAAGCAATAGGCTTTTCAAGAGTTTTCGTTTTGACCGTACAAGTAGATCTGAGTTGTCATTCAAAATCCTCTAGGCAATCCAAAATGTTCGACTTCTTGTTACCTTGATACCTTGTTTAAAATCTATACCGTTAACAGTGAGATAGAAGTACATGGATTTTAAAATTGTATATTTCATACTCACTATTTACAATGTACTTTTTAAAACAAGCATACCCAAGGTTTTAAGAAACGGAACGTTACAACAAAAAGTGGCGAGACAAAACGGTCGCAAAAGCCACCATTTCCTTTTTGCACGCCAAGTGCCCATTTACTTTTCTGTTTGCACGCCAAGTGTCCATTTTACCTTTTCTGTTTGCACGCCAAGTGCCCATTTACTTTTCTGTCTGCACGCCAAGTGCCCATTTTACCTTTTCTGTCTGCACGCCAAGTGCCCATTTACCTTTTTTGTTTGCACGCCAAATGCCCATTTACTTTTCTGTTTGCACGCCAAGTGCCCATTTACTTTTCTGTTTGCACGCCAAGTGCCCATTTACTTTTCGGTTTGCACGCCAAGTGCCCATTTTACGTTGTCTGTCTGCGCGCAAGTGCCCATTTTACCTTTCAGTCTGCACGTCAGTGTTCATTTACTGTTTTCACATCAACACGAAAGTGTCTATCTTTCAAAAAAAAAAAAATTCGGATTTCCCCAAAGGGACAAAATTGGTATAATTTCTGAATTCTTTATTTCTATTTTACCTTCGAAATATGTCTCGCGCAATTCATATTTCTTGGAAAAATCCAAATAAAGAAGGGCAGCTGTCTTACCCCAATTTTGTCCGGCTTAGGTCCAAACCCTAATTTTCCACAAAAAACAAATTATGCATTGCATTTTGGGTCCTAGAAACCGCTCCAAAGTTTTTGAAATCATTTTTAGGGTTAGAATGCACTTTTTGGGGGAAATTAGGGTTTTAGGGTCAAAAAGGGCATTTTGGTCATTTCTCACAAAAGGACTTATAAAAATAATTTTGCATGAAATATTTTTCAATAAGCCTCATGCATCAAAATTAGGGTTTTTGAAAATATGTTATGCATGCATGGCAAGCTTTGGAAAATATTTTATGCATGCATGGCAAAAACCTAAAAACAATTTTGTGGAAAGCAAGAATCAATTTCTATTTTGTTTCATAGGCTATGAAATCAATTTATACTTATTCTCATAGGCTATGAAATCGATTTATACTTATTTTCATAGGCTATGAAATCGATTTATACTTATTTTCATAGGCTATGAAATCGATTCATACATATGCATATTCCAAAGCCATGAATCGATTCTTACCTTTTTTCAAAAGCCTTAAAATCGATTGTCAAGATATTTCATAGGCTATGAATCGATTTCTCCATATTTTTAACTAAGCTAAGAATCGATTTTCACCTATACAAAAGGTCCTGAAAATCGATTCTTACTTGTTTTCAAAGAACAAAGAATCGATTCCCATGTTTTCCAAAGAATAAAGAATCGATTCCTCACTATTTCAACTATCCAAAGAATCGACTCTTGAGGCTTCTAAGATGATAAGAATCGATTATCACATTATTACACATCATACATAATCGATTCTTTTCATTTCATTAAAATGTTTTTTTTAGATCTACGCGTTCCTAAGCCTATAAATAGGCAGCCTCAAGTCACATTTGAGACGAACACAGAGAGATTTTCACGAGATCAGAGAACACGGACACGGATTTCACAAAACGAATATCACAACTCCTCTCTGCTTCTCAGGGACAGATTTTCAGGAGATCAGAGAAAAAACCCATTTTTCTCAAAATCTCTCACATTTTAGAAAAACTCTTCTACGCTTTATTTTTTTCGCTCTATTCGTTCCGTTGGTCCGTCTGAGCTGATCTTCTGCAAGAGTTAGTTGGAGTTGCGTTCTTCAAGTGGTAGTATCTGCCTTCATCAGAGGTATTTCTGTCTTTATATTTGTTAATATTTAATCATTGTGATCCATGCCAAAATTGCCCTATGTGATTTAACTTAGTTATAGTGTCATTGTTGATGATGAACCACATGATTCCCACTTATGCCTAGTGCATCATGTTCTGAGTGGTGAAGATGGTCTCAGATGATTCAACCCTTTTAGTTTATATGATGATTGGCAATGTGATTCACACTTGTGCACTTAATCTTAAGTGTGAGGATTGACCAAAGTGATTCAACATTTTTTGATACTTTGGTCGCTAAATAATTTGCTTGCTTATGCTGGCCAATGATCATGATTGAGGCAACTCTTTTGCTTGAGCTTACAGTGTCATCGTCTACTCTCATATAGAATATCATCAATACTTAGATAGGTCCATTCCTTACATTGCATCTTCCACTAGATGTGCATTTAGATTCCCCTTGCGTTTTGTAGAAATATTTGAGTATGGTTCTCGCCTAGCATCTTCCACTAGATGTGCATTTAGGTTCAATCTTGCCTACTCTTGTATTTTTGCTTGATGCCCAATTCAAGTTCCCTCCTTGCCTATCTATGCGTTGTGATCTACTATGTGTAGTTTAGACTTGATTTCTGTTGGCGAATTCAAATATTGTTGCTTAATGATTTGATTCCACTGATTGTGTTATGCTTGAATCCACCAATTCTTTCTCGCATTCATTGTTTTCATTTCTAAACGACCTGGCACAAAAACGGTTACTAGTGGCAATCCATCACAACCTTTGATTGGTTTGATTGCCATGAAAGCCTCAATTTCAAAAGAATTTTCGTAAGCATAAAGCAAGCTACTAGTGATAATCCATCACAACCTTTGTTGGTTTGATTATCATGAACGCGTCCAATTTCAAAAAGCATTTGTCTAGGTATCAAAGAATCAAAAGCAAGTTATTAGCGGTGGTCCATCATAACCTTTGTTAGTTTGATCATCATGAAAGCTTTCATTTTCTAAAACCTCATCAAAAAGATTTTCATTTTTAAGGCTCGTTAGAACTATGTCGCTTTGATTCCCATTTGGGATACGTAGGAGCGAGTCACATTCTCGTCAAGCGCAGCCATAAAAAGTTTAGCATTTGCATAAAGAAAAGAGTTATTTTCATAACAAAAAAGAATCACTTTTGCAAACCAAGATCATTTTCAGAACGAAAACCTTTTCCTTTCTAAAAACATTTTCAACCCATTATCGCTAGTGGCTAATCAGGACCTTTGTTCGTCTAGCCATTGGTAGCAATGTCTTTTTCCCAAAAGAACAACAAGCGATGATCACTCATAACCTTTGTTAGCTTGATCATTCGTGCCAATCAATCCCTTTCGAAGACCACTTTCAAAAAGACAAATAAAAAACGGGTTGCTACTAATAGTCAATCAGAACCTTTGTTCGTCTGACTGGCGGTAGTGACTCTCATTTTCAAGAGTACTTAGCGATGATTACCCATAACCTTGGTTAGTTTAATCATCCACTAAATGCTCGTCCTATTTCGAAAACTCACTAAAAAGATAAAAAACAAAAACTTTTCAAAACCAAAAGGGAGAACTACGTAGCATTTAATTCTCCATCGCACCGGGAGATACGTAGGAGCGGGTCACATCCCGTCAAGCATAACAAATAAAAATCATTTTCACAATAAGTTTTCAACAATTATTTTCAAAAGAACCTAGAACTACGTCGCCTTTGATTCTCCACCCGGAGATACGTAGGAACAGGGCCACGCCCCTGTCAAGCGCAAAAATAAACAATTTCTAAAATTAAAGAATATACAAACAGATCTCCTTCATTTCGAAAGCAAAAATCTTATTTTCAAAGTAGGGGATTAAGTCGGTCGTACGGCCGGGTTAATCATCGTTTTAAGATAAGTGAACTGTGGTCCCTCAGAGCCCCAGCGCTCCTTCAGCCCTCAGTGGCCCTTCAGAGCCCCGGTGCTCCTTCAGACCCCCAGTGGTCCTCCAACACAGATCACACAGTCCTAAAACCCCTACATTAAAAAACACCAACCCACAAACATTTTCTACACGGAAGAACTACGTAGCTTTGAGTTCTCCATCGCACCGGGAGATACGTAGGAGCGGGCCATGTCCCGTCAAGTGTTTTTTCTAAAAAACCATTTTTCCCCCTTTTTCATAATAAATAAAGATTTTCAATAAGAAGTAGAGAGGCAAAATTAAGTATTTTCAAGTCAACACACTAAAACCACACATTTAATTAAAGGTTCCCTCTCAGTAGAGAGGACGTGTGGGGTGCTAACACCTTCCCCGCGCGTAACCGACCCCCGAACCCTATTCTCTAGTTTCGCAAGACCAATCGCTTTCCAAAAAAGGTTTTCCTAATATTTTCCTTAATAAATATTGGTGGCGGCTTCATTGTCTTAGGAAAAGTTGTGAATGAGGAAGGTTCTCCCTCGGGGACTTTTTCGGGCGCAACAGCTGGCGACTCCACTGGGGACTAAAAAACATTTTTTCAAAAGTGGGTCAAGGCTAATTAATTAAGTGTGTGGTTTGTGATTGATTTGGACATCTTGCTTTGCCTCTATTCTTCTTCTTTGTCATAAGCATGTTGCATCCATATGCATTCTTCTTCTATGTTTGCTTTTGTTTAAAATAATAGATAGTTACTTCTTTGCTTAAATGCTTAGTTCCCTCATGCATATTTCCCCTCTCTTGTCATGTCCCCTTCTTCTCAGCTCCCTTTCTGAGGTAAGTAATGTGTTTGTTGTTGGCACCCTAGATTAATCGAATTTGATTGGTATTGAACCCTAGGGTAGATGACATGTTATGGCTTTCTATTGTCTGGACTGTTCTGGATTTTCATTTGCAGGTGGGGTAGTTTTTAAGGAAATGCCCTTCGCACACACACACTTGTACCTTGAGATTATATGATTAGAGAAATAGACCATAACCCAGGTCTGTTAGGATACCTTAGGATGAGTGGATTCGAGTAGTGGGAGCCCATCAGGACCTTTGTCCGTTTGGCTACTCGCGAAAGTTTCAATCAGAGTCGTGCTCTTTCATGATGCTTCGTATCTAGCAGTTTGCTGCATTTACAGGGATTTTCATGAGAGGGACTGTGGCTCTGATGACCTTTGTGAGGGTGTGAATAGAGCTACATGAGAAGATTATCCCTAAAATACCTTAGATCATAGGTTCTACCCCCTTTTAGGTCACAAGGACTTTCCAAATTGTGTGTTGCATCGTTGCATTCAGTTCAATCAATCTTTCCTTCAAAATTTTTGAAAATCAAAAAAGATATGCTTTCCCTTTTCAATAAACGCCTATATGAGGTGGCATATAGTGTGAAAATTTTCAAATCACCACCTGTAAATTTCCTCTTTCTGCAAAAACACAAAAAAGAAGCATCCTTGCATCATCGCATCATTGCATCACTGCATCATTGCATCATTTGCATTGCATAAAATTCCAATTTTGAAAAAAACCATTCATCTTGCATTCCCTTTCATCACATAAAGATAAAACAAAAACAATTATCATCTGCATAGCATAAGCATTTAATCATGCAAAAAAAAAATCCTCGTCAAGTTCATCCAAGACGAGGCATTCAAGCATAAGCATTATTTCAAAAAAAGACACAGTAGAACTACGTAAGCTTTGATTCCTCATTACAATGGGGATACGTAGGAACGGGCCATACCCCGTCAAGCACATTTTTCTAAAACCTTTTTTTCAATAAATCATTTGCATCTCCAAATAATTTTTAAAATCATGTTCCAAAACTAAAAAACAAAAAAAGAAAATCATTGTGAGTATCATGCACATCATTGCACAAAAAAAAATGAAAACAAGAAAGCATCTCATTCATAATCATGAATAAAAATCATCATCAAATTTATTCAAAATGTAGCATTCATGCACCATTTCATTAACCTCATCACTTTGGTTCAAATACATCATTCCTCCATACATGCATCTTTCAAAAAAGGAAGGGGCATTGGCATTTCATACCTTGCCTTGCCTCTAAAAAAAATCATCATCATTTAGAGAAAAGCATCATTCCTGCATCTTTCACCATTCAAAAGAAAAAGGGGGCATTGGTATTTCGTACCATGTCTCGCCTCTAAAAAAAAAAATCAAAATCAAAAATCATTTTGAAAAAAAAAAGAGGGGGCATCATTCTTGCATCATTCGCATTGGCATTCCATATTTTGTCTTGCATTAAAAATAACAAAATTATTTAGAATAAGCCACACTCTTCGAGTGGTCATTCTCCACGCATTTGCATATCATAATTTGTTCATTCATTCATTGCATAAAATAAGAGTTGTGATGAGAAGCGAGACGTTCTTGCATGCGAAACAATCATCCTTTTTGAAAAAGTTTATCCTTACTTGGTTGCAAACTCAAGGTGTTCCAAGGCACTCAGTTTTTCAAATCAATAGCTCATTTGCATTTCTTTCAAAAGCACTGCATCCCACCCATTCTATGACAAAAGACTGAAATAGTGTATCAAAGAAAAAAACAAATTTTTTAACTGATGTTAACTCTCTGTGAAGCATTCTTCTAATGAGCGTGCATGCTGTGAGTACATTCTCTTGTTTGAGTCCGTTGGTTTTCCTCCCTTACCATAGTTTCCCGTCCAAGTCTAGTCCCGACCCGTCCACCCATAAAGTGCATATTCTCCCCACCAGTGCGTATTTGACTTTTGGTTCAAGTCCTCCATGCTGGGGCAAGTCTGTGATCATTAATTCCCCTTGATTAATATCATATTCCTTCAGTGCAAGTCTCTCAAAAAAAAATATAATAATAATAATAATAATAATAATAATAATAATAATATAATAATAAACAAGAAAACAAGCTCGCAAGGTTGAAAACCCGCAAAGGGCGGCCTAGGCAAAAAGGAGCGCCCGGTGGACTGAAAACTCGCAAAGAGCGGTCCAGGCAAAAATTAGGGCACAAAAAAGGAAAAAAGAGCAAACACGTGAAGATAGATAAATTATTGTTCTAAAGTTAAGTCTTATAGAAATAAGCAATCGGGATTTGAAATGAAGTTTGGTCATCTCCTCAAAAACCCCAAAATCCCAGAAAGTCCCTTTCCTACCCACCTTGAGCCAAGAAAAACCAAAATCCAAAGATCACCCTAGGCAAGGATCACCCCAAATAAAAAAAACAGTGCATCCTTTTTTATCAGCTCACCCGAGTCAAAGAAGGAAAAGAATCATAAAACAAAAAAAAAAGAGAAAATCAAAAAAGGGGATTCAAAAATTCCCAAAACAAAAGAAAATACAAGTGGTGAGCTGGTACATGTTACCACAAAATACAAGAGATCCTTGTCTAAATAAACCTTCAGACACTTCATCATTCCAGCACCTGGTTCCATAAACCTTCAAACACTTCCTTTGGCCTCAACATCAAACCCTTTAGTCATTCTACCATGAGACACGAATTTGCTTTAACAGAGCCCAAACAAGCCCAATAACCATCTTCCTCATAGACCATTAACCGTCAATCAACGCCGAACAAAACTCATCCTCCCATTGGCCTCAAACACTTCATTAAGCCTAACCCTCCTTCCTCCACAAAACACCACAATCCCGAAAAGTCCATTCCGATCAATGACCGGTTGCTTTTGTTCACTCAAATTCTAATCTTAGGACGAACAAGCTTATCTATGTACAATGTGTTTGCTCAAAAGAAAAACAAACGATCAGAAAAAAGAAAGCTGATCAAGAAAGAATAAACCCTCAGAAAAAAGAGAACTGAGGAAACAAAAACGAACAGTCAGAAAAAAGAAAGCTGACAAAATAAAAAAGAGGGACTTGCACTCCAAAACACATTCAAGATGCATTAAAACAAGGTTTAGTGATCACCAGGTAAGGATTCTGTCGCACCAAAAGTCAATACATCAGTAGAGAACCAAAGATTTGCACTGAGAATACCACTCAGACCCAAAAGTTGGGGCATTCTCTTCACCACCCACACACCCTAGTCTTGGGAAAGTCTGTTCAATGCCCATCCCATGTCACTCCAGTTGTCAATGTCATTCCAAAGTGGGGCAAGTGCATTCCCATTCCTTCACCTCATTCATTCCCATAAAAACCTCACCGGAGCAATCTCTCAACTCACTATCCTAAACAAGACCTTGTCATTCTGATTGGGGCAGCTTTGTCCTTGTTATGACTGGGGCAACATCAAATTCTGTGGGTTGAAGCAAAACCCCTTTCATTCCAGCTTTCATCCCAAGAGCCGAAGCGTTCCCAATTCATCATCTTCTACACCCCTAGTGGTTGTCACCACTAGACAGGGGCAAGTTATTCACTATTCAAAGACCTGAATTGGGGCAATCTTGTATCTCTTGAGCCCTCATGAGCTTCGGCAACAACCATGTCTGTCATTCCTTCACTTGCCATTAAAGTCGATGCCCTAAGCCAATTCCAAGTTAACTGACTCATTCATTCACATTTGCACTCTTATGCATGCTTACTAGACAATGCTTCAAAAAGAGAGAACACAAGTTATTTACGTGATATCTAAAATTCAGTCATCATGGAAAGAAAGAGAAAACAAGTGAGGTTATTTGTAAATAAAAACCTTGAGAACACCAGGGTTTGAATCAAATTCAATTTTTCAACAGAATGGTCAATAATCATCTCAAGTCCTTGCATTCAAAGTCTCGCATCTCATCATCACAAAAATGTTTACCTCATGCATCTAGGCATTATAGCATATGCATCAAAGCATTACATTTGCATCTTCACATTTTGTGCATTCATCACATAGCAAAAAGAAAAAAACGTTCCACGTTAGTTGCACAGAAAAAGCAGAAATCTTTTCATTGCATTGGCATCATATTAATGTTCGCACTTCATAAAAAGAAAAGAACAAAATCATTGCATGTCGTTCATCACTAGAGCATTACATTTTGCATCAGATATTTCACAGAAAAAAGCAAAGAAAGCAAAAAGAAAACAAAGAAAAGAAACCACAAAAGCAACACAAAAGCATTCCATGTCATTCATCATTTCACAAAGCATTCCTTTGTCGTTCAATCATCAAACATTAAAGCAGTGCATATGCATCATATTAACGTTAGCATTTCCATAAAAGAAAAAAAAGAACAAGAATCATTGCATCAAACATCAGAGCATTGCATCATATTAATGTCTGCATTTCATAGAAGAAGCAAAAAGAAACAAACAGGAGTTAGAACAGGAGCCTTTCATTCATCAAAACATCAATCACCGCATACATTTGCATTCAAACATCAAAGCAATACAGTTGCATCACATCAATACTGGCATCTCATAGAAGAAAAGAAAGCTAGAACATCCCATGTCATTCATCATTTCATGTCATTCATCATTTTACAGCAATATCCCCATTTCATAAATAAATAAATAAATAAAAGAGAGTTTTCCTTTGCATGTCATTAAAATACATGAGCATTCCATGTCATCAAATACCAAAGCTTTGCATTCGCATACCCATGATTCTTAAAAGAGCAAAAAGAGAAGCCAAAAGAGAGAAAAGAGAATAGCCAAGAGAGCAACAAAAAGAAAAGAAAAGAAAGAAAAAGAAAGAAGAGAAGCTAGAGAAAGAGAAAAAGCATATAAGAACAGTAAAAAATCATGCATTCATAAGCAAAAGAAAAAGAAAATCATGCATTGCGTACAGACAAGAGAAGAAAAGGAAAATCATTGCAGTAGAAAATCATGCATTCATAAGCAAAAGAAAAAGAAAATCATGCATTGCGTACAGACAAGAGAAGAAAAGGAAAATCATTGCATTCATCAAGCATATAGGAACAGTAGAAGATCATGCATTCATCCGACATAGACAAAGGAAATAAGAAACTCATCATTCATCATAAGAAAAAAGAAAACAGCAATCATGGCATTTGCATTGCATGCCTTTGTTCATTTTCAGCTACAGGTACAAAGAGAGGATGAGCACTTCGGTGTTCTCCCTCGCCCCCAGATTCCAGAAAATGTTCCCCCAAGTTGGGAGTTCAGAAAGAAAAAAAAAAGAAAAGAAAAGAGAGAAATAGAAAAGAAAGAGAGAAAAGAAAAGAGAGCGCTCAAGCGCGCATTGCGGATCGGAGCACAGAGATCATCGCTCCCTTCTGCCCAGGTCTCACATCGTGTACGAGCAACGCGATGGACCGCAGCCCCATGTGAGGTTCAACGGAATAGTTGTGTCAGCCTAAGATACAGTGGACGCCGTGCATTGATCAGTATATCAGTTCCGGAGCTGATAACGATCCCCCCGGTCGCTCGAAAAGGCCAACAGGAAGAGTGTGCTCCTCAAAGCCACGTGCAAACTCGGATTCGTCAAGAGTCCGTTTAAGGATTACAGGTTTTAGGCAGCCTGGGCAATTTACAGCTTTTTGCACGCCAAGTGCCCATTTACTTTTCTGTTTGCACGCCAAGTGCCCATTTTACCTTTTCTGTTTGCACGCCAAGTGCCCATTTACTTTTCTGTCTGCACGCCAAGTGCCCATTTTACCTTTTCTGTCTGCACGCCAAGTGCCCATTTACCTTTTTTGTTTCCACGCCAAGTGCCCATTTACTTTTCTGTTTGCACGCCAAGTGCCCATTTACTTTTCTGTTTGCACGCCAAGTGCCCATTTACTTTTCGGTTTGCACGCCAAGTGCCCATTTTACGTTGTCTGTCTGCGCGCAAGTGCCCATTTTACCTTTCAGTCTGCACGTCAGTGTTCATTTACTGTTTTCACGTCAACACGAAAGTGTCTATCTTTCAAAAAAAAATTCGGATTTCCCCAAAGGGACAAAATTGGTATAATTTCTGAATTCTTTATTTCTATTTTACCTTCGAAATATGTCTCGCGCAATTCATATTTCTTGGTAAAATCCAAATAAAGAAGGGCAGCTGTCATACCCCAATTTTGTCCGGCTTAGGTCCAAACCCTAATTTTCCACAAAAAACAAATTATGCATTGCATTTTGGGTCCTAGAAACCGCTCCAAAGTTTTTGAAATCATTTTTAGGGTTAGAATGCACTTTTTGGGGGAAATTAGGGTTTTAGGGTCAAAAAGGGCATTTTGGTCATTTCTCACAAAAGGACTTATAAAAATAATTTTGCATGAAATATTTTTCAATAAGCCTCATGCATCAAAATTAGGGTTTTTGAAAATATGTTATGCATGCATGGCAAGCTTTGGAAAATATTTTATGCATGCATGGCAAAAACCTAAAAACAATTTTGTGGAAAGCAAGAATCAATTTCTATTTTGTTTCATAGGCTATGAAATCAATTTATACTTATTCTCATAGGCTATGAAATCGATTTATACTTATTTTCATAGGCTATGAAATCGATTTATACTTATTTTCATAGGCTATGAAATCGATTCATACATATGCATATTCCAAAGCCATGAATCGATTCTTACCTTTTTTCAAAAGCCTTAAAATCGATTGTCAAGATATTTCATAGGCTATGAATCGATTTCTCCATATTTTTAACTAAGCTAAGAATCGATTTTCACCTATACAAAAGGTCCTGAAAATCGATTCTTACTTGTTTTCAAAGAACAAAGAATCGATTCCCATGTTTTCCAAAGAATAAAGAATCGATTCCTCACTATTTCAACTATCCAAAGAATCGACTCTTGAGGCTTCTAAGATGATAAGAATCGATTATCACATTATTACACATCATACATAATCGATTCTTTTCATTTCATTAAAATGTTTTTTTTAGATCTACGCGTTCCTAAGCCTATAAATAGGCAGCCTCAAGTCACATTTGAGACGAACACAGAGAGATTTTCACGAGATCAGAGAACACGGACACGGATTTCACAAAACGAATATCACAACTCCTCTCTGCTTCTCAGGGACAGATTTTCAGGAGATCAGAGAAAAAACCCATTTTTCTCAAAATCTCTCACATTTTAGAAAAACTCTTCTACGCTTTATTTTTTTCGCTCTATTCGTTCCGTTGGTCCGTCTGAGCTGATCTTCTGCAAGAGTTAGTTGGAGTTGCGTTCTTCAAGTGGTAGTATCTGCCTTCATCAGAGGTATTTCTGTCTTTATATTTGTTAATATTTAATCATTGTGATCCATGCCAAAATTGCCCTATGTGATTTAACTTAGTTATAGTGTCATTGTTGATGATGAACCACATGATTCCCACTTATGCCTAGTGCATCATGTTCTGAGTGGTGAAGATGGTCTCAGATGATTCAACCCTTTTAGTTTATATGATGATTGGCAATGTGATTCACACTTGTGCACTTAATCTTAAGTGTGAGGATTGACCAAAGTGATTCAACATTTTTTGATACTTTGGTCGCTAAATAATTTGCTTGCTTATGCTGGCCAATGATCATGATTGAGGCAACTCTTTTGCTTGAGCTTACAGTGTCATCGTCTACTCTCATATAGAATATCATCAATACTTAGATAGGTCCATTCCTTACATTGCATCTTCCACTAGATGTGCATTTAGATTCCCCTTGCGTTTTGTAGAAATATTTGAGTATGGTTCTCGCCTAGCATCTTCCACTAGATGTGCATTTAGGTTCAATCTTGCCTACTCTTGTATTTTTGCTTGATGCCCAATTCAAGTTCCCTCCTTGCCTATCTATGCGTTGTGATCTACTATGTGTAGTTTAGACTTGATTTCTGTTGGCGAATTCAAATATTGTTGCTTAATGATTTGATTCCACTAATTGTGTTATGCTTGAATCCACCAATTCTTTCTCGCATTCATTGTTTTCATTTCTAAACGACCTGGCACAAAAACGGTTACTAGTGGCAATCCATCACAACCTTTGATTGGTTTGATTGCCATGAAAGCCTCAATTTCAAAAGAATTTTCGTAAGCATAAAGCAAGCTACTAGTGATAATCCATCACAACCTTTGTTGGTTTGATTATCATGAACGCGTCCAATTTCAAAAAGCATTTGTCTAGGTATCAAAGAATCAAAAGCAAGTTATTAGCGGTGGTCCATCATAACCTTTGTTAGTTTGATCATCATGAAAGCTTTCATTTTCTAAAACCTCATCAAAAAGATTTTCATTTTTAAGGCTCGTTAGAACTACGTCGCTTTGATTCCCATTTGGGATACGTAGGAGCGAGTCACATTCTCGTCAAGCGCAACCATAAAAAGTTTAGCATTTGCATAAAGAAAAGAGTTATTTTCATAACAAAAAAGAATCACTTTTGCAAACCAAGATCATTTTCAGAACGAAAACCTTTTTCTTTCTAAAAACATTTTCAACCCATTATCGCTAGTGGCTAATCAGGACCTTGGTTCGTCTAGCCATTGGTAGCAATGTCTTTTTCCCAAAAGAACAACAAGCGATGATCACTCATAACCTTTGTTAGCTTGATCATTCGTGCCAATCAATCCCTTTCGAAGACTACTTTCAAAAAGACAAATAAAAAACGGGTTGCTACTAATAGTCAATCAGAACCTTTGTTCGTCTGACTGGCGGTAGTGACTCTCATTTTCAAGAGTACTTAGCGATGATTACCCATAACCTTGGTTAGTTTAATCATCCACTAAATGCTCGTCCTATTTCGAAAACTCACTAAAAAGATAAAAAACAAAAACTTTTCAAAACCAAAAGGGAGAACTACGTAGCTTTTAATTCTCCATCGCACCGGGAGATACGTAGGAGCGGGTCACATCCCGTCAAGCATAACAAATAAAAATCATTTTCACAATAAGTTTTCAACAATTATTTTCAAAAGAACCTAGAACTACGTCGCCTTTGATTCTCCACCCGGAGATACGTAGGAACAGGGCCACGCCCCTGTCAAGCGCAAAAATAAACAATTTCTAAAATTAAAGAATATACAAACAGATCTCCTTCATTTCGAAAGCAAAAATCTTATTTTCAAAGTAGGGGATTAAGTCGGTCGTATGGCCGGGTTAATCATCGTTTTAAGATAAGTGAACTGTGGTCCCTCAGAGCCCCAGCGCTCCTTCAGCCCTCAGTGGCCCTTCAGAGCCCCGGTGCTCCTTCAGACCCCCAGTGGTCCTCCAACACAGATCACACAGTCCTAAAACCCCTACATTAAAAAACACCAACCCACAAACATTTTCTACACGGAAGAACTACGTAGCTTTGAGTTCTCCATCGCACCGGGAGATACGTAGGAGCGGGCCATGTCCCGTCAAGCGTTTTTTCTAAAAAACCATTTTTCCCCCTTTTTCATAATAAATAAAGATTTTCAATAAGAAGTAGAGAGGCAAAATTAAGTATTTTCAAGTCAACACACTAAAACCACACATTTAATTAAAGGTTCCCTCTCAGTAGAGAGGACGTGTGGGGTGCTAACACCTTCCCCGCGCGTAACCGACCCCCGAACCCTATTCTCTAGTTTCGCAAGACCAATCGCTTTCCAAAAAAGGTTTTCCTAATATTTTCCTTAATAAATATTGGTGGCGGCTTCATTGTCTTAGGAAAAGTTGTGAACGAGGAAGGTTCTCCCTTGGGGACTTTTTCGGGCGCAACAGTCGCGACGCGATGGCTTGCTGAGAAATGCAGATTTTTGCGGTTTCTCGCGAAATCCGCTATTCCGCTCAATTCCGATTCTCGTTCCGATTGAAAACAGTTCAAACAGCCATAAAAACAGATTCAATCCACATCACACAATCAATCAATTCAATCAAAAACTCAATGTAAACGAATTTTATCAAAATGCGATATATTTCGAAATAATGGCTTTCGACTTAAAATCTTTCGAAATCAATCGACGTAAAATTCATTGTAAAACGAAATAATCCTTAGCGTGGGTAAAACTCACCGACTGTGATGAAAATCACACAAATAGTCGAGACTTGCTGCGAAATTGTTTTTCCGACATAACCACACGAACATTCCCCGAATCAACTCCACGTTCCGACGACGCCCAAATCCGCTTCAAAAGCTTTCCACTCAACCACGTGACATCTTAGAGGCACTATTCATCATCTTCAAGCTCCAAACACTATTCATCCATAAAACCCCAAATTGATTTTAAAACCCTATCTCACTCAATCTTTGATTCCTTCACTCCAAGCTAGCAACCAACCATTTATATGAACTTCCCAACACTCCAAAACACTTGAAGGAAGAAGACAACTCAAGGTTTCCTCATCTTCTCCTCCAAATTCGAAAATGGCAACAAGAGGGAGAGTGAGTTGTTTGTGATGATGTTGGTATCAAATGGAAGAGGACAGAATGGTGATCATTTCTTGTGTTGGAGGGATGAAGTTTTGATGAACCAAGGTATCCCATTTTTCCTCTTCTTCCATCAAACCCATTCTTTCTCTTCTCCCTTCTTTTCTCTCCCTTCTCTCTGTTTCACATTTCCCTTCTTTCTTTCTTAATTCTCTTTCTTTCCTTTTCTTATTTCATATATATATATATATATATATATATATATATATATATATATATATATATATAAGTGGTAATATGGTCAAAGACCATATTGCCCTTATTCCGTTTTATCCGGTTAGCGATCCTGATACAACCAATAATTAACTTTAGCACTCAATAGATTTACCAATCAACTACTAAATTAATTCAATTGGGTTAACATCTAAATAATTCGACTAATTATTTTGAGGATGTTACAACAAACCCCTTCTTCTTCAACAAACCTCCGGCGCTTCAGAAGACCATCACAATTTCTCAATAGAAAAGAGCTAAAATAAGAGGGAAGAGTTGAATATTGCAAACAGAACTATGAAGAACAAAAAACCTAAAGATTAAAAATATTCCTTAAAAAAATTAAAATGTTAAGCATTTAAAATTTTCATATAAAAAAAAACAAAAAGAATTTAACCACCTAAAAAAATAACATCAAAAATCTGAAGCATCATACAGAAAAGGAGGAAAGGAAGAATCACACATTCGGAGCTGGAGATTGAGGTAAATGGCGATTAAGTGTTTGCATGTTCGGATCTGGAGTGGATTTGTTGCTCAGAGACAAACTGAAGAAAGGAAAATGTGTGTGAGGGAGATGGAAATCGTGTAGTTTCCTGATGAACGGTTGGATCCACTTCGTGACACTTTGTAGTTGTTGTTGGCATCGTCTACGCGATGAACTGTCGAACTACTGTCACGTTTTGTGGTGGGGTTGCGAAAGGGGAAGATGACACAGTGCGAGGCAAAGAGCCTTTGGGAGATAAGAGATTTTCAAAAAAAAACTAGGGAGGTAAAGCAGTTGGTTTTGGAGAAAGAGTGGGTACACGGTTTGAAAAATGGAAATAGAATTAAATGACTCTCAATTTAGTTCAAAAATTCTAGACAATTAATTGAGACGTTGGGAAGATTCAAGGCATTTAGTTAAAAATGTAATTATAAAGTTGAATTTAAAATAGTTGGGGTGATTCTAAATGATAACTAAATTTTTTTCGTGAAAAAAATTTATTTTTGTTTTCATTTTTAGCAGAAATTACTCAAGTAAGCATTTTGTTTCCATTTTTAATTGAAACCTCGATATACCTCACTAAACTATTTTGCAATGCTAACATTGCTTCTAAAAAACTATTTTGCGATGAATGTAATGAAATACTGTAAGTGGATATAATATATATCTATCAATTCTGCAGTATGATTACTAACATGCACTGTCTTTTTTTGTATAACATGCACTATCATTTAATCTCTCGTAGTTTTTTTTATATTGTTTATGTTGAATGATTTCTTTTATTTTTTTGAGGATGTTTTGGTTTCATATTTTGATTTTTTATTGGGTAAACCCGGATATCCAACGCACGGACAGCAGTGACTAATCCCTCACTCATTGTAGGTGCCTCGAGGGGCAGGACAGCTGGCCCAGAGTTTTAACGCTGCTCCGTACCCAAGGCGGGGATCAAACCCCGACCCAATTTGATATAAGTATTGAATAAGTAACTGACCAATTGAATTATTATTCTAGACAATTTAATCAAAAAATATGTATAATAATGTATATATTTTCAATAACTATAACCCATAAGAATTAAGTTCTAGTAAATAATAATGTAATTGAATTCCTTTTTGGCCAAACTTATCTGAATTTAACTATTTTTCTTTTTGACATCAATTTAACTATTTTTTGGGAAAGGTGCGTTGTCTTAAAACAAAAAATAAAGTAATGCAATTAGACTCATAATACAATGATGTATCTAAGAAAATATAGTATGAGCTTAAAAATAAAGTGCCGTGAATGAAAGGAATATACATTCGTATGACGTATTCAACTGAAAACGTTGAAATTGTTAGGTTGTATATCATCACCTAAGTTTGCACTCGAAAGTTATAGTTATGTGTGTTACAGCTGGCACATATCACTCTGTCCACAGATAATAAAATTAAAGAAATATACATATATAATGCATCTAAAGTTGTTAAATTTAAATATTTTATTAACAGTTATAGTACCTAATTTTTTTCCCAAACTTATTTTACCATATTAAATTAACTAAATTTCTCTCACACACACACACACATATATCTTTTTATTGATTTGTGACATTTTTTACCAAATAAGAATATATATATATATATATATATATATATATATATATATTTGTGACTTTTTTTTACCAAATCAGAAATATATTTTCTATTTCCTTACTATGAATTATTTAAATTTCTTGACTATATTCCAAGTATTTTTGTGAGATCCCTTCTTATGACTAGAAGAAATAAAATTAATAAAAAATACACCATTTTCAACACAATTTCTATTATTATAAAATGAAATTCATCCTAGTCACGCAAA
Source organism: Astragalus membranaceus (assembly GCA_039519185.1). Taxonomy (NCBI): domain Eukaryota; kingdom Viridiplantae; phylum Streptophyta; class Magnoliopsida; order Fabales; family Fabaceae; genus Astragalus; species Astragalus membranaceus. Next base: position 129,205,244 of record CM076854.1, read on the forward strand.
ATAACATAAATCTCATTTCCTATGTTGGTATTTCCTTAAGTGGTGTGATTTATCTAAATTTCATTTATAGGGTTCTAGTAAATAACCACCTAAATTATATTAATATCTCACAACAATACTTGTAAATTAATTAGAGTCAATTAAAAGAATTCATAAATTGGTAAAAGGAAAAATATGCTAGATTTGGTTAATTTAATATGAACAATTTAAGAAAGAAAATCTCATGTTTTTATCAAAAGAAAGAAAATCTCATTTTTAATTTTTACTTAATATAGTTAATTTTTATATTAAAATAATTTAATTTTAAGTAAGTTTAAAATGCATTATAAGTGAATATTCCTTTCATTGCGACATTTATTATTTTAATTTCACATTTTATCTCTCTAAAATACATCATTGTATTACGTTTTTAATATAAATTCATAAATTGGTAAAAGAAAAAAGATGCAAGATTTGGCTAATTTAATATGTTAAAACCATTTTAAGAAATTGGTCAACAAAAACATTTTAAGAAAGAAAATCTCATGTTTTTATCAAAAGAAAGAAAATCTCATTTTTAATTTTTACTTAATATAGTTAATTTTTATATTAAAATAATTTAATTTTAGGTAACTTTAATATGCATTATAAGTGAATATTCCTTTCATTGCGATATCATTTTAATTTCACATTTTCTCTCTCTAAAATACATCATTGTATTGTGTTTTTAATATAATAATCTCATATTTTATTTTTTACAAATTCATCTTGTCCGAAAAACGGCTAAATTCAAAACATTTATCTAGAAGAAATAATAGTAATAAAAAATACACCATTTTTAACACAATTAGTATTATTATAAAATGGAATTCATCCAAGTCACACAAAATAACATAAATAACCAGCTAAATTATATTAATAGTGAACTCATAAAAATAGTTATAAAATAATAAGTAAATTTGTAAAATGAAAAACATGCTTGATTTGGCAAATTTTATATGTTAAAAACATTTTAAGAAAGAAAGTCTCATGTTTTTATCAAAAGAAAGAAAATCTTATTTTTAATTTTTACTCCATATCGTTAATTTTTATATTAAAATAATTTAATTTTACGTAACTTTAATATGAATTATAAGTGAATATTTCTTTCATTGTGATATTTATCATTATAACTTCACATTTCCTCTCTCTCAAATACATCATTGAATTGCATTTTTAATGTAATAACCTCATGTTTTATTTTTTATAAATTCATCTTGCCCGAAAAACGGCTAAATTCAAAACTTTGATCTAAAAGAAATAATAGTAATAAAAAATACACCATTTTCAACACAATTTCTATTATTATAAAATGAAATTCATCCTAGTCACGCAAAATAACATAAATCTCATTTCCTATGTTGGTATTTCCTTAAGTGGTGTGATTTATCTAAATTTCATTTATAGGGTTCTAGTAAATAACCACCTAAATTATATTAATATCTCACAACAATACTTGTAAATTAATTAGAGTCAATTAAAAGAATTCATAAATTGGTAAAAGGAAAAAGATGCTTGATTTGGTTAATTTAATATGAACAATTTAAGAAAGAAAATCTCATGTTTTTATCAAAAGAAAGAAAATCTCATTTTTAATTTTTACTTAATATAGTTAATTTTTATATTAAAATAATTTAATTTTAGGTAACTTTAAAATGGATTATAAGTGAATATTCCTTTAATTGCGACATTTGTTATTTTAATTTCACATTTTCTCTCTCTAAAATACATCATTGTATTACATTTTTAATATAAATTCATAAATTGGTAAAAGAAAAAAGATGCAAGATTTGGCTAATTTAATATGTTAAAACCATTTTAAGAAATTGGTCAAAAAAAACATTTTAAGAAACAAAATCTCGTGTTTTTATCAAAAGAAAGAAAATCTCATTTTTAATTTTTACTTAATATAGTTAATTTTTATATTAAAATAACTTAATTTTAGGTAACTTTAATATGCATTATAAGTGAATATTCCTTTCATTGCGATATTCATCATTTTAATTTCACATTTTCTCTCTCTAAAATACATCATTGTATTGTGTTTTTAATATAATAATCTCATATTTTATTTTTTACAAATTAATCTTGTCCGAAAAACGGCTAAATTCAAAACTTTTATCTAGAAGAAATAATATTGTAATATCCTCAATTTTTAAAAATTTAAATTAATTGACATGAGTTGATATTTAGTGATTTTATTAACTTGGTTAAAAATAAAATGTTTTGATAGTGAGTTACTTGATTCAATTAATTATGAGATAGTTGATGATCAAGTAAATAATGTATGATGTTGATTGTTTGCTATATATTATGATAAGAAATCATTGATTTAGTAATGGGTTAGAAGTGGTTTAAGTGGGAGTCAAATGAGGGTAGGATAGTCCATTCCTTCCCATTTTTCTTTTAGCTTGCTCACTTAAATTCTCCTGCTGGCCACACACACACTTAAAAGCAAAACATTCCAGAATTTTGAGAGAAAGGAAAGAAAGCAAAAACAGAGGGCTGAGAGAGGAGAGAGTGCGTGAGGAAGAAGGGAAAGGGAGGAGAGGATCTAGTCTCAACCATCATGCATGTCTCAACTATCACCACCATTCATCTCCATATTTCATGCTCTTCCATTTGATACCACTTTTGAAGCCATAGACCACCTACTGTACCAATATCACGAATTGGGTTTTCTGTTGTGAGTTACTAGAAGCTGTTTGTTGAAGTTCTTGGTGCAAGCACAGAATCCAGTGAAAAACCCGTTTTACCTACCTTCAGTGTTTCGTTCGTATCTCCCTGAGTACGACTCCGATCATCGTGATTCTTGTCCCTCTGGAAACTAGACACAAAGCTCTTCATTTTGGGCACAAGAACCGCATGATTTCATTGAGAAATGAGAGAGATATCATGCTCACAACTTTCGGATTAAGAATCAGCCACTGTTCCGAAGCAGTCCCTTTGTTTTGTTGATATCTTCCAAACCACTGGTTGCATGCAAGTGAATCTTTCTCCATCAGAGAGTAGACAAAATTCCCTTCACCGTAGACCCTCGTTTTGCTAAGATTGGTGGAGATTTGAGTGAGTTACGCTCGTTGCAAATTGGCGTTTAGTTGCTGGAAACAGCAGGAGCAGTTTCCGTTAGTTCGTGTTCGAGAAGTTTCGGCGTAGGAAGTATCGTCGTCACGAAAAGGTGAGTTCTAATACTCACTAGGATTGTTTTCAGCCTTTGCATTTTAATTGAGTCGCGAATTTGTGAAAATCCGATGCGAAACCGTTTTGCGAAAATATCGTTTGAATCATGAGATTGATAAATCGTTGGACTGAAATTGTGATTAAAATTGCATGATTGAGTGTGATTGTTGAATGAGTATTATTGATTGTACTGAATGTACTGGTTTCCATGTCTGTATTGATGTGTTATCAAGTTTGAATGTGAATCGGAATGGACATGGGAACGATCGGAATAGAAAAGAAAACGCGAAAACAGTTTTTCTGAAATCCAGAGAGTCACGCACGGATCGTGTGTATGGGCGCACGGGTCGTGCGTGAGACTCTGAAGCTCATGGTGCCGTTTTTGAAAACGCGCACGGGTCGTGCGCCATAGCGCACGGACCGTGCGTATCCTTCTGATGCGATATTTTAAAATACGTTCTAAGCTATTCCGATTGGTTCCAAGTCTCTTCTAATCCACTCCTCAAGGTTTCCCAACGATGGAAACACATTAGTATTATGAATTCAGTTATGATTGAGTTGAGTTCATGTGATGTATTAGAAGTTTCATGCTATGATTGTGATTGAGATATAAGTTATACCGTGGATGTTTTTCAATGTGACTGATGTATTGTGCTGGATTGACTGGTTTAGTAAGATTGATAAGTTAAGTTAGCAAACCTTAGTAATCCATGAGAGATCACTTAATAATTAGACTTAGTTAGTAATTAGATCACCTTAGTAATAAGTTTATGTTCAGTTCAGTTCATTGTTCAGTTAAGTTATTGTTATGTTTAAGTTCATTGTTGAGTTCAGTTCAGGTATATCATCATATATACCTTTTAGTCGGGGTGACGACCCTATTCAGTTTAGTGTGCTAGGGGAGAGGCAGTCATGAGCCTTATGAACCTAGGCCCCATTAGGGACCCAGCCGATTAGTGGGGACGGGTTCACCGGAAGCTTATTATGCCAAGTGACCGGTGACACGCTATAACTTTAGTTAGTGTTGTTTCTTGTAACCGGCTTGAGGGTTATGAGGACAGCGTTTAGTTTAGTTATGAGTTGCGTCTTGTAACCGGCTTGAGGGTTATAAGGACAACTTCAGTTAGTTAGCCACATAGTCAACTTTGAGGACTATGATTTATGAGTTAGAATCAGAATAATGAATAAAGCATAATTGAACCGAGAGGATTAGTAAGGGGTCGCGATAGAACTCACTGAGACAAGTTGTCTCACCCAATCCATTGTTGTTGTTTTTCAGTTAAGCAGGGAAAGATGAAGACCGTGAGGCACGGCTATGGAGACGCTTGAGGAGCAGTTGCTATCTTTGTTTCTTTATGTCTTGAATTTCAGTTTCCCTTGTATTTCTGTATTTTGTATTCAGTTTCTTAGATGTACGATGGTACGACTTATGTTTTTAAGTTGTAAATCGCTTCCGCAGACTTTCGGTTTTGAGTACTGAACACTAGTTGAGGGTGTAAGGACCGCTTTATGTATTTTATATTAAGTTATGTAAGCGAACTTGATGGGTTTTTAGCATCGAGTATTAGTATGTGTTCAGTATTTAAAAAGGAAGTCACTCTGATGTATGCCAGTAGTGCGCTTCGGTAATTTCTACAAGATAGAAATTAACGGGGTGTTACAATTGGTATCAGAGCAGTTCGACCTAGTCGGACTTAGAATCATGAGTCTCTTAAGTCCTCTAAGTGTGATTCCTCTTAGTATGCTATTAGACGTTTAGCCTGATCAACTAAACACTTTGTGCATATTTCGCAGAATCATGGCTGGTGGAAGTAGGAGAAGCGTCCCTGTCAATCCTCAATCCGAATGGATGCAGAATGTCATCGAGACGCAACAAAAGATGATGAATGACATGATGCAAATGCAGCAGCAGCAGATGGCTCAAATGGCCCAAATGCATCATGAGATGATGAATCAACAGCAACCGAATGTTCAACAACCTCCTCTGGAAGATCCGAATAGGGCTTACTTTCGTTTCCAGAAGATGAATCCCCAAAGTTTTAAGGGAGAACCTGAGGCAATGGTATCTCATTTCTGGTTGGATTCAATGGAAAAGATTTTCAGGACTCTTCAATGCAGCGAAGAAGAGAAGGTTCTCTTTGCCGCCCATATGCTCGAGGAAGATGCTCAAACCTGGTGGACCAATGCTCATGAACTAATGGTGAATCAGGGAACTCCGGTTACCTGGGCCAACTTCAAAGAAATGTTTTCTGGTCACTTCTTCCCTCCGGTGATGAAGTTAAGCAAGCAAGCCGAGTTTGTTAACTTGAGACAAGGAGAGATGTCAGTGGGTGAATTCACCGCCAAGTTCGAAAGGCTGTCGCAGTTTTATCAATTAGCAAAGCATGCTCCTAATGATGAGTGGAAGATGCAGATGTACAAAGCAGGTCTTCGTGCGGATGTGGCCCAAGGTCTTAGCTCTTATACTATGACCAGTTATGCTGGATTGGTGCAACAAGCTTATGTTGCAGAGGCAGATCTCAACAAGATGTATGAGGAAAGGAAAGCGTATCGGAAAGAGAAGAGGAAAACCTTGGAATTGTCATCCCCAAGTGATGAGCCGGGGAGTACCTACAACAAAGGAAAGCAACCTACAGCATCCGAACTACTAAGGTCCGGTAAGTGTCCGAAATGCGGGAGGCCTCACACCGGAGAGTGTCGTTTGGGGTCCACTGTGTGTTACTACTGCAAGGAAGAAGGGCATTATGCTAACGAATGCCCGGTGAAGAAGAGGAATCGAGAAGGGAATTCTAACTCTGCAAGCGGAAAGGTATTTGTGTTGGACGCTCAGAAAGGCGAAGCCGATGCCGGATCAGCGAAAGGTATATTGCGTGTTGTTTGTTTTGATTGGTCCAATTTTGAGGACAAAATTTTTAAAAGTTGGGGTGATTGTAATATCCTCAATTTTTAAAAATTTAAATTAATTGACATGAGTTGATATTTAGTGATTTTATTAACTTGGTTAAAAATAAAATGTTTTGATAGTGAGTTACTTGATTCAATTAATTATGAGATAGTTGATGATCAAGTAAATAATGTATGATGTTGATTGTTTGCTATATATTATGATAAGAAATCATTGATTTAGTAATGGGTTAGAAGTGGTTTAAGTGGGAGTCAAATGAGGGTAGGATAGTCCATTCCTTCCCATTTTTCTTTTAGCTTGCTCACTTAAATTCTCCTGCTGGCCACACACACACTTAAAAGCAAAACATTCCAGAATTTTGAGAGAAAGGAAAGAAAGCAAAAACAGAGGGCTGAGAGAGGAGAGAGTGCGTGAGGAAGAAGGGAAAGGGAGGAGAGGATCTAGTCTCAACCATCATGCATGTCTCAACTATCACCACCATTCATCTCCATATTTCATGCTCTTCCATTTGATACCACTTTTGAAGCCATAGACCACCTACTGTACCAATATCACGAATTGGGTTTTCTGTTGTGAGTTACTAGAAGCTGTTTGTTGAAGTTCTTGGTGCAAGCACAGAATCCAGTGAAAAACCCGTTTTACCTACCTTCAGTGTTTCGTTCGTATCTCCCTGAGTACGACTCCGATCATCGTGATTCTTGTCCCTCTGGAAACTAGACACAAAGCTCTTCATTTTGGGCACAAGAACCGCATGATTTCATTGAGAAATGAGAGAGATATCATGCTCACAACTTTCGGATTAAGAATCAGCCACTGTTCCGAAGCAGTCCCTTTGTTTTGTTGATATCTTCCAAACCACTGGTTGCATGCAAGTGAATCTTTCTCCATCAGAGAGTAGACAAAATTCCCTTCACCGTAGACCCTCGTTTTGCTAAGATTGGTGGAGATTTGAGTGAGTTACGCTCGTTGCAAATTGGCGTTTAGTTGCTGGAAACAGCAGGAGCAGTTTCCGTTAGTTCGTGTTCGAGAAGTTTCGGCGTAGGAAGTATCGTCGTCACGAAAAGGTGAGTTCTAATACTCACTAGGATTGTTTTCAGCCTTTGCATTTTAATTGAGTCGCGAATTTGTGAAAATCCGATGCGAAACCGTTTTGCGAAAATATCGTTTGAATCATGAGATTGATAAATCGTTGGACTGAAATTGTGATTAAAATTGCATGATTGAGTGTGATTGTTGAATGAGTATTATTGATTGTACTGAATGTACTGGTTTCCATGTCTGTATTGATGTGTTATCAAGTTTGAATGTGAATCGGAATGGACATGGGAACGATCGGAATAGAAAAGAAAACGCGAAAACAGTTTTTCTGAAATCCAGAGAGTCACGCACGGATCGTGTGTATGGGCGCACGGGTCGTGCGTGAGACTCTGAAGCTCATGGTGCCGTTTTTGAAAACGCGCACGGGTCGTGCGCCATAGCGCACGGACCGTGCGTATCCTTCTGATGCGATATTTTAAAATACGTTCTAAGCTATTCCGATTGGTTCCAAGTCTCTTCTAATCCACTCCTCAAGGTTTCCCAACGATGGAAACACATTAGTATTATGAATTCAGTTATGATTGAGTTGAGTTCATGTGATGTATTAGAAGTTTCATGCTATGATTGTGATTGAGATATAAGTTATACCGTGGATGTTTTTCAATGTGACTGATGTATTGTGCTGGATTGACTGGTTTAGTAAGATTGATAAGTTAAGTTAGCAAACCTTAGTAATCCATGAGAGATCACTTAATAATTAGACTTAGTTAGTAATTAGATCACCTTAGTAATAAGTTTATGTTCAGTTCAGTTCATTGTTCAGTTAAGTTATTGTTATGTTTAAGTTCATTGTTGAGTTCAGTTCAGGTATATCATCATATATACCTTTTAGTCGGGGTGACGACCCTATTCAGTTTAGTGTGCTAGGGGAGAGGCAGTCATGAGCCTTATGAACCTAGGCCCCATTAGGGACCCAGCCGATTAGTGGGGACGGGTTCACCGGAAGCTTATTATGCCAAGTGACCGGTGACACGCTATAACTTTAGTTAGTGTTGTTTCTTGTAACCGGCTTGAGGGTTATGAGGACAGCGTTTAGTTTAGTTATGAGTTGCGTCTTGTAACCGGCTTGAGGGTTATAAGGACAACTTCAGTTAGTTAGCCACATAGTCAACTTTGAGGACTATGATTTATGAGTTAGAATCAGAATAATGAATAAAGCATAATTGAACCGAGAGGATTAGTAAGGGGTCGCGATAGAACTCACTGAGACAAGTTGTCTCACCCAATCCATTGTTGTTGTTTTTCAGTTAAGCAGGGAAAGATGAAGACCGTGAGGCACGGCTATGGAGACGCTTGAGGAGCAGTTGCTATCTTTGTTTCTTTATGTCTTGAATTTCAGTTTCCCTTGTATTTCTGTATTTTGTATTCAGTTTCTTAGATGTACGATGGTACGACTTATGTTTTTAAGTTGTAAATCGCTTCCGCAGACTTTCGGTTTTGAGTACTGAACACTAGTTGAGGGTGTAAGGACCGCTTTATGTATTTTATATTAAGTTATGTAAGCGAACTTGATGGGTTTTTAGCATCGAGTATTAGTATGTGTTCAGTATTTAAAAAGGAAGTCACTCTGATGTATGCCAGTAGTGCGCTTCGGTAATTTCTACAAGATAGAAATTAACGGGGTGTTACAAATAGTAATAAAAAATACACCATTTTTAACACAATTAGTATTATTATAAAATGAAATTCATCCAAGTCACACAAAATAACATAAATAACCAGTTAAATTATATTAATAGTGAACTTATAAAAATACTTATAAAATAATAAGTAAATTGGTAAAATGAAAAACATGCTTGATTTGGCAAATTTTATATGTTAAAAACATTTTAAGAAAGAAAGTCTCATGTTTTTATCAAAATAAAGAAAATCTTATTTTTAATTTTTACTCCATATCGTTAATTTTTATATTAAAATAATTTAATTTTACGTAACTTTAATATGAATTATAAGTGAATATTTCTTTCATTGTGATATTTATCATTATAACTTCATATTTCCTCTCTCTTAAATACATCATTGAATTGCATTTTTAATGTAATAACCTCATGTTTTATTTTTTATAAATTCATCTTGCCCAAATGGCTAAATTCAAAACTTTGGTCTAAAAGAAATAATAGTAATAAAAAATACACCATTTTTAACACAATTTCTATTGTTATAAAATGAAATTCATCCAAGTCACACCAAATAATATAAATCTAATTTCCTATGTTGGTGTTTTTTTTTTTGACAATTGGTTGTGTTTCTTAAGTGATGTGATTTATGTAAACTCCACTTATAGGGTTCTAGTAAGTAAACAGTTAAATTATGTTAATATTGAACTCACAACAATACTTATAAAATAATTAGTAAATTCGTAAAAGGAAAAACATGCTTTATTTGGCTAATTTTATATGTTAAGAATATTTTAAGAAAGAAAATCCCATATTTTTATCAATAGAAAGAAAATCTCATTTTTAATTGTTACTCAATATAGTTAATTTTTATATTAAAATAATTCAATTTTAGATAACTTTTATGAATTATAACTGAATATTTCTTTAAATTGCGATATTTATCATTATAATTTCACATTTTCTCTCACTGAAATACATTATTGTATTGTGTTTTTATGTTTTAAACTCATATTTTATTTTTTACAAATTCATCTTGCCTTAAAAACGGCTAAATTAAAAACTTTGATCTTTTTTTTAGCAAATGGAAAGGAGCCTCGATGAAGAGAGCCCCCCAAATTTATTAGATAAAAACAGAAAATACAAAAAAAGCAATGGGGGACATAAACCAGAACCCTTGCACAAAGTTAATCCTTAAACCTAGCCTTAGAACGGGTGGTGATTGGGAAACCAGCACTATCCTTCTTTCTCAGCCTTTTATTCTGGACTTTGTGATTACAGCTTCAAAATCCGAGCCCACAGCTGGCTGGATATTGTCATCTGCCAAACTAATTATTTGTCCATTGAAATTATTAATTAGAGTAATTTCTTTCTAGCCATATTTTGTGATTAGGAATAAAACTTTGATCTTGAAAAAATTCATCCATTGAAAACTTTGATCTAGAAAGAAATTACTCTATTACATTTTTAGTAACTATTAGCTAAACTAATTATTTGTCAAAATATGAGTTGTGGTAATTATACCATTTTTTATATACACACGTTAATATATTATTATTATTATATTAGTATTATTATGCAGCTTTATATATTATTATTATTATTATTATTATTATTATTATTATTATTATTATTTCTATTTTAGTTTTTTGAATGTGTTATTTTATTGTAACTTCGGTTTCGACTTTTCTTTCCCCGTTTTCCGTTAAATACTCCTAAGCGATTTGTAGATTTTTCATATTACAAATTTTAAGCATAACTCGAATTCTTCATTTCTTTGGAGAGTCGTGGTAAATGCTTAGGTGTATGCAAGTCAAAATATCCAGTTGTTAAGATTGGAGTTTGTCGTAAATTTTGGAGACACATTTGGATTCTTGGATGTAGTCCTCTCTGTGATAACTTGGCAGCATCAATCTCTCTAAATAAAGTCGATTTCCTGTTAGGTTTGATAATATTAACGATTGCTAGAAGTGGAGTATCATTTTTAGCAGCTTATTCCTCACTGTAGTAAATATGTCTCCAAAGGACGATTTATCTAATTTTTCTTGTTGGAAATTGTTTCAGGATGGTTACGCTAATCTCAAGGCTGCCTATGATTGGTTACAAATTCATCATTAGGAGTTTGAAACTTATCAGAATCCAAATTTTCAAAATTAGTTTCTTCTTCTGGAAATTTGCTCATGCGAAAATGCTGACTAATTATGAATCCATTGTATATTCCATCAGAGATTGTGAAGAGATCAAAGAACTTTGTTCGAACATTATTGATCTTAATACGCGTGGTAAGTTCTTTAGCCTTGGTTTACGTAATTGGATAGATTGGGATTTGTGCAATAAAGTATTGACCTCGTTCTTCATAATAAGCTGGTATTTTTTTGGAGTTGTTGTACATGAAATTTCGAAAAGAAAAAGTGCACTTTTTTCTCTGTAATAAATACAAGTTCTAGTAATGGACTATATTTCAAAATTAATAATCAGATATATTATATTCTTCCTAACAAAAATTTTATTAGCTATGATGTCACTTTACATCAATCTAATCTGATTAATGTATCTTGGACTCCGCCTCTTATTGGATGTTATACAATTGATATTGTTGCCTTCAATACTTTTACAGGTAGCACAACCTATAGAGGTATTGTTTCAGACTCAAATGACAACTTTGTGAAAACTTTCTATATGAAAACGGGATCCGACAATGCAGTATAGCCTAGGGTTTGGGCTTTTAGAATTGAAATATCTTTAGCTCGTCATTTGGAGTTTAAATGGGTGGAAATTGAAATGGACTCAAACATATGGTCAATTCTGAAATTTCAAATAATGCATACCTTCAAGTTTTTCTAACAGGTCAAATCTAATCTACGCCAATAGGACCAAATAGTTTCTTTGAGACATCTTTATAGGGCGGTCAATAGATGTGCTAACTATCTCACTAATTTAGGCCACTATGGCTCTACAGATTCGAGTGGCCCAATTGTGATGTTTGTGGTAACTGTGTGGTGGGATTCTTTAGCTCTGAGGGGCACGTGGATGCCTTGCTAACCAAACTTATGTGTATCTTTCATGGGTTGTCCTTGACCTTTTAGTTAGGCTATAAGACAGTGGCTGAATCTGACTCCCTTAGGGCATTTAACGCTTTTCTCTAGGATAAGGACTACCATGCAATCCACAGTCATGGTGTAATATTAACCCCGATCGAAGAGTTCCTTAGTTAAGTTTGAGATGCTGTGATCACCTGTATGTATTGGGAGGTGAATAACTGCACTAACTTCTCATCTAGAAAAATAGCAACATTATTGGGAGGTGAATACTAAAAAAAAAGCTTTTTAAAATCCTAAACCAATACACAGCCTTGGAATTTGATCACTTCTTTTGAATATTGTTTTGAATCTAGATTTCGACTAATTTGTGTGAATCTCTATTATTTTTTGCTTTCATTTGTATATTGTATTAACCTCATAAAAAAACACCCACCAAGAAAATTTTGTGAAGAAAAATTTTCAATTAAATAATGTCAATTTAGAAATTACTCAAATGAATAAACCATGAAAGATTTGGATACATTGAATTATATTATAAATTTTATATTTACCATTTCTCTAGAAGAATTTATTTTTCAAAAAATATCTAGTTGGTGTGTCTTAAACCCTATAAATAAGACCCCTTGGCATGAAGTAAAACCATTAAGCTCATTCATATTATTCTTCATTTCCTTTACTTATTCACTCTATTCTTCATTCATCTTTCAGAACTCTTATCAAACACCATGAGCTCATTGCCCAGCAGCTCCTCCAACTCCGCCATGGACAATTTCCTCGTTGAAACTCTCATGGACAGGCTTCAAGTTCGCGATCCAGTGAACAATCCTTTGGTCTCCCAGTCATTAGAGGACTACCTCTATGGGGACTTTGAGCATGAGGAAGATGACAGGGAAATCATCCCTTATCAAGGAAATATGGAGGAGGTCATCATGGAGGAGCGAAAGCTGGAAAGAGAAATCATCAACATCATCGTCAATGGCAAGGGAGACTCCCTCATGCCAAATTCGGGACAATCTGTGTCTCTGCTTGGTCATAGCATTTGTGTTGGCTGCGAAAAAGATGATCACGGTGATTCCATGGTGTGGGAGTGGCACGGCCACATCTCGGCCTACATCGAACTGCCTGAACAGTATCGCTATTCTCTTGAGTATATCTACGGTGTCTACACGCAGAGGCCTGCACCCAGAACTCGCCCCGATGCTGCTGGTGAAAAAAAGGAGGAAGAGGAGAAGAGGGATCAGGGTCTAACGGACCTGATTGAAGAGAGCAAGGATTCTAGTAGAATCCTACACCGCCACCTAAATGCTCGCTCTCCTCCGAGGTACCTAATTTTATTTGTCAGTGCAATTATTTTTGATTCCTTTTATTTCATTTTGCCGCTTTTTATTCAATTTTGAGTTTCTTTGATCACTTGATGTGTTAATTGGTCTTCAGTTGTTTATTTCTGTGTCCAGAATTTTAATTTGTTGTTTCATATTTTATGTCTTTGGTTGTGCATCTACCTTGGATTGTGTGTTTTATGTGTCTTTGTGTTCAGGTTGGTATGATTAGATGTTAGGAATAAGTTCCCCCTAAACTACTTTCAAGTTTTTGATTTGATTTTGATTTTAGATTATTACCTGAGGAAATTATTTAGCATTATTACTTGTTTTTTCTGCATTGAGTGCAGCATTACCCCTGAATTAAACGTTTTATGTGTTTACATTTGACGTCTCTCATGTTATTCTCTGCTGAATTTGACAGGTATTGAGCATTTCTTCATTGTAATTTAAAATTCAAGGGGTTGCTAGCAAAGATTCTTCATCACCTTGTTCCCTTTGCAATTCGTGCAGTGCTGCTAGCATCAGAGTTGGAAACTAAAGTGCATAACAGAAAGATATAGAGAGATTCAATTCTGTTAGGAAGTTAGATCTAGATTATTGGCAATTATTAGGTGTGCTGAGGCGCATCATCTAGACTAGGCTGAACTCTCCACTTAGCTATAAATTATACTTTCCAATGTAATTGTAATTCATTCAGAATCAATATGCAATTCTGTTTCATTTCTGTTTTTCGAGTTTCATAACATGGTATCCACTACTTTTCTCTGAATGTAACACCCGGTATTTCTAAAACAAAGAAATACGAAGAATTACCTAAACATACATTTTGGTTTATCGTTGCAAGAAAAAGCGGAAACTTACACATCATTAATCAAATTCGAGTCACAAAACCGAATACAGAAACAACATCAGAATCAAAAACAAGGATGAAAGACTAAATCTCCATTGGGCCGACTTCTATATTCAATATAATCTATATCTATTGTTGTTCTATAACCCGTTTTGATGAATACGATACTAGACATCCGGCGTTATAATACAGTACCAAGTTGGACATGTAATCCGTTTTATTATTCAAAAACATGTACTCACACGCGGTCTACTTTTCGGTTTTTCAAACGATTATAGTTTTCCAAAACCTTTTCTCAAAATCATGTTGATCACCTTCAAAACAATGATTTTATCAAAGTAATATCATCACAATTGGTTGGAAGAAACATTAGAAGAGGTTTGGACTCAAAAGGAGCGGTGAAACGAAATTTTGGCAACCGGTGGCAGAAGGTCTTGCACGACCCGTGCCAGACCTTGCACGACCCGTGCTAGACTGAAATTCCACATTTCAGTTCAAACAGAAAGTCTAGCACGACCCGTGCTGCCTGTAGCAGATTCGTTATTTGTTTGTTTCGTTCCGTTTCACTTCTCCGATCGCTTCCAATCGAAACCCAATCCAATTTCCAACAAAACAATCAAAAATTCCAGCAGTATACCAGTACAATCTTAGTTCATACAATCACATATAAAATTCGATAAAAACCGTAAAACGTTATTTTTCGGAAAACGGTTTCGAGTCAATAATCTTTCGAAATCAAAATACCGACTTCAACCAACATTTCAACAACAAAACATAAAACCCTAAACGTGAGTAAAACTCACCCGGAATGACGAAGTCACAACCAATCGAAATTCCACGCAACGCTCAAGACGAGTATCCACTCGAACGGTCCCCGTAACGGCTCCTCTCAAACACCAAGCACTTCAATTTCGAATTTTACACTCTTGAGGCTTCAAAACAGCAACTCAACTATCTCCTATGAGCCTTAAATCCAAATGTAGTGAATTTGTTCCAAACAACAATGTAGCTTCACAATTTCACTCTCCTTAGCTCCAATTTAACATGCAAGCCTTCAAGAAGGAGAAAACCCAACTTTGAGCTTCAAATACCAACAATGGTGAAATGAGAATGAGGGAGTTTCAGCTCATGAAACTTGTACCATTAGAAAGAGGAAAGAAAATGGAGAAGAATGGTAGCAAGAAAACTCACATGCAATGAGAATGGTGATGTTTCCTCCTCCCTCATTCTTCCTTCACCTTCGCCTCCTCCTCTCTTCTCAACCCCTATTTCTTTCTAATTTCTGGATATTGTTTAAATGAGGGTAAAATTACCATTTTGCCCTTATTACCAAACCATCACTTAACCCACAATTAACTAATAACCCTTATTAAAATCCTTGATTATGATCTTAAGGAAATTGAAAGGCATGATTGTTGAAGAGTAATTTGGGGTTAATGATTTGAAGATTGTGGAAATGACTAAAATGCCCTTGGTTCCTTAATATCCATTTAGGTCCATTTTAATCCATCAAATACCCATCAATCCATATGACTTAGCAATTTGAATAACATCTCCATAATCCTAGCATGATTAGGACCCAATCTGTTATTTCATCAATGACACTTCCTCATTATGAAATTAAATGACGATTTTACCCTTGTGCTCTAATTCCCACAATGATTCACACAATTCGGATAAATTGCGTGTATTTCATATAATTGAGCAATTCAATATTGCTTTCGCGAGATTATCATATCCATGACTCAATTTATCATTTAATCGAATAATAAATCGCCAGTTAATTTCGTAAACTGAAATTAACGAAACAGGGATGTTAGAATCACCCCAATTTGAAAGATTTTGTCCTCAAAATCGTTCCAATCCTCTATACCTTGTTGACACGAAATTTTATCCGATAATGGACTATCCCTACCTTTCGATTGCAGACACTAACAGTTATGTACCAATGGTATACCTACAAGCTGTTGAGAACACAACCTTATATATAGCTTAGGGTATTTATACGGCCTTCACTATCAAAGCTAAAAACTCAGAAGGTTCCTGCTTAGCCGTAGCTTGAATTGGGAGAAACGATGTCTATGAGAGTATTACCTTGAAATCAAACCATGCAGTATCCGGAAGAACAGTTTTCTTCTCTTCCTGAGTTACGCTTACATAAGCGCTCTTGACTCATTTTACTAAAAATTTTGACTGAAGTAAACATTGTTATTTTATAAAATAGGTTGACTCTCAGTCCAAATGAATGTAGAAAACGATTTTTTTCTTGCAACTCGACCCAAGAAAACTCTAAAATCGTAGTGAAATGTCCTTTCATTACATTAATTCCAAAAACTGGAAAGTATTATCGTTCCATTTGGATAAAAATTCTTTTCAATGGGGTTTTCAAATAATGATGCTTTGAAAAAAACCGATTATCCAAAACGTTAATTCACCCCAACTTATAAATGACCTTGCTCAATGCACGACCTTTCAACAAAGCGGTAATCTCATTCTCTGATTTTAAAATTTCCTATGTCGAAAGTGAGAATAAAAGTGTTACTTTGTAGAAATCAACCATTTGTGTGATCAAAAACTCACAAATTTCCCTTATCGTGCTTGAGTTGGGCTCCTTTTCGATTAAAAATTATTTGATTCGTTGAGGAAGGAATCAGGAAAGACATTGAGACGAAAGGAAGGCGGATATTTTATTTTAAAATAGGGACAGAGTCAGGTGCTCAGATCGGGCCTTATGGCGCATGATTCAGGCTCCCAATTCTGTACCTATGTCGAAAACGTTGTTTTTCTTAAACCGCTATTTTATTCGATCCAATTCATTTTCTTTCAATCCTTTTCTCGAATTAGCCCAAAGATAAAACTTCAAGGTTAATACAAAGAATTGCATTTCGTGATAAAAATCAGGCATGAATCAAATGTCTCGAGAGACTACACAAAATGGTTATAGGATTCACTATCAAGGACTCATGTGTTATACACTCACTGTCCAATCATTTAGTCTCAGGCAGACATGTGGTTCATCCTCAGATATTCTTCCATCAAATTAGTGTAGTGGGTAAAGCTTTTTATTACACGTATCCAAACTGTCGGATTGTCGTAGAAACAATCTTGTACGTTGTGCCATAATCAGAACAACTCCAAATTCAGCACATACTTGCTCTCTTGACATCTAACCAATAGATTATCATAATGGAGAAACTAGTCTCGATCCGTCCAGCGGATCAAAGTCACGGTAACTTACTGTTAACCCTAACGAGATCAAGATTTCGATTGGAGTTTTACCTCAGTAGCGGAAGCTTGAACACTATAACTTCCGAAAGGTAATTGCCCTAACATGGCTTGATACCTCTCCTACTTGCAATTATATTCATATGTTAACCCAGTCTTCCATTACTTCAGAATTGTCTAAGTCAACGACTTATCCAATTTCAGCTGCCTTTCTAGATCAACCAGGCTAGAACTTTGATACCTATGCTTTCTTAGGTCTTGATCACTCAGACTCTAAGTGAATAAGAATTTCGGTATTAGGAATCTTACTAGAACGATGTAAGGTTTTCCTTAGAAGGTAAGATTTAGTGTCATCTTAGGAAATCCTTGGTTTATCGATTAACTTTCACTACAAAAAAAGCAGGATTAGCGACAAATTTTTCCGTCGCTAATGGTCCAAAATCCGCCGCTAATGTGACTTAGCGAGGGATTAGCGACGGACAAAATCCGTCGCTAAAAAGAGCCTCGCTAATGGTTAGCGACGGAAGTTAGCGACTGAACTTAGCGAGGGAATTTGGCGAGGGAAATTCCGTCGCTAATCACCTCGTAATCCGTGTTTTTTTGTTAAAAAAAGCAGCCTTCGTCATTAAAGTATATTATAAAATTAATGTTATAATAATTATTATAATATTATAATATTATTAATATTCAGTATATTATAAAATTTTTGTTATAATATTGTTAAAAAATTATTATCAAATTATTGTGAAATATGGTGGTGGTGGTGGTGGTGGTGAAAAATGGGAAGGAGTTTTTGTAGAGAGAGAGAGACGGTTACAGAGAGAGGAGTGAGGGTGGAAGTTAATTTTGTGGTGGTAGTGGTGGTGGTGGTGGTGGTGGTGGTGAAATATGGGAAGGAGTTTGTGTATAGAGAGAGAGAGAGAGAGAGAGAGAGAGAGAGAGAGAGAGATAGACGGTTAGAGAGAGAGGGGTATGGTTAGAGAGAGGAGTGAGGGTGGAAGTTAATTTTGTGGTGGTAGTGGTGGTGGAGGTGAAATATGGGAAGAGGGTTTGTGTGTGTAGAGAGAGAGAGAGAGAGAGAGAGAGAGAGAGAGAGAGAAGTGTGAGGATGAGAGGAGCTATGATGTGGTGGTGGTGTGGTGGTGTAGGGTGGGTTTGGGTAGAGAGAGGAGAGTAAGGGAGAAAGAGAGTGAAGTGTGAGAAAAGAAAAGAAGAAGAGAAGAGAGAAGAAGATGAGGATTCGGTTTAATAAAAAAATATAGAATTAGCGACAGATTTTAAATTTAGCGACGGATTTAAAAATGCGCAATTTCCAAGGAATTAGCGACGGATTTTTTGCAACGGATTTTAAATTTAGCGACGGAATTTAAAATGGTGCAATTACCAAGGTCTGCACAGCGGTCACGTTGTAGCGACCGAAAAATCTGGGTGACGGATTCCTCGAAGGTTCAAAAATGAAGCCGCCACCAAAGTTTTGTTTAAGGGCAAACATTGGAAAATCCCTTTTGGAATGGATAAGGGTTCTTGAGACCAGATTAGGGTTCGGGAGTCGGTTATGCGTGGGGAAGGTATTAGCACCCCCACGACATCCTTCCTAAGGAAGGTTACCTGCTAATTAGTTGTAGAAGCGAAAGTTAATTTTGAAAACATTTATTTTCACCCTTTTATTGTGAATTAAAAAGAAAGAAGAAAATTGATATTTTATTTGAATTTAAGAAAGGGATTATTTAGGAAAAGACTAAAAAAAGTTTTTTATTAGTGCAATTTACAGAGGTCGGCCGCCCTCTGCTCCTACGTATCTCTTGGTAGAGAATCAAATCACACGTAGTTCTTGGTAGAAAACTTTGTTTATTGGTGTATTTTATTTAGAGATTTTAGGACTCCCGAGTGATCAGTTCATTTGTCCTAAAATGCTAACCCAACTGTACAGTCGGCTTAGTCCCCTACTTTGTAAAAAGGGAGTTTTTTTTTAAGTTTGGAAGATAGTTTGATGTGTGGTGGTTTGATTTTATTTGAATAGGGGTTTTAGGACTCTTGATCTGTACGGTTCATTCGTCCTAGAACGCTGACTAACCCGACTGTACAGTCGACTTAATCCCCTATTTTTGAAAATTTGATTTGTGGAAAGAAATGTGTTTGTGTTTATTTTAATTTAGGAATTGTTTGTTTTAAATAGGTATTTTAGGACATGATCCGTAACGGTTCATTAGTGACCTAAAAAGCAGACTAACCCGATTGTACAGTCGACTTAGTCCCCTATTTATATTTTTGAAAATGAAATATTCATCTATTTATTTTTAGGGTTAAATATGTTTTTAGTCCCTACAAAATCGGCTCCTTCTAAGTTTAGTCCCTACATTAACGAAATAGGCGTTTTGGTCCTCATCTTATTTTTTCGTTTTCAATTTTAGTCCCTCATGACTTTTAATAGCGCTTCAAAACTTTTAATAGCGCTTTTTTGACGTTTTGTAAGCGCTATTAAAAGGTTTGAAGCGCTATTAAAAGTCACGAGGGACTAAAATTGAAAACGAAAAAATAAGATGAGGACCAAAACGCCTATTTAGTTAATGTAGGGACTAAACTTAGAAGGAGCCGATTTTGTAGGGACTAAAAACATATTTTACCCTTATTTTTATGGGTTTTTTTGTAAAAGAAAATAATAAAAACGAAAACAGAGGGTGCAATAGTAAAATGGGGTGCAGTTTGTAGAAGGGAGTTGTATTATTAAAACTGGGTGTGAAAAGCAGTAGCCCAGTTTGTAGACTGGTCCACGAATTCATGGGCCTTTCAGGGGGGAGGCGTATACAGGAAAATTGGAGTGTAAGTAGTATTCTGAGTTAAAATGAAAAGACGAAAATATCCCTAGGTTTCCACACTATATAAGGCATTCTAAAAAACCTAAACCTAATTCCTCCTCAAACTCTCTCGCGGCGCCGTCCCCATCCCATTCCCTCTCAACCCTAATTCCTTAATTCCCTAATCTCTCATCAGCCGCACCACCCAAAACGTTGAGAGAGAGAAGATGCGACCTGTGTGATTCCCAGCGAGGGAGAGGAGAGATGAGGGCGACTGCGACCGTGACAGCCTCGTGGAGGAAGGAAAAAAACGAAGAAGGAGAGCGAGATGAGTGACGGTGGAGGGAGAGAGATTTCCGGCGGGAGAGAGGGAGAGCGACGGTGATGAACTGAAGACCATCGTGACTGTGTTCGCAGCAAAAGGGTTCGTGATGGTGATGGGTGTTGACGACGGTGATGCGACGCCGGAGAAGAATGTCACGACGGTGCGATGGGACGATCGGTGGCAGCGACGGCTTGGTGGCAGTGACGGCTTGGGCTGACTGTGGTGTTTCGACGACGGTGTTTGGTTTGGATTTCGCGCGTGATGGCTATGATGGGAAAGGAAAACCAAAGGAAGGTGACGGCGTGGTGGTCCACGGGTAGTTCACGGTGGCGACGACGGCGCGTTTGGGGAGACGACCATCGTCACGGTGGTCGGAGCTGAACGGTAACTTTCTGATTCTATTTTTCCTTTGTTTCGTTTCCTCCTCCCTGCGCCCTATTCTGTTTTTTTCTTCTTTCCTGATTTCGTTTTTAGGGTTTCGAAAATCCCCAAATCTACTTCTCATTTTTGATCTGTTTCCTATATGTCTTTTGTTCTAGACCCTAACTTTGGTTCAATAACAGTAACACAAATCTTACCCTAAATTAAGACTGAAGCTATATTATTCTTTAAAACCTTAATGTCTATTATTTAATGCAAAACAATCCTAGCTTCGCTTAACCCTGTGCCCTATTTTTAAATCATCACCTATCCTAGATGTTGGTTCCTACTTTAGTTCGTATGTACAAATATAATTTTTACAGAATAGTCTGTTTCAACCTAATTTAATTCTTGCTTATGCAACCTAATCTGTTCATAGCCCTAACTTATTTACAGTATAAGTACTCATAGCAAAAACCTAAACTGGATAACATATCACGTTCCTGAAATTCCTTAAACTTAAAAGAAAGCCAAAACATTTTAACCAACCTCTTTTCCAGCCTCTGTTTGGTTTTCTGTTGCCTGTTGTTAGTATTTGCCTGTTGTTGTTACGCCTGCTACTGTTGTTCTTTGTTTCCTTACTGCTATGGCTGCTGTCCCCCTTTTCAGAATTTTGGTGATTAGGGTTTCAGTACGAAACCCTAATTTTTGCTCCGAGTTTTTCTCAATTTCGTGTCTGTTTTTTTTCTATTTGTGTTTGGTTTTCTCTGTGATTCAAGCTCGTTTTTATAGGCAAATTTTAGGTTTAGCTATTAATTTCCTGATTCTAATTTGATTTTATTTCCTATTTTGCAGGTTTTGGGCTTGGGTTGGAGAAGGTGGATGCTTGGTGAGCAAGGAAAGGAGCTAGGGTTCAGCTGCTGCCTTTTTCTCATTTTTTGTAATTTTTGTAATTTTCGTTTTTCTATATTTTTTTGTATTTTGGGACTTTTGGACAATTGTAATATTATTTTTTGTAATTCTAATTTTATTTAGTTTTTTTGGTGATTTATGATTTATATTTTTATTTTTTAAAAAAATAAGTGAATAAAAACAAAGTGAAGTTGGGCCAGAACCAAGAACGAAAATCGGGCCCAATCAAACAACGCGTTAAAATGAGGCCCAATTAGAAGAATAGGTCCATTACAACACATTATTAAAATAGGCCCAAAGATGTCAAGTATAGGCCCAATTAGAGAACTACCAAAATCAGGCCCAAAATGTTGGACCTAGGCCCAATTGGACAAACTGGTCCAAATTAAGACATCGCTTTCGTAATGATATTCCTTGGGACCTATGACATGCGGACTAAGTTAAAATGATTGCGAGAAAAAAGTGATCGGACAAAATTGGGGCATAACAGCTGCCCCTCTTTATTTATATTTTACTAGAAAAGGTGAATGGTTTTCAGATTTTCGTAGTTGAAATAAAAGTAAAGATAGAAAAGACGCCAATTTTGTCTGCTTAGGGGGAAGACGAGTTAGGGAAACGAGGGACGATTAACACTTGGCGTGTTAACCGAGAACAATAAAAAAATGATCACTGGGGACCTGGAGGAGCACTGGGGATCTGGAAGAGCATTTGGGCTTTAAGGGAGCACTGGGGCTCCAAGGGGTCGCCTAAACCCTGAAGGACCATTTGGGGTCCAAATGTGCACTGGGGCTTTGAAGGATCACTGGGGGTCCAAAAGAGCACAAACTAGCAATGGTACTAGTAAAATGGTATGCTCGGGGGTGGCCTTTTTCGAGCGGCCAGAGGGGCAAGATCAGGTCGTTGACCTAATTTGCTCACCTCGAAGGACGTCTGCCATGTCTTAGGCTGACACAGCTAGTCTGAAGGACCTGGGGTCGGGTGATCCGTCGCGCTCAGTGGCGACATAATGATCTTGAAGGTAGAGTTCGAAGTCGTTGCTTTGACATACTGGGTCGAACTGAACTGATGGACCTGGGGTCGGATGATCCGTCGGTTGCTCGATAACGCGACGTGCAATCTGGAATGAATGACCATTGGAGGTCTAAATTAAGAAAGCACTGGGGCTTCGAGGGATTGTTGGGGGTCCGAGACTCTGAATTGTGATATGAGACCAGTCCTTGGAGCACTGACTTTGAGGGAACAAACTATTGGGTTTGACACATGGCATACTTGCCTAAAACATACCTAATGAATGCATTTACCTGAGAAGGGAAAAGCTATCTATATTTGGCATGTCTAAAAATGCGATGAATGATGCATGCGTGCAATATAGGTATGTGAAATGGTAGGTGTCCAGTGGGATGAATGAAACGTGGCAGATGATGTGAGTTGAAGTTGGTGGAACATGGAGGTTGGCAATGCAATGTGTTTGATTTTTCTTTTGGCTTTTCTTTTTTTGCCTTTTTTTGATCTTTTTTTGCTTTTCTTTTTGGGCCTCTCTTTTTTCTGGTCCTTCAACTCGCAGGACTTCCGGCATGAGGCTATCAAGTGCATTCGTACTGCTAAGTCAATTGCACATGACTGGGACTTATCATTTAAGATGATCGCGCATTTATTGCTCTATTCCTGCGGTTCCTTTCTTCCTTATGGGTATTTTAATGAAAGACTATATCTCTTCTGTGATTCTCGGAAATTTCGTAACGATTGTAATGCTTTTGATTATGCCACATGTTTCACAATCCAGTATCAATTATCACAAAACATCATTTCAAAAATAGACGGAAGTAAAAAGAAAGGAAAGTGTTTGATATTGACATTGGAGGCCAAATGTGCAGAAGGCACACCGACTTAAGATTACGTCAGGAATTTCATTGAAAGAATAGGAAAGCTGAAATACTAAGCAGACTTCTCGGTAGTTAATGTCCTTGAAGTAACGGTGCCGACCACCCATGCTCACGACCTTTTTTTTTTAAACAAAAAGGAAAGGAGCCTCGTTAAAACCTTCTGATGCAAAACCCTCCTTAGGGATAAAAACACCAAGAAGGAAAGAGTACTCCCCCCAATTTCATTCAAAAATAAAAAGTAAAATTACAAAAAGCAAGGGGGGGACATAAACCAAAACCCCTGCAAACAGAAATTACAAAAATTATTGTCTGAAACGAAAAGAAGGAAGACCAACCATATTACGGTTAAAATCATCCTGAATAAAAGTGGGAATAGAATTCCACCATTGGAAGCCAGATAGGGTAGTTCCATGAGACGCGAGCTTATCAGCACAGTGATTTCCTTCCCGAAAAATATGAGTGCAACTGAAAGTCATGGATTTTAGAAGACCCATGCAATTCAGCCAGCGGTTGCGGATACTCCAAGGCACAATGGAATGAGACGAAATGGCCATAACAGCAAGCTGAGAATCACTCTCAATCCATAAACGATGCCAACCTTTATGGAAAGTCACCTCAATGGCTACCATGATTCCAACAAACGACCTTGATCACTCAACATCCGACTTTTGGAAGTGTTGATTGCCTCAATGTTGTTTAGTCCAACTTCCTGACCCTAATTTTTGCCTGGATTGTCCCTTTTAGATTTTCAATCCACCGGGTCGCTCTAACTTTTTCCTAGGCCGCCCTTCCGGGTTTTCAACCTAGCGAGCTTATTTTTGCTTGGCTCATCTTTCTCATTTTTCTATACTCCTTTTTTTTAGGCAGCGTTCACCGGGAGTGGGAGGTCTTCCCCGTCCATTTTTGTGAGAATTAAGGCTCTTCCAGAGAATGATTTCTTTACCACGTGAGGTCCTTTATAGTTCGAGGTCCATCTCCTGCGGGAATCCTTTTGGGTATGACTTTCTTGGGCACCAAGTCTCCTTAAAATTGTTGAGGACAGACCTTCTTTTGTTAAGTTTTCTTTGTTCTTTTCCGATATGGCATAAGACAACCGCTCTTTTGTTTGGTGAGGTTTAATGGAAGTACTACTCCCATCGTACGGGGTTGCCCCTGTTGAAGTATGAACGAGGTCTGATCTCCATGTAAGGTGAAATTTCACTATCATCCCTGATATTCTTTGTTTGTTGTCGCAACTGCCCCATTTGTTTTTTTTTTTGGGCAGTATGGGAAGAGATCATGATGCTCGTCTTGGAGTCCTTACATAGTCCTTTCACCATTGTCTGTGATGATCTTTTTAGGAAGGCCATAACGGCAGACCAAATTTCTTGACAATCACGGATTTGTTACACCAGTGGGCGTCTTATGTCAGACAAGGTGATGTAAGCGAACTTTCTTGATTTGCTATCCTTTTGGTGTGATGTTAATTTTAACCCCTTTTATCTTCTTCTGTGCCCAAGTTAATCATTTCATTTGATTCCACGCAAGGCTGGGTCACTTTATCCTTTTGTTCCATTATTCTCATTACCTCTGGAAGAGTTTCCCAGTTATCTTCAACATCTTCCTTGGTTTGATTAATGGGGTGATCAAAGTTATGACATGAGTTACCGACGTTGTTATTTTCAAGGACAAGTTATTTAGATCTGCTTTAGTAGAAATTGAAGAAGGATAAAAGAAAAAGTAAAGCGAGCAAATGAGTAAAGAAGGAATCTATTGGAGAATTCAAAATGCTATTTTATTAATATTGATACCGGAAAGAAACATGCGTGCCCTTATTGAAATGTCCTAAGGCTTTGGGCGGAGCCATAGGATTTGCATTACGTAACATTACTTTGAACCGAAAATCACAAGAAAATCAACAATCTCCCAATTCATAAGTGCTTCAGTTGCAGGACAAAGGCGCACAAGGTTGATGATGCTGTTTTTAGCCCTTTGATCGGCTTCAAAAGTATTGACGGATGACTTCTCATGCCCCTGGCAAAGGGTTAGCGCCTCCGTTCGGAGCATTCTCATTGAAGCTCAACCATTTGGATTCGATCAGATCCTGAATCACATGTTTCAGTGCCTTGCAGTTTTCTACTGAATGCCCAATTGCGCCTGCGTGAAATTCGCAAGTGGCGTTCGGGTCATAGCCTCTCGGGAAAGGAGGTTCAATGGGCCTCATCGGGCGGGGGGAGATTAGGTTGTGACTAGTGAGGTGGTCGAACAGATCTGAGTAGGATGCGGGAATTGGATCAAACTGTACATGTCCCCTTCCTGGGTAGTTTCGTGGTTTATGGCTTTTAGTGGTTTGGGTAGAGAGGTGCAGGGCTTGAGGATGGTTTTTGGAAGTGTAAGGCTTTCACTGATCTTGTTATGGAATTGGTTTCCCCTTCATTATTTCTAACAAATCCTGCGAAGGCCTTCTTTGGGTTATTGGTTTCGACTGAACCGTGAGAGATTTTCCCGTTTCTCATTCCCTTCTCCAACCTTTCTCCTTTGGTGATCATGTCTGAGAAGTTAGAGGATACGCTCCCAATTAATCTATCATAGAGGGGTGATTGCAACATATCTATGAACATGGATACCATCTCTTTCTCTAGTAGAGGCGGTGCTACCTGTGCTGCCGATCCTCTCCAACGCTGGGCATACTCCTTAAATGATTCATTGTTTCTTTTCACCATATTCTGCAACTGTGCTCTATCGGGAGCTGTATCGATGTTGTATTTGTACTATTTTAAGAAAGGATCAGCCAGATCTTTCCAACATCGAATGTGGGTGCATTCCAACCGCATGTACCAGCTTGAGGCTGCCCCAGTCAAGCTAAATGCGGCCATTCTTCTACAATACATAGTCAGATGGCTAGCGGGAGAAGTTACCCCTCTGTATTTGTTAAAGTCGGGCACTTTGAACTTGGGTGGGATAATCACATTAGGGACGAGACACAAATCATATGCATCCTTTGCCCCAACGTTGAATCCTTCCACAACTTTTAAATGTTCCTCTAGCACTGGCAGCTTATCTCTTGATTGAGGATCCTCTGTAAGATGGTCATGAGGAAGCCCACTCATACAGTAGTGTAATACCCTAATTTTGTCCTATCCAAAAAAAAAAGAAATTTTTTTTTTTTTTTTTTGAGAAAAATAATATTCTTCTTTTCATGCCATGTTTTTAGTTTGCTACAAGTTTTAATTTTTGAAAAAATAATAATAATCTTTTTTATGTCATGTATTATTTTCTTGTTTTATTGCTATGGGTTTTAATCACCACAAATATTTTATTTAGAAGTGAAGAAATAAAAATAAGCCAAGAAGGAAGTGGGGGGGGTCTATTAAAAATAAGGTGCTGTCATGGAAGCCCAACCCAGCAAAATAGCTAGCCCAATTCGCCTAGCCCACTCCTCCACCCAACCCACAACCCATATCCAACCCACAACCCATAACCCAACTCATCACAAAACCCTAATTCCCCTCCTCCTAACCCTAATTCGAATTCCCCCCCTTTACCCTAAAAGCCATCCACATTCACTCTCCCCCTTAACCCAAAAAATCATCCACATTCATCCCCTAATTCCCCTCCATATTCGACCCCACCCCCTATTATCCCATGGTCAAAACCCCACCTTCTCCCTTCCACACTCCACCTCTCCTCTTTTCTCTCAATTCCACTTCCCCACACTTCCCACTTCCCCATTTTTCCCTTCCCAACACACTCAACCCCTCTCTCTCTCCCTCAATATTCGACCCCCTCTCTCTCTCCCTCAATATTCGGCCATCTCTCTCTCCCTTACACATCACTTTCTCTCAATTACACTCCACCCTTCCCATCACTCCCTCTCTCTTTTCTCTCACTCTCTTTCCCTTTCTCTTTCCTCCCTCACCTACGGCTCTCCCCCTCTCTATCACACCCACATTTTATTTTTATTTTTTTCTTCCCCTTCACCAAACTTCCTACTCCAATCTCTCTCACACTCTCACACACTCACTTTCTTTTCTCTTCACACACTCATCCATTCCTCTCCCTATCACACACTTCACACATGGCACTCTCTTCTCCATGCCCATACCTTCAACCATCATCTCCCCTCATCTCACATGTCTTCTCTTTTTTTCCCCTTCAACAACTCCCCCAAACCTCCATCATAGCAAAAAGTCATCATCACTATCCAAGAGTGGATGAAGAAGGAAGCAAGTTTTTGTATAAATAGGGTTCCCCACTTTGAAGAAAGGGGACGAATTTGGCTCTTAGAAAAAAGGAGGAGCTTCTAAAAAAAATTAAGGTTTCTCTTAGAGAAATATTCTTCCCTTTCTTTTCCTCCTTCCTAGATTTTTTAGTTTAAAGGTTCATTTGTATTGAAGAAATTTGAAGAAGGAAATTTCTTCAACATTTCTGGATTTTCATTGTCAAGGTACTAAAATGTAATATTTTTATTATTGTTCACGTTTTTTTAGATATTATTATTGTTGTTTTTTTTAAATTTTAGTTACTGTTTTTGTTATGTAAATATTATTATTGTTTTTTTTTTATAAATTTTAGTTGTTCTTGTTATTTAGCCTAGTTACCTTTTTGTATATTTATTTGCTGTTTTTATTATTTAGTGTAGTTGCTTTCTTATTAGAATATTATTGTTGTCTTGTTATTATTTAGTTTAGAGGCTGTTTTTTATATTATATTTTTGCTATTGGTTATTTATTTTGTTGTTTGTTATATTATTCTAATTTTCGGAGTAAAAAAAAAAGTGATAAAAAAATGTTGTGCTTTTTAATAAATAATTACTAATTTTCGGATTAAAAAGTGATAAAAAAAAGATGTGTTGTTTTTTTTAACAATTTACTATTTTTCGGATTAAAAAAAAAGTGATAAAAAAAAATGTGTTCCTTTTTTATTTTCAGATTTAAATAAAGCCTTTTTTTTTTCAAATACTAAAAAATATTTTAAAAAAAATAAATGGTTACTAGTGTCACTACTCTTTTCTAAAAAAATAATATAATAACAAAAATCTTTTTTCAACAAAAAAGGTAAAAAGGCCCCCCTTTTTATTAAATAATAACTATGACAACAAAAAAAAAAACAACAAAAGAATTATTTTTCTCCATAATCCGCTTTCAAAATACCACTTTTTAGGCTAGGTTTGTTTTTTTTAAGAGAAAAAAAAAAGCGCTTCAAGAATCACGCGTTCTAGGGTAGAATAGTAAAAAAGGGTAATAAACCAATCAATCGTTTTAGCGTCAAAACGCTATTTGCACCCGCGGCAACCTTTTTTAAAAAAAGCACCAAAACGCTATTTGCACCCCGCGTTCTCCTAAAACAGCAAACCCATCCATTTTTTTTTACTACAAGCCCATCTTTTCAAACACAACCTAGTTCACCAAAAAACGATTTGGTCACGCTATTCACACCTCCTTTTTTTAATACAACCCCTTTATTATTTGCACCCCCCCTTTTATCACATATTCCGTTTTTATTCACCACGTGATACTTCCAAACCGTTTTCCTTTTTTTTCTTTTTAATCGAATTCGCGTAAAAAAAAAATAGGTTGTTACTAGTGGTCACTCTGAGCCTTGCTTGTTTGACCGTTAGGACTAACCTTCCTTTTTTCACAGCGGATTAGTAGCGGGGATCACTCTGAGGTTACTCGTTTGATCATCGCAAACATTCGCCTAAACTTCTTTTTAGTTAATAAAGTACAAACATAATTTCGACTCCTTTTTATCACGCTTCCCGGTAAGCACGTTTTCAAGTGAACAAACGCTCAATCCCAAACCGGTTGTCTATAGCGGTCACTCTGGGCCCGACTCGTTTGAACGCTGTAAACACCTCCTTTTTCAAATAAGCCATTTATGACGACCACTCTGGATTTATCTGTTTGGTCACCATGAACGGCCTCTAGTTTTCCCAAACTTTTCAAAAAAATAAAAAAATACCAACACACAAATTTTTTTCTAACCAAGAACTACGTAGCTTTGATTTCTCCATCGCACCTGGAGATACGTAGGAGCGGGGGCCCACTCCCGTCGAGCGCAAAAAACTAAAATTTCTATTAAGTCTTCTTTTCCGTTTTTTTTTGCAAATAACAAAAAAGGGTAAATTAAAGTGTTTTCTTTAAACTAATTTTTCTACACATTAAATTAAAAGGTAACCTTTTTAGGATGTTGCGGGGTGCTAGTACCTTCCCCGCACTTAATCGACCCCCGAACCCAAAAACAAAGGTTTTTTTCAATGTTTTCCTAAAAATAAATATTGATGGCGGCTCCATTGTTCGAAAACAAACGAGGAATCCCTCCTTCGGATCTCTCGGTCGCTACAGCTGGCGACTTCACTGGGGACTTTTTTTTAGAGGGTCAAGCCTAATTTAATTAAATGTGTAAATTATTAGTTTAGTACTTTATTTACCCTTAGTCTTTATCTTCGCATATTGAACCTTAGGGTAGAAAACTTTTATACTGCTATTTGTTTTCTTGCAAACCTTAGGGTAGAAGACTTTTATATCGCTATCTGTTTGCTCTTTTGCAGTTTGGGTAGTTTAGGTTGCTTATATCACACACATCACCTACACCTATTTATTCACACACTTCTGAGTGGGGCCCTATACCCGGGTCTGAAAAATAACTTAGGACGAGCGGAGATGATTAGTGACAGTCATTCTGGATTTATCTGTCTGACTCTCATGAAAATCTCAACCAGAGTACGCTCTTTTGTGGTATCCCACACCAGGTAGCTCGCTATCGTTGTGAGTCATATCACGAAGGAGATTTCAGCTCTGGAGACCTTTGTGAGGAAGTGAATAGAGCCACCCGAAAGGATGATCACTAAAGTAACCCTAGATCATGTTGAAAATACCAATTTAGACATGGCCCATTTAGGACACAATGGAGCATCTTCTTTGTTTTATTTAGTATTGTCTTTTCCCTTACAATAAAAAACTATTATTATGTAGTCATGTCATTGTACCCAATAACAATGCATTCATGCATCATGTTGCTCAAAGGCATTATTTTCTAAAAAAACAAAAACAAAAAGGCATGACATTATTCTTTTATTACTGCATCATTCGTGCATCTAATTCTAATTATTTTTCAGTTTTTTTTTTAGAAACATGTCTCATGCATTTCTTATATTCTTTCGCATATCAAAAATGTTCAAACATATCATTTTGCATGCATTTCAAGTACCGTCGGGGAATCATAAAACTTTTTTTAAGAGAACAAGCATTTGAAAGTCAGACCACCTGGATCATACTTTAATAAAAAGCTCACAATTCCCCGACGAGATTAATAAAACCATACATTCGCGTCTCATACACACTCATTCATTCATATTCCAAAAAATCAGGGCAAAAAAAAAACAAGTTGGTTCGCCAACACTCATGCATCTGTTAAAATCATGTTAAAATCATGTCAAGCAAGTTGGTTCGCCAACACTCATGCATTATTTTCTTCCCATGCATTAAAAAAAAAACCACCGCGAGTGTCATGCATTCTATTTCCTCGCACAAAAATAATTGTTAGCTCGCACTACCATTCATTCATAATCATTCACAAAAATCATCATCATGTAATCATTATCATCAAATACATCATTCCTCCCTGAAGGCATCATTTCCGAAAAAATAAGTATCATTACTCTTGCATATCATCATAAGAAATATGTTTTAGCTAGCATTTTGCATTATCTACATGTTGCATCGCGTCTAACAGTAAACACAAAATCATTTAGAATAGATGGTCTTCTCAAGTGACCATTTCTTCAAGGATTTCGTACATTATCATTCATGCATCACATTTGGTTCCTAGAAAAAATATAAGCACAAAAATTATGCTCATACAATGTTAGCATCACATTTAGTATTCACCGCCACTCATTTATAATCATTCACAAAAATCCTCATCAAAAAGTGTGGACATCGCGTCAATGTGGCATTCATGCATCATTTCATTAACCTCATCACTTTGTTTGAATACATCATTTCTCCCTGCATGCATCCTTTCAAAAAAAAAAAAAATCTCTCATGTGATGGCTTAATGGATAGAATTGCACCTTTGAACGGCGAAGGGTAATATCTCAAATTTGTTTGTCGACTACAAATTTGAGATGTTGCTCTGCGATGTCAGGGCACTTTGACCCAGTCACACGTGTTTTATTTTCGAGCAGGAAGTCAAATTGAGTCAACTAATTGTCGAAACGTTTCAGTATATTGTGTGAAGTATTGAGTCAGGATCCACTCAATGTTTCATGCAAGTTACTCAGGGTAACGACAATCAGTTGCCTCATATCACCATTCTTGCATCTCTCATCATTCAAAAAAAAGGGGGCATTGGCATTTCGTATCTTGTCTTGCCTCTAAAAATAAAAAAAATCAAATCAAAAAAAAAATCATTTTGAAAAAAGGGGGACATCGTCCTTGCATCATTCGCATTGGCATTCCATATTTTGTCTTGCATTAAAAAAAAAGCAACAAAATTATTTAGAATAAGCCACACTTTTCGAGTGGTCATTCTCCATGCATTTGCATCATACTCGTATATCATAATTTGTTCATTCATTCATTGCATAAAATAAAAGTTGTGATGAGAAGCGAGACGTTCATGCAAAACAACCATCCTTTTTGAAAAAGTTTATCCTTACTTGGTTGCTAACTCCGGGTGTTCCAAAGCACTCAGTTTTTTTTCAAATCAATAGCTCATTGGCATTTCTTTCAAAAACACTGCATTCCCATCCATTCCATGACAAAAGACTGGAGCAACTCAAAAAAAAAAAAAAAATGGTAACTCTCTGTGAAGCATTCTTCTAGTGAGCGTGCATACTAGGTGCAGTTTCTCTTGTTCGAGTCAGTCAGTTTCCTTCCTTGCCCTCATCACCCTCCAAGTCTAGTCCCGCCCCATTCGCCCAAAGTGTATACTCTTCCCGTGTTGGTACATAATTGACTTTTGGGTTAAATCCTCTGTGCAAGGGGGCAATTTTGTAATCACATAATTACCTTGTTAAAATTGCTTCCCTTTGATTCAAGTCTAAAATGTTGCATGCATTTGTCCAGTCATTCGTTCTTGGGCTTATAGTGTGTGTCCTGTTGACAGAGAAAGGCAAAGTTGGACTTGTTCTCTAGCTAGGAACATGGCAACAAATGAAGAACTAAGAGCAGAAGTGAATGAGTTAAAAGCAGAGGTGAATGAGTTAAAAGCAGATGTGAATGGGTTAAGGACGCAAATGTCAGAAATGGTGAGGGTTCTAATTCCTCTAGGTTACACTCTCCCTTCTAACCCAAAAGCTAATCAGGGAGCTGGTTCTGTAGCCATTATTGAGAATGAACAACCGGCATCTATCGGATCTGAAGGAATGATTGGTGAACCTCGGGCTCAGATCCCGCATCCTACTGTTATACCCCAGGCTACTCTTCAGAGCTTCACTCCTCAGCTAGCTGCCATTCCACAGGCTCAGGACTTCACGACTGGAAACCCTGCATACCCTCAGATTCATCACTCAACTCCAACTATGGCTCCAATGCTCCAGCTCCCTCATAATGTAAGCAGCTTCCCTCAGGTTTATTCCGCTGAGCATCAGCAGACCAAAGATCAGTTTCAGATACTAGAGGAAAGATTAAGAAGGGTTGAAGGCTTCGGTTCCAGAGCAAGAGAGGCCAGAGACTTGTGCCTTATTCCTGATGTGGTGCTGCCTCCGAAGTTCAAAGTCCCCGACTTCGACAAATACAGGGGCGCGACTTGTCCAAAAAGTCACTTGACGATGTATTGTAGAAAGATGTCTACTTACTCTCATGATGACAGACTGCTAATCCATTGCTTCCAAGAGAGCCTTGCAGGGGCATCTCTCAATTGGTATATGAAGTTAGAACCATCTCAGGTTCGCTGTTGGAAGGATTTAGCCGATGCATTCCTCAAGCAGTATCAGTACAATACAGACATGGCACCAGACAGAACGCAGCTGCAGGGCATGAGCAAGAGGGACAATGAATCGTTCAAGGAGTATGCCCAGCGATGGAGAGCTTTGGCTGCACAATGTACACCTCCTCTTTTGGACAAGGAATTGGTCTCTATGTTTTTGGAGACTTTGCCACCACTATACTATGATCGTCTGATCAGCAGTGCATCCTCCAATTTTTCAGATGTGGTGATTGTTGGGGAGAGGATAGAGAACGGACTAAGAAGTGGCAAGATCGCCCAGAGTTCCCCAGGTAACACAAGTGCGCACAAAAACCCATCTTCCGGGTTTCCTGTAAAGAAGAATGAAGAAGCTAATCCAATAACAGGCCAAAAAAAGTCGCCTCGATACGACCCTATCCCTATGTCGTATACCAACCTATGCGGATGCCTAATCAGCCACAATTTGATCTCCCCTCGTGAGATGAAGCCAGTACAACCTCCATTCCCAAAAGGATACAACCCACAGGCCACTTGTGAATTCCATGCTGGGGCAATCGGTCACTCTGCCGAAAATTGTTATCTTTTGAAACATTTGGTTCAGGGTCTTATTGATTCAAGGCGATTAACCTTTGAAGAGGGTGGTGAAGGATTTAACCCTCTGAGTTCAGAGCTATCAGGTCAAAATGACAACAGTTGAAGATGATCAAAATGTTGAAGGCAGCATCATCTTTCCCGTGCTGTTCATAGTATGTATGAGTGACTGTTGATTTTTTTTATGTAGTTTTTCAGTTCAAAGCATTTATCTGTGATGCAATCCTCTGGCTCTGCCCAAGGCCTTAGGATATTTCAATAAGGGCACATGTTCCTTTTCAATATTGTCATCAATAAAAAGTTACTTTCCTCACTAAAACCTTTGAGTCCTCCATGCTGGGGCAGTTCTGTGATCACTAAGTTTCCTCGTCAATATCATATTCCTTGAGCGCAAGTCTTTCAAAAGATAAAAATAAACAAGAAAATAAGCTCGCTAGGTTGAAAACCCGCAAAGGGCGGCCTAGGAAAAAAAAAGAGCGCCCGGTGGATTGAAAACTCGCAAAGAGCGGTCCAGGCAAAAATCAGGGCATAAAAAAAAATGCAAAGAAAAGAGCAAACACATATAGATAGGTGAACTGTTGTCATGTTTTACAAAAAAAAATAAATGAATAAGCAATCGGGATCTGAAATAAAGTTTGGCCATCTCCTCAAAAATACCAAAATCCCATAAGGTCCCTTTCCTACCCACCTTAAGCCAAGAAAAACCAAAATACAAAAATCACCCTAGACAAGGATCACCTCAAATATCAAAAAAGCAGTGCATCACTTTTTACCAGCTCACCCGAGTCAAAGAAAAAAAAAAGAAAGAAAATCAAAAAAGGGATTCAAAAATGAAAATCCCAAAACAAAAGAAAATACAAAAGAAATGTAAGTGGTGAGCTGGTACATATTGCTACCAAACACAAGAGACCTTTGTCTCAATAAACCATCAAACACTTCATCATAAACCGCAAACACTTCCCTTTGACCTTGGCATCCCGCCTTCCACAGACCCTTAGCCAGGAATAAAACTTCCAAACACCTCATCAAGCCAATTAACCATCATAAATCATCGATTGTCAGCCAATGCCGAACAAAAATCATCCCACCATTAGCCCCAAACACTTCGATAAACCCAATCATCCATTCACAACAAAACACCATAATCCCGAAAAGTCCATGACCGGTTGCTTTCGTTTTCTCATTTTTTAAATCTAGAGACAACTAAGTTTATCTGTCTACAATGTGGTTGCTCAAAAAGAAAAACAAACGATCAAAAAAAAAAAAAACCCTCAGGAAAAAGAAATGAGGGAGCAAAAACAAACAGTCAGAAAAAAGGAAGCTGACGGAAAAAGAAAGACTTGCACTTCAAACGCATTCAAGCTGCATTGAAACAATGTTTAGTGATCACCAAGTGAGGCTTCTTCCACACCAAAGGTCAAGACATTAGTAGAGAACCAATGATTTGCACTGAGAACACCACTCG
The DNA here is from genome assembly GCA_039519185.1 of Astragalus membranaceus. NCBI lineage: Eukaryota > Viridiplantae > Streptophyta > Magnoliopsida > Fabales > Fabaceae > Astragalus > Astragalus membranaceus. Next base: position 129,240,724 of record CM076854.1, read on the forward strand.
GATCTAAAAGTTGGGGCATTCTCTTCACCACTCACCCACCCTGGTCTTGGGAAAGCCTGTTCAGTGTCCATCCCATGTTCACTCCAGTTTGTCAATATCACCAAACAGGGGCAAGCCTTTCATTCATAGTCACCAAGCCTAGATTGGGGCAGTCCGGCAAAAGCCATTGCCTTTCACCCCTTCACCTGCCATGTCTCAAACACCTGTCTGACATTTGCACTCTTTTGTATACTTACTAGACAATGCTTCAAAGAGAGAGAATACAAGTTGAGTCATCATGGAAAGGAGGAGAAAGAATAAATGAGCTGGTTGATAAATAAAAAGCTTGAGAGCACCGGGTTTTGAATTTAACTCAAATGTTTCGAAAGAATAATCAAAATTCACCTTCACTTTTTGCATCCAAAGGCTTGCATCTTATCATCACGAAATGTTCACAAAAATGTTATTTTCGCCTCAAGCATCTGGGTATCTCATTTTTCCCGTAACAACAAGGCATCGCATTCGCACTGGCATCTCATAGTAGAAGCAATAAAGGAAAAGCAAAAATCCTTTCATGTCATTGCATTTGCATCATATTTTAGAAAAGGAATAAAAAACAAAAGTTTCCCATTTCATTCATCATTCAAGTTAAGAAATGAACAACAAGAGCATTCCATTCAATAAATCACTACATACATTTGCATACCAAGACAATCCACCATTGCATAAATCACTTGCATGACCTGCACCATTCAAATGCATTGTTAAGTGAATACAGATAAGCACCAAATGTTAGTCCTCATGCTTGCTACCAAAAAAAAAAAAGAACCAGAAAGCTTGGACCCGCTGGTCCCCAGAATTCAACTTTCCAAAGAATTTTCTGAACCATTTGCTTCGGACCTGTTGGCCCCCAGATTATGGAGCTTATGTGCTCGCCCTATACTTATAGAGCTTATATGCTCGCCCTATACTTGTAGAGTTTATGTGCTCGCCCTATACTTATAGAGCTTATGTGCTCGTCCTATACTTATAGAGCTCGTATGCTCGCCCAGAATCTGCTCCTCCTCATAGAGAGAAAAAGAGGAAGAGCAAAGAAGAGAAAGTTTTCCTTTGCATGTCATTCCATTAAAATACAGGAGCATTCCATGTCATCATTACACCAGAATCATAGCATTGCATGCATTTGCATAGCACGCCCTTGCATAACATGCCCCCGCGTAACATGCGTCCACACTCCATGCACCATTCCTCGCATCAGCCGACATATGCAGGTACCTCAATCCAGTGCAACAGCATAAGCCATTTCAATCAATCAATCAACAGGATTCGGAATCCCTTCAGGACCCAAGCGTCCCTTCAAAAGCAGAGTTCACCTCGTATTCGAGCTGCGAGCAGATCCTTCAGACCCCCAGCGGTCCTTCAGAGCCCAGGCGCTCCTTCAGACCAACAATGGTCCTTCAATCCGGATCGCACGTCGCGTTAATCGAGCAACCGACGGATCATCCGGCCCCAGGCCCTTCATACTAGCTGTGTCCGCCTAAAAAAACACAGTGCACGTCCTTAGTGGTTATATCAGTTCCGGACCTGATTAACCCTAATGGCCGCTCGAAAAAGGCCACCCCAGACCGTATCTCTAATACCATAGCTAGAAGCGCTCCTTCAGACCCATCGGTCCCTCAGGCTTAGGCATGCCCTTCAGACCCCGACGGTCCCTCAGTCGAACTCAGGCCGATGCGCCAAGCATTGATTTTGATCTAGACCTTCAGAGTCCCAGTGCTCCTTCAGAGCCCCAGTGCTCCTTCAGATCCCTAACGATCCCCCAGAGCCCCGGTGCTCCCTATTTACTTTCAGTCTAAATCAACCCTGCTTTCATAATTTTCAAAAAAAAAACCAAAAGTCTCAGTGTGGACAAAATTAGCGTCTTGTTATCTTTATTTCTATTTTCCTCGAGAAACTCGGAACCCCTCCGATTTCCTAGCAAAATATAAATAAAGAGGGGCAGCTGTAATACCCTAATTTTGTCCTATCCAAAAAAAAAAGAAATTTTTTTTTTTTTTTTTTGAGAAAAATAATATTCTTCTTTTCATGCCATGTTTTTAGTTTGCTACAAGTTTTAATTTTTGAAAAAATAATAATAATCTTTTTTATGTCATGTATTATTTTCTTGTTTTATTGCTATGGGTTTTAATCACCACAAATATTTTATTTAGAAGTGAAGAAATAAAAATAAGCCAAGAAGGAAGTGGGGGGGGTCTATTAAAAATAAGGTGCTGTCATGGAAGCCCAACCCAGCAAAATAGCTAGCCCAATTCGCCTAGCCCACTCCTCCACCCAACCCACAACCCATATCCAACCCACAACCCATAACCCAACTCATCACAAAACCCTAATTCCCCTCCTCCTAACCCTAATTCGAATTCCCCCCTTTACCCTAAAAGCCATCCACATTCACTCTCCCCCTTAACCCAAAAAATCATCCACATTCATCCCCTAATTCCCCTCCATATTCGACCCCACCCCCTATTATCCCATGGTCAAAACCCCACCTTCTCCCTTCCACACTCCACCTCTCCTCTTTTCTCTCAATTCCACTTCCCCACACTTCCCACTTCCCCATTTTTCCCTTCCCAACACACTCAACCCCTCTCTCTCTCCCTCAATATTCGACCCCCTCTCTCTCTCCCTCAATATTCGGCCATCTCTCTCTCCCTTACACATCACTTTCTCTCAATTACACTCCACCCTTCCCATCACTCCCTCTCTCTTTTCTCTCACTCTCTTTCCCTTTCTCTTTCCTCCCTCACCTACGGCTCTCCCCCTCTCTATCACACCCACATTTTATTTTTATTTTTTTCTTCCCCTTCACCAAACTTCCTACTCCAATCTCTCTCACACTCTCACACACTCACTTTCTTTTCTCTTCACACACTCATCCATTCCTCTCCCTATCACACACTTCACACATGGCACTCTCTTCTCCATGCCCATACCTTCAACCATCATCTCCCCTCATCTCACATGTCTTCTCTTTTTTTCCCCTTCAACAACTCCCCCAAACCTCCATCATAGCAAAAAGTCATCATCACTATCCAAGAGTGGATGAAGAAGGAAGCAAGTTTTTGTATAAATAGGGTTCCCCACTTTGAAGAAAGGGGACGAATTTGGCTCTTAGAAAAAAGGAGGAGCTTCTAAAAAAAATTAAGGTTTCTCTTAGAGAAATATTCTTCCCTTTCTTTTCCTCCTTCCTAGATTTTTTAGTTTAAAGGTTCATTTGTATTGAAGAAATTTGAAGAAGGAAATTTCTTCAACATTTCTGGATTTTCATTGTCAAGGTACTAAAATGTAATATTTTTATTATTGTTCACGTTTTTTTAGATATTATTATTGTTGTTTTTTTTAAATTTTAGTTACTGTTTTTGTTATGTAAATATTATTATTGTTTTTTTTTTATAAATTTTAGTTGTTCTTGTTATTTAGCCTAGTTACCTTTTTGTATATTTATTTGCTGTTTTTATTATTTAGTGTAGTTGCTTTCTTATTAGAATATTATTGTTGTCTTGTTATTATTTAGTTTAGAGGCTGTTTTTTATATTATATTTTTGCTATTGGTTATTTATTTTGTTGTTTGTTATATTATTCTAATTTTCGGAGTAAAAAAAAAAAGTGATAAAAAAATGTTGTGCTTTTTAATAAATAATTACTAATTTTCGGATTAAAAAGTGATAAAAAAAAGATGTGTTGTTTTTTTTAACAATTTACTATTTTTCGGATTAAAAAAAAAGTGATAAAAAAAAATGTGTTCCTTTTTTATTTTCAGATTTAAATAAAGCCTTTTTTTTTTCAAATACTAAAAAATATTTTAAAAAAAATAAATGGTTACTAGTGTCACTACTCTTTTCTAAAAAAATAATATAATAACAAAAATCTTTTTTCAACAAAAAAGGTAAAAAGGCCCCCCTTTTTATTAAATAATAACTATGACAACAAAAAAAAAACAACAAAAGAATTATTTTTCTCCATAATCCGCTTTCAAAATACCACTTTTTAGGCTAGGTTTGTTTTTTTTAAGAGAAAAAAAAAGCGCTTCAAGAATCACGCGTTCTAGGGTAGAATAGTAAAAAAGGGTAATAAACCAATCAATCGTTTTAGCGTCAAAACGCTATTTGCACCCGCGGCAACCTTTTTTAAAAAAAGCACAAAAACGCTATTTGCACCCCGCGTTCTCTTAAAACAGCAAACCCATCCATTTTTTTTACTACAAGCCCATCTTTTCAAACACAACCTAGTTCACCAAAAAACGATTTGGTCACGCTATTCACACCTCCTTTTTTTAATACAACCCCTTTATTATTTGCACCCCCCCTTTTATCACATATTCCGTTTTTATTCACCACGTGATACTTCCAAACCGTTTTCCTTTTTTTTCTTTTTAATCGAATTCGCGTAAAAAAAAATAGGTTGTTACTAGTGGTCACTCTGAGCCTTGCTTGTTTGACCGTTAGGACTAACCTTCCTTTTTTCACAGCGGATTAGTAGCGGGGATCACTCTGAGGTTACTCGTTTGATCATCGCAAACATTCGCCTAAACTTCTTTTTAGTTAATAAAGTACAAACATAATTTCGACTCCTTTTTATCACGCTTCCCGGTAAGCACGTTTTCAAGTGAACAAACGCTCAATCCCAAACCGGTTGTCTATAGCGGTCACTCTGGGCCCGACTCGTTTGAACGCTGTAAACACCTCCTTTTTCAAATAAGCCATTTATGACGACCACTCTGGATTTATCTGTTTGGTCACCATGAACGGCCTCTAGTTTTCCCAAACTTTTCAAAAAAATAAAAAAATACCAACACACAAATTTTTTTCTAACCAAGAACTACGTAGCTTTGATTTCTCCATCGCACCTGGAGATACGTAGGAGCGGGGGCCCACTCCCGTCGAGCGCAAAAAACTAAAATTTCTATTAAGTCTTCTTTTCCGTTTTTTTTTGCAAATAACAAAAAAGGGTAAATTAAAGTGTTTTCTTTAAACTAATTTTTCTACACATTAAATTAAAAGGTAACCTTTTTAGGATGTTGCGGGGTGCTAGTACCTTCCCCGCACTTAATCGACCCCCGAACCCAAAAAAAAAGGTTTTTTTCAATGTTTTCCTAAAAATAAATATTGATGGCGGCTCCATTGTTCGAAAACAAACGAGGAATCCCTCCTTCGGATCTCTCGGTCGCTACAAGTAGTACGGATGAATCATCGGAACCACAGCTGGGTTCGCATTTGGGATATGCGAATGAGAAGGGTCCCCAAAGTTGAGCATATGAGCTTGACGGCTCGTCATCGGTGGCACGATGTAGCCCTGTGGAATGACCTGTGGTGCAGTCGTAGGACTTGAGAAGTGAACTCGCGGTATTTTTGCATTTGTATTTTGAGCTGAAGGTCCAGCGACTCCCGAAGGTCCTTCCTCTTGATTGGCTTCCATGGTAGGAGGAGTGTAACCAGCGACTACGCAGTTGTTGTGCGAAAATGTGATGTGCAAGTATACACAATCGCAACAAGTAATATAATGATAAGTAAAGATCGTTCCCACGGAGATTGTTGAGTTTACTTCTATATTTAAATTAGTAATTTAGCTAGTGAGCAAAACAAGTAACAAATACAAGTTGTCAACAAGTATTGTCATTGTGATAAACATAAATGTAAATAAACAAGTAAAGAGATTCAGGAGTAAGATAAAGTGAGTTGGACTGTTCATATGTTATATAAATTCCCAAGAGTAATGTTCTATAATATTAGACGTTGCAGCGTTAAGCGCTGTAGCGCTACAAGGTCAACAGACGCTGTAGCGGCATGGTGGCGTGCCTTTCAGTCACTATCGTCAGGGCTATGTTACAAGACTCCTATGTCTAGGCTCTAAATAAGTTTTACCCCTGTATATTAAGATCTTACAGCATGCACCTTATGAACTATTACTCCCCTATGTCTAGGGTTAAGTAGTACTTCATTTAAAAGTTCTTTAAATGGTTTTCATTCATATCATTTCTTGAGTTCTCTCCGTGAACCATGTCTGTACCCACGAAGTTACCTTGTTTTAGTTGATCATTCCCAAACCAAGATTGAAAGCATTATAACGCAAGGAATGAAACGCAAACTTCATAACATTATATAAAAGCTACTCAAGGTTCATTACACACTAAGAACAATCCAACTACAACGTGATTAGCTCATAACAAGTTTCATCATCACAATATAACCAAACAAGATCATATTACCGTATGAAGACAAGAGGAGAAAGGTTGCAAAAGATGCACTCCAATGATCCCAAGTCATATACGTAGATGAAGCTTTGGCGTGAGCAAACCTTGAATAAAATCTAGAAGCTATACTAAAAATAAAAGCTTAAGAGTGGAATAACAATGGAGGAAAGCTATAATGTCAAGATAGATCTTCTCCAAGTTAAAACTCTCTTCTATGTCTACGTATGTGGTATATCAAGCATTTTTTCACTTATTTTACTAAGTCTTAATTAAATATTATTTTCACTCATGATCATAAAACTAGATATTATCCTTATAATCATAAAGCTACTTTACAAAAAGTGCTAATGATGAGAGTCACCAACTATCACATGGGTTCCATTTAGGAGGCGCCAAGTGTAGTTTAGCATCCACTTGGAAGTCAAAATATCAAGCTGAGAAGAAGAGATAAGGGTGATGACTCATCGTATCATCAAGTGGTCACACAAATATCTCAATGGCCAGCCGCCTTATAACGCTGTAGCGTTTCATTGATGGCATACCGCTGCAGCACTAAGGCAGAACATCAATATATTCACAAAGGCACCTATTATGCCCAATATTTAGGAAATTGACTTATAACCTGTATTTACACTATTAATCATATATTCACATGTTTAAGTACTAAAATTACATGAGAAGTGAGCTTGATTTAAGTGTTAAGAGCATAAATAACCTATATAAAATAGAGTTATCACACCCCCAAACTTAAACCATTGCTTGTCCCCAAGTAATGACACTTGAATAAGACAACTTAACCACATAACTAGCTGCAGTCTTTAAATTAAACAGAATTTCAAAAAAATTCTCATGCATAAGCCAATTTGATCATTTTCACACACCATTGTGGTTCACAATAAAATAGAATCATTACTGCTCAGTTGTGAGTGTGTGACATCAAAGCTTAGCTCAGTCCCTAGCCAGTTTCAGCATTTTTCTAAGGCTTTGGATAGAAGGGCCTTCTTTTGGATTAGCCAATGAATTTTTCAAAAGGGAGAGTAGATTCAACAAATTCACATAAGTAATGGGGGGCTTCAAAGCACAACAAAGGGCTTGAATTAGGTGTTTCAGATTATTGGTCAGTGCACTAAGTTTTTAATTTGGTGATTTCTTAACGTTGTAGCGCTTTAGACGCTGTAGCGCTGGTGATATGATTGAACAAAACAGTTACTGCCTTTATTACTGAGCTCCTTATTTGCATTTCTTTTGACTTTTCTTTTCTTTTTATGCATTTTTGGAACAGCTCAGTATTTTGTTTTTAGGCATTTTGCAACTTTTTCATGACCATCTATACATTTTTGTTTCTTATTGCACTTGACCAAACTATCATCTTTACACCTAGCCTTAATATAACCGATGCACCCCCAAACTTAGGCTCAAAAACTACTCTCAATTTTTAATAAAAACTTGACTCTCCCTTGGTTAACCAAGACTAACTTTAGCCTTAGATTATCCCTAGCCAACTAGTTCTTTTCTAAGCTTAGAGTTTTGTGCAAAAGCAGCAATAAAACCATTCAATTGTTTGCACAAGGCTGCCCTTCACAAAGACATTCAATTGTCATTTTATTTGGCTACACAAGCTAAATTTTTGTTACTTAAAAAATTTAAAACATGCAGCTAATCATATGTTCTAATTAACACATACTATGCTATTTAAAGACATAATAAACATATTATTTAACATAAACATAAACATAACATTAATATTACTAAAACATAACATAAGGTAAATCCTCCCCCAAAGTTAAACCTAACAGTGTCCCCACTGTTTCATACAACCTAAAAGGGAGAGGGTTTGATTTTTTTTTTTTAAATTGCACTTGCCTTAGTGGGCCCCTGTCTTTAGTCTTTGACTTGCCCTGGCAGGGGCTGCTGCTGCCTTTGCAGCTCTTTTCTTCTTTTGGGGCTGAGGTTTTGCTTCTTCCACCGCTGCAGCGCTTGATCTTCCTCTGACCACGCCCGGATGTTAACAACAACCGCTACAGCGCCTTTGTAATAGCAAATGATGTAGCGCCACACTGATACCTGAAACACTTGTGTACTTTTACAATGAATTCCTGCAACAGGAAAAAAATCATAACAGAACAAGAAATGTTAGAATCCTTGGGGTGCCTCCCAAGAGCGCTTGCTTTAAGAGTCTGCAGCCAGATTTTCTCTTTTAATTTAGAGATCTTTAAGCTCAACTGTGGTCTTGTTTCTTACCACATTTTCACCAAAATATTGCTTAATTCTTTGGCCATTCACTTTGAAAGTAGTGTTGGTTGCCTTATCATAGAGGTCCACAACTCCATGGCTGTATATTTTTATCAATTGGGATGGGGCTTACCACCTAGACTTTAACTTCTCAGGAAACAATCTTAGCCTCGAGTTGTAAAGCAATACCTGTCCTCCTTCAGTGAGATCTCTTTTTATCAATTTCTGATCATGCCACATTTTGGTTTTTTCTTTATAGATTGCTGCATTTTCATAGGCAAAATGCCTAAGTTCTTCCAATTCATTTAGCTGCAGCAATCTAGCATCTCCTGCTTTTTTATAGTCGAAGTTGAGTTTTTTTAGAGCCCAATAGGCCTTGTGTTGAAGTTCAATTGGTAGGTGACAGGACTTCCCATAAACCAACCTATAGGGAGACATCGCTAGAGGTGTTTTATAAGCTATTCTGTAGGTCCATAATGCATCATCTAGATGTATTGACCATTCTTTGCTTGAAGGCCCTACCATTTTTTTCAACATCCTTTTTATTTCTATGTTTGACAACTCAGTTTGACCACTCGTTTGTGGATGATAAGCAGTTGCTATTTTATGCTTAACTCCATATTTAGCCAATAGGGTCTCACTTAATTTGTTACAAAAATGAGATCCCTCATCACTTATGATGGCTCTAGGAGTTCCAAAATGAGTGAAAATGTTTTTCAATAAAAATCTACTCACAGACCTTGCATCATTGTTGGGTAGAGCAACAGCTTCTACCCATTTTGAAACATAGTCTACAGCTACCAAAATGTACAGGTTTCCATGAGAAGGGGGAAAAGGTCCCATGAAATCCATTCCCCAAACATCAAAGAGTTCAACCTCTAGAATGTTTGTTAAAGGCATTTCATGTTTGTTTGAAATGTTCCCGGTTCTTTGGCACCTATCACATTTTTTCACAAAGTCTTGAGCATTTTTAAAAAGTGAAGGGCAATAGTAGCCAGATTGCAATACCTTTGCAGCAGTTCGGATACCACCAAAATGTCCACCACATGGTGCAGAATGGCAGTGCTGTAGCACTTGATTTTGTTCTTCCTCTGCTAGGCATCTCCTCATTAACTGGTCTTGACACTTCTTGTATAGAAAAGGTTCATCCCAATAATATTGTTTCATTGTGTGGAAGAACCTTCTCTTTTGATGATAGGTCATCTCAGCAAGCACCACCTTGCTAACCAGAAAATTGACTATGTCAGCATACCAAGGTGCTGCAGGTTCAGGCGCTACAGCGTCTAGTGTGTTAACACTAACCGCTATAGCGTTTGATTGTGCAGCAGTTATTGACAATAACTTTTCATCTGGAAAATGCTCCTTGATCTCCCCACCTGCTGTACCTGCAATGTCTCTTTTCAATCTAGACAGATGATCAGCAACTTGGTTCTCCACTCCTTTTTTATCCCTTATTTCTAAATCAAATTCTTGGAGTAGGAGAACCCACCAAATTAGCCTAGGCTTTGAATCTTTCTTTGTTATCAAGTATTTGATGGCTGAATGGTCTGTGAAGACAATTACTTTGGTGCCAACCAAATATGATCTAAATTTATCAAAAGCAAAGACTACAGCTAATAATTCTTTCTCAGTGACTGTGTAATTCAGTTGAGCCTCTACAAGTGTTTTGCTAGCATAATATATAGAGTGAAAAATTTTATCACACCTTTGCCCTAGCACTGCTCCAATGGCAAAGTCACTAGCATCACACATGAGTTCAAATGGCTTACTCCAGTCTGGAGCTATAATAACTGGTGCTGTTATTAAAGATTTCTTCAATTTATCAAAGGCTAGCATGCATTCCTCATCAAATGTGAAGGGGTTATCATGCTGTAACAATTTGCACAAAGGCTTAGAGATTTTTGAAAAATCCCTTATGAACCTCCTATAGAATCCAGCATGCCCCAAAAAGCTTCTAATACCTTTGATGTTGGTTGGAGAAGGTAGCTTCTCAATGACCTCTATTTTAGCCTTGTCCACTTCCAATCCTTTTTTGGATATCTTATGCCCCAAAACTATACCTTATTGTACCATAAAATGGCATTTCTCCCAGTTCAGCACAAGGTTAGTTTCTTCACATCTAATCAAGATTTCTTCCAAGTTGGATAGGCACAGATGGAATGTTTCTCCAAACACAGAGAAGTCATCCATGAAAACTTCCATGGATCTTTCAATGTAATCAGAGAAAATTGCCATCATACACCTTTGAAAAGTGGCAGGTGCATTACACAGGCCAAATGGCATCCTTCTAATAGCAAAGGTGCCATATGGACAAGTGAATGTGGTTTTCTGCTGATCTTCAGGCAGTATTGCAATCTGGTTATAACCAGAATAACCATGAAGAAAGCAATAAAATTCTTTACCTGCTAGCCTGTCCAGCATCTGATCAATGAAAGGCAATGGGAAATGGTCCTTTCTTGTGGCTTTGTTCAACCTCCTGTAATCCATGCATATTCTCCAGCCTGTTATTTTTCTGGTTGGAAGCAGCTCATTCATTTCATTAGCAATTACTGTTACCCCGCCCTTCTTTGGCACACACTGCACAGGACTAACCCATGCACTGTCAGATATGGGGTACACAATACCTGCATCCAGCCACTTAATGATTTCCTTCTTCACCACCTCTTTCATAATCGGGTTCAGCCTCCTCTGTCCTTCAATACAGTTCTTAGAATCTTCCTCTAACACTATTCTGTGCATACAGATGGTAGGGCTGATACCTTTAATATCTGACATCTGCCATCCAATAGCTTTTTTATGCCGCTGCAGCGCTTGAATCAGATCATGCTCCTGCTGTTCAGAAAGATCAGAAGCAATTATAACAAGCAAAGTACTATTGTCCCCCAGATAAGCATATTTGAGGTGTGAAGGCAACTCCTTCAGTTCCAGAGCAGGTGGTTGTTCAGTGGAGGGGAGATCCTTTCTCATGTCAGAATTCTCCTGCTCCAAAGATTCATACTTCCTAGCCCAAATTTCTTTAACTGTTTGTTCTTCCTCTTCTGCAACTTCAGTATCAGATCCTGTATCTTCAATGCTGTCCAGTAATTACCTCAGATGATCTATGCTTTTCTGGAAATGATCCTGAACTACTTGGTCAATAGCAGACACAAAGGAGCACTCTTCAATGTTGGGACCTGGAAATTTCATAGCATTGAGGATGTTGAACTTGACTTCTTGGTCATTGACCCAAATGATCAATTCTCCTCTCTGCACATCTATTAAAGTTCTTCCAGTAGCCAAGAATGGCCTTCCCAATATTATAGGCACTTCTTTATCTGCATCAAAATCCAAACTTACAAAATCAACAGGAAATACAAATTTGTCTACCTTTATTAGAACATCTTCTAAGATTCCCTCTGGATAAGCAAGGGTTCTGTCAGCTAACTGCAGTGTAAGAGAGTAGGCCTGGCAGTCCCTACTCCTAGCTGTGTGTATATGGATTTGGGCATGAGATTTATGCTGGCTCCCAAGTCACATAGAGCACGACCAGAGTAAAAATTCCCAATTGAGCATGGTATAGTAAAACTGCCAGGATCCTTTGATTTGGGTGGGAGCTTGTTCTGCATCAACATGCTGCACTCCCCAGTCATTGCTACTGTCTCAAATTCCCCAAGTCTTCTCCTCTTAGTGAGCACATCCTTCATAAACTTTGCATAGTTGGGCATTTGTTGGAGAGCCTCCACCAAAGGGACATTAATGTGCAACTGTTTAAGGACTTCTAGGAATTTGTTAAATTGCTTGTTTACATGAGCCTTTCGAAGTCTTTGAGGGTATGGAGGATCAGGATATGTTGGGATAATTTTGGGTGGTGGTGGTATCTTTTCAGCAACAGGCGCTGCAGTGTTAGGTTTAGGCGTTGTAGCGTCTGTTGCAGGTTCTTTTTGTTTTTCAGAGTTTTTATTTTTTTCATCATCTGAAACAGTTGATGGTCCTATCAAATCTTTCCCACTCCTTAAAGATATAGATTTTACATGCTCCTTCCCTGTAGTATTTGAAGTTGAGGCTTCTGTAATGGATGGTAATGATCCACTAGCTCTTTGGGAAAGGACATTAGCTATCTGCCCCATCTGAACTTCCAGATTCTTAATGGAAGCTTCATGAGTTTTCATAGTTGTCTTACAATCACTCATGAAGCTTTTCAATAAACCTTCCATGGAATTATCTATGACAGGGGCATTCTGCCTTTGGTAGTTCCGAGTAGGGAATCCTGGTGGATTTGCTGGAGCACTATAATTAGGTGCTATAGCATTGTTGGCTCCCCATCTGAAATTGGGGTGATTCTTCCAACCGGGATTATATGTATTTGAATAAGGATTATTATTCTTGTTGAAACCCACAAAGTTCACAGAGACAGGATTACCAGGACATTCTTCATACAAATGCTCTCCTCCACAATATACACAGCTTACTGACTCTGGAGAGGCTTGCTCAATAACAGCCAAAGCTTTTTCTGTTGGGGCTGAAGCGGCAATCGCTACAGCGTTTGAAGTGCTCATAGCTTTTATCATGTTGGTCAAAGAGGCAACCTGGGCAGAAAGAGCAGAAACTTCACTGATCTCATGCAATCCAGCTACCTTCTTTTGTGGAGCTAACCTTTCTGTAGGCCACTGATAACTGTTTGTTGCAATATCATCTATTAGATCACATGCATCATTATAGGAGGTTTTCAGTAACACACTGTCCAACTTAGGTTATTCTCCAGTCCGGGTATAGGACTAGTCTCACGTGTGTGCAAAAGTGTGATAGTGGAGTGTGTGAAGGAGCAAAATATCAAGAATACCCCCCCAAGCTGCAACAAACAAACATACATACAGAAAAGTGGTCTTCTATCCTAGGGTTATCATATCACAAAAGAATAATATGCAATAAAATAGAAGACAAAGGGAAGGGTAAAAAGAAACAATAAATTAACAACTAATCCTACAACTAATTAGACTAGGTTTGGCTCTCTATAATGTCCCCAGTGAAGTCGCCAGCTGTAGCGACCGAAAAATCCGGGTGACGGATTCCTCGAAGGTTCAAAAATGAAGTCGCCACCAAAGTTTAGTTTAAGGGCAAACATTGGAAAATCCCTTTTGGAATGGATAAGGGTCCTTGAGACCAGATTAGGGTTCGGGAGTCGGTTATGCGTGGGGAAGGTATTAGCACCCCACGACATCCTTCCTAAGGAAGGTTACCTGCTAATTAGTTGTAGAAGCGAAAGTTAATTTTGAAAACATTTATTTTCACCCTTTTATTGTGAATTAAAAAGAAAGAAGAAAATTGATATTTTATTTGAATTTAAGAAAGGGATAATTTAGTAAAAGACTAAAAAAAGTTTTTTATTAGTGCAATTGACAGAGGTCGGCCGCCCTCTGCTCCTACGTATCTCTTGGTAGAGATCAAATCACACGTAGTTCTTGGTAGAAAATTTTGTTTATTGGTGTATTTTATTTAGAGATTTTAGGACTCCCGAGTGATCAGTTCATTTGTCCTAAAATGATGACTAACCCGACTGTACAGTCGGCTTACTCCCCTAATTTGTAAAAAGGGAGTTTTTTTTTAAGTTTGGAAGATAGTTTGATGTGTGGTGGTTTGATTTTATTTGAATAGGGGTTTAGGACTCTTGATCCGTACGGTTCATTCGTCCTAGAACGCTGACTAACCCGACTGTACAGTCGACTTAATTCCCTATTTTGAAAATTTGATTTGTGGAAAGAAATGTGTTTGTGTTTATTTTAATTTAGGAATTGTTTGTTTAAATAGGGATTTTAGGACATGATCCGTAACGGTTCATTAGTGACCTAAAAAGCAGACTAACCCGACTGTACAGTCGACTTAGTCCCCTATTTATATTTTTGAAAATGAAATATTCATCTATTTATTTTTATGGGTTTTTTGTAAAAGAAAATAATAAAAACGAAAATAGAGGGTGCAATAGTAAAATGGGGTGCAGTTTGTAGAAGGGAGTTGTATTATTAAAACTGGGTGTGAAAAGCAGCAGCCCGGTTTGTAGACTGGTCCACGAATTCATGGGCCTTTCACGGGGAGGTGTATACAGGAAAATGGTGTGGATACCTTGTATTGCAGGTAAACTAATATTGCAGGATAAGTTTTGATGATGAAAAAGACAAAGGCAAAGTTGATGGCCAAAGTAAATAAAAGTGACTAAACATCAAAGTCACAATCCAAGACAAACAAGCTCAAGAATTGAAGATTCAAGTTTAAGGGTAGTCCTTAAATATAAGGGTAGTCCTTAGGGTTTGGGTGTGTCTTAGGAAAAAGTGTAAGCTCTTTCGAAGGTCAGCTCGTATCTCAAAGTCTCACACACTCACAAGTTTTTCAAAGATGCATGCATACTTACGTAAACATACTTATCATCTTTAAAACATAAAAATCGATTTCATCTTGCATATACACTCATCAAAATCGATTTTCAGGCAAATCAGAAAAGGAAGAATCGATTGTCACTTCATGTATTTTTAGTGCATAAATTGATTCTTGAGCCAAACTTTTTTAAAGGAAGAATCGATTCCCACTCTTTTGCACTTAACTGAGAATCGATTCCTACATGTCTCAGGCAAGCTGAGAATCGATTCATACATGTTTTCACTAAGTACAAAATCGATTCCTAGCCCTCCATGGTTCTCAAGAATCGATTGTCTCTATTTTTCAAACAAATCAAAATCAATTCCTCACTTAAATGAATCGATTCCCAGATCCAATGCTCTCAACAAAGAATCGATTCCTACATTATTTTCAACGTAAACTTGATTTTCTCATAGCCTATAAATAGGCACTGCATTACGTTCATTTTCACCACAACCCATTTTTCACGAATCAGAGAACTTTTGAGAAAAACTCTTCACGCTTTTACTTTTGCTCGTCACGCACCGTTGGTCCGTCTGAGCTGATCTTTTGCTAAGAGTTAGTTGGGGTTGCATTCTTCAAGTTGTAATATCTGCCTTCATTAGAGGTATTTCTGTCTTTACAATTGTTTATTATTTAATTGTTTGTGATTTGTACTAGGGAGTGGGGTATCTCTCTAGGGTAGCTGTTTGTACTAGGAAGTGGGGTATCTTTCTGGGGCAGCTGATTGTAACAGGGGTGGGGTATCTCTTGTTATTGTTATATTAGATTTGAGGGCTCTCCATAGGTGGGGTATCCTAGGAGGAGAGTGCCTGAGTTTGTAAAGGTTTTCCAAGGCACCTGAAAGCCTTGTTGTTTTGGTTAGTGGAAAATCTCACAAGGGTGTGAGGACTGGACGTAGGTCACTAGGAGGTGACCGAACCAGGATAAATCTCTGCGTGCTTTACTGCTTTCCTGCTTTACTGTTATACCGCTTTACTGCTTTATATTCTAATTCCTTCACTTCCACTTAACCTGCGCGAAAAATTGATCTAAGTCATTGAAAAGGGGAAAAACGTTTTCGAAAGATCTGAAAAGTTTTAAATCTCAATTCACCCCCCTCTTGAGACTGAAGCCACTTGGTAACAAGTGGTATCAAAGCAAGACTCTTGTATAAAGGGCCTAGCAGCTTCAAGAGAATTGGCTTCAGGTTGGTCTACGCAAGAGGGTGCTTCTCTTACCCGTCCTCCGGGATTTAACGGGAAAGATTATGCATATTGGAAAGAAAGAGTGAGAATTTTTATTGAAGGGGTAGACTTAGATGTTTGGGATGCTGTGGAAAAAGGACCGTATGTCCCCACGCACATAGTAGACGGTATTCTTACAATTAAAAGTAGAAATGAATGGTCTGATGATGAGAAAAGAAAAGTGCAACATAGTTTGCGTGCCAAAAATATTATTACTTCTGCTTTAAGTCCTGATGAATTTTTTCGAGTTTCAAACTGTAAATCTGCCCAAGAAATGTGGGATAATCTCCAAGTCACTCATGAGGGTACAAGTGAAGTGAAAAGGGCAAGATTAAATACTCTTATCAGAGAGTACGAACTATTTAGAATGAATACAGGTGAAACAATACCAGAAATGCAGAAAAGGTTCACTCACATAGTGAATCAGTTAAGCTTGTTGGGAAAGTCATTTCCTGCAGAGGATCTAATCAACAAAGTTCTGAGATGTATGAATAGAGAATGGCAACCCAAGGTTACTGCTATAGCTGAATCAAGAAATTTAGCTACTATGACTCTGGCTACTCTGTTCGGTAAACTTCAAGAGCATGAACTAGAACTCACCCGTCTAGCTGAGTACGAAAATACAGATAAGAAAAAGAAAAGCTTGGCTCTAAAAGCATCTAGTTCTAGTCGGCTTGATGATAGTGACGACTCAGATGATGAAATTGATGAAGGTGAAGAGAATATGGCTCTTATGGTTCGGAAGTTCAAAAGGTTCATGAAAGGCAACAACTATCCAAGGAAGAACTTCAAATCAAAAAGGTTCTCAAGCAAAGAAAGCTCATCCGGTCCTCCTACTTGCTATGAATGCTGGAAACCCGGGCATATGAAAATGGAATGTCCTAATCTACAGAAAAAGGACTCCAAATTTGAAAAGAAGGCATTCAAGGATAACAAAGGAAGAAAAGCCTACATCGCATGGGAAGACAACTGCATGGATTCATCAGATGAATCAGAGGATGAAGAAGCTCAAGTTGCATTAATGGCTGATCATGAAAGCGAAAATGAAAACGAGGTAATATCTAACCCTGACTCTTTACAAAATGCATATGATGATTTATATGAAGCTTTCACTGAATTGCATGATGATTCTATGAAATTAGCTAAGGCATTAAGTAAATCAAAGAAAACCATTGCTAATCTTCAAAATGAAGTTAATGCTTTAACTAAAGAAAAATTAGAGCTTAGGAAAGAAAATGATGATCTTGTCTATTTCAAAGAAAATTATGCATGTGATAAGTGTATAGAACATGAAAAGAAAATCAATGAGCTTGAATGTACAATAGGCAAAATGTCCAAATTACAACATGTACATCCTAGGATTCCGAGAAATAATTTTGTGAAAAGCAATATGCATCATAGACCTAAGTTTTCCACCAAACCCTATATTAGATGTTACTATTGTGGTAAACCTGGACATACAGCTTCTGTTTGCAGGGCAAGAGGTAAACAAACTATGAAAAAGGTATGGGTTCCCAAAAGGACCATACCAAACACTAACCCACAAGGACCCAAAGAGATTTGGCTACCCAAAACCTTGTTTTGAATCAATGCAGATATGCTTCAAGGTACGGGGGTCAGATTGGTACCTTGACAGCGGATGCTCAAAGCACATGACTGGAGATATCACAAAGTCCTTAACTCTTACCCCAAGATCAAGCGGTCATGTGACTTATGGTGACAATAGCAGAGGAAGAATCATCGGTGAAGGTAAAGTTGGTAAAGACTTATCTACTGCTATTGATAATGTGCTCTATGTTGAAGGCCTTAAACATAATTTATTAAGCATTAGCCAACTTTGTGATAAAGGAAATAGGGTAATATTTGACTCGGGTTCATACATCATTGAGGATAAACAAAGTAAACAAGTTAGAATGATAGGAAATAGAGTAGAAAACATATACATGATGAGTCTAGATAGTGTTTCATCTCATAATGCATGTTGTCTCATTAGTAAGGAAGAAAATTCTTGGTTATGGCATCGTAGGACAGCTCATATTCATATGGATCATCTTAACAAGTTAGTATCTAAAGAACTAGTTAATGGTCTGCCTAATATCAAGTTTCAAAAAGATAAATTGTATGATGCATGCCAAAAGGGTAAACAAGTAAAAGTGTCCTTTAAATCAAAGAATATTGTGTCTACTAACAAATCTTTGCAGCTGTTACACATGGATCTATTTGGTCCCTCAAGGACAAAAAGTTATGGTGGAAATTACTATGCTCTAGTCATAGTAGATGATTATTCAAGATCACGGTGGAGAATTTGAAAATGAAAAACTTGAGAACCTATGTGAAGAACTTGGTATAAATCACAACTTCTCAGCACCTAGAACTCCTCAACAAAATGGAGTTGTTGAAAGGAAAAATCGATCATTGGAGGAACTTGCCAGAACAATGCTAAATGATCACGACATCCCAAAATACTTTTGGGCGGATGCTGTAAGTACTGCTTGTTATGTTATGAATAGAGTTTTGATTAGGCCTATTTTAAAGAAAACCCCCTATGAACTTTACAAGGGGAGAAAACCAAATATTTCACACCTTCACACTTTTGGTTGCAAATGTTTTGTATTGAATAATGGAAAGGATAACCTAGGAAAATTCGATGCTAAAGCTGATGAAGGAATTTTTCTTGGTTACTCTTTATCTAGCAAGGCCTTTAGAATTTTCAATAAAAGAAATAAGGTAATTGAGGAATCTGTACATGTTACATTTGATGAAACTAACCCCAAAAGGCTGGGAAAGGTTATTGATGATATTGCAGATGAACCTGAAGAGTTACAGATAGGTGAGAAGAAGAAAGATAAAGAAGAAGAAACAAAATCCACCTCTCAAGAGAAATCAGAAGAAGGATCAAGCAGTGAACTTCCCAAGGAATGGAAAATCCCAAGGGACCACTCGCTTGAGAATATCATAGGTGATGTAACTAAAGGGGTAACTACTCGTAACTCGCTTAGAAATGCATGTAATCATATGGCTTTCGTATCTCAAATTGAACCTAGAAATATAGATGAAGCCGTAGTTGATGAACATTGGACTATTGCTATGCAAGAAGAGTTAAATCAGTTTGAAAGAAACGAAGTGTGGGATCTAGTTCCTAGACCTGATAATCATCAGATAATAGGCACAAAATGGGTGTTTAAAAACAAACTAGACGAATCAGGTATAATAATCAGGAACAAAGCTAGACTAGTTGCTAAAGGTTATAATCAAGAAGAAGGAATAGACTATGATGAAACATATGCTCCTGTAGCTAGATTAGAAGCTATTCGCATGCTACTTGCTTTTGCATCAATCATGGATTTTAAATTGTATCAAATAGATGTTAAGAGCGCTTTCTTAAATGGTTTTATCCAAGAAGAAGTATATGTTGAACAACCACCTGGCTTTGAAAATTTTGAAAAACCAGACCATGTTTTTAAACTCAAAAAGGCTCTATATGGTCTGAAGCAAGCTCCCAGAGCTTGGTACGAAAGATTGAGCAAATTCCTACTCAATCATGATTTTCAAAGAGGAAATGTTGACACTACACTTTTTATAAAAAGGTCAAAAGATGACATCTTACTCGTGCAAATTTATGTGGATGATATCATTTTCGGTGCTACTAATGAATTTCTTTGCAAAGAGTTTTCAAGTATTATGCAGAGTGAGTTTGAAATGTCAATGATGGGAGAACTCAACTTCTTCCTTGGGCTTCAAATAAAACAAACAAACAACGGCATCTTCATATCTCAATCAAAGTACTGCAAAGAACTACTCAAGAGATTCGAAATGGACAAAGCAAAAGAAATGTCCACACCAATGAGCACCTCATGCTACTTAGACAAAGATGAAGAAGGTAAACTGGTAGAACTAAGCAAATATCGAGGTATAATTGGTTCTCTTCTCTACTTAACTGCTAGTAGATCGGACATCATGTTTAGTGTTTGCATGTGTGCTAGGTATCAAGCAAATCCAAAAGAGTCACATTTAGTAGCTGTCAAAAGAATAATGAGATATCTGGTAGGCACTCAAAATGTTGGTCTGTGGTACCCAAAAGGCGCCACATGTAGCCTTATTGGATATTCAGATTCTGACTTTGCAGGATGTAAGTTGGATCGAAAAAGCACTAGTGGAACATGTCACATACTAGGTAGTGCATTAGTCTCATGGCACAGTAAGAAACAAGTCAGTGTCGCACTGTCAACTGCTGAAGCAGAATATGTTGCAGCAGGGAGTTGTTGTGCACAAATTCTCTGAATGAAGCAACAACTCCTTGACTATGGTATAGATCTAGATCATATCCCTGTAAAATGCGACAATAACAGCGCTATCAATCTTTCAAAGAACCCCGTCCAACACTCTAGGACCAAGCATATAGAGATAAGACACCATTTTCTTAGAGATCATGTCCAAAAAGGGGATTATGTAATCGAATTTGTTGAATCCGCAAAACAGCTGGCTGATATTTTTACAAAACCTTTACAGAAAGAAAACTTCTTCTTCATTCGAAGAGAACTTGGAATCATTGATTCCTCTTCATGCTGTTAGATTCGCAATTTTATTACATGTTGCCCTCTTTGATCATGACAAAAAATGGGAGAAGAATAGAGTTTTAATATTCAGCATGCATTTGCATTCATTCATACCACCTTGCATATAGTCAATAAAACAGGGGGAGCACCATGATAGGGGGAGTATCATTATCTGTTTAAACTAACCTCCCACCTTGAGATGAGTTAATGTTTTGTCATCATCAAAAAGGGGGAGAATGTGGATACCTTGTATTGCAGGTAAACTAATATTGCAGGATAAGTTTTGATGATGAAAAAGACAAAGGCAAAGTTGATGGCCAAAGTAAATAAAAGTGACTAAACATCAAAGTCACAATCCAAGACAAACAAGCTCAAGAATTGAAGATTGAAGTTTAAGGGTAGTCCTTAAATATAAGGGTAGTCCTTAGGGTTTGGGTGTGTCTTAGGAAAAAGTGTAAGCTCTTTCGAAGGTCAGCTCGTATCTCAAAGTCTCACACACTCACAAGTTTTTCAAAGATGCATGCATACTTATGTAAACATACTTATCATCTTTAAAACATAAAAATCAATTTCATCTTGCATATACACTCATCAAAATCGATTTTCAGGCCAATCAGAAAAGGAAGAATCGATTTTCACTTCATGTATTTTCAGTGCATAAATCGATTCCTGAGCCAAACTTTTTTAAAGGAAGAATCGATTCCCACTCTTTTGCACTTAACTGAGAATCGATTCCTACATGTCTCAGGCAAGCTGAGAATCGATTCATACATATTTTCACTAAGTACAGAATCGATTCCTAGCCCTCCATGGTTCTCAAGAATCGATTGTCTCTATTTTTCAAACAAATCAAAATCGATTCCTCACTTAAATGAATTGATTCCCAGATCCAATGCTCTCAACAAAGAATCGATTCCTACATTATTTTCAACGTAAACTTGATTTTCTCATAGCCTATAAATAGGCACTGCATTACGTTCATTTTCACCATAACCCATTTTTCACGAATCAGAGAACTTTTGAGAAAAACTCTTCACGCTTTTACTTTTGCTCGTCACGCACCGTTGGTCCGTCTAAGCTGATCTTTTGCTAAGAGTTAGTTGGGGTTGCATTCTTCAAGTTGTAATATCTGCCTTCATTAGAGGTATTTCTGTCTTTACAATTGTTTATTATTTAATTGTTTGTGATTTGTACTAGGGAGTGGGGTATCTCTCTAGGGTAGCTGTTTGTACTAGGAAGTGGGGTATCTTTCTGGGGCAGCTGATTGTAACAGGGGTGGGGTATCTCTTGTTATTGTTATATTAGATTTGAGGGCTCTCCATAGGTGGGGTATCCTAGGAGGAGAGTGCCTGAGTCTGTTAAGGTTTTCCAAGGCACCTGAAAGCCTTGTTGTTTTGGTTAGTGGAAAATCTCACAAGGGTGTGAGGACTGGACGTAGGTCACTAGGAGGTGACCGAACCAGGATAAATCTGTGTGCTTTACTGCTTTCCTGCTTTACTGTTATACCGCTTTACTGCTTTATATTCTAATTCCTTCGCTTCCACTTAACC
This sequence comes from Astragalus membranaceus, assembly GCA_039519185.1. Taxonomy (NCBI): domain Eukaryota; kingdom Viridiplantae; phylum Streptophyta; class Magnoliopsida; order Fabales; family Fabaceae; genus Astragalus; species Astragalus membranaceus. Next base: position 129,262,901 of record CM076854.1, read on the forward strand.
TGCGCGAAAAATTGATCTAAGTCATTGAAAAGGGGAAAAACGTTTTCGAAAGATCTGAAAAGTTTTAAATCTCAATTCACCCCCCCCCCCCTCTTGAGACTGAAGCCACTTGGTAACAAATGGGAGTGTAAGTAGTATTCTGAGTTAAAATGAAAAGATGAAAATATCCCTAGGTTTCCACACAATACCAGCTGGAGCATCTCCCCCACTAGTTCTCTTGCGATCAGCAACTCTCGACTTACCCTTACCGGAAAGAGCATCATACGGCTTACCACGATTTTGAGGCTTGCCCCTCTTCTCATTAATAATCTTATAATGCGCATTGTTGTCCTCTTCATAGATTCTGCAGCTATCAATTAAATCAGCAAAAACGCGGATTTTCTGATACCCAATGGCCTTCTTGATCTCTGGTCGCAACCCATTCTCAAATTTGATGCACTTCGAAAATTCAGCAGTCGCTTCACTGTAGTGCGGATAAAACTTGGCCAATTCCACAAACTTAGCAGCATACTCAGTAACCGACAGGTTTCCTTACTTCAGCTCAAGGAACTCAATTTCCTTCTTACCCCGAACATCCTCCGGATAATACTTCCTCAGAAACTCCCTACGGAACACAACCCAAGTGACCTCTTCACCTGCAGCCACCAATCTTTGACTAGCCTCTAGCCACCAGTCATCTGCTTCTTCGGCCAACATGTGAGTACCATAACGAACCTTCTGCACTGAAGTGCAGTCCATCACACGGAAGATCCTCTCCATCTCCTTCAACCAAGCCAACGCTCCATCAGGATTATACTTGCCTTTGAAAGTAGGTGGATTCTCTCTTTGAAAGGTCGCCAAACTACGAGACCCAGCATTCTCACCAGCATTCTGCTGGCCCTCCACGGCCTGAGCCATAGCAGCCAACGCAGCAGCAATAGCAGCATCGTTCCTTCCAGCCATTTCAACTAATCACTACAACATAAGCAACAGTTAGGACTAATCGACAATACTTGATCGTCAATGACACAGTAACTTGACAACTTGGCCGAACAGACCGAAACTGCTCTGATACCACTAATGTAACACCCATTTCTACTCGGTAATCTATTAGCGTAAAATCAGAGTTTTTAACGATAAAACGGATGTCACATTTCTCAAAAACAACTCGAATACATAGCACTTTTAAAACGTTAACATCAAATAATATTCGATCACGCAGCGGAAAATTCAACAAGTTCAATCATCAAAGTCGTTGCAAATATGCAAGGCTCACAGTACTAAAATCCAAATAAATGCAAAGTCATAACTAAAATAAATCAGCGTTCATCCCCCGAGTGCTACGTATCAGAGCGACGACACCGAACTAACAAAGAACTATGGTCTTCATTCGAGATCACCTACACGTTACCAACATAGGGGTAACATTCAAACAGAAGGGGTGAGATATCAAACAATATAAAGAATCGTATGAAAGACCGTATATACAGGTCAGAATGTCAGATAATCACAACAGACAATTATCGTCACAACAGTCAACAGGTCAACCACACCGTGGGCATAACAGTCATTATCATCATAATCGCCAACATCAGCACGACAACCATATATCATCACAACAGTCAATATTCAGTAAACAACATGTCACGGCAGTCAGTGACTTCAATCATGCGGTATGAATGCAGGATGCTCATCAGAGGGCCGTCTGCCCTATAATGCATGATGGTACCGAAATCCAGCCCGTAAATAGAGGCTTCCAACAAATCCACGCCAAAAGAGGCGATCCAACAATTCGGAGACAAGCTCCAGGGCCACCGCCCTATAATGCACATGGTATGCATACGACACAATGATGCAACACAGACAAACAATGGTCATACACATCAACAATGGCCATAGGCCTACAACGACAAAACAACAATGGCCACCGGCCTACAACAACAATCCATGCCTAAAGAGGCAATCCACAATGGCCACCGGCCGTCAACAACAAATCCATGCCTAAAGAGGCAATCCATCAATGGCCACCGGCCGACAACAACAAATCCATGCCTAAAGAGGCAATCCATCAATGGCCACCGGCCGATAACAACAAATCAACAAGACAACAGGGCGCTAAGGGCACCAACAAGGCAACAACATTAGGCGCTAAGGCGCCAAGGGACAACATGGACATAGGCGCTAAAGGCACCACAAGCTTGTAACCAACATGGGCGCTAAGGGCGCCACAACCAACAACAACATTGGGCGCAAAAGGCGCCAACAAACAGCAAGAAACAGGGGACTGGGCGCATAGGACGCCAACACTCAGCAGCCAGCACACAAAAACAGCAACAGCACGGGACTGGGCGCCTAGGGCACCAACAGCAGGCAACATGCAGAAGCAGCAACACAGAATCAGCAACGCAGGATCAGGCGCCTAGGGACAGGGCGCCAACATACAGCAACAGAACTCAGGAACAGCAGCACTGGGTCAGGTGCCTAGGGATAGGGCGCCAACCAAAACGCAGCAACAGGGAACACTGCGCCCAGGAACAGGGCACATACAACAACATGCAACAAAATGTCAAGTTCTGGGCGCGCATGGCGCCAAAATCCGCAACACATGCAAAGGGACAAGTACAGGGCGCCTAGGGCGCCTTCCCCAGCAACACAGGAACAATACTGGAACAACACAGCAACACACAGAACAACACAGGATACCATTGGGCGCCTAGGGCGCCACTTTCAGTGACACAGAAACACACTGGGCAACGCTGGAAAAATACTGGGCGCCTAGGGCGCCTTGCTCAGTGACACAGAACCACACAGAATGGCACTGGGCGCCTAGGGCGCCACTTTCAGCAACACAGAGACACACTGGGCGCCTAGGGCGCCACTTTTCGCAACACCCAACAGCACTGGGCGCCTAGGGCGCCAGTTCCAGCAACAACCAAAAATCAAAACGCAGGACATAGTGACTGGGCGCCTAGGGCGCCACATTCAGCATAGCACACATATATTTTTATGAATACATCAATCATCAAACATGGTATTAGGGCATGGGAACATCAATTACATAACAAAATCAACCAATATAGCATTCAAAACATTTTATCAAACACATAATAAATATAATACATGTATGATCACTACCAAACCCTAACCCACATACAACCCTTCATACAAACCCTTATAAAGCATGAACCTCATCCTTACCTTAGCTTTTAGAAATCGAATCCTAGCTTTCCTTCTCTCTCTCCTTGCTAGTGGATCACGCCTTCTCTCCTCTCTTCTTTCTAGCCGTCGACCTCTTCTCTTCTTCTCACTTCTAATTACGTTTTGTTTCTAATTATGAGAGAAACCCTAAAACTAGCCATATAAGTAGACATCACTCATCATGGGCTATTTCCCTTAGCCTTATGCGAATACTATATTGGGCTAATTCACTCCACTTTGTTATTTCTAACCCCAATATGGACCAACACACTAATATACTTAACATATATTATTCTATTATTATATCTATCACATGAATCTAATATAATTAAATAAATAAATAAATAAAAATTTAATTAATTTTGGGGTGTTACACTCACGACGGTGCGATGGGACGATCGGTGGCAGCGACGGCTTGGTGGCAGTGACGGCTTGGGCTGACGGTGGTGTTTCCACGACGGTGTTTGGTTTGGATTTCGCGCGTGATGGCTACGATGGGAAAGGAAAACCAAAGGAAGGTGACAGTGTGGTGGTCCACGGGTAGTTCACGGTGGCGACGACGGCGCGTTTGGGGAGACGACCACCGTCACGGTGGTCGAAGCTAAACGGTAACTTTCTGATTCTATTTTTCCTCTACTTCGTTTGCTCCTCCCTACGTCCTATTCTGTTTTTTTCTTCTTTCCTGAATTCGTTTTTAGGCTTTTGAAAATCCCCAAATCTACTTCTCATTTTTGATCTGTTTCCTATATGTCTTTTGTTCTGGACCCTAGTTTTGGTTCAATAACAGTAACACAAATCTTACCCTAAATTAAGACTGAAGCTATATTATTCTTTAAAACCTTATTGTCTATTATTTAATGCAAAACAATCCTAGTTTCGCTTAACCATGTGCCCTATTTTTAAATCATCACCTATCCTAGATGTTGGTTCCTACTTTAGTTCGTATGTATAAATATAATTTTTACAGAATAGTCTGTTTCAACCCTAATTTAATTGTTGCTTATGCAACCTAATCTGTTCATAGCCCTAACTTATTTACAGTATTAGTACTCATAGCAAAAACCTAAACTGGATAACATATCATGTTCCTGAAATTCCTAAAACTTAAAAGAAAGCCAAAACATTTTAACCAACCTCTTTTCCAGCCTCTGTTTGGTTTTCTGTTGCCTGCTGTTAGTATTTGCCTGTTGTTGTTACGCCTTCTATTGTTGTTCTTTGTTTCCTTACTGCTATGGTTGCTGTCCCCCTTTTCAGAATTTTGGTGATTAGGGTTTCAGTACGAAACCCTAATTTTTGCTCCGAGTTTTTCTCAATTTCGTGTCTTTTTTTTTCTATTTCTGTGTCTGGTTTTCTCTGTGATTCAAGCTCGTTTTTATAGGCAAATTTTAGGTTTAGTGATAGGCCGCAAGTATACGGTTATATCGCGTAATAATAATATCGATCCACGGGGAGTTATATGTGACTACCAATCTAATTCTTAGTGATGATTAGCTGAAAAGGAATGATTAAGTAGGAAAATGTTTAATTTTTAATTTAGAATATAAAAAGCGTCTTGGGATCTTGGTTAGATCACAATGAAGGTATAAAAATAACCCCTTAACTATCCCCTATCTTATTATTTAAGTTTGTTTCTAAGGACAATGTATTCTTTTGGTGTAATTCAAGTTTCCTTTCGGACAACAAGAACGTGTCTCGAAACAATGATCAAGCCTATTCTCATGGTTGATCATTGTCGAAACCCATTAAGTACAACCTTATTATCCCAAGGTCATCAACGCTATTCTCATGCTTTGATCGACCTTGTCTAATTTCATTTGTTCCAATGTCAAGCTTCCCCTTTCGGTCCATCACTTGACATTTGGATTATACAAAACGCACGATGAAATTAGATTAGAATCCAAACCCTAATAAGATAGGTTTTAGTCTTGGAATTATTCAGGGACCTATCATTGGATTGTTTCCCAAAATCCCAAGACTAAAGAAGTCTACTCACAATAGCTCATTGTAGACAAGGGAGTAGAAGAGAAGGACATAATGTAAATAGCGAGAAATAAAATAAAGCGTGTAAAAGACTGAATTGTAAAAATGACAGAATAACAATAACCTTAATAGAAAACTTGCAAGAACTTTAACATAAACTTAGAGTGAGAATTACAATGATCCAGGATGAGTATGAAGCTACATTAAGGCCCTTTTTATAGTCTAGGATCATTAGACAAAGCACTAAATTTGAATTACAATCCATAAAGATGAGAATGGGAAGAGTTTGTAACATCAACACTAAATTCGAATTACAATCCATAAAGATGAGAATGGGAAGAGTTTGTAACATCTTTTGAATTCATGGCTGATTTTTCCACTTTTATATTACTTGATTCTTTTCTCCATCCTATTGTCTTTTGATCCTTGCTCTTTAAACATCAAATTTCCTCATTTGCTCCATAATTAACCCTGAGAATAAAAACTAACAATAGGTAGTAAAATAGTTCTAAAATAGAATCAAAACATCAAATAAATTACTTAAAATAAATACTAAAAACACACTAAAATATGACTTATCAAACTCCCCCACGCTTGAATCTTTGCTTGTCCTCAAGCAAAACTATGAAACTCACTGGGCCAATTTTTGGAAAAAATTCTGAATTCCTACAAAACTTCAAGTGGACCGGAGGTATATTTCTGCACTTCTCTGGTTTGAGACTTACTACTTTGGGCTTTTGTGATTTATGAGACAAGTTTTAGGTACTGGCACAATAGGAAGGATATCAATGTCAGCATAGAACTAGTTCCCTAGCATTCTTAAGCTTGGGTCTTCCATTCACTAGACCGGGTCTCAAAGGAGGGTCTTTATACGCTGGGCATTCAAGCACTTTTCTTTTTCCTTTTGATTTTTCTTTGATGCAGGCCAACCACTTTTAATTAACAATTTTTTTTTGAACTTAAAGTGGTCAGCCTTTGATGCTCTTTTCTTTTTTTTTTTTTGATACCCCAACTCAGACGTTTTTCTCTAGTAACCTCGCATCCGGTGAATGTCACCAAGAGAACTAAGTTTCTAGTTTCTTTTCTAAACCTCCTAATAGTACCAATAACCAAAAACAAATATCAAGAGAGTGTGTGTGAAAACCCAAAAAGCAGTAACAAACAAACATTTATTTTTACCAGTCAGTCCACCTAGATGAATACTATGAATTTCAAAAAAAAATTAATCCAAAAGAGGCCCTAACCAAATAAAACATGCTTTCAAAACTCACAAAGATTTGAGAAAAGGGGAGACGATATTTATTCAAAAATAAACTAGACTAAAAATAACGAGAAAACAGTAAAGAAAAGGCAAGATACCCCCCCATGCTTGGACCAAACATTGTCCTCAATGTAAAACAGAATAGAATATATGAGAGGGGTAAGAAAGCTCACATTGATTGCCATTTTGTAGCTTTTATTCTTATTCCAGGAAAACAAAACATAGGTAAACCAGTGGGTTGCCTCCCACGCAGCGCTCGTTTATGGTCATTAGCTTGACCATTTCCCTTTATAGACTTATTCCTGGGTCCCATTGCTTGAAGCATAAAGACCAAGTGACACATGAAGAATGAAAACATATTCCTGGAGCCCATGGCTTGTAAAATGGAAGTTGTATAAGCAATAAGATCTTATTTTCAATTCCCCCTAGATCAAATGTTATTTTCACAAAGGAAGGTGAAAAATAAGATAAAGGAGACAACATTGTAACATCCACACATGCATTTAAATTAATATACTTATCCCAGGGAGAAATTACAATTTCCTTTTTAATCTCCATTTCATGGTATATCTCTTGTGAATCATCTTCCACTACCACTTTACCATTGTTTTGATCTACCTCAACAACAATATTTTTCTCAGTTTCATGTATTTTTTGGAATAACCCTTGTAAGAAAGGTGGTGGTGGTGGCAACGATGACGCATAAGATTCCCATTCCTCCTTGGAGAAAACAAATACATTTCTGTATATCCCTTTTATACAACATGGTGGTGGTTGCAATAATTCCTCAAAGTATTCCCATTCCTCCCTGGAGAATGTAAATACATGCCTTTTCATAGTAACAAGAAAAAAAAACATTTAAAGAAGAGAATAAGAAAATAAAATAAAAGAAAAATTTCAGTCTAACCGGTACCAAAAAGTTGATTAATATCACTAACTCCCCGGCAATGGCGCCAAAAACTTGATAAGCCACAAGTATACGGTTATATCGCGTAATAATAATATCGATCCACAGAGAGTTATATGTGACTACCAATCTAATTCTTAGTGATGATTAGCTGAAAAGGAATGATTAAGTAGGAAAATGTTTGATTTTTAATTTAGAATATAAAAAGCGTCTTGGGATCTTGGTTAGATCACAATGAAGGTATAAAAATAACCCCTTAACTATCCCCTATCTTATTATTTAAGTTTGTTTCTAAGGACAAGGTATTCTTTTGGTGTAATTCAAGTTTCCTTTCGGACAACAAGAACGTGTCTCGAAACAATGATCAAGCCTATTCTCATGGTTGATCATTGCCGAAACCCATTAAATACAACCTTATTATCCCATGGTCATCAACGCTATTCTCATGCTTTGATCGACCTTGTCTAATTTCATTTGTTCCAATGTCAAGCTTCCCCTTTCGGTCCATCACTTGACATTTGGATTATACAAAACGCACGATGAAATTAAATTAGAATCCAAACCCTAATAAGATAGGTTTTAGTCTTGGAATTATTCAGGGACCTATCATTGGATTGTTTCCCAAAATCCCAAGACTAAAGAAGTCTACTCACAATAGCTCATTGTAGACAAGGGAGTAGAAGAGAAGGACATAATGTAAATAGCGAGAAATAAAATAAAGCGTGTAAAAGACTGAATTGTAAAAATGACAGAATAACAATAACCTTAATAGAAAACTTGCAAGAACTTTAACATAAACTTAGAGTGAGAATTACAATGATCCAGGATGAGTATGAAGCTACATTGAGGCCCTTTTTATAGTCTAGGATCATTAGACAAAGCACTAAATTTGAATTACAATCCATAAAGATGAGAATGGGAAGAGTTTGTAACATCAACACTAAATTCGAATTACAATCCATAAAGATGAGAATGGGAAGAGTTTGTAACATCTTTTGAATTCATGGCTGATTTTTCCACTTTTATATTACTTGATTCTTTTCTCCATCCTATTGTCTTTTGATCCTTGCTCTTTAAACATCAAATTTCCTCATTTGCTCCATAATTAACCCTAAGAATAAAAACTAACAATAGGTAGTAAAATAGTTCTAAAATAGAATCAAAACATCAAATAAATTACTTAAAATAAATACTAAAAACACACTAAAATATGACTTATCATTTAGCTATTAATTTCCTGATTCTAATTTGATTTTATTTCCTATTTTGCAGGTTTTGGGCGTGGGTTGGAGAAGGTGGATGCTTGGTGAGCAAGGAAAGGAGCTAGGGTTCAGCTGCTGCCTTTTTCTCATTTTTTGTAATTTTTGTAATTTTCGTTTTTCTATATTTGTTTGTATTTTTTATTATTTTTTGGTATTTTGGGACTTTTCGACAATTGTAATATTATTTTTTGTAATTCTGATTTTATTTAATATTTTTTGGTGATTTATGATTTATATTTTTATTTTTTAAAAAAATAAGTGAATAAAAACAAAGTGAAGTTGGGCCAGAACCAAGAACGAAAATCGGGCCCAATCAAACAATGTGTTAAAATGAGACCCAATTAGAAGAACAGGTCCATTACAACACATTATTAAAGATAAGCCCAAAGATGTCAAGTATAGGCCCAATTAGAGAACTACCAAAATCAGGCCCAAAATGTTGGACCTAGGCCCAATTGGACAAACTGGTCCAAATTAAGACAGCGCTCGCAATACCGTTTTCGTAATGATATTCCTTGGGACCTATGACATGCGGACTAAGTTAAAATGATTGCGAGAAAAAAGTGATCAGACAAAATTGGGGTATAACACATGTCAGCATTAGCGACGGATTTTTTGCGACGGATTGTAAATTTAGCGACGGAATTTAAATTTTTTGTTAAAAAAAGTGCGCCATCGTCATTATTAGCGACGGATTTTGGTTCCCTCCCTAAAATCCCTCGCTACTTAAACATTAGCGACGGATTTTGGTTCCGTCGCTAATAAGGCGTTTTTTTGTAGTGTTTAGCGTAGCAATTATTCTCGGATCAGTTATGAAATTGGAACCGCGGTGGCACCAAGGAGCTTTTGAAAACAAAATTTTATTTAGGGAATCAAACGAGCACACCATAAGTGTCTTCGTATTGATTCATAAAATTTGAGTATATATCATTTAGAATTTCCTTGGCCCAGCTTCTTTTCGAATTTCCGTAACTATTCAAACATAATTATTACGATCACGTTAATCAATCAAACTTCAGAACGACTTCCACTCCCATGAAAACATCATGTTCGCCACTTAGGTGACCTTAAGCTTCTCGTTCTTCCAACCAGTTAGTTGAGGCCTTACAGTCTAAGACTTCAGATCCACTTCCAATGGTTGAATGGCTATCACTACTAATGACAATTTCTGGAATATAGGTTTCTTGGAAAAAATTACAGTAAACATCATCCTGAACCGGTATTTAGGAGTCTAAACTGACTGATTTGAAATCCTTTCCAATTTCCCGCACAACAGGGAGGTTCACACTCCACGAATTCTTTAGAGTTTACTGTTTAGATTAAATTAGAGGTACACTTCATAATACAATTGGAGACATGGTTCACAACCCACTCAGGGGTGTAGATATTGTCGTTAGCTTTCCAACGCCTCTCGGAACATAAAAATCGGAGTTCCAGAGCAGAAGTTATGAACAAAATGAGTCAGAAGACTAACGAGAAATTCTTACAGACCGTGATCGGGATGCTTCTAGTCAGCGTATTGAAATAAGGTCACTTCTACCGATCCCGCATACTAACCCGCTTTAAAAGGATTTGATTCATAATTCCTGATCGGGACTTAACCTAATCGGCACATTGTGATTCTGCTAGTCAATACCGACGATGGAATATCGTTACTCAGTTAGCTTTATCACCTGTCACATTGTGACTCGGAAGAAGAAGAATCGGGATCTTTGCTTGGGATTATCCGAAAGGACTCCCTTAACTGCTACCTAAATTGGGGTTAATTAGTACCATAAGGTAAGATTTACTGTGAAATAGTATTTCGGTAACTGATATGCTGACTAAGCAATGGTCAGGGTTTCGGGTGGTAATTAATCCGATAGATCTCAGGACAGTGACATTACTAATGCCCAATGGCTTCGCTTAGCTTGTACTCTCGGTAAGACCTACGACGTCTTACGCTGTGACTCGCTAGTTGCATCAGATTCAATGACTGAACAGTCGCCCACAGTTTCCTCGAACCAACGCGGATGCCCATCATTGTTCCCAAATGTCATCTGTAGCCCTCTGCTTTTGCTGTGCACTCTGATGAAACGAGAAGGCTGGAAATTCTATGGCTTAGGGTTTCAGACATATCCAGGGCTGAGGCAACTAACTATCATAATTTTCAGTAATTTATATGAAACATTGAGTGGATCCTGACTCAATACGTCACATAATATACTGAAAGGCTCTGACATTTTAATTGTTTAAGTCCCTAGCTGACTCGATCTAACATCTTGACCAGAAGGTCACTAAGTCCGACAAGGCCGAACTGCTCTGATACCAAATGTAACACCCCAGTATTTTTAAAACAAAGAAATACGAAGAATTACCTAAACATACATTTTGGTTTACATCAGAGTATAAAAATTCCTGCTTAGATAAACATCGTTGCAAGAGATCTAGTCATGTTATTGGGTATTTCATTGAGACAGTTATGTATCTTGAGTTGTATTTTGATAGTTGTATCAAAAGATTAAGTTCTAGGACAACCGTTTTATGGATTTGAGTCATGTTCTGTAAAATTCAAGAATTCTGTCAAGTTGTACTTGATGTTCATGTATTTTATGGTACTTGTATCCCAATAAACTAAGTTTAAGTTTATTTTCAAGTTAATGTTTCAAGAAAAATCTCAAATCCATATTAGTTAATAATCTCTGAATTTTTATCAATTGTCGACTACCATATATTTGAGTTAGTGGAAATATGGGATGTTACATCAATATGTTGTGTTCGACCGTATCTTAAACAGGATTACTCAAATAGGAGAAATGTGAAGAATAAAGAAAAAACTCAGTATTTCAGATTTAATATAGGCTTAAATATCATTTACCCCCCTGCAAATATCACTGTTATCCATTTACCCCCATGCAAAAAAAAAACTCTCCAAACAAACCCTGCAAAATGTAACTGTTTCCAGTTACCCCCCTGCTGTTAAATTTTCTGTTAAAACTTAACAGTGATCACGTCAGCACTGACGTCAGTGCCACGTGTCACCATATTATTGGGCCTCTGTGACACGTGGCACTGACATGCCACGTCAGATCCTATGTCACCACTGCCACGTCAGCAACCAATGGATGGCTGCCACGTGGCAGTGTTGTTAATTCAAAATAAATCTTTAAAATGACTAAAGTGAGACTTGAACCCATGACCCCTTACTCACACCCACACCTCCTAACCACTGAGCCGACTAAAGAAAATTCCAAGAACGGAAAAAAATGAGATCACTGGTGCTCCCATTGTGGTCGCCAATGAACTGTCCATGAAGTCGGACTCGGTTGATGGAGTTGGGCCAAGATGCTACCAAGGTGTGATATCAAACTAGCTCCAAATGATTCTCCTTCGCGTTGTTCCGGCGAAAGGGGTGGTACTTGCACACACTTTGACGCTCAAGTCAACTCAAAGAAAAGGTGGAATGCAATAATAAATGTGTACCTGATGTATTGATTGGACAATGTATTAATAGGAAATAGTGTCAATGGCGTGGCTTGATCCTCTTTGTTAGGCGTGTGATCCGAGATCAATTCTAGACTGTGCGATGAGATGTGAAGCGATCTCAACTGTAAGCTAGATGGATGGGTGGCTTGAGCTGCCATGGATCATGGACATGGGCCATCGAGGCTGGCCTAAATCTGCAAGGCGGGGCCCAATCCATAACAGATTGTATTCATGGGGAACAAATTGATACTAAGTTATATAAGCCGAGACCAATTAAATACCATAAAAAATAATTCCACCTCAGATATTTAGATTCCTTTCATCTTTCATTTCATTTTTCACTTCTCTTCAAATCATGCTAAGTTGATTCAAATCATGCTAAGGACTCCCAAAACATGAGCGCTAAGAAGGATCCAAAGGGAAAGAGAGTCATGTTGTAACATCCCAGACTGCTTTCTGAACTGTCGACTACCCCCACAAACCAACACGTGTCTTTCCAACATGCGTTGTCCTCACTTGCATGCTTTATAGAAACTTCCCAGAAGGTCACCCATCCCACTACTACTCCAAGCCAAGCACGCTTAACTATGGAGTTCTTATGGGAAGGGCTCCCGAAAAGAAGATGCATCTTGTTGGTATAGGTAGTCCAAATCAATTCTTTTAAGCCCTCCTTCAACTGTACAGTCTCATACCTGCACAGCCTCAGGATCCCTCTCATTCTGGTGCGTATTCGGTTCATTCACGTGTCCCTTCGCCTAAAAGCTACTAGGAGCCGCTCTTTGTCCTGTCAACTTTTGGGCACCAACGATCACTCCTCGCCCTCGTCAGCCACAGATGTCACACATGTCACCCACCAATGATGATTCAAGTGAGAGTGATCATAGTTGGAAGTCCGAAGAAATGAAAAGTTCTTTAAGCACCAATGAAGATGTTGATGTTGATGTTGACACATCAACGTTCCCACAATTTAATGAAGCTGCCAAGTTTGACAATGTTAGTTTGGAGTTGGGGATGGAGTTCCACAACTAAGCACCACTCAAGCAATTTAGTCCCCAAGAATATAACCCATTTTTTTTAATAAACAAGTATCAATTTAGTCCCCAAATTTAAGCGACGTGGTAGTTTGAGATGGAATTATTATTTTTTAAGTGTTTCAATTTGGTCCTTTAGATTTTTCATGCAGACACTTAACTGCCACACCAGCTCCGTTAACACTATTAACTAACTATGGTTGACAAATTGACTAAATAAGAATATTTGAAAAGTCCAGGACGAAATTAAACTTTTTTTGAACTGTTAAAGACTAAATAGGCTATTAACTCAATAAATTAAGCAATAGGCTTTTCAAGAGTTTTCGTTTTGACCGTACAAGTAGATCTGAGTTGTCATTCAAAATCCTCTAGGCAATTCAAAATGTTCGACTTCTTGTTACCTTGATACCTTGTTTAAAATCTATACCGTTAACAGTGAGATAGCAGTACATGGATTTTAAAATTGTAAATTTCATACTCACTATTTACAATGTACTTTTTAAAACAAGCATACCCAAGGTTTTAAGAAACGGAACGTTACAACAAAAAGAGGCGAGACAAAACGGTCACAGAAGCCACCATTTCCTTTATGCGCCGCTTGTGACAGCGTTGGCCATTTTCTTTCTAGTAGGCTACCCCATAACAGTATATCATGACCTTCTCTACCCCTTGTAGAGTTTTTGCCTTCCGTGGGAATCGAACATTGTACCCTGGGGCTCAAGTACAATCTCAATGCATTCCCACTACCAATTGATCGCCTTTTTTGTTACAGCCCGGCCCCTTTTCTTTCTAGTAGACTACCCAGAACTGTACATCATGACATTCTCTACCCCCTGTGGAGTTTTTGCCTTCCGTGGGAATCGAACATTGTAGCCTGGGGCTCAAGTACAATCTCAATGCATTCCCACTACCAATTGATCTACTAGATCAATTGGTATGCATTGAGATTGTACTTGAGCCCCAGGGTACAATGTTTGATTCCCACGGAAGGCAAAAACTCTACAGGGGGGTAGAGAAGGTCATGATGTACAGTTCTGGGTAGCCTACTAGAAAGAAAAGGGCCCAGGCTGTTACACCGCTACAACGGAGTGATTGAAAATTACAATAAAAAAATGAGACAAAACGCTGTTACGACTGCGATGAAACGCTGTTACGACCACAGAAAAATGTCGTTCAATAGAAAACCTAGCCCCTCTTCACTTTCAGATTAGAATTTTGAGATCTAAAACAACTCAAACCTAGCCCCTCCCTCCCTCTCATACTCTTTGTCTCTGAATCTCCTTGCTTCAAATCCTCCAGCAGCACCAGGCCTGACGCCACCACCACCACCACCAGCAACTCTTTGAATCTCGATTTCCACTTCTCCGGCAACCGCAACAGAACAACATCAACGGTAGTTAATGAATCTGAGCTAGTTATACCACTAATTTTATTAAACACTTTCAATTCAAATTGCTACCTTATCCGCTATCAGCTCATCTACTATAAGCTGTTAGCTTATTCGCTATCCACTAATTTATGTGCTATTTGCTATTTTTTACCAAACAGAACCTATGTATCATATGCACACACCGCCTCAAGTTCCTCCAACTTTGTCATAACAAAATTTTATGATCACATGTGTTTACTATCTCTAATGCTTACTAATCCTGACCATGTGACCAAAACATTCAACCTACAGCTAACCAAAACACAACATAATCTCAATTCCTAACCTGATGTATAAGATCTCATCTCATAGAGGCATTACATATATGCAATATTATCGTTGTTTGCTCTAATAGCAAGCTATTCATGATCAAATCACCTTTTTAGAATAATACTCAAAAACTAACCCACCCTCCTCCAAATAAGGTCATTGGATGAAAATGAGTTTTGAAGGTATATATTAAAGGTTGGCGGCGACTTAGAGCAAAAAATGGCATGATTCGTTCTTCAATAATCGGTTTTATGAAGAAAAAAATTAATTTCGTGACAAAATATGTAAAGTGCGATGCTAAGGAGTGTGTTTTGGAGTACTTTAAGGTTTGGAAAAATTTAAGTGTTCAAATACGTGAAGTTTGTTCCTCAATAACTGGTTTGGTGATAAAAATTATTTGTGACAAAATATCTTAAGTGCGATGCTAAATGATAAACTCCAATTTAGTGCATTTTTAGGGGTATTTTTAGGTCTTGTTTAGAGCAATTATTACTAATTATACAAATCATTGATTTAATTTACTCTTTATTTTGCAGAAAGATAGAAAAAGATTTTTTTTTGACAAATAAAGATAAAAAAAGATAAAAAACATGAATGTCCAACTTAATGCCACTTAAAAGTTATTTATTTACTTTTATATATATATATATATATATATATATATATATATAGCATGCAAGGTTACCGGCAATTATTGGAGGAAAAGGCCTTATGGCCCATGATTGGAAGAAAAGTAATGGGCATGACTAAACCTATGGAAACATGAACAAAAAAAGGTAGGAGTACGTGACTTGAGGAAAAAGAAATCCAAGCCCATATTAAATTAGGTTACAAGCTATTATAAAGGCATGACAATTCACAGCAGAAGCGACAACAACACCACAAACTACAAAACCATGTGACGCGTACGAGGGAGAGGGAGGTGGAATTTGGGTACCCGTTTTTGACACCATGAGAGAGCTTTGGAGCAGGTTATTTTTATCTCTGTAATTCATGACTCTAATTCCTATTTTATTGTTCTTTATGACTTTGGATAGCTAAATCCTATTCTAGGGTCTTAGGTGGATCTTGCATGATTAGAGACCTTTTTATGTTCTAATTTCTGATTTGAATTCCGATTTTTATTTCAATTAATATTGTCCTATTGTTTTCATCACATAATTAGGATTAGCTACCCTATGCATGTTCATAATCAATTAGTTGATCAGCGACCGTACTGCAATTAGTTGGTGGACCTATAAAATAATTGGGGCTATAATTATTGCATGACCAAACCTTAATTTAGTCTTCCAATCATTCAACTTTTTGCTCTTTATGCTTTTCTTGAATTTAAATTCTTGCATGACCAAACAAGGGTTAATTTAGGAAAAAGAATATTAATCACGAATGACCAAACAGATTAATAGCTTTAGTAAAGGGATTGGTAATTGAATAAAATAAAGGAATTCAAGTAGGAATTAGACATAGGGGAATCGAAGCTTTCAAGTGAAACTGTGACCCTAGACCTCTCTCCATTTATTAAATCTAGTATTTTAATTTCTTGTTATTTATTTCTTTTTATTTGTTTTCATAGCAACTAAATTATTGGTTCGTCTAAACAATATATAATCTTGACTATTTTGGTACTTGTTAATTATTCCCTGTGAATACGATAATCTTTTATACTACTTCTGCGAAAGAGTACACTTGCTCTAAGTGTGTTTTTAACGCAACACTAAACAGTGTGTTTTGGGGGGTACTTTTAAGATTTGTAAAAATTTTAACTGTTCAAATGCACAAAGTTCATTCCTAAATAACCGGTTTAAACAAAATTTGTAAAACATGATGCTTATCATTGTGATTTTTGGGTACATTAGGGTTTGAAAAAACATTTAGTTAGTCATCACAAATGTAACACCCCGGTATTTTTATCGAGTAAAAATACCCAAGTGCACCATCCCTAAAACATCAGAGATATAAAATTCCTGCATAGATACTGAACACTGCAATATAGTTCTCGCTGAATAACAACAAAACAGTCTTAAATACAAATAACACCAAAAAGGTCCTTGACCATAACCTTCGGCAAACTATAGTGCTCAATATCATACAAGAAAGCGGAATAAAGTCATAACACTAAAGACATAGAGTTGTAGTACACAGACAACAAAAGGAAATATAAACTTAAGCATGAAAGCTAAGTCATCATCAATCTCCCGAGCTCAACCTACTCGTGCCTCTTGAATTTCCGCTGTCCCTGTTTCTCTGTAAAACAACAACATATAAACAATGAGATACAATCTCAGTGAGTTCTACCGAGACCCCTAACAACACTCTCGGTTCAATTATGAAACCATTCAAATACGACACCGACTGTGCGAACGCTAAGCCCGATGAACCGCATTCTTTAATTTTTAATATAATGCCGGCTGCGCGAATGCTAAGCCCGACTAACCTGTTATAACTCAGTACGACACCGACTGCGCGAACGCTAAGCCCGGTGTATCGCACAACATACTTTTTAACATAACACCGACTGCGCGTACGCTAAGCTCGGCGAACCCCCTTACCAATAGTACTTTACCTAATGGCACAGGGCCTAGGGTAAGGGTGCATGACTACCCCGCCTAGTATGTTAGCATCATGGGTCGTCACCCAAACTCGATATAATATATATATATATATATATATATATATATATATATATATATATATATATATATATATATATATCTACTATCATATGAACTCATAGTTCATTTACATTAGATATTTAATTGAACATTTAGTTCGCATCATAAACAAAATCTACGTTTGCTCTCGCATACTAACTCGCCGCTTTTCGAAACAATTTATAACTTCAAAAACAGTTCATTTTACCTTTTAAATTGTATATTCAGTTAGACCTCTGAATAAGCTTTCAAAGGCGTCTTAGAACACCTCAATCGGGTTCCCGGATCAAAAGTTATCGCGAAAACAAAATCAGTGTACAGTTGCTGAAAAACTGCAAAGCGTCGCGACGCGAACTACTTCCGTCGCGACGCGAAAAGTATCAGAAACATTTTCCTCACAAAATCATGCATGGTCGCGACGCGATGGCTTGCTGAGAAATGCCGATTTTTGCGGTTTCTCGCGAAATTCGCTATTCCGCTCAATTCCGATTCTCGTTCCAATTGAAAACAGTTCAAACAGCCATAAAAACTGATTCAATCCACATCACACAATCAATCAATTCAATCAAAAACTCAACGTAAACGAATTTTATCAAAATACGATATATTTCGAAATAACGGCTTTCGACTCAAAATCTTTTGAAATCAATCGACGTAAAATTCATTGTAAAACGAAATAATCCTTAGCGTGGGTAAAACTCACCGACTGTGATGAAAATCACACAAATAGACGAGACTTTCGGCGAAATTGTTTTTCCGACATAACCACACGAACGTTCCCCGAATCAACTCCACGTTCCGACGACGCCCAAATCCGCTTCCAAAGCTTTCCACTCAACCACGTGACATCTTTGAGGCACTATTCATCATCTTCAAGCTCCAAACACTATTCATCCATAAAACCCCAAATTGATTTTAAAACCCTATCTCACTCAATCTTTGATTCCTTTACTCCAAGCTAGCAACCAACCATTTATATGAACTTCCCAACACTCCAAAACACTTTAAGGAAGAAGACAACTCAAGGTTTCCTCATCTTCTCCTCCAAATTCGAAAATGGCAACAAGAGGGAGAGTGAGTTGTTTGTGATGATGTTGGTATCAAATGGAAGAGGATAGAATGGTGATCATTTCTTGTGTTGGAGGGATGAAGTTTTGATGAACCAAGGTATCCCATTTTTCCTCTTCTTCCATCAAACCCATTCTTTCTCTTCTCCCTTCTTTTCTCTTCTCTCTGTTTCACGTTTCCTTCTTTCTTTCTTAATTCTCTTTCTTTCCTTTTCTTATTTCATATATATATATATATATATATATATATATATACATATCTATTTAAGTGGTAATATGGTCAAAGACCATATTGCCCTTATTCCGTTTTATCCGGTTAGCGATCCTAAGACAACCAATAATTAACTTTAGCACTCAATAGATTTACCAATCAAGTACTAAATTAATTCAATTGGGTTAACATCTAAATAATTCGACTAATTATTTTGAGGATGTTACAACAAACTCCTTCTTCTTCAACAAACCTCCAGCGCTTCAGAAGACCATCACAATTTCTCAATAGAAAAGAGCTAAAATAAGAGGGAAGAGTTGAATATTGCAAACAAAACTATGAAGAACAAAAAACCTAAACATTAAAAATACTCCTTAAAAAAATTAAAATGTTAAGCATTTAAAATTTTCATATAAAAAAAACAAAAAGAATTTAACCACCTAAACATCAAAAATCTGAAGCATCATACAGAAAAGGAGGAAAGGAAGAATCACACATTCGGAGCTGGAGATTGAGGTAAATGGCGATTAAGTGTTTGCATGTTCAGATCTGGAGTGGATTTGTTGCTCAGAGACAAACTGAAGAAGGGAAAAATGTGTGTGAGGGAGATGGAAATCGTGTAGTTTCCTGATGAACGGTTGGATCCACTTCGTGACACTTTGTAGTTGTTGTTGGCATCATCTACGCAATGAACTGTCGAACTACTGTCACGTTTTGTGGTGGGGTTGCGAAAGGGGAAGATGACACATTGCGAGGCAAAGAGCCTTTGGGAGATAAGAGATTTTCAAAAAAACATTAGGGAGGTAAAGCAGTTGGTTTTGGAGAAAGGGTGGGTACTGTTGAACCAAGGACAAACACTCATTGTTTTGTATGATAACAAATTACATTTTGTCTGCTAATGATTGCAGTGTATAAAAGTACAGGGACAAAATCAAAGAACAGGGATTAAATCAAAGAGCAGGGACTAAAGTGCAATTGCTTGCAGAAGTAGCAACAATGAAGCCGAAGACCTAATTATTTATCCGCTTTCTTTAGGACACAATGTAAGGTCCTATCACTTAAGGTCTATGACATTTAGAAGCTGAGAGATGATTTTTCAAAACATGCATGATGCATCAAAATAAGCTTTGAAAAAATATTTTATAAAATTGCATACATGCATAAGGTGGCACCTAAACCTAAAAACAATTCTGTGGAAAGCTAGAAATCGATTTCTATCATTTTCTAAATCATGAAATCGATTTCCTAATCCTATTTTAAAGCTTGAAATAGATTTCCTTATATGTTGTTGAAACAAAGAATCGATTCACACCTATACTTAAGCCAAAGCCAAGAATCGATTTCCTTCATTTTCAAAAGACCATGAAATCGATTTTCAAGCTCTTCTATAGGCCATGAATCGATTCCTCCTTATTTTAACAAAGCTTGAAATCGATTCTTAACACATTCAGGATGTCCAAGAATCGATTCTTACTAATTTCTAAAGGCCAAGGAATCGATTCCTATGTTTTCTAAAAATAAAGAATCGATTATACTATATTTTGACATCACTCGTGAATCGATTCTTATGCAACATTTATGAATCCTATCATTTTGCTAAGCCTATAAATAGGCAGGTGTGATTCTCATTTCAACACACCTCAAAACTACAATACACTACATCTTCTCTAGTTCTCACATACACTTTCTAGATCTGAGAAAAGAGAAAAAAAAAGGAGCTTTTCATTTTCATATCTTTTAAAGCTCTTCTATTTTCCAAATCACTCATCTATCTCAGTTACTATATTGTCATACTGTCTGAAGTGATTGGATCATAGGTTCTCACTTGTAATATTCTATTTTGAGGTTATTGCGAAATCCTGGGAAGTATTCTTGGGTCGTTCAATCAGGAGATTGAAGCGGTTTTTGAAATCCTGGGAAATGTTCTTGGGTCTCTCAATCGGGGAGATTGTTGACTCTCTGTCATATGATATAAGTTGCTTAATTTTAGAACCAAAACTACAGGGATTTGATTGTAAATTCTATTGATTGCCGGGGAATTAGCTTAGTTTAGATCAATGTATTAGGATTCATTTTGTAAGCTAATTCTCTCACTCCTGGTGCTAATTGCAATGGAAGACCTTCAAGTTGTCATAGCATCAACTAGCGAACCAGACATTTGCCTAGTGGTGCAATAGGAAGCTAAAGGGGAGCTTTCTGTCAGATTTCGCGTCGCGACCAGGAAGCGTCGCGTCGCGATGCAGCAGAAGTATTTCGCAGGATTTGGTTCTGGAATATTTCGCGTCGCAACGGGTGCGGGTCGCGTCGCGATGGTGCGTAAAAATTAGGGTTTTTAAGGATTTTTCAGCGAAATTTCGAGGGACTTGGTCATTGGAGCGCAGCTAGGGTTTGGAACAGCTTGGAGGTGCGATTTTGGAGTCTTCTAATCACTTGGGAACAAGGATTGAAGGTTTCTATGGCTTCCTCTATTTGCTTTTTCTCCTTTATCTTATGTTGTACTCTTTTCACCATGTGTAACTAATTTCTTTTGATTAGGGAGAGATGATTCTCCTCAAACCTATCTTATGGATTCTTTGTTTTGGTTAATATAATTAGTTGTTGATTTATCACAAGTCTATACCTCTTTGTTTAATGCTTTATAGTTACATAGGATAATTATAATGATTTAGGGTATGTGATCACATAGGGATATGGGTTGCATGCTTGATATGGGGGATCATAAACTTGTGATCACCATAGGAATGTGGGATTGGATTTATGAATTCTTTATTTCTAGGGTTCAAGGCTTTACAAATTGGCATGATTCACCTAAGGAATCAGGGTAACTCAATTAGGTAAAAGGGGTTTTGAGGCAAGAAATTGTCCTTAACCTAATTTAGTGAATTGAATCTGGTATTTCAAACAATCAATTTGTGAATAGCTGAAGGTTCATAAGATAGGTGAGGGGAGAGGACTCGGCCCCTAATCGCTTTCCTTATTATTTCAACAACCGTCGTATTTTCGCGTTACTAAATTCTCAAATCAAATCAATTTTCACAATCTAAGAATCGATAATTTTGCCATTGTTAAACAACACGCAATCCCTGTGGAGACGACCGGTCTTACCGTTCTTTTATTACTTGCGACATTTGGTACACTTGCCAAAAGTCTAACAGAGATTGAGTTGGTTTGAAATCCTAGGAAGTGTTCTTGGGTCTCTCAATCGGGGAGATTGAGTTGGTTTGAAATCCTGGGAGGTGCTCTTGGGAG
This sequence comes from Astragalus membranaceus, assembly GCA_039519185.1. Lineage (NCBI taxonomy): Eukaryota > Viridiplantae > Streptophyta > Magnoliopsida > Fabales > Fabaceae > Astragalus > Astragalus membranaceus. The sequence continues at coordinate 129,284,861 of CM076854.1, forward strand.
ATTGAGCACGGACAGCAGGACAGCTAGCCCAGAGTTTTAACGCTGCTCCGTACTCAAGGCAGGGATCGAACCTCCGACCCAATTTGATATAAGTATTGAATAAATAACTGACCAATTGAATTATTATTCTAGACAATTTAATCAAAAAATATGTATAATAATGTATATATTTTCAATAACTATAACCCATAAGAATTAAGTTCTAGTAAATAATAATGTAATTGAATTCCTTTTTGGCCAAACTTATCTGAATTTAACTATTTTTCTTTTTGACATCAATTTAACTGTTTTTTGGGAAAGGTGCGTTGTCTTAAAACAAAAAATAAAGTTACGCAATTAGACTCATAATACAATGATGTATCTAAGAAAATATAATATGAGCTTAAAAATAAAGTGTCGTGAATGAAAGGAATATACATCTGTATGACGTATTCAACTGAAAACGTTGAAATTGTTAGGTTGTATATCATCACCTAAGTTTGAACTCGAAAGTTATAGTTATGTGTGTTACAGCTGGCACTTATCACTCTGTCCACAGATAATAAAATTAATGAAATATACATATATAATGCATCTAAAGTTGTTAAATTTAAATATTTTATTAACAGTTATAGTACCTAATTTTTTTCCCAAACTTATTTTACCATATTAAATTAACTAAATTTCTCTCACACACACACATATATCTTTTTATTGATTTGTGGCATTTTTTACCAAATAAGAATATATATATATATATATATATATATATATATATATATATTTGTGACTTTTTTTTACCAAATCAGAAATATATTTTCTATTTCCTTACTATGCATTATTTAAATTTCTTGACTATATTCCAAGTATTTTTATGAGATCCCTTCTTATGACTAGAAGAAATAATAGTAATAAAAAATACACCATTTTCAACACAATTTCTATTATTATAAAATGAAATTCATCCTAGTCACGCAAAATAACATAAATCTCATTTCCTATGTTGGTATTTCCTCAAGTGGTGTGATTTATCTAAATTTCATTTATAGGGTTCTAGTAAATAACCACCTAAATTATATTAATATCTCACAACAATACTTGTAAATTAATTAGAGTCAATTAAAAGAATTCATAAATTGGTAAAAGGAAAAATATGCTAGATTTGGTTAATTTAATATGTTAAAAACAATTTAAGAAACAAAATCTCATGTTTTTATCAAAAGAAAGAAAATCTCATTTTTAATTTTTACTTAATATAGTTAATTTTTATATTAAAATAATTTAATTTTAGGTAACTTTAAAATGCATTATAAGTGAAAATTCCTTTCATTGCGACATTTATTATTATAATTTCACATTTTCTCTCTCTAAAATACATCATTGTATTACATTTTTAATATAAATTCATAAATTGGTAAAAGAAAAAAGATGCAAGATTTGGTTAATTTAATATGTTAAAACCATTTTAAGAAATTGGTCAAAAAAACATTTTAAGAAAGCAAATCTCATGTTTTTATCAAAAGAAAGAAAATCTCATTTTTAATTTTTACTTAATATAGTTAATTTTTATATTAAAATAATTTAATTTTAGGTAACTTTAATATGCATTATAAGTGAATATTCCTTTCATTGCGACATTTATCATTTTAATTTCACATTTTCTCTCTCTAAAATACATCATTGTATTGTGTTTTTAATATAATAATCTCATATTTTATTTTTTACAAATTAATCTTGTCCGAAAAACGGCTAAATTCAAAACATTTATCTAGAAGAAATAATAGTAATAAAAAATACACCATTTTTAACACAATTAGTATTATTATAAAATGAAATTCATCCAAGTCACACAAAATAACATAAATAACCAACTAAATTATATTAATAGTGAACTCATAAAAATACTTATAAAATAATAAGTAAATTGGTAAAATGAAAAACATGCTTGATTTGGCAAATTTTATATGTTAAAAACTTTTTAAGAAACTAAGTCTCATGTTTTTATCAAAAGAAAGAAAATCTTATTTTTAATTTTTACTCCATATCGTTAATTTTTATATTAAAATAATTTAATTTTACGTAACTTTAATATGAATTATAAGTGAATATTTCTTTCATGTGATATTTATCATTATATCTTCACATTTTCTCTCTCTTAAATACATCATTGAATTGCATTTTTAATGTAATAACCTCGTGTTTTATTTTTTATAAATTCATCTTGCCCGTAAAACGGCTAAATTCAAAACTTTGATCTAGAAGAAATAATAGTAATAAAAAATACACCATTTTTAACACAATTTCTATTGTTATAAAATGAAATTCATCCAAGTCACACCAAATAATATAAATCTAATTTCCTATGTTGGTGTATTTTTTTTGACGATTGGTGGTTGTGTTTCTTAAGTGATGTGATTTATGTAAACTCCACTTATAGGGTTCTAGTAAGCAAACAGTTAAATTATGTTAATATTGAACTCACAACAATACTTATAAAATAATTAGTAAATTGGTAAAAGGAAAAACATGCTTTATTTGGCTAATTTTATATGTTAAGAATATTTTAAGAAAGAAAATCCCATATTTTTATCAATAGAAAGAAAATCTCATTTTTAATTGTTACTCAATATAGTTAATTTTTATATTAAAATAATTCAAATTTAGATAACTTTTATGAATTATAAGTGAATATTTCTTTAAATTGCGATATTTATCATTATAATTTCACATTTTCTCTCTCTGAAATACATTATTGTATTGTGTTTTTATGTTTTAAACTCATATTTTATTTTTTACAAATTCATCTTTCCTTAAAAACGGCTAAATTCAAAACTTTGATCTTTTTTTTTAGCAAATATGGAAAGGAGCCTCGATGAAGAGAGCCCCCCCCCCCCCCCCAAATTTATTAGATAAAAACAAAAAATACAAAGAAATCAATGGGGGACATAAACCAGAACCCTTGCACAAAGTTAATCCTTAAACCTAGCCTTAGAACGGGTGGTGATTGGGAAACCAGCACTATCCTTCTTTCTCAGCCTTTTCTTCTGGGATTTTGTGATTACAGCTTCAAAATCCGAGCCCACAGCTGGCTGGATGTTGTCATCTGCCAAACTAATTATTTGTCCATTGAAATTATTAATTAGAGTAATTTCTTTCTAGCCATGTTTTGTGATTAGGAATAAAACTTTGATCTTGAAAAAATTCATCCATTGAAAACTTTGATCTAGAAAGAAATTACTCTATTACATTTTTAGTAACTATTAGCTAAACTAATTATTTGTCAAAATATGAGTTGTGGTAATTATACCATTTTTTATATACACACGTTAATATATTATTATTATATTAGTATTATTATGCAGCTTTATATATTATTATTATTATTATTATTATTTCTGTTTTAATTTTTTGAATGTGTTATTTTATTGTAATTTCGGTTTCGACTTTTCTTTCCCCGTTTTCCGTTAAATACTCCTAAGCGATTTGTAGATTTTTCATATTACAACTTTTAAGCATAACTCGAATTCTTCATTTCTTTGGAGAGTCGTGGTAAATGCTTAGGTGTATGCAAGTTCAGTTGTTAAGATTGGAGTTTGTCGTAAATTTTGGAGACACATTTGGATTCTTGGATGTAGTCCTCTCTGTGATAACTTGGCAGCATCAATCCCTCTAAATAAAGTCGATTTCCTGTTAGGTTTGATAATATTAACGATTGCTAGAAGTGGAGTATCATTTTTAGCAGCTTATTCCTCACTGTAGTAAATATGTCTCCAAAGGACGATTTATCTAATTTTTCTTGTTGGAAATTGTTTCAGGATGGTTACGCTAATCTCAAGGCTTCCTATGATTGGTTACAAATTCATCATTGGGAGTTTGAAACTTATCAGAATCCAAATTTTCAAAATTAGTTTCTTCTTCTGGAAATTTCCTCATGCGAAAATGCTGACTAATTATGAATCCATTGTATATTCCATCAGAGATTGTGAAGAGATCAAAGAACTTTGTTCGAACATTATTGATCTTAATACGCGTGGTAAGTTCTTTAGCCTTGGTTTACATAATTGGATAGATTGGGATTTGTGCAATAAAGTATTGACCTCGTTCTTCATAATAAACTGGTATTTTTTTGGAGTTGTTGTACATGAAATTTCGAAGAGAAAAAGTGTACTTTTTTCTCTGTAATAAATACAAGTTCTAGTAATGGACTATATTTCAAAATTAATAATCAGATATATTATATTCTTCCTAACAAAAATTTTATTAGCTATGATGTCGCTTTACATCAATCTAATCTGATTAATGTATCTTGGACTCCGCCTCTTATTGGATGTTATACAATTGATATTGTTGCCTTCAATACTTTTACAGGTAGCACAACTTATAGAGGTATTGTTTCAGACTCAAATGACAACTTTGTGAAAAATTTCTATATGAAAACGGGATCCGACAATGCAATATAGCCTAGGGTTTGGGCTTTTAGAATTGAAATATCTTTAGCTCGCCATTTGGAGTTTAAATGGGTGGAAATTGAAATGGACTCAAACATATGGTCAATTAAATTTCAAATAATGCATACCTTCAAGTTTTTCTAACAGGTCAAATCTAATCTACGCCAATAGGATCAAATAGTTTCTTTGAGACATCTTTATAGGGCGGTCAATAGATGTGCTAACTATCTCACTAATTTAGGCCACTATGGCTCTACAGATTCGAGTGGCCCAATTGTGATGTTTGTGGTAACTGTGTGGTGGGATTCTTTAGCTCTGAGGGGCACATGGATGCCTTGCTAACCAAACTTATGTGTATCTTTCATGGGTTGTCCTTGACCTTTTAGTTAGGCTATAAGACGGTGGCTGAATCTGACTCCCTTAGGGCATTTAACGCTTTTCTCTAGGATAAGGACTACCATGCAATCCACAGCCATGGTGTAATATTAACCCCGATCGAAGAGTTCCTTAGATAAGTTTGAGATGCTGTGATCACCTGTATGTATTGGGAGGTGAATAACTGCACTAACTTCTCATCTAGGAAAATAGCAACATTATTGGGAGGTGAATACTAAAAAAAATCTTTTAAAATCCTAAACCAATACCCAGCCTTAGAATTTGATCACTTCTTTTGAATGTTGTTTTGAATCTAGATTTCGACTAATTTGTGTGAATCTCTATTATTTTTTGCTTTCATTTGTATATTGTATTAACCTCATAAAAAAGCACCCAACAAGAAAATTTTGTGAAGAAAAATTTTCAATTAAATAATGTCAATTTAGAAATTAGTCAAATGAATAAACCATGAAAGATTTGGATACGTTGAATTATATTATAAATTTTAGGCTAAATTATAGTTTTGGTCCTCCTATTTTCAAAAATTCAGACATTTGGTCCCCCTATTTTAAAAAATCAAAGACATTTAGTCCCAAGAGGAATTTTCAGTTTTTTATGGCTAATAATCAAAGACATTTGGTCCCCCAATTTTAAAAAATCAAAGACATTTGGTCCTTCTTCGGACTAAATGTATTTGATTTTTTAAAATTGGGGGACCAAATGTCTGAGTTTTAAAATAGGGTGATAAAATGTCTGAATTTTTGAAAATAGGGGGACTAAAATTATAATTTAGCCTAAATTTTATATTTACCATTTCTCTAGAAGAATTTATTTTTCAAAAAATATCTAGTTGGTGTGTCTTAAACCCTATAAATAAGACCCCTTGGCATGAAGTAAAACCATAAGCTCATTCATATTATTCTTCATTTCCTTTACTTATTCTTCATTCATCTTTCAGAACTCTTATCAAACACCATGAGCTCATTGCCCAGCAGCTCCTCCAACTCCGCCATGGACAATTTCCTCGTTGAAACTCTCATGGACAGGCTTCAAGTTCGCGATCCAGTGAACAATCCTTTGGTCTCCCAGTCATTAGAGGACTACCTCTATGGGGACTTTGAGCATGAGGAAGATGACAGGGGAGTCATCCCTTATCAAGGAAATATGGAGGAAGTCATCATGGAGGAGCTGAGGCTGGAAAAAGAAATCATCAACATTATTGACAATGGCAAGGGAGACTCCCTCTTGCCAAATTCAGGAGAAGCTGTCTCTGTGCTTGGTCATAACATTTGTGTTGGTTGTGAAGAAGATGATCACAGTGATTCCATGGTGTGGGAGTGGCACGGCCACATCCAGGCCTACACTGAAGTGACTGAACAGTATGACTACTCTCTGGAGTATTTCTACGGTGTCTACACGCAGAGGTTTACACCCAGAACTCGTCCTGCTGCTTTAGGTGAAGGGAGGGAGGAAGAACAGAAGAGGGATCAGGGATTGATGGACCTGATTGACGAGGCAGAGGATTCTCGGGCCGGTAGAATCATTCACCGCCACCCAAATGCCCGCTCTCCTCCAAGGTACCTACTTTTATTTGTCAATGCAATTATTTTTGATTCCTTTTATTTCATCTTGTGACTTTTGAGTTTCTTTGATCATTTGATGTGTTAATTGGTCTTCAGTTGTTTATTTCTATGTCCAAAATTTTAATTTATTGCTTCATATTTTATGTGTTTTGGTTGTGCATCTACCTTGGATTGTGTGTTTTATCTGATCTTGATCTAACATACCTGAGGAAACTATTTAGCATTATTACTTGTTTTTCTGCATTGAGTGCAACATTACCACTTGAATTGAACGTTTTATGTGTTTACATTTGGTGTCTCTTATGTTATTCTCTGCTGAACTTGACAGATATTGAGCATTGCTTGATTCAAATTCAAAGGAAGATTTCAGATACGATTATCAAGCTAGCCCAAAACAAGGCTCGAGGAGTTAATAAGAGTAAAGAAGCTGAGTCAGGAAATTGCACCCAGAAGTATTCTAGGACCTTCTCAATTCAGTTGCTATATTCTTTTACGTGTAATTCCCTTGCAATTTCTGTTAGCATTTGTAATTCCATTTCCTTGCAATTAGCATAGCTAAAATCTCTACTGTACACTTGGCAAGAGATGTGTGTGTGTTTAGCACATGAGTCAAGCTATATAGGTACTAAGTGGTGAATGAATGAAACAGTGAAGAATTAAGAATTTTCCTTTTAACTTTTCTCCCTTTTATCTTCTGGACTTCGTTCCCTACTCGAAATATAAGTATGTTTTTATATAATCAAGAACAAAACCATTGTATTGATAACCTTAGAATCTATCACATGTTGATATATCAAGGATTAGATAAATATCTGAATCCATAGCAAAGAAGCATAGAATGAATCCTTAAAAGAAGAGTGAGTGATAACGAGCAACAACTATCACTGACATCCACTCATATTGAGCCCATATAATTAATTAATTAATTAATTAATTATACAATTAGAAATTCAATCTTGTCTTTTACTTATTTTGATCATATATCAATCAAGGCTGCTAATTGATAAATAGTTAAAACAATTAATAAAAGAATATTTACCCACTTTTTATGGGCAAAAAAACGGTCCTGTACCAAAAAAAAATTTAATTTCCAAAATAACCCACTTTTTACATTATTTACCAAACTAGACCACTTTTTTTAGGCATGAACTCGCCCCCACCAAATCCGAGTTCTACACACAAATTTTGCAAATTTTTTTTATTTGTGTGGAGAACTCGCCCCCCCCCCCCCCCCCCCACCCCTAGTTCTCCAAAGTTTTTTTTTATTTTTTTCATTTCTTATATTTAATTTGATTAAAATGTTAATTAATTTAATTTAATTACAATCATTAATTTAAATAATTAGAATAATTAGTAGACTTATTTATAAATTAATTACGGTAATAATAACGGTAAAAAATGAAGATATTAAAAATTGGAACATAATTGAATATAGGATAAGAACAGAAATGAAAAACACAAATTGCAAAAATACACGGATACGAATTAAAGCAAACTATTAACGAAAAAGATGAGACCCAGTTCCACAACGTCGAGGACGGGGATGACGCTGTGGACGTTGACGCCGTTGTGGTTGTTCCGGTTCTTCCTCAGTCGGCGCAGGGGGAGGTGGGTCTGGAAAAAATTGGGGCACTGATGAAGAACTAGCACCGTCGGGCTGATGGGCATGTGGGTATGGGAAAAAATGGGGCACTGATGAAAAATTAGGACCGCCGGCAGGAGGGGCAGGTGGTTCTGGAAAGAATTGGGGCACTGATGAAGAACTTGCACCGGTGGCCATCTCTTGAAGTCTACTAGCATAAATCGCAGATTCCGGCGTACCGGCCCCGAAACCAAACATATTTTGCCACATATCTCGGTCACTGTCAGCCGTAGAATGTCGATAGGTATCTTCTACTGACTGGTAGTGCTGAGATGTTGGTGTGTGGGAGATTGAGTGGCGGTGGGGCACATATTCTTCATTCTGAGGAAAACTTTGGTAGTTGTCTTCAGTTTCTGCCGGACGTCGATAACGATTACGGTTACGTTCTCGACGTTCAGTTTGGGTTCTTGGGGGAGGCGGTACCTGTTCTTCATCTTCTTCATCCACATCAGCAACAACAACACCACCAGCACGTGGATCCCTTAGCTGTTGCTCGACAGAAAGGTATGGCCTGGAATTTTGGAAAAACCAGCGCATGTAACTATCAGAGTGCTTTGGTGTTCCATAGCACGGTTGACCCACAACACAGCGATTTTCTCTATCATTCCAGTAGTCGATCCAGGCACTGTGATATCGAGCCCAATCGACATCATGCTGTCCCTGCATGGTGATTGCGTGAAGGCGGGTCAAATCCCGTGGTGCTGCTGGTATCTCTTGGAGAAGTCGATATTGCAATTTGACTCTATCGACCTGGTGCCATTCTACCATATGGAAACAGACCATAGCTGTGTTTGTAGTCCATATGGCAGAGCCCTCATATGCGTCTGCTGGAAGTTCGAAATGTTCATAAGGCAACCACTTAAAATCTTCAGGTTTCATGTGGTCGATGATTGCCCTGTATGAAAGAAGGTCTCTTGGACATCTTCTGTGGTCAAGTGGTTTTGTTACCCATCTAATAAAAAAAAGGAACGGTTAACATAAAGATCTAATATAATTGTTAGTATTTTTAAAATAGTGTAAAATTTGTTACCTCTTTGCTAGTGGCCAATCATATGAACGGTTGCAAGACGGTGCTAGGAAAGACATGCGGTACCAGACCGTAACAAAAGAGTACATCCACCCATAGCATTTGCATTCCTTGTAGATGTTTTACACAACATTCGGTACAAGTTTGTTAAACATGCCGACCCCCAACTATATTTTGAAATATCGTCCCAGTTTCTCAATACGAGTAGGTATTTCATGCTTACTCTGTTTGATGTTTTGTCTGGGAGTATGTATCCCCCCATCAACAGCAACAACCAAGCCCTACAGTATTGTTTAAGTACTCTCATGGAAGCCCCCTGTGGAACCTCCTTAAAATCACGACTGAGCCACGTCAACAGTATACAGTTTCCGTCTGTTCCATTTGGTGGGACAACTTTACCCAAGTAACGTTCACATACTACATGCCAATCTTTTGATGTATTTCCAGTAATGGCATTTCCGTCAACAGAAAGCCCCAATTGCAACTGGACGTCTTGGAGAGTTATTGTGCACTCCCTCACTGGAAGATGAAACGTGTGTATTTCTGGTCTCCAGCGTTCGATCATTGCTGCCACCAAGGATGGTTGGATTTTGAAGTGGCCAATTGAAGCAATTTTACCAAAGCCAGCTCTTTCTATCAAAGGTAGTATAGAGTCATCTGGTTTGGGAAGTGTGAATTTTCCATGAACGTCCATGGGGTAATTGATGAGAGAGTTCGAAATGTGATTACGGTGGTCTAGTAGGGAAGACATTTCTGCAAAAAAGAAGGTGAAGAAGAGGGAAAAAACAACGTTGGAAACAACAGGCAGACGATGAGATGAGTGGAGGGAGATTAAAAGTGAGAGGAAGAGATGTGAGGCTTTGTGCTGATGTTCCAAATGGGAGTGAATGAAGGGAATAAATAACTAATTCAACCATGGTTTTGGAGATGGTTTCAGCACATGGTTTCAGCCCATGGTTTCAGCCAGCACATGGTTTCAGCCCATGGTTTCAGCACATGGTTTCGAATAGTGGAAGTAGAAGTAGTTTAAATCATGTTTGCCTCTTCTTGTATTATGTTTTCCTGTCGTTTCGTTTTAAATTTCTTATCCTTGTATTTTTGCAATTTGTGTTTTTCATTTCTGTTCTTATCCTATATTCAATTATGTTCCAATTTTTAATATCTTCATTTTTTACCGTTATTATTACCGTAATTAATTTATAAATAAGTCTACTAATTATTCTAATTATTTAAATTAATTATTGTAATTAAATTAAATTAATTAACATTTTAATCAAATTAAATATAAGAAATGAAAAAAATAAAAAAAAACTTTGGAGAACTAGGGGTGGGGGGGCGAGTTCTCCACACAAATAAAAAAAAATTTGCAAAATTTGTGTGGAGAACTCGGATTTGGTGGGGGCGAGTTCATGCCTAAAAAAAAGTGGTCTAGTTTGGTAAATAATGTAAAAAGTGGGTTATTTTGGAATTTTTTTTTTTTTTTTGGTACAGGACCGTTTTTTTTTGCCCTTTTTATGATATTGAAATAAAGTATTCCAACCGAATTTCTTAAACAAAGATAGTTTTTTTTGTAGATAAGCTCCTAAACAAAGATAGTTAATAATATCATATGAAACATTAGCAATTTATTTTTTTACAAACATCATATGCATCATAATTAATAGAACACTTTAATGATCACAGTAAATTTACTTGCAACTTGTAATCCTGTTAAAAGCTTACTCGGCCTTCCATGGGCAAAATGTTGCCTCCACCTCTGTCTAGCCTATAACCTCAACCCCTTGAAATGTTTTAACATTAATTTTTTTGAGTTTCTATTTAGTCCTAATCGATTAGACCCATGTGCTAACGGGTTAGAACAGGTCGAAGAGTTTTGGTAGTGTTATGGTAAATAGAAATTCTGATATTCACACCCCCTACAACGCCCAAATATTCAGAGGCCCATTACATAGAAACAGGGTCCATTCATCAATGGCCAAGATCATTCTGCAAGATCGGACGGCCCAAATCGACCGAAGCAAACATCACTCAAAATCTATAAATACAGCATTCAATGCTCATTATATGGTAAACAATTTTCCAACACAATACTCATTAACTCAAATACTGACTTGAGCGTCGGAGTGTTATTGCAGGAACAACATCGGACATCTCAAGATCGAACAACATCAAACACACCAAGATCGAACAACATCAGACATCTCAAGATCGAACAACATCGAATACACCAAGATCGAACATCTCAGGACTTGGAGATAGAAATAGAATCAAGGATAAAACATCTACTAACTGCATAATACCAATCACTAAGATCGGAAGCACAGTACAGAACATTGGCGACCACAGTGGGAGAATCAATACCCTGTTTTTCTCACCATCTCCTTGATCTTAAAAATGGCACCAACGCGCCACTCAAGACCGGCTAGTCTCATGAACGAACCCGAGGTCGGTCCTCAACGAACCCCTGAAGGCCACGTCCAGGAACTCACAAGTTCATCACAAGCTCGAAACCGATATCCCAACACAGGACCGCCCCGAGTACATTCGAGCACAGATGAAGCGAGCTTACCACCTCCTCCACAATTACTTCCAGCTTTGACCGACGCGGTTCAACAGCTCGTTCAGCTACTGGCTCGACAAGAAGCCGTAAACGAAGAAAGAAACAACTGTTTCACTAACCTCGAAGCCGAAGTAGCAAGGCTCCAAGGTCGGAACGTTTCGGACCAACCATCGTCCGGGCGGGACTCCCTTGAAGAAAGAAACCCAACTCGAAGAAGACTCTTTCGTAGATCACCCCCTAGGAGAAAGCTCAACCATTGTTCTCCCCCACGCCGTCGTCGAGGGAATGGTTCCCGTTCTCCTCCGGCTCGACAATATGACGATCTTGACGATCCTCATTCTCCTCAACACCGTCACCGAGGGAATGTTCCCGTTCTCCTCCGATTCGACGTTTCGACGATCTTGAAGGCTCGAATAACCCCCATCAACATCATCCACACAGGGGCTCGACCTCGCCAAGACGACGTTCAAGAAGCCGTGACAACATTCAGAACAATCAACCACGACGATACGGACATCCCGACCCTCATTACAGACACCAACCACAATCTCGGGCGAATCATCCTGGGCGAAAAGGTCCGTTCACAAAAGCAATCGATAATTTCCGAGTCCCACGATATCTCGAAAAACCACCTGGAGGACTGAAGACTTATGACGGAGCGGGCGACCCCGACAGGCATCTCGATCAGTTTGACACGACCATGCAGTACCGAAACGTACCGATGGAAATGAAATGCCGAATATTCCCATTAACCCTGGACAAAATGGCTTCCGAATGGTTTCGGACATTAAGATCGAACACCATTTCCTCGTGGGACCAATTAGCGAAACACTTCTCGGTGCACTTTGCCCATTCCAAGAGCAAACCCAAAAACAAGAATGTTTTAGCATCTATCGTCCAGCGGGGAAACGAGCCCCTGAGAGAATACATAGAGCGATTCAACAACGAAGCTCTTCGGGTTCGACAGCTAGACGACGCTTTTTGAATCTTCTTCATGGCCCAAGGTCTACTTCCTGGAAGCTTGTTCCGAAAGCATATTAACACCTGGGAACCTGACACCCTTCAAGAATTCCTCGAGCTATCCCAATGCTTTATCAATGAAGAAGAAAATTTCAAAATCGACAAAGCATCGTCACATGCAGAACCGTCAAAACACCGCATCGAGATCGATCATCGTAAAACTTCGTCGAACGTCGGTAAGAAAAATCGTCACCAGGTATACACTGAACTCAACGTCTCCAACGCCCAATTACTGGGGGAATGTTGGAACGTCGAATTCAGGGACGTCAAACCTCCCAGGTCCTTACCTATCCGACCTGTACAGAAGGCCAACAAATACTGCCGATACCACAGAAGCAATGGCCACGACACAAACCATTGCAACGCCCTGAAGGATGACATTGAAGATTTGATAAAACGAGGAAAACTATCTTCCTATGTCAAAAGGGAGGAAGGACGATCTGACGATGTCAAAAGAGAAAGAAATGAAGACCCTAGAGCAAAAGGAAAAGAAGTAATCGACCCAGACCACGATGAATTGAATAAAAGATCAAAAGGACGCTCAATTATAATGATGATAACTGGAGGATTCGATCATGAAGGGTCGGGAAAGTCAATGAAAAGAAAATGGAAGGAACTGTTAACCGTAGCTTCAGCGTCGACAACACCGATCAACACAAATCGACCTCCATTATCTTTTAGCGATGACGACCTTATTGACGGAAAAGCTAACAAACACGTACCTCTCTTAATCTCGGCAGTCATAGCCAATAAGGAGGTACGTAGGATCTTGGTCGACCAAGGGAGCTCATCAGACATCCTCTTTATCGATCTTCTAAACAAATGGGGATCGACAAAGAGGAACTCACCCCCTATTGAGGAACGGCTTTGTCCAGTTTTAACGGATCTCGAACCAAACCCCTTGGGCATCTGGAGCTAATGGTTACTTACGGAACCGAACCAATGGTCCGTACCGTCAAGACCAAATTCCTCGTCTTACCTTGTGAGTCCATATACAATGGTATTATAGGAAGACCGACCCTCGGCAGGCTTGGGGCGGTTACATCCACCACGCACTTAAAGATGAAATTCCACTCTCTCTGCAACAGAGTTATCACTCTGAACTCTGACTTAGAGTCTGCTTCCAGGTGTTTCTTCTTATGGACGAAAAACGAACGAAAGGCTTCAGAGCAAGAAGGGGTTCCCCCTTCGGAAGAGCGGTCCACTCCCAAACAAGCTAAAGATAGATCGACTGAAGTTAACGCCACCACTAACATAGAAACCGGCTGCGATCCGAAAGACAAAAACGAAAAAGATGTTGACGGGCTAACCAAAGAGCTCAAACGAAAAATTAAAAGATCAGAGCCTAATGGAAAGTTCGTCAAAATACAGCTCGGATCAGACCCCTCTCAAAATGTCAAAATAGGGATCGACCTTCCATAAGAGGTCAAGACCGATTTAACCCAATGTCTTAAAGATTTCAAAGACATCTTCGCATGGTCGGCAGAAGATATGCTTGGGATCCCACCAGAGGTCGCTTGCCATCGACTCGCAATAAACCCAGAAGCAAAATGGATCGCCCAAAGAAAGCGGGCTCAAAGAAAAGAGAAAGCCATCAGTGTCGCCACAGCAGTAGACGACCTCATCAGAGCAAACTTTATCTCCGAGGTTAAATACACAACTTGGTTATCAAACCCAGTCCTGGTAAAGAAAAGTAACGGAAAATGGCGTATGTGTGTCGACTACACCGATCTTAATAAAGCTTGTCCAAAGGATGCTTTTCCAGTCCCCAGCATCGATCGTTTGGTCGACAACGCTTCCGGCTTCCGGTTATTATCCTTTATGGACGCATACTCTGGATACAACCAGATCGCCATGTTTCCGCCAGATCAAGAAAAAACTGCCTTCATCACCGACCGAGGTAACTTCGCGTACCGTGTCATGCCATTTGGGTTGAAAAACGCTGGAGCGACTTATCAAAGAATGATGAACAAAGTGTTCCAAAACCAGATCGGTAAGAGCGTTGAAGTTTACCTCGACGATATGATCGCCAAGAGCAGAAGTGATGACGAACACATAAACGATCTAAGAACAATTTTTTATGAGGTGCGAAAAAATAAAATGAGGTTGAATCCAGAGAAATGTACATTCGGGGTTCGAGCAGGGAAATTCTTGGGTTTCTTCTTAACAGAAAGAGGAATCGAGGCGAACCCTGATAAATGTCGATCCGTCACAGAAATGCGAACTCCGACATCCAAGAAAGAAGTACAAAAACTTAATGGAATGAAAGCTGCTCTATCTCGTTTCATATCCAATGCAGCATTCAAATCCCTTCCACTCTTTAAAATCCTCAAAAAAGAAGAAAGAGATTTCGAATGGACACCCGAACAAGATAAAGCTTTAGACCAACTCAAGAAATCTCTCTCCAAGCCTCCAATTTTGACTCGACCAAACGAGGGGGAAACCCTATATCTATATCTGGCAGTCTCGGAGGAAGCCTTAGCTGCCGTTCTTGTGCGCGAGCTAGAAACCGGACAAAGCCCGATCTACTTCGCAAGCAAGGCTCTACACGGGGCCGAGAGTCGTTATCAGAAGGTCGAAAAAATCGCCCTGGCTCTCATCGTCGCAGCTCGACGCTTCCGAGTCTATTTTGTCGCTCACCAAGTGGTCGTCCGAACCAACTACCCCATCAGACAAATACTCCATAGGCCCGATCTTGCTGGGAGAATGATTAAATGGGCCGTAGAACTCTCGGAGTTCGGAATTAAATATGAAGCTCGAACAGCACTAAAAGCACAAATCTTGGTGGACTTCATGGCCGAGATGACCCCCGCTAACATCGATCCCGACATATGGATCCTATATGTCGATGGATCCTCAAACCCAAAAGGAAGTGGCGCTGGAATCATGCTAGAAAGCCCAACGGGGATCATCATCGAGGTTTCCCTTACTTTCGGTTTCCCAACCTCGAACAACCAAGCAGAGTACGAGGCTTGCATCGCCGGACTACGCCTGGAAATTGACCTCCAAATTCGGCAAATAAAATTACATACCGACTCTCTCTTGGTGGTCTCCCAGATCGAAAACCAATATGAAACGAAAGAATCGACCTTGCAAAAATACTTACTTCAAGTACGGTCGTTATTGGCTAAATTTGAAGCAAGCGAGGTAATTCACGTACCAAGAACGGAAAATCAACGAGCTGACATCCTCGCCAAACTCGCAAGCACAAAAACCCCAGGGAACCAAAAGACGACCATCCAAGAAACACTCCACAAACCCAGTGTATCTCTAGAGCCTCTGTTCAACTCAACCATCTGCATGCTCGAAGAAACTGACAGCTGGATCACTCCAATTTTAGAGTACATCGTCACGGGAGATGAACCCCTAGACAAAAACGACGCTAAATACGTCAGGAGAAGGGCCTCGGCTTTCTCAGTCGTCAATGGAACGCTTTACAGAAGAAGCCTCTCTTCCCCATTGATAAAATGCGTCGAGGGAGAGGAAGCAGCCTATGTCCTATCAGAAATTCATGAAGGAATTTGCGGCCAGCACATGGGAGCTCGATCTTTAGCTCGAAAAGCTCTTCGACCTGGATATTACTGGCCGACCATGATGGGCGATGCTAGTGATCATGTGAAGAAGTGCAAAACATAGCTCCCCCCACAGATCTCACGAGCCTATCTTCCACATAGCCCTTCGCATGGTGGGGAATGGACCTGCTCGGACCGTTCTCAAAAGCACCAGGACAAGTCAAATTCTTGGTCGTCGCCGTAGACTACTTCAGCAAATGGATAGAAGCGGAACCCTTGGCTACCACCACTGCCAAAAACTGCATAAAATTCTTCAAGAAAAATATTATGAGCAGGTTCGGGATTCCCGAGGTATTAGTAACTGATAACGGGACTCAATTCACAGATACGGGGTTTCGAAAGCTAATGCTCGAGCTAAAAATCAAACATCATTTCACTTCAGTCGAACACCCTCAAACCAACGGACAAGCAGAGGCGGCGAACAAAGTAATTCTAAACGGGCTAAAGCGACGTCTGGACGATGCTAAAGGAAACTGGGTGGAAGAATTGCCTTACGTCCTCTGGGGATATAGGACCACCCCCCAAAGCTCCACTGGAGAAACGCCTTTTAGGCTCTCCTACGGCAGCGAGGCGGTCATTCCTGTCGAGATTGGCGAACTTAGCTGGAGAACAGCAAATCCTAAAACTCAAAACAATAACGACCAAGCCTTAAGAGAAGAACTCGACCTCATCGATGAAATCCGAGGTCAGGCTTCACTCCGAGAAGCAATCATCAAACAAAGAGTAGCAACCAGGTACAACGCCAAGGTCGTTCACAGAGACTTCAATCCAGGCGATCTAGTGCTCAGAAGAGCCGACGTCGGTCAGAAAAACGCTTCCCAAGGAAAGCTCGCCCCGAACTGGAAAGGCCCCTACCGAATTTTGTTTAAAACCGGTACGGGAGCTTTTAAATTGGAGACCCTCCAAAGAAAAAAGATTGAGAGAACTTGGAATGCTACAAAACTGAAAAGTTATTATCTTTAGAAAGAAGTCATGTACTTCGACCTTATGTAAATACAAACGAGTTATTTATAAAGAAGAAAGTAACCTTTCAAAGTGTTTTCAACAAACTGATCGAACTCGTCGATGTTCCCGCCAAGCTCCCACACATTCTTGATTTCATCGAACAGAATGTACGGGACAAAATTCCCTCTACAAGGAATTAACTGGGACCTATCTTAGATGATCTCCCCAAGCGACCACCCAAGGTCGCAAACTCTTTGAGAAAACAGTTAAACCGAGCCGAGTCTCAGTAAACTATCTCAAAGAGACCAGGTCTTCAAGGATCGAAACGTCCTAAAGAACGACCATTGGCCACAGCTGCCGATACCCCTATAGGATGAGTTAAGTCTGGGCCGAGTCCTGGTAAACTGTCCTATAGGCTCCAACCCGGTAAGTCGAGTTCCTCATTTACCGACGTTCTTACATCGTACATGACATGCAGAATTACAAAGCATTCATAAAACTCATAAACAAGTTCCAAAATAAACTCTACAAAAATGACATATATGACATGCAGAATTTAAAAAGCATTTCATTAAGCTCGTAACGGGGTTTTGAAAAACAAAAATCTGATGAAACATGTTCCAAAATTACAAACACCTCGGATATGGCCGAGCCCTCAAAAGTTCATTAATGCTCATGATCCTGTCTTACATATCAAAAGTTCTGGACCTATACAAAACCTACACGGATACAAGCATATACCTAGAACTTCTGCAAAAAGAACACACTTAAAACCATCAGACAGTAGAGGTCGGAAAGACGACGGTCTTCTCTTCTGTTTGAGCATCGATCTTGACAATCTTACCCTCTTCGACCTCATGATCAGCATCAATAATTGCCCGATCCAAATGGGTAGAAGGGCTGACCAAAGCAACTTGCTCAAAGGCGCACTCAATACCTTCCTTATACAGCTCAATTGCAGAGTTTGCAGCCTCACGAGCTTCCTTCCTAGCTTCGTTAGCAATCTTCGCAGCCTCCTTTGCATTTTTTCTACTCTGTTCAAGGGCTGCTTGGAGCTCTGCTGTAATACCCTAATTTTGTCCGATCAAATTGAGAGATTTTTATTTTTCAATAAAAATAATATTCTTTTTATGTTCATGTCATATTTTATTTTAATTTGCTACAAGTTTTAATCTTTGAAAAAATAATAATTAGAAGTATCAAAACAAAATAGGCAAAGGAGCATAGGGGGGGTCTGTAAAAAAGGGAAATAGAGGTGCAATCAGGATTGGGCCATCAGAAGCCCATTTCCTCCACCAAACTCAGCCCAATTCGCAAACCCAACCCAACTCCCTCCTAACCCATCCATCTAACCCTAACCCAACTCCATCCAACCCACTCCAACTAAACCCTAATTCGAATTCCACCCCTTCCAAACCCTAAAAAAAATTCGGCTACTTCCCTCTCTCCTCCCTAAAATTCGGCCACCTTTCCCTCTTTTCCCTCCTTGAAACTTGCATTCCCACTTCCCCATTCCTTGAAACCCACACTTCCCCACTTCCCCATACACGCCTCCCACTTCCCCATACACGCCTCCCACTTCCCTCCCAACGGCTCTCTCTCTCTCTCTCTCACACACTTCCCTTCACCAAACCCTAACTCACATCACTTCCCTCACATTACTCTCCTATCTCACGCTTCCCACTCTTTTCCCTCACACTCACTCTTTCCCTTTCTCTTTCCTCTCTCACACACTCACGGCACTCTCTCACTCTCCTACCACTCATACACTCATTTTTTTTCTCACATTCACTCATCCTTCTTCTCCAATCCCTCTCCTACACACCCACGGCTCTCTCTCTCTTCCACACTCACACACTCATTTCCCTCACATGGCTCTCCTCCTTTCACGCCCCCATTCCTCTTCTCTCACACACTCACAGATTTTTTTTCTCTCTCACACACAAGCCATCATTTCCCTTCTCTGTCTACCCCATACCTTCGCATATTTCACTCTCCCCTCCTCTCACAAGTTTTTTTCTCTTTCACCAACTACTCTCCACAAAACCCTAGGTCATCATATCCTTCTCAGTCATCACGAAATGTCAAGCCACAGTAACAAACTACTGTACAAAGCAGTCCAAAAAACGAAGGAGGCATTCCATCTTTTAGTATAAATAAGGTTCTTGCCATGAAAAAAAAAGGGAAGGAGAAAAAGAAAAAGATTTTCGAAAAAAAACGAAAAGGTTTTTCAGAGAGAAAGAAAAGAGAGGTTAGGTTTTTTAAAAAAAAAACAGTTGAGATTTGTTCACTGTTCTTATTTTTCTCCTTTCACAAACAAATTTTTTTTTTAGTTTACATTATGCTATTGTTGAGGAGATCCAAGGAAAGATTTTTTTTCAACATTTCGGGTTTTTTAAGGTACTGTAATTTCGAATTTGTTGCTGTATTTTTTAGTTTTGTAGCTGCTATAATTATTTTTATTGTATATATCGTTGCTGTTTTTTTTTCTCATTTTCAGTCATTGTAACGTTTTTAGTGCTGCTGTTTTTCTATCTTAGTTGCTGTAACACTTTTTTTTATTGCTGTTTTTCTATCTTAGTTGCTGTAACACTTTTTTATTATTGCTGTTTTTTCTATCTTAGTTGCTGTAAATTTTTTTAGTATTGCTGTTTTTTTTGTTTTCGTTGCTGTAATAATCTTTGCTGTTGCTGTTTTTTTTATTGCTGTAATATATTTTTATTCTTACTATTTTTTTTATTTTAGTTGCTGTAATACTTTTTATTCTTGCTGTTTTTATTTTTTGTTGCTGTATTTTCGAATTTTAGGCATTAGATTGGTTATTTTCAAAAAAAATCATTTACAATAAGATATTCTGTTTTATAAAATGAAGTTTCTTTTAAAATAATAACGCTAAAAATGTTGTTTTTTTTTTCAAAATAAATGGTTACTAATACCACTACCCCTTTTTATAAATAAAAAAAATAAATAATAATAATAATCCTTTTCCTAAAAAAAGAAAAGCAAAAGCACTTTTTTTTTTCAAAATAATTATTTTTCCAAAAAAAAGTAATAGCACCTTCTTAAAAATAATCATTTTTCCAAAAAAAAAGTAAAAACACCTCCTTTCAAAATAACAACTATGACAATCATTTCAAAAAAAAAAAGAACTTTTATTTATAAATTCGCAAATCATATGTGTTAGGTTATGTTAGTAAGGTGGTAAAAAAGAAAAATTAAGCAATTGTTTTTTTTAAACGTAAAATCGCTGTTTACACCCCCGCGTCTTAGTAAAACAGCACCCCCTTTTTGGCTGCAAGCCCATTTTTTGAAAAAACACAACCAAGCCCCAAAGCGATTCGGTCTCACTGTTTGCACCCCCGCGTCTTAGTAAAACAACACCCCTTTTTGGCTGCAAATCCATTTTCGAAAAACAACACAACCAAGCTCCAAAGCGATCCGGTCTCACTGTTTGCATCCCCGCATTCTAGTAAAACAGCACCCCCTTTTGGTTGCAAGCCCATGTTTTTAAAACACAACCTAGTCCACAAAAGCGATTCGGTCTCACTGTTCGCACCCCCCATTTTTAACACAGCACCCCTGTCATTCGCGCCCCCTTTTTTACTATCACCCATTCCGCTTTTATTTATACCGCGTGATTTCCAAACCATTTTTTTCTTTATTTCAAACAACCAAACTCACATAAAAATAGGTTGTTACCAACGGTCACTCTGAGCCTAGCTTGTTTGACCGATAGGAACAACCTTTATTTCCAAAGCGGATTAGTAGCGGTGACCACTCTGAGATTACTCGTTTGATCATCATGAACACCCGCCTAAACGTCAAGAAATTTTCAGTTAACAAAAAAACGCTTCCACACAAACGTAATTTCAACTCCTTTTTAGAAAACGTTTCCCAATACACATTTTCAAATAAACAAGCGCCCGATCACAAACCGGTTATTTATAGCAGTCACTCTGGGCCCCGCTCGTTTGAACGCGGTAAATACCTTCTTTTTCGGATAAGACGTTAAGTGGTGACCACTCTGGATTTATCTGTTTGGTCACCATGAGCGGCCTCCGGTTTCCGCAAACTTTTCAATAAAAAAAAACAACACCAACACGCAAATATTTTCTACCCAAGAACTACGTAGCTTTGAATTCTCCATCGCACCGGGAGATACGTAGGAGCGGGCCATGTCCCGTCAAGCACTTCTTCTAAAACCCCTTTTTTTTCCCCTTTCTCGCCAAAAATAAAATTTTTGTTAAGTTTTCCCATTCAAACAAGAAATAAATAGGCAAATCTAGGTATTTTTCAAATCAAACGTTAAAACCACACATTTAATTAAAGGTTCCCTTTCGGTAGAAAGGACGTGCGCGGTGCTAACACCTTCCTCGCACGTAATCGACCCCCGAACCAATATCTCTAGTTTTCAAAAGACCACCCGCCTTGTCCAAAAGACCTTTTTTCAATGTTTTGGTCTTAAAATTAAAATATTGGTGGCGGCTCCAAAATTTTTCCACGTTGTACATCGGGAAACCCAAACCGGGGGATTTTTCGGGGTGCAACAGCTGCAATTCGAGCTTCAGGATCGATGCTGGTACCGACCCCCGCCTCAGAGGCCTTTCTCAGGTCTTCTTCTAAAACGACGATTCGATGCTCCAAGCTTCTAATTTTCTGATTAGCCTCGGCCACCTGCTCCTCCAGCTCTCTCTCCTTTTCTTCAAGATCCCTCACACGAGCCTCCTTCTCTTCGAGCTCCTTCACACGAGCCTCTGCAAATCGGAACCCGACCTGACGACCCCCATTCTGAGATCGTAAAGGACGGGGGGAGGTCCAGGCACAACAAAAAGAAAAATAAAAAAGATACTAACCTCGAAACGAAGCTGCGAAGTTGATCTTGTCAGGAAAGAACGCAGTTGCTGATCTGCAGAAACCGACCTTAAAAGTACTTCAAAAAACTCTCCAAACTCGTTTTTTCTCAAAGAAAGAAGCTCGGGAGCTCTCGAAGGTCGACAAACCAAAACAAATAAACGCCAAGCAACAAATGAAAGGGTGAGACCCTTTATTTATAGTGAGGCAGAATTAGTGGGCTTGGGCCGAGAAGTCGAAACGTCACATCCAATCAAGGTCCATTAGGTTCGCACACTAAAAATAAAGCGTCACCATCATGCGCCGCCACTGTGAAATCACGCCTGGTCAGAAACAGTAAAAATTGCACTGATTCCAAGGAACTTTCTGCCTCGTTCAGAAGCTCGACGGTTGTTTAAACGTCGACCAAAAATTGAAGCTCGACATTAACTCAAGAGGAAGGAAATTTCTACTCAAAGGGCCAAAAAACGCAAGACTGTATCATCTTATCAAGTCAAGATCGCTCCTCAAGCGACCAGACTTGGGGGGCCACTGTTATGGTAAATAAAAATTCTAATATTCACACCCCCTAAAAGGCCCAAATATTCAGAGGCCCATTACATAGAAACATGGTCCATTCATCAATGGCCAAGATCACTCTGCAAGATCGGACGGCCCAAATCGACCGAAGCAAACATCACTCAAAATCTATAAATACAGCATTCAATGCTCATTAAATTGTAAGCACTTTTCCAACACAATACTCATTAACTCAAATACTGACTTGAGCGTCGAAGTGTTATTGCAGGAACAACATCGAACATCTCAAGATCGAACAACATCGAACACACCAAGATCGAACAACATCGGACATCTCAAGATCGAACAACATCGGACATCTCAAGATCGAACAACATCGAATACACCAAGATCGAACATCTCAGGACCTGGAGATAGAAATAGAATCAAGGATAAAACATCTACTAACTGCATAATACCAATCACTAAGATCGGAAGCACAGTACAGAACAGGTAGTAAATCTATAGAGCTCATAATCGACTAGATATGATTATAATCATTAAAGTCTTATGGGAAGACTTGGTAAACTTTCTGGGGAGCTCTTAATCAACTAGAAGTGCCTTGTATATGATTAGAGCTTGATTCTTGTTCTCGGAGACGTACTAACCGATTAATACAAGCGTTGAATCGATTAGGTCTTCTCTAGAGTGCGCAATACTTTTTCTAGAGAGTTGCTAATTGATTACCAACTCATGCTATTTGATTAGAATGAGCTCATTATCTGTTTCTCGTCTTTTGGGCTTTTCCACCAATGCCTTAATTTCTTACCCACTTTTGACCTAGACTTATGACAATCGTAACACCCAATGTGTGCATACATTTATATTCTTATGATAATGATAATTTTTTTTGGTGAACCAAAAGGGCTTAACACAGTCCAAAGAACAAACTAAAGCAAAGAGTTACAAATGGGGGACAGAATTGTAAATAACACAGACATCAGGGGTAGCAAGGCTGTGTTTAGCCAAAATATCAGCAGGACAAATTCTCTCCTGAGGCACATAATGCCAAACCAGATTACAGGGTTCAGAGGGAATCTCAAGAATCCCTTTGACAAGATGAACGAGAGAGTGAGAAGTAGGCACCACTCCTTGAAGAAAATCAATCACTTGCTTATTGTCAGATCTAATGACGACCTTCTGGTATCCTCTTCCCCACGTCGGGCAGAAACCATGGTACAACGCCCAAAGCTCAATTTCGAGGGTGGAGTTCGAATCATCGCGGCAAGGCCGCCACAACCACCTGTAACGTCGAGGTCAGACAAAGGCATCACAGTTGAGAGTAACAAAACCCATTGGGGGGTTTTCCCAGAGCAAGGAGGGATCGAGGTTGTTGGGTTTTGTTGAGGAACGAATCACACAACCTCTGTCAAAAATGTAGAGGTTACTCCATAGAACAAATGCTCGTAACACAAACCATCTCTGTGTAGATCCAGGACACAAACACTTTAACAAGAATTCCAACCAAACAGACTCAATTTATTTGATTAATACTTGTACTAAGATTATAAAAATACCTTTGTGACTACCATAGTCTGAACTGAGTAGAGACCTATCACCACATCTTTGTTCATCAACCTTAACATCCCTTTTAGGGGAGCTTTTTTTTATAAATGTATGTGATTTTTGGGGAGCTGACAACCCTCTTTTTTTGGTCAAAACAATGAAATGAGTTAGAAAAAAACTCATTACAAATTCATCTCTAAAGATAAATCTCGTGTGCAAATTACATTACAGATTTACATGTTTGAGGTAAATTCGGAATGAAAAACAATCGGACATACTTTGGTAAGTTTCAGAATTATGTATGGAAAGTGCATGTGGTCTTGGGTTTTTGTTGTGTTTAAATCTTCTTCCCCCTTCCTCTCCATCACAAAATATAAGGGTGGGGGAGAGAGGAAATGATTAAAAAAATTATAAATAATGATGAGAGAGATAAAGATGGTGGAGAAAGATATAGGGTGAGCGAGAAAGATAGAATACAAGTCTGTTTTTGTTAATGTCAAAGGTAAAATCATCATTTAATTGAGTGTGTGAGAGTGGTGCCCAATTGTGGGGTATAAGAATCTAACACCCTAGTCCCTACTGCTTAAAACTAGTTTCCACGAGACCATGATCTAAAAATCAATGCAATCCGGAGTCAGTCCCTTATGGAAGATAAGGTGGAATCTCCACCGTTAATCAAACTAATCCTCAATCAACGAAAACGCTATACGACATGTCAGCGATCCGCGTGATACAGTCCCCTCCAATAAACATCGCTCTCTCAATCCTATATATAATTATTCGCTTAGGAATCGTTCATCATCCCGAACTCCTTCTTCGCATACATTTCTCTTCCAACCTCACCCAGCAAACAAACCAATCGCATCAATGGCTCCTACAAAGGGTGAGAAGAAGCCAGCAGAGAAGAAACCAGCCGCCGAGAAGACTCCGGCGGAGAAGAAACCCAAGGCTGAGAAGAAGATCTCAAAGGAAGGAGGCAGCGACAAGAAGAAGAAGAGAACCAAGAAAAGCGTTGAGACATACAAGATTTACATCTTCAAGGTTTTAAAACAGGTTCACCCTGACATCGGAATCTCTAGCAAGGCCATGGGAATCATGAACAGTTTCATCAATGACATCTTTGAGAAACTCGCTCAAGAATCGTCTCGTTTGGCAAGGTACAATAAGAAACCAACCATTACCTCTCGGGAGATTCAAACCGCCGTCAGATTGGTACTTCCCGGCGAGTTGGCCAAACACGCTGTCTCTGAAGGCACCAAGGCCGTTACAAAATTCACTAGTTCTTAATTTATCTACTCTTGTTTTCCCCCTTTCCTCTGATTAGGGTTTAATTTCATCGCGTTAAATTAGGGTTTTCATTTTCCGAACTTTGTAGATGTGAATTGATTAAGTTTTAAATTGAAATGATGAGGATTATTCTGTGAGTTTCTTGTTATCCACGGCTTAACTTTCGTGAATATATTGCTCTTATGTTCTTGTGCGATAGTTATAAAGCTTCTTTTTGCTTTTTTATTGTTTCGAAGTAATTGTAGATCCAATAAGGGGTTTTGCATCATGTGCTGGACAATGTTGTTGAGTTTGATATTGAGACTTGAATTCGAAGATTCTTTGAAAGATCCTTGGTGTCTGATGAATGTTACTAAATACCAACTGAACTCACTTAGACCTTGAGTTACGAACTGAAATTTACTGTTTCTGTTTGTCTGATACAGAAATGATAGGAGAAGATCAAAACAATCGAGTTGAAAGCGGAATTAGATATACTTGTTGATCTCTGTGATACTTGTTTTTTGTTGTTGCTAAACATAAGAGACTCCCCATTTTGGGAAGTTTAAAACTTCTGTGCATATTTTTTACCTGTTACATTAGAATCTTCTGGTCATTAGTATTTCATCAATATGGTTGATGATAGAATTAGATGTAAATGGGATTATTTTCTGAAAAAAAGTTCAGAAGCATCTTTCCTCATTAATTTCTTCATTTGCATGGTTAAAATTCAATTCAACAAAAGAAATGAATCTTATAACGGACCAGAGCTTAAGTTCACTGAACTTGTTTCTTCCATTAGAGGAATCCTACATGGCTACATCAAACCCCAATTACAGACACATCAATATACTGGAGTTGTTGAATGAAAGCACAAGCGCGTACTTTGGTTTGAGCTTTTATTTCAAACACATTCACCCAAAAGTTTTAGGATTCAATCCCTTAGTCATGCAGTGCAATTTATCATGAGTTTACCTACGAAGTTTCTTTCCAATCAATCTGTTTACAATATTTCGTTTCAGTCACCACTATGTTATTACATAGGTGTTGATTCTGGAGTAAGGACTCGGTCATTTTTATTTGATTTACGATCAAGAGAATTATTCCTCTTTAAAGATGTCATACTATTTAGCACATACTTGTATTTTCCGGGCTCTGTTTCGCAATGTTAATCCGCTAGTTTATAGCGGATAAATTATAATGGATTATTCTTTTGCAAGTATTTGGCATGCCAATGTTATAACATTTTTTAAAACGCTACTTGAAATAGTATTTGAGTTTATAGCTTATATTATTTCAATTTTTTCTCTCATTTTTACCCTTGTTACTTTAATTAAATTCCTCATTTATCATCTATTAAATAATATCTCCTCTCATATTTACACATTAATTAAAAATATCTATTTATGTCATTTTATATTTATAAGCTAGTTCAACTGTTAATTTTACCAAACACTTTAAATTCAATCCGCTACTTTATCTGCTATCAACCCATTCACTACCTTATCCGCTATCAGCTCATCCACTATCTGCTAGCTTATCTGCTATTAGGGTTGTGCATGGTACAAAAACCATATCATATTGTACCACACTTCTTTTAAAAAATGGTTCTAGTATACTGGTTTGGAAAAACTGGTTTGCTTCTGGGAATTGGTTCGATACTAGTTAAAAACCAGTTCATAACTGGTATTCCTTTTAAACGGGCGTTTATACTGATTTGTCCACAAAAACTGAGAGCATGATGTGAACAACACGTTTTCCAGCTTTAAATCTTTGTAAATGATTTCAACTTGTGCAGATGTTGCTTACTTGTGCAAAACCTCTAATAAGAATATTTATCTATTTTTCATAAATTAAATAAATAGATAATAAAAAGAGTTTTTTTTTCCCGATAAGCAATGTTAGTGGGGGTGGGGGAATGTTAGTTTCCGGGAGTTGAACAAGGGACCTCCTTCTCACACTCATTTGGTGTGCTCCTTCGATATCTCTTATCTCGCCAACTGAGCTATAATAAAAAGAGTTGATAGTGATAAAAGAGTAAAAAGTGGGAAAAACTTTGAATCTAACGAACTCACTTTGTTCTCCAAGCCAAGCTAAATGTACGCTTTCCTAGTGAATTTGATTGGGTAAAAATTTAAAATTAAAATTATATAAAAATGAAAATTGAGAATTAATTGAAGGAAGGGAACATCAGAGAAAAGTGAAAGTAGGTAAGAAAATATCATTAACAAAAGAGGCAAAATGATTAATACCTCATAGAGAAGAGAGAGAAGCGGTTACCATATCAATGGTTAAGGTGACAGAGGGAGTGTGCAACAGGGCAACTCACCACTGACCTGAGCATGCGAGCATCTGGGATTTACCCGGTTTTAAAAAAGTGGAATCCCAGTTTTCCAGTTTTCAATTAAACAAAGTGGGTCGCAAACAACTAGGAATGGGCGTGTGTATTGTGGATATGGATCAAAGTGATTGGGTCAATCCAGTCCAGAATAGTTGCCCCCCAAGCCGAGATTATTTCGAAGGATGGTCTTGGCTTGGAGAATTGTTATCGATCTGCCCGAAGCGTTACTTCATCTGTCTTGTCGGGTCGTATAAAATCTCTTCACCACGATTTTGACCCACACCTCCCATGGTGTAATCCTTGTGCTAGGCACCAAGTTAAGGTGTTGTATCCTGATGTTGGTGCCCTCCTGGGCGCCTTGTGCCAAGGTGTCGTGTCCTGATGTTGGCGCCCTCCTAGGCGCCTTGTGCCAAGGTGTTGTGTCCTGATGTTGGCGCCCTCCTAGGCGCCTTGTGCCATGCGTCCTGATGTTGGCGCCCTCCTGGGCGCCTTGTGCCAAGGTGCTGTGTCTGTGTAACACCCCATTTCTACCCGGTAAAATAATACGAAAAATCAGAGTTTATAAAAATTTCCAACAAATGAATGGAGTGCCACACTTTCTTCTTAAAAACAACAAACATGATTATTTCGCCTGTGAAAACAGATACATAACACTTTACTTTTGGATGAACCAATAAATAACCTTTTAGTCTTTAAAAATAAGTCATCTTCATTACTACGCAGTGGAATTCACAACAAAAGTCAATTCAAAATAATTGTGGCGTCTCTAACCAACTTAAGACGGCTCAAAAACAGCAAAATCATTGATAATAACGACTTTAAGTTTCAACAATAAAATAATCATAACAAAATAATAAGGAAAACACGTGTTCATCCCCCCGAGTGTTACGTATCAGAGCGACGACACCGACTCGATCAAACGAAGGTAAGCAACCTTCATTCGTGATTACCTGCACGTTACCAACAGGAGGGTAACATTCAAACAGAAGGGGTGAGATATCAAACCATATAATAGGACATATGAAAAACAGTATATTAGAATCAGAGGATATGAATTCACCACTTCATAGCCAACAATCAACTTCGATCAATCACAAGTCATCAATATAGTCACTTAAGGGTGCAATATGAATGCGACTCGATACTATGCATATGCATGTGGTACCATCAGAGCAGAACTCCCAACGTAAAACTCTGCCAATAAATAGAGGCATCAACAAGGCATAAGCCTTCAACATAATTTGCCAGTCCAGGCCAACGTGTTTTGAGCATAGCACCAACATGAAAATGCTATGTATGCGACGCGATATGAATGCACAAACAATCAACAATGATTACATAGCAACACACAACAACAACGGAATTCAACGTTGGCCATGGGCCTACAACATAATATCTTGCCAATAAATAGAGGCAATCCAACCAGATACACGTCGCCAACTTCACACAATGGTGATCACAACTAGGTGCAACATCATCAACAAATCAACAACTAAGTCAACAATTTAGCAACTTAGCAAGTTAACAGTTTAACAACTCAACCAACAGTTAACAACTGTCGTGACCGTGGTCCCGACGTAGACGGCCCAAAAATTGATTATTTCAGGGAGTCGCCACCCAATTTATTAAATAGGGAAAATTGAGAAAAACCTATCTTAAAATTATTGGTCTGCGTAAACTAGGTTGGATTCGGGAGTCGGTTATGCATAGGGAAGGGCGAAAACTTAATTCCACTACACCCCTAGTACATCCGTCCTAAGACAGTTACCCTAAATCTGGTTGTGCAAATATAAATTACGAATTTATTTGTTTTACCCAAAAATAAAATAGTAGAAAATAAATAGGACTTAATTTAGAAAAGTTTAATTTTGACTTGACGGGAAAATCCCGCTCCTACGTATCCTCAGGTGCAATGAGGAACTCAAAAGTCACGTAGTTCTTTTCTGAAAATTTTTGTTGGTTGGTTGATTTTATTTTTGAAGGGGTTTAAGATCAAAGCCGTACAGCTAAAGTCTCTTAAACCGGGATTGACAAGATGTCACATCTCAGCCAATCCCTTTTTTTTTGTATTTTTTAGAAAAATAGGTGTTAAAGAAAAGAAATTTGATTATTTAGGAAAAGACTAATTTAGCTTGACGGGGAGGCCCCGCTCCTACGTATCTCCGTGTGCGGAGAATCAAAGGCTACGTAGTTCTTCTTGAAAATATTTGTTTGTTTTGTTGATTTTAACATTTTGAAGGCGTTTGAGATCACCAAGTTGTACAACTCAGGCGTCTTAACCGGGTTGCGGGTTTGATAAGACGTACATCTCGATCAAAGCCACTTTTATTGATGTTTTAATTCATTTTTAGAAATAGATAACAATAATAATAATATAAATAATAATAGATAACAATAACAATAATAATAATTAAAAAGGAAAGATAAAAAAAAAACTATACACCTAAAAAAATATAAATAAATAAATATATACAGAAATAAACAAACAATAAATAAGTAATCAACAAATATCTACATAAATAAATAAATAAATAAATAAAATAAACAAATAAACAAATAGATATAAATAAATAAATAAATACAAAACTAACCTCAAGCTGATGAACGCGAGGAACGTCGAACCGGACCGAGCAGTCTGACCAGGTCAACTGCGAACCGGACTGCTTTGAGAACCGGAAAAAAACCGGTTCAAAAAAATTACAAAATAATCAAAGACAGACTTTTAGTGTCTGGACCGCAAAGGCTAGCCCAAAAGATCACTTATTCTGCCAATGACTCCTCCCCTTTCAAACCTTCACCTCTCAACCTCTTTTATAGTCAATTGCTATAGGGTTGTTGTTTCTTGCAAGCAATGTGGGACTAAAACAAGATAGAGAAAGCAATTCCCACTTAGAGAACACAATTCTCGTTTTTCTCAAACCTGTCACCGTAAAAGCGCGATTCCGGATTCGTTAACCGTTGGATCGTTTTTGTTTTTTGACAGCAGGTTCGTGAGACATATATCTTCACTTTCACCGTTCGGATCGTCAAAACGAGGTCCGAGGAGAGAGAAATTGCTTTCGCATAGTAGCTAAAAACTAAGACCCGAAAATACCCAAAAGCGACTACTTTTTGTAATAAAATTTTTTTATTGCACCTCCCCTTTTTTATTTTCTTTTGTAATTTGTATTATTTCTTATCTATTTATTTTTTTTTTATTTTCTTTTTTTAATTAAAGATATTGTAACAAGAAAAATAAATTAAATCTACTTTGTAAATTTTTTGAATTAGCATATATTTTTTTTAATTTTTGTTTAACCACTAAAAAAAGTAATAATAACGCAAAACTAGTAAATTAGCGCAAAATGACCTATTCAAGGGATTAGGAAACAAATATACGCGAGAAACATATTTTTGTGATTTTTTTTGAAAAAGTAAAAATGTACCGGTTAAAATTGGGTGTTCACAGTTGCCCCTCTGTGCTTACTTTCTTACGAGATAATACATAAAACTATGTTTTCTTGTTTTATCAAAGTAAGGAATAAGTACAGATATGAACCCCAATTTTAATCGGTGAAATATGCACAATTGTCTTTTAACTGTTAAAGTTAAATAGGTAACCATGCTAGAGCTGAACGGATAGCACGAAATTAGCACAAAACAAATGCCAGAGCGAGACCGATAGCACAAAATTAAAGACAATGCCAGGGCGAGACCGATAGCACAAAACTAAAAACAATGCCAGGGCGAGACCGATAGCATGAAAATTAAAGACAATGCTAGGGCGAGACCGATAGCACAAAATTGAAGACAATGCCAGGGCGAGACCGATAGCATGCAAATTAAAAGCAAATGCCAGGGCGAGACCGATAGCAGAAAATTAAAAACAAATGCCAGGGCGAGACCGATAGCAGAAAATTAAAAACAAATGCCAGGGCGAGACCGATAGCAGAAAATTAAAAATAAATGCCACGGCGAGACCGATAGCAGAAAATTAAAAGCAAATGCCAGGGCGAGACCGATAGCAGAAAATTAAAAACAAATGCCAGGGCGAGACCGATAGCAGAAAATTAAAAACAAATGCCAGGGCGAGACCGATAGCAGAAAATTAAAAGCAAATGCCAGGGCGAGACCGATAGCATGAAAATTAAAAACAATGCCAGGGCGAGACCGATAGCATGAAAATTAAAGACAAATGCCAGGGCGAGACCGATAGCACAAAATTAAAGACAAATGCCAGGGCGAGACCGATAGCAGAAAATTAAAAGCAAATGCCAGGGCGAGACCGATAGCAGAAAATTAAAAACAAATGCCAGGGCGAGACCGATGGCAAGAAATTTAAAAGACGAATGCCAGGGCTGAACCGTTAGCATGGAATTTAAAAGGACAAATGCCAGGGCTGAACCGTTAGCATGAAAAATTAAAAGACAGTGCCAGGGCTGAACCGTTAGCATGAAATTTAAAAGACAATGTCAGGGCTGAACCGTTAGCATGAAAAGTAAAGCAGTGCCAGGGCTGAACCGTTAGCACGAAGTTTAAAAGACAATGCCAGGGCTGAACCGTTAGCATGAAAAGTTAAAAGACAGTGCCAGGGCTGAACCGTGAGCATGAAATTTAAAAGACAATGCCAGGGCTAAACCGTTAGCATGAAAAGTAAAGCAGTGCCAGGGCTAAACCGTTAGCACGAAATTTAAAAGACAATGCCAGGGCTGAACCGTCGGCATGAAAGGTAAAGCAGTGCCAGGCCTGAACCGTTAGCACGAAATTTAAAAGACAATGCCAGGGCTAAACCGTTAGCATGAAAGGTAAAGCTGTGCCATGGCTAAACCGTTAGCACAAAATTTAAAAGACAATG
This sequence comes from Astragalus membranaceus, assembly GCA_039519185.1. Taxonomy (NCBI): domain Eukaryota; kingdom Viridiplantae; phylum Streptophyta; class Magnoliopsida; order Fabales; family Fabaceae; genus Astragalus; species Astragalus membranaceus. Next base: position 129,317,368 of record CM076854.1, read on the forward strand.
CCAGGGCTGAACCGTTAGCATGAACAGTAAAGCAGTGCCAGGGCTGAACCGTTAGCACGAAATTTAAAAGACAATGCCAGGGCTGAACCGTCGGCATGAAAGAATGTGCCAGGGCTGAACCGATAGCACGGGGGTGAGAAGAGAAATGCCAGGGATGAACCGTCAGCATGAGAAGTAAAGCAGTGTCAATGCACGTCTTGCTTTGGAGGACTCTTTTTTTATTACTTTATTTACAAAGTACTGAACACAAATGTATGATTCTAATCATGAAGTGGAATGCATGGATGGACATGAAATGTATGCAAACTATGACATGAAATGCATGAATTATGCATGATCTTGAGTTGAAATTAAGATGCACTTGTCTTGAAAGCTGGATTCACTGAGAATTTTTTCTTTTTGTGCAGGCTTTATTTGAAACCAATCAAGCTTGTCCTCATACAGAAGTTTATCCTCAACACAGCTAACTTGCTTAGGCCATTTTTCTCTTTTTATGACCACTTCTCTCTTTTCAAGCAAATCACCCTCAAATTTGACCTTCTCTCTCTTCTTTTTTTGATTGTCATTAGCTCTCTAAATCACATTACTGATTCCAAGTTGACTATTTTTGAAGCATTACTTAATGAGCATGCATGGATTCACAGGTATTTAAGAGTTGGAACTTTTTGGGTTTGGTTTGAAAGTGGAGGGTATTTTGGAGGGAAAACATAGGGAAGACAAAGGCGACACAGGATGGTAGGGAAAAAAGGTATTATGGCAACCTCGAGTTTATTGGGGATTCCATTTACTTGAGGTGCCTGACTTGTTGGGAATTGGCTGGGTATTGGAAACAAGTTTTACCATAGGGGAGACTTCCAGAGGTAGCAAGCAAAATCTAATTCACGGTTATGCAAACACTTTTGCCCCGGTGTTAGTAGAAGGTATTGCCCCAAGAGAAGGCTACACGGGTGTACCAAACAAAGTTTGACTCATGAAAGGACCTGCAAAAGATTTTGCTTTAAACAGCTCAGGTGTGGAAAAGAAAGTTTTGACTCATGACGGATCTTACACAGGTTTTGCCCTAGTACTGGTGAAAGTTGTTGCTCACAAGAGTGCACTGGTGTGGCAAACTTGACGGATGTAGGGTATGGTAAGGATTTTGCCTCATTCTGGTGAAAGACATTGCCCTGAGAGAATACTACCTGATGTAACAAGAAACATTTGACTCTTAAAGGTCTTACGAAACTTGCCCTAGTGTGGGGTTTTCTCGAAACTCTCAAGCTTATCCTTCACAAAGTTGCCCAAATGTACACTATTGTGTGGCCCAAGTAGAAGAAATTTCCCAGTGAACTACATAAGCTTCTCATTGTAAGTCTCATTCCCCTTTTGTGCCCTAATTTTTGCCTAGACTGCCTTTGCAGGTTTTCAGTCTAGCGGGCTTTATTTTTCTTTTATTCTCCCTAATTTTTGCCTAGACCGCCCTTTCGGGTTTTCAATCTAGCGGGATTTTTTTTTTCACTTCCTTTTTTATTAGAGCAAAGAATAATTTAAAAGAAGCAAATGATTTATCTCAAAATTAACATTAAGAAAATGAAAACGATCATTCATCAATCAGAGTGGGATTTTGGAGGCTTGTAATGTGACTATGGGTTATGGGTTATGAAAGAAAGACGATTAGAATGCTCAAGGAAACGTCTTACGGGCATGAGTTATGGGCTATGGAAGAAAGATGGTTAGAAGGTTCAAAGAACGGGCATGAGTAACAGGTTATCGGGATGGATTGATTGGGAGACTTAAAGGAATGCTTTATAGGCATGGATTATGGAAAGGAAATGAGTAGAAGGTTCAAAGAAATGTTTTGCGAGTATGGGTTACATGCTATGGGAGACAAATGAATAGAGGGCTCAAAGAAAGGTTTTAGGTTATGGGTTATGGGAATGGATCAAGGATCTTTAGTGCATTCAGCTTTCTATTGTGTTCCCCAGACCTCATATCATTCACTTTTTTTTTATTACTTTTTTTTCACCCCCTCTGCTTTTTGATCACTCTTTCTTTTGTGCCCTAATTTTTGCCAAGACTGACAATACTTGCTTTCAGTCTTGCGGGCTTTATTCATTTTTCTCTTTTTCTTTTCTTTTGAACTTTTTCCACCATCTCTATAACTTTGGAAAACTGAATGCACTAAATTCTATTGTAGTGTCGATCCTTGTCCAGGGTTTAGTGAAGGGACGTTACAGGCTCAAAGGGGATGGTAAAGGATATATTTTGTTTGGGATAGAGAAAGACGACCACTCTTCATTTGAAATCATGATTCCACGTTTGCAAAATTTTAATTTTGAAATAACATCTACTCTTTTACACATTCTTTGCTCTTCATTTCTTTTGATTTCTTTTTTGTTTTTTTTTCCTTTGCTTTTTTTTGGGAAATGGAAATTTGATATCCGATATTCGCTCACCGGTTCATCCCTGAATGACGCAACTAAAAGGGCTTTAAGAATTATCACTTGAGGTAAGAACTCAAAAGGGGTCGGTGTTTTAAGGGGACACGGGGAGAAAGGATGGGGATGGGTTTTTAAATACATGCAAATCCATTAGTGTAAAGCTTCAACTAAGTTAACTTGGTTTCAAGCTTACATGACTAAACAAGCGCTAATGACAATCATCTTTTCCCACTCTTTTATTTATTTATCCGAGAACTGATTGCCAACCTTATGTCTCTCTTTTTTTTTCATCTTTCCCAAAATGCCCCAATATAGTGCTCTCTGATATCTTTCCTCTCACCTTACTTCTCTAATCCTCGAATGACAAATCTTCTCAACAACTTTCAAGGGAATGATCTAATTCTATGAGTCTAAGCTTGATTGGTATCCATATTCACGCAAGCACAAAAATTCAACATGAATGAAGACTTAATGACTTCAAAACTCTTTTTTTATTGATTTTATTTAAAGAGAGAAAAAAATTATGCTATATGAGAATGAGTCAAAGAGAATAAGATGTTATGAAATGCATGGTATGTGTGCAAGCACTCATCCTAAGATGCAATATGCATTTGTTTTGTAATTTTTTTTCATTGTTTTATGCAAAAAATGCAATGCAATTGCCCTTTTTGAAGGGAATATGCTATGAAAATTTACAAATGGCAATGATAATTTTTTTATTTACTTATGCAAAGATTTTTACATACATGCGAAGAAAGAAAATGAAATATGGAGGAATTTTTATGATGAATGATTTTTATATTTTTTTTTACAAATGAGTATGATGAATGACAATGAAATGGAAATGTGCGCTACAGGCAATTTTTCTAAGGACATATGCAATGCAAAATGCAAATGAATGACACGCGGAAAATAAGATCGATTAAATTTTAGTTTTGTCTTTACATGAAATGAACTTCTAAATGCAACATGATTTTTTTTTTTTTGCTCTTTCATGCATGAAATGCAATATGAGGTGTTTTTTTTTTATGTTTTTTTTATGCATGAAATGCAATATGGTTTTTAATTTTGTAGAAAAAATGAGTGATTTTCTAAACGCAAAAGTTTTTTTATGGGAAAAAGATATTTTTGTTTTTTTTTGGAAAATAAGGTAAGAGGTAGGGTAGCTCCCTTTGTGACCTAAATTGGTTAGCCCATGCTATTGGGCCCTACAGATCTAAGGTCTTCTATTGTGAGTACTCACGAGGTGGGTGTTCTAACCTATTGAGATTTAAGGTCTCTAGAGTCAAGTACTCTTCTAGAAGGTTAAACGCACCAGGATGTACATCCCAGATGTGGATACCTGCATAGAAGAATCGTACTCTAGATGAGGAATTCGTGGAAGTCACACAGGATGTACATCCAAAATGAGTCCCACTCATCCTCGTTCTAACTTATCTGTTTTTTGCGGCTCAGGTGTGAGCTCAACACTCAAGGTATGCTCACAGTGTAGGTGTAGTGTGTGAAGGGAGCATACAAACCTCAAATCCTAAAAATAAAAACCCAAATTGAACCTGCATATTAACCAGAAAATATAACCAGGCAATAATATCAAGTGTTTTCTAGCCTAGGGTTTATATCAAGCAGAATATCAAATAAATATCAAACGAAATATATACAAAGAAAAATAATAAATTAAGAGGGGTAAACAAATCGTACCTTATAATCATTTTGCACAAACAAACCAAATAGGCTTGACTCTCACGTGTCCCCAGTGGAGTCGCCATCTGTCGTGACCGTGGTCCCGACGTAGACGGCCCAAAAATTGATTATTTCAGGGAGTCGCCACCCAATTTATTAAATAGGGAAAATTGAGAAAAACCTATCTTAAAATTATTGGTCTGCGTAAACTAGGTTGGATTCGGGAGTCGGTTATGCATAGGGAAGGGCGAAAACTTAATTCCACTACACCCCTAGTACATCCGTCCTAAGACAGTTACCCTAAATCTGGTTGTGCAAATATAAATTACGAATTTATTTGTTTTACCCAAAAATAAAATAGTAGAAAATAAATAGGACTTAATTTAGAAAAGTTTAATTTTGACTTGACGGGAAAATCCCGCTCCTACGTATCCTCAGGTGCAATGAGGAACTCAAAAGTCACGTAGTTCTTTTCTGAAAATTTTTGTTGGTTGGTTGATTTTATTTTTGAAGGGGTTTAAGATCAAAGCCGTACAGCTAAAGTCTCTTAAACCGGGATTGACAAGATGTCACATCTCAGCCAATCCCTTTTTTTTGTATTTTTTAGAAAAATAGGTGTTAAAGAAAAGAAATTTGATTATTTAGGAAAAGACTAATTTAGCTTGACGGGGAGGCCCCGCTCCTACGTATCTCCGTGTGCGGAGAATCAAAGGCTACGTAGTTCTTCTTGAAAATATTTGTTTGTTTTGTTGATTTTAACATTTTGAAGGCGTTTGAGATCACCAAGTTGTACAACTCAGGCGTCTTAACCGGGTTGCGGGTTTGATAAGACGTACATCTCGATCAAAGCCACTTTTATTGATGTTTTAATTCATTTTTAGAAATAGATAACAATAATAATAATATAAATAATAATAGATAACAATAACAATAATAATAATTAAAAAGGAAAGATAAAAAAAAAACTATACACCTAAAAAAATATAAATAAATAAATATATACAGAAATAAACAAACAATAAATAAGTAATCAACAAATATCTACATAAATAAATAAATAAATAAATAAAATAAACAAATAAACAAATAGATATAAATAAATAAATAAATACAAAACTAACCTCAAGCTGATGAACGCGAGGAACGTCGAACCGGACCGAGCAGTCTGACCAGGTCAACTGCGAACCGGACTGCTTTGAGAACCGGAAAAAAACCGGTTCAAAAAAATTACAAAATAATCAAAGACAGACTTTTAGTGTCTGGACCGCAAAGGCTAGCCCAAAAGATCACTTATTCTGCCAATGACTCCTCCCCTTTCAAACCTTCACCTCTCAACCTCTTTTATAGTCAATTGCTATAGGGTTGTTGTTTCTTGCAAGCAATGTGGGACTAAAACAAGATAGAGAAAGCAATTCCCACTTAGAGAACACAATTCTCGTTTTTCTCAAACCTGTCACCGTAAAAGCGCGATTCCGGATTCGTTAACCGTTGGATCGTTTTTGTTTTTTGACAGCAGGTTCGTGAGACATATATCTTCACTTTCACCGTTCGGATCGTCAAAACGAGGTCCGAGGAGAGAGAAATTGCTTTCGCATAGTAGCTAAAAACTAAGACCCGAAAATACCCAAAAGCGACTACTTTTTGTAATAAAATTTTTTTATTGCACCTCCCCTTTTTTATTTTCTTTTGTAATTTGTATTATTTCTTATCTATTTATTTTTTTTTATTTTCTTTTTTTAATTAAAGATATTGTAACAAGAAAAATAAATTAAATCTACTTTGTAAATTTTTTGAATTAGCATATATTTTTTTTTAATTTTTGTTTAACCACTAAAAAAAGTAATAATAACGCAAAACTAGTAAATTAGCGCAAAATGACCTATTCAAGGGATTAGGAAACAAATATACGCGAGAAACATATTTTTGTGATTTTTTTTGAAAAAGTAAAAATGTACCGGTTAAAATTGGGTGTTCACAACAACTCAACAAATTAACGATTAACAATTTAACGACTTAACCAACAATTAGCCAACCGTGGCCTAATGCGCCTAAAGCACCCAACAACCCACAAGATGGCGCCCAATGCGCCCAGCAAACAAACGAGGCAGCCACACATGGCGCCCATGGCGCCCAGCAACCAGCAGACAACAAGCAACAGGCAGCAACACATGGCGCCCATGGCTCCCAGCAACAACAGACAACAAGCGACAGGCAGCGAAACATGGCGCCCATGGTGCCCAGCAAACAAACGGGCAGCCAGACATGGCGCCCAATGCGCCAGCAACAACAACAGGGCAGCCAGACATGGCGCCCAGTGCGCCAGCAACAACAACAGGGCAGCCAGACATGGCTCCCATGGCGCTCAGTGCGCCAGCAACAACAACAGGGCAGCCAGACATGGCTCCCATGGCGCCCAGTGCGCCAGCAACAACATCAGGGCAGCCAGACATGGCGCCCAGTGCGCCAGCAACAACAACAGGGCAGCCAGACATGGCTCCCATGGCGCCCAGTGCGCCAGCAACAACATCAGGGCAGCCAGACATGGCGTCCATAGCGCCCAGTGCGCCAGCAAAAACAACAGGGCAGCCAGACATGGCGCCCATGGCGCCCAGTGCGCCAGCAACAATCAGACAACAGGCAACAGGCAGCCAGACTTGGCGCCCTTGGCGCACAGTGCGCCCAGCAATAATCAGACAACAGGCAACAGGCAGCCAGACTTGGCGCCCTTGGCGCCCAGCAACAATCAGACAACAGGCAACAGGCAGCCAGACTTGGCGCCCAGTGCGCCCAGCAACATTCAGACAACAGGCAACAGGCAGCCAGACTTGGCGCCCTTGGCGCCCAGTGTGCCAGCAACAACAACAGGGCAGCCACATACGGCGCCCATGGCGCCCAGTGCGCCAGCAACAACAACAGGGCAGGCACATACGGCGTCTAGGAACAACAGCAACGGTGCCCATGGCGCCCAGTGACCCAAATTTTGCGCATCCTCATGTTCAAAAACCCCTAAACTAATTTCAATCTTCAACAATAGTTTTCAAACAACAACAATAGACTTCAAAGATTAAACAAACACATAGGATCCCTTATTTTCCCACATAAAGCCCTTCATGTACCCTATTATAGAGTTAGAACCCCACCCTTACCTGGTGATAGAAACTTGCGCTGCCACCCCCATTCCCTAGATGAAGTCGCGCCTCCGCCCTCCTAGGTTGTATGAGTTTCGCAGCCCCCTTCCTTGGTTCTCTCTCAAATCCTTATTTTCTTTTTCAGCTTATGACAACTTAACCTAATTCTAATCCTTTTATACTTCTCTTTGTTTTTTTCTAATTAGCCTTATGGGCCACTCTTCACACCCCCTTATATTACTATTTCTACATAAAAATAGGCCCATACAATAATAAGTAATATTATTACTCTAATATTATTTTCTAGGCTTAATCAACCAATTAATTAGATACAAATCAACGTAGCAACTATACTAATAATTCCCAACTTCAACAATTCACACACTTAATCATTAAATAAATCAATTAAATAATTAATTAAATATTTGTGGCGTTACAGTCTGGATGTCGGCGCCCTCCTAGGCGCCTTGTGCCATGCGTCCTGGTGTTGGCGCCCTCCTAGGCGCCTTGTGCCAAGGTGCTGTGTCCTGATGTTGGTGCCCTCGTAGGCGCCTTGTTCCATGCGTCCTGATGTTAGCGCCCTCCTGGGCGCCTTGTGCCTAAGTGCTGCGTCCTGATGTTGGCGCCCTCCTAGGCGCCTTGTGCCAAGGTGCTGTGTCCTGTTGTTGGCGCCCTCCTAAGAACCTTGTTCCATGCGTCCTGATGTTGGCGCCCTCCTGGGAACCTTGTGCTAAGGTGCTGCGTCCTGATGTTGGCGCCCTCTTAGGCGCCTTGTGCCATGCGTCCTGATGTTGGCGCCTGTTTGTGTCTTTATGTTGGCGCCCACCTAGGCGCCCTCCTGGGTGCCGGTTTGTGGCTTTGTGTTTGGCGCCCGGCTAGGCGCGCTCCTGGGTGCCGGTTTGTGTCTTTGTGTTGGTGCCCAACTAGGCGCCCTCCTGGGTGCCGGTTTGTGCTTTGGTTTGGCGCCCACCTAGGCGCCCTCCTGGGGGCCGGTTTGTGTTTTGGTTTGGCGCCCACCTAGGCGCCCTCCTGGGGGTCGGTTTGTGTTTTGGTTTGGTGCCCACCTAGGCGCCCTCCTGGGTGCCGGTTTGCGCTTTGTGTTTGGTGCCCTCGTGTTGAAAGAAGAGTGAGGAAAGAGTGTCATGTGATTCTGATTTAGAATATTTTTTTTTGTGTTTGCAAGGGGTTTAGCGACGGACCGTCCGTCGCTAAATCATGCACAATTTCCCAAAACGTTGAACGGTGAAAACTCAGTCTCATCCTGGGGGAAACTAGCTACCATGTTCACGACCCATTTTTTCGCCTCTCGTTTGAAGCCAAAATCTGAAGAAGTTCTTAGGGCGATCAGGCAGGGAGAGAAAGAAACACTTAGAGAATATGTGGAAAGGTTCAACAAGGAGGCTGCCAACGTCAGGAACCTCGAAGACAAGAGGAGGCTCTTTTGGATGAAGGATGGACTCAAGAAAGGAAGCCTGTTTCAAAAGGATGTGTGGGGGTTAACAAACCCCGAAGCTTGGATGAGTTTCTTCAGAAGGCACAAAAGTACATGGACTACGAAGAAGACAACATGGCGTACCAAGAGGAAGCCAAGGTTAGCAGCAAGGAGGACGAACTGGCTTACAAGGCCATTGAAGAACTATGGCAGAAGGGAGCCCAAGATGAGAGAACTCCTCGGGAGTCCCGACCCCGACAAGGTCGCTTCTCAGAGTACACCCTGCTGAACACATCCCAGGCTGAGATTCTTGCCGAATGCGTGGACGCGGAGTTTTGGGACATCAAACAACCCGAACCTCTCGTGCAAAGGAAAGGCCGAACCTCTAAAAAGTACTGCCGTTATCACAAAAGTTATGAGCACAGTACCGGCAAATGCAACACCCTCAGGGATGACATTGAAGAGCTGATCCGCGAAGGGAAGCTCGTCCAGTACGTGAATGAAGAAGAGGATGAGACCCGTGACTCTGAATAGGGAGCAAGGCATCAGGACCTGAACCTAGGGCTAGGCCTAGTTAAGAATTTTGTTGTTTAAGCACGAACACAGAATGTAAAAGCTCGATATGAATGATTAACAAAAGTTCAGCTTGCAATTACAGATTTTGCTCTAGCTCACTAGCATTAACACTTGTTCCAAAGAAAATTTCTTAAGATCAAGAAAGAAAAAGGGTCCAACTCCTTAGTTAGGGGAGGAGCGAGGCAAGTTTGAGATCCAGCATACCCTGCAGGGAGGGACTGCCCGAATCACAGGGGAAACTTCAACATTAACTCAAAGCCAAGACCATCCCTCCAAGGAGTTAAGAGTGCCATGGCACTCCAAAACAAATAAGTGACATTGGTGGTCACAACCCCTTGGACGAGTTCTATCTGGGCCGAGTCCTGGTAAACTGTGCCAAGGGTATACTTCAAGCTGACCTTGGTGGTCACAACCCCTTGAGCGAGTTCTATCTATGCCGAGTCCTGGTAAACTGTGCCAAGAGTATACTTCAAGCTGACCTTGGTGGTCACAACTCCTTGGGCGAGTTCTATGCGGGCCGAGTCCTGGTAAACTGTGTCAAGGGTATACTTCAAGATGGCGTTGGTGGTCACAACCCCTTGGGCGAGTTCTATATGGGCCGAGTCCTGGTAAACTATGCCAAGAGTATACTTCAAGCTGACCTTGGTGGTCACAACCCCTTGGGCGAGTTCTATCCGGGCCGAGTCCAGGTAAACTGTGCCAAGGGTATACTTCAAGCTGACCTTGGTGGTCACAACCCCTTTGACGATTTCTATCCATGCCGAGTCTTGGTAAACTATGCTAAGGGTATACTTCATTACAAATTGTCCCGACGGGCGTCGACAAACTCATCTGTCTAAAGCAAGGCAAACTTAGCAACTGTCTACTTAAAATTTGAAAGGATGGTGGCACAAAGCAACCAAGGTCACGACGCCCACCCAGTAGGGATCCAAGGTCAAGGAACCCACAGGGGCGCCACTGTCATGAGACACGACAGCCAGGCACAAGGCACTCACCCAGCAAGGGCACCAATGTCATGAGACATTGCAGCCAGGCGCCCGACACCAGGGAGCCAACAACAAGCAGGACCCGGCACCATGGAAGGTGCCTAGCCCTTGGAACCCAGGCGCTCAGCACCAAGGCACCAAATAAAAGCAGGACCCGGCACCATGGAAGGTGCCTAGCCCCTGGCACCCAGGCGCCCAGCACCAAGGCGCCAAATAAAAGAAGGACCCGGCACCATGGAAGGCACCTAGCCCCTGGCACCCAGGCGCCAAGCACCAATGCGCCAAATAAAAGCAGGACCCGGCACCATGGAAGGTGCTTAGCCCCTGGCACCTGCCCAGCACCAAAACGCTAAATAAAAACAGGACCCGGCACCATGGAAGGTGCCTAGCACCCGGAACGCAGGCGCCCAACACCATGGCACCAAAAACAAAGCGCAAACCGGCACCCAGGAGGGCGCCTAGGTGGGCGCCAAACCAAAACACAAACCGACCCCCAGGAGGGCGCCTAGGTGGGCGCCAAACAAAAACACAAATCGGCCCCCAGGAGGGCGCCTAGGTGGGCGCCAAACCAAAACACAAATCGGCACCCAGGAGGGCGCCTAGGTGGGCGCCAACACAAAGACACAAACCAGCACCCAGGAGGGCTCCTAGCCGGGCGCCAAACACAAAGCCACAAACCGGCACCCAGGAGGGCGCTTAGGTGGGCGCCAACTCAAAGACACAAACAGGCGCCAACATCAGGACGCGTGGCACAAGGCGCCTAGGAGGGCGCCAACATCAGGACGCAGCACCTTAGCACAAGGCGCCCAGGAGGGCGCCCAGGAGGGCGCCAACATCAGGACGCATGGCACAAGGCTCTTAAGAGGGCGCCAACATCAGGACACAGCACCTTGGCACAAGGCGCCTAGGAGGGCGCCAACATCAGGACGCAGCACCTAGGCACAAGGCGCCCAGGAGGGCGCCAACATCAGGACGCATGGAACAAGGCGCCTACGAGGGCGCCAACATCAGGACACAGCACCTTGGCACAAGGCGCCTAGGAGGGCGCCAACATCAGGACGCAGCACCTTGGCATAAGGCTCCCAGGAGGGCGCCAACACCAGGACGCATGGCACAAGGCGCCTAGGAGACGCCAACATCAGGACGCAACACCTTGCCACAAGGCGTCTAGGAGGGCACCAACATCCGGACACAGCACCTTGGCACAAGGCGCCCAGGAGGGCGCCAACATCAGGACGCATGGCACAAGGCGCCTAGGAGGGCGCCAACATCAGGACACAACACCTTGGCACAAGACGCCTAGGAGGGCGCCAACATCAGGACACGACACCTTGGCACAAGCCGCCCAGGAGAGCACCAACATCAGGATACAACACCTTAGCTTGGTGCCTGGCACAAGGATTACACCATGGGAGGTGTGGGTCAAAATCGTGGTGAAGAGATCTTATATGACCCGACAAGACAGATGAAGTAACGCTTCGGGAAGATCGATAACAATTCTTCAAGCCAAGACCATCCTTCGAAATAATCTCGGCTTGGGGGGCAACTATTCTGGACTGGACCAAGAGGCCCATTCAGCACTTAGACATGGATTGGCCCAATCACTTTGATCCATATCCACAATACACAAGCCCATTCATGACTCTAATTTATCAAAGAATTCATCCATGGTTAACACCTACTCAGGATATAAAGTAATAATATGTGTAATGAAATTAATACATCCTTAAGTATGTGGAAATGAAATTACACCATTTGCTTTCTTCTCAATATATCTGGGAGAGAAGAAAAAATGCCTACATTGTGTTAAAGAAATGAAATTACACTATTTGCTTTCATGCGTGTATCCATTCTCCTAAATCCAGGACTCTCAGCTATTTGTTTCAAAGACTGATATCAGATAATAATTCCATTTTCAGTGTACCTTCCATACTCCTCATTTCCCTCTCAGCATTATCCCTTCTTGAATATTTATTCCAACATCTTCTCATGTAACTCATCAACCATTGCAAATATCACTAGATTGAAATAGCTTATACAATTTGATGATGTGTAAAGATCCTCAGCTAGATTGAAACTCTTATGAAGTGAATAAACAGCATGGTTTCGTATCTCTTCTTGTCTAGATAAACTTGTTCTTCTAAATGCTTCTCCAAGTTTCACTAATAGATTCATGTTATAGTTTATAGAAGAAGGTCCTCTGAATTGTCTTCCATTGAAGAATTACTTGTGGTGCTTGCTACACTAACATTACTTCCTGGATCTGAGTATTGTGTTCTGTGGCCATTGAACCAACAAGTTTACTGAATCAGCTAACAAATCTAATATCTTCTTCTTTTTCTCTACTGGACTGTTCTTAGCTAAATAAAACAACCAAAAGCACAATCTATGCAATACACATAGTTCGTTCGTGTTACGTTGGTTCCATCGAAGAATAACGCGATCAAGGCCTCGATTCGGATATCGTAGGTTTCAGGATTTCTCCATGTAACAGATAACAAATTCAGTACTGATTTCCATCCAAATTGAGTATGCAAGTTTGAATTTTGCTCATTGATTGTGATATAATCTCGTAACACGTGTCAAGGATTTTTTTATCGAGCTTCCACATTAATGTTACAGATTTGGAAATAAGCTCCTCAGCTAGTCTATCTTCTCTTGGTGTAGAAAATAGCTTGAGACAAACCTTTAGAAGGCTTAAAAGAGCCTTTTCTGCAAATGGAATTGGAGAGAACATAGGAAATTGAGCAACTGCGAGTACATATTCATGGAAATTTGGCCAAAATATGTGGAATCTATGAACATTAGCTAAAGATATTGCAGTGATTACATCCCAACAGAACTCAACGGTTTCTTCTTCCTCAACTCAACTGGTGTACTAAACTTTTGACCTTTTCCAGCAGCTGAAAATATCAAAGATCATCCAAAATTTTGTAAACAGTCTTTAGGTATATTTGAACTACTTCCAAAGATGCTACCAATTTTGTACATTTTTATCATTTTGAGATTCTGTTCAAATTCACTACCAAATTGCAAACCATCTTCCAAGTTTTCTTGCGAAAGAAGCAAAAAACGAATCATGATGCTAGGAAATCAATGAGTACCGAATTTATAATCATCAGTTGGAGAAACGACACCTGATTCAGGTGTCGTTGGTGCATCCAATGATGTCTCAAAACCAATGACAGATGGTGGCAGCAATTTGAGTCTTTTGAGTTTCAACAAACAATCTACTATATTCTTCCAACCTCCTCCAATCGTGTCTCGAAAATCGTTTGCTATAGCGAAAACAGTAACTGTTGCTAATCTTGGTTTCATATCATGACTGAAAGTAAACATAGTCTCTTCTGTAGAAGCATAAGGATTTAGTTTTTTTGTGAATTTACAAAAAGATGTTATGATCATCAAGTGTGTCTTCTAGTCCACATATTGAGCAATTCTCGCAACCGAAAATAACCCTTCCATGCACTCATGAAGAAGTTCCTCTTCATCAGCATGTTCAAAGAATGATGAATGAGCAGCTACTGCTGGACCAACTATACAAGCAAACATATCTCTACACATTCTACGATCAAAATCACATTGTACGAAATTCTGTGAAACTTTCGATCCGTTTACGAGCTGAATCCATCTACTTGGACTCATGTCTAATGAAACAGAAGCTTGATCAAGAGCAATTGCAAAATTAGAAATAGATTGAAAGTGTTCAGAAAGATACTCTCTTGGTAAATCTTGACCTGCATTAATTGCTCTATTGTTCTTAATAAATTCCTCTTCTGTCATTTTCTTCTTAACTTGAGGATTATGTTGATCAATGTTAAGCATAATGAGGGAGTAACACAATATAAGAACTGTATCCTTGCTTGCAAATAAGTCTGAAGATTTCTGATCATAGAATCTCTCCGAGAACGCTTCGAGTATGTGTTGAATCTTTTGCGACGCGCCTGGCAACCAAAAACTTTCTAGAAAAAGCCTCAATGCAGTGTCAAGAACCATACTATTAAAATGAAAAATTTCTGTGAATTCCTTTAAGAACTTGTAGGTAAAAATTATCAGGATCTCCAAGATATTCTCCTATAACTTTCTTGTCTAATCCCGGAGTACGTAGCCAAAAAAATAAGCATAAGCCTTTGGATCTGTAGGATCAGTGATTAATTTAGCATGCTTTAAATACTCAAGACCCTTTTTATTATCTCTATCAGAATGATTTCCAGCTATTAGTAATTTCTTCTTTTTGCACTTTCCTCATTCTTACATGTTCAACCCAAGCTTCTTGTTCCAAGTCACCTTCTTCTTTTTCTTTCTCTTCCCAAAAAGGTTTATATTCAGCTAATTGAGTTGTGTAAGGACCTAAAGATGTTGTGTCATCAGATTTATCAATCAGCATTGTTGTGAATCATAATCAATAGTCCTTCAAATGCTTGAATGTGTGTAAACTTGAAAGGTGACCATTTACTGAAAATGAATGCTTGCAAAGTAACCTTCCAACTTCCTCAAATATATTTTGTTTTGTAACTTGCAGTGCTAGGAGGACTGTAGTTGGTAGGTCTCCTGCTGCCCGACCGAAGTTTCAGAGTGATCCCGGAGAGGTACCTGGATGTCACTCTGACGCTCAAGTCAATATTGAGAATAGAAGAGTAGTATAGTAAGGAATGAGAATGTACCCAATTATGACAATGTGAGCCGGTATTTGTAGGAATTTGTGCCTGCTTTGAGCTGTTGGATTGATCGAGTGAATCTGACAGTCATATATGGGCTACTCTATTGTGGACATGGATCAAAATGATTGGGCTCCTCCATGTCCAATTGCTGAGTGGGCCTCTTGACCCAGTCCAGAACATTTTTCTAGAACATGGATCGCAATCATAGTTTGCACATATTTCAACTATGAATGTTGGTTGTCTGCAAAAATTTATTATCCTTTCTGTTACGTACCTAACCTCGGATACTCGGATCCGGAGTCTGCAGTTGGTATCAGAAGTGATGTGATAATCTTCTTCTAGCTCAAGGTCGGATGAACGTCATGAAGGTCGGAATCTTCCGAGGTTGATCATCGTTGAGTCGTCTTCTTACGAGGTTGGACTCGGCGGGGTCGGGTACCTGCAGACACTTCGATGCTAAAGTCAGCAAACAGAAGTCAGTGAGGTGCAAATGAGCGAAGCGTACCTGGATATGTGGGTTGGACCCGTATTTATGGACGCGGAGCACCGGGATTTCGCGAGTAGTGCCCGATCTGGACCGTTGGATTGAAATGCTTCGTTCCGGTCCGTTGATCTTGACCCCGAAGGCGGAAAACATGGGCCGGATTTTGTGCGGGTTTGGCTCGTTATAGTCGCGAATTGGGCCTCATGGGCGGATCTGGAACAGTTCCCCCCAAGTCGAGGTCGGTCACGAAGTGCGAGCTCGGCTTGATTGATTGTTGTTCCCTTTGAGGTTTATCTCAGACTCGTGCGACACGTGTCGATTTCTCGAAGTGACACGGTGTCTTTCTTGATGGTGGATTTCGTTATGATGACGACCTGTTTTTTGGCGTGTAATCACCGTTTGACTGTTTTTTGGCAAGAGACACGTTTCGCTTGTCACGCTTATAAATAGTTCTGAGGGTGAGTGAGAGTCATCGTTGTTTGAGCTCTGATTCTCCCGACTTTACAGGAAATTCTACCGAGGTCCGTTCCTGAGCAACTCATTAAGGTTAGCAAGTAATTATCGGACTTGTATTTATTTATTTTTCTTTTCGTCGGACGGGTTGCCGAACGCGTCCCGATTTATGGCTCTCTTTGGGGAGGAAGCTGGTCAACCTCGGCCCTAACCCCTTGGGGCCGAGTCTGTTACTCGATTACTGTTTTCGACCTTGGCTTCCTCCCCTATAGGTGAGAATGGTGAGGACGAGAGATTCCGAGAGATCATACAGCGTTCCTCCAGGGAAACCCCTTTCGAAAAGGTCGGCGGATGAACTTCCGATCCCAGCGGATTCGGCCGATGATCAGATGTCATCTTTGGTGAAACCAACTACGGTCGAGGTAGTTGGCTCAATGTCGACTTCGGTTGCTAAAGATTTTCCCTTTGCCAGTGACTCTGTTCAACAATCTGAACTAGGGGAAAAATGGTGACGGTGTTGACGCCAGCGACCCGTATCTCTAGGTTTCCCGAGATGTTCGCTACAAAGGCTCGGTGTACCGGGCCGGTCGGGCCGAGCTGAAGGACTTTAAGAAATTTGAGAGGTTTCTGGGTGGTGGAGGGCAGAAGTGGAAGCTTGAACCCGTTGCCGACTTTGACGTGGTATGTCAGGAAGTTTCTAAGTTGCGGTTTTTTATGTACTCGGTCCTTTTCGAGAGGATGAAAGCGAGAGTTCCCTTCTCGGTCTTTCAGAAGTGAGTTCTTAGGTACCTGAGGGTTGCGCCATCCCAGCTAACTCCCAATGCCTGGGGGTTCATTCGAACTTTTGAGATAGTCATGGGTGCCCTGAAGCGAGCGTGCCAACACAAGGTGTTCTTTACGTTGTTCGAAATTTTTCACCGGGCGGAGATTGGATCTGGTAGAGAGACAGGGTCACGTGGGTCTATGTTGTAATAGGAAGTGTAGCTTGTTCGTTCCGATAACGGATTCAGTCAAGGATTTCAAGTATAAGTTCTTTTATGTTAGACTGGTGAACGAGGCCGCGAGGAGAGAGGTCGCTGAGCTAAATGAAAAGGGGAGAGCCGTCAAGCCTTTGTTCCCTCTTTCCTGGAGCGAGAGGCATTTTGAATGTGAGGTCTCGGATTATGCTTATCTGACTTCCGCCCTGTCAGGGGAAGAGGCTCATACATACAACCTGCTACTCCGTTGGGTGGACAAGTTCCCTCAGGGGAGTAAGAAGATCGATTGTCGAAGGATCTTAAACGCCGAGGCCGAATCACCCAAGGCACTCAGGGCCGTCCTCGGTAGTCATTATTGTGTAAT
This sequence comes from Astragalus membranaceus, assembly GCA_039519185.1. Taxonomy (NCBI): domain Eukaryota; kingdom Viridiplantae; phylum Streptophyta; class Magnoliopsida; order Fabales; family Fabaceae; genus Astragalus; species Astragalus membranaceus. The sequence goes on from CM076854.1 coordinate 129,334,529, forward strand.
CTTTTGTTTCTTTCATTTGTATTCTCTTTTCTTACTTTGTGTTTGGCACTCATTTTAGATAAGATGGCAGACGATATCAGCTTGGTGGATTACTTGAATGTCGCTGGCGTGGAAGGATAGGATGACCTCCTGTGTCTCGGGGGGACTTCGGAGAAGGTCGGGAATCCGTCTTCGAGCCCGACTTTAGAACCAGTCCAGGCTAGTGGTTTTGAAGGAAGTCTCCGATCTTAGAGGGAAAGGTCCCGTGAAGACGCCGCAGAAGTGCCTTCCTCCGAACTCGACTTCAGGAGGCAAGAGGTTGCGTGTTACTCAATCTCATACCACCGAACTTTCCTTGGAGGACTTCGAAGCCCGCGCCAAGGTCGGGAAGCTCGGGCAAGAGTTATTCATTAAATGGAATTCTGAGGTCTCCCAGAGAGAGCTAGGTACCGATTTAGAGGACGAAAATGCATTGCTGGCTGGTGAGTTGCATTGTACAACTATCAAACTAACTGTTGGTTTGAACTCTCTTACAGAAGCTCGCGACAAGGCAGATTTGATGAAGACCGAGAGGGACACTTTACAGGCCAAGCTGAATATCCTCTCCAAGGTAGAGGAGGAGATTGAGCCTCTAAAGAAGGAGCGTGATGAGCTGAAGAGGAAATCTGAGCTTGCTGCGCAGGTGCCGGAGCTCCAAAGACAGTTGAAGGAGCTGGGGACCCGTATCAAGGTCTTAAGAACCATATCAACGGGTTGAAAACCGCTGTGAAGTCTGAGGAATTGGCGAAGAAGTGCCAGGAAGAGAGGGACGAGGCCCTTGCGTTCAAGCAGAAGTCAGCTTGGGAAGGGGCCCAGATGGCTTTTAAGAGCTTTAAGAATGCAGTGGAGCAGGTCAAGGTTTTGCACCTTGAGCTCGACTTGAGTCTTCCAAACGTCGTATTTGTGGTGAAGGAAGGAAAGATTGTCAAGTCGGTCAAGGGTGCCGAGCCCGAAGTCATTGTCTTGAACTTTTGTTGGTGGCCTTGGGTGCATCCGGGATCACCTTTGGTTTGTAATACTTACTTAGGTGCCGGAAGAATCCGGTTTAATTCTTTGATTATGCAATTTGATTTCCTGGTTTATTTACTTTTATTTATGCTTGTTTATGTCTGTTTGGTGATTCATAGCGGGGGGGGGTCTGTTGAGAGCCCGTCTTCTTGAGGGAGGTCGGTGGGCCATGATAGGCTCGACCTCGCTGATGGAGATCTGTGAGCCACACTAGGCTCGACCTCGGCGTGGAGGTCAATAGGCTTGACCTCGCGGATGGAGGTCTGTGAGCCACGCTAGGCTCGACCTCGGCGTGGAGGTCAGTGGGCCATGATAGGCCCGACCTCGCGGATGGAGGTCTGTGAGTCACGCTAGGCTCGACCTCGGCGTGGAGGTCAGTGGGCCATGCTAGGCCTGACCTCGCAGATGGAGGTCATCGAGCGTGATGAGCTCATCCTCGGAGGTCACTCCGAGGCCATGGGATCATGTGAGACTTCATTCGGTCCAATCCACCAACTGCGGGGCTTGGAGCGGATTGGAGTGAAGAAGCTCGGACGAGGTCGTGCGCAAGGGCTGAGCCTTGACCGAGACCAGTGTTCTTCGTTGAGCGGCTATGCATTCCTGAAAAAAGTCATTTATTACAATGATGGACTCGAAGGTCCAGTTTGCGTACATGATAGTTTGATAGTAATGATCAATGTTTTAGCTATAATTGAATCGGAGCTTTGTAGCATTCCACATTTTGGGAATTGCTTCTTTTTTCAAAGTTTCCAAATTGTAGGCTCCTTTTCCCGTTTTGGCAGCTATTCTGTAGGGGCCTTCCCAATTCGGGGCGAGTTTGCCCTGTTTGGAGTTCCTCCCTCCAACGTCGGCCCTTCTTAGAACGAGGTCTCCCACATCGAAGCTGCGCGGGACGATCTTGGCATTGTATCTCGTTGCGACTCTTTGCTTGACGGCGGCCTCTGCAAGGGCGGCTTGGTCTCGGACCTCTTGGGCTAGGTCGAGCTCTTGACGAATAGCTTGGGTGTTGTTTTCTTTATTGAGAGGGTGCATAGTCCTCCAACTGAGTTCCCCGATCGCGACTGGTATCGTTGCTTTAGTTTCGTAGGTCAGCCGGAAAGGCGTTTCTCCGGTGGTGGAGTGCGGAGTGGTTCGGTATGCCCAGAGGTCACAGGGTATTTCTTCGACCCAGGATCCTTTGGACTCATCCAGCCTCCTTTTTAAGCCTCGCAAGATCATCCTGTTCATGGCCTCGGCCTGCCCGTTAGTTTGTGGGTGTTCGACCGAGGTGAAGTGATGCTTGATTTTGAGCTCGGACATTAGGTTTCTGAACCCTTTGTCGGTGAATTGTGTGCTGTTATCTGTGACCACGTCCTGGGGGATCCCGAATTTGACTATGATGTTTTCTTAAAGAACTTTACACATGCTTTAGCAGTAATCTTGGCCAGGGGCTCGGCTTCGATCCATTTGGTAAAGTAATCCACGGCTACAATCAAATATTTGACCTGTCCAGGCGCCACGGGGAATGGGCCCAGGAGGTCAATTCCCGACCATGAGAATGGCCAAGCTGCCGAGATTGAGGTGACGTCTGTTGGGGAAGCGAGGTGGACGTCGGCGTGGCGTTGGCATTTGTCGCACTTTTTGACGAGCTCAACGGCGTCTTTCGACATTGTAGGCCAATAGTAACCTGCTTTGAGTGCTTTCTTAGCAAGAGCTCTGGAGCCCAAATGTTGTCCACAGATGCCTTCATGTATCTCGGTCAAGATGTAATCGGCCTCTTCCTTAGCTACACACTTGAGTAACGGAGCTGAGAACCCCCGGCGGAAGTGGGTGCCCCCGATGAGAGAATAGGACGCAGCGCGCCGTCTGAGGAGGGCAGCTTCTTTGGGATCCGCCGGCCCGTTACCGACTTCGATGTATTTCTTTAATGGAGTGATCCAACTTTCCCCGGGATCTATGACGTTGACCGTCGACACAGGATTCGTCGTCACGCTGATGCTGGGGCGAGTCAGAGTCTCCTGTATCAGACTTCGATGATTACTGGCGGGCTTGGTACTTGCAAGCTTGGCGAGGACATCGGCTTTGGCGTTTTCGGTTCTGGGTACGTGTCTGACCTCGGGCTCGGTAAAGAGTTGCAGTAGTTCCTTTACCCGAGTCAAGTATTTTTGCAGGGTGACGTCCTTGGCGGTGAAATTGTCTTTGATTTGGAAGACGACCAGTAGGGAATCCGTATTGAGCTCTATTTTCTTCGTATTGAAATCCCGGGATAGCAAAAGTCCAGCCGCACATGCCTCGTATTCGGCCTAGTTGTTGGAAGTCTGGAACGAGAAAGTGAGAGACACTTCTACTGCTAACCCTTCACTGTTCTCGAGGATGAGCTGATAGGCCGCAAGTGCACAGTTTTATCGCGTAGTAAAAATATCGATCCCACAGAGACTTATGTGATTACAAATATTATTTTCAGTTGTGATTAGCTAAAAGGAATGATTGAAGTAGAAAGAGTTGATTGTTTTGGTTTTATATTTATAAATAAAAGCTTCCTAGGATTGTGGTTTTATCACAATGATATAACGAATTCACAATCCCGCATACATTCTCTCTTTTATGTAAGGTTCATATTTTAAGGACAAGGCATTCAATGGTAACTCAAGTTTCCTCTCGGAATACAAGAGCGTGTCTCGAACCAATAACCAAACCTATTCTCATAGTTGATTATTGCCAAGACCCCTTAAGTACAAGCCTTTTTAGTCCCAAGAGTCCCAAAACTATTCTCATGTTTTGTTTCCCTTGTTTAATCCCATAGGTCCAATATCAAACTTCACCTCTCGGTTCTTCATTTGATATTTGAAATAAAACTTTATGATTGATGGGATTAAATTAAAATATAAACTTTAACAAAATAGAGTTTAGACTTGGGATTGTTTAGGGTCTATCGTTGGATTAGTCCCACAATCCCAAGACTAAAAGAAGTCTACTCACTCATGATCATAGTAGACAAAAACTTGGAAGAAGAAGAAGAATAAGTCTACTCACTCATGATCATAGTAGACAAAAACTTAGAAGAAGTAAATGACTTATAATGTAAATGACGGAATGTAAATTGCGGAATTATAAATTGCTTAAATGTAAATGACTTATAATGTAAAGTGCAAGAAAATTAAAGGCAAGAATATAAAGAGCAAGAAGGATGTAAATTGCATAAAACTTAGGAGTGAACTTTGAGTAGTATTTTTACAATGATCAAAGATGATCAATGATGGTTCAACATTATGAAATGAGCTCTATTTATAGGCAAGGAATGATGGACAAGCCATCCCACCAACTATTTTTTATCTTCCACTTGAAAGTGTCTCCCACTTGAAAGTAGACATAATGGGGCACAAAAATTTTCCACTATGAAGCAACTTGGTTAGTGACTCTAAACATGTAGTAGTGGGATTGGGTAGGTGGTGGGTGATTGGTGGATGCCTACCAACTTTGACCAACAAGACCAGCCCTTAAATTCGAATTACAAACAATTAAAGAGTGAAATCTGGTCAGGTACATGCGCACGGGTCGTGTGCCCTTGCGCACGGGTCGTGTGCCCTAGCGCACGGGTCGTGCGTTGACTAGACCATAAAGATAGAATTTTTCATTAGCTTTCCAACGCATCAAAGAACACCTCAATCGGATTCCTGGATTGTGAGATATTCCCATAATGGTGCAAACGTGTATAAAACTGTTGAACCCGCGCTTGGACGTATGAGTATGCTCTTGGGGCGCGTCGACAAGGTCTGACTCTTGGCTTAATTCTTGACCTTCCTTGCTTCCTTTTGACCCTTATTGTTTCCTTTGGCCTTGGGACTTTGACATCTTGCTTTTGAAGCTCATATTTTTCTCGTTTCTCAATACTTAGCCTGAAATTAAAATAAAACGAAAATGTAGTAAAATAGCTCTACAATAGAACTAAAATACCGAATAACTTAATAAAAATAAGTACTAAAAAGAAACATAAAATGGACTTATCATGAGCCCGACTCCACTTCCTTTGCTGTTGGAAGAACCGTCGATGTGGAGCTTCCACGTTAAGTTCTCGGTGTCGGGAAGTGGCGGGGTCATTTCGGCAATGAAGTCGGCTAATACTTGAGCTTTGAGGGCTGTTCTGTCTTCATATTTGATTCCGAACTCGGAGAGTTCTACCGCCCACTTAATTATTCACCCGGCGAGGTCGGGCCTGTGTAGGATCTGCCTGATGGGTTGGTCGGTTCTGACGACCACTTGGTGTGCGACGAAATAAGGTCTCAGTCTCCTTGTAGCCATAACTAGGCTAATGCCCCTTTTTCAATCTTCTGGTACCTCGTTTCAGGTCCTTGCAGGTCTTTGCTGACGAAGTATACTGGCCTCTGCCCTTGACCGGTTTCTTTGATCAATACCGCGCTAAGCATTTCCTCGGCTACAGCCAAGTAAAGATAGAGGGTTTCCCCTTCGTTCGGTCTGGTTATTATTGGTGGCTCCATAAGTATTCTCTTGAGGTCGGTTAGGGTTGCTTGCATTCGTTGGTCCACTGGAACTCGACCCCCTTTTTGAGGATTTTGAAGAAAGGTAAAGATCTGTTGGCGGGGGGATACGTTGCTATTTGGTTGTACTCGGAGTATGCATCGAGGAATGAGAGGAGACGAAACCCCGAGGCGCTGTCGACGAGTTTGTCTATGCTCGGGACCAGAAAGGCATCCTTGGGACATGCCCGGTTGAGGTAGGTGTAGTCTACACACTTGCGCCATTTTCCGTTGCTCTTTTTTACAAGTACGACATTCGAGAGCCACGTTGTGTACATGACTTCTTTGATGAACCCTGCTGAGATGAGGTCGGAGACGGCCTTCGCCGTGGCTTCGGCCTTTTCTTGGTTCTGCACTCGTCTTTTCTGCGCGACCCATTTTGCCTTGGGATCGACTGCAAGGTGATTGCATGCTACTTCAGGAGGTATACCCGGCATATCCGCTGCCGACCAGGCGAACAAGTCCGCGTGCTACTGGATGCAGGCTATGAGCCCCCTTTGTACGTGGTTCGGGAGTCCCGCCCCGAGTACTTCGATGAACTCCCCATGGGGCTCGGGGCGTCAGATGCGTTTTTTCAATTCTTTCGTCAATTGGTCATCCTGTTCTTCCTCAGAACTATCAGGATCGTATCTGGCGTCGAGGTCGGGAGTACTGCTTCCCGGGATGGCTTGTTCAGACTCGGCTTGTTTCGTTTTCTTTCCCGAGCTTGTGCTTGCCCCGTCAGGGTGGGGTGTCGGTTTCTCAGAAAGGAAATGACATCTTAGTGCAGCTTCGAGATCGGCTGTTACCGTAACAATTTCCCCTGTAAGGGAGTAGAATTTCATTTTGAGATGGACCGTCATGGCTACTGCCCCTAGCGATCCCAACGTCGTCCTCCCAATGATGCAATTGTAAGGCGATTTGCAGGGTAAGATAATGAACTGGGTTTTTATTGTGCACGAAAGCTGGTCGGTCCCGTAGACGACTTCGAGCTCGATGTATCCGAGTGGTCGAGTCTCCACCCCATTGAAACTCGTCAAATCCGAGCCCTGGTAGGGGAGGAGCTCGATTGCGGGAATCCCGAGTCTCAGCAAGAGTTCTTGGAACATGACATCAACTGAGCTCCCTTGATCCACTAAAATTCTTGAAACCCGAGCGTTCAGCATTGTCGCCAAAATTACCAACGGAGGATACTCGTTGAGCGTGCCATTCAAGAGATCGTCGTCGGAGAAGAGTAGCGGAGGTCGGACCGAGGCTTTTCTCTTGGTAGGTTTACTAGATAGGTTCAGGATCTCTCTCCATTTTCTTTTAAGAGATTGCTTGGTTTCGCGAGTTTCGACGGAGTCGCCACCCAGTATGACAACAATCATCACCTGGGAAAGAAAAGAATACGAGACGTTGTTCGGGTCTAAGACACAACCCGGTTGGTGAAGGCAATGGCAGTGGAGCTTCTTTTTGTTGGTCAAAGCAATTGTGGTGCTTGACTAGTTGTTAGTGTGGGACAACCGAATTTAGGATCGAGTAGAGGTGGTTTGAGCTCTTTTGTTACAGAATAAAAAATAAGTGATTTCGTTGTTAAATAATTTAGAGATTAGGTTTTAGAGATTTTCAAGAAAATGAGAAGTTGTTCTCTGTTTGTGTAACATACTGAAAACCACTTATGTTAAACATCATTCTGAAGAAAATGATTTTAATGAAGAAGTTACTTAAAACATAGGGCTCGTATATTACGGATTAAAAAATAAGTTGTTTTGTGTTTGTGTAACATACTGCAAATCACTTATTTTAAAAAAATGGTTCTTAAAAAACTGATTTTTATGAGATGCTACTCAAAATAGCATATGAAGCAATTTTTAGATTATTTTTAGCTTTTAATTTTTTTAAGAATCTGTAACATAAGTGATTATTTTTTAAAAATATGATTTTTTAAGTGATTTTTATTTTTAAAAAATAAGCCGTAACAAACGAGCTCATTCTCATTTGAAGCGAATTTTAAATTATTTTTAGCAATGTAATATCATCTGCTTTTACTACTATTAGACATTAGTCTAACTTGTAATTGCATAATATTAACCTAAACAGTGTCTTCATTCATTCCAAAAACAACCGGATAACCTTGAGAAGGCTGCAGAACTTGCCGTATCTAGCTTGCAGGTATTTGTTTTTTACGCATGCCATCAATCTTATTCTTATTTTGCTCTTTCCATTGTCGTGGAATTATCGGTTATCTTTGACGCATTCTTAATGACTTGCTAGTAACACGGGGATATTAATTGTGAGATTTTGAAATTTTGACACATTTTGCTGAATTAATGATGCAATAATCACATTTTATGTAGGCGCTTTACATGGTTAAATATATGAAAAGAAAACTGAATACTTCGAGCTATATTGTTTTGTGTGGTTTTGTGGATAATTTTTCATAACATTTAGCAAATTCCCTAATTTTATTAACACCCCACTTGTTCTTATTAGTTATAAATTACCTCCCAATTATTTTTTCTTGATGTTAAGAGGATAAATGATAAAACAAATATTCTAATCGCACCGGACATGTTCTCATTCTAAGTCGAGCAAAACACACATAACACATAAATGCTAATAATTCTACTTTTGAAATTTTAGGCATAATTGCATATCTTTTTTACGTTAGTGTAAACACAACTGATAATGTCAATAGCATTGGAAAAGTTATAGTAGTATTTGCTTGATTTGATTTAATTTTCTTCACTTTGATGGCTGATAAGAGCAAAGCAAGTAGGATAAGGGAAATGAGTAGTTTGTATGGGATACATGTCGTACTAAATAAATGATTGTTTGTATGGGATACATAGGTCTCACTTTTCATTCTTGCACTCTCCATCTTTTCTTTCCTTCAAATCGATTGGGTTGTTCTAGAAAAATATGATGTGGAATCATAGGACAATCTCAATTCTCAACACGAGCAGTCGCCATTATGATACAAAATGAGTTTTATGTTAGTTTGTGCAAGCTGGTCCAACATATGTATAGGCTTAAAGCAAAATTCAAAGTGATGCTTTCTTAAAATTAATAAAAGAAATTAAAAGTTTTTTAGCCTTAATTAAATTTTACAATATTAAACAATACAAAAAGAAATAATGCACTCACAGAATTATATTATTTATTTGTTAGCTAAAAAAACACATTTCTATAACTGACTTAGCATTACTATTTAGTACGGAAAGAACTTGTTTTATGTTATTAGCAATTCTCAGCCCCAGATTTGGAAAAATGATAAGGAAGAATAAACATGCTTATATATTCAAACTTGGGGTTGAGCAAAAACAGTTTTCAAACTTGGGAGTGACACAGATTATCTAAATTCGTGTTTGTGAGGGTAAACAAAAAAGGAATGAACTTCAAAGGCAAGAGAGGAAACAAGTCAGTAAAAAGGAAACAGGTCGCAACTAGTCCCATCATTCTGGGGTTACCTTTCAATATTTTCCCAGCTTTTGAGATGACAACCAAGCTTTTGAGATGACAACCAAGCTTTATAGGCTATTCGTTTTTCAACACAATAGACTTGAACAAAGTTAAGAAATATGCCAAGATAACATCCAATACAAACATGAAGTGAAAGCACAGTCTAGTTACAATGTGAACAGGCTATCACTAGTTCAAATTGGTTTCACCGGAAACAAGTAAAAGCATCAGTCTTTCCTTAGGGCCATATATTCACGGCGAAGTCCACTGGCATTTAGGACAACAATTTCAACCTTATCCCCCTGTTAAAACATACATCCACAGCACGTTAAATTTTTATCCTAATGTCAAATGATAGTTAAGTATGTAAACAAACTTACAGTGTAAATATCAGCTGCGGATGCAAAAACAGTTTTGGCCAGATCAACTGCTTCTGTTTCAGACAGTGGAGTAACAGCATCCTAGAAATAGATCGTATTTTAATATAGGTGTTAGTAAAAAGAAATTTGAAGAACTGAATATTTCAAGCATAGCACAAATATAAGAACTTCACCTTGGCAGGTAAGAGGAGTGGGCTACGGGACTTGAGTGTTGATCCAGAACCCAGGGAGCTATTTCCCACCTTCTCACAGGCAACAGCATCACCATAATATGTAAAGACACATCCCTTTCCTATTTCAGGTTGAAGTATCAATCAGCAAAATATTTAATGGGATATGAATAAGAATTGAAAGCTAAAAGTTGTGCACCTTCGCTGTCAAGGCCCCCCAAAACATTGAAAGCAGAATAAGGAAAGAAGCGATTGTAAAAAAGTGTGTGTGAAAGCACCCAAGCCATTGCAGGACAGCTCATTGGCTTGTCGTGTTGAAGTTGATATATCTGCATTCAGAATCATAAGACGATATGATGTCAGTTCTACCAGAGGCTTCAATTTTTTTTTTCATGGTAAACTTCAAATAAGAGAGCCACACAAGATACATAACAATGCCACAGTTTCCCCAGATTTATAACTAACATCTAAAAGCATGATTGATCAGCTTATATGCTGATAGAACCAATTGGTATTAGTGCTAGAACATCAGGAAAATCCCCTTAGTACAGAATAATGTTGCAGAGCTTCCAGGGTCTGCACCACCCAAATGCCTTAAGGCCCCAATTACTCAAATGACTTCTTTCTAATCACTATTTATAAGCAAAATGCCTTATTGGGCCTAACTAACTCCTAAAATACTAACTAGCTAACCCAATTAACTAACCAACAAGGGTTGCCTTAATTGATGCAAATGGTATCATCAAATCAATCCAGCATGTCATTCAAATAAAAACATTTTATTATGCATCTTAAGATGCACATTGAACTAATTCGAGAGAGACATTACATTGCAAGGTAATTTCTTAAATGACAAAAAACAGACTGAGGAAAGTCCGACAACTAACCCCCAATTGTTCATTCCAAGAGCCTTTCACCTTCTAGACAGCAATTTAAAATGAATGCAGATTTTAGAAAATAAAAATTGTAAATGTTTTCAAAAAGTAAACACACTGTTAGTTATTATTTGTTGTTGTTAACCTTGGAGGTTACCATATTAGGGCTTTTGGTTACAATATCAATACTAGACCATCAATGCAAATATTCATCCCTTGTTTTGTATAATTAAGAATATTGAGATTTTGGTTTCTTCTTAAGGGTATCTGTAGCCCAAGTCAAACTAATAATCTACCCTAGAGAAGTACTATGGGTTTATTGTTCTGCCATTCTACATCAATTATGTTACAAACACAAAGGTTGAAAACAAACTGTAACCGAGCAAAGTTCTCTTCCTAACTTAACCAGATATTTTTTCCAAAGACCTAATATATATTAATCAACCTAGAGGAATTTTAAGACAGCAGACAGAAAATTAAATAAAGAATATAGTTTATCAGTTGCATAGCCATCCTGAAAAAGTTTGAAATCTAAATAGCACTTATGCTGAGAGTCTTCGACTCACTCACCAAATGGCTAGCAGACAAATCCTTTTGCAAAGCTTTCACGTCGGCTTGAAAACCGGAAGAAGCCATCACACTTTTTTCAGTTCTGTTACAAACCCCAAAAATCAAAAATCAAAAATCAATTGAGCTTCAGCAAAAGTTAAAAACGAAAAAAAATAAATTGATTGTGTAGGGACTATGAATTAGCGTACAGTTGTGAGATTTTGGTGAGATCGCCGGTGTAATCCGCTGCAATGACACAGTAATCTGCTCCGGCAATTGCAACACAAGATCTACAAATAATAATATTGATAATTAGAAATAATAATAATAATAATAATAATAATAATAAAATTCAAAAATAGTTGATCGCAGTGAGCATAGGAGTGGAGCAAGAGAGGGAGTACCCTCCACTGTTGTCATATGGAGACCAATTAGCAAGTTGTTTTGTCATGGTGATAAGTTTGGCAAAGGTAAAAAGTATGAGAGAAAGTAGAAAAAGGGGTCTACCGTAGGTCATGTTGTAGGGATCAAATCCCCAATAACTAACTAATCATTAGTTAATAGTGGGAGACGCACACAGGTGCTGACGTGGAAAATCAGTGGTGTGTGAGGAGAAAATAAGTAATTTCAATTATTTAGAAGAAAATTTGTCAAAAAAAAAACTATTTAGAAGAAAATGAATGGTTAATGTTATATGTATTCAATATTTTCATTGATGATGAAGATTACCTACTCTAATCTTGCAGTCTGTCCGAAGGTACCACCATCTTCTTCAGTTATTGCCGGGTAATTAACTACTGTAATTCCCCCCCGTTGACCTCCAAACAACCCTGACTGCCCAAAACCAGTATCTACAAATGCTGAAGTTGGAGTCAGCAATCCTGCATGAGAAAATATGTAAAGATCACTATCAATTACAATGGAATAAAATACAAACCTGATGATCCTAGGAAGGAATAGAGTTGATTCTCAGATTGAATTAGAAAACCGCAATATAAAATTATGATAACAAAAAAAGGAAGAAAAATAAGCAAAAAAAATGCTAATGGTTACCATCATTAGATATAAATAATGCAAGGATGTCATAAACTAGTCCTTAAGTTATGTAATCTTCAAGTCTTTAAAGAGATAAGTAGCATTGAATAGAAGCATATACAGCTGGAAAAAAAATCCGATCTCTTCTATAATGTTCTTGTTCTTAAGTGTTTTTTACACGGGACTTTGTTTTGTTCTGTCCTTCCAATGATATCAACATACTGACATGTCATAAACAGGATGCAGTACTTCTGCATTTTCAAACATAGAACAAAACCCCGATCGTTCATAGCTCCTGCACAAAGTTTGACATTTTACGAATATTACGTGAGTTGCTGAATGCCTTTCCACCGCTTCCATTCCATAAGTTAGAATACCACCAGCAAAATACACGCAGACACACACAGACACATGATACAATGTGAAATGAAATCAGCAAATGAAATAATAGTAAATTGAGAGTATGCAAAGTGTCGGTTGTTTTGCAAATCCACTATAAAAACAAAACCCTCCTCAAAACATTAGCTAAGCACTACAAAGAATCCCAGACAACTGCTTTATCCCAAAAGAGAGGCAACAAGGAGTATTTATTATATATGAAATTGGTATTTCGTTGCACTAAAATTCTTTGCTTTTCACACATTACGTAACAGTACCAATAAACTGGTTTCAAAATCTTCAATAAAGACAGTCTGCTGAGAGCAACACAGCTAATAAATGAAGTAATTGCAAAAGGATTTGATAGTCACGCCTACCTCCAAATGATGTGGATGAACTACCAAAAGCTGGAGTTGAAGATGACCCAAATGCAGGCATTGAACTACCGAATGGAGAAGGCGTTTGTGCTGCACCAAATACACCGGTGGAAGAACCCGTTTGCGAACCAAATGGAGTTGTACTACCAAATGGTTTGGGGGTAAAAGGATTGTTACTTGAATTATTCTGCCCAAACACTGAATTGGTCTGCCCAAATGGGCTTGTTGATGACTGCTCAAAAGCTGTTTAAAAAAATCCATATATTAATTAATGGTAAACAGAGAAACATCTTTAACTTCAACATCCACGTATACTAAAATGAACAACAACAATAACAAAGAATGATAAATTATAAAACAACCACTGTTCAATAAATGACAAGTCCTATCAATTTGCACCCAACTTAACAAATATGATCCAACTTTTGAGAGTGAAAGGGAATAATAAAGACCAATTTACTTCAAAAAATTGAGCAAATGGCCTAATAAAAAGCCATTGAAAGGAGACAAAACTTACGGTTTGTTGAACCGAACATCCTTACAACTTTCCAAATACAGTGGTAGCTTGTTGCTCCCTAGCTGCAATCGACACACATCAAATAATTAGCTTTTCTTTAATTGTTTGTTTTTTATCTTCTTTTCATAGTAACAAGAAAATTTGAAAACGCAAGAAAGAAACACGCAAAATGCAGGTCGCCCTATCGGATTAATCATTGAGTTCTGAAGGTGCAAACAAACAAGGAAAACAGAAATACGGTAATGCTCAAAGACGACAGAAGTAGAATAAATTAGGAATGAAAATATTGAAAAATAAAAAACTTACAAGTGTTGAATTCGGAAAACAGATCTGTGTTTTACGATTAGGGCAAGAGAATGCAGAGAGAAAGCAGTGGAGGATCCGGGATTAAAAATAGGGTGTTCCTTGGTGATTTAACAATTGTACGATTTAAAAAAAAAAGATAAAGTAATGTTCCAAAAAAAAAATGAACGATAATGTAATGTTCCAAATAAAGTAATTTTAATCCAACTCTAATTGCCTTTTCCTCTAATTGCATTTTCCTCTTTTCCTAAGCATACCGTTGAATGAACAAAAACAATGAAACAAGCAAAAAAAACAGAATTCAGAATCGAATTCAGAATTCCAAAATCGAAACAATTAAACAAACAATGAAATCGAATTGATTGAAGAGGAAGCGAATCAATTCAGAATTCAGAAATCAGAATTCACAAAAAACAATGAAACAAAATCAATGAAACAAACAGATATCACAATGAATTCAGAATTCACAAAAACAATGAAACAAACAATGAAACAGAATTCAGAATTCCGAAATCGAATTGAACAAAAAACGAAATCGCATCGAACCTTGCTATCGAAAATCGATTGAAGAGGAAGCGCCGCCGTGAAGAGGAACCTTGCTATAGAAAATCGATTGAAGAGGAAGTCAGGAAGAGGAACCGTTGCTGGCTTGCTGCGTTGCACTGTTGCAGGAGAAGCGGAGTCGCGGAGAGGAAGGCGTGCGTGATTCGCGTGAAGTCGTGAAGAAAAAAAGAGGAAAAAGAGGAAAAAGGAAGCGTGAACGTGAGTCAAGAAAAAGAGCAAAAAAAATATTAAACCTAAGTGTCTAAACGACTTCGTTTAAATCTACTATTTAAGAAAAAAGAAGCACATACTTCCTACAATCCCCTCTACTCACTTCTACTATTTAAGAAAAAAGAAGCACATACTTCCTACAATCCCCTCTACTCACTTGACACCCCAAAACGAGCGAAAAAACGAAAATGTCGTTAATGAAACGTGTGGTCCCATTTTTTCCTAGGATTAAGAAAGTTCAGAATTTTAGGTCGAACCGGTCCGGAAATAAACTCCCGAGTATTATTTCTTGACAGACACCCCCCTCTTACAAATTCAAAATTGTACAGGTTCGAACCTGGATAATATGACAGATATTTTGTGTCTTTCAACGGCTCAGATTCCACCGACCATTATCATCACCGGCCTAAAATCAGTTAAAAAGCGGTCAAACGTATCAGAAAAATGAGTGGCTGAAATTTACTTTGGAAAATGTGCCGCAACAGATAGAATTTCAACGGTTCTGATTTATGATCATCATTGATCGTACCATAAGTAAATCCGGTGGGAATCCACAGTCCAAAGAAATGTTGTTCCCTAAAAAGATCCATGTAAAATTGATTAATGAGGGACCTGATATCAGCTTCTTGCTCCACCCAAACACCTGAGTCATCACGAAGCGCCAAGATGTTATTCCGTCTTCTATGGTTAACCGCCTTAGTGTGATAATAACGTGTATTTCGATCACCTCCTCTTGCTCAAGCACCCTGTTAAGCTATTGTTGCAAAGACATTTCAAGCCTAGTTAAGAAGGGGTTAGCGTGACCTGCAACAACTTTCCTCTGAATACCTCCAATTCTAGCAAGGAGGCGATTTTTTGTTTCTACGGACACTACCAAAAACTGCTTTGTGCCAGTGAGTCAAGGAACCCTCCATATTACCAATATTCTTAACAATATCACAATCCGCACGCCAGGTAGAAGTAACAACATCAGAGTACGATGTGTAAGTGAACCAAACGCGTTCAAACCGAAAAGGTTTCTCACGATGATTACAATGAGCACCAAAGGGACTGACAAGGATAGGGTGATGGTCAGAGAAATCCACCCGGAGAAGCACCCTCACAATAGCTTCAGGAAATTGAAGACGCCATTCATCATTACATAAACCTCTATCAAGTCTTCTATATGTACGAACCCCATTTTTAAGAGGACCCTTCCAAGTAAATTTCGGGCCAATGCTACCTAGGTCCAATAACCTACAATCATTCATACGATCAGCATAACGGCGAGCCTTTAGCAAGTTACACTCATCACCGCCATTACATTCATGATTACCCAAAATATCATTTAGATCTCCAGCTAGTAGCCAACCCGCCTAAGTAGTCTTAGAAATGTGCGTAAGCTCCTCCCACAAGATCCTCTTAGCATAATAGCCATGATTCGCATACACCACCGTAAAAAAACCAGTTCATACCTCCACTATCCCCCACCTCCATATGAATAAACTGAAAATGTGTTTGAATAATAGAAATGGTAACATTCGAACTCTTCCAAGCAATAACAATACCACCAGAAAAACCTCAACTGTTAGAGTAATGAAACATATCAAATCCAAGCAACTGACAAGTCTTCCGGAGTTTCACAGCGTCAACTCTGAGTTCCATTAGAACAAATATATGAGGATGGTAACTATCGATATACTGTTTACAAAAGAGAAGGAGAGACGGACTAGCTGCTCCTCTACAATTCCAGAGAAAAAAACTACTATTGATTGCAACCATCAATTAGTTAATCAAGAAGCATGTCGGTGCCCCGACCGTGATTTTGATTACCCGTAACCTCTAGTGGAGTTTCAACAACAATGTCCATTGCATCCTGGGAGGCACTCACTGAATTGGCCAAGTTATTCCCAGTATGCATGGTTCTACACGTATCTGATATTGAGGAATTTGAAATATTACCAGTATTGGACCTCGATTCAGGAGGACGAGGTTGTTGCATAGTTGGGCTTTTCAAAATGACATTGGGCAGGCTTATATCTCGATCGTTGGTAAAAAAATTGCACATGCAGCCCATTGATTCATTTAATTGATGCACGTTATTAGCTTCATACTCTTTAATTTTCTCGGTCAACTCTCGCTGCGGACCCACTGTTGTTCTGTCCTTCTGAAAATTTCCTGTCACCTCATTACCGTTAGGAACTGTAGCCTGACTTTGGGTTATCATGACGTGAGTTTCCTCAAAGTCACTCTTTCTAATCACTGGCTGTACACGTGGGTTGTTGACAACCCCACTATTTTTTTTTCCACGTGGGTTGTTGACAATCCCATTGTTTTTATATCTTAGGCTATATACTTCCTACAGCCCATCCTACTCACTACACACACTCAATCCCTCAATATCCCCAAAATACCTCTCTTTTCTTAGACTTATTTTTCACACTCTCCCTCTCTCACCCCCCCCCCCCCTTTCAACCCTAAAACCATCGAATCATCCCTTTCTCCCAATCTCTCTCGCACCTCCCTTACTCTCTCACTCACTTCCATATCCATCTCTCTCATTCAGTCACACAAACAAACAAGTATGCTACTCTAACTGTTCTTCCCTTTCGTTTCTGTATTTCCTGGATCTCTGCATGGTTCGGTAGTTTATTTCTGAACCCATGTATTTTGACATTGTTCGGTAATTCATTAACGAACTGGTTCGGCCTCAAACTTCTAAACCATGCATTGTAGGTTTTTTCTAAAGAGCGTCCAAAAATGAAATTCAGAACCCGTTCAGATGTAAACTTCTGAACCCTACTGAGCATTTCTGGTTTTCTTTTTTTAATTTTAATTTATGTTTAATATTTTTTTAGGGATGGCAAATACCAGGGGAGGTGGTTCTTCTAGACATGCACGGGATGATGACGACAGAGTGTGTCCTACAGCTTCCGTTCGCTATAGGAATGCGCATATGCTTTGGACGTGGACGCAAACCTAGGTGTATATTGAAGACCCACCGCATGCTGATGTGTCACAGGGACCAAAATGAATGATTTCAAATTTTGCAGGACTATTTTTTAAAAAAAAATTCCAAGGACCAAAATGAATAATTTTAAATTTTACAATGTCTATTAAAAAAAACTTTTTGTAGGGACCACAATGAAAAAAAATTTTAAAAAAAGGATATTTACTGTATTATTAGGGTCTAATATTTAAGCCCAAAATAAAATCACAATTCATTAGCATATATGCATATCTTCTTACCACAAAAGGTTGGTCCAAATGGTAACTGGACTTGGATCCCACCCCAAGGTCTCGTGTTTGAATATTGGGTGTGGCAAAAACTCTGTTGGGAGGGGAGAACCACACGGACCGGTAAAGCCGGAAACTCGTGCCAAGCCAGGTTCCCTGGCGTAGATTAGTCACCGATAAAATTGGTGAAAACCACGCACCAATGACATTGTAACCAAAAAAATGTATGCATATCTTCTGCCTTTGATTGGTGAGACATTCAGATGTCATTTGTTTGGACAATAGATGTTTGTTCATTTAAAAAGTACCTAGGGTTTTTGTAGTGCTCAACAATATTCCTTTATTTTCGGTTTGAGGGGGAAAAAAGCTTAAGATGAAATGTGGTGTGAAAATTAAAAAGGAGGAAGAGATTACTGAGGAAGTTGTGGAAATGACACTGAAAAGAGCAGTGAGATGTTACTCAACTCAGCAGGTTGAGGATGGCTTCTAGCCCGATGACTGGTGGACCCTTGTTTCTTCTGTGTGGTTTGGTAAGACCAACTCTTACTATTTTTCTGGTCCGATTTGGAAATCAATCTTTTTATGTGAATTTTTTCATAGTAGAAACGTTGTTCATTGTTTTTATTTTGGCATAATCTACAATATTTTGAGTCTCCATCAACGCTATGAAAACCATTGTTGAATGTCAAAAACCAATAGAGACATGTAGGAGTGCTCAAAATCTATTGTTTCCTTCAGAAGACATAAACTTGATATCTTTTTTTTTCGATAAGTAAAAGTGATTTATTAAAAAAAAAATAGGAGAACTTCCTTCAAGTGGCAAATCCCACTAGGTCAAGAGGTGTAAAAAAATTGATTATCACAATTTTGGTTCAAATGATTGTGTTGAAAATTTCGTTTTCGAGTATCCTCATTTGGTTAACTTCAATTTTATTTAAGAGTAAGCCCTCAAATATTCTAATCGCACCGGACATGTTCTCATTCTAAGTCGAGCAAAACACACATAACACATAAATGCTAATAATGCTACTTTTGAAATTTTAGGCATAATTGCATATCTTTTTTATGTTAGTGTAAACACAATTGATAATGTCAATAGCATTGGAAAAGTTATAGTAGTATTTCCTTGATTTGATTTAATTTTCTTCACTTTGATTCCCGATAAGAGCAAAGCAAGTAGGATAAGAGAAATGAGTAGTTTGTATGGGATACATGTCGTACTATATAAATGATTGATTATTTGTATGGGATACATAGGTCTCACTCTTCATTCTTGCACTCTCCATCTTTTCTTTCCTTCAAGTCGATTGGGTTGTTATAGAAAAATATGATGTGGAATCATAGGACAATCTCAATTCTCAACACGAGCAGTCGCCGTTATTATACAAAATGAGTTTTATGTTAGTTTGTGCAAACTGGTCCAACATATGTATAGGCTTAAAGCAAAATTCAAAGTGATGCTTTCTTAAAATTAATAAAAGAAATTAGAAGTTTTTAGCCTTAATTAAATTTTACAATATTAAAATTAAACAATACAAAAAGAAATAATGCACTCACAGAATAGTGTTATTTATTTGTTTGTCTAAAAAAACACATTGCTATAACTGACTTAGCATTACTATTTAGTACGGAAAGAACTTGTTTTATGTTATTAGCAATTCTCAACCCCAGATTTGGAAAAATGAT
Source organism: Astragalus membranaceus (assembly GCA_039519185.1). Lineage (NCBI taxonomy): Eukaryota > Viridiplantae > Streptophyta > Magnoliopsida > Fabales > Fabaceae > Astragalus > Astragalus membranaceus. Next base: position 129,353,752 of record CM076854.1, read on the forward strand.
AAAGAAGAATAAACATGCTTATATATTCAAACCTGGGGTTGAGCAAAAACAGTTTTCAAACTTGGGAGTGACACGGATTATCTAAATTCGTGTTTGTGAGGGTAAACAAAAAAGGAATGAACTTCAAAAGCAAGAGAGGAAACAAGTCAGTAAAAAGGAAACAGGTCGCAACTAGTCCCATTATTCTGGGGTTACCTTTCAATATTTTCCCAGTTTTTGAGATGACAACCAAATTTTATAGGCTATTCGTTTTTCAACACAATAGACTTGAACAAAGTTAAGAAATAGGCCAAGATAACATCCAATACAAACATGAAGTGAAAGCACAGTCTAGTTACAATGTGAACAGGCTATCACTAGTTCAAATTGGTTTCACCGGAAACAAGTAAAAGCATCAGTCTTTTCTTAGGTCCATATATTCACGGCGAAGTCCACTGGCATTTAGGACAACAATTTCAACCTTATCCCCCTGTTAAAACATACATCCACAGCACGTTAAATTTTTATCCTAATGTCAAATGATAGTTAAGTATGTAAACAAACTTACAGTGTAAATATCTCTATCAGCTGCGGATGCAAAAACAGTTTTGGCCAGATCAACTGCTTCTGTTTCAGACAGTGGAGTAACAGCATCCTAGAAATAGATCGTATTTTAATATAGGTGTTAGTAAAAAGAAATAGTAAAAAGAAATTTGAAGAACTGAATATTTCAAGCATAGCACAAATATAAGAACTTCACCTTGGCAGGTAAGAGGAGTGGGCTACGGGACTTGAGTGTTGATCCAGAACCCAGAGAGCTATTTCCCACCTTCTCACAGGCAACAGCATCACCAGAATATGTAAAGACACATCCCTTTCCTATTTCAGGTTGAAGTAGCAGTCAGCAAAATATTTAATGGGATATGAATAAGAATTGAAAGCTAAAAGTTGTGCACCTTCGCTGTCAAGGCCCCCCAAAACATTGAAAGCAGAATAAGGAAAGAAGCGATTGTAAAAAAGTGTGTGTGAAAGCACCCGAGCCATTGCACGACAGCTCATTGGCTTGTCGTGTTGAAGTCGATATATCTGCATTCAGAATCATAAGACGATATGATGTCAGTTCTACCAGAGGCTTCAATTTTTTTTTTCATGGTAAACTTCAAATACGAGAGCCACACAAGGTACATAACAATGCCACAGTTTCCCCAGATTTATAACTAACATCTAAAAGCATGATTGATCAGCTTATATGCTGATAGAACCAATTGGTATTAGTGCTAGAACATCAGGAAAATCCCCTTAGTACAGAATAATGTTGCAGAGCTTCCAGGGTCTGCACCACCCAAATGCCTTAAGGCCCCAATTACTCAAATGACTTCTTTCTAATCACTATTTATAAGCAAAATGCCTTATTGGGCCTAACTAACTCCTAAAATACTAACTAGCTAACCCAATTAACTAACCAACAAGGGTTGCCTTAATTGATGCAAATGGTATCATCAAATCAATCCAGCATGTCATTCAAATAAAAACATTTTATTATGCATCTTAAGATGCACATTGAACTAATTCGAGAGAGACATTACATTGCAAGGTAATTTCTTAAATGACAAAAAACAGACTGAGGAAAGTCTGACAACTAACCCCCAATTGTTCATTCCAAGAGCCTTTCACCTTCTAGACAGCAATTTAAAATGAATGCAGATTTTAGAAAATAAAAATTGTAAATGTTTTCAAAAAGTAAACACACTGTTAGTTATTATTTGTTGTTGTTAACCTTGGAGGTTACCATATTAGGGCTTTTGGTTACAATATCAATACTAGACCATCAATGCAAATATTCATCCCTTGTTTTGTATAATTAAGAATATTGAGATTTTGGTTTCTTCTTAAGGGTATCTGTAGCCCAAGTCAAACTAATAATCTACCCTAGAGAAGTACTATGGGTTTATTGTTCTGCCATTCTACATCAATTATGTTACAAACACAAAGGTTGAAAACAAACTGTAACCGAGCAAAGTTCTCTTCCTAACTTAACCAGATATTTTTTCCAAAGACCTAATATATATTAATCAACCTAGAGGAATTTTAAGACAGCAGACAGAAAATTAAATAAAGAATATAGTTTATCAGTTGCATAGCCATCCTGAAAAAGTTTGAAGTCTAAATAGCACTTATGCTGAGAGTCTTCGACTCACTCACCAAATGGCTAGCAGACAAAACCTTTTGCAAAGCTTTCACGTCGGCTTGAAAACCGGAAGAAGCCATCACACTTTTTTCAGTTCTGTTACAAACCCCAAAAATCAAAAATCAAAAATCATTTGAGCTTCAGCAAAAGTTAAAAACGAAAAAAAATAAATTGATTGTGTAGGGTATAGTATGAATTAGCGTACAGTTGTGAGATTTTGGTGAGATCGCCGGTGTAATCCGCTGCGATGACACAGTAATCTGCTCCGGCAATTGCAACACAAGATCTACAAATAATAATATTGATAATTAGAAATAATAATAATAATAATAATAAAATTCAAAAATAGTTGATCGCAGTGAGCATAGGAGTGGAGCAAGAGAGGGAGTACCCTCCACTGTTGTCATAAGGAGACCAATTAGCAAGTTGTTTTGTCATGGTGATAAGTTTGGCAAAGGTAAAAAGTATGAGAGAAAGATGAAAAAGGGGTCTACCGTTACCGTAGGTCATGTTGTAGGGATCAAATCCCCAATAACTAACTAATCATTAGTTAATAGTGGGAGACGCACACAATAGTGGGAGACGCACACAGGTGCTGACGTGGAAAATCAGTGGTGGGTGAGGAGAAAATAAGTAATTTCAATTATTTAGAAGAAAAATTGTTAAAAAAAAAAAAAGCTATTTAGAAAATGAATGGTTAATGTTATATGTATTCAATATTTTCATTGATGATGGAGATTACCTACTCGAATCTTTTATCTTTGTAAGCAGGCATGGCTGATATGGACTCTAATTTTGCAGTCTGTCCGGAGGTACCATCATCTTCTTCAGTTATTGCCGGGTAACTAACTACTGTAATTCCCCCCAGTTGACCTCCTACAAATGCTGAAATTGGAGTCAGCAATCCTGCATGAGAAAATATGTAAAGATCACTATCAATTACAATGGAATAAAATACAAACCTGATGATCCTAGGAAGGAATAGAGTTGATTCTCAGATTGAATTAGAAAACCGCAATATAAAATTATGATAACAAAAAAAGGAAGAAAAATAAGCAAAAAAATGCTAATGGTTACCATCATTAGATATAAATAATGCAAGGATGTCATAAACTAATCCTTAAGTTATGTAATCTTCAAGTCTTTAAAGAGATAAGTAGCATTGAATAGAAAGCATATACAGCTGGAAAAAAAAATCCGATCTCTTCTATAATGTTCTTGTTCTTAAGTGTTTTTTACACGAGACTTTGTTTTGTTCTGTCCTTCCAATGATATCAACATACTGACATGTCATAAACAGGATGAAGTACTTCTGCATTTTCAAACATAGAACAAAACCCCGATCCTTCATAGCTCCTGCACAAAGTTTGACATTTTACGAATATTACGTGAGTTGCTGAATGCCTTTCCACCGCTTCCATTCCATAAGTCAGAATACCACCAGCAAAATACACGCAGACACACACAGACACATGATACAATGTGAAATGAAATCAGCAAATGAAATAATAGTAAATTAAGAGTATGCAAAGTGTCGGTTGTTTTGCAAATCCACTATAAAAACAAAACCCTCCTCAAAACATTAGCTAAGCACTACAAAGAATCCCAGACAACTGCTTTATCCCAAAAGAGAGGCAACAAGGAGTATTTATTATATATGAAATTGGTATTTCGTTGCACTAAAATTCTTTGCTTTTCACACATTACGTAACAGTACCAATAAACTGGTTTCAAAATCTTCAATAAAGACAGTCTGCTGAGAGCAACACAGCTAATAAATGAAGTAATTGCAAAAGGATTCGATAGTCACGCCTACCTCCAAATGATGTGGATGAACTACCAAAAGCTGGAGTTGAAGATGACCCAAATGCAGGCATTGAACTACCGAATGGAGAAGGCGTTTGTGCTGCACCAAATACACCGGTGGAAGAACCCGTTTGCGAACCAAATGGAGTTGTACTACCAAATGGTTTGGGGGTAAAAGGATTGTTACTTGAATTATTCTGCCCAAACACTGAATTGGTCTGCCCAAATGGGCTTGTTGATGACTGCTCAAAAGCTGTTTAAAAAAATCCATATATTAATTAATGGTAAACAGAGAAACATCTTTAACTTCAACATCCACGTATACTAAAATGAACAACAACAATAACAAAGAATGATAAATTATAAAACAACCACTGTTCAATAAATGACAAGTCCTATCAATTTGCACCCAACTTAACAAATATGATCCAACTTTTGAGAGTGAAAGGGAATAATAAAGACCAATTTACTTCAAAAAATTGAGCAAATGGCCTAATAAAAAGCCATTGAAAGGAGACAAAACTTACGGTTTGTTGAACCGAACATCCTTACAACTTTCCAAATACAGTGGTAGCTTGTTGCTCCCTAGCTGCAATCGACACACATCAAATAATTAGCTTTTCTTTAATTGTTTGTTTTTTATCTTCTTTTCATAGTAACAAGAAAATTTGAAAACGCAAGAAAGAAACACGCAAAATGCAGGTCGCCCTATCGGATTAATCATTGAGTTCTGAAGGTGCAAACAAACAAGGGAAACAGAAATACGGTAATGCTCAAAGACGACAGAAGTAGAATAAATTAGGAATGAAAATATTGAAAAATAAAAAACTTACAAGTGTTGAATTCGGAAAACAGATCTGTGTTTTACGATTAGGGCAAGAGAATGCAGAGAGAAAGCAGTGGAGGATCCGGGATTAAAAATAGGGTGTTCCTTGGTGATTTAACAATTGTACGATTTAAAAAAAAAAGATAAAGTAATGTTCCAAAAAAAAATGAACGATAATGTAATGTTCCAAATAAAGTAATTTTAATCCAACTCTAATTGCCTTTTCCTCTAATTGCATTTTCCTCTTTTCCTAAGCATACCGTTGAATGAACAAAAACAATGAAACAAGCAAAAAAAACAGAATTCAGAATCGAATTCAGAATTCCAAAATCGAAACAATTAAACAAACAATGAAATCGAATTGATTGAAGAGGAAGCGAATCAATTCAGAATTCAGAAATCAGAATTCACAAAAAACAATGAAACAAAATCAATGAAACAAACAGATATCACAATGAATTCAGAATTCACAAAAACAATGAAACAAACAATGAAACAGAATTCAGAATTCCGAAATCGAATTGAACAAAAAACGAAATCGCATCGAACCTTGCTATCGAAAATCGATTGAAGAGGAAGCGCCGCCGTGAAGAGGAACCTTGCTATAGAAAATCGATTGAAGAGGAAGTCAGGAAGAGGAACCGTTGCTGGCTTGCTGCGTTGCACTGTTGCAGGAGAAGCGGAGTCGCGGAGAGGAAGGCGTGCGTGATTCGCGTGAAGTCGTGAAGAAAAAAAGAGGAAAAAGAGGAAAAAGGAAGCGTGAACGTGAGTCAAGAAAAAGAGCAAAAAAAATATTAAACCTAAGTGTCTGTTTAAATCTACTATTTAAGAAAAAAGAAGCACATACTTCCTACAATCCCCTCTACTCACTTCTACTATTTAAGAAAAAAGAAGCACATACTTCCTACAATCCCCTCTACTCACTTGACACCCCAAAACGAGCGAAAAAACGAAAATGTCGTTAATGAAACGTGTGGTCCCATTTTTTCCTAGGATTAAGAAAGTTCAGAATTTTAGGTCGAACCGGTCCGGAAATAAACTCCCGAGTATTATTTCTTGACAGACACCCCCCTCTTACAAATTCAAAATTGTACAGGTTCGAACCTGGATAATATGACAGATATTTTGTGTCTTTCAACGGCTCAGATTCCACCGACCATTATCATCACCGGCCTAAAATCAGTTAAAAAGCGGTCAAACGTATCAGAAAAATGAGTGGCTGAAATTTACTTTGGAAAATGTGCCGCAACAGATAGAATTTCAACGGTTCTGATTTATGATCATCATTGATCGTACCATAAGTAAATCCGGTGGGAATCCACAGTCCAAAGAAATGTTGTTCCCTAAAAAGATCCATGTAAAATTGATTAATGAGGGACCTGATATCAGCTTCTTGCTCCACCCAAACACCTGAGTCATCACGAAGCGCCAAGATGTTATTCCGTCTTCTATGGTTAACCGCCTTAGTGTGATAATAACGTGTATTTCGATCACCTCCTCTTGCTCAAGCACCCTGTTAAGCTATTGTTGCAAAGACATTTCAAGCCTAGTTAAGAAGGGGTTAGCGTGACCTGCAACAACTTTCCTCTGAATACCTCCAATTCTAGCAAGGAGGCGATTTTTTGTTTCTACGGACACTACCAAAAACTGCTTTGTGCCAGTGAGTCAAGGAACCCTCCATATTACCAATATTCTTAACAATATCACAATCCGCACGCCAGGTAGAAGTAACAACATCAGAGTACGATGTGTAAGTGAACCAAACGCGTTCAAACCGAAAAGGTTTCTCACGATGATTACAATGAGCACCAAAGGGACTGACAAGGATAGGGTGATGGTCAGAGAAATCCACCCGGAGAAGCACCCTCACAATAGCTTCAGGAAATTGAAGACGCCATTCATCATTACATAAACCTCTATCAAGTCTTCTATATGTACGAACCCCATTTTTAAGAGGACCCTTCCAAGTAAATTTCGGGCCAATGCTACCTAGGTCCAATAACCTACAATCATTCATACGATCAGCATAACGCCGAGCCTTTAGCAAGTTACACTCATCACCGCCATTACATTCATGATTACCCAAAATATCATTTAGATCTCCAGCTAGTAGCCAACCCGCCTAAGTAGTCTTAGAAATGTGCGTAAGCTCCTCCCACAAGATCCTCTTAGCATAATAGCCATGATTCGCATACACCACCGTAAAAAAACCAGTTCATACCTCCATTATCCCCCACCTCCATATGAATAAACTGAAAATGTGTTTGAATAATAGAAATGGTAACATTCGAACTCTTCCAAGCAATAACAATACCACCAGAAAAACCTCAACTGTTAGAGTAATGAAACATATCAAATCCAAGCAACTGACAAGTCTTCCGGAGTTTCACAGCGTCAACTCTGAGTTCCATTAGAACAAATATATGAGGATGGTAACTATCGATATACTGTTTACAAAAGAGAAGGAGAGACGGACTAGCTGCTCCTCTACAATTCCAGAGAAAAAAACTACTATTGATTGCAACCATCAATTAGTTAATCAAGAAGCATGTCGGTGCCCCGACCGTGATTTTGATTACCCGTAACCTCTAGTGGAGTTTCAACAACAATGTCCATTGCATCCTGGGAGGCACTCACTGAATTGGCCAAGTTATTCCCAGTATGCATGGTTCTACACGTATCTGATATTGAGGAATTTAAAATATTACCGGTATTGGACCTCGAGTCAGGAGGACGAGGTTGTTGCATAGTTGGGCTTTTCAAAATGACATTGGGCAGGCTTATATCTCGATCGTTGGTAAAAAATTGCACATGCAGCCCATTGATTCATTTAATTGATGCACGTTATTAGCTTCATACTCCTTAATTTTCTCGGTCAACTCTCGCTGCGAACCCACTGTTGTTCTGTCCTTCTGAAAATTTCCTGTCACCTCATTACCGTTAGGAACTGTAGCCTGACTTTGGGTTATCACGTGAGTTTCCTCAAAGTCACTCTTTCTAATCACTGGCTGTACACGTGGGTTGTTGACAACCCCACTATTTTTTTTCCACGTGGGTTGTTGACAATCCCATTGTTTTTATATCTTAGGCTATATACTTCCTACAGCCCATCATACTCACTACACACGGTCAATCCCTCAATATCCCCAAAATACCTCTCTTTTCTTAGACTCATTTTTCACACTCTCCCTCCCTCACCCCCCCCCCCCCCCTTCAACCCTAAAACCATCGAATCATCACTTTCTCCCAATCTCTCTCGCACCTCCCTTACTTTCTCACTCACTTCCATATCCATCTCTCTCACTCAGTCACGCAAACAAACAAGTATGCTACTCTAACTGTTCTTCCCTTTCGTTTCTGTTTTTCCTGGATCTCTGCATGGTTCGGTAGTTTATTTCTGAACCCATGTATTTTGACATTGTTCGGTAATTCATTAACGAACTGGTTCGGCCTCAAACTTCTGAACCATGCATTGTAGGTTTTTTCTAAAGAGCGTACAAAAATGAAATTCAGAACCCGTTCAGATGTAAACTTCTGAACCCTGCTGAGCACTTCTGGTTTTCTTTTTTTAATTTTAATTTATGTTTAATATTTTTTTAGGGATGGCAAATACCAAGGGAGGTGGTTCTTCTAGACATGCACGGGATGATGACGACAGAGTGTGTCCTACAGCTTCCGTTCGCTATAGGAATGCGCATATGCTTTGGACGTGGACGCGAACCTAGGTGTATATTGAAGACCCACCGCATGCTGATGTGTCACAGGGACCAAAATGAATGATTTCAAATTTTGCAGGACTATTTTTTAAAAAAAAAAATTCCAAGTACCAAAATGAATAATTTTAAATTTTACAATGTCTATTAAAAAAAACTTTTTGTAGGGACCACAATGAAAAAAAAATTTAAAAAAAAGGATATTTACTGTATTATTAGGGTCTAATATTTAAGCCCAAAATAAAATCACAATTCATTAGCATATATGCATATCTTCTTACCACAAAAGGTTGGTCCAAATGGTAACTGGACTTGGATCCCACCCCAAGGTCTCGTGTTTGAATATTGGGTGTGGCAAAAACTCTGTTGGGAGGGGAGAACCAGAGCCGTCAAAATGAGCCCAACCCGACGGGCCAGCCCAACCCGCCCGACAAAATAAGTGATTTGGGCCGGCCCAACCCGCCCAATAAAAAATTGTAGCCCAGCCCGAACCCGCCCGAAAATTTATCAGCCCGTCATGGGCTGGGCTAGCCCGCTGGCCCGACAATTTAAAAAAAATAGTGTAATTACACTTTTTTTAAATCTGACCCAGTGTTTTGAACAAAAAAATTCTGTTTTGAACCGATTCACTCATACACACAGTGTTAAATATCAATTCATCTTAGTTTAAAATGTGTTCAGAATTCACAGTATTGTTTGTGTTGCTACCAATTCTGTTTTGAACCGATTCACTCATTTGACATGTTTTCTTTTTTATTGTTTGTGTTTTTGTAAAAATGATGCAGAGTACTGCTGCTAATATTGATGTTGGAGAGGACTGCGAAATTTTAGAGAACGCTGATTTACAGGCATGTGTCAAAGAAGAAGATGAGCCACCAAAGAAAAAAGGTAGAGGTCATACCTCAGATTGTTGGAATCATTTTGATAGACTTCCTATTCCTAAAGGTGGAAGAGCAAAGTGTAAATGCAAAGGTTGTGGGCAGGAGTACGGTTGTGCGACAAAGGGAGGTACGACTCACTTAAACCGTCATGTTGAAATTTGTGCAAAAATTGAAAAACCTGAAAATCTTTGGTTAAGAAAACTTGATGATAAAGTTGTTCGCGACTTGATTGCACAAATGATTGTATTGCATGACCTTCCATTTCAATGTGTTGAGTGGCGAGGATTTCGAGCATTTTCAAATTATATTTCTTTTGGTGAGATAAATACTGTTTCAAGAAATACTATTACCGGGGATGTGATGAAGGTCTACTTGCATGAGAAAGAAAAGTTGAAAAATCAATTAGCTAGGCATAATGGTAGAGTAGTGTGTTTAACCTCAGACTGTTGGACTTCTTGCACTACTCGTGGTTATATGACTTTAACTGTGCATTTTATTGATGAGGATTGGAAGTTGAATAGTAAGTTGTTGAGCTTTTGTCATTTAGAACCCCCACGTACGGGTCATGAGCTATCAAGAAAGATGCTTGAATTATTGAAGGAATGGGGAATTGAAAAAAGGTTTTTTCAATTACTTTAGATAATGCTTCTGACAATGATAGCATGCAAAATATAATGAAAAGTCAACTTTGTTTGTCAAAAAGTTTGTTATGCAATGGAGATTTCTTTCATATTAGATGTTGTGCACACATTTTAAATCTCATAGTTCAAGACGGATTAAAGGTAGCAACCGATGCATTGCTCAAAATTAGGAAAAGTATAACATACGTGAGGATTTCCGAATCAAGAAAGAAACTATTTGATCAATGTGTTGAAGAAGTTGGTGACATTGATTCAAGTGTGGGTTTGCGTATGGATTGTCCCACTAGATGGAATTCTTCTTTCTTAATGCTTGAGAGTGCACTTAGGTATAGTCGTGCTTTTGTATGCTTGAGTTTGAAAGATGAGCATTTTAAGCATTGTCCAACAAATGAAGAATGGGAAAGAGGAAAAAAGATTTGTGAATTTTTAGAGCCTTTTAATGAAATCACCAACATGTTTTCTGGTTCTAAATATCCAACATCCAATTTATACTTCATGCAAATATGGAGAATTGAAGTTTTGTTGAAAGACAATAGATTAATTGAAGATGTTGTGATCAAGGACATGACCTCAAAAATGGTGGAAAAGTTTGATAAGTATTGGAATGAGTATAGCTTAATTCTTGCTTTTGGATGTGTTCTTGATCCTAGAATGAAGTTTCAATTTTTAAAGTATGCTTACTCTAAACTTTATTCCAACAACCTCATTGTTGATGAGAAGTTGGGCATCGTGAAGAATGCTTTATATAAACTTTTCAATGAATATGTCAACAACGTGGACGCTACTCCCACCGACTCTCATCCTTCAAATCCAACTAGCAAAGAAAAGACAAACACAAATTGGTCAAAAGAATATGATGTAAGTCTTAGTTTGTTATTTGATTAGATCACTTGTATTAATGATATATCATTCTACTTGACTTTATTTTTTTGTTTGAATTATTATAGGCTTTTGAAGAGCAAGAGATGAAAGAAACAACGTTCAAAGGAAAATCTGAACTTGACATCTACTTAGCAGAGCCAAAACTTGTGGGTCAGAAGGATTTAGATGTTTTGGAATATTGGAGGGGTCTCTCTCAGCAACATGGTCATTTAGGAAGAATGGCTAGAGATATATTGAGTATTCCAATAACCACAGTGGCATCTGAGTCCACTTTTAGCATTGGAGGTCGCATTTTGAACAAGTATAGAAGCTCTCTACTTTCAACAAATTTGGAAGCTCTCATTTGCACTCGCAATTGGTTACTTGGGTTCTCACAAGATGGTGAGTTAATACTTAGACTTTTATTTAATGTTATTCTTCTTACTCTTACAATTATGTGCTATCTATTTGACATTGTTATTTGTGTTAGGAGAATTTGATTGAGTATTCTTTTTATTGAGTATTCTTTTTATTCTTTTTATACTCTCACAATATGGTAAGTTAATTGTTTATTTTAATGTGTTAGGAGAATTTGATTCTATTGATGTTGCTATTGATGGTGCGAATGAAAGGACAGTCCAAATTGATGAAGACAAGAATCATCCAAATATCATCATTTTGGATGAGCAAGAATGATGCGGTGACTAATCTTATTTTGAGAAGGAACTTGTTTTTGTAATAGGACCGTTTTGGGCCTTGTGTACTAGACTACTAGTGGCCTTGTTGCCTATTTTGAAGGCATATTTTGAAGTAATTATGCTAATTGTTAAAGTTTAAGAGATGTTCAAAAGTTTAAGAGAAGTAATTATGCTAATTGGTATCAGGGAATGGTCTGCTGGTCATGGCACAATTTTTGTGGCCTTGTTGCTTTGTTTTTGTTTTCAGGATTGACAAATGGTTTTACAGGGAATGGTCTGCTGGTCATGCGTAAATGCCACAATAATATTTCAAATGGATTTTGAGTGTTTAATTTGGTTTGGAATGGCCACTATATTTTATTAGTTGCAGATGAAATATTGTGACATGAAGAAACAAATAATTTAGAAATGGGAAACCACAATGGGAAAAATATTTCTTGTTTATTTTACCATCGAGTTTGATGCTGCCAAATGCTTTGCCGATATTTACCAAAATTGGCCCATAGTTTGATTTCTTTCAACATGATTTTGAGGTTTTAAATACAGTGATGCAAGAGAAAGCCAATTAGAAACTGATGGATATAAATCAGTTTTTAGTTAAAAAAAATTGAATTAAAGAGCCCATGGGCCAGCCCGAATGGCCCACAGCCCGCATGGGCTGGTTATTTTTGAGCCCGAAGTAAATTTGGCCCACCCCGCCCGAACCCGAAATTGTCTTTGGCCCGAATGGGCCCGGCCCGCCCGAATTGACAGCTCTAGAAGTGGGGAAGGGACATATATAGCAAAACGGAGCCAACGGTCAAAAGGAAATATCCGCCGGAAAGGGTCTTTGCGGCGGATTTTGAAATTAAATATCCGCGCTTATTTTTCAAACGGGTCTTTGCGGCGGATTGTGGGTCTTTGCGGCGGATATTTGAAATTAAAACACCGCGTTTTTTTTACAACACCCAAATATCTGCCGCAAGAACCCAAAATCCGCCGCAAATACCCAAAATATCCGCCGCAAATACCCAAATATCCGCCGCAAATAACCAAAATCAATATTCACTATTTAGTTAGTGTTGGCAAGATCTTGACCGTTAATTAGTATCGACACTAATCACTATTGACTATTCAATAATCACGCAGCACTATTTAGTGTCGGTATGATCTTGATCGTTAATTAGTGTCGACACTAATCACTATTGACTATTTAGTGTCGGCAAGATCTTGACCGTTAATTAGTGTCGGCAATATCTTGACCGTTAATTAGTGTCCAAGCTAATCACTATTCATTATTCAATAATCACCCTGCACTATTCACTATTTAGTGTCGGCAAGATCTTGACCGTTAATTTAGTGTCGGATATGTTGTTATATTATTATGAGTATTATGGTTTTTTATTATTTTTTATCATTTATATATTTAATGTCTGCTACCCCTAAACAGAGACCTACGCCATTCTCTTGATACGACACTCTCTTGAGCATTGTCAGCAGCAGCTCCAATAGAGTGGCGTATGTCTCCATTTCTTTGTAAAGAAATTTCCAGATTGTCATGAACACCTCTTCATCTTTTTCGTTAAAAGTAACCCATTTATCAGCAAAAAGCTCCTCCTCATTATTTCCACCACAAGAGAAATATACGCTCATTGTTGTGCGAAAAGGTGATGTGCAAGTATACACAATCGCAACAAGTAATATAATGATATGTAAAGTTCGTTCCCACAGGGATTGGAATTAATCTAAGAAGTTTAAGTGATTAGAAGCTTAGTGAAAAGAATTAGGTAACAAGTAAAGGTAAAGAGTTGTAAACATTATAAGTTGTGATAAAACAGTATTAAGTTGGAGTAATTAAAGGTGAGTTGGATAGCTCAATAGTTATGTAACTTCCCAAGAGTAATGTTCAGATAATATTAGACGCTGTAGCGTTAAGCGCTGTAGCGCTTTAGAATCCGTAGACGCTGTAGCGCCTTGGTGGCGTGCCTTTCAGTCACTTTCGTCAGGGTTATGTTACAAGACTCCTATGTCTAGGCTCTAAATAAGTTTTACCCCTGTATATTAAGCTCTTACAACATTTGCCTTATGAACTACTACTCCCCTATGTCTAGAGTTAAGTAGTGATTCCTTTAAATGTCTTTAAAGGGTTTTCATTCATATCATTCCTTGAGTTCTCTTTGTGAACCATGTCTGTACCCACAAAGTTACCTTGTTTTAGTTGATCATTCCCAAACCAAGATTGAAAGCATTATGACACAAGGAATAAAACACAAACATCATAATATTATACAAAAGTTACTCACGGTTCATTACATACCAAGAACAATCCAACTACAACAAATTTAGCTCATCACAAGTTCCATCAACATAATACAACTAAGGAGTATGTATTACCGTATGAAGACAAGAGAAGAGTGGTTGCAAAAGATACACTCCAATGATCCCAAGTAGCATACAAGAGATGAAGTTGAGGCGTGAGCAAAACCTTGAATGAAGACTAGAAAACTATGCTAAAAATAAAAACTTAAAGGTAGTGTATCAATGGAGAAAAGCTACTATGTCATGTGTAGTTCTCCTTCCAAGTTACAACTACTTGTCTCCGTATGTTACCTCCTAGAGAAGCAATCTTGATTAATCTAATTATTAACTAAGTCTTAATAGAATAATAATATTACATGATGATCATAAGACTTAGATATTATCCTTAAAGTACTTTACAAAAAGTGCTAATGATGGAATACAACAACTATCACATGGGTTCCATTTAGGAGGCGCCAAGTGTAATTTAGCATCCACTTGAAAGTCAAAATATCCAGCTGAGAGTAAGAGATAAGGGTGGTGACTCATCATGTCCTCAAGTGGCCACACAAATATCTCAATGGTCAGCCGTCATATAACGCTGTAGCGTCTCCTTGATAGCATACCGCTGCAGCGCTAAAGCAAAACATCAAACATATTCACAAAGGCATTTGATGATGCCCCAGGTTTAAGGAATTGACTCATAACCTATATTTATTCTAATATTCATATATTCACATATTTAAGCACTAGAATTACTTGAGAAATAAGCTTGACTTAAGTATTAGGAGCATAAATAACCTATATAAAATAAGGTTATCACACCCCCAAACTTAAACCATTGCTTGTCCCCAAGTAATGACACTTGAACAAGACAAAATGCTCATATAACTAGCTGCAGTTTTTAAATTAGACGGAATTTATGCATAAGCTAATTCTTATCATTTTCACACATCATTATGGTCCACAATTCAAATAGAATCATTACTGCTCAGTTGTGAATGTGTGATATCAAAGCTTAACTTAGTTCCTAGCTAATTTCAGAATTTCTCTAAGGTTTTGGGAAGAATGGATTTCTTTTGGGTTAGGCAAAGAATTTTTTCAAAAAGAAGAGTGGGATCACAATTTAACACAAGATCTGAGGGGCTTCAAAGCACAGCAAAGGGCTTTAATTAGGCATTTTTCAGAATATTGGTCAGTGCATAAACTTTTGGTCTGGTGATCAGACGCTGTAGCGCTTCAAAGTCCGTAGACGCTGTAGCGCTAGATTTTTAATGATCAAAACTAGATGCTATCTTCATTACTGAGCTCCTTATTTGCATTTTTCTTTTAATGCTTTTTGGAACAGCTCAACAATTTATTTAAGATATTTTGCAACTTTTTAAAAGACCACATTCATTTTTATTTCATTTTGCAAAGACCAATTTATCATCTTTTGTTCCTAGCCTTAACATAACCGATGCTCCCCCAAACTTAGCTTTTAAAACCACTCTCAATTTTTAATGAAAACTTGACTAACCCTTGGTTATCCAAAACTTAACTTTATCCTTAGATTACTCCTAGCTAACTAGGTTCTTCACTAAGCTTGGATTTTGTGTAAAAGCAGCAATAAAATCATTTCATTGTTTACACAATGCTGCCTTACTCAAAAATTCTTATTTATATTTGGCTATATGAACCAGCTTTTGCTTACTAAGAAATTTAAAACATGCAGCTAATCATACTTCCTATTCAAGCATACAAAATATACAACACATGCAAAACATGGCATAATTATAATTAATTATACTTAATATTTAAAAACATCATTGTACTTAATTTAAAACATTTATTAACCATAAGGTCCTCCCCTAGAAATTAAATTTGGCAGTGTCCTCACTGCTTGCTTGACAAGAATAGGGAGAGGCCTTTAGAACAAAAAAAAAACAAAGTTCAAAGTACATAACCGGCATAATAAGCCAACAAATCTTGCCTTTTTAGGCCTTCTTGAGCCTCTTACTGGCTCTTGAAGGGGCTGGGGCTCCTTTTGTTGCCTTTTTCTTCTTTGGCTGAGGTGGAGTAGTCTTTTCAGCCGCTACAGCGGTTGGTGGCGCTGTAGCGCTTGCTTCCTGTACTGCTGCCGCTGCAGCGTCTGATTCCTGCACTTCTTCTTCCTCTTTTGTTTGCTCTTGCTCCTGTTCTTGCTCTTTTTCTTCCAGCAGTGGCTCTGTTTCATCCTGCAAATTCACTAGCTCATCAGCAACCTCTTTCTCAATTTCCTCCTCTGTCAGAATTACCTCAGACATTGCGTCACTAGGTACTGCAGACATAGTTGCTGCAACACCTACTGGCTGAACACCTTCTTCTGGGTGCTCAGCCAGTTTGACACCTGGGTTTCTTCTTGCCTTGGTGTATGATTGATAAACTTTCTTGGGCTGTTCAGTTGGGTTTTCTTTTGTGATTGGGTGTTTTGGTTCAGGCTTCTTAGGTGCGACTTGCTTGGCAGGTGTTTTCTTGGGTGTTGGTTTGGTTGGTTCAGGGATGGAGGTGGGGTTGATGGTGGATTAGATGATTTGGCAGGGGGGGGTTTTGGTTTCTTTGGGCTTGGGGTTGGGTCACACTGTATTTCTTCTGCTTGCTCATCTTCTTCACTCTCAGATTCTTCTTCAGTATCACTCTCCTCTGTTGATGATTCTTCATCATCCTGCTTTTCCATCTCTTTCATAACTGCAATTGTTTCTTCTTCATCTTCCTCACTTATGTTTTCAATGTCATCAGAATCCAGACTTTCCTCCTCTACCACAGCTTTTTGCATTTTCTTTGCTGGGCTAGGCTTTGTTTTCTTTGCTGGGCTAGTGACAGCTTTTTTCTTTTCTGCTCTAACTCCCTTTTTCTCTGGCTTTTCAACTGTCTCTTTCTCCAGCAGCCAATCAGGGAATTGAGGAGGGGGAATGGATGTTTTTACTTTGGATATCTGGGCATACATTGCTTTTTCCCAGTCAAATTTTTTCTTTACAAATTTGCAGAGGACCTGCTGCTTCAGCTCTAAGCGCTGTAGCGCTGCAGAGTCAGTAGACGCTGCAGCGGCAGGTCTCTGCTTAACTTTGAAAATGCAAGGAAATGCCCCAAGAGGGGATCTTCTTTCTTCTTTCATTTCAACCTCTACATCAGCTTCCAAACACAACTCAGTAATTAAACAATGAAAATATAAATTACCTCCCTTTTTAACTCTGCACTTCTCTATCTCCCTTGCTATCAATCTTCCCACGTCTATCTTTTCTCCAGCCATTATTGCATCAATGACGATGAGTCTTTCTTTTTCCACAAATGTTGTGTGAGATGTAGGCAGCAGGGAGTGTTTGATGAAACTACACCACAGATTTGCTTCCTCACACAAATAGGCTTTTTTAATTTTGTATTCAGCCCCATATTTATCCCATGTTGCTCCTTCCACACAAATCCTTCTTCTAACAGCTTCCAATTCTTCGTCTCCCCAGTTCAGAACTTTAGTTTCCAACGCCTTTCCATGATATCCCAGATGGAAAATATCATTGACTGTTCTGGAGTTGAAATTTACAGTTTCACCTCTTACTAGTGAATGTGTTTGAGGCTTTCCCTCCTTAGGCTCTTCAATGCCAGAGTAGAACTCCCGTACCAAAGACGTCATGTAGTCCTTTCGATGCTTAATGAAGCTCTCCCATCCCAGCGCTGTGACAGCGGTTGAGAAAGCTTCAGGAGCACTGTCTGTCTTGAATCCCCTCTCAGCTATGAAGTCCATCTTCCAAAACCTCTGAGGATCTGGATTTGCTTTGGCCATGGTGGTTTTGATAGGATTTGAGGGTTCTGGTTTCCTAGTGGCTCCCTTGCCAGATCGTTTTAGGGCAGCTTGCTTTTTAGTCATGGTTGGTTAAGAGCTTGCGTATTTGTTTCTGGGTTTCTGGGAAATGTTGGTGTGTTGGGACGAAGGAAGAAAAAGGAATGGAGGTGATGAGTGGTGAGTGGTAACGGTTGAGAGGAGTTTCAGAGAGCAAGGAAAGAGAAAGAGAGAGAAAATGGTAGCGTGGGGAGTTGTGGATATTAAAGTGACGGTTTGTGAGTGAAGTGGGAGAGAGAAAAAGAAACTGTTGATTTGACAATTGCAGGTGAATAGGTGCACGTGCTGGTCAGGCTAGGGATGAGGGCACAGTGCCAGCTCACCCTGAGGAAGATCTTTTTATTTTTATTTTTTTGTTTGACCACACCCAGCATTGATTTAACACAACCGCTACAGCGCTCTTTTGATAAGCAATCGCTACAGCGTTTATCCTAATTTCCTGCATAGAAAATAAACATAAAAATTTTGTTAGAATCCTTGGGGTGCCTCCCAAGAGCGCTTGCTTTAAAGTCTGCAGCCAGACTTTCTCTTTCAAATTAGAGATCTTTAAGCTCAATTGTGGTTTTGTCCCTTACCACATTTTCACCAAAATATTGTTTAACCCTTTGGCCATTCACTTTGAAGGTGGTATTGGTTGTTATATCATAGAGGTCTACAGCCCCATGGCTGTATATTTTTATCAATTGAAAAGGGCCTGACCACCTAGATTTTAACTTTCCAGGAAACAATCTTAACCTGGAGTTGTAAAGCAGTACCTGTCCTCCTTCAGTGAGATCTCTTTTTATCAATTTTTGATCATGCCATATTTTGGTTTTTTCTTTATAAATTGCTGCATTCTCATAGGCAAAATGCCTAAGTTCTTCCAATTCATTTAGTTGCAGCAATCTAGCATCTCCTGCTTTCTTGTAGTCAAAATTGAGTTTTTTTAGAGCCCAATGGGCCTTGTGCTGAAGTTCAATTGGTAGGTGACAGGACTTCCCATAAACCAACCTATAGGGAGACATCCCCAAGGGTGTTTTATAAGCTGTTCTGTAGGCCCATAAAGCATCATCTAGATGTATTGACCATTCTTTTCTTGAAGGCCCTACCATCTTTTCCAACATTCTTTTTATTTCTCTGTTTGACAATTCAGTTTGACCACTAGTTTGTGGATGATAAGCAGTTGCTATTTTATGTTTGACTCCATATTTAGCCAATAGGGTCTCAATTAATTTATTACAAAAATGAGATCCCTCATCACTTATGATGGCTCTAGGAGTTCCAAAACGAGTGAAAATGTTTTTCAATAAAAATTTGCTCACAGACCTTGCATCATTGTTGGGTAAAGCAACAGCTTCCACCCATTTTGAAACATAGTCTACAGCTATTAAAATGTATAGGTTTCCATGAGAAGGAGGAAAAGGTCCCATGAAATCCATTCCCCAAACATCAAAGAGTTCAACCTCTAGAATGTTTGTTAAAGGCATTTCATGTTTGTTTGAAATGTTCCCTGTTCTTTGGCACCTATCACATTTTTTTACAAAGTCTTGAGCATCTTTGAAAAGTGAAGGCCAAAAGTAACCAGATTGCAATACCTTTGCAGCAGTTCTAACACCACCAAAATGCCCACCACATGGTGCAGAATGGCAGTGCTGTAGCACTTGGATTTGTTCTTCCTCTGCTAGGCATCTCCTCATTAACTGGTCTTGACACTTCTTGTATAGAAAAGGTTCATCCCAATAATATTGTTTCATTGTATGGAAGAACCTTCTCCTTTGCTGATAAGTCATCTCAGTAGGTACCACCTTGCTAACCAGAAAGTTCACTATGTCAGCATACCAAGGTGTTGCAGGTTCAGCCGCTACAGCGTCAAGTGTTGTTACACTGGCCGCTACAGCGGTTGATGATTCAGCAGTCATTGTCAACAGCTGCTCATCTGGAAAGTATTCCTTGATCTCCCCACCTGCTGTACCTGTAATGTCTCTTTCCAATCTAGAAAGATGATCAGCAACTTGGTTCTCCACTCCCTTTTTATCCCTTATTTCTAAATCAAATTCTTGGAGTAGGAGAACCCACCTAATTAGTCTAGGCTTTGCATCTTTCTTTGTTATCAAATATTTAATGGCTGAATGGTCTGTAAAGACAATTACCTTGGTGCCAACCAAATATGATCTAAATTTGTCGAATGCAAAGACTACCGCTAATAGTTCCTTTTCAGTGACTGTGTAATTCAATTGAGCTTCTACAAGTGTTTTGCTAGCATAATATATAGAGTGAAAAATTTTATCATACATTTGCCCAAGAACAGCTCCAATGGCAAAGTCACTAGCATCACACATAAGCTCAAAAGGCTTACTCCAGTCAGGAGCTATAATAACTGGTGCTATTATTAAAGCTTTCTTTAATTTATCAAAGGCTAATATGCATGGTTCATCAAATATAAATGGGTTATCATGTTGTAACAGTTGGCACAAAGGTTTGGAGATTTTTGAAAAATCTTTTATGAATCTCCTATAGAATCCAGCATGCCCCAAAAAGCTTCTAATACCTTTGATGTTGGTTGGAGGAGATAGCTTCTCAATGACCTCTATTTTAGCCTTGTCCACTTCCAATCCTTTTTTGGATATCTTATGCCCCAAAACTATACCTTCTTGCACCATAAAATGACATTTCTCCCAATTCAGCACAAGGTTAGTTTCTTCACATCTAATCAGGATTTCTTCCAAGTTGGATAGGCATAGATGGAATGTTTCTCCAAACACAGAGAAATCATCCATGAAGACTTCCATGGATCTTTCGATGTAATCAGAGAAAATTGTCATCATACACCTTTGAAAGGTGGCAGGTGCATTACACAGGCCAAATGGCATCCTTCTAAAAGCAAAGGTGCCATATGGACAAGTGAATGTAGTCTTTTGCTGATCTTCAGGCAATATTGCAATCTGGTTATAACCTGAATAACCATCAAGAAAGCAATAAAATTCTTTACCTGCTAGCCTGTCCAGCATCTGGTAAATGAAAGGCAATGGGAAATGGTCATTTCTTGTTGCTTTATTCAATCTCCTGTAATCCATGCATATTCTCCAGCCTGTTATTTTTCTGGTTGGAAGCAGCTCATTCATCTCATTAGTTATTACTGTTACCCCTCCTTTCTTTGGCACACACTGCACAGGACTAACCCATGCACTGTCAGATATGGGGTATACAATACCTGCATCCAACCACTTGATGATTTCCTTTTTCACCACCTCTTTCATAATTGGGTTCAACCTCCTCTGCCCTTCAATGCAATTTTTAGAATCTTCTTCTAACACTATTCTGTGCATACAAATGGTTGGACTGAAACCTTTTATATCTGACATTTGCCAACCAATTGCCTTTTTATGCCGCTGCAACGTCTAAATCAGATCATGTTCCTGCTTTTCAGAAAGGTCAGAAGCAATTATAACAGGCAAAGTACTATTGTTACCTAGATAAGCATATTTGAGGTGTGAAGGCAACTCTTTAAGTTCCAGGGTTGGTGGTTGTTCAGTGGAGGGGAGATCCTTTCTCATGTCTGAATTCTCCTGCTCCAAAGATTCATATTTCTTAGCCCAAATTTCTTTGACTGTCTGCTCCTCCTCTTCTGTAGCTTCTGTATCAGACCCTGTATCTTCACTGCTGTCCAGTAATTGCCTCAGATGATCTGTGCTTTTCTGGAAGTGATCCTGAACTACCTTGTCAATAGCAGACACAAAGGAGCACTCTTCAATATTGGGACCTGGGAATTTCATAGCATTGAGGATGTTGGACTTGACTTCTTGGTCATTGACCCTCATGATCAATTCTCCTCTCTGCACATCTATCAAAGTTCTTCCAGTGGCCAGGAATGGCCTTCCCAGTATGATGGGTACTTCTTTATTTGCATCAAAGTCCAAGATTACAAAATCAACAGGAAATACAAATTTGTCTACCTTTATTAGAACATCTTCTAAGATTCCTTCTGGATATGCAAGAGTTCTATCAGCTAGCTGCAGTGTAAGTGAGGTAGGTCTGGCAGTTCCCACTCCTAGCTGTGTGTATATGGACTTAGGCATAAGATTTATGCTGGCTCCCAAATCACATAGAGCACGGCCAGAGTAAAAATTTCCAATTGAGCATGGTATAGTAAAACTGCCAGGATCCTTTGATTTGGGTGGGAGCTTGTTCTGCATCAGCATGCTGCATTCCCCAGTCATTGCTATTATTTCAAACTCCCCTAGTCTCCTCCTCTTAGTAAGCACATCCTTCATAAACTTTGCATAGTTAGGCATTTGTTGGAGAGCCTCCACCAAAGGGACATTAATGTGCAACTGTTTAAGGACTTCTAGGAATTTGTTAAATTGCTTGTCTTCATGAGCCTTTCGAAGTCTTTGAGGATATGGAGGATCTGGGTATGTTGGAATAATTTTGGGTAGTGGTGGTGTTTTCTCAACAACAGGCGCTGCAGCGGTAGGTTCAGCCGCTGTAGCGCTTGTTGTGGGTTCTTTTTGTTTTTCAGAATTTTTGTTTTTTTCATCATCTGAAACAGTTGATGATCCTATCAAATCTCTCCCACTCCTTAAAGTTATAGCTTTTACATGCTCCTTCCCTGTAGTACTTGAAGTTGAAGCTTCTGTAGTGGATGGTAATGATCCACTAATTCTTTGGGAAAGGACATTAGCCATCTGCCCCATCTGTACCTCTAGATTTTTAATGGAAGCTTCATGAGTTTTCAGGGCTTTCTTGCAATCACTCATAAAGCCTTTCATCAATCCTTCTAATGAATTATCTATGACAGGGGCATTATGTCTTTGGTAGTTCTGAGCAGGGAATCCTGGTGGATTTGCTGGAGCACTATAATTAGGTGCTGTTGCATTGTTGGCTCCCCATCTGAAATTGGGGTGGTTCTTCCAACCAGGATTATATGTATTTGAATAGGGATTATTGTTTTTATTGAAACCCACAAAGTTCACAGAGACAGGATTGCCAGGACATTCTTCATACAAATGCTCTCCTCCACAATATACACAGCTTACTGACCCTGGAGAGGCTTGCTCAATAACAACTACTGTAGGTTCATGTACCGCTGCAGCGGTAGCCGCTACAGCGTTTGATGTGCTCATAGATTTTATCATGTTAGTAAGAGAGGCAACCTGTGCAGATAGAGCAGAAACTTCACTTACTTCATGCACACCAGCTACCTTCTTCTGCTGAGCTAACCTTTCTGTAGGCCATCGATAGCTATTTGTGGCAATATCATCAATCAGCTCACATGCCTCATTATAGGAGGTTTTCAACAACACACCCCCTGAAGAAGCATCTAACATTTGTCTGGTTGTTGGATCTAGTCCATTGTAGAAGGTTTCCATTCGGATAATCACAGGTATACCATGATGAGGGCACTTTCTTAACAGCTCCTTCCATCTCTCCCATGCCTCAAACAGTGTTTCAGCATCTCTTTGTCTGAATGCAGTAACCTCATTCCTCATTCTTGCATTCTTACTTGGAGGAAAATATTTTGCTAAGAATTTTTCAGCCATTTCATTCCAAGTATGGATAGAGTTAGGCTCTAGAGAAGTTAACCAGGCCTTTGCTCTATCCTTCAAGGAATAAGGAAAAAGTTTTAATCTGAATGCATCATCACTTACCCCTGGAATGATGAAGTTACTGCAGACTTCCAAAAATTGCTTCAAGTGTAAATATGGGTCCTCTTGAGGAGCACCACCAAACTGTCCCACTGTATGCAACATTTGGAACATCATAGGTTTGAATTCAAACTGAGCTGTGTTGAGAGTAGGTCTTGCTATGCTTGTCTCCATGGTTTGTGGATCAAACACAGCATAGTCCTTCATTGGTCTATCTCTGTCATTTACCATTTGAGCAGGTCCTTCATTTATGAATTGATGTCTGTACCAGTCCTCTTGGTCATGTAAGGTTGGAGTGGGTGGCTGCTGATGTCTACCTCTACCCCTTCCACCTGGTTCAGTCCCTCCTCTACCAGAGCTAGATCTGCCATGTAGAGTGGTAGCTCTACCAGAATTGGTCCTATGACTATGTTCTGACATGGTGGGTCTGAGCCTGTGAAGATGTCTTAGTTTCCTGAACCTTCTCTCTGGTTCTGAGTATGGTTCAAATTCTGGTGGTTGAGACCTGGGCATACGCTGTAGCGCTTACTGCTGTAGCAACAAGAAACAACACACCAGTATAAAATAGGCACTAAGTTTACTAAAAACTTAAACAATGAAAATTAAATGCAATCCCCGGCAACGGCGCCAAAAACTTGTTGTGCGAAAAGGTGATGTGCAAGTATACTCAATCGCAACAAGTAATATAATGATATGTAAAGTTCGTTCCCACAGGGATTGGAATTAATCTAAGAAGTTTAAGTGATTAGAAGCTTAGTGAAAAGAATTAAGTAACAAGTAAAGGTAAAGAGTTGTAAACATTATAAGTTGTGATAAAACAGTATTAAGTTGGAGTAATTAAAGGTGAGTTGGATAGCTCAATAGTTATGTAACTTCCCAAGAGTAATGTTCAGATAATATTAGACGCTGTAGCGTTAAGCGCTGTAGCGCTTTAGAATCCGTAGACGCTGTAGCGCCTTGGTGGCGTGCCTTTCAGTCACTTTCGTCAGGGTTATGTTACAAGACTTCTATGTCTAGCCTCTAAATAAGTTTTACCCCTGTATATTAATCTCTTACAACATTTGCCTTATGAACTACTTGTTGCGCCCCGAAAAATCCGGTTTAAGGATTCCTCAGTTTGACAACGTGAAAAATTTTGAAGCCGCCACCAATATTTATTTTAAAGACTAAAACATTGGAAAAAGTCTTTTGAAAAAAAGGCGGATGGTCTTTCGAAAACACAGAGATGTAGGTTCGGGGGTCGGTTAGGTACGGGGAAGGTATTAGCACCCCGCACCTCCTTTCTACCGAAAGGGAACCATTAACTTTGGTGTGTGGCTTAGAAAAAGTTGACTTGAAATGATTTTTGTTCTACTTCCTTTCTTTTTATTTCGTTTGAGAAACGGTTTTATTGAGAAGAAAAATATTTTTGGTATCTTTGAAAAGCGGAACAAAACAAAGATTTTTAAAAGGGGTGCTTGACGGGTTACGACCCGCTCCTACGTACCCTCTCTGGAAGAGGGATCAAAGCTACGTAGTTCTAGGGAACAAAGGTTTTTTTAAAAGGGTGCTTGACGGGTTATGACCCGCTCCTACGTACCCTCTCTGGAAGAGGGATCAAAGCTACGTAGTTCTAGGGAACAAAGGTTTTTTTTTTTAAAAGTGTGCTTGACGGGTTACGACCCGCTCCTACGTACCCTCTCTGGAAGAGGGATCAAAGCTACGTAGTTCTCGGCTGTTGCGTTTGGAAAACGGCTTAAGGGTTTTTCGCAATTGGGTGACAAAATGAAGATTTTTTTAAAAGTGTGCTTGACGGGTTACGACCCGCTCCTACGTACCCTCTCTGGAAGAGGGATCAAAGCTACGTAGTTCTAGGGGTTTTTTTTTTAAAAGTGTGCTTGACGGGTTACGACCCGCTCCTACGTACCCTCTCTGGAAGAGGGATCAAAGCTACGTAGTTCTAGGGGTTTTTTTTTAAAAGTGTGCTTGACGGGTTACGACCCGCTCCTACGTACCCTCTCTGGAAGAGGGATCAAAGCTACGTAGTTCTAGGGTTTTTTTTTAAAAGTGTGCTTGACGGGTTACGACCCGCTCCTACGTACCCTCTCTGGAAGAGGGATCAAAGCTACGTAGTTCTCGGCTTTCGGTTTTGAAAATGTTTTTGTGTTTTATCTTATTTAATTTTTTTGGGTTTTTTGAAATAAGACTCAAGTATTCACGAATACCAAACAAGCAACGGCTTCGAGTGGCATTCATTACTAACTCGAAAGAAAAGAGTCGAAACCGGTAATCAAACAAGCAAAGGCTTCGAGTGACTACAAGTAACAACGTTTTATTATCTTTTTTGAAATCATTTTTGAAAAATGTGAGCAGGGGTGATAATTACGTTGTTTTTGAAGTTGGAATTTATTTATTTTTTAGTTAAGGTGTGGGAGCTTTCAAGATAGCCAAACAAGCAAAGGCTTCGAGTGACTACCACTAATAACTCTTCATTAGCGATCAAGCAAGCAAAGGCTTCGAGTGATGACTAATGATTTATTTAAGAGAAAAAAATGCCTTAGGGTTTTTGTTTGGGAAACATTTGACTCTTGATTTGAAACAAGTTGAGAAAAAGAATTTGATTTGGAAAAGGGGTTTTGGAAAACAAGTAGGGCATTTCAATCAACATACCAATCCCTAGCCAATATACAAATCACTTAATTACAATTCATGCAAGCATTGCAAATCTAAGAGACAAGCAATATGCATAAATATGTAATAGTCAAAACTAACTACAAGTTGCCATAAGAAATGGTCACACAAAGGTGAAACATTAATCAATTGCAAAAGGGGTAATTCAATGAATCATTTAAGGATCAACAATAAAAGCACAAGAGTTAAGTTCCTTTTGGTAATCTTTGACACTTATTAACAATGCACAAAGGCATAAGTGTCTAATCATTTTACCAAATTTTTAATGCTAAGATATGTGCAAGAGTTGAATCCCTTTTAAGTAATCCTCAACATTTAGAATAGTGCTTGTAAACACATGTTGATTCCTCTTACCAATCATCAACAAATTAATGATCTAAATAAGCAACACATTTGCAAAGCTCAAAATGACCAAAATAAATTGTTCACAAGTTATCTTAAACCATTAGCAAGCAAAGAATCATAAATTCACACTTTGTTCATTTGAAGACTTAAAGAGAGTTGAATCACTTGAAGTAATCCTCATCACTTAAAGAATGGTGCCTAAAGCACAAGTGAGAGTCATCTTACACATCATCAACATTTGAAACAAATATGGTAAACCGAATTTACAAGGACAAATAACATTATAGCTCAAAGGTAGTTGAATCCTTTTGAACAATCCTCATCACTTAGCAAATAGTGCTCAAAGCACGAGTGAGAGTCATTTTGTTAATCATCAACAAAAACTTGCAAGCAAATTTCATTAAAACAACTTGAGAGAACATTTTTAAACACAAAGGGCAAGCCAAAGAACCAAGAGGCAACAAAAACCCTATTTATTTTAGAAACTTGCGAAACATATATATGAATGGGAAATTATTTTTGCAAGTTTTAACATGATTCCAAGCATAACAACACAACAATCAAACATCAATGGCTAGATCAAGTATTATTAGGCAAGGATGAACAAGAAAATTATATTACACATACATTCCACATAACTTGCGAACCAAAATAGCTATAGATTCACAATTTTATTTCACCAAATGCAAAAACATCACAAGAACAATACATAATCAACACATAGTCACAAGAACAATTTATTTGGTGGGTAAGATGCCAACTCTCACCCACAACAGCCCCTAATCTACATTTAAATGATGTTATGAGATGCAAATATAAGTTGAAAAAGGATTTTGATGCAAGAAAGTGGATGAAAATGCAAAAGGGTTTTAGGTTATACCTTAGTTCCAAGCTAAACAAGAGTAGAAATGAAGATCAAGAGTAACAAAATCACCAACAATCTTCAAAAATCACCAACAACAGCCACGTAACCTTGAAGGATCCGCCCCTTTGATGATGTAAATGTGGGATTAAGGATGAAAGAAAGAAGATATATGAATATGGAGTGAGTTTGAGGTGATTTAGTGGATGGAAGTTGAAAAGAAAATGGAGGAGGAGGGGGGAGAGGCTACGGCCAAGGGGAGAAGGGAGGAGAGGAGTTGGTGTGCTAGGGTTTTTGAATGGAGAGTGAGGCTAAGAAGATGTGTGGGCTGATCATATGAAGATATATATAGTGCTCACTTATCATTAAGGGCTTCTAGGTCATTTTGATTTCCATTGTGCTCTAGGATTGCATCTAAATTTTGAACCAAAGGTCAAGATCAAATGTCACATGGATTAGGGGCAATTAGAAAGCACAAAGTGAGGAGAGAGAGGGCTGAGGGGCGCAGCATAAGGGGGGTGGTGAAGGATAAGTTCAATTACAAAATTGTATTTTTCCATGAAGCTTATTACACAAGTGCCATTTTAATTCAAATGAAAGGTGAGGATTGCATTTAACACTTGAATGGAAGACCATGATTTAAACACAATTTGCAACCAATAAAATAAATCAAAATTGAAGGAAAATGGGCTGTATATGCGCAGCCAAGGAGAGAGTGTGGGTGGAATTGCAACTTGTACTATTGTACTACACTTGACCTTTCAAAATTCAAAGGGATATTCTTTATTCCTTTCAAGATGATTCTTCTAAATTCATACCATTTTGGGCCATATCCCATGATTCAATGATTGGGCTCTGAATTTTATGATCTCACCAATCCCAAAATTGATTTGTTGACCCCACTCCAAAGGAAATGACCATTTTACCCTTTTGTTCAAAAACCGAATTTCATGCCAAAAATATTCCCATGATGCACAAAAAATACACAACTCCACTCACTTGGACTCACATAAATTCCTCAAGAGATGCATAATGGTTTTTGTCGAGAAATTATTTATTTTAGTGAAATGACCAAAATGCCCTTTTGGTCCCAAAAACCCTGATTTTGCTCCAAACTTCATTTCCACTCTAACAATGATCCTGAGACCCTTTGGATGACTCTAAAACTCTAGAAATGCATGCATGATGAGAAAATAAGTCTTTTTGGCGAAATTACCAAAATACCCTTTGAACTAGGAAAAACCCTAGAAACCTTAGAAATGCTCTAAAGTGCTCTAAAATGCCATGCAATGCTTTTCTAACCCTAAATTGCATTATGAAACTTCTAAAATGTAAGCATGATGCCTTTCCTAGCCTCTAGGATGAATGTCAAGACTTGATTTATTTATTTTTATTGAAAATTAGGGTTTTGCCCTAAGCCGGACAAAATTGGGGTATGACAGCTGCCCCTCTTTATTTGGATTTTGACAAGAAACATGAATTGCGCGGGACATATTTCGAGGCAAAATAGAAATAAAGAATTTAGAAATTATACCGATTTTGTCTGCTTAGGGAGACCCGAATTTTCCTCTTTTTCTTTTTCTATATTTTTTTTGAATAGATGGGCTTGAGAACAAACGGGGAATGGTTAACACTTGGTGCATTAACCGAGAGAGAAAATGATGGACCACTCGGGATCTGAAGGAGCACTAAGGCTCTGAAGGACCACTGAGGGTCTGAAGGAGCACTAAGGCTCTGAAGGACCGCTCAGGGTCTGAAGGAGCACTAAGGCTCTGAATGACCACTCAGGGTCTGAAGGAGCACTAAGGCTCTGAAGGACCACTCAGGTTCTGAAGGAGCACTAAGGCTCTGAAGGACCACTCGGGGTCTGGAAGGCTGCCTAGGCCTTAATTGAAGGACCATCGTGGTCTGAAGGAGCGCTACTAGCTATGGTACTAGTAAAACGGTCTGAGGGGGGCCTTTGCATTCGAGCGGCCATGATGGGTCAAGATCAGATCCGGAACTGATATGTTGACCATGAAGGACGTCCGCTGTGTCTTAGGCTGACACAACTAGTCTGAAGGACCACTTGGGGTCTGAAGGACTTACCCGCAGCTCGAATACGAGGTGAAGTCTGCTTTTGAAGGGACACTTGGGTCCTGAAGGGATTCACGAATCCTGTTGGTTGATGGGCACTTGGGCCTGAAGGGACACTTGGGTCCTGAATGGATTTACGAATCCTGCTGATTGGTTGAGATGGCCAATGCTGCTGCACTGGATTGAGGTACCTGCATACGTCAGTTGATGCAAGGAATAGTGCATGGAGTATGAGTGCATGTTATGCAATGGCATGTTATGCATGTGCATGCAATGCTATGATTTTGGTGTAATGATGAATGTGATGAAATGCTATTCCTGATTCTTCTACTTTGGTTTTCGTCATGTGATGAATGCACAAGATGCGGTTATGCAAATGTAATGCAGATGTATGCTACGTGGATGCATGTGACGCTGATGCATGCAATGCTGGACGCTTTTGATATTGTCTTTTGGCTTTCCTTGATGGTTGTTTTTTTATTTATGAAGTGAGAGTATGCAAATGCAATGCTTGAGAGTTGTGAAATGCCTTGGTTTATTTGATGGAATGCTAAATTATGGACTTGACATTAGTCTGATTTAAGGACCACAACGAGTCTGGTTTATGGGCTGACAAGCCTGGTTTATGGAGCAATATGTGTCTGCATATTGGTCTGATTTATGGACCCTAAAGGTCTGGTTTAAGGACACAAAGGTCTGGTTTATGGATCACAATGATCTGGTTTAAGGACCCAAAGGTCTGGTTTATGGATCGCAATGATCTGGTTTAAGGACACAAAGGTCTGGTTTATGGATCGCAATGATCTGGTTTAAGTAGCAAAGGTCTGGTTTGACCTAATGGTTTGTGGAATTTCGGTGCAAGTGTATGCAAGGGAAGACTTCGCTTTTGTTTTTTCTATGAGATGCACGATGCAAATGCAATGCTTTGATGCAAGATTTTTTGTTGTTCTTTTCCTTTTATGAAATGCAAACATTAAGATGATGCAAATGAAATGTTTGAGTCCAACTGCTATGGTACATGTAGCAATAATATGAAATGGTTGATTGGGAAACATTAGGATTTTGGATGGCACGCGGTGAATGCATGAAATGCGAATGCAAATGAGATATTTGGATGCAAATGTTATGATTGTTATTTTCTTTTTCTTTCTCCTATGATGAATGCAAATGCAAATGTCTGAATTTCTCTTTTCTTATTATTATTTCCTATGTCTGAGGAATGTATGATTTTTGCATGATGAATGCAATGCATGACTGTGTTTGTTTATTGCCTTTTTTTGCTTATTTTTTATTTTTGCTGGTTCAGCCAACCCGCGACACTCATGACACGAGACTGAGGAACCTGTTGGACTGGCGGGGCTCATGGGCCGAGTGCATGTTGGTCTTGACTTTGCTGGTTTGAAGCAATCGTGGATGCAGTTGCTCTCTCTTGCATGATTGACTGATTTTGAGGATGTGCTTTCTCTCATGACTCTTAAGAACTTTGTAATCATTGTAATGCTCCATGATTTATGCACATGTTTTACAGTTCAGGACCATCATCATCATAAAACGTTTATTTTGAGCAGAAAAAGCAGAAAATAAAAGAGTGAACAGATACGAGAAATTTGAACCTTATTAATGCGGAAACCGGTCGCACAAGAAGTTACGCCGATTGTTTATTACACTTGAAAGTTTAAACTGTAAAAAGACACGAAAAAGGAGAGAAGCTGAATTCTGACTGTCCGTCTCTGTGGAACAGTGCCAAACATCTATGTCCTTGACCTTGATCACTCCCTCATCCAAGCTTGTAGGAGAGTTGTATGCCTTTCTTTACTTTTCATGCCTAAGTTTTCAGACCCTAATTTTTGCCTGGATCGCCCTTTGCGGGTTTTCAATCCACCGGGTCGCTCTGATTTTGCCTAGGCCGCCCTTTGTGGGTTTTCAACCTAGCGAGCTAATTCTTACTTGGCTTGTCTTTCTCTTTTTTTCTCTATTTCTTTCAGGCATAATACTTCTTCACTTGATCTGAATTGACTGGATTCCTGAGATCTTCGCCGTCTATGTTTATGAGTATCAGCGCTCCTCTGAAAAAAAGCTTTCTTGACTTCATATGGACCGTCATAAGTGAGCCTCAACTTCCCGCGGAGTCAGTCCGGATAGGTAGGATCTTTTTGAGTACAAGGTCTCCTTTGCCGAATTCTCGAAGACGGACTTTCCTGCCGAAAGCTGCCTTCATCTTTTGTTGGTACAACTGGCCATGGCGCAGGGCAGCAATTCTTTTCTCTTTAATGAGATTCAGTTGATCTAGACGGGCTTGGATCCATTTTGCTTCTTCTAACTTGGCCTCCATGACTACTCGTGGAGAGGGTATTTCAACATTGATGAGAAGAACTGTTTCTGACCCATACACTGAAGAAAAAAAGGGGTTGCCCCTGTATGATTTCATGAATGTGAGTGTGACAAGGGATGAGATAGGTGTAGGGTCAATTTCCCCAGTTGTAGGAGGGGTGAAGAGCGACAGGATTGCCCCACTTGGCATATCATAAACAAATTTATTTGTCCTAGAGTTAAAACTTTGAGAAAACAACAGCAATCGATCATTGATCAGAATGGACTTTTCGGGACTGTGGTGTTTTGTGGAGAAGGGATGACTGAGCTTGTCGGAGTGTTTGGGGTTGATGGGAGGATGGGTCTTATTCAGCGGTGGCTGATGATCGATGGTTTATGATGGTTAACTGGCTTGATGAGGTATTAGGAAGTTTTATTCCTGGCTAAGGGTCTGTGGAGGGCGGGTTATCGCGGTCAAAAGGAGAGTGTTTGCGGTTTATGAGAGGTATAGGAATGATACAGTGTTTGAAGGTTTATTGAGAGGTATGGGAATGATACAGTGTTTGAAGGTTTATTGAGACGAGGATCTCTTGGGTTTTGTGGTAACACGTATCAACTCACTACTTACATTTCTGTTGTATTTTTCTTTTGATTTTGGGATTTTCCCTTTTTTGTTTTTTTTTTTTTTTTTTGAGCTTGGGTGAACTGATAAAGAACGATGCACTGTTTTTTTTTTGTGATCCTTGTCTAAGGTGACTTTTGGATTTTTGGCCCTTTTTTTTTGGCTTACCGTGGGTAGGAGAGGATTTTGTTTTTCTCTTTGGGGATTTTCTTGGCTTAAGGTGGGTAGGAAATGGATTTTCTGGGATTTTAGGTTTTTGAGGGTAT
This sequence comes from Astragalus membranaceus, assembly GCA_039519185.1. Taxonomy (NCBI): domain Eukaryota; kingdom Viridiplantae; phylum Streptophyta; class Magnoliopsida; order Fabales; family Fabaceae; genus Astragalus; species Astragalus membranaceus. The sequence continues at coordinate 129,386,250 of CM076854.1, forward strand.
GGAGGGATGGTCCAACTTCATTTCAAATCATGATTGCTCGTTTTCTCAAAAATTAACTCAAAGACAATAATTTACTTATTTTTATTTGTTTCTGTGCTCTAATTTTCCTTTATTGAAGTACCCATCTTGATCTCTTTTCTTGCTGGCCTCTGCTGCACCTAAATTGATCACTTCAGTTGATTCCCCGTGAGGCTGAATAACTCTTTTTCCTTGCTTCATTAACCTTCTAGAGGATTTTCCCGGTCTTTCTCAACGTCCCACTCTGCTTGATTGATAAGGTGATCAAAGTCAAAATATGGACTGTTGGCACTGTTATTTTGAGAGACAATTGCTGTGGATCCGCTTTTTACTGAGGCGAAAAAGCAGAATGAAAGGCGAGACAAACAAACAAGCAATAATAATGCAAGGAGAAGACACATGAAATGAAAAGGAATTGATTTTTATTGATTGAAATTCAAAAACAACGTTTTTATTGATGATGATGACTTTGAAAATAAAAACATGTGTGCCCCTAACAACTGGTCCTGTGGCCTTGGGCAGAGCCACAGGGTTGCATTACAAATGACTACTTTAAATCAAAGGTCCCAGGAGGATCAACAGTCTTTCAATTCTTTAATTCTTTCACCAGCACTGCAGCGACAAACCAGGTTTGCACCACCCTCTTCTGACTTAGGACCATTATTGATGACAGCAATTTGGTCGTATTGTTCCTCTTCCTCATCCCATCCTGTAGGCTGGATGTCTTCCATTCGGATTTGAGCACTCTCGGGAACGTCATACCTGACCAAGTAATCAAACTTTCCACTGGGCTCCCCTAGGGTATCCCAACATCCCTCTTCTGACTTAGGACCATTATTGATGACAGCAATTTGGTCGTATTGTTCCTCTTCCCCATCCCATCCTGTAGGCTGGATGTCTTCCATTCGGATTTGAGCACTCTCGGGAACGTCATACCTGACCAAGTAATCAAACTTTCCACTGGGCTCCCCTAGGGTATCCCAACATCCCTCTTTCACAGGCACCGCTGTTACTTCCTCATTGATATCTTCTTCACCATCAATATCAGGGGTTCCTATCTAAACCACACACCGATCTATCAGGTCTTGCACTGCATGCTTGAAGGCTCTGCACTCCTCCATAGTGTGACCAACCCCGTTTTCGTGGAAACTGCAGGTAGCACTTGCATTGTGACTTCGGGAGAATGGCGGCTGAAGGGCCTTCATTGGCCGAGTGTTGATCAGGTTCTTGGAAGTCAGGTGATTAAACAATTCAGTGCATGTCATCGGTATTGGATCAAAACTAGTTCGTCTCTTGTACTGATAACCCTGGGCCTTGTGACTGTCACCGCCTTGCTGGGATGGCACAGGAGCAGAGAATGGAACAGTTTGTGGTGGAGGAGGAATGAAAGAAGTGACACCAACTGGACCCACGACGGTGACACCTTCAGCAGCCGTCCCACTCTTTAAGCTCTGCAATATGACCATCATCTCATGTATCTGGGCCTCCATTGCCTTCAATCGTTCTTCTAGCAAGTGATATCTGTCTCTACGCTGAGTGCTCTCAAACAAATGACCTTGTTGATAGTTCCCCGAACTGTGATAATAACCCCCATACTGAGCGGGGTTTCCCATATGATGGACAGCATTCTGAGGGTTCACGACAACTCCCGGAGTAGGAGTAAGTGAACTTCTTGGCAGCACAATACCAGGACTAGGAGTATGAATTTGTGGTCCCATAACAGATCCATTAGGCATAATCATGACAGGTTGACCCGACCCCAAAGGAATAGCTTCAGCAACGGACGGCATATGACCCATTGGCATTCCCCAAGGATATACCTGTGCATTCATATGATCATGTCCGCTCGCCCCTGGATAATGGGCGAAGTGACTGACCCCTTGTCCATGAGTAGTTGCAACTTCAGCGGACACCGGAGGAGAAACGGAAGTAACAACCCCTTCAGGATTTACAACAGCGGCGGCCCCAGCAGCGGTCCCACTTCTCAGATTTTGCAGCATATTCATTATCTCGGCCCTTTGAGCTTCCATGGCCTCCACCTTAGCTTTCAGAGCCTGGTTCTCCTGAGCCAGCTGCTCAGGATTAAGGATCTCTATCACCATTTCATCTTGACCCAGACTGTCTTCGTTGGACGCCATCAGTTTCGCTTGCAAACGGGTGAAGTAACGATGTGGACGAACCAGCTTGCCTTTTCTGTTTGTTTAGATTTTATTACATAAGAATCAAGATGAATGTATGAATGGATGTATGAATGTATGTACAATGTTTGCTTGATGCCGGGAACCACGGGATGCCTTATCTTGTCATAAGCGCATAAACTTTTCTCTTTTTTATTTATTTAAGAAGTGAAGTAAACAAGGAATCGAAATAGCAAATCAACCTTCTTCAAAACTGGGAAGCGAGAAGCAAGCGAAGCCTTGCTATTTGATTCCATTTTGATGCACCTATGACAAGACGGTACATTGTTCGGTGATCCCCGACAAGCAAATGCAAATGAGATGTTATATGGATGCAAGTAAATGAATGCGGCATGATGCGACTATGATGTGAATGATGCGCGTGGAAAAAATAAAGGCACTACGTGTGGACGGAAGTTCAGAAATTTAGGAGACACACTACGTGCCGCCTCACGCAGTGGTTTATTTGAAGAAGGAAAATATATTATTATTTGAAAATGAGGACCGTACGTCATTCCATGTGGACCGGTATGAGAAAGGCTACAGCGGTAACTCTTTCTCTTTTTTTTTTGAAAATGAAACGGGCCATATGTCAATTTCGTACGGACTGGCGAAAGAAAGGGCTACAATGGAAACCCTTTCCCTCCTTTTCTTATTTATTTATTTTTTTTTATTTTTTTTTTTTGAAAGACATGTCTAAACTACAATGCAACATACAATCCGTATGCCCTCGTGTCTTACCAAGGTGGGAATCCTAAGTTCTAGGGCAACTCCAAAGGTTCCACCCATGTAGCTCTAATTCACACCCTCACAATGGCTACCAGAGCTATAGAATCCTCATGCCGACACCACAAATGTAGAATACTACCAAGTGTGGGGCGTCATAAGAAAGCGTACTCTGGTTGAGACTTTCATGAGTATCAGACAGACAAAGGTCTCGAATGACAGTCACTAATCGTCTCCACTCCCCTAAGTGTTTGTTGGATCCGGGTATAGGAGCCCACTCATAGCACACAAATCATAAGGTGTGAAAGTGTGTGATTGAGGACATACTTCCTAAAATCTACCCATCCCCACCTGCAAGGAAAACCAGCACAGCCAGACAGAAGCAAGCAATAATAAGTCGTCTACCCTAGGGTTTTAACAAAATAAACTACACTAAGGTATCAACAACAAACATATAGCTTACCTCAAGAAAGGGAGCGAAGAAGAAGGGATCATAAGGGCATAAGGGTATGATGCATGAGATTACCTTGTAGAAAGGGAGCAAAGAGAAGGGGATCATGGTAAAGGAAGGGAAATGCATGGTAAGAAAAGGAAGGAGAAGAAGAAGTAGAATAAAGTTTTCAAATCAACTTTTTTTTTTCTAACCACACATTAAGTTAATTAGGCTTGACCCTCGCCTTTTTGAAAAAGGGTCCCCAGTGAAGTCGCCAGCTGTTGCGCCCCGAAAAATCCGGTTTAAGGATTCCTCAGTTTGACAACGTGAAAAATTTTGAAGCCGCCACCAATATTTATTTTAAAGACTAAAACATTGGAAAAAGTCTTTTGAAAAAAAGGCGGATGGTCTTTCGAAAACACAGAGATGTAGGTTCGGGGGTCGGTTAGGTACGGGGAAGGTATTAGCACCCCGCACCTCCTTTCTACCGAAAGGGAACCATTAACTTTGGTGTGTGGCTTAGAAAAAGTTGACTTGAAATGATTTTTGTTCTACTTCCTTTCTTTTTATTTCGTTTGAGAAACAGTTTTATTGAGAAGAAAAATATTTTTGGTATCTTTGAAAAGCGGAACAAAACAAAGATTTTTAAAAGGGGTGCTTGACGGGTTACGACCCGCTCCTACGTACCCTCTCTGGAAGAGGGATCAAAGCTACGTAGTTCTAGGGAACAAAGGTTTTTTTTAAAAGGGTGCTTGACGGGTTATGACCCGCTCCTACGTACCCTCTCTGGAAGAGGGATCAAAGCTACGTAGTTCTAGGGAACAAAGGTTTTTTTTTTAAAAGTGTGCTTGACGGGTTACGACCCGCTCCTACGTACCCTCTCTGGAAGAGGGATCAAAGCTACGTAGTTCTCGGCTGTTGCGTTTGGAAAACGGCTTAAGGGTTTTTTGCAATTGGGTGACAAAATGAAGATTTTTTTAAAAGTGTGCTTGACGGGTTACGACCCGCTCCTACGTACCCTCTCTGGAAGAGGGATCAAAGCTACGTAGTTCTAGGGGTTTTTTTTTTAAAAGTGTGCTTGACGGGTTACGACCCGCTCCTACGTACCCTCTCTGGAAGAGGGATCAAAGCTACGTAGTTCTAGGGTTTTTTTTTTAAAAGTGTGCTTGACGGGTTACGACCCGCTCCTACGTACCCTCTCTGGAAGAGGGATCAAAGCTACGTAGTTCTCGGCTTTCGGTTTTGAAAATGTTTTTGTGTTTTATCTTATTTAATTTTTTTGGGTTTTTTGAAATAAGACTCAAGTATTCACGAATACCAAACAAGCAACGGCTTCGAGTGGCATTCATTACTAACTCGAAAGAAAAGAGTCGAAACCGGTAATCAAACAAGCAAAAGCTTCGAGTGACTACAAGTAACAACGTTTTATTATCTTTTTTGAAATCATTTTTGAAAAAGGTGAGCAGGGGTGATAATTACGTTGTTTTTGAAGTTGGAATTTATTTATTTTTTAGTTAAGGTGTGGGAGCTTTCAAGATAGCCAAACAAGCAAAGGCTTCGAGTGACTACCACTAATAACTCCTCATTAGCGATCAAGCAAGCAAAGGCTTCGAGTGATGACTAATGATTTATTTAAGAGAAAAAAATGCCTTAGGGTTTTTGTTTGGGAAACATTTGACTCTTGATTTGAAACAAGTTGAGAAAAAGAATTTGATTTGGAAAAGGGGTTTTGGAAAACAAGTAGGGCATTTCAATCAGCATACCAATCCCTAGCCAATATACAAATCACTTAATTACAATTCATGCAAGCATTGCAAATCTAAGAGACAAGCAATATGCATAAATATGTAATAGTCAAAACTAACTACAAGTTGCCATAAGAAATGGTCACACAAAGGTGAAACATTAATCAATTGCAAAAGGGGTAATTCAATGAATCATTTAAGGATCAACAATAAAAGCACAAGAGTTAAGTTCCTTTTGGTAATCTTTGACACTTATTAACAATGCACAAAGGCATAAGTGTCTAATCATTTTACCAAATTTTTAATGCTAAGATATGTGCAAGAGTTGAATCCCTTTTAAGTAATCCTCAACATTTAGAATAGTGCTTGTAAACACATGTTGATTCCTCTTACCAATCATCAACAAATTAATGATCTAAATAAGCAACACATTTGCAAAGCTCAAAATGACCAAAATAAATTGTTCACAAGTTATCTTAAACCATTAGCAAGCAAAGAATCATAAATTCACACTTTGTTCATTTGAAGACTTAAAGAGAGTTGAATCACTTGAAGTAATCCTCATCACTTAAAGAATGGTGCCTAAAGCACAAGTGAGAGTCATCTTACACATCATCAACATTTGAAACAAATATGGTAAACCGAATTTACAAGGACAAATAACATTATAGCTCAAAGGTAGTTGAATCCTTTTGAACAATCCTCATCACTTAGCAAATAGTGCTCAAAGCACGAGTGAGAGTCATTTTGTTAATCATCAACAAAAACTTGCAAGCAAATTTCATTAAAACAACTTGAGAGAACATTTTTAAACACAAAGGGCAAGCCAAAGAACCAAGAGGCAACAAAAACCCTATTTATTTTAGAAACTTGCGAAACATATATATGAATGGGAAATTATTTTTGCAAGTTTTAACATGATTCCAAGCATAATAACACAACAATCAAACATCAATGGCTAGATCAAGTATTATTAGGCAAGGATGAACAAGAAAATTATATTACACATACATTCCACATAACTTGCGAACCAAAATAGCTATAGATTCACAATTTTATTTCACCAAATGCAAAAACATCACAAGAACAATACATAATCAACACATAGTCACAAGAACAATTTATTTGGTGGGTAAGATGCCAACTCTCACCCACAACAGCCCCTAATCTACATTTAAATGATGTTATGAGATGCAAATATAAGTTGAAAAAGGATTTTGATGCAAGAAAGTGGATGAAAATGCAAAAGGGTTTTAGGTTATACCTTAGTTCCAAGCTAAACAAGAGTAGAAATGAAGATCAAGAGTAACAAAATCACCAACAATCTTCAAAAATCACCAACAACAGCCACGTAACCTTGAAGGATCCGCCCCTTTGATGATGTAAATGTGGGATTAAGGATGAAAGAAAGAAGATATATGAATATGGAGTGAGTTTGAGGTGATTTAGTGGATGGAAGTTGAAAAGAAAATGGAGGAGGAGGGGTGAGAGGCTACGGCCAAGGGGAGAAGGGAGGAGAGGAGTTGGTGTGCTAGGGTTTTTGAATGGAGAGTGAGGCTAAGAAGATGTGTGGGCTGATCATATGAAGATATATATAGTGCTCACTTATCATTAAGGGCTTCTAGGTCATTTTGATTTCCATTGTGCTCTAGGATTGCATCTAAATTTTGAACCAAAGGTCAAGATCAAATGTCACATGGATTAGGGGCAATTAGAAAGCACAAAGTGAGGAGAGAGAGGGCTGAGGGGCGCAGCATAAGGGGGGTGGTGAAGGATAAGTTCAATTACAAAATTGTATTTTTCCATGAAGCTTATTACACAAGTGCCATTTTAATTCAAATGAAAGGTGAGGATTGCATTTAACACTTGAATGGAAGGCCATGATTTAAACACAATTTGCAACCAATAAAATAAATCAAAATTGAAGGAAAATGGGCTGTATATGCGCAGCCAAGGAGAGAGTGTGAGTGGAATTGCAACTTGTACTATTGTACTACACTTGACCTTTCAAAATTCAAAGGGATATTCTTTATTCCTTTCAAGATGATTCTTCTAAATTCATACCATTTTGGGCCATATCCCATGATTCAATGATTGGGCTCTGAATTTTATGATCTCACCAATCCCAAAATTGATTTGTTGACCCCACTCCAAAGGAAATGACCATTTTACCCTTTTGTTCAAAAACCGAATTTCATGCCAAAAATATTCCCATGATGCACAAAAAATACACAACTCCACTCACTTGGACTCACATAAATTCCTCAAGATATGCATAATTGTTTTTGCCGAGAAATTATTTATTTTAGTGAAATGACCAAAATGCCCTTTTGGTCCCAAAAACCCTGATTTTGCTCCAAACTTCATTTCCACTCTAACAATGATCCTGAGACCCTTTGGATGACTCTAAAACTCTAGAAATGCATGCATGATGAGAAAATAAGTCTTTTTGGCGAAATTACCAAAATACCCTTTGAACTAGGAAAAACCCTAGAAACCTTAGAAATGCTCTAAAGTGCTCTAAAATGCCATGCAATGCTTTTCTAACCCTAAATTGCATTATGAAACTTCTAAAATGTAAGCATGATGCCTTTCCTAGCCTCTAGGATGAATGTCAAGACTTGATTTATTTATTTTTATTGAAAATTAGGGCTTTGCCCTAAGCCGGACAAAATTGGGGTATGACACTACTACTCCCATATGTCTAGAGTTAAGTAGTGCTTCCTTTAAATGTCTTTAAAGGGTTTTCATTCATATCATTCCTTGAGTTCTCTTTGTGAACCATGTCTGCACCCACAAAGTTACCTTGTTTTAGTTGATCATTCCCAAACCAAGATTGAAAGCATTATGACACGAGGAATAAAACACAAACATCATAATATTATACAAAAGTTACTCACGGTTCATTACATACCAAGAACAATCCAACTACAACAAAGTTAGCTCATCACAAGTTCCATCATCATAATACAACTAAAGAGTATGTATTACCGTATGAAGACAAGAGAAGAGTGGTTGCAAAAGATACACTCCAATGATCCCAAGTAGCATACAAGAGATGAAGTTGAGGCGTGAGCAAAACCTTGAATGAAGACTAGAAAACTATGCTAAAAATAAAAGCTTAAAGGTAGTGTATCAATGGAGAAAAACTACTATGTCATGTGTAGTTCTCCTTCCAAGTTACAACTACTTGTCTCCGTATGTTACCTCCTAGAGAAGCAATCTTGATTAATCTAATTATTAACTAAGTCTTAATAGAATAATAATATTACATGATGATCATAAGACTTAGATATTATCCTTAAAGTACTTTACAAAAAGTGCTAATGATGGAATACAACAACTATCACATGGTTTCCATTTGGGAGGCGCCAAGTGTAATTTAGCATCCACTTGAAAGTCAAAATATCTAGCTGAGAGGAAGAGATAAGGGTGGTGACTCATCATGTCCTCAAGTGGCCACACAAATATCTCAATGGTCAGCCGTCATATAACGCTGTAGCGTCTCCTTGATAGCATACCGCTGCAGCGCTAAAGCAAAACATCAAACATATTCACAAAGGCATTTGATGATGCCCCAGGTTTAAGGAATTGACTCATAACCTATATTTATTTTAATATTCATATATTCACATATTTAAGCACTAGAATTACTTGAGAAATAAGTTTGACTTAAGTATTAGGAGCATAAATAACCTATATAAAATAAGGTTATCACACCCCCAAACTTAAACCATTGCTTGTCCCCAAGTAATGACACTTGAACAAGACAAAATGCTCATATAACTAGCTGCAGCTTTTAAATTAGACAGAATTTATGCATAAGCTAATTCTTATCATTTTCACACATCATTATGGTCCACAATTCAAATAGAATCATTACTGCTCAGTTGTGAATGTGTGATATCAAAGCTTAACTTAGTTCCTAGCTAATTTCAGAATTTCTCTAAGGTTTTGGGAAGAATGGATTTCTTTTGGGTTAGGCAAAGAATTTTTTCAAAAAGAAGAGTGGGATCACAATTTAACACAAGATCTGAGGGGCTTCAAAGCACAGCAAAGGGCTTTAATTAGGCATTTTTCAGAATATTGGTCAGTGCATAAACTTTTGGTCTGGTGATCAGACGCTGTAGCGCTTCAAAGTCCGTAGACGCTGTAGCGCTAGATTTTTAATGATCAAAACTAGATGCTATCTTCATTACTGAACTCCTTATTTGCATTTTTCTTTTAATGCTTTTTGGAACAGCTCAGCAATTTATTTAAGATATTTTGCAACTTTTTAAAAGACCACATTCATTTTTATTTCATTTTGCAAAGACCAATTTATCATCTTTTGTTCCTAGCCTTAACATAACCGATGCTCCCCCAAACTTAGCTTTTAAGACCACCCTCAATTTTTAATGAAAACTTGACTAACCCTTGGTTATCCAAAACTTAACTTTATCCTTAGATTACTCCTAGCTAACTAGGTTCTTCACTAAGCTTGGATTTTGTGTAAAAGCAGCAATAAAATCATTTCATTGTTTACACAATGCTGCCTTACTCAAAAATTCTTATTTATATTTGGCTATATGAACCAGCTTTTGCTTACTAAGAAATTTAAAACATGCACCTCAACTGAGACATTAGAATCTGGTGCAACTCATTGGTTGGTGCCACAGGAAGAATGATTTCCTTTTCATATATGAGTTCATGCCAAATAGAAGATAACTGACCAACCAATTAGGAGTGGACACTGGTCGGATACGGTCGGGTTCGGGCTCAAAAGCATTGATATGAAGATAACTGACCACGGTAAATATCAATCCATTTTCGTCCATTTGAAGCTTTCGGTGGGGCGAGTCTTAGTTGGGCAGTGTCGCGGTTTTGTCGGGTGGTTGCTGTCACTTAACAATAAGAGAAGAAATGAAGCAACACCTAAAGTTTCCCCGGAGTAGAACCTTTACCAACTTGCCAATGCCGTTTTTTGCAAGTTGAAGAAACAAACCTGAATTTTTTATTTAGTTTTTACTTTTTTCTCTCTCATCCATGAATAGTTGAAGAAGAAACAATTTAACATATAAAGTCTAGAGTAGTCTTACACAAGTCTCCATAAATATTGAACTCATCCACGCTTTTTCCTCATCTATTGTGTCAGACACATTATGCAAAACATTTTTTATTAGGACGAATTACAGACTTACTAGAAAACATAGAACTCAGCTTGTTTGGTTCTGCGGTGATGATAATTGATTTCGATAGAATTGACTCGAGTAGCCTTTAAAAAAAGAATTGATTTTAATTAAAAGTGAGACGTGAATTTTGTTTAGATACCTTTACTAAAAAGGTGGTTTTTGTCATCATTGTTGTTTGGATAGATTGAATTAGAATTGCTTTTAGGTGTGAAATTACCAAAATGCATATCAATTTAAAATAACATTAAAAACTTAAAATTTGATAAAAAAAGACAACCAAAATACTAAATGAACATGTAAAATATCTAATTTAAAATTATAATTTGAGGATATAATTTAAATTGCAGTGCAACTTAGTGCAGGGCAATTGTGGAAAATGTAAATATAGTAAAGAGCAATTACAGAATATCAAAATTTAGTGAAGACAATTATGGAAGATGAAATTTGAATATAATTTAAATTATAGTTAGAGAATTGTTGTATAATTTAAAAAAAGTAACAAAGATAAATATAATGAAGGGTAATTATGGAATATATAAATATGCAATGGTAGAATCAATTCCATGCCACCTTAGAAGCTACAATTTCTAGTTTTTAGTAGAATCAATTTTAGACCAATAAAGTTGATTTTAGGTGTACATCAATTTATCACACCAAAATCATTTTTAACCCTCCAAAATCAATTGTACCCACTTTAGAAGTGGAACCAAACATACACTATATTATATTCTAAGTCAAAGGATATAGATTAATATGGTAGATAGAAACCTCTTGCAAGTAGCTTCAGCTGATATAAGATTAATGGTTATAGTCAAACATCATTTAGCCATTAATAACATTATAAAATCGCTGGATTTTATGACCAAATGAACAGATAAATTTGTTAAAAGGTCAGAAAGGATACCAGAATGGGGCCTTATTTTCTCAGTCAAAGTTCTGAAATGTGAACTAACTTGCAATTATCTATGCGCATTTCTTACTATTTTCTTAATAATAGCAATAAGATATATGAATTTATATTCTAATCAAGGTTTTTTAAAACGTTGGATTGGGTACTCTTTCATTAAAAGAATGCAGTAGCTAGATGGAAGCGTTCTTACTTTTCAAGATCAGGATAATGAGATCAGTCGCTTGGACTAACACACTAGGGATTTCAACGGGTTCACGACTTTACGGTGGATATGGAGAGAGAGAGAGATATTTATTGGATCTGTTTGGTTTTCTTTATCAGTCAACCGCGCGGTTTGGTTCGGCCCGCGGTTTTTGTCCCAGTAACCGAACCAAACCGCAAAATTAAACTATCACATGAGGTACCCTTCCTTTAGTTACTTATTGGCTCGTTACTTACCTATTTTTGGGCTTAAAACTTACAGCCCACTTACTAACTTACAGCCCCCTTCCTTTTATGAATTTTTTGTTGATACTCGATAGTTCACTATTACTCAATATCGTCTTTTTTTTATTATTATCAAAAGGATCTGTTTAGAGCACCTCTTTTTGTTGATACTCGATAGTTCACTATTACTCGATAGTTCACCTAAGTTGTGTGGATTTTAGAGCATCTGTTTAGAGCACCTCTCTTATAAAAGCATGAAGAGTATTTTAGAACTCAATATGGTCTTTGTTTTTTTTTGCTCAATGGGAAAGATAAAAACAAAAGAAAAACAACAGAAACTACTCTCTAACTCTCTCCATTCCCATGGAATCCGCAAGAAGGAGATATGAGACTTCCGGAGGGCAATGAGACCATAACGTCCAAGTGGCGGAGGAAGAAGCTCCAGACTTAGCTAGCCAATCAGCACAGTAATTACCTTCTCGCAATGTATGTGAGAAAGATAGGCACCAGGTGTAACCTTTGAAATCTCGGATATGTGGTCAATCAAGGGAGCATGAGGATGGGAACTAGGCACGCCGTCTTCAATAAATTGTAGAGCGGTTTGGCAATCAGACTCAACGATCACTCTTCTGAAGCCTTTACTCCAAGCTAAACGGAGGCCCTTAGCAATAGCTTGTAACTCGACATTAATATTTGTGGTGAGGCCGCAGTAACCTGAATAACAAATGATCCAACCACCAATAGAGTTCCTTATCAAACCTCCAAAACCCGAGTTTCCTGGATTCCCAAAGCTACTACCGTCTGTATTCAGCTTAACGAAAGACATCGGAGGAGGAAGCCATCTAATAATACGAGGCGCAGAGGTCTTCTGAGAGGGAACCGAAAGAGAGCTTATCAAGAGATGCTCTGAAGCAATGTAGTTCGAGAGTTGCCATGCAGGCCATTTAATGTCATTAAAAACCTCCTCATTCCTAGATTTCCAGATGTGCCAACAAGAAACAATAAAGAGTTGTCCCATGGTATCTTTAGTAGCAGCAGTAGAGAACCAAAGAGAGAGATTGTCACTTGAAAAATCAGATATGTTGGCAAACACAGTTACCCCACACATGAGAAATAGAATAGCAATCCCGCAGAGCATGTAAGATAGATTCAGAAGGTTGTCCACATCTTTGGCAAGAGGCATCAGTAGTGATATGTCTCTCATAACGAAATTGATTGGTTGGAAGGCTATTGTGAAGCACCATCCAAGCAAAAAAATTCATGTTCTCTGGGACAGGAAGCTTCCACAGTTGGAACAAATACGATGTAGGCCCTCATATTCGACTTTGTACCAATGATCTCGTAACCAAATCTTACCAACAACAGGTTTATTCAAATCCACCTCCACACAGACTCGAGCAAACTGCCCTCTTCGCACGTCTAAAGTGTTCTGATCCACCTTGATAGGTGTACCTATGGCTGATGCCAAAGCCATTAAAGCGGATCCACACCATGGTCCTATCAATCTTTGCTGTGGGAGCTGTGAAATCTTGTGACCAACATTGAACCGTTAAGTAATGGTCGTAAATCATCCACGGACCTCCATTGATGACTTTCGTCCTATCAACTTCCTCTTCGAATTTCACCATAAACAAACTGTTGCCTATGGCCATAATATCGAACCCAGCCATAGGCTTCCAAACTCTGAGCAGCCTTTCCTTCATAGCGTAATATCCAAGATTCTTACCAAGTAGCTTAACAACAAGAGACTCCTCCCATGGTTCAGAGAGCCCTTCGAGGACCTTATCATCAAAGTGAACCCTAGGAAGCAAGGGTTGTTATCATGGTAAGATATACGTGCCAGCTTCTCCTTTAGAAGATCGACTTTAGGTCTCACAGGTGGACCTGCTTTCTGGCCTATGACTTTATCACGAAAGGAGACTTTGGGGTGGGGTTGGATTGCCTAAAGATGGTTCACTTTTGTCAGGGGGTTTGTCCTTTGCCATGAAGACAAAGCTGCCGTCAGGGATAGCACCAGCTAGAGAATCCATTCTTTTTCAGCTTGTTGATTAAGAATATGGTCTTTGTTCAACAGGAGCATCAAATTTAGTTCACTTCTTTTTTCTGATTTTTTTTACTCTACGTTTTGAGCCTGATTTTTTATTTGGCAGAGATCTTAATTCTTAAATTAAGTTTTGTCTCGCTAAAAACCGAACCAACCGAACCAATCCAAATCGCATTGGTTTGGTTTGGTTCGTAGGTAATTACAAAGGCCGCTAATTACCTATAATGCATTTGATTACCTATAATCCAAACCGTAGATTTGTTTAGGATTATAAAAGCCTTCAATGTCGTAGGTAATTACAAGAATTCCTCTAACATTAAAGAGGTTATTAGGAACCCCCTGCTCCTTACATGATAAAATACAATACTGATGACGCTGCCAAAGGGTGTACTGGTCCTGCTGCTTGTGGAGGTATTTTTAGAGATAAAAGTGCTGCCATCCTTGATTGTTTTTCTGCTTCTATTGGCAACAGTTATGCGCTTCATGCTGAAATCATTGGGGCTATGCTGGCTATAGAGATTGCTTTTGAAAAAGGTTGGAAGTCTTTGTGGTTAGAATGCGATTCTCAATTAGTGGTCTTTACTTTCAGGAATTGCAACATCATTCCTTGGAAGCTTAGAAATAGATGGAATAACTGTTTACACTTGATTGGACAAATGAATTTCATTTGCACTCACATCTATAGAGAGGGAAATGCATGTGCTGAAAAGCTTGCAGGTCATAAAACTAACTCAAGTGGCTTTGTTTGGTGGGATCTTATTCCTAGTTTCATTGCTGAAGATCTTTTCAGGAATAGATTAGGCTTGCCTAGCTACATATTTTGCTAATATTCTTTTGGGTTTTGTGTTTTCCTTTCGTTGAATGGGTTTTTCCTTTTGCTTCATTTTTTTTGGTGTGTTGGAAATGATTGATAATGGTTTTAGTGCCAACCTAGTTAGGATGAGAGTCATTAAAGTGATGCTTCTGCATACCTTTAAAGGTTTGATTTTAATTTCTTTTTGTTGTAACATTGTTTTTGGTCATGGGTTTTTGTCTAGTTCCCCCATGTTTTGGTGTATTTTTCCTTTTTTTTCAATACATTTTAGGGGGGGGGGGGTACTCTTTCCTTCTAATTGCTTTTTCCCTAAAGAGGGTTTTGCATTAGAAGGTTTTAACGAGGCTTCACATCTCTTTCTTTTGCAAAAAAAAAAAGTTGGATTGGAAAATAGAGTTAAATATATTTTTGATCCCTATAAAATTCCGATCTTTCAAGTTTAATGTCTATTAAATTTTAATAGGATTTTCGTCCCTCAGAAATTTGTGGTCACAGTTTTAGAGGAGGTAGATTTATGGAGTACTTGGTTTTTTTTTGATGAAGTGAGTTCTTGGTTTACCTGCATGGATGAAATCAAATTAACTGCATCACATAATTGTTCTGTGTCCACTGCTTTTCCAACAGTCTCAAAGGGTAAGTTTGTTAACAAAATGGCTGCCTGAAAATAACATGAACAAGTTAAACCACATGATTAATGTTGTGCAGCTTCAATAATTTAAGCATCTATTAGCTTAATTACTTTGAGTTGGACAAATTGGTGTTTTATTAAAATTAATGGCAAATCCATTTTCAAACCTTCAGCAGTAGAATCTACTACAGGCCAACCATTGTCTTGACACTACAAGAATAATTGATTTTTCCGGCCAGGACTTTCCGGCGGATATGTATCCGCCGCAAATTTTCCGGCGGATTCTAGGCATTTCCGGCGGATTTTATCCGTCGCAAAGTTACCGGCGGAATAATTGACGTTTGTGGCGGATCAATATTCGACTTGGTTTTTGCGGCGGATTTATCGGTTTTTGCGGCGGATTTGGGATTTGCGACGAAAATGGATTGATATTTACCGTGGTCAGTTATCTTCTAATGTCTCAATTGGTCGATGTAACATCCCCATACAAGCTTCACCTTACAATTATATACGTAGTTCAAAATCTCAAAATAAGGTATGATTTCACTTTAATCCTACACATCCACCTCAACTAGCTGCTAGCTTGTGCGTTAATCAAAACTTAAATTGATAAAATCTTATCTCAGATTAACGATGTCTTAATAAAGATTAAATAGATTGGCTTTATTATCAACTGAAAAAGAAATGTTAAATCAAATTGATTACAATAATTTAATAACCTCACACCCAATAAAACTCTAAAATACCCAATAATTACTCAATTAAAACTCTAAAATACCCATTTCCATCAATTACTCAATTAAAAACCTCACACCCAATAATTAATTCATCTAGCACTTTAATTAATAAAACTATTAATCAAGTACTAACACTACAAAAAATGTTGCCTTTAGCGACAGAATTAGAGAGGGACTTTATGTCCCTCGCAAAAACTGATATTAGCGACGGTATTAGCGAGGGCATAGAGCTGTCGAATTTTTTTAAGCGTTAGCGACGGAAATTTTAGCAATAGCGACGGCAAGGCCGTCGCTAATGGCCTGGGCGGGAAACATTAGCGACGGCTTTAGTGTCCCTCGCAAAGGTTTTTTGACCGTTCAACGCGTCGCACCACGTGGAAATGTTTGTAACGGTTAGCGACGGCTATAGTAGTCGCTAATGCCGTCGCTAATGTCAAATTGATTTCCAAATCTAAATCTCAGAACAGAACCCCTCATTTCTCTCTTCACATCTCTCTCAGCGCATCTCTCTCTCCGCCTCTCTCTCTCTCACCTACGACGGCCACCCCACCACCACCATCACCTACCTACGACCTCCTCTCTCCGTCACCTCCTCTCTCCGTCACCTCCTCACTCCGACTCTCTCTCTTCGCCTCCCCACCGTCTCTCTCTCCGCCTCTCTCTCTTCCTACGGTGCGCACCCAAACGCCGCCAACGCCGCCAACGCCACCACCCTCACAACCACCGCCACCATCCTCACCTACCTACGACAGCTCCTCTCCGCCTCTCTCTACTCGTTGTCTCTCTCCGCCATCTCGCCCTCTCTCTCTCCGCCTCTCTCTCTCTCACCTACGGCCAACAACCACCCACCACCACCGTCACAACCACCCACCACCACCAGCACCTACTTTCTGTCTGTCTCTCTCTCAGCCTATCTCTCTCTCTCACCTACGAACCTGAACTGTGCACCGCCGCCGCCACCACCACCACCACCACCGCCGCCACCACCCCCACGAATTTCTACCCTCTCCCTTTTGTAGGTTTTGATATTTTTTTTATGATATTTTTTTGATATTGATTTTTTAAATTTGTTTTGATTTATGTTTTTTGATTGATTTAGGATTGACATCGTTGGTGTTTGGAGTTTAAGAACCGCACCAGAGTGCGCATCGTCACCGAACAACCGCACCAGACGTCAATCTCATAACGGTTAGTTTAATTGAAAAATATTTAATTATTGTTTTGATGAACCCTAGGTTAGATGACTGTGTGTTGTTGATGGAAAAGGGTGAGGGACATCCTAACCCCCATATTTTGCTCGAAATCATCTCCATTGAGATAATTGCGAGACGATACTAACAACGGTAAGGTTGGGAGTTATATGAAATAACTTCCTTCACTACTTGGATGGAAAAGGGTTTTGTGCTGTCCTTAACCCCCATATTCGGCTCGAAATCATCTCCACTGAGATCATATTGATGCCACTAACTTGAAATATTATTGGGAATGTTATCTAACACGTTTTCTTAAATACGTGTAGATGAATTTGTATGAATTTAATCGTGATTGGGTGTATGATCGGTTATATCCGAGAAGAGCGGGTTTAAAGGAATCTTTTGTAATTGGGGTTGAACAGTTTCTTGTGGTAGCGTGGCGACATGAATTGGCTCAACAGGAAAAAGGGGTTAGATGTCCATGCTTAAAATGCGACGGTGAACCTATTATGACCGATGATGATAGGGGGTAGACCATTGGGGGTTTAGGCCTAATTATTGGATTTGGGTAGACCATGGAGAACAACAATTTCAAAATTTTGAGATAGGGGCTTCAAGCAGTTCTGGTGTTGGTGTTCCACGTAATGAAATTTTTGAGTCGATGCAAAACATGATTTGCGATGGTCTCAGGGTGAATGTGCCATTTGATGAGCCTCAATATGATGATAATGATGAACTTCCAAATGAAGAAGCACAAATTTTTTATAATTTGTTAAGAGATTCAAACACACCGTTGTTTGAAGGCTCGCCACATTCAAAATTATCTATGTGTGTGAAACTTTTAGCTCTCAAGTCCATGAGTAATATTTCTGAGGTGGGTTTAGACTATGTGACTGAAATGATGTTGGAAGCAACACCTAATAAGGATAATTTGCCAAAAAGTTATTATGAAGCAAAGATGTTAGTTTCGAAGCTGAGATTGAAATTTAAGAAGATTGATTGTTGTGAGAAAGGGCACATGTTGTTTTACAACAACGAATTTGGTAAAAATGATGGTGAGCTACTTGAATGCAAATTCTGTGGAAGCCCAAGGTATCATGATCGTAAAGGGGCAAAACGTAATTATAAACCTATCCCTGTAAAGTCGATGTTCTATTTGCCTATAGTTCCAAGGTTGCAAAGAATGTTTGCATCGGCCGAAATTGCGCAGAAAATGACTTGGCATTATGACAATAGGCGTACCTCGGACGACATTTTACGCCACCCATCCGACGGTGAAGCGTGGAAGCACTTTGATCAAGTGCATTCAGATTTTGCCTCAGACCCACGGAATGTTCGGCTTGGTTTGTGCTCTGATGGGTTTACTCCATATATCCAAGCATCGGCGTCACCCTACTCTTGTTGGCCAGTCATTGTTACCCCTTACAATCTTCCTCCTGAGATGTGCATGACTAAACCGTATATGTTTTTGACTTGTTTGATACCTGGTCCATCCAATCCAAAAGCTAACATTGATATCTTTTTGGAACCTCTGATTGATGATCTTAAGAGATTGTGGGGGGGTGTTTTGACATATGATGCAGCACGAAAGAAAAATTTTATGATGAGAGTTGCATTGATGTGGACAATTAACGACTTTCCTGCTTATGGTATGTTGTCTGGTTGGGGGACTCACGGTAAATATGCATGTCCGCACTGCATGGAACACACAAAGGCGTTTACGCTAAAGTACGGGGGCAAGAGTTCTTGGTTTGACTCGCATCGTAGATTCTTACCGCAAGATCATAAATTTAGAAAGAACAAGAAGTCCTTCATGAAAGGGGCAGTTGAAACAGATGGACCACCGCCTTTGTTGACATCAGGTGAAACCTGGAGCAGAGTTATGGATTTTCCAGAAGCCACAGAGATAGGGGAGCTCACCCGGGTGGATGGTTATGGACGGTGGCACAATTGGACAAAAAAAAGCATATTTTGGAATCTCCCATATTGGAAAGATAATTTGTTGAGGCACAATCTTGATGTTATGCACATCGAGAAGAATTTCTTTGATAACATATTTTTCACTGTGATGAATGTGAAAGATAAAACCAAAGACAATAATAAGGCTAGATTGGATTCTGCTCTTTATTGTAGCAAACATCGATCTGATTTGAATTTGGTGGAAATGCCTAATGGGAAGATGTTAAAACCCAAAGCCAAATACTGTCTAACACCAAATGAAGCGAAAAATGTTTGTCGATGGTTGAAAGAATTGAGGATGCCAGATGGTTATTCTTCTAACCTTGCAAGATGTGCCGATGTGAACACCGGGAAGATGTATGCGATGAAAAGTCATGATTGTCATGTATTCATGGAGTGTTTGCTTCCAATTGCTTTTAATTCATTACCAAAGTGTGTTTTGGAACCACTTATTGAAGTGAGTCAATATTTTAAAAATATGTGCTCTTCAACATTGAGAAGGGATGATCTTATTAAGATGGAGCAGAATATTCCTTTCATTATTTGTAAGTTGGAGAGAATATTTCCTCCCGGTTTCTTTGATTCCATGGAGCATTTACTGGTTCACCTTGCGTATGAAGCAAGGCTTGGTGGACCAGTTCATTATAGGTGGATGTATCCACCTATTTCAACATTTTTTTAAAATTATCTTAATTAGTATGATTATTAGTTTAATGAAGTATTTTTCTTTCAACAAATAGATTAATGGGTGATTATAAACGATCGGTGAAGAATAAAGCTAGAGTTGAAGGATCGATCTGCACAGCTTACCTACACCGTGAAACAATTTATTTTTGTTCACATTATTTCAACAACTTTATGTTGTCAGCAAATAATAGAAACGAAGTGGAGATTGAAGAAGAAAGACACCCGCTCACTTTATCTGTGTTTATCAAACCCGGTCGCCCTTCGGGTAAGAAGTCAACCAATTACTTATCAGATAAAGAGCATAAATCAGCACATGTTCATGTCTTGATCAATTGCACTGAAGTTAAACCATATCTTGAGTAAGTATGCTCCAATTCAGTTAATCTATACTGTATGAAGTTAAATAATAATTTGATCAACTTTTGATAAACTCCAATTTAGTGCATTTTTAGAGATATTTCTGGATCACTTTTTGAGCAATTATATACTAATTATATAAATCAATGACTTAATTTGCTCTGTATTTTGTAGGAAAGAATAAAATGTGAAAAACCAATCAAAAGCCTCTTTTAGTGTGTAGGGGCTGGTTTGTTAAATTGATGAGAATAAAGAAAGAAGGCCGACCTAATTAAAAAAAGAAGAAGCCCACGTAAAGATCCAATTGATATTGAAGCCCAACTAAAGGCCACATAGCAGTGCAGTGCAGGTGAATGAATTGTGGAAGGAATTAAAAAGTGAGGGAATTGAGAGAGTGGACAACAAGTTAACAGCGCATGAGAGGGAATGGAAAATAGCAATATAAACACAATCCTATTACAAAGGATTAAAAGGAGGGAGAAGGAATAGAAATAGTAGCCGGACTTTTTGACGAAAAAGGTAGCCGCGGAAGAATTGAAAGAAAACCACGCACAACAACAGTAGAGCCGGCAAAGTGGCGGAGGAAGATTTGGTACCCGTTCTTGACATCGTGAGAGCTCTGGAGCAGAAAAATGAGACTAAAATTTCAGGATCAAAAATTTCTCTATTTCGGGTTATTTTTATCTCTGTAATTTATGACTCCTAATTTTATTTTATTGTTCTCGAACACTATGGATAGCTAGATCCTCTTCTAGGGTCTTAGGTGGATCTTGCATGATTAGAGACCTTTTTATGTTCTAATTTCTGGTTTGAATTCCTGTTTTTATTTTAATTAATATTGTCCTATTGTTTTTATCACATGATTAGGATTAGCTACCCTTTGCATGTTTATAATCAATTAGTTGATCAGCGACCGTACTGCAATTAGTTGGTGGATCTATAGGATAATTGAGGTTATAATTAGGGCATGACCAAACCATAATTTAGTCTTCCAATCATTCAACCTTTTTGCTCTTTATGCTTTTCCTGAATTTAAATTCTTGCATGACCAAACGAGGGTTAATTTAGGAAAAAGAATGTTAATCGCGAATGACCAAACGAATTAATAGTTTTAGTAAAGGGATTGGTAATTAAGTAAAATAAGGGAATTCAGGTAGGATTAGACATAGGGGTAATCGAAGCTTGCAAATGAAACCGTGACCCTAGACCTCTCTCCATCGATAAAATTTAGTATTTTAATTCTTGTTATTTATTTCTTTTTATTTGTTTTCATTACAACTAAATCATTGGTTCGTCTAAACAATATATAATCTTGACTAGTTTGGTACTTGTTAATTAATCCCTGTGGATACGATAATCTTTTATACTACTTCTGCGGTAGAGTACACTTGCTCTAAGTGTGTTATTAACGCAACAACTTTCAATCTAAAGAGTAATAATATTTCTTTTTCAGTGCATTCTTACGAGTTGAGGGTATAGGCGTTGAAGAATCTTCTATTCGTATACATGAAAGTTTTCCATCCTGGTTTAAGGCTAGAGTAAGTAACCAAATCCCCAAGGCGCTGAATAATTCTTTAAAGTAAATATGAGACATAACTTATTTTTTCTATATGTGGTTTACTTAGGTTTATGAAGCAGAACCAACTCCCCAAATCCGACACTTGAGGAACTTAGCCAATGGTCCTTTTCTTGAGGTGACCGAGTGGCACACGTACCTAGTTAATGGTTACAAATTTGACACCCAATCATGGAGTGAGGAAAAAAAAACAATTAATAGTGGGGTATATGTTAAAGGTGAAACAGGAGGAGGTGAAAATGACTTCTACGGTGTGATCGAACGCATATATGAACTTGAATACCCACGGTTAGACTATGAAAAGAGAATAGTTTTGTTTTTCTGTAGATGGTTTGATCCATCTGTTAGAGGAATGAAATTGAATCCAAAATGTAATACCGTGGACATTCGAATGAATGGAAGGTATAAACTTTATGATCCGTTTATCATGGCAGAAAATGTGAGGCAGGTGTATTATGTTCCATATCCATCAACTCAGAGAGGATGGTGTGTTGCAATTAAGACAAAACCACGGGGTCACATTGAAGGCACTGATGCGGAGGATGAGGTTCCTTATCAGGTGGATGAAATTTCGGGAGTAGATGATGTGCTTGAATTTGAACCGATTGACTCCTTATGTGATGATCGACACCTAGTTGAAGAAGTTGATGAAGATGAAGAACAGAATGAAGATGAAGAACAGAATGAATATGAAGATGATGAAGAGAATGAAGATGAATAAGAGAAATATGAATTTGAACCGATTGACTCCTTATGTGATGATGACTCCTAGTTGTATATGATTAATCTTATATATGTTGTCTACTTATGTTGACTCCTTATGTTGTCTTTAAATTTATTAGAATCATTAATATATCAATATTGTTCTTTATGACTCATTATGTTGTCTTTAAATTAATATATCAATATTTTTCTTTATCACATTTTGTTTCTATTTTTTAATAGATATGGATCCAGGAGGAGGTTCTGACCCACCACCGAGACGTCCTAATAAAGGGAAGAAGACTATGACCGATGAACCTCCTAAGAGGAGGCGTAATCGTGAGGTGGAACTTAATATTGGGAATATGAGGAGCCATAATTCGTTTGTGGGCCCACCATCTACTGCCCCACAACCTTCGCCTCCATCTGGCCCTGGATGGTTTCATTTACCATCTCATGGGCATTATACGGGCGCAGCAGCTGGGTATGGCGCAGCAGCTGGGTTTGGCGCACCACCTGGGCATATAGACTCATCATCTGGACATATAGGCCCATCAGCTGGGTTATCTATGCCTACACCAGATCCCCAGGATGATATTCAGCATGATGTACATGATGTTGGTGGGGGTAATGTTGATGCTGATTCATCCACTGATGACGAGAGAGTGGAGGTGATTGTTATTAATGGTATCAGACTCAAAGTCATTTATAGTAGTGGTAACGCGTAAGTATTATATTGTTTGTTTTTTTAAAGTTAATTATGCAACGACTTATATATATTTGATAATTGTTTGATATATCTTTCAATATGCAGGCTTCTTCCTGCAAAGGTAGCTTCATCAAACATCACTCATGTCATCCGCAAACGATATTTTCAAACGTTCCATAAAAAGTGGAGCAATGTCGAAGAAGATGAAAGAAATGATTTGCTAGACTTCTTTAGGGTAAGTGTTAATTATTTTGTCATTACTTATATTGTTTGTTTAAATTTTATGTTTAATAACGTTTAATATAATACAGACCAAGGTAACTTGGGACACAGAAGACGATGACAATGTGCGGAGAATTTTTTTCAGAAGGATGGGCGCTCAAATTTCTGATTTGCTTTATAAGCTCCGTTGTAAAGATAAGAAGCCTTCCTACATGAGTGATGAGATTTGGAATGCCTTCAAGAGCCATTGGGCTTCAGAGGCTTTCAAGGAAACTGCTGCAAAAGCCAAAAATAATAGAAACTCGGAAAAGGGTGGCTCGCTTCACTGTGGTGGGTCCATCAACTAGGCTCAGCATGCTGCTAGAATGGTAAATTATTTTTCAAATCTATGTGTTTTTTTATATTATTTAATTAATTAGCAATTTTTAAAAATGTGTTTCATCTTACAGAGTAAGAAGGCAGGACGCCCTATCACTGCTCCTGAGCTGCATAGAGCCACCCATGTGAGGAAAGGCACTGGCGAGTATGTTGATGAGCGCTCCAAGATGACCCAGGTAAATATACATATTGATTTGTATTATATAATGTTCATTTGTCAAAATGGAGCGCTAATTTGTGGTTATTCAAAACAGGAGCAAATAAATGAGTTCATGACTCAGCTAACTCAGGGGAGCTGGAACCCTGATTCATTTGGCCAACTTACTCCTGAGATGAGAGATCTGGCAAACAAACATTGGGAGAAGACAGTAGGTTGGTCTAAGGGTCGCCTGTATGGTACGGGGCCCATGGCTCCATGTATGAGTCAGTCTGGGGCCGAGAGCAGCAGAAGACGGAGTCGACCAGCTTTTACTCCTGCGGAGACAGAGCATATTAGGCGGCTGGAGCAGGAGCTGCACGAGACTCGACAGGAGGTCAGGACCTCCTCTGAGGCGATGAGAAAGATGCAGCAAGATTATGAGAAGGTGACCCGAAGGCAGGAGCTGATGTTTAAGTATTTTAAGAATATGCAGCAAAATGAGCAGCAGCAAGATGAAGAGGAAGATGAGGAGGAAGCTGAGGAGTCTGATGGTGGCAGCTTTTAGTTTTGTTGATTAAATATTTTGTTATAACATTTCAGATTAAGTGTTGTTGATTCAAAATTTATGTTATTGGATAATTTTTATTTTAAACTATTTTATGTATTTTAGATTTTATTATTTATTAATAAAATAAACAGGAATAAAAAGCAGATAAAATAAAAAAAAAAATTCCATCAGGTTGAGCAGTAGCGTGGGAATTAGCGAGGGGGTTAGCGAGGGAACGTGGCCACGTGGTTGAGCAGTAGCGTAGGGGTTAGCGAGGGAACGTGGCCACGTGGTTGAGCAGTAGCGAGGGCATTAGCGAGGGAACGTGGCTGTAGCGACCGAAAAATCCGGAGGAGGGATTCTTCGTCATTCTTGAATGAAGCCGCCACCAAAGTTTTAGTTTAAGGGCAAGCATTGGAAAATCCCTATTGAGTGGATAAAAGGGTCTTGCGGACCAGATTTAGGCTCGGGAGTCGTTTATGCGTAGAGAAGGTATTAGCACCCTACGACATCCTTCCTAAGGAAGGTTACCTTTTAACTAAATGTGCAAATATTTATTAATTCAAAAATAATGTTTTTACCCTTATAATAATAATAATAATAATAATAATAATAATAATAATAATAATAATAATAATAATAATAATAATAATAATAATAATAATAATAATAATAAAAGACTCACTAAACGGTTAGTTATTTTTTTGTATTTTTTGAGAAAAATGAGATAAATGAATTTAAAGGAAAAAAAAAGGTTTTTTATTATTGCAATTGACAGAGGTCGGCCGCCCTCTGGTCCTACGTATCTCCTGGTAGAGAATCAAATCGCACGTAGTTCTTGGTAGAAAAAGTTTGTGTGTTGGAGTTTTTTTAGGTATTTTGAAATTGGGATAGACATTTGTAATGACCAATCAAGTGAAACTCAGAGTGGTCACCTCTCATAGCCCGTTCAAAAATTAAAGCTGTTATTAACGGTCAAACAAGCTAAGCTCAGAGTGACCATTAGTAACAAACCATTTTTTGTGAATAATTGTAACAAAAAAAACTAGTTTGAAAGCTTTATGATATAATAATAAAAAAAACTAAATAAATTGTAATAGAAAAAGAAGTGTAATTAACAAGGGTGTCATGTTATTAAAAATGGGGGATATGAATAGCAACGGGACCCATGACCGATCCCACGGCCAAAAAATAGGTAGAGAATGTCGCATGACAAATGGAGAAACAAATGTGAGTACATTTTGAAAAGTTTGATAATGGGCATTAGTTAGAGGATTTTTCAAAAAGCCAATAGGTAAGAAAACCATTCTTGTCGTGTAGTGCTCGGTCACATGGGGAGCTTAATTATGAGACAAAAAAATTGGTGCATTAGGGTAGTCAGGTAGTGTACCGAATTGGAATTTGGCCTGGACACATACAGCTGGTGCGCACTACTGCGTTGAAGGAAGTACTTTTGGGGGAAGACTGTGACACGTGGCGCGCTTTCGTTGGCTGGGAGAGTTTCACTCGGATTGTGCTTTTTTAGTAACGGTTGGGATTCATTTTGGGGACTAAAATTTAGATCTGAGGGTGGGAATGCTATATGGTGCAATGAGTGGGAGCCACTAGGAGATACACCTAAGGAAATTTGCCCAGCTTGCCGCAAACGCAAAATGAAAGTTCCAGATTGTACATTACAAGCCATATGCAAGTGTGAAGGTGAGAGAGAGAGCTAAAACTGAGGAGAGTGGAAAGGGATGAGCGCGAGAGAGAGGAACGACATGGGTTGAAACTCAGAAGCATCCGACGGTGAGGCGGCGAACGGTGGTCGCCGGCGACGGCGGGTTTGACCGAAAATGGTGGTGTTCATGGAGATGGTGGTGAGTTTCCTCTTTCTCTCTTTTGATATTCGGTTTTCTCTCTTCAATTTCGAATGGATACTGAATGTGTTTTAATGGGTGTGGTTGTTGTAGTGGCGATGGTTATTGTGTGGTCGCAGAAGTGGCTGTGATGGTTGTTGTGGTGGTCACGATGGAGGTAGTGGCAACTTGTGGTGGTTCGTGGCGGTGTGGCCTTGCAAGGTTTTGGTTATGGAGGTTTTGGCAACTTGTGGGTTTGTGATGGTGGTGCTCACCGGAGGGAGTGTGGTCTCTTAGTTCTCTCTTTTTCACTTAATTTTCTCTATTATTCTCTTTCTGAAACTGAAATCGTTCCCCCTTACATCTCTCACTCTAGTTTTCTTGTTATGCTATCTTGATGTGTGTGATGTTGTCTCTGTGTTGTATCTGTGTCTCCCCCTTTAATCTGATATGGTACTATGGTATTTATAGGGGATTTTTGAAATGTTGTGTGTTGTGGGGTTGTTTACAGGTTGATGCTAAATGTCAAATTGTTTGTTGGACTTGTATTGTGGTACAGTGGCGCGGGAGTGGAGCAGAGGTGTGAGAGAGCTGTTGGAGACAAGGTCACAGAGGTGTGCATAAAGTTGTTTGGCTGAAGCAAATTAGGAAAAATGCCAAGGGAACAAGAGCAATGTGGTTTTGGCTTAAGGCTAGAAATACATTCTACTACTTGCTGCAGCAACCAGCGCTTGGCACTTGTTTTTTTTTCCATTTTATCATTTCTGAAATTTTGTGTTTTATTTGTATTATTTTTTGTCTTTTTTGGGAAAAATGCCAAAGGAACAAGAAGAAGGTAACTTGGCTTGATGCTTAAAATACCACCATTATCAATAATGCAACAACAGCCTGCTGCCTTTGCCTTGCTTTATTTTTTTGAAAATTTGTCTTAAAGTTTTTGTACTATATTTTATTTACTATTTGTCTTAAAATTTGGTTATGTAATAAAAACTTTTGACTATTCAACTTAATAATTTATTTGATTTTGTATTATATTTTATTTACTTATTATTTTTTATATTTTATGATAATAAAGCAAAATTAACGAAAAAGAGTATCACAAAAACGTTGCACGACGAGCGTTGAAGACACGCGCACGCGATTGAAACGATATGTGGCACGACGAGAAATAAAAAATAGTTTTTGGATTTTTTTGATAAATTGACCGGACAAAATTAGGGTATGACAGTGGCCACGTGGTTGAGCAGTAGCGTGGGGGTTAGCGAGGGAACGTGGCCACGTGGCTGAGCAGTAGCGAGGGCATTAGCGAGGGAACGTGGCCACGTGGTTGAGCAGTAGCGTGGGAATTAGCGAGGGAACGTGGCCACGTGGCTGAGCATTAGCGAGGGAATTAGCGAGGGAGTGTGGCCACGTGGCTGAGCATTAGCGAGGGATCTAGCGAGGGACACTGCCCTCGCTAATTAGCGAGGGACCCAAATCCCTCGCTAATGGCATTTGCGAGGAGGGAATTAGCGAGGGGAATTGTCCCTCGCTAATTCCCTCGCAAATGACGTTTAGCGAGGGAATAAGGTGATTTAGCGAGGGACTTTGCCGTCGCAAATGACCTTTTTTTTGTAGTGTAAATTAAATTAATTAGGTTAACTTTCAAAATAATTAGCTTAATTATTTTGGGATGTTACATCGACCAATTAAGACATTAGAATCTGGTGCAACTCATTGGTTGGTGCCACAGGAAGAATGATTTCCTTTTCATATATGAGTTCATGCCAAATAGAAGCTTAGATTTCCATCTATATGGGGAGAAAAGCTTCTTGACATGGACATCGTCGTATAACATAGTTCTGGGTTTGGTTTCACCATTGCTTAACCTACAACATTAATGGGAGTAGTGTGTGATTCACATGGATATGTTGTTTTGGTTATCATGTACCACTTGGTTTTCCCATAATGTATATAGTTTGTTTCATGAAATTATTGATACAAATAAATTAAGCTATCCCTTTATTTAAATATATACTTCATCAAAAGTTGCATTTTTGGTACATGCAAGGCCTTCTTTTGAGGTTTGTCACTTTTTTGGATCGGAGTTGCAGTATGTAGTTGTAATCACAAAGTTGCATTCACTTTTGTGGAGTACTGGAGTTCTCATCTATTGATTCAGCTTGGTTCTATCTTTATGTTGGTTGTCAGCTTATGCTGCAAGTTTGAAGCATACACATGCCGATGCTCACACTCACGTGGCTTTTAACTTTTTTTTGGACATCTACATCAGTATCGTTGATTCGTTGTGTTTGTGACAATGTTGTTTTTCGTTCAGTCTATACCCGCAGACAACACATTAAGCATTATTCCCATCGTTGAAACTCGTAAATGCATAAAAGAATTTCGTGTTATTTTGAGGATTTCAAAACAAACGATTCATCTTATGGTTAATCATACTTATATAAACAACTCGTGCATCCAGCTACCCTGTTAATCAACAACAAGAAATAATTTTTCACGAAACTTTTTTTTTATGACAATCTAAAAAAATTCAAATATATTGACATTCAAATCAGAAATTTAGATATCTTCCCTCATATAATAAGAATTATGCGAAGCTTTATCTTTAAATCTACGCTCATTGATTTTCGTACTCTTCTTATTATCTATGAATGAATAGACTAAGTTAATTTTTAGTTGACATGATATACTATTTCAGTTTCATCAGCCCCGTGCACAGCACGGGTGAGGGACTAGTGGAGCCTAATGATCTACTTTCTATATAATCAAACAATATGCTAGCACAATTACATTTTTATAGACTTCACTAAACCGCCACGTGTCCATTTTTTGGGTCATTTTAGTCATTTTGGCACTAAAAACAAAGTCCGAACAGCTTTTTCAAACTGTAAAAAGTGACTGCCAAAAACAGACTAACTGACTGCCAAAAACAGACTGCAACAAAACAAACTGCCAAAAAAACAGACTTCAAAAACGCTAACTGCCAAAAGCACACTGGCGCGGAAACAATTGTTGCGCCTGCGGCTAATGGGGGACTGAAAATCTGTCAGCTGGCTGGCGCTAAAAGCTACCAGCGCCTAAAAGCTTAGGGAGAGAGATATAATTGCGGGCCCGCGGCGGAAAAGAGAGAGACACCATTCTTTTTTATTATTTAATTTTAATAAAATATTTTTACTACTATTTACTATAATCTATATATTAAAACAAATAAAATCAATCAATCTAACCGTTGCTTATATAAAAACAATCGATCTAACTACTAATAATTGTCAAAAACAATATTTAACCACTATCCAAAATTCCAAAATAGTTTTTGTAATGATTTAATAATTTACGAAAAATGATTAAATTATTTAAATAATCTAAAATTTACTATTTACTATAATCCTATATTAAAACTACTAAAATCAATCAATTTTTTAGATCCAAAATAAAATCAATAAATTTAACCACTAATAATTCTCACAAAATTTAACCAGTATCAAAAATTACAAAATAACTTTTTTTAATTTAATAATTTATTAATATCAATGAGATGAATAAATTGGTATTAAATCATCTGGAATAAATTGAGTAAACAAGTGGAAGCGGCAATGAGAGCGCCAACGGAAGCAACAATGAGAGCGCCAACGGAAGCGCCAACGGGAGCGACAACAAGAGAGGCAACAAGAACGCCAACGAGAGTGCATATCTTATATTAAATCTCATTTTTTTTTTCTGATTTTTACTCCGTTATTAATATTATAAGAAAATACTGATTTTTTTAAACGTTTTGCAACACATGTATTTTAATAAATTAGAAATATAGCCTTTTATCTAGTATTTTCTTTTTTCTTTTTTTTTTACAAACCTTTTTATTTTATTACATTTTACAACTTTCAACATATTTATAATTTCATACCATCGATGCACGGTATCCGCACGGGTAAAATATTAGTGGGTAGTAAAATCAAAACCTGAGTTGTGACTAGTTTATACGGACCATGATCTAAAAATCAATGCAAGTACAGCCTTAGGAATGAAATATAAGGTTAAATCTCCACTGTTAATCAAACTAATCCTCAATCAACGAAAACGCTATACGACATGTCAGCGATCCGCGTGATACAGTCCCCTCCAATAAGCATCGCTCTCTCAATCCTATATATAATTATTCGCTTAGAAATTCGTTCATCATCCCGAACTCCTTCTTTGCATACATTTCTCTTCCAACCTCACCCGGCAAACAAACCAATCGCATCAATGGCTCCTACAAAGGGTGAGAAGAAGCCAGCAGAGAAGAAACCAGCCGCCGAGAAGACTCCGGCGGAGAAGAAACCCAAGGCTGAGAAGAAGATCTCAAAGGAAGGAGGCAGCGACAAGAAGAAGAAGAGAACCAAGAAAAGCGTTGAGACATACAAGATTTACATCTTCAAGGTTTTAAAACAGGTTCACCCTGACATCGGAATCTCTAGCAAGGCCATGGGAATCATGAACAGTTTCATCAATGACATCTTTGAGAAACTCGCTCAAGAATCGTCTCGTTTGGCAAGGTACAATAAGAAACCAACCATTACCTCTCGGGAGATTCAAACCGCCGTCAGATTGGTACTTCCCGGCGAGTTGGCCAAACACGCTGTCTCTGAAGGCACCAAGGCCGTTACAAAATTCACTAGTTCTTAATTTATCTACTCTTGTTTTCCCCCTTTCCTCTGATTAGGGTTTTATTTCATCGCGTTAAATTAGGGTTTTCATTTTCCGAACTTTGTAGATGTGAATTGATTAAGTTTTAAATTGAAATGATGAGGATTATTCTGTGAGTTTCTTGTTATCCACGGCTTAACTTTCCTGAATATATTGCTCTTATGTTCTTGTGCGATTAGTTATAAAGCTTCTTTTTGCTTTTTTATTGTTTCGAAGTAATTGTAGATCCAATAAGGGGTTTTGCATCATGTGCTGGACACAAATTAAATTAGATGAGTAGAACAATGTTGTTGAGTTTGATATTGAGACTTGAATTGGAAGATTCTTTGAAAGATCCTTGGTTTCTGATGAATGTTACTAAATACCAACTGAACTCACTTAGTGCTTGAGTTACGAACCGAAATTTACTGTTTCTGTTTGTCTGATACAGAAATGATAGGGGAAGATCAAAACAATTGAGTTGCAAGCCTACTTAGATAAACTTGTTGATCTCTGTGATACTTGTTTTTTGTTGTTTTTGCTAGACATAAGAGACTCCCCATTTGGGAAGTTTAAAACTTCTGTGCATATCTTTTTACTTGTTACATTTGAATCTTTTGGGCTCGTATGCTGATCCATATATCTTTGGCCTCAAGTATTTCATGAATATGGTTGATGATAAAAGTACATATAAATGGAATTGGACCCTATGCAGTCGGATTTGGGTGTATTCGGTGTAGTTGGGACATATGTTCTATCTCTCTCATGTTCAATTCAACATAGAAGTTAAAGACATGAATCTTATAATGGACCCGAGTTTAAATTCACTTAACTTGTTTCTTCCATTAGAGGAATCCAACATGGCTACATCAAACCTCATTTACAGACACATCGATATCCTGGAGTTGTTGAGTGAAAGCACAAGCGCACACTTGTGGTTGCAAATTGGAGAATAAGATGAGGTTGATGAAAATCCTAGCTCCACCCTTGCACTTCTTTGCGGTTAACAGCTCCGGGTACTCTTTTATTTCAAGCACATTTACCAAAAAAAAAAAACTAACCTTTTTAGAATAATACTCAAAAATTAAACCCACCCTCCTGCAAATAAGGTCATTGGAGGCAAATCAGTTTTGAAGGTATATGAAAGGCCGGTGGCGACTTAGAGCAACAAACGGCATGATTAAATGCAAAGAGATTCATACAATGGACAATTTTCTTACGAGGATAAATCCATACACAATTGACAAATGTTTTTCCAATCATATTGTTTGAGTCCCTCTTATGTAGTCTCGAGGGATTGTTTCCAATCATATCATCCAAACCTTTCTTATGTAGACGTGATGGATCATTTTTAAGAATTGGCACGCTTTAGAGTATATGTATGTTTATAATAGGTTTCTGCCTCAAACTTCATTATGAAGGATCATGTTAATGATACGAAATATGGAGTTACTCGATAACTCATTTGTAGAGGTTGAACATCTTATGCTATTAAGCTCGTGTGAAGAGTTTTTCTTTGGTTTATTTTATCTATTTATATGTGAATTGTCCTGGAAGCCGAACTCGGTTTTGTAAGCTGGGTCGAGTTGTTGCCGAGGTGGTAAGTCGGATCTGCTCCAGGTGTGGCTCTGTCGCATTGTCCCGGTGAGGGGTGTGGTACCTGCACTAGAATTATAAACCTTTTACTAACTTATAATCGTAAACAAATGGAGATAAAAAATACTAGAATTATAATAGGAAACTTTAAAAACAACAACCCACTAATTATCCAAAATATTAGGATAAAATATACAACACAAGTTAT
This sequence comes from Astragalus membranaceus, assembly GCA_039519185.1. Classification (NCBI taxonomy): domain Eukaryota; kingdom Viridiplantae; phylum Streptophyta; class Magnoliopsida; order Fabales; family Fabaceae; genus Astragalus; species Astragalus membranaceus. The sequence continues at coordinate 129,418,855 of CM076854.1, forward strand.
CCAAAATGACAACAAAATATCAATAAAAATCCACTTAAACAACAACAATGATAGAAATTCACTTCATCAATAAATATATGCTATGGGTACGGGTACCTCATTACCCGGCCCCGCCCCGTTTATTGACGGGTATTTTAAATGTCCGTTTATTTTGCCCGTGGGTACCCGTTAAGGGACCCGTCCCGTGCCCATCACGGGTATTACCCGCGGGCGCGAGGTTTTTTTGCACCCCTAAGTGGACTTCATCCCGTTGTCGCCCCTAGGCTCATTATAAATAGGAGGGAACTCCTCCTCATTTGTACCTTTGTGAAATGTTTGCTCGAGCTATCCTCTCTACGGACTCTGAGATTTCCGACGAACATTTGAGTTTTCTGGTGCGCATTCAACCGCTCTGACAGATCTTCAATTATTTTTCCATTACTCGACTACTCTGGCCTACTAGGTATTTTCGACTTCTTTTCTTTTCGCTATTCTTTCTTCTTATGTTGGATGTATTTGTTTTTTATTTTAACAATAATCCTATCGTGATTGCAGTGCCATTATGCCTAATGTGGTTGTTGGTTCATGATTTGACCGATAAGTGTCTGGATGCCTAGTATATAGTTACGTCAGTCTTGGACCGTGTTGGTGAATGTCGCACGATATTCATGAAAAATGTCTAATTTGGAACAAAGTTTATCCCTTTGTCAATTTCACTAAACCAAAGGTTACTTGCGAGCCTAAGCTGCTTGTGTGATTTCCAAGGTTGCTTGACACCATGATGTGAATTGTTGTTACTAATTCACTCCAAAATAACGGATCGTTCCATAATCAAAGAGATAACTAGACAATAAAAAGACAAAAGACAATAAAAGGGAAGAAAATCGAAAAGATGGAAAGACAAGGGATGAATCTATGTGGTGAAGAGAAGCCGCATCTTTCATGGAAAGATGATAATCCTCATGTTTGGATCGCCACAAAAACCCTAAGCTCTTGATAAGATCCCAAAGATGGTTCAAGGAAGAACCCTAGAGAGAGCACTTATGCTAATTCCTCTCAAATTAAAAATATGACCAAAGGTTTTTTTACAACTTACACAACCACACCTATTTATAGGGAATAGGTCGTGGACTCACTAAAGTAATAAACATAAATCTAAAAGCCCAAATTCAAGCCCAAACCAGGCCTTACACAATTAGGCTTCTAAGAATGAGAAATAAAACGCCTAAAAATGTTTGACTTATTACAATTATAAAATTTCTATGAAATCTTAATTATAAAAGTATTTAAAGACAATGAACAATTTTAGAACATTTGCTATCATTAAGCAAATTAATCATTTAAGCTTCTAATTGTTCTTGTTCTTTAATCTTCTTTGCCATTCCTTTTGTAATTGGTCCAAGTGCCAAATCTTGAATCTCCATGCTATTTGTGTCCATAACACACCACCCAATCAAACTAATCGAATTAGTGTGGTTGCATGACACTACCTAATTCATCGTTACTTGTGCCATGACAAACCCATGGTAGGATTGGGGTTGAATAAATTTTAAAACACGAAATTGTATTCTTTATATTTTGGCATGAATTTTATTTTCCATAGATATCTAGATGGATGGCAGATTAGGAATTGAACGAATGTCACTTGACAATGTAAGTATCTATATGTATATTCCCATGTAGATTCTACATTGTCTAACGATATGGGCGCTCAATTCTTTATCTCCCCTCCAACTGCTAATGGATAATAAAATTCGTGCCAAAAGTACAATGGTATACAAATTCGTGTTTTTGAACTTCTTCAACGTCGATCATACTTCTTGGGTTTGTCTTGGAAGAAACATGAGTAAGAATGAACTTGGTCGTGTCAACTAACCACGCTAATCTAGATTGAATGTATACCATTATTCCTAAAGATGCTCGACAAGTTTAAACTTAGTCTTTAACAAGTTTAAACTTGTCCTGATGCCCGACAAGTTTCTTGTGCTCATTTTTCCATTTTCCTAAAGATGCTCTCCTTCTGATATTCTTCCCCAACATGATAAACAACTAATTCTGATTATGAAGGATCACACAGTTAGGGGTGAGAATAGGTCAGGCCGGTCTACAGAGGCCTATGGCCTACATCAGGCTCAGGCTAGGCTAGGATTTTTTCTAAATAAATAGGCTTGTGCTTATCCCACTCCCTCTCCTACTCATCACACACCCCCAAACCTAAAATATTCCAAAATTACTCTCACGTGGAACACGCATGGAAACCCCCTCACGCTGTATTATGAAATGGTACGACACATCAGTACTGAACTAGTACGGTACCAAGGTACCGGACCGGTCGAGTACTTTAGTACCGAACATGAGTTTGCCTACCTTATTTTTTCTTTAGTAATCATCTTCTTAATCCTATCTTGTCTTGTGAGACTATTCATCCATCATAACATTCTCATCTCTGTAGCACCGAGTTTACTTTCTGACGAGAAAGTTGTTGTTGATGATAATAAAGAAAGGCGATAAAAAAGAAAGTACCGTTCAAGATGCAATAAACATGAAGAGGAGGGGAAAAGGAAGTGGATGAAAATAAAGAAAATAGAAGGGATCACAAACGATCCAGAAAGCATGAATCAGATCAATCTTCACACAGAAGTTGGGACAAGGACATGGTAAGTGTAACATCCCAAAATAATTAATTTAATTATTTTGATGTTTAAACCATTTAATTATTTTATAGTGCTTGATTGATAATTTTATTAGTTGATTGTTAAATTAAATATTGATTGACGTGGGGTTTAGTTAGGAATTTTAGAAGAGAGTAAGGGTATGATGGTCATTTTACACCACCACGCCCTCACCCTCATTTAAGTGGCTTTTAAAAGAAAAGAAATAAAAAGAGAGAAAAGAGAGAGAGAGAGAGAGAGAGAGAGAGAGAGAGAGAGAGAGAGAGAGAGAGAGAGAGAGAGAGATTCGAAGAAGAGAAGAGAAAATAAAGAAAGAAGAAGAGAAGAGAAAAGAAAGACAGAAGAAGAAGAAGAGAGAACCCCACACCAAAACCTAGCTCAAATCTTCACTCCACCCCTCTTTGATTTCGATTTTATCATCATCTAAGCTGTTAGAGCTACAAAAATACCCACTTTTTCCTCTATCTCTTCATTTCAAGGTTTAAGGGTTTATGTGAGATAAATGGTGATTTGGCTGATCAAGAGTTGAGGGTTAGATTGGAAGGTTCCTAAAGGTTAAGAATTGCTCACACGGTAGATTGATGACGGATGGAAACTTGATCTTGGAGTTTGGAGATTGATGGTGCCTAGGGTTCGATTTGAGGGTTTTAGAGTTTGATTAGATTTTCATCTTTCGCGTTGATCACGGAAAAGAGAGGTGGGTTCTTTACGAATTTGTGTGTTATGTGAGGTCCTAGTTGTTCGTATGTTTCGGAAAACCATTATTTTTAATTATTTCGGGTTTTGATGTGATTTTATACGTTGAGGTTTTATGTTAAATTGATGATTGATGGTTTGAAATTGATTGTTTAAAGCGGTTATTGTGACTGTTATGGACTGTGTTTGAGTTAGGAATGGAGTGGAACGAGTAACAGAATCGAACGGAATATAAAATATACACGAAAACAAAAAAAATTTCAATGCTGTCAGAGGAGCACGACTCGTGCGTCCCATGCTGATACTCAAAAGCTGAAATTTTTGTCAAGCACGACCCGTGCGCTTTTGAGCACGACCCGTACGCAGAGTTCTATCACCGTTTTTAAAATGCGTCCAAAGCTATTCCTTTTGGTTCCAAACCTCTTCCAATCTCTTTCCCAACCTTACCTAATGATATATGAATGATAATACTTCACTTATGCTTATGATTGAGATGTAAATTGATTGACAGTTGAATTATAATTATCGTTATAAACCGTATGATTTGTACCGAGAGAGAACATACAATATTTAATGAATGAAAATGACTTGATGTCCATAATGTAAAGAACTTGGTGTTCATAATGAAAAGGACTTGATATCCATAATGTAATTAAAGAACTTGGTGTTCATAATAAAAAGGATTTGGTATCCATTTCCCAAGGATTTTGGTATTCCATAAAAAGGCATTTGGTATGCCATTGGTCGGATTTTGGGGTCTGAATTCTATGTTTCCCAAGGATTTTGGTAATCCATAAAAAGACATTTGGTAAGCCATTGGTCGGATTTTGGGGTCCGAATATCTATGTTTCTCAAGGATTTTGGTAATCCATTGGTCGGATTTTGGGGTCCGAATATCTATGTTTCCCAAGGATTTTGGTAATCCATAAAAAGGCACACTAGTGCAAAATTGACTTTAGAAAGCATAATTTAGCATCGGTTGTTTGAACAGCCGATGCTAAATGTAGACGCGGTGGCAATTTTGCAATTAAATGGAAGTTTTCAATTTAACGCCTACATTTAGTATCAGTTGTTTAAACAACCGATGTTAAAAGTGTTTGCGTCAGACATTTAGCATCGTTTGTTTATACAACCGATGTTATGGCTAACACATTTATCATCGGTTGTATAAACAACCGATGCTAAAGGTCCATTTTAAACAACCGGGTCCATTTTATTTCTAAAGTCACGCGTTCTCCTGTACTCACTCTCTGAACTCTCACTCTCGTCACTCTCGTTCTCTCACTCTCTGAACAAATCCACGCCGTCAACACTCGTCGCCTTCCTCGCCATCGCCATCGCCATCGCCATCGCCATCGCCGTTCTCGTCTCTCGTCTCTAAACTCTGAACTCTCAACTCTCGTTCTCATTCTCAGCTCTCAACTCTCGTTCCCAGCTCTTCTTTCTCCATTTACGGTAAGCTCTCTTCTTGCTCTCTTCTTTCGCAGTTATTAGTTCTCTTCTTCCTGAAACTGAAAATTCTGGATTTCGTTTGGTCTCTCGACGGGTTATCTCTGGATCTCGTTTGATTCAATTTTCGTTTCGTCAGATCCAAGCGGAAATCGCGAAGAGTCAAGCATTCCCAATAGCAATGAGTCACCTTCAATAGAGCAAAGGATATTTTCAGGAGTAGTGCATCTGCAACAGTGTGGAGCTTGTGGGTGGTGTCTATTGTTGTTCTGGTGTCGTGGGTTTTCCCCCTATCTGGTGCTGGATTGTGTTTAGGTTACGACGTGGTTGCTCCGGCGTTGGCTATCTATTTGGTGTTCTGTTTAGGTTACGACGTGGTTGAAGCAACGTGTGGCGTCTGTTTCTCCCCTTCTCCGTCTGGTGTTTTGCTTACTGGGTGCTGGTTGATGCTTCAACATGTTTTGGTTCAAGGTGTTTTGGTAGTTTAGTTGTCCTGGTGTTGCCTTTGAGCTCAACTTCTTACAAATAGGGTTTCGTGTTCTTCCCTTTTACAGATTGTCTGATTTATTCTGCCCTTTTACAGATTGTAACTCTGGAAGATATTGTTGAGGAGATTGTAGGTGAAATCTTTGACGAAAATGACCCGAAGGTAGATGCGTCTAATACTGACCACCATAGAGGACCCACATTTGGTTTGTACATTTCTCTCATCTATGCTTTAGTACATTTCAATTTTTCAGTTGATGATTCTAGCTCTTCTGTGTGAAAATGCATAGATAGTAGCATCAAACAATTACTGTCTTCTTGTTATTCCTTTTTTGTTCAGGCTTTTCAGCCCACTTGGAATTGTACCAGTAATTGCATTGGCTGGTTTTGGGTTATTTGACAGAGGCTTCCCTGTGGTATAACTATAACAATAATTCATGTTTCAATAATACAACTATACAAGTTCTTAAACTCACCTGTTGAATTTAGCATTACTATTGAATTTCTTGTCAGGTTGGACATTGCGTTGAAATTGGAATTCCTATGTTGATTCTGTTTGTAGCCGTATAGATATCCTATGTTGTTCCTTCCTTCCTTGAGCTCTCCCTTCTCATGTCTGTCTAATGGTCTACTTCATATAGATATCCCTGGCTGCTATATACTTCCTGGTAACAATCCCTGCATCTTGTCTCCAATGTGTTTCACCTTAAAACACTGTTGGAGAATTAATAATCGGTATTTCACTACTTTGTCGGTTCAAAGCGTTTAATGTCTATTACTTGCATAACGTGTCATCTTACTGATGTCCATGTCTCGTTTTATATGCATTGGCCTATGATATTTGTAGTTCTTAGGGACTAGGAATCAATAATACTCAAAGAAGATGCTTTTAAAACTTAGGCTCACTTTATGATAACTGTTTGTCCACAGGCTGGGGAGAGGCATGTTGAGATTCTTGGAAGACTTCTTTACACTGCTAAGCTGATTGCAAAGCAAGAAGGTCTTGATGATGGCTACAGGGTTGTAATTAATGATGGAAAAAATGGATGTAAGTGTTATTAAATTATCCATGCCAGCTCTTGAACTTTGATAAACCATCATTTTAATTTTGAATGATTATTCTATATCATATTGACTTTGATTTATTTTCAACAGACCAATCAGTTTATCACATTCATGTGCACCTTCTCGGTGGTAGACAATTGAACTGGCCACCTGGCTAAGATGTCAGCAACTAATAATTTGATACATGGTATTTGAACTTTGAAGCTTAGTAAGGTTGTGTTAGGTTAAAACTAAATTTCGAAGGTGTTTTATATATTCTGATTGCTGATGGCATTCCCTAATAAATCACCATTTAACCTTCCATTTTATTTGAGCATCTCTTTGTTTCCTTTCTGTTTCTTTTTTGTGACAGTTTGTGTTTTTGTTTTTATTAGACCTCAAGGAAGAAATATTGCTAGTGCTCTGAAGGTCTATCTACATCTCTCTAATTCATGATGCAACTATTTTGCATTTGAACAACTATTTTAATGTCTTTCTAAATAGAACGAGTCTTCGTAGGTTGTGGAGACGGCATTGGCGTTGCAACAACAGCAGTTCTTCATATTCCTTCTAGGGTGTTTTGCTGCAAGTGTTGATAAATTGTGTGTACTGGTAAAAAGTCAAACATACATTATTTTATAGATGGTGTTTGTGGTTACTTTAATTTATGCTCTACAGGTTGCTGCCAATTTTTATTCTCCAAATATGAATGTTGGAAATGAAAACTTCATCCCACTTCTCAAAAGGCTTGATGAATGCATCCCGTGAGTAAAAAACCACTTCCATTCTATGTTGTGCCATTGGGATGCTTAGTGTATAACATGTTAATAAGTGATTTTATCAAGAAAATGACATTTAGCATCGGTTGTTTCAAACAAGCGATGCTAAATGTCATTTTTTTTTATTAAAAATGACTTTTAGCATTGGTTATTTGGAACAACCGATGCTTAATGTATCAATAAATGACATAAAGTTTAACATAAATTTGCTTACATTTTCTGTTTAATGAAAATATTGACTTACATCAATTTTCGACATAATTAGAGGTATTTTATAAACTAAAATTTAAATTGGATGTCATATACTTTGATCAAAAAAATAGGATGTCATATAAAGATAATTCTCTAAAAGGTTTTGTTAGATCTCAAATTAGAAGTTAATCTCATTTAACTATTAGTTTTGTTAGTCTAATTACAAAGTCTACACCACTCAAATGTTGTAGGCTCTCGTAAAAAAATTGGTGAAATAGACTTTTAAATATGCTTCCAGGTCTTGTTAGGCTTTCAAAAAGGCTAGGCGAAGCCTCAAAAGTCGGCCTATTATAGGCCACAGGCCAGGCTCAGGCCAGGCTCAGGCCTAACATTTTCAATACAAGCCAGACTCAGGCCATGTAAAGCACATCTCGGCACAGGCTATTCCCACCCTTACACACAGTTCACCTAAGTTCATATGTATTTTTCTCTAAGTTCATATGTATTTTTCTCATTATAATTATGTATTGTATTGTAGATCGATATAATGTATATTATGGGAATTTTTTGCGATACACTTAGTAATTAATATTTGGCTCTACATTTTTATATCTTGCAATGTTCTTTTAATTGTGTGCATATTTTGGATTCCATCGTTATTGAATTGGGAAATAGAAAGTAAGTATAATTTATATAAAAAACACGTTTTAACGTCGGGTTTTTGTTAATAATTGGGTTTTAAAATTACTTAATTGGTGATTGTTTTAAGTGTTTAAAACGATCTTTTAACGCAAATTGTTAAAAGAATCGACGTTAAAACTCCAACTTACTACACAAGTGGAAACTGCACCGCCCTATAATTAGTATAGAAAGTCCAATTTAACTAGTGTTGCATCCCTTAACCAGTGGCAGATGCAAGTGCATCTCTTTAGGGTCACTTGCCCCCACCAATAAAAAAAACTTCTTTTTATCTATTTAGTATTTTTATTTTTGCCCCCAATAAAAAATGTGTTTGCCCCCAGTAATTTCCTCTGCATTGACTTTTGTGAAGAATGAATTGTATATTCGTATGAGAGATGAATTATTGAATACTTGTCTCGTCACATATATTGAGAGATATATTTTTGATAGTATTGACAATGAAAATGAGTAGAGGATAGCTGCAATTTGTAGAAGTATGAATATTTTTTTGGTTTTTTTTCACGTACATGAGTATGTATTTTCAAAAGTTCATAATATTTTCATTCTATGAAATATTATAAATAGTTTACTTTTTTTGCACCCATAGATGAATTTTTTTGGATCTACTGCAAGTTGCAAAATTATTTATTTCATCCCAAGACTTTGCTACAAGTTTCCAAATGAAAGAGTCTGAGTTCACTACAAAAAAAAAGAGGCAAGCGGCGGCAGGTAATGTGTGATGGTTCATTTTCAATCTCTATGTGTAGAGTTCGAGTTCCTAAGCATCACCCTGCCTTTATTAATTATACCTTTGAGAACATTACACCACAAACAATTATCTCCTTCTCTAAAAGAACAACCTATTTTCACGAATATCTTTCACATTAATTAGAATAAATAACTTTGCCAATTGAAGAATAACCATAATCCGTTCACAAAATTTATCATTAAACCTACTGGCATGAAAAACTCGTAACAAATCATGAAAACTGGAATCAATAATGATCAATCATCAGAATATCAACAATCCTAAGATTAAGAGACTACTTGAACAAAAGCTAAAAAAACAAAGCTTTACTAAGAGAGAATTGAGATGAAGGGGAATGAATTTTGTGGCCCTAGAGGCCTCTGCTTATAGTCTCATTCTACTCAATTAAGTCTCACTACATCTCCTTAAAGACCCATCAAGATAGCTTAGCAAATTTAACAAATAAAATAAGATGTTACAATAATTTTGTTTCGGACATGGAACTTTTTGATATACCGGTTTCTGGAAAAAAGTATTCTTGGTATAGTCCTGATGGTAGTTCTGTAAGCAGGCTTGACAGGTTTCTCATTTCAGAGGGTCTCTGATTGAGTTGTGGGGAATTTCAGGTCAATGGATTGGTAGCCGTGATGTCTTGGATCATTGTCCTATCTGATTACTTCCGTTTGTCAAGGGGAGTTGGCAGAGTTTTAAGGTAACTGGTAGAAAGGCTTATGTAGTAAAATAGAAACTCAAAATGCTTAAGGAGAAGTTGAAGAGTTGGAATAGAGAAATTTTTGGGAAACTAGAATTGAACATTGAAGGTTTGGTTAGGGATTTGAATGCATTGGATCTGGTTCTTAGTGAAGGGTGGGATAATGATGCGGTTATGAACAAGAAGGAAGTCTCCGCTTCTTTTTGGAAACAACTCCATTCCAAAGAAGCAATGTTATCTCAAATATCTAGAGCAAGATGGATTAAAGAGGGAGATATGAACTCCAAATATTTTCACTCGTTATTGAAGTATAGAAGAAGGAGGTGTAATGTGGTGATTGTTAGAGATAATGGAGAGGTGGAGGGGGAGGTGGAAGTCGTCAAGTCTACTATCATGAAGCATTTTAAGGAGTGTTTTACGGAGCCAAATTTGTCTCGTCCTACTCTTGCGGGGACTGACCTTCAAACAATTATCAGGTATGGATGCTGATTCCTTGATTGAACCATTTTCTGAAGATGAGATTAAGTCGGAGGTATGGAGGTGTGATGGGGATAAGATCCCGGGGCCGGATGGATTTAACCTTAGATTTATCAAGTTGTGCTGGGAGTTCTTGAAACATGATGTGGTCGAGTTCCTTAATGAGTTCCACGAGAACGCTTTTCTTCCTAAAGCTATCGTGGCATCATTCATTGTTCTCATCCCAAAAAATGATAACCCCCAAGGTTTGGGTGATTATCGTCCTAGTTGCTTGATCGGTAGCCTATACAAGATTTTGTCCAAGGTGTTAGCTAGTAGGGTGAAGAGGGTGCTTCCCAATTTTATCTCAAATTTTCAATCAACTTTTCTTAGAGGAAGGCAAATATTGGATGGTGTTGTGGTGGTTAATGAGATCATTGATTATGCAAGGAGAATGAAGGATGAATGTCTGTTGTTTAAGATTGATTTTGAAAAAGCTAATGATTCTATTTCATGGGAATTTTTGAACTACATGATGGATAGGATGGGCTTTCCTCAAAAATGGATTAGTTGGATGAAGACTTGCATTTGCTCTAGCACTATGTCGGTGTTAGTGAATGGTAGTCCAACAAATGATTTCAAAGTTCAAAGAGGTTTGAGACAAGGAGATCCTCTATCCCCTTTCTTATTTCTATAGTTTCCGAAGGATTGTCGGCGTTGGTGAACAAAGTAACGGAGGTGGGGTTTTTTCATAGCTATTCTATCAATGCAATTAGAAATTTCCTATTATGCAATTCGCCGATGACACGTTGTTGATGGGGAAAGCAACTTGGGAAAATTTGTGGTCTATCAAATATATCTTGAGAGGGTTTGAATTAGTGTCGAGGTTGAAGGTAAATTTCAATAAGAGCAAGCTTATTGATGTTTGTGAACACCCAATTTTAACCGGTACATTTTTTACTTTTTCAAAAAAATCACAAAAATATGTTTTTCGCGTATATTTGATTCCTAATCCCTCGAATAGGTCATTTTGAGTTAATTTACTAATTTTGCCCTTTTTTTTAGTGGTTAAACAAAAATTAAAAAAATATGCTAATTCAAAAAATTACAAAGTAGATTTAATTTATTTTTCATGTTACAATATCTTTAATTAAAAAACGAAAATAAAAAAATAAAATAGATAACAAATAATACAAATTACAAAAGAAAATAAAAAAATGGGAGGTGCAATAAAAAAATTATTATTACAAAAAAGGAGTGTCCATTTACATGACTTGGTCCAAGAATGCCAAAGTTACAAAAATACAAAAATAAACGAAAATACCCAAAACTGCAGCTACTTTGCAAAGGTGATTTCTCTCTCTTCAGACCTCGGTTTGACGATCCGAACGGTGAAAGTGAAGATGAATGTCTCAAGAACCTTCTGGCAAAAAACGAAAACGATCCAACGGTTAACGAATCTAGAATCACACTTGTACGGTGGCTGGTTTGAGAAAAACGGGGGTTGTTTTTTCTACTTTTGCGAAGGCAATTTCTCTCTCCTCAGACCTCATTTCGACGATCCGAACGGTAAAAGTGAAGAGGGATGTCTCACGAACCTGGTGTCGAAAAAAGACGATGATCCAACGGTTAACGAATCCGGAATCACACTGTTACAATGGCTAGTTTTAGAAAAACTAGAATGGCTTTCTCTATCTTGTTTTAGTCCCACATTGTTTGGGAGAAACAAGAACCACCTAACATTTGACTATAAAAGAGGCTGAGAGGCAAAGACTTGAGGAGGGGGAGTCATTGGCAGATTAAGTGATCTTTTGGGCTAGCCTTTGCGGTTCAGACACTAAAAGTCTGTCTTTGATTATTTTGTAATTTTTTTGAATCGGTTTTTCGGTTCTCAAAGCAGTCCGGTTCGTAGTTGACCTGGTCATACTGCTCGGTCCGGTTCGGCGTTCATCGCGTTCATCAGCTTGAGGTTAGTTTTGTATTTATTTATTTATATCTATTTGTTTATTTATTTATTTATGTACATATTTATTGATTACTTATTTATTGTTTATTTATTTTTGTATATATTTATTTATTATTGAGTTTGGTCCCTTTTCGAAAATAGGGGACTAAGCCGACTGTACAGTCGGGTTAGTCTGCTTTTTAGGTTACTAATGAACCATTACGGATCATGTCCTAAAATCCCTATTTAAAACAAACAATTTCTAAATCAAAATAAACACAAACATATTTCTTTCCATAAATCAAAAGCTCCATTTTTCGAAAATAGGGGACTAAGCCGACTGTACAGACGGGTTAGTCAGCATTCTAGGATAAATGACCCGTACGGTTCAAGAATCCTAAAATCCCTATTCAAATAAAATCAAACCAACACACATCAAATCATTTTCCAAAACTCCAAAAAACTCCATTTTTATAAAATAGGGGACTAAGTCGACTGTACAGACGGGTCAGTCAGCGTTCTAGGATGGATGAGCTGTACAACTCAATAATCCTAAAACCCCTATATTAAAAAAATACCAACCAACAAAATTTTTCAGAAAGAACTATGTGACTTTTGAGTTCCTCATTGCACCTGAGGATACGTAGGAGCGGGGCTTCCCCGTCAAGTCAAAATTAAACTTTTCTAAATTAAGTCCTATTTCTTTTCTACTATTTTATTTTTGGGTAAAACAAATAAATTCGTAATTTATATTTGCACAACCAAATTTAGGGTACCTGTCTTAGAAAGGATGTACTAGGGGTGTAGTGGAATTAAGTTTTTGCCCTTCCCTATGCATAACCGACTCCCGAATCCAACCTAGTTTACGCAGACCAATAATTTTAAGGTAGGTTTTTCTCAATTTTACCTATTTAATAAATTGGGTGGCGACTCCCTGAAATATCAATTTTTGGGCCGTCTACGTCGGGACCACGGTCACGACAGATGGCGACTCCACTGGGGACAGTGAGAGTCAAGCTTGGTATGTTTGGTTGTGCAATGATTATAAGGTACGTGTATTTGTTTACCCCTATTTACTTTCATTTATTTCTTTGGTTTCTTTTCGTATATCTTTATTTTATGCTTGATATAAACCCTAGGGTAGAAGACTATTATTTTCTGTATATGTGTTTGTTTGTTTTGCAGCTAGGGGGTATATTTAACATTTTGTTCCTACACACACTTCACTATCACACCCCTCTGCACGCACGTGAGAATAGTCCTACACCCGGATTAAAGCATACCTTAAATTAGAACGAGACCGCGTAGTGATGGCCTACTGGATGTACGTCCTGTTGGGTGGTCACGAAAGTCTCACCTAGAGTTTGGTCCCTTTTTGGGGATGCTATCACTTCTAATAGCTTGCCTATTGTCACGATTAGCATTCTTGATTGGGGTCGTTGGCTCTAGGAACTTTATTTAGGACTCTATAGAGCTACCTTTGAGAGGTTCACTTGATAGAAAAAGCCTTAGATCTATTCCCAAAGGGACCCCTCTAGGACACAAAGGAGCTTAATACTTTTGCATTCAAGCAAACACTAATACAATTTCCTTCCCATTTTTGAAAAAACCGAAAAATCATATTTTAATCCTGCAACCATATCTCCTGCATTCTTATTTTCTTTGTGTGTCATAAAAAAATATATAGACAAACTCATGTTGCATTCATTTCAAAGACTGTCGGGAAATTATAAAACCTTTTTTCTATACAAAAGAAGTGGATGAAAGTGAAAAACATGCAAGTCAGACAACCCGAATCATACTTTTCTCTTCAAATAGAAAGCTTACAATTCCCCGACACGGTGAATAAAACCATACATTCGCATATTCATTCATTCATTCATTCATTCATTCATTCATATCTTGAAAAAAAATCAGAGCAAAAGGCAAGTTTGTTCGTCAACACTCGTGCGTCTGTTTTCCCTTTTCCAAAAAAAACAACGAACAAAAATATTCAAAACCATGTCAAGCATCATGTATTCTTTCCTTTTCATGCATAGCATGACATCCTAAGAATTCCCAATATTTCATTTTTCTTTGTCTATACATAAAAATTATTGCTGCATATTGTACGAACTACATGAGTAAATTGAATTGCATTGCATTTCAAGCATTCAAGACCATGTTGTATTCTAAAAATTGTGCATACTTTCATGAGCAAATAAAAACCCAATTGTCATTCATTTATAGTCTGTTTGTTTCAAAAAAAAGTTGCATTGCAACTTTTAAAAAACTAAAATAAAAATTTGAACAAATAAAAACTAGTATTGTCATTCATCATTTTTTTTTGACAAAAAACATTGTCATTCATCATGGATCATATTCTTTTCTCTTTGAAAATTTACATGCATAGCATTAAACCCGTGCACTTTCATAGAAAAGTATCACAAAATTTCTCCATATTTCATTATAGCATGTTGTCAATATCTTAGAAGTAGACGCATCAAAGTGTATTGTCATTTGTAAATCTTTATAATAGGTTTTCTAAAATAAAGTAAAAATAAAGTAGGTGCATTCCATGTATAAAATGCATTAAAAATTGCGTTGCATCCCGGAAAAATATTGTCTACATATTGGGTGCATTTCCTTGAATAAAAAACTTGCATCGTTATCCATCATTCATCATAGTTCATGCACTTTGATAGCTTAACATCATAAAATATTCTCATATTTCATTTTTTTCTTTGCATATACATAAAATCGTTATTGCCTATTGTGCATACTTCCATGTGTAAATAAAACAAATCACATTGTCAATCCTCAATATTCATAGCATGTCTCATTTAGATAAGTACAAAAAATTGCATTTCATTTCTTGCATAAAGAAAAGAAAAAACATTACAAAACAAATGCATATTGCATCTTAGGACGTGTTTGCATACATAAAATATACCCATGCACTCCATAACATCATTTTTTTTTCTGGACACATTTTCAGTTGTCATAATTTTTCTTGAAATAAAGAATTTTAAAAGTCATTGAGTGTCCATCCACATTTTTTTCCAAGAGAAAGTTGAATTTTGTGTGCTTGCATCAATGTGGATATCAATCAAGCGTTGACTCGTGGAATCAGATCATTCTTTTGAGACTTGTTGGAAAGAGGCGTAAGGAAGTGTACTGAGTGGGAAGATATCAGGGCGCATTCAAAAGGGAAGGGAGACATAAGGTTGAGAATTAGTTCTTGAACTAAAAGCTCAAAGCAAAAGAATATGAGGAAATCACTTGCACATTTGTTTCAAATAATTCGTGAAGCAAATAAGCATCTACAAGAGGAGTTGGTTGAAGAAAAAATAGAGGAACAAAGAGATGAAGAAGAGTTTCTCGCAACTGAAAAATCTTCTCCCATTTCCAAATCCATGGTAAAATCTCCTTCTGTTCATCTCTTTCAGTTATCACGGAAGACTATGTTTAAAACTTTTTCTCGAACATTCAAAACCGGAATTTTAAATGCACCCACCATGAGAGCCATGATGCCAAAAGCTTCAAATAGATATGAACATTTTTTTGTGGATGAGTTCTTTCTTCCATTACCCTCTTTTAATGTTAAGTGGTGTTGAAATTTTTTGTGGTGAACCTCCCCCACCACCACAACCACCCAAACGCTCCCCTTTTGCATTTCTTGGGAGCTCAATTAGGCAAGGACATAATCGTTCTCCAACCGTTCAATCTACAATATTTTTCTGAGATGCAATCGCAGCCGTCCATCACAACCTCATTCTGTGTGTCCATCAAGCCTCACTACGGCTCAACACGTGGCACCGTGTAATTCGCCGGTTTCAACTCTCTCTCATCAACAACTTTTATGGAGCATTATTAACTCCTTCGGCCCATTTGAAGGAGTAATAATTTCATCATCTATTTCTCTCACATCTTCCCACGTATCACACCTGCTGCAACAATCCTCAATACAACCACACACACTCTGCGCCAGCTGTCCCCTACTCCTTCGTACCCGCATCCACTCTGCAAGCAATTAAAACGCCAGCTGTCCCCTACTCCTTCCAAATTTTTAAGCAACCCATCAATTTGCATAACAAAAGGCCTTTTATTTTGCCAAATGATTCTCTTAGTCCTTCCAAATATTTCTACGGCACATCAATATTTAGGCCACCATTAAATGCTTTCATTATTGTGACTATTAACAAAAATCTGGAACGATGGAATTGCCTGCCTATGAATTATTTTGGACTCAAAATGTGAAATTCAAAACCTTCTCTAAACAAATCCTAGTTCTGAAATGGTTCTTCTGGCCTTCATTCCAACTACCCAAAACAACATGCAATCATCAAAAGACAAATTTCCATGCAACTCGAGAGTGAGAGTGAGGGAAGAGTTGCGTAAATTTCTGGTTTGGTGTGTTTTGACAATGATGAAGGATCAAAGGTGATGAAGATAATACTTTAGATGAAGTAAAGAGTGTGTGTAGTGGAGACCAAGGACAAAATGTCGGTTTCACCATTTCTCCACCGCCTTTCCTCTTCTCTCCCTAAAACTCGAGCTCCACTCTCACTTTCCCTTTCTAGGTATTTTTCCCTCTATCTCTCTAAATGAATAAATGATGCCAAAATAGGGAGGGAACTCTTAAGTTTAATGTTCTAGCTGAATCCTTCAATAAGAATGGGCTGGATTTTAAAGGCTTGGCTGAAGAGAAGGAAATCTGGCTACTAGGTGCACCCCCATTTTCTACTATTCACAACTTAGCTCTTCTATTCACTAAATTACACAAAATGCTTAATCAAATTACCAATCCATCAAAACATTTGAAATGTCTATAAAGCATTTAAGGAACACCAATATAGTTCTAATGACTAATAATCAAATCAATTCAAATACTAACACATGTAATTTCGAATTAAGCAACTGTAATTGTTAGCAATTTGGGGGTGGTATCCAGCAGACCAGTGCGTGTGGCCCAAAAGCCTGGATGGCTTAAGGGCTTTGTTCAGTAATTTCGTTGGTAAAATTAGTAATGGACCTTATGCTTGTTTTAATTTAGTTGTTGTTGTCCTTAAGTGGCCTGTGGCCCATTTGTGTCTGATCCATTAGCTTTGGAAACCCTAAGTATTTAAGTTGTATTGCTGCCTCATTTGAGATATGAAAAATCTGAAGTTGTTTTATGTTTATTCTCTTCTCTTGCAACCCTAGATCTAATGATTTGCTTAGCGTAGTCTATCAATTGGTGCTTTCATTCTAATTCTCAATGCCCCCAAAACCTACAAACCTATCAACCAAGGACCTTGAAGATGCCATTCAAGCTTCCTATCAGCATATGGATGCAGTTTTGCATGAAAACAACCAGCAGCTTGAGCAACAGCTAGGGGAAAAACTGGGTTCTATGACTACAAGGCTGGAAAATCAGCAACATCTCATGGATTCACGATTTGAGACCCTCACAACGCTGATTAATGAAAGGTTCGATGCACAACAGCACCCTCCTTCACTAGGTACCCCTACTTCTCCATTAATACCCCCTGGTTATGAACATGCTGTTACCCAAGCTATATCTATGCCTATCCCCACAACAACACCCCAAACCCCACTGAGTCAACCCAGTGTTACCCTTGCTGGGTTTCCACCACCACCACCCTTTCCACCACCCAACCTAACTGCCACGACAGCTTACCCTATTTTTCCGCAATTTCCCCAAAATAACACACCCCCACAACAAAATATGTTTCCCCCTTTTATGCAGCCTATGTACTCTCCATAGTTTTCCCACAATACCCTTCAAACCCACTTTAGAACCCCAAAAATAGAGATGGGTATATTTGATGGCACAGATCCCTTAGAATGGTTGTTTCAAGCTGAACAGTTTTTCACATTTTATCATATTGCTCTTGAAAATCGTTTACCCATGGTTTCATTCTATATGAAAGGGGAAGCCCTTAGCTGGTTTAAGTGGATGCACCAAAACAACCAACTTGCTGATTGGCCAAACTTTTCTCGCGCTCTAGAACTGCGATTTGGTCCTTCCACCTATGAAAATCACCAGGCCCAACTTTTTAAACTTAAACAGAATGGTTCAGTTGCTGAATATCAGACTAATTTTGAAAAACTGGGCAATAGGGTCTTAGGACTACCTGCTGATGCAATTTTGAATTGTTTTATCTCTGGCTTAAACCCAGAAATCAGAAATGAAATAGTCATTCAAAGACCTCACTCAATATCCCAAGCTATTGGTTTGGCCAACCTAATTGAAACCAAAATCAAAGATGCCAAACCTAGATTTTCAAAACCCTTCTCCCAATACCCTGGTTCAACCTCAAACACAAACCAACCTACCCACAAAATAACCCAAACCACACCTACCACACAAAACAAACCTCCCACCCAAACCCCCCCAAACACAACAAAACCAAGCCAAATATCCTATTAGGCGCATTAGCCCAGCTCAAAGGGAAGAGCGTCGTGCTAAAGGCCTATGTTATAACTGTGATGAAAAGTTTATTCCGGGACATAAATGTGCTAGTGGTCGTTATCTCTTGCTCATGCTAGATGAGGATGAGAAAATTGATCCTAATGAGATACAAGATGCAGAAATTGTAAGTGGGCCAGAAGAGACATACTTTCAACTATCACCTTAAGCCCTCACAGGCTAGTTTTCCCCTAAAATACTGAAGTTCTATGGATTAATTGGAGGACTGGTTGTTATGGTTCTAGTTGACACGGGGAGCACTCATAATATACTTCAACCCAGAATTGCTGAACACTTGAAACTACCCACTTCAAAAATCCCCACATTTTCTGTCATGGTTGGAAATGGTTCCCACTTACAATGCCAAGGGTTTGTAATGACGTTTCTATTAACCTACAGAACCAATCATTCTGTTTGACATTTCACTTACTCCCAATTGAAGGTGCTGATGTAGTCCTGGGTATGGAGTGGCTTAGAACCTTGGGCCCCATTCAGGCTGATTTCTCTGTTCCCTCAATTACCTTCCAACATAATAATGAGTCTGTTGAGGATTTCGGCAAGTGTACCGAATCGTTCAAGTAATAAAAACCGGTAAGACCGGGTAATCGTCCTCGAGGATCGAATTTAATCTACCAACACGTTAACAACAGCTAAAAAAACCAAATGGAAATAACTTGAAAAGGGTATGATTGCGTTACCAACGCTAATTTAAAACAGTTAAATATTTTTGGTGTTTTCAACGAGAGAAAACGGAAATGCTTAGGAGAAAATATGGATGAGAAGGCGCTAGGGATGAATGCCTTTCGATTTCACACTATTGTCACTGATTTATTTTCAAAAGATAATCTCTCTCTCATTTGCTATCGAATCCACAATTCTAACCAAGCCCTAATCCCTTAGGTGACTAGTCCTTTGTTGATTCATAAAAGCCATAATTCCTTAGGCGCATCTACTAACAACAAGCATTAACAACGAGGATTCGCAACATACATCAATTCGAAGAATATTCCTAAGCTACGAATTGAAGGAATTGAAATTCAAACATTCCAATAATAAAATTCCCATTTGATCATTGAATAAAGATTTGTTCTATAATTTTCCAATCATAGAAATGTTAAGCACTGAAATTCAATTCACAAATGAAGAGAGAAAACATTAAGAACATTAACTTAAACCAGCAACAATAGTTGTACATCAAAATTCATCCATCCCTAACATTAGGGTTTAGTTACACATGATCAAAGAGAAAAGGGATTTTTACACATAGGAGATGATGAAGAACGCATGTGAATCTTCAATCCTTGTTCCCAAGTCTCGAATCTTCAACTCCAATCGCAAGGGATCAGCTCTCACGCGTGCTAGGGTTCCAAAATAGTGCAAAAGTCCTTTCAAAACGCGTCCTGGTCATAATTTAACGCGCATTCTGGAGTTTCGCGCGCCAGTTGCGCGCGGCGCGTCACTTACGCGCGAGAAGGAGCTCGCTTGCTTGTGAAATTGCGCGCCACTTGCGCGCCACGCGCCAGTGGCGCGCCATTTGGCTGAGGCCTTTGTCAGTTTGCGCGTTGCAGCGCCACCTGCGCGCCAGTTGTGCGCATTTTGGCTGAAAGCTCCTAGATTTTGCGCCCTTGAGTCCATTTGCCTGCACTGCTTCGTTCTTCATTTCCACCTAGTCCCTGGGCACAAAAACACGACAAAACCCAGCATAAACACTGCATAGCAAAACAATTTCGAATAGCACAAATTGATACTTTTCATCACACTTTTAACCATTTCCACTTAAAAACTCTCTTTAAACCAATGAAACCCATCATGTGATGCGGGTTCATCAGAGTCCATCACACTAAAAGGGGAACCTAAATCCACCCCAACCCAAACTACCTACCACCAGCTTTGCCATCTATTACACACTAACTCAATTGCTTCACTTCACCTCCTAAGCTTCGAATCCAACGAAAGCAACATGAGCCCACACAAAACAACCAACAACCCAATTGACTCTATATCACACACCCTACCACCTGAGATCAATTTCATCCTACAAAATTACCCAACTGTCTTCCAAGAACCACACGACCTACCACCCCCTAGACCTCATGACCACCATATCCCACTACTCCCAAACACACCCCCCATCAATGTCAAACCATACCGTTACCCTCACTCACAAAAAGAAGCCATGACCTCCCTAATCGACGACATGTTACAAGAAGGTACTATTGTCCCCAGTAATAGCCCTTACTCCTCCCCTGTTTTATTGGTTAAGAAAAAAGATGGAACCTGGAGGTTTTGTATTGACTACAGAGCACTTAATGCAGTCACTGTTAAGGACAGATTTCCAATACCCACAATTGATGAGCTTCTTGACGAGCTCGGCTCTGCTAAAATATTCACCAAGATAGACCTACGCTCAGGTTATCACCAAATTCGGGTTGCACCAGAAGATACTCATAAAATATTCACCAAGATAGACCCTTTGGGCTGTCTAACGCTCCGTCCACATTTCAATCAGCAATGAACGATTTACTACGAGCCTTCCTACGATAGTTTGTTCTGGTTTTCTTTGATGACATTTTAATCTACAGCCGCTGTTTGTCTGATCATTTACTTCATTTAAGACTTGTTTTAGATTTACTTCAGACCCATCATTTTGTTGCAAAATTATCTAAGTGTGTATTTACAATTGATATTGTTCATTACCTAGGCCATGTTATTTCTGTTGATGGTGTATCCCCAGATCCAGATAAAGTTCAAGCTATCCTTGATTGGCCAAAGCCACGTTCACTCACGACACTCAGGGGATTTTTAGGCCTCACCGGATTCTATAGACGATTTGTGCGTCACTACGCCTCTCTCGCCGCTCCTCTCACCGATTTGTTGCGTTCCACTAAGTTTACATGGAGTACAGATGCCGAGATGGCTTTTACAGAGCTTAAACAGAAAATTACAACAGTGCCAGTGCTTGCTCTCCTTGATTTTACCAAAGTATTTGTGGTTGAAACAGATGCATCTGCTGTTGCCATCAGTGCCGTTCTCTCCCAAGATGGTCACCCCTTAGCCTTCTTCGGCAAAAAGATGTGTCCTCGGATGCAAACAGTGTATGTGCGTGAAATGTATGCAGTCACTGAATCAATAAAAAAGTGGCGTCAGTACCTCTTAGGAAGGCATTTTCACCTTTACACAGATCAGAAGAGCCTTAAAAGCCTCCTTGTTCAGAAAATACAGACGCCAGAACAACAGAAGTGGGAATTCAAGTTACAAGGCTTTAGTTTTGACATTTACTACAAACCTGGCAAGTCTAATCAGGTTGCGGACGCACTTAGCCGCAAATTTTCTGAGGATGCAAGGTTTCTCTCTGCGATCTCCTCTCCAGTCCCCACTATCATTGCTCAACTCAAAAGGTACTACAAGACAGATGAAAAACGACAGGAATTAGTTCAACAGTGTACATCAGAAACAGACATGAAGAATGATTACAGTCTCTCAAATGACCTGATCTATTTCAAGGGCAAACTTTTCGTACCTGACTCGGTAGATCTACGGAAAGCTCTTCTACATGAATACCATAGCATCCCGGTAGCCGGTCATTCAGGTGTTAAACCCACTTTGGCAAGACTCTCTGCTTCTTTTTCATGGCCAGGAATTCACAGAGATGTTAAACTCTTCATCAAGCACTGCACTACTTGCCAACAGAACAAATACCTACCACAAAAAAACAAGGGTTACTTCAAGCATTGGCATCACCAAATTAGGTTTGGGAAGAACTTACAATGGATTTCATAACTCACCTTCCAAACTCTTTTGGGCACACTGCAATCTGGGTGATCTGTGACTTGCTTACCAAGTATGTGCACTTCATAGGACTTCCAACAAAATACACTGTTGTAGATCTGGCCACGAGATTCTCAGTAGAGATCTGTAGACTTCATGGAGTTCCTAAATCCATCATATCTGACAGAGATCCCTTGTTCCTAAGCACTTTCTAGAAAGAACTCTTTCGCGTACATGGCACCATACTAAAGTACAGCACCGCTTATCACCCAGAGACCGATGGTCAAACTGAGGTCGTCAACCGCTCCTTGGAGACGTACCTTTGTTGTTTCACCAGTGATCACCCTCGTAAGTGGTTCAAGTTCCCGCATCTTGCAGAGTACTGGCACAAATCCTCCTTTCATTCATCCATCCAGATGTCTCCTTTCCAGGCTCTCTACGGCCGACCACCACCGACAGTTCCAGATTACGTTACAGGTGCAACTGATCTCGACAACTTGGAATCCACTCTGCAACAGAAACAAGAGATACTGAGAGAGCTGAAAGAGAACTTAAAGAGAAGTAGATAAAGAATGGTGGAACAAGCTAATAAGAAAAGGCGGGACTATACCTTCAATATTGGAGATCTGGTTCTACTCCGTTTGCAACCATACCGCCGACAAACAGTCCACCGCCGCACTTCACAAAAGCTTTCGAAGAGGTATTTCGGTCCATTTAAAGTGCTCAGCCGTGTTGGAACGGTGGCTTATAAGCTTGATCTTCCTGATGATGTACGGATCCACCCTGTGTTCCATGTTTCCCAGTTGAGAGCCTACTATGGCAGCGACCCAACTCCTCATTTTGTCCCTATCCCAGAGGATATGGGTATCCATGATTTTACCACTGAAGAGGAAGAGAGCCCCATTTCGCTAGATTTCGAGAAATCTAAACTTGAACATCTAGATTTGGTTGCAGGAACTGGGCAAGAGAAAGCCAATGAGTTATTTGAAAGTACAGAGAAAGAGAAGCCAAATGAGAGTACAACGAAAAAGAACAGTGAATAGATATTAAGTACTGAGCTTTTAGACTTCTCAACGGCGCATAAATCATGACCATTGCCTTCTCATTCGAAATCAGGCCCGTTGATTCACATTGGATCCCATCAAGAAGGTTTAAATGGCGCAGCACAGCACTCAAAACACGCTAAGCCTTCTGCACCGTGCGATCTCGCCCTTGATACGCGCAATTACCCTCAGCCGTTAGATCAGGCGCATCATTCCAAGGCTGCCACCTCGCTGACCCACGCGCCTGGCACCGCGTAGACCACTCCTGTTCTTTCTGAACCACGCGCGCCTGCTACCTCACCTCGGGACAACGCGCCCTTTTTCCCTCCGTTGGATCCCAACGTCACTCTGCCAAACCCATCTGAGCCGTTGATGGAAGATTCAGATTTCAAAGGAAAGTTAACTACAGCAAATACCTCCTCTTACCCGTTGGACCCACCTCTTCCCTCCGCAACATCTCTCTCTCTCCCAAGCCTGCCGACGCGTTGAACCCACTCCCAGCCACTTCCGTTCAGCCACGTGGCGTTCAGTAATACTCAAAGGTATTACACTTTAAGACAACATTAAGACAACATTAAAATCTTCTGTGAAACACTAAAGACCTTGTAACTGATTATGCACTATGTGTATAACTATTCTCTTCTCTTGCAACCCTAGATCTAGTGATTATCTTAGCGTAGTCTATCAGTAATACTCAAAGGTATTACAGTTTAAGACAACATTAAAATCTTTTGTGAAACACTAAAGACCTTGTAAGTGATTATGCACTATGTGTTAGGTTGAAAATCTCCTCTACAATTAGAAGCAAATGATTTTAATCTCAGTTTGTTCAATAAATAAATGAGAACTTTTTTTTTGACAAAAATAAATGAGAACTTGATGAGTGGAAATTCAAGGCTTTGCAATGGAGATAAATTCAAGCTTATGTTATATGTACATTTTCTTCATCATTATTCTAGTTTTAGGATTGCCAAAGGCACAAGCATTCCAATAAAGCACTTTTATTGAGAATTTTTTTAAGGCCCGCTTAAGTCCTAGTATGGTTTTTTTTATAGGCAATGTTAGTGAGGACTCATTTGGTGCACTTCTTCGGTATCTCTTAGCTCGCCAACTGAGCTACCTTCTTGGGATTAAGCCCTAGTATGGTAATATGTAATAGTTAGATTGAATAAGCTTAGTATATCCTTTTCTCTCAATTTATTCTTCTATGATTTTTAAAGAACACTTTGGAATGCATAACTTTTGTTGTTTTCAAGACTTGAGGTGTCATCGTCCTCTTCATCATTAATAGGTCTGTCTCTCCCAAAAAAATAAATTCATAATATCCTTCGTCGAAGAGATTAGTCCACTACAAGAAATTTGACCTTTACCCACGGACAAAAACCGTCACTAAATGTCAAACGTCCGTGGGTAAAAGTGACTTTAACCTCTCCCCACGGCCACTTTTCCCGTAGAGAACGTAAGACATCTAACCACGGTTTTTCGTCTGTGGGTAAAGGTTTTTCCTACGCCCAAATACATTTACCTACGGTTTCTGACTGTCACTATATCCTCCACCAGTATATCTAATTCTAACTTCTACCTACGGTTCTGACCGTCACTAAAAGTGATTTTTTTGATTTTTTTTTTAAAAAATAAAAGTGGCTTATTTTTGCTGAATAATTTTTTTATTTATTAAAGAAATTGAAAAACAAGAAAAGTAAAAGTACCCTTGAGCTTTAAAGTAAAATTGATAGATATAAATTTGGCTAGGCCATATGTACTCAACAAAGCCAGGGAGACATACATAATAAGCAAAGTTGTATCTAAATCTGAATCTCTCAAAAAAAGCTATATGTGTCCATCATCACATTCCACAAAGGCAGGGAGGCATACATTAAAACTTTGGCTAAATTTCACCTAAAACAGTACGAACAAAAGTTCAATAATAATGTTCAAAATATGTTGTTTGCTGCTGTCGGTTGCTGCTGTCGGGGCCCTAGGTCACTTAATTGGAATCAGTAGTCAAATCGGTTGCTGCTGTCGGGGCCGGAGCAGGTGTAGATACCTAGAAAGATAAATGTATTTGCAGAAAATGAGCACTTAATATTTGCAGAAAACAATGATGACGTGCTCAAAGGTGTGGTTGCAATAAATGGAAATTTGGAACTGGGAAAGAAGAAATGAAAATGACAACAATTAAACAACAATAAGAGTGAACTAACTGATTAACTGGAAAAACTGATTTATGTTTCTGTTTAATTTTTGGCTTCCATGCATCATCATACTGTAAGAGTGAACTAACTGATTAACTGGAAAAACTGATTTATTCAATTCTCTTGTGAATCCTTTTTTACAACTGATATTTGTTAGCTTGCAACTAACAGGGAAACTAATGCAACACTAACTGGACCTCATTCTGGGCTAGATTAATATTAGGCCCATTAACAACAATAAGACTTTGCTTACACTAATCCATACCTCTTGAGCCACAGCTTGTAAAATTGTATTAACTTGTGGATCTTCAGCAAAGCGCACTTGAAGAATCGCAACGAGATCTCCTACCAAACTTTCTAATTTTTTGACTCTGCGATCCCCATTAGACTTTGAACTTCCACGTTGTGGAAGCTTACCAAGACAGTGTACACGTCCTCTTCTTTCGCGGCCCTTCACTTTTGAATAGATGTCATTCTTCCAATTTGTACATTCTTGAGTGGCTAGAGCATTTCCAGAACTTGCTTCCAATTCCATGTGCTTCTTAAGTTCATCCTACATGAAATAAACATAGACAAACTGTTAAGAAGACATATTTTGTTAGATCCTAACTTATTAAGAAGCTTTAGCAGCTGTAGAGAATGAGTGAAAATAAACATATATACTAGCAATAACATATATAAAACAGAACAGATACAAAAATTGACGCTAGCAGAACAGATACAGAACAGAACAGATACATAACAGAACAGATACAGAACAGAACAGATACAAAAATTATAAAACAGATAACTAAACAATGACATGAAATTCTTACAATCACGCTAGCAGCTTTTTCAGTAACGATACTCCCATCTTTTCGAGTTCAAGTATCAATATATATTTGAGCTCGTGAAGGTTGCACTCCTTCGGCCTCTATTGTCTAACATTAATAATAAGATTGTTAACCAACTTATTTATATTTAGCAAATAATTAAAAATAATACTAGTGACACGGTAAGCAAACCATTTCATTAATTAGCCTCGGAAGATTCTTTGATCCCATGCAATGTAAATCTTCATATTTTGAGCGATTCCTCTTGTTAGTGCGACTTATTTCCTATAACAAATGAATTCAATTGTCAAGAATGAAAATAAGACTTAAACTACATAATTGTTAATATTAACTAAAGTTTAATGACATTGTACATATACCTGTGATTTTTCGGAACACCAATAATGTACCAATTCACGATATTGAGAAGGAAGAACCCTTGTGTCAGGAACGCTAGAAGCCATTTCCTCTTCAGTCTTACTTTCGTCATACCCCTTTGATTTCAAATCGTGCTTAAATTGCTTCCACTTTTCATTCATCTCATTCTTTAATACTTTCTTTGTTTCCTCAGTCAGTTTAGGAACAAATTCAAACTTACTCTATCATAGAAATCATGAGCAAGAATAAATTATTAATAACTTGTGAAGTTAGACATATTATAAATTAAAAATAACTTGTGAAGTTAAATATAACTTGTGATCTTATATAATACCTGAATCAAATCAAACATATTATTAATGTAAGACTCGGGCATGTCTTTCCAAGAAAGATAGTTGATATGAGCACATTGATGTCTCCTAACCAAGCTCCCTATTGCATTCAATAGGGTCTTTCCTTCCCAACCTATGGGATTGCCAAAACCATCTGTTTCAACACATACAAGTTCTCCATCTGGCATGTCCCACACATCTAACATATGTGTGTAACCTCTAGTCTTTTTTTTTACCTAAATTGTGTATCGATGTCAATTGTTAAAACATGAATCTATTTTGATAATTTCAAATGTAAATGACTGAGATAATAAGAAAGTCCATTCTAATTTCATTCATCAAAACAGTACCAGCATTAGAGCTTTCATTTGATTGCACTTGATTATCCCGAACTTCATTTGATTGCACTCGACTATCCCGAACAGTAATCAACTTTCTACGCCTCCCCATGTTGAGTTGCTGCAATTAATGAAGGCAATGTTAGTTCAACAAATCTATACCAAGTCAAAAGTACCCAAAACTATCCATGTTTAGAATCAAATCATCCAGATCAAACAGATTCAACTTCTAGAAGTTATCTTTTGCTCCCTGACAACAAAAATTAGTAAATGAATATGTTTCGCATTCCAATTGCATCTGTTAACAACAACATTCAAACGTATACACTCTTTAGTAAATGAATATGTTTCGCATTCCAATTGCATCTGTAAACAGGAGTGCTGATAATACATAGAAATTTTCAGTTCAACAACAATTGAAATTTTCAGTTCAACAACATTTTCTAAAGTCTGGAATACATAGAAACAGGAGTGCTGATAATATTTCTGAAGTCTGGAATACATATCTCCACTAATAATATTTCTAAAGACTGGATAACTTGATGCAGAAAAAGGAGTGCTGATAACTTGATGCAGAAAAAGGAGTGCTGATAACTTGGTTCTGTTCTCTAGGAATTATGTTGCCTCTTCGCCATCATCCTCTGAATCACCAGCCTCATTGTTTTGGAAAATTTCATCCATATTAATTGCAACTTCAATGATATCATCATTAACATCACATTCTGGCCTAATCAAATCATTGCCATTTATCTCTTGTATGACTTGTTCACTTCCTTTATCTATGTCAATGGATTGATCATCACCCATATCATATACATCTCTAACTTTAGCATGCACAACAACAAGCCAATCACTTTGTCTTTTATTCTCCACATAGAACACTTTCTTGGCTTGGGATGCAAAAATAAACGGGTCATCACATATATTATTCCCCGTGTGTTGCAAATAATTGAAATTTATTAATGTCATGCCCATATTATCAATTTTACAACCCCTATTTATGTCAACCCAATCACACTTGAAAAGTACTACTTTGCATTTGCCCGAGTAATCCAATTGAATTATATCTGTCAATGCACCATAGTAATTGATCTCCCCTTCCTTAGGGTGTTTATCTCTTGAACTAGCATAACTTCTTGCCTTAACAGTAACAACAATGCCACTGTTTTGAGTCTTTAAGCACCTTTCGCGCTTTTTCGTATGAAATCTAACTCCATTAACAACATAGCCACTATATTTTTTCACTATTTCTATCGGGCCACGTGCTAACCATTTCATTTCATCATTGACTACAACACTCCCCTGCTCTTCCAATCGTGCAACCTATCAAATTATTATTTTAAATGATTACAAAACATGAATGATTATGAAATTCAATATTGGTGATGGATGGTTCTTAACACTTACTCGTTCACGAAACCAATCAGGAAATGTTTCACTATGAACTCTGTCAATCTCATATGGAGATAGCCGACGGTTTTTTCTCCTAATGAGGTCCATGTGTTCTCTATGAAAGGTATCAAACCAACTTTAGAGAGATGTTAAACTTTAAAATTAGCAGAAATGTACCAAATCAGATATCAATAATTTTTCTTACCTCTTGAAGCACTCAATATCATTTCTATTAAAAAGCACATATCTATGTGCTTGTTGCAATGTTTTCTTATCAAGAGAAACTCGAGAAACTCTCTTTCTTTTCTTCACATTGAACCCAACTTGGCTTTTTCTACCCAATGGCCTGCCTCTGGGATTTAAGATACTTGCATTGCTTACAAAAGAAGAATCATCATTTCGACTTGATCGGTTAAAATGGGTTTCAACCCCGGAAAGATAACGCGAACAAAATATCAAGCATTCATGAGCTAAATATCCCTCTGCAATAGACCCTTCTGGATGTGCTCGATTACGAACAAATGACTTTAGAGTACAAAGGAACCTAAAAAAAGGATTTTAGGTTAGAAATTAATATAATGTTGTTTTCCTTTACAAACTAGATGTTACTAGATAATACCTCTCAATAGGATACATCCATCGATAATGAACTGGACCTGCAACTTTTGCCTCATGTGCCAAATGTATTACCAAATGTACCATTATAGTGAAAAAGGAAGGAGGGAAAATCTTTTCTAATTGGCACAATGTGTTGGCTATTCGATACTCCAAGAGCTCCAGAAAATGTTTATTAAGCACCTTACCACACAAGTCTTTGAAGAAATGACAAAGATCACCAATAACCAAACTCACTTTGTCAGGCAAACAACCTTTCATAGCTATACAGAGAAACTCTTGCATCAAAAGATGGCAATCATAGCTTTTGAGACCAAATATCTTGCGTTGCTTCACTTGGACACATCTTGAAATACTAGACACGTATTCATCTGATGCTTTTATTGTTTTAAGCACTTCCAAAAATGCTTCTTTCTCATTTGATGTCATTTGATAACAAGCTCTAGGCAAATACTTTTTACCTGTACTAAGATGCATCTTTGGGTGTAGTTGGCTTCTTATGTTCAGATCTACAAGGTCATAACGTGCCTTATCATTATCCTTTGATTTTCCTTCTAAATGCAATAATGTTCCAATAATGTTATCGCAAACATTTTTTTCAATGTGCATCACGTCAAGATTATGACGAAGAACATTATGTTTCCAATAAGGCAATGTGAACAAAATGCTTTTCTTTTTCCATGGTGACAAACTCCCATTTCCATGATTTTCTAGTTGTCTCAAAGCCATAGTTCCATTTTGTAGCTCGGGATGGGCTCTAAACTCTTGGGTTCCATCAAAATCTCGTCTATTGTATCTCCATCTATGGTCCGGCTCTAACCAACGACGATGACACATGTAACAAAACTTCCTACTATAACGCAACCACTTAGAGGCGGTTTCAAAACCACAACATGGACAGGCAAGTTTACCTTTAGTACTCCAACCAGACAAATTTGCATATGCAGGGAAATCATTAATTGTCCACATTATCGCAGCACGCATTTGGAATGTCTCTTTTTTGCATGCATCAAAATCCCTCCAATACAATATGCAGTCTGATGGACAAGCATGAAGTTTTTCGTATGATAAACCCAACCCCGAAATAATCTTCTTTGCATCATAAAACGATTTCGGCAAAGTATTTTCCTCTGGAAATGCTTCACTTAACAACTCTAACAACATTGAAAAACTTTTTTCAGTCCACCCATTTAGACATTTTAAGTGGTACAAATGTATGATGAAGGATAGTTTCGTGAACTTCTTGCAACCAGGATAGAGACTTTGTTCTGCCTCCTTTAACAACTGACATAACTTGTCTGGATTATTACCTTCATTAGATTGTGTCACATTGTGGCCATGATTAGCGCTAGGATCCTCATCCTCCAAACTTACATTTGTATCATCACTATCATGAGTAGTATGCATTGCAAATGCATCATGAATCATTGAATCCATGTCATGATCAAACTCCCTTTCTACATGAGACATGCTTATAGTCTTAGAATAGCTAGCTTCTTCACCATGAAAAATCCAATTAATATATCCTCTTAAAAACCCATGATTGATTATGTGCTCATAACAATTCATGTGAGTACACTTATTGCAATTGACACATTTGGTGCATGGACATAAAATTTTTCCATCTATAGATGAGTTTGTAAATGCAAATTGAAGAAAACTTAAAACCCCTCTAATGTACTTCTCTTTATTCACCGTGCTATCCGATATCCAACTCTTAACCATTTTATATACTAAACTGAAAAATAAAATGAATGAGTAGACTGAGAACAGATTGGTTAAATGAACAGAATGTTTTGCATATGGTTCATCTTGATCATTCAACTCATACCAATCAGTATTAATACAAATTTCTAAACAGAATAAAACAGAGCAAACCTAATCGAAACAGAATAGCAATCAGTATTAATACAATCGAAACAGAATAAAACTACCTAACAACATGCATACAAATTGAATTCTGAGAGCTGTAGAAATACAAATCGAAACAGAGCAAACATAACCACCAACTGAGAGCAGTGTACTAACCTCTAGAACCGGACCTTCAAATCAACTTCTGAATCTGAAATTAAAGAAGAAAGAGAAGAGGGAGATAAATTAGGGTTCCCAATCTGAAATTGAAAACGAAAATGAAAGCAAAACAAACGAAAATTAAAGAACACGAAAATGAAACTAGGGTTCACCTTCACAAAGAGGAAGCCATGGGAGAGAGAAGCAGGGAATCGCAGAGAAACTGAGAGAGCGAGAGTGAGAACCTGAGATCGATTGAAGAGAGCGAGAGTGAGATTCTGAGAGAGCGAGAGTGAGAACCTGAGAGCGAGAGACAACCTGAGAGCGAGAGAGAACCTGACAGCGAGAGAGCGAGAGTGAGAACGAGCTTCGCGAGAGTGAGTTTCCCTGCGAGAGCAAGAGCGAGAGCGAGCTTCGCGAGCTTCGCGAGAGTGATGAGCTTCTGAGCGAGTGAGTGAGTTTTGTTATTATTATTATTATTATTTGTTTTAATTAGAAACAAGCTTTTACCGACGGAAACTTAAAAAATAGTGCCGTGGGTAGAACTTGTAAAAATACTACCGTGGGCATAGGGCATTTTCTTTGTAGTGGTCCCATTAATTAGTGAGGGATATGTGTAAACGGATATCTGTTTTAAGCATTGAGAAGAATTGTAAATTTATGAATTTACATGTTATATACATATTAATTAATTTTAATATTAATTAATATGTTTTTAGCAATGTTTTCAAAATAATATAACACCTCTACAATTTAAGCAGATTAAAAAAATTCACCTAATTTTTTTAAACTAATTTTAAAAAATATTTAATTATTTAAAAATATACTTTATTTTTTATTAAATAATTAGTAATTTTTAATCATTATTAATTATATATATTTAATAATTCAATTAATTAATTATATATACTTTTTAAATTTTTTTATACGTTTTATATTAATTAATTTATATATATATATATGTGTATATATATATATATATATATATATATATATATTAATATGTTTTTATCTTTGTTTTCAAAATAATATAACCCATTTTTAAAAACCGGCTCGGCCCGGCCGGCCGGACCAGTCGAACCGGGAACCAGGGGGTAACCGAGCCTGTCAACCGTATGGATCGGATATGCAGCAAACCGGTGAAAACCGGTGTGACTCGGTCGTGTTTTGCAAAAACCGGTGAACCGGCGACCCGGGATGACCCGGACCGGGTTGTGAATTTTAGTTTTTTATTTATTTATCAAAACGACGTCGTTTAATCGGTTTCTTTTGCTCTATTTCATCTCTTTCTTTTCCATTATTGCATTATTAGCAAAAACAAGCATCATATTTGTTGAGTACATATTAATTTGTGTGGTCTAAAATACATTAATATTATGTATGATTAAATTAAAAAATATTAATAAATTAAGATATTAATTTTTATATTTTAGTAGATATAAAATAAGCATAGTTATTAATTTTACAGGTACAAAATTTATATTATATACTATATAGGTCTTGAAAATTCGCGAAATAGAGACCGGGTCCGAGTCATGCGGTCCCGATTTTGGTCATGCGGTTCAACTGTCGACCCCTCGGTCCGACCCTTGACCCAGTGACCCGGTACCTCCACCGAGTCGGTCACCGGTCCGAGTTTTAAATCACTGAATATAACACGTCTTAGGGAATTTTAGCAGTTTTATACCCAATGTTTTTTCACTTGCTAGCCAAAGGGATACTTCCCATTAAAAATGACTTCATAAAATGTAGTTTTGTTTGTCTGCGGGGCTTGAGATCAAATGGAGGAAACTGGGACACCTCGAGTTTTGTAACATCCTAAATTTTAGACGTCATAAAGTTTAGTATATTACACTTTGTAATTAATCAGAGATACACAGCCTTAGGCATATTTAATTATTTTGATTTTTTTTTAAAACTGATTTTTGAATTCGTTTATTTAAGTCAAAAAATTAATATTATTAATTTTATAATATTTATATTTATTATTTAAATATTTACTAATTAGATGAGAATTGAATAATAATTCAAAATGATAAAATATCCATAATATCCATCCAACAAATTGAAATTAAAATATCTACAAAATACAACTAAAACTGCTACTCGTCATAGTAGCTTCTGCTGTTGCTGGGCCGTCAAAGTAGAGATTAAAATCAATGTTGGACTCTGTGTTGGGCTCGGGTGGCTGGGGCTGCTGCTGGGGCTACTGGGGCTGGAGTTGAGAGTTGAAACCAGAGTACAGCTGACCATATGTGCTCTGGAAGGAAGGCGGGAAGACACCAGGGTACTGTTGAAAAGCACCGCCGTAAGGCTGCATTTGCTGGTACGGTGGATAAAATGATGACGATGGCATAGATGGCCTCGGGTGTTGAGACATATTATCCATCACTTACCTCCAGCGCTCAGCATTCAACCTCTGTTGCTCCCGCATCTGCTCTTCATTCAACCTCTGCTGCTCCCGCATCTGCGCTAATTTCTGTTCATATTTGGCCCGTCGCTCGTCCATCTCACGATGTGCATCGCTTAATTTTTGCGTCAATAGCTGAACATCGTTTAATTCTGAAGGAGTGAGAACATGAGAGCGACCAGTACTTCTTTATGAGGAAGATGATGGCCTCAGATTCAGAATAATGGAATTTTGGAAAGCAGATGGGCCCATACCACCAGCTCCCACTAAACGACCACTTTTTGATGGCCCAACAGATTGTTACCAAGCATAATAAGCCGCTCGATTCTCCTCAGCGAGATCAAACTCAGTGCTGCCACTACTCAGTTGAGTTTCACGGTACCCGATCTGCCAATCAGAGAAATGTTCCTGAAAGTAACAACCAAGAAATGAATAACTATTAGTATGTAATATATAATATAATATAATATAATAAAACAATATTTAAATAATAAACGTTATTTACCTGAATATTCCTCGATCGGTCATCGAGATACTCGCCCGTCCCCTCTCGCACATGAAGGTGGCGGTGTAACTCAGACAAAGTAACTGGCCCACCAAGGGGTGCCTCCTATATACATAGTTATTATTTAATATTATTTAATAAAATATAAAATACATATCTATAGTATAAATTTAATCAATTAATAAATTTACCAAGCGTCTGAGATGTTCAGCAGCATTAATAGAACCAGCCGTGTTTATGCAACCACCCTTTTCAGAGGCACGATTCTTCTTGGCCTTCTCACATTTGGATTTATAGTTAGGGTTGTCCCATTTCAATTTGAGCTCATGCCAATCAAAATCGCCGATCCACGCCGGCTTCTCATCCTTATTGCGCGCAATCCGGAGCATTTCAGAAAAATTGTGAGAAGCTGTTTTATGAAATGTTTTCTCAACATCCGTCGACTCCTCTGGAAGCCATGCCATTTTTTCTTATTTAAACATATTTAATTAACTTGTTAATTAATAAAAACAAATTAATCAATTCAACAAAATAAAATAGTTGAAAATTAAGTAATTCGTAAAACAACTTACTCTCAAAAAGCATTAAACATCGTCTTTTTGGCATCTGGATCTTTTCGGATCTCTGTCCAATTAGTCTAGGGTTTATTGTAATTCTCCTTGATAATATTTGTGATTGTGCCGGATGCCATCCTCCCAGGAATAAACCTGCACATAAAAAGGATAAATTTTTATATAATAATTTATTTATATTTAAAGTTTTAATATAAATCCAACAAATATCATTAACAAATATCATTAATAAATACTTACTACTGGCGAGCAACCTTCACTATGATACGACCGTCAGACGTAACCTCAACCACCTCATCATTAATGTGATATGCGCGTATCCCATTTGCATCTGCCGGAGGCATGTCAGTACCGGTGGGGGGCACAAATGGGCGACTCAGCGTACTGGGTCCACTGCAATCAATCGTACTAGGTGGAGACACAAATGGACCACTAACAATGACCTGAACTTGACGACGACGACGGTCGCGTAAAGAAGTAGAAATCCTCCTCCATGATCCCGATGGAGGTGAGTCATGATCAGATCCTGATCCCGATGCCATGATTGTAAATATAAATGTTATTTCATAACAACAAATATATATATATATATATATATATAAATGATGAATAACATACATGAATCAAGTCTAATAAATATAAATCTTACTTCATAACAACAAATTAATTAATTACAAATAAGATCATCTAATTAATTTGAATCTCATTCTTTCTCGAAATCACCACCATCATCAGATGAGTGAATTCCTGATACACCGACGTGATCGACTGCTTCCACATGATCTGTATCTTTTTCTTCATTAACTTCATCACCCGTGTTTGGCTCATCACATAAACGAGTAATGAGTTCAATTTCAATCACTTCCTTTACATTGGACATTTCATCCATTTGATATGGCATGTAACATCCTCAAAATAATTAATAGAATTATTTGGATGTTAACCCAACTAAATTAATTTAGTACTTGACTGGTAAATTTATTGAGTGCTAAAATTATTTATTGGTTGTCATCGGATCGTTAACCGGATAATACGGATCAAGGAAGTTTTGGAATCGAAATAAGAGATTTAGATCAATATGGTAATTGGACCACGTTACCACTTATTTATTAAATAAATATATGTGTGTGTGTTAAAGAAAGAAAGTGAATTAAAGGAAAGAAAGAAAGAAGGATACGCGAGAGAGAGAGAGAGGAACAGAGGAGAGAAATAAAAGAAAAGGAAGAGAAAAGAAAGAAAATGGAGAAAAGGGAGAGGGTTTGGCGTGAGTGAGAAGAGGAGAGGAAGTGAGGATCTTCCAAGGAAGCTTGTTCTTTCTTCAACCATTCAAATCCTTGTTCCATTTCCTTCATTTTGATCCAAGAATTATCAACAACAAACCACTCAATCTCATGTTCCCATTTTCGATTTCTTGAGGAAAAGAGGAGTATTGGAGCTTGCTTCTCTTTTAAGTGATTTGGATGTGTGGGAAGTTCAAATGGAAGCTTGGGTACTAACTTGGAGTGAAGAAATGAAGGTTTGGGTGAGTTAGGTTTGAGAAATCAAATTTGGGGTTTATGGATGAATAGTGAATGGAGCTAGGAGATGATGAATAGTGTTTTTGAGCACTTCATGGTTGATTGGGAAGCTTTGGAATCTTTGAGGAGCTTGGAACCTTAGGAATCAAGTTGATGGTGCCTAGGTCAAAGTTGATATTTCACGCGGGTCGGATGTTCGAGTGGCGGAAAGCTTCGGAAGCGGATTTTGGCGTTGTCGGAGCGTGGAAGTTTATGCGGGGATTGTTCGTGTGGTTATTTGGAGATTTGAAGTCTCGGTGATTTCGGCCCGGTATCGGCTCTCGCTTCAAGGGTGAGTTTTACTCACGTTTAGGTTTATTTCGTTTTTAAAATGAAAATTATGTTGATTGGTTACGAGAAATTTGAGTCAAAAACCGTTATTTTTAAATATATCGAATTTTGATGAAAATCGAATGTGTTGAGTCTTTGATTGGATTGGTTGATCGAGTGAGGTTATTGGATATGTTTTTGTACTGTTTTGGTGTTGGGATTGGACTGGAACAGGTACCGGAAGTGATCGGAATTGATCGGAACGACGAAAAACGCAAAGCGGAATGAAAATAGAACGCTGTCAAATGCGCACGATCCGTGCGTCCCTGGCGCACGAACCGTGCGTCCCTGGCGCACGAACCGTGCGTCTGGTTCTGTTTCTATTTCGCAAATTTTTATAACAGGGCGCACGACCCGTGCGCATGGGAGCACGGACCGTGCGCAGTATTCTGTCCAAATTTTCCAAACTTGCCCGAAACGATCCCGATCGATTCCAATCCTCTTTTAATCCTTCCCTAACCCTTCTATAATGATATTAGGCTTATAATGCCATGATTTTGGATATGTTACAAAAGGGTTTTATAAAATACTTTCGAAGTTGAAACTGTCTCGAAAAACCGAATAATAGTATACGTGTGCGGATATGTTTTATTGATAACAAAACGGACCATGAGCCCTACGTGGTAAAGTATAATTTAAATGAACTAAATGTTCAATTGATTGTCTGAGGTAATGAACCCTGAGTTCATGCGTCTGTAGATATATATATTATATCGAGTTTGGGTGACGACCCATGTTAGCATACTAGGCGGGGAAGTCATGATCCCTTACCCAAGGCCCGCATACCATTAGGGAAAGTACTATTGGTAAGGGGGTTCACCGGGATTTAGCACAGGATTGCAGTCGGTGTTATGTTGAAAGTTTTGTTGTACGATACACTGAGATTTAGCACTGGATTGCAGTCGGTGTCGTACTGTACGGTTCACCGGGATTTAGCACAGGATTGTAGTCGGTGCCGTACTGAGTCTTAACACGTTCACCGGGATTTAGCACTGGATTGCAGTCGGTGTCGTGTTGAATTAAAATGCACGTGGTTAAATTAAACCACGAATGAAAGAAAGTCATATAATACGGTTCACCGGGATTTAGCACTGGATTGCAGTCGGTGTCGTGTTAAGTTAAATAGGATTCATAATTGAACCGAGAGAGTAGATAGGGGTCTCGGTAGAACTCACTGAGATTGTATCTCACTGTTTATATGTTGTTTTACAGATAAACAGGGAAAGTGGAGATCCAAGAGGCACGAGTAGGTGGTACTCGGATGGTTGCTGAAGGCTTAGCTTTATGCTTAAGTGTATATCTTTCCTTGTTATCTGTGTATCAAGACATTTTGTCTTTAGCGTTATGTATTTATTTCCGCTTTCTTGTACGATATTGAACACTGTATTTCACTGATGGTTTATGGTCTTATTTATGTTAAAGACTGTTCTGTTGTCATTCAGTGAAAATTTTATAGTGGGGTTCAGTATTTAAACAGGAAATATATCTCTGATGTTTTAGGGATGGTGCACTTGGGTATTTTTACTAAATAAAAATACTGGGGTGTTACATGGCACATCATCAGATGAGTGAATTCCTGATACACCGACGTGATCGACTGCTTCCTCAGGATCTGTATCTTCTTCTTCATTAACTTCATCACCCGTGTTTGGCTCATCACATACACGAGTAATGGGTTCAACTTCAATCACTTCATTTACATTGGACATTTCATCCATTTGATATGGCACGTCTTCCACAGTGTCATCATTTGTCTCAATGTGACCTCTTGGTTTTGTCTTAATTGTGACACACCAACCACACCAATCAGTCCGTGTTGATGGATAAGAGACATAATAGACTTGTCTCACATTTTGTGCAATGACGAACGGATCATACAGTCGATATCTACTATTCATTTTAATGTCCACTGTATTTGACTTTGGATTAAACTTTGTTCCTCGAGCAGGCGGATCAAACCAATTACAATAAAAAAACCACCACCTTTTGACTATAATTTAGATAAGGGAAACGCAAGTTCATATGTGTTCAACCACACCATAGAAATCATCTCCGCCGCTCCCAGTGACACCATTCATGCAAACTCCACTATTGACCGTTTCTCTGCCCTCAGTCCATTCCTTAGTGTGAAATTTGTATCCATTGACAAAATATGTGTGTCATTCTTTAAAACATCTTCGAGGACCGGCAGATAAGTTCCTCAAGTGTTGGTTGGTAGGAGTTGGCAGGAAGGAATAAACACGTTGCCTAAACCACATTGGAAAATGCGGATGAATATGAGCAGAAGATTGTTCTTCACTTATTTCCTCTGATGACAAGAACTCCCTAATAAGAAAATATTAATTGTTACACAAGTGTGTACTTTATTAACTAATTGAGATAGCTAGGTTGAGAAATACATACTCAATGAATGGTTGGACCTCAGTAAAGTTTATCAAGACATGAACATGGGCTGAATTTAACTCTTCTTCTGTTAGCCAGTGAATTGACTCCTTTCCAGAATGACGACCAAGTAAATAAAAGACAGACAAAGCTAAATGATGTCTTGGATATTCAATTTCCATTTCATTTCGACTACTTCTAGGAGCAAATTCATTCTTGAAATAATAAGAACAAAAATGGGTTGTTTCACGGTGTAAGTAAGAAGAACATATCGATCCTTCAACTCTAGCTTTATTTTAAACTGATCTTTTTGAATCACCCATGAACCTAGAGAAAATGATATGTTAATAATCATCTAGTTTATATATATATATATATATATATATATATATATAACTTCTTTCATATATTAACTAACATTTCAAACGGATACATCCATCTGTATTGGACAGGTCCGTCAAGTTTCGCTTCATATGCGAGATGAACAGGAAGATGCTCCATAGAATCAAAGAAACCAGACGGAAATATTCTCTACAACTTGCATAAGATAAGTGGAATGTCTTGTTCCATTTTTGTAAGATCATCCGCTTTTAGCGTTGCAGAATACAAATTCTTAAAGTATTGACTTATTTCAATGAGCGGATTCAAAACGTGTGTTGGCAACGAACTAATGGAAATAGGAAGTAAGCACTCCATGAATACATGACAATCATGGCTCTTCATCCCATGTAACCTCCCATTATCCATATCGACACATCTTGCTAAATTGGAAGAATAACCGTCTGACATTTTCAACTCAGAAATCCACCGATAAACTACTTTCGCTTGCTCCGTAGATATAGTATAATTGGCTTTGGGTTTCAATGTCCTACCGTTAGCTTGCTCAACCAACAACAAATCATTTCGCCTACAGTAATGATCCACGTCCTTCCTAGCCTTTTCATTGTCTTTCATTTTACCTTTCACATTCATAACAGTGTTAAATATGTTATCAACTAAATTCTTTTCAATATGCATTACATCGAGATTGTGTCTCAATAGATTATCTTTCCAATATGGAAGTTCCCAAAAAATACTTTTTTTTGTCCAATTATGCCATAGTCCATAACCATCTGGACGAGAAACAACACCCGCAACGACTTCCATAGGAGGGATATCCTTAACATTGTTCCAAACTTCTTATGGTGTCAACCTACGGGGAGGTTCAACTGTTTCAACATTCCCCTTGATGAATGCATATTTTTGATTTCTAAAAGGATGATCGCTAGGTAAAAACCTACGGTGCGAGTCAAACCATGAGGTTTTTCCTCCATATTTAAGAGTAAAAGCCTTTGTGTCAACCATGCAAATCGGACAAGCCATCTTACCATGTGTCCCCCATCCAGACAACATTCCATACGCAGGAAAGGCATTAATGGTCCACATTA
The DNA here is from genome assembly GCA_039519185.1 of Astragalus membranaceus. NCBI lineage: Eukaryota > Viridiplantae > Streptophyta > Magnoliopsida > Fabales > Fabaceae > Astragalus > Astragalus membranaceus. The sequence continues at coordinate 129,459,213 of CM076854.1, forward strand.
AAGCCGCCCTCATCATGAAATTTTGTCTACGTGGTGCATCATAAGTTAAAACACCATTCCACAACCTTTTTAGGTCATCAATCAAATGTTGCAAATATATGTCAAAACCAGTTGTTGGATTAGTTGGCCCTGATATTATAGCATTTAAAAACATGTAGGGTTTAGACATACACATTTCAGGAGGAATGTTGTATGGGGTAACAATAACTGGCCAACAAGAATACGGTGTTGCTGACGCTTGAATATATGATGTGAAACCATCAGAGCATAAACCAAGCCGAAAATTACGTGGATTATTGGCAAAATATGGATGAACACGATCAAAATGCTTCCAAGCATCACCATCAAATGGATGACGTAATTCACCAGAATTATTTCTATTTTAATAGTGCCACGTCATTTTACCCGCTGTTTCCATTGGCGTAAACATCCTCTTCAGCCTTGATATCATCGGAAGATAGAACATTGCTTTCCTTGGAACTTGTTTGCCTCTGCTTGTCCCTTTCCTGTTGACACGATACCGTGGCTCTTGACAAAACTTGCATTCTAGCAACTCTCCATCATTTATGCCAAACTCATTGTTATAATAGATCATGTAACTAGACACACAACAATCAATTCTTATGGAATTTAAACCAAGCTTCGATACCAATCTTTTTGCATCATAATAACTCTGCGGCAAAAGTCCTCTAATGGGGGTTGCACCCAACACCATTTTAGTCATGTATTCCATACAAAATTCCGCAACGTTAAATTGAGACTTAAGACCCAACAACCGAACACACATTGATAACTTAGAGTCTTTAGATCCTTCAAATAATGGTTTATTTGTCTCACTCAAAAACATATAAAATCTCTGAGCTTCCTCGTTTGGAACTTCTTCAGCATCATATTGTGGTTCGTCGAAATCCAAATTTACACCGACGGCATCAGGTATCATTCCCTGAACAACATAAAACGGTTGATATCCCGTAGTCGTTGGATTACTACTTGATGTGGAAGCTTCTACGACTGGACTTGATGTGGGACCTTCTACTTGGACAGAAACATTATCACCCGCAGGAACTCCAGCTGCTACCTCGCCAGGACAGGTCCATATCCAATAATTTGGCTTAAACCCATTATTGTACAAATCAAGTCGAACATCACCTTCCTTTTTTATAGATCGACACATACATTTGGAGCAAAGACATCTAATTCCACATTGTCGCTCAAATTCTTTTTGACGCTTAGCAAAAAGAACAACCTCTTCGACTCCTTGTACAAAACGTCGCTTCAACCCAGTTCTTCCAGGATACATTCGATCATACATCCAACTACGATCTATTTTTTGTGTATCTTCCTTATAGTATATATATATATATATATATATATATATATATATATATATATATATATATATACATACTACACAACATATATCATATATGTGTATTAGAACAATACACATTGGTATTTTTATGTTTGACCAAATACAAAGTAAATTAAATAAACTATTAACTATTATTTTTGAATATATACATATTTTGATTTTTTAGAAAATGGTAACATATTTTAATAATAATGGTAACATTTTATTTTACTAATAATTTTACTTTTTTTACTAATATTATATATATATATATATATATATATATATATATATTAATATTTCGAATTTACTTTATATAAAAAAATACGAATAACAAACAATTATTACAATCTATTTTATTTTATTTTTTTCGAATAATTCCAACTTATAACTTCAAAAATTTGTTCTAAATAATAGCTATTAATTTTTATGTTTTTAACTAATACATTAAAATAATTCGTATTTTAAAAATATTAAAAATTTCAAATAATTATTAGACACTCAGTGTAAACACAATCTAATTATTACACAACAAATTAAATTTATTTTATTTTCACAGAAAGTTTCAGCTAATAACATCAAATAACATTAAAATAATTCGTATCTTAAAAATACAAAATTTCAGATAATAATTTTTTATGTTTTTAACTAATACATTAAAATAATTTGTATTTTAAAAATATAAAAAATTTCAGATTATTATTATACAATCAGTGTAATTAATCTAATTATTACACAACAAATTCAATTTATTTTATTTTATTTTTCCTAAAAAATAACTAATAATTTTTCTGTTTTTAACTAATACATTAAAATAATGGGTTAAAGGTATGTTTCGTCCCTGCAAATATCACAATAATCCAGTTTCGTCCCTGTAAAAAAAAAAGTTTTAAAACAGCCCTTGCAATTACCAAACGCTTCTAGTTTCGTCCCTGCTGTTAACTTTCCATCCAAAAAACTAACAGTTGCCACGTCATCAACCCTTGCCCAAAAAAAAGTTTTAAAACAACCATTGCAATTACCAAACGCTTCTAGTTTCGTCCCTGCTAGCTATTAACTATTCATCATCTTCAACCTCTTGATTGTCTTCTTCAAACCCAAATCCCATCAAATCTCCTTATTTCCTTACAATTATCTTGCTTTAAGTTAGTGCTTGGAAAAATCATGTAAAGGCCTATAATTTTTAAAAAAGATTAGCGAAAAATTAAGTGTAGTTAGTTTATGATTTCAAAATGTTAAGTAAAGATACTGATCTAGTTTTATGTAAGTAATGGAAATTTTATAATTGAAGTTTTAATTTTGTTGTCCATCTTCTTCTACTTCTTCCCTTGTTAATGAGATTTTCTACGCATCCACTATTTTCGTACAAATGAAATTTTGTAGCTCCAAAATCACAGAACTCCAAAAGACAGTACTTGGTTAAAGAATTTGTCCTATTGGGTGTTGACAATTGGCCAGACAAATCAAAGGTTCATCCAAAGCTGGGAGCTTGCTGCCGTTGTTATTTATTGGGACTCAATTGTGAAAATTTAAGTAAAGAAGGACTGCGATAATTCTCAGAGGAAAGGATGCTTCTGCAGTTCAAGAGGATATGGTATTTCTGGTAAGTTGGGGATAATGTGATTGTTTCCAACTTATTGTTCAAGCAAATCATGTAAAGTTACAATAATTTTTAAATAAGAGTAATGAAAAATTAAGTGTAGTTAGTTTATGATTTCCAAATGTTACGTAAGGATACTCTTATATAGTAAATTAATGAAAATTTTAATTTTTCTTGTTTGTGTTCTTATTGTATGCTTCTTATATAGGATTAGAACCCTTAGTGTGTAAGGAAATAAGGAGATTTGATGGGATTTGGGTTTGAAGAAGACAATCAAGAGGTTGAAGATGATGAATAGTTAATAGCAGGGACGAAACTAGAAGCGTTTGGTAATTGCAAGGGTTGTTTTAAAACTTTATTTTGGGCAAGGGTTGATGACGTGGCAACTGTTAGTTTTTTGGATGGAAAGTTAACAGCAGGGACGAAACTAGAAGCGTTTGGTAATTGCAAGGGCTGTTTTAAAACTTTTTTTTTTACAGGGACGAAACTGGATTATTGTGATATTTGCAGGGACGAAACATACCTTTAACCCTAAAATAATTCGTATTTTAAAAATATAAAAATTTTCAGATAATTATTATACAAATAGTGTAAACACAATCTAATTATTACACAACAAATTAAATTTATTTAATTTTCGCAAAAAAATTCAGCTAATAACAACAAATAACATTTTATAACAAATAATTTTGTTAACTAACCGGTAGTAAAGAGAAGTCTCTGACTTGATGCTTTCCAGACTATTTTGAACAAAACTTTCAAGCAAACTCCAAACTCCAAACTCCAATCAATTGCAAAACAAATAATAACATAAAAAATATTAAACAACTCATATTCAAAAACTAAATATTAACTAAAACAATCAAATATCAGTTAAAAAACATACCTTAAACAAAACTTAAGAAGAATCTCGCAGAGGGAAGAGAACAGATTGGAGAAATGAAGTTTATGTGAGAAGAGAAGAGTGAGAAATTTCGAATGGAGTGGAGATTTGTGAATAGATTTAGAATGTAGGAGAGATTTGAGAAGAGAAGAGTGAGAGATTTCGGAGTGGAGAGATTTGAGAAGAGAAGAGTAATAGATTTCGGAGTGGAGAGATTTATGAAATAATAGATTTGTAAAGGAGTGTAGAGATTTCGTATATATAAGCTATGGATCCAACGGCTCATGACTTTGCAATTCCGCCGGAAATGACGGCTACCGGCGGATTTTATGACTTTATCGGCGGATTTCAGTAAACGATCCGAACACAACTTCCAATAAAGCAATCCGCCGGAAATGGAAAATACCGACGGATTTTATGGATTACCGAGGGATTCGTAATTACCGGCGGATATTCGAATTTCGAATTTTAAATTTTATCCGCCGCAAATTCCACTTACCGGCGGATTTTTTTAGTGGGTGTTTACCGACGGATATTAGCGCCGAAACCCGTACTTACCGGCGGATTTTGTTTAAAATATTTTTTTGAATTACGGAAATTGTCCGCCGGAACATGTAATTACCGGCGGATTTGTTTTAAATTTTTTCGTAAATAATTTCTGCTGGAAACACCTAATAAAATCTGCCGGTAAGTTACAGGCTAAATAAAATCCGCCTGAAATACCTAAAAAATCCGCCGGTAAGTTACTGGCGAAAAAATCCGCCGGAAATGTACTGGCAGATTTAATCCGCCAGAAATATCACGCCGGTAATTCACGAATTTCTTGTAGTGCTCGTAGTCTTTTATTTATGTTCTTCCTCGTAGCATAATCCATAAGAAATCTGAATAAAATCAGTTTTAGCGGAGAACTCATACCCAACGTTCTGTTGAGTATAATAATCTAGGCCTTCAACTCAGGAGATAGGACCTCTCATTCCAAGTATGCTACTTTAACTTGATGTGGCATGTATTTTATGAATAGACCATGAAATTGTTCTTCTTACACGTTCAAAACGTAAGATATAAATTCGACACCGATCATAATACCGTAAGAGGATTCATAAGCAACATAATTAGCATAACTATTCATCAATAAATCATAGTATAATAGCAAGTATAATTTCGTAGAATCATAAGGTTGTAATCAAGTTGAATTTAGGATTGAAGCGGAGTTAGAACTCAAAACAAGGAGAAAGCACAAGTTTTGTAACTTGGGATTCGAAAGGGGCCATCTGGCGCCAGAATCCGGGGCACCTGGCGGCGAGGGTCAGTGGTTGGGCGCTAGGCGCTCAGATGTGAGCGTGGGGCGCCGGAACTCTGCACAACAAATTTAGTTTCCAACAAACGATTATAGTTTTCCAACAAATTCAGATGTGAGTGTTTTTCATGTGTTTCCTTTTCTTCCTTTGATTCCTAACTTCTTTTCCAATCATCCAAACTCAACTCAAAACAATTCACAATCATAGCAAAAACATCTTATATCACATATTTTGCAACAATGGACTCACTTCAATAACCATTGAGAATTTGAAAACAACATGCATTCACACAAATAGAACTCAACCATGTTCAATAATAAAATTCTAGCTAGGAGCAAACTAATAGGGTAAAGAACTCACATGTTGGGTAGCTCCCTAGCTTAGCACTTCACAACATCATTCAAACCAACTCTTGAGCTTGCCTAAACCTTAATTCATTCCAAACACTATCTTGAACTCGAATTCCTAGGTTGAGAACCCATTGCTCACATGAAAATTCAAAATCAATAGATTAGTGAGATTTTTCCCCAATTCCGTTTTGCAGCATCAGTAGGTAGATTTGTAACAAGTGCCTATTGTGTAGAAAATTTTGTCTAGTTTCTGAGGGTTCAAATTTTATACAGATATGGCAATTATTTTGTAAGCTATGGCCAAATCATGGTGACTGGTTCAAAACTGTTACTGATTCAAAACTGTTACTGATTCAAAAACAATACTTTTGGGTACGATTTCTCCCTCAATACTTAATGTGATCAGGTGATTCTTGTGCCTATTTTGAAGGGTTTTGTTTCTAGTTTCTAAAAAAACAAAAATGAGCTTAAAATAAGGTTTGTGGAGAGAGATACATTGAAATTACCAGAGACTGCTAAAAATGAGTTTGCTGCAGAATTTGCTACGAGCTGTTATCTTCGACTCCCATCACCATGAATCACGAAATGGAGCTCCAATCCCTCAAACCTTGCTTTCTTATACATACTCTGACCTTCCTCTAGCTACACTCTAGCTTCTTACTTCATATTGCAGCTCCAATTCCTACATGCAAATTCCACAACTCCTCTTCTTCTCAACCAAACCAAAGCTCTTCTCCTTAAGCTAGAGCATTCCCCCAAAACCTTCAAATGTAAAAGACCAGAAACCAAGACACCTTTTTTAGTACATATAAACCCAATGTAGTTTATCAAATCACTATTCAAGACTTTATTCTAACATGTAACACTAAGTTTTAACTTCAACCCCTCCAAAGTAACATGCAACTGACAACTTAGAGTAAGGAATGTGTTGTGAGATATTTTTCTGGTTTTTGGTGTTGTGGGGATGATGAATTTCGAAATCCAAGTAAGAAGAAGCTGAGATGGAGTTTAAGTTTTCATTTTTGTTAAAGATGAAGAGAGGAAAGTGTCAACAGTGTCATCTTTATTTCTCCCCCTCCCTCTATATACTTCTCTTTTTCTTTCTAAAACGGAATAATGAAAGAATGAAATGGGATGTTGGGATTTTCAGCAATGTTTTGAAAACCGAACCGGACATTGAACCCGTGAGACATCCGAGTCATGGTTCAACCATTTAAAACCGCTCAAACCCAGATAAAACTACTTTGAACCGCTGAAATAACCGAACCGAATAAGGTGTCGGGTCATGGTTTAACTGGATCAACCGCTCCAGTTGGTTCGGTTTTTAAAATACTGATTTTCAGCTGATGTTGAATTGTTATTGGGCTTGGTGTAACACCCCAGTATTTCTAAGATAAAGAAATACATAAACATACATTTTGGTTACCATCAGAGTATGAAAATTCCTGCTTAGATATACATCATTGCAAGAAAACAGCAGAAACTATTACATAACATAGTTTAAATTCGAGTGATGATACCAAATACAAAGACAACGACATAAAAACATAAACAACTAGGAATGAGTCAATCTTCAATCTTCCCCCTGAGTGTGACAACTGACCATCCCACTTGCTTCCCAGTTTCCTGTTCGCTGTAAAAACAACAATAGATGATAGGGTGAGACAACTTGTCTCGGTGAGTTCTACCGAACCTCTCACAATCACTCAGTTCAATTATAAAACCGTTGCAACATAGTTTAATTTATAAACTACTTGCTCCAATATATACCTAGCCCATTACCAACCGTGCAACAACCACAATCTCGGTGTATAAAGTGCTATTATATATTATTAAGTCTCGTAAATTAATTTATAATTACTAGCTTACCAAACGAAACCCAACCGTGCAAACACTCACAATCTCGGCGAATCGTACACCTATCGTAGCATAAATCAGCCGTGCAAACAACCACAATTCCGATAACCCCCGCTAGTACTTTCCCTAACGTTCAGGGCCTAGGGTGAGAGCTCATGACCTTCCCTTCCTAGTATGCTATTCGTTGGGTCGTCACCCAACTTGATATAATTTATATATCACACCCGCATTGGGCCGACTTCTATATTCGATATAATCTATATCTATCGTTGTTCTATAACTCGTTTTGATGAATACAATACTAGACATCCGGCGTTATAATACAGTACCAAATTGGACATGTAATCCGTTTGTTATTCAAAAACATGTACTCACACGCGGTCTACTTTTCGGTTTTTCAAATGATTATAGTTTTCCAAAAACCTTTTCACAAAATCATGTTGAACACATTTAAAACATTGATTTTATTAAGGTAATATCATCACAATTGGTTGGGAAGAAGATTGGAAGAGGTTTGGAACCGAAAGGAGCGACGAAACGGAAATTCGGAGTCCGGTGACAGAAGAGGGCGCACGACCCGTGCCCAGGGGCGCACGGTCCGTGCGTCCCACTGAGTGTTTTTCGCAACAGATAGAGGACGGCGCATGACCCGTTCCCAGGGGCGCACGGTCCGTGCGTCCTGCATAGATTCAGAATTTCGTTTCGTTTAAATCCGTTTCGCTTTTCCAATCGTATCCAATCCTTAATCCTATCTTAATTCAACCTCAAAACAAACAATTCCAGACAACATTCCAGTCCAAATAACATCAATAAATCACAACATCAATTTGTAAATTCAAGAGGCATTCTTTCTAAGACCCAAAATACCGATTTTAGCAAAATTACGGTTTTCAACTCAAAAATCTTTCGAAAATGAAATAACTTCACAAACAGAATTTCAAACCATCCAAAACAATAAAATGAAACCCTAATCGTGAGTAAAACTCACTGATCGTGATGAAAATCACGAAATTTGCCGAGACTTCGAAACGCACCAACACGTAACCGCTCGAACAATCCCCGAAGTTGATTCCCACGCGCCAACGAATTCGAAACCGCTTCAAAACTAGCCCCACCACAGAACCAGCTACAGGAGCCTATCCAAATGCATCGCAATTCAACAATGTAATTCCCTTCTCATGACGGTCTAACTTCAACTCCGGGAACGCGGCCATTAATCTTCAAATCCGATTTGGCAGCATCTGTATGCTATTTTGCAACAGACATAACTAATTCGATTCTTAACCAAAATCTTTCAAACCAGTGCCTAACGTGTAGATAATTTTGTCTACTTTCATATGGTTCAAGTCTCAAACTGTTATGACGAGTATTCGGGAAGCTATGGCGAAAATACAAGGACTGGTTCGAAAATATTACTGTGACAAAAGTGAAATTTGTACTTAATGTTTCTCTCTCAATACTCAGTCAAATCCAGTGGTTCTTGTGCCTAAACTGAATGATTTCGTGTCTAGTTTCCAAAGAAACAACAATCACATTCAATGGATGAACATGGAGGTAGTTACGAAGGATTTACCATACGTGGTCAAAACTGTTTCTTGAGCAGAAATTGTTGTGTCTATATCCTCAACTCCAAAATGTACCTGACCACGAAATTAGCTCCAAAACCGAACCCAATCTACTCCAGCACTCCAATTTCGAATTCAACACTCTTGAGACTTCAAAACAACAACTCAACCACCTCCTATGAGCCTTAAATCCCAATGTAGTTGCTGAATTTGTTCCAAACAACAATGTAGCTTCACAATATCACTCTCATTAGCTCCAATTTAACATGCAAACCTTCAAGAAAGAGAAAACCCAATTTTTGAGCTTCAAAGACCAACAATGGTGAAGTGAGAATGGGGGAGTTTCAGCTCATGAAACTTGTACCATTAGAAAGAGAATGGAAATTGGAGTGGGAAGGAACAAATATTACTCCCATGCAAGCAAGTATGGATGAGCTCCTCGACTTCTCCTTTCTTCTCTTCTTTCGCCACCTTCTTCTCTTTCTCTCCTCTATCTTCTAATTTCTGAATATTGCTAAAATGAGGAGAAGGAGAGTGGTCAGCTGGTTATGTGTTTTTAAATAAGGGCAAAATCACCATTTTGCCCTTATTACCAAATCATCACTTAATCCACAATTAACTCACAACCATTATTAAAATCCTTGATTATGATCTTAGGGAAATTGAAAAGCATGATTGGTGAAGAGTAATTTGGGTTAATGATTTGAAAAATGTGGAAATGACCAAAATGCCCTTGGTTCCTAAATATCCATTTAGGTCCATTTTAATCCATCCAATACTCATCAATCCATATGTCTTAGCATATAAAATGTTGCTTCCGCAGCATAGATATCTCCGGACTCGATTTATCTTTTAATCGAATAATAAATCACCGGTTAATTTCGAAAACCGAAATTAACAAACTAGGGATGTTACAATTGGGCTGGGCTTTAATCAATTGGGTTGAGTGTAAATGGATATATGAATCTAATTGCACCCCCTTAATTACTATTGATATCTTTAAACAACCTATCAAAACATATGTAATGCCCATGATTAACTTTAAGAATATCAATATAATAGACAAAGTAATTAAATTTACTTTGGGTATTACAAGTTTAAACATGCATTCTCATTGTTTCCCGTCCATTTACCACTCAACTACCCTCTATCAAAATTATCTCATAAAAATAATTAATAGTAACTTAGCTATTAAGTTTTGATAGCTGCATATTTAAAAATCTATTGATTATCTATAGTTTATTTATAAAGTTAGATTTTTTTTACAGTATTTGTAACTTTTTCAAAGTTTTATGTATTATTTTTTTTCTTAATTTAATAACAAATAATACTCTTATATATAGACATAAAGTGATAAAACAGCCGTGCATCGACAGGCTCACGCACTAATTGTCTTCCTCAACCTGAAATGAATAGTCCCGTTTTTTTTGCACCGAGGATGAACTGTACTTGTAAAACAATAAAATTTTGATATTTTTGCTTTAAATGCGAAAAAAATTCTAATAAATCAATGTCATAAATGATATAAAAATAATTTACGCAAAAAAAAAGATTTTAAATTCCAAATATAAAACATTCAATTTTATAGCAAAATTACATAACATATTTTACATCATTATGAAATATAATTAAACGACTATGAAGAAGTTATTTATAGTGTCATTGTATACATATATTAAAACGAGTTGATAGTCAATTTGATTCCTCATATTTTAGAAAAGTTTAGTTTAGTCCCTAACGTAAACAATATTCATAATTAGTCTCTATCATTTCCAAATATTATTCAGTTTCGTACCTCAAATTCTTGACATATGTTTGGTCCCTGACTTTTACAACTTAATTTTAATTAGGTACCTAGCATTACTAAATATCAGAGACCATACTAATATTAAGCTATAGAAGCTAGAGACTTAAATGTTGTAAAATTCAGAGACCAAACATGACATTGATAATTTGAAGCACTAAACTGATTACGTTTGAAAGTGTTAGGAACTAATTAAATAAAAATATTATTAAGGTTAGAGACCAAATTGAACTTTTCAAAAATTTGAGAGAGAAATTACTATTAACTCATTAAAACTTGAAATATATTTACATTTGAAAAAGGTGGACTTGTGATTTTAAACACCGAGTTTGTCCACGGCGGGAAACGAACCCAAGAGCACCGAGTCGACCCCCGTATAATATATTGCAAGTTAGCTATTTGTTGTTATTTTTAAATTTTATATATAATTATTTTTCTCAATTTAATAAAAAATAATACTCTATATATAGACATAAAACAACCATGCATCAGCAGGTTCACGCACTAATTGTCTTCCTCAACGCGAAATGAATAGTTCCATTTTTCGCATCGAGGATGATGAACTGTACTTATAAAACAATAAAATTTTGATAGTTTTACTTTAAATGCGAAAAAGAATTCTAAAAAAATAAAGTCAATAAATGATATAAGAATAATTTACACAAAAAATATTTTTAAGTTTCAAATTTAAAATATTGTTTTACAAGTACAATTCATATTGACATTTGTTAATCCGAGTAGGTTCCCAAGAAAGAGATGTGGGTCACAATGGACACTCTTAAGTACCAAGTCTTTCCTAGCCAGAACTTTCCCCAAAACAACACTGTTTTCAAAAATCAAGCCGAAGAGATTACTGGGATGAGTCGCGGACTAGGTCGCTCTCTTTAAGACGTTTCGTGGCACTGCTCCAAGGTGCAAGCAGGCTATCAACCACGACGTCTCCAGGATAAAACAGCCCAGTCAAAACTGCTACGAAAGTTCACTGCACCGTGAAAATTCGCTCTAATAAAATATACACCCTCAATATGGTTATGAAAAACCACTCTTTAGAAACTAAGCTTGGAAATGCTTCAAGCTTTCTAGAGAAGAAATAGATTTTGGTTATGAAAACCACTCTTAAAAATAAACTTGGAAATGCGTCAGGTTTTCTAGAGAAGAAGAAGAGAAGTTGAGAGAGAAGAGAGAAAAGTTGGAAGTGCATCAACTTTTGGTGTAAGAAATAAGTGAGGGGGAGTCTCCCTTTTATAGTCTTTTTACACTATAGAAGTGTTTAGTCTACCCAATGTGAGACTTTTTCAAATTCATATTTAACAAAGTTTCAACAACATCATAATTTATTTTACTCGAATCTTTCATTAGAATTTAGTAATATTGGAAATTAATTCTTGTGATTTTAATCAAATTCTTATAATCACGGTAAATATTGCTATTTTTTGTCTAGTACATATGGTTAAGGGTTTGGCAGGGAAAGGGGGGTAGAACATTACGAATTTTAACCACACATACACCAGTTACATGTATTTTACCACTTGGCCCGAGTCTACTAGGACTTGTTAAAATTGTTTTTAAAAGATATAAGATGTTTAAAGACTAAAAATTATTTGTATAGGTAAAAATGGTAATGAGAGTATTCATAGGATAATTATCTTAAGATAAAAAAAGGGAAAAATATCTTTAGTATTGTTACGGATTGGGCCTCAATGGCCAATCCACCAAAAAGGCCCAATAGCAAAGGACCCAATTCATTCAACGGTGGAGATCGCAGACCTAGATCCAATGGCCCTCCTCCACTCCAGATACCTATAAATAAGCATTGATTGCTATCATTAATGGTACTCATCTCTCACATACCTTCACTTGTAATTGACTCACTCACTGACTTGAGCGTCGGAGTGTTATTGCAGGTACCACCCCACCTCGGATCGGAGCACCAACTCGGACTGACCAAGGACATAAGTACCAACTATCTCGGACCGGACTACTTATCCAAGACCGGATACATAGCCGGAGATACGGTACCGAACATTGGCGACCACAGTGGGAGAGCCTTATACTCTAGTCTTTCCCCCAACCTTCTTGGTCAGCAATGGCTCCGGAATTACGACGGAGAAACGTATCCAGCGTCGTGGTTAGACCCGACCAGCAACAGGAAACCCCCGAGGGGGTAGCAGTTACTCTCCCTCGCAGCTCGGCCCACGGCCGGAACTCATCCAGGGCGATGATTCCTATGAGCTCCGCTAGAAACCAGTTTCCACCTCCAGCCCCGACTGTCCCGGTACCGATCGATGCTGTCCAACAGCTCATCCAACTGCTGACAAGGCAGGCCGAGGCTGATCAAAGGAGTCAGCGTTACTCCCAGCTGGAGGCCGATATGGCCGAAGTGTGGGCCCGAGATATCCCGGATCGGTCTTCCCCTCAAACCTACTCTCCTAGCAGAAGAACCTCCAGTAAAAGACGTCACCGATCCCCTGCTTAGAGGAGGCACCACCATCGCTTGCCACCGCGCCGAAGAGGGAGGCGAGGATCTGGAACTCCCCCAACCGAGACTCAGGACGAGACTTATTACCCTGGGGACTCAACTCACCAAAGCTCATCATTAGCATCTTCGTCCCCAAGGCGGCGTTCTATAAGCCGGGGAAGTCCCCCGAGGCATGAACGTCGGCGCCCTCGGTCTCCCGGATCCCCTGTCCGACGCCCTATCAGGAGGCCTCCTCCGAGGGAAAGGTCCACGACGCGGAACGGACCCTTTACAGCGGAAATCGACTATTTTCCGGTACCCAAGCACTTAGAGAAGCCCCCGGAGGGTTTAAAGATGCATGACGGGACGGGCGATCCCGACCGACATCTAGATTACTTCGACACGATGATGCAATACCGAAATGTCCCAGAGGAGATCAAATGCCGAATCTTCCCTCTTACCCTTGAGAAATTGGCTCTGGACTGGTTCAGAGCCCTCAAGCCAAACTCGATATCATCTTGGGACCAGCTTGCAAAGCTGTTCTCGGCCCAGTTCGCCCACTCCAAAATGAAACCAAAGTCTCGGAAAGTCTTACAAGCCATCCGGCAAGGAGAGAACGAGTCTCTCCGGGACTACATCGAAAGATTCAACAAGGAAGCGGCTCAGGTCCGGAACTTGGACGATTCGTTTCGATTGTTCTTCATGGAAGCCGATCTTCGGGAAGGAAGTCTATTTCAGATTGATGTCGGTATCAACCAAACTGAATCGCTTGCCGAGTTCCTCCAGCGATCTCAGAAATACATTGATCATGAAGAAGGCGCTGTTGCAAGAAAGTCAGACCCCGACCCCGGAATGAGCAAGCCTCGGTATGAAAAAGAGGCTCCGGTGCGTCAGGTAGGAGAGGCCCGGTATGAAAGGGAGACCCGGAACGATAGTAGGCTCCGACCTCGGAACCGACACTATCAATATTCCGACCTAAATGAAACAAGGGCCCAGATTCTGGCGGAATGTATGAACGCTGAGTTCAAAGAAGTCAAGTTCCCCGATCCGCTCCCGCACAGGCCGGGACAGAGATCCAACAAGTACTGCCAGTATCACCGGAGCAAAGGGCACGACACCAATCGATGCAATGCTTTGAAGGATGACATTGAGGATCTGATTAAGAAAGGAAAATTGAGCCAGTACGTGGCTAAAACACCCAGGCACGAGGCCGAGGTTAAGGAAGAGGAAGTCGATCCAAAACGGAAGGGTAAAGCCCCTCAAAAACGAGAAGAGAGCTCAGAGGACGAGTGCGATTTTCGAAAATCAAAGGGCCGACCTGTAATGATGATGATATCTGGGGGCTACCCCGACGAGGCGTCGGGCAAAACGATCAAAAGAAAATGGAAGGAAGTCATGTGTGCCGCTTCCACCTCTGCGATTAGCTCAGGCCCGGAGCGCCAACCCTTGGCATTCAGCGACCGAGAATTATTGGATGGCAAGCCAAATAAGCACATACCCCTCATAATCAGGGCGGTCATGGCAAACCATGAGATAAGAAGGATTCTGGTCGACCAAGGGAGCTCCGCTGATATCATCTTCATCGACCTTGTAAGAAAACTACAGATCTCAGAGGAAGACTTCACCCCTTACCGAGGATCGGATCTTTCGGGCTTCAACGGGTCCCGAACCAAACCTCTCGGTTATCTGGAAATGATGGTCACCTATGGAGAGGAGCCACTAGAAAGGACGGTCAAGACAAAATTCTTGGTACTGCCATGCCCCTCGGTCTACAATTGTATCATCGGGAGGCCCACCCTTGGAAGGCTCGGAGCCGTAACTTCAACGGTTCACCTCAAGATGAAGTTCTATTCATTGAGTGACCAAATCATCACCCTTGATGCCGACTTAGAGTCCGCCCAGAGATGTTTTTATCTTCACGTCAAGGCAGATAGACAGGCCTCAGAGGAGGGGGTTCCCCCATAGAAGCAAGGACTCAGAAAAGCCCAAAGAAGAAAAGAACCGGTCCAGCGGCCGAGGTCAACGTCACAGACCTCGATGCAAGGTACGACCCGGACAGCTCCGAGGAAGAAAGCGACGACGAGTTAGCACGGGAACTAAAAAAGAAAATTAGGCGACCTCAACCTGATGGACAGTTCATGCAAATCCAGCTGGGAGAGGACCCGACCCAAACTGTCCAGATCGGATCCGATCTCCCCGACGAAGTAAAAGCAAAGCTCACCCTCTGCCTGAAATCTCACGCCGATCTCTTCGCGTGGTCAGCAAAGGACATGCCCGGGATTCCCCCTGAGGTCGCCTGTCACCAGCTAGCGGTTAACCCCGGGGCAAAATGGATCGCCCAACGCAAAAGAGCTCAGAGCCAGGAAAAAGCAGCTGCTACGACCAAGGTTGTAGAAGATTTAATTAAAGCTGATTTTGTAAGAGAGGTCAAGTACACAACTTGGCTCTCAAACCCTGTACTTGTTAAGAAAAGCAATGGAAAGTGGCGAATGTGCGTTGACTATACCGATCTTAATAAGGCCTGTCCTAAGGACGCCTTCCCTGTTCCTAGCATTGATGGGCTCGTCGATAATGCTTCAGGTTTTCGTTTACTATCGTTCATGGATGCTTATTCCAGATATAATCAAATTCTGGTGTTCCCCCCCGACCAAGAGAAGACGGCATTTATGACTGACCGCGGTAATTTCTGCTACCGGGTCATGCCATTCGGTTTAAAAAATGCGGGGGCCACTTATCAAAGGATGATGAACAAGGTATTCCGAAATCAGATCGGCCGAAACGTGGAGGTCTACCTCGACGATATGATTGCAAAAAGCGAAAGGGAAAACCTCCACATATCCGACCTGGAAGAGATTTTTACTGAAATCCGAAGAAACAATATGAGGTTAAACCCGGAAAAATGCACTTTCAGGGTCCGGGCTGGAAAATTCCTGGGCTTCTATCTCACGGAAAAGGGCATCAAAGCCAACCCGGATAAATGCCGAGCGGTAACAGAAATGCGGACCCCGTCCACTAAGAAAGAGCTCCAAAAACTCAACGGTATGATAGCTGCGCTATCTCGTTTCATTTCCAACGCCGCCTTCAAATCGCTCCCATTGTTTAAACTGCTTAAGAAAGAAGCAACTTTCGAATGGACCCCAGAGCGGGACGAGGCACTCTCCCGACTCAAAAAGGTCCTATCCGAACCGCCCATACTAAGTCGGCCAAACCCAGGGGAAGACCTATTTTTGTATCTGGCCATCTCGGATGAGGCCATCGGAGCCATGCTTATCAGGGAGACCGAAACTGGTCAAAGCCCGGTATACTTCTGTTGCGCCCGAAAAAGTCCCTGAGGGAATCTTTCTTCGTTTACAACTTTTTGAAAATCAATGAAGTCGCCACCAATATTTTTTTATAAGGAAAATATTGAAGAAAAACCTTTTTGGAAAGCGGGTGGCCTTTTGGAAAACCGGAAGATTTGGGTTCGGGGGTCGGTTAGGCATGGGGAAGGTTTTAGCACCCCACGCCTCCTTTCTACCGAAAGGGAACCTTTAATTAAATGTGTGGTTTTAAGTGCGGATTTGGAAAATACTTAAATTTGCCCCCTTTTTTTGAAAAGAGAATGAAAAGACTTAATGAAAATTTTTATTTTTGGCAAAAGTGTTTGTTTTTTTTTAAAAGGAATAAAAAAGGGTTTTAGTTTATTGTGCTTGACGGAGGATATCCGCTCCTACGTATCTCCCGGTGCGATGGAGAATTCAAAGCTACATAGTTCTGGTTTTTTTTTAAAAGGTTTCGTTTTTTTAATCTTTTTGGAGTTTTTCGCAAAGGGGTCGAGCGTTCGCAGTGGCCAAACAACAATGGTTTAGAGTGGTCGCACTACTAACTCTTATGAAAATGAATTATCATTAACGTCCAAACGGCAACGGCGCGAGTGATGATTAATGATAATCGGTTTTTATTTTGAGCATTGAAAAGGTTTTCGCAATTGAAGGAGAGCGTTTGTGAGGACCAAACAACAACGGTTTAGAGTGGCCACACTATTAGCTCCCACAGGAATGAAATCATCACCCACAATCAAACGGCAACGGCGCGAGTGATCATTAGTGATGATTAATTTTGATTTCGACGTTTGAAAAGATTTGTTTTTGAAAAGTGTTTTCGTTGATTTCGACGTTTGAAAAGATTTGTTTTTGAAAAGTGTTTTCGTTGATTTCGACGTTTGAAAATATTTGTTTTCGATGTCAGAAAATATTTATTTAGGGAAAGGAAATATATTTTTTCTTAAAAGAGAAATAGTGGATGCAATAGTAAAATGGGGGTGCAAATAAAAGGAGGGCTGTATTATTAAAAATGGGGTGTAAACAGCGAGGAGGGTTGCATTTTAAAAAAAGAGGGGGTGCATAGATCAGGAAATTGTTCCAATGGGCTGTGTAAATGCTGGGCTCTTTCAAAGGGGTTAAGTTATCAAAATTAGGGGTGTGGAAAAAAAAAGAAGCCCAGTTCGCATGGGAGGGCCCAGTTAGCGAAACTGGGCTTAAGTGACAAAAAGGGCCTTATGCTTGAGCCTGGGGGTGTAAATAGCAGTTTTACTTGTTTTTTAAAAAATGTTTTATTTACCACTCCTTTTTTACTAAGGAAATGTTTTTCTGTTTTTTTTCTTTGAGATTCTTTTGTTATTATTTTTGGTTGAGATAAATTTTGGTTAAGAAAAATAAATAAATAAATAAGTAAATAAATAAAAGAATAAAACATAAAAATCAGTTTGTCTTAACTACTCTTTTTTAATAATTACTAGGAAATGTTTTTTTTTGAGTTTTTCCGAAAAATGATTTTTTGGTGGAGTGTTTTTTTGTTGGCATTTGGTATAAAAGAGATCTATTAATTATTTAGAGAAACATTTTACCTTAAATCTTTTTTTGATTTTTTTGATACCTAATCCTTTTTTGATATTAGAAGAAAAATTGCTATATTTCTTATTGCTATTATTTTGATGACAATTATTATTGTTGATAAAAAAGACATTGCTACATTTCTTCAAAGAGAAACATGACATTCAAAGATAAGCAATCAAATTGAACTATCCTTATTTTAAAACAACAAGAGCATCAAAATATAAAGCATTTTGTATTCTTCTATTAAAAAAAGGTCTAACATTCAATCTCTCAAAATCTCAAAAAACACCATATGCGTGAAGATGAACAAAAAGGATTTATGAGACAACAAATTTACATTGATTAGAATAGAGATGCAAAGATCATAAGATAAAACAAGAAATTTAAGAGAGAATACTAAACCAACCTTGAATAATGAACCTTTTGGTGAGACTTTACCAACAATAACAACAACAAAAATAAAACTATGAAAATTTTAGTAGAGGAGAAAAAACGAAAAAATAATCTCTCTCTCACAGAAACTTCTCCAGATCCGCTTTTGCTTCCTCTTGCTCCTGGGTCCTCAAGGTTTCGACCTCTCCCCCTCCTCCCTCAAAAAAAACTCCCTCCCACTCCACAAAACTATAACCCATATTTATACTAAAAAAAATGAACTTCCAATGGTGTGCTTTGTCCTTCGTTTTCTTCACTGACTTTTGCGTATAAATCTGTTCCTGTGCTAGCCTTGAAGAAAACGGGATGGAAAACGTGATCCTCTGGATGGACCTTCGAACCGTGGAGAGACCATCAGTAACTTGCGTGTTGATGTCAAAAATGGTGATTTCGTGTGAGAGAGGAGATGAAGGAGGCACCGAAAATGGAGGTTTCGTGAGAGGATGGTGAAAGGAAGCATGAAAGGAAGAGAAAGGAAGGTGGACGGCTAGGGAAGGGAGGTGGAGGTGATGTTTGCCCTTTTTTTTCTTTTCTTTGATTGAGTGTGTGAAGTGAAAAGATGAGAGTGAGTATGATAGGAGAGTGTGAGGGATGCGTGAGGGAGAGGAGAGAGAGGGTTGAGTGCCGAATTTTTAGGGTTTGGAAGGGGAAGTGTGTGAGAGAGAGTGAGTTGAGTGATGTGTGAGGGAGAGAGAAAGAGAGGCGTGGAAAAGGGAGAGAGAGCCGTTGGGGAGGAGAGAGGGAAGGGTGGAGTGTATGGGGAAAGGAGATGTGGGGAAGTGGGAAGTGTGTGGAAGTGGGATTGTGAGTTCCAAGGAGGGAAAAGAGGAAAAGTGGCCGAATTTTAGGCTAGGGTTTGGGGATGAATGTGGACATCTTTTAGGGCTAGGGGGAGAGTGAATGTGGACATTTTTTGGGGTAAAAGGGGGTGGGGTCGAATTAGGGTTAGGAGAGGAGGGAAATTAGGGTTTTGGTGAGTTGGGTTATGGGTTGGATATGGGTTAGGGTTAGGATATGGGTTAGGCGAATTGGGTTAAGGTTTGGTGGAGGAGTGGGCTTTAGATGGCCCAATCCCAATTGCACCTCTATATTTTTACAGACCCCCCCATTTCCTAAATTGCTTATTTTGTTTTAATACTTCTAATTATTATTATTTTTTCAAAAATTAAAACTTGTAGCAAACTAAAATAAAATAAAACATGGCATGAAAATAAAATAATTATTTTTATTAAAAATAAATAAAACTTCTTTTTCTTGGATAGGACAAAATTAGGGTATTACAGCTGCCCCTCTTTATTTCACATTTCGCCAAGAAATATGACTTGGCCCTTTCACATTTGTTGGTGAAATGGAAATAAAGATATAGAAATAACACTAATTTTGTCCGCTTCAGAAAAGCTCAAATTTTCTCTTTGTTATTTTCCTTTTGAGAAAAGGGGGTTAACACTTGTCGCATTAACGGGAAAGCAGTAAATTGGGAAAAACGGTGAATTGGAAAAAGCGGTAAATTGGGGATTCGGAGGTTGCCTAAAAACCTTCTAACGAACTCTGGTCGAGTCCGAGCTTTGGGGGTGGCCTTTTCGACCGGCCAATCAACATCAGGTCCGGAACTGATTTGATCAATGGATTTACGCTATGCCTTAGGCTGACACAACTAATCCGAAGGACTTAACGAAGTCTGATGGATCCATCGCGTGCTCGTACACGATGTTGTGATCTGTGGAAGGAGTTCACTAACTCTGTGTGGATGGAGTTTACTAACTCTGGGCTGGTGGTGATTTTCTAAAAAATGAGATTTTTGGGACTCTCTGGTCCGAAGTAACTTCTTGGATGGTGCATGAAATGCATGCATTTGAGTATTTGGATGCGCATGAATGCAATGATTGATCTTGGCGGGATGTTTTTTCTGTTTGATTCCTCATTCACTTCTTTTTCTTTTGTTATTCTTCGCTCTTCTGAGATGTGAATTTGAAAGTGTAATGCACCACTGTTTGATGACGAATGGTATGGATGGTATGATGAATGAAGATGTTGTGTTCTTTTATGTTCCGTCTTCTGTGATTTTCTTTTTTGTTGTTTGTTTATTCTGTTTGTTTTCTTTAAGCAGCTTTCTTTTTTCTGCTTATTTGTTTTTGTTTACTCTGTTTGTTTTCTTTAAGCAACTTTCTTTTTTCTGCTTATTTGTTTTTTCTTTGGCACTCTTTTTTTGCTGGTTAAATCGACCTGCCGGGCGAAGGCTGCTCCAGGACGATGATCCCGCGAGGATTGCACACTGGTTTGTCACGACTGTCTTTTCCGCAAATTTATTCACTTGGGGAATCACTTCTTTCTGTATTTTTTCAAAGATTTCGCAATGATCCTGTAATGCTCTGAATGTGCACATGTTTTGCAATTCGATTTCATCAATCATAAAAGTTATTATTTTGAAAGAAACTGAATAGATGAAAGCAGAGACACGAAAAGCACACATATGAGAGAGAAGTTGGACTTTTATTGATATAGAAATTGGACGTGCAGAAAGTCACGCCAATCGAAAGTGCATTACAATCTTTCTTTTAAACTACAAAAAAAATACAAGCGAAAAGGAACAAATCTCGTGATTTCGTCTCTGAAGTAACGGTGCCCACCGTTCATACTCATAATACTGATCACCCCCTTATCAGAACCTTTGGAGCGCTGATTTCCTTTTTCTTTTCTCAAGCCCAAGTTTTTCTGACCCTAATTTTTGCCTGGATCGCCCTTTGCGGGTTTTCAATCCACCGGGCCGCTCTGATTTTGCCTAGGTCGCCCTTTGCGGGTTTTCAACCTAGCGAGCTGATTTTTCCTTGGCTTATCTTTCTCTTTTTTCGTCTATTTTTCTAGGCATAATACTTCTTGACCACATCTGAGTTCACTTGATTTGGGATCTCATCTCCGTCCATGTTTGCCAGAATTAAAGCTCCTCCTGAGAATGCCTTCTTCACCACATAAGGTCCTTCATATTTGGGAGCCCATTTGCCCCTAGAGTCTGTCTGAATCGGCAAGATCTGCTTGAGCACAAGATCTCCTTCTTGGAATTCACGAGGACGGACTTTCTTGTCAAAAGCCCTCCTCATCCTCTGTTGGTACAACTGTCCATGACACATTGCGGCCACCCGTTTTTCATCAATGAGATTCAACTGGTCAAGACGAGACCGAATCCATTCCGCTTCATCAAGTTTTGTCTCCATTAACACCCGCAGGGATGGTATTTCAACCTCAATGGGGAGAACTGCCTCTGACCCATAAACCAGGGAGTAAGGGGTTGCCCCTGTTGATGTGCGTACTGAGGTTCTGTAACCATGCAGGGCAAATGGGAGCATCTCATGCCAATCCTTGTAGGTTACCACCATCTTTTGCACAATCTTCTTGATGTTCTTGTTGGCTGCCTCAACTGCCCCATTCATCTTTGGGCGGTAGGGAGAAGAGTTGTGATGTTGTATTTTGAAGTCTTTACACAAATCCTTCATCACTCTGCTGTTCAAATTACTACCGTTGTCTGTGATAATCTTGTTTGGAAGGCCGTAGCGGCAAATCAAGTCTTTCTTGATGAACTTAGCAATCACTGAGCTCGCTACATTGGGATAAGAAGCAGCCTCCACCCACTTAGTGAAGTAGTCAATAGCAACCAGAATGAAACGGTGACCATTGGAAGCTTTGGGTTCAATGGGACCAATGATGTCCATGCCCCACATTGAGAATGGCCATGGTGCGCTCAAAACATTCAGAGAAGTTGGAGGTACACGGGTGTGATCTGAATAGATTTGGCATTTATGGCATCTTCTCACAAAACTGTAACAGTCTGATTCCATCTGCAACCAGTAGTATCCAGCTCTCAGGATTTTTCTAGCCATTGCGTGCCCGTTGGAATGAACCCCAAATGAGCCTTCATGAACATCTCGCATAATCTTTACTGATTCTTCTCCTGTTACACACCTGAGGAGTACCAAGTCATGGTTTCTCTTGTTAAGGACGTCTCCACTCAAGAAGAAACCTGTTGACAGCCTCCTGAGGGTTCTCTTGTCATTCTCTGTAGCTCCGGGAGGATACTCTCTGTTTGTGATATACTGCTTGATGTCATGGTACCAAGGCTTACTATCTGATCCCTCTTCGACTGTCATACAGTAGTGATAAGCAGGCTGTTTTCTGTGCTGGATTCTGACAGTCGTCAGACTTTTGTCACAGCTGACGTTGAACATAGAAGACAAAGTTGCCAAGGCATCTGCCAACTGATTCTCGCTGCGGGGTATATGCTGGAAAGTGATTTCCTCAAAGGGCTTGATTAATTCTTGAATGTAGTCACGGTAAGGAATCAAATCAGAATTTCTTGTTTCCCAGTCTCCTTTTACTTGATGGACAACTAGAGCTGAATCTCCGTACACGTCGAGCCTCTTGACTTTCCGATCGAGAGCTGCCTGGATACCCAAGATACACGCTTCATACTCTGCAATATTGTTTGTGACATAGAAGCTTAGTCTGGCGGTGACTGGTATAAAGCGGTTGTCTGGGGAGATCAGCACTGCTCCGATTCCGTGCCCCCACATGTTAGAGGCACCGTCAAACAACACTCTCCACCTTTCATCATCTTGGGACTTCCCTGCGTCAAATAATGCCATAATGTCCTCATCTGGGAACTCACATTGCATTGATTGGTAATCCTCAACCGGTTGATGTGCCAGGTAGTCTGCCAGCGTGCTACCTTTGATCGCCTTCTGGGTTACGTACACGAGGTCATACTCTGACAGAAGCATTTGCCAACGAGCAATTCTACCTGTGAGCGCAGGTTTTTCAAATATGTACTTGATTGGGTCCATTTTGGACACCAACCAGGTAGTGTGACTCAGCATATACTGTCTCAGTCGATGCGTAGCCCAGGCTAGAGCACAACAAGTCTTCTCTAATGATGAATACCTTGCCTCACAGTCTGTGAACTTCTTGCTTATGTAGTAGATCGCGTGTTCTTTCTTTCCTGACTCATCGTGTTGCCCCAGCACGCAGCCCATAGAGTTGTCTAGCACCGTGAGGTATAGGATGAGGGGCCTGCCAGACACAGGTGGCATTAGGACGGGTGGATTTTGAAGATACGCCTTGATTTTCTCAAACGCTTCTTGACATTTATCATTCCACTTCATCTCTTGGTTTTTGCACAGCAGTTTGAAAATTGGTTCGCAAGTTGCAGTCAACTGGAAGATGAATCGAGAGATGTAATTTAGTCTTCCCAGGAAACCACGAACTTCTTTCTCTGTTTTAGGTGCTGGCATCTCCAGGATTGCTCGTACTTTGTCCGGGTCTACCTCAATTCCTTTCTGGCTAACAATGAAACCTAACAGCCTCCCTGACCTAACCCCAAAAGTGCACTTAGCGGGGTTCAACCTGAGTTTGTACTTTCTGAGACGCTCGAACAGCTTCTGCAGGTTAACCACGTGCTCTTCATCAGTCTTTGATTTGGCAATCATGTCATCCACATAGACTTCGATCTCCTTATGCATCATGTCATGGAATAGGGTTACCATCGCTCTTTGGTAGGTTGCCCCGGCATTCCTCAACCCGAAAGGCATGACCTTGTAACAGAAAGTTCCCCAAAGGGTTATGAAGGTGGTTTTCTCCATATCCTCTGGAGCCATTTTGATCTGGTTATAGCCTGAATATCCATCCATGAAGGAGAACATTGAATGCTGAGCAGTACTGTCCACCAAAACGTCAATATGGGGTAGAGGGAAATCATCTTTAGGGCTTGCTCTGTTCAAGTCACGATAGTCGACACACATTCGGACCTTTCCATCTTTCTTAGGGACTGGAACAATGTTTGCTACCCACTCAGGATATTTTGCCACAGCTAAGAACCCTGCATCAAACTGTTTCTTGACCTCATCCCTGATCTTCAAAGACATTTCAGGCTTCATCCGCCTTAACTTCTGTTTCACCGGGGGACATTCTGATTTCACCGGCAATCTATGTTCAACAATATCTGTGCTCAACCCTGGCATGTCCCGATATGTCCATGCGAATACGTCAGCGTAGTCGAACAGGAGCTGAATCAACTTTTTGCGCTCTTTATCCTCCATTGCGGTACCAACCTTGATCTCTTTTCTGTCTTCCTCAGTACCCAAATTGACCATTTCCGTAGACTCCTCATGGGGTTCGATGACCTTTTCTTCTTGTTCTACCATTCTCATGATTTCTGGAGGAGTATCCCAATCATTCTCAACATCTTCCTCGGCTTGATTAACCGGGTAATCAAAATCACAGTATGAGTTATGGGCATTATTATTTTCAGAGTTTATTTTTGATCTGCATTAGAATGGAGCGGCGAATAAAAACAAAGAAAAAGCAGCACAGATAAAAGATGAAGACAGAAATTTTATTGAAAATTCAAAATAACACTTTATTGATTGATGATTTTTCGACGAAAACATGTGTGCCCGAATGAAATATCCCAAGGCCTTGGGCAGAGCCGAGGGATCTGCATTACAATGATAATTACTTTAAATTGAAAAATACGGGGTAATCCATGGTCTCCCAGTTTTGCAGCTTCTCTCCAGCCGCACAGCATCGCACCAGACCTACAGCACGGCCACTTGAGCTTGATCCTTCTTCGACCACATTAACCTGGTCAGGGTCCAGCATACTAGCACTCCGGAAGTTGCTCTTAAGATTAGCGATGACCATTCTCCCCTGATTGGGTGCCTTTCCTCTGAGTTTGGCCAGCCATTTCTCCCTCCTGTCAGATGCCAGCCTCTCCCGATCAGCAAGACTTGGGATGTACCCAACACCGAACCTCTCAATATTACCCCTCAACTGGATATGCATTACAATTCCTTGAGCAGCTTTTCCTAAGCCCTTACCAATCTGATACCCATGTCCCAGCATCACCTTTGCAGCCATCATGGCAGCCTTGGACCACTTAGGCTTCCACCGAGGTTCACCTTCGACGAAGACAGCGTTTGAAATCTCCAATCCTTGGAAAGCAGTCTCAAAGGACTCTTCTGCTGCTTCCACATAATATTCAGGTGGTGATCGATTTATCAATGTTTCTTCTTCTCCGGAGATCACTATCAGCTTTCCCCTAGCCACAAACTTGAGTTTCTGATGAAGCGAGGATGGCACTGCCCCAGTCGCATGTATCCAAGGACGTCCCAGCAGGCAACTGTAGGATGAATTGATGTCCATCACTTGAAAGACGACATAAAACACTTCAGGGCCTACCTGCAGCGGCATTTCTACTTCTCCAAAAACTTCCTTCACCGACCCATCAAATGCTCTGACCAAGGTGGAGCTCGGTTTTAGATATGAACAGTCTACATCCAGCTTATCCATTGTAGACTTAGGCAACACATTCAAGGATGAACCGTTATCAATGAGCACCCTGGCAAGTATATGGTCCCCATACTTGACTGAGATGTGAAGAGCTTGATTATGACTCTTTCCTGCCGGAGGCAGTTCAGTGTCTGAGAAGGTCAAGTAATTAGAGGCTACAATGCTGCCAACAATACCATCAAGCTGGTTTACTGTAATGTCATGAGAGAAGTGAGCTTCATTCGGGACCTTTAGCAGTGCAGCACGATGTGCCTCTGAACTAAGCAGCAAAGAGAGCATTGAGATCTTGGATGGAGTTTGATTCAGCTGGTCTACCACCCGATATTCACTCTGTCTCATTACTCTCAGGAATTCTTGAGCTTCTTTGTCCGACACATCCCTGACTTCTACAGCTTCCTTGTCTTTTCCCTTACGGGCCCTTTCTTCAGTTCCCTTGGATTGCTCTCTTCTAAGGTTTTCAGGAGTATACAACCTTCCACTCCTTGTGATACAACTACCTCCAGCAATGTTTGTTATATCCAGAGTGCCTTTAGGGACCTCCGCTTGCATTTGCACATTGCAGCTCCATGGAGTCATCCTAGCCTCCCCACTAGGGGTAGCAGCAGGTACTGGAATAACAACAGTCGAGGGTCTCGTCACAGCTAGGCTGGAATTCAGATTGCAGGGAATTTCAATCGGTCTCCCGAAGTCTCAATTGCCTGATTGCAAGGTAAATACACTTTCTTTTTTCTCCTGGATTCCCACTTGGACCAGGTGTCTGTCTAAGAGATCTTGGAGAATTGGTTTAAAGCCTTCACATGCCCCGATGCAGCGAGGATTATCACAGGCGTCTTTCCTAGCACAACCTTCTTTGATGACACCAAAACGGTATAATTCAGCATGGATAAAATTCAAAGGCATCTGAACGCAATCAACTTTTCTAACCAAACACTGACCCCCCTGATGGTCAACGGCATTAATAGCAGATCCTCCATGCCCTGGCAACGGATTGGTGGCTACATTGGGTTGTTGAAATGATATGCTTTTCGTATCAAGTAATTCCTGCACCACATATTTGAATGCTTTACAATCCTCCACCACATGACCTACTGCCCCAGAATGAAAGGCGCAGGTGGCATTTGCGTTGTACCCTCTGGGATAGGGAGGCTGATATGGCTTCATTTGACGAGTACTGATTATTTTGTTGGTGATGAGATAATTAAACAAGTCCGTGTAGGACATGGGAATGGGATCAAAGACAACAGGCTTCCTTTCATTATAGTTCCGGTGCTGATAATTTGATTGAAAAGGCTGTGCCAGTGGTGCCTGAGGAGGAACCGAAATAGCTTGCGGTGGATTGCTGTGCGACGGACCACTGGCTCCAATGACTGCATTAGTTTCACCTTCTTTCTTCTTATGAGACCCAAAAAATGGCTTTTTTTGACCGGCAGGAGGTGTCGGGCCCTGAGCTATTCTTCCGCTCCGCATACCGTTCTCTACTCTTTCCCCTGTAACCACCATCTCAGAGAAGTTTGAGGCTACGCTGCCAACCAGCCTATCATAATACACCGCAGGAAGGGTTTCCATAAACATGTGGACCATTTCTTTGTCCAGCAGAGGGGGTTTTACTTGAGCCGCAAGATTCCGCCATCTCTGAGCATACTCTTTGAACGACTCGTTATCCCTCTTAGACATGCATTGTAGCTGAGTCCTATCTGGAGCCAAATCATTGTTATACTGGTATTGACGCATGAAGGCATCCGCCATGTCTTTCCAGCAACGGATATTAGTTGTCTCTAACTGCATGTACCAGTCAAGGGGAGCTCCGGCTAAGCTTTCTTGGAAGCAATGCATCATTAAGTTATCATCACGGGCGTAGGCAGTCATCTTTCGTCAGTACATTGTCACATGGTTGACTGGGGAAGTTGTCCCTCTGTATTTGTCAAAAGTTGGTGTTTTGAACTTGGGCGGCAGGACCAGATCAGGAACCAAGCACAACTCATGGGCATTCCTGGCTCGGGAACCTGCCCCTTCAACAGCTCTTAATCTTTCTTCCAGCATCTGATACTGACTTCTAGCTTCGGCAGGGTAATTCTGTGGGAAACCGCCGGCACCATAGTGAGGGTTATTCATCGATGCCGCGACCGGGGTCATGTGTCGTTGAGCAATATTCTGAGGGACTGGGCCCTGTACGTGTGGATGAACCATTATTGGTGAATTGAAACCCGCCGGAGTTCCTGGGGCAATAACAGGAATTGGGATCTGAATCTGGGCTCGATGCGTCCCTGTTCCAACTTCATTCACAACTGTATTAGGCTGAGCATGCCCCGTGGTTCCTGAAGGATCTCTTCCAGGGTTTGCATCAGCAGCAGGAGGCGTATAGCCCAGTGGGAGACCATAGGGAGGCCATTGCGCAGCTTGAAGGGTTTGAGAGATCCCAGACCCAGGAAGGGGAGGAGGATTGTTCGTCCCAGCGACAGCAGCTTCAGTTGTGCCAACATCTCTTAAGGCACTTAGCACTCTTATGACCTCCGCCATTTGAGCCTTTAGGACTTCCATCTCAGCTTGAATGACTTGATTCCCCTGATTCTGACCATGCTGACCCTGACCATTAGGATCCGGACCTCCTGGAATTCCGTCATCCTGATGTGGCTGCGGATCGTTCTGATCATGGTTGGCTTGATTGTTTTCCATGTTTCTTGCTTGCAGACGCGTCCAATAGCGATGATTAACCAGCTTGCCTAATTTTCTGTTGACGGAACACGCTTATGAACACAAGAACGAATAAATGAATGCAATGCGAATGAATGCACGTTTAGTTTGTCTTACCGAGAATCGCAGTGTATTATGTCTTGTCATAGATACGCAGGTAAATCTTTGATTATTTTTGTTATTTTTCTTTGGATCATACTGAAATTGGAATCTGGAAGCGAAACGAGTGTATTTAAACAAAATACCTCAAAATCTGAATCCGAAAGTACGACATTCTGATACAATGATTGAAAAAGGAAAAGGTACAATAAAACAAAATGGAAAATTACAATAAAGAAGCTCAAATACAAAGAGCTTTGACATTTCCACTCCTTTTCCTTTTGTTGTTGGTAGAGGTACTTCCGGCTTTTCCTTTGGCTTCCTCAACTAGGGCTCTGCAGTACTCCACAAATTTGTACACCTCAAGCGGGGTGTTGAGGGGATACATCTCATTTTCGGCTTTTCTTAATTTCCTGGGCATATCCGCAAGAGCCTGGTTGACCAATTCTGATAGCTTGGAGAACCTATCCTTCCAGTGTTGAACTTCGTCCCTCAGCTCAATGATGACTGCCTGCTCTTCAATCCTACCGAGCAGCTCAACATAGCGATGTTCCCAATACTGACTTTCATCCCTCACTTGCCGGTACGCATCGCTGATGTGACAAAGGCGCTCCTTCAACTCATCAGAATCCTCTTGCTCTGCTTTTAGGGCCCGCTGATACTCTCTGAGGATGTTCTCGAATGAGTCTCTTTCTTGCACAACACTGTCTAACTTACTCTCCCATTCAGCTTGTAACATGCGGAATTCTCTTTTTGACTTGGCAAGCAAGCTTTTCGCGGTTCTCTCTTCCATTTTTGCTTCATCCCACAATTCTTTCCACTGATTGGCTTCTTCCAGGGCCTTCTTCTCTTTCAAGCTTCGCCTCTTGATTTCCTCCTTGGCTCCTTGCAGATACCTTTGAACTTCTAACTTGCTCTCCTCTTCCCCTTTTAGTTTCTGACTGAACTTCTCAATGGTAGCAGACTTCAGGGCATTTTCTTCTTTCAACCTTTTGTTCTTCAGGGCCATCCTCTCTATCTCAGCTTGCAAAGATTTCTTCTCTTCCTCTGCCTTCATCAGAGCCAACTTAACCTCGCCTAATTCTTCGACAACAGGGACACTGGCGTCTACGACTTCCCTCTCGACTTGCAACTCTTTTTGGTAGGGCAGTTGAACATTCTGGATTCTTTTTCCGAGCCACTGAGCGAAGGTGATACCACTAGTCCTCTGAGCAAGCTCTACTTTTCCCATGTGAACCACCGTACTCCAGGCTTGCAAGACCTTTCTAAGCAAATTGTCATCTTTTGGTCCTCCTTCAAAGATGTAAAACGGGAGTATCATCTCTTCGGTAGGCGAATTCCTCATCGGATACCCCAATTGCCTCAGAGTCAGGGACGGATTGTAGTTGATGCATCCCTTAGTGCCCATCAGCGGGACATTTTGAAAACCACCACAGCGGAAAACCACCTTAGGCCTATCTTCCCAGCAATATGAGAGATACCAACGGATCGAGTGTTCATCTAGACCCCCTAGAAACTGGATCCACTCTTGAATACTCATAGCTTTCACCTCACAAGTTACAGCGTAGCCAATCAGCTTTTCCACTCGTGTTGGGTTGGTGAAGGCATGAATGAGAAGCCACGCATACAACAGGTGAGAAGAGCAAGAGATTTTCTTCCTTCTCAAGTCACAATGATGAGTAAAAGCAGAATAAGTGTCAGCAAGGATGGCGGGAATTGGATTAATGGGGCTCCTCCTATTCTGAAAAGCTAGGAAAATGCCAATAACGGTCACATCCACATACCTCTCAATCTGCGGAAAGAGAACAACCCCAAAAATTGCTAAGGCCAAAACTCGCTTGAAGACAACCCAATTTTTACTTCTAGCATAGGCTCCCATTAAACCTTCAAGGTAGCTCTGCGGGAAACCTATCACATTGTTTCTCTTCTGCTTTTGGAGCTTCAGATCCTCTACACTCACTTGCAATAATGCAGCGAACCCCTCATCTGTGTAGTACTGTTCTTGATACCGGTAGGGGACAGCTTCTGTCTGAGTGAAACCCAAAATCTGCTGATATTCCTCCAATGTGGGGGCCATTTGAAAATTTTTGAAAAGGAAGCACCTGATTTCTGGGTCATAGAATCTACTCAAAGCCACAATAGCCTCAGTCTGTACCTCTAGCAACAACAACTTCCGGAGGTTCCCATAAGCATTGTCAAACGATCCCCTTTCAATAGGTCCCATCAGGTCAACATATTTTTTCAGGCTAGTCACATCTACCTTGTTTACAGCGGGGTACCTTGGAGTATACACTGTTTCCCTTCTAGATTCCATGCCGTATCTATGACAAAAATTTCTCATTACTTGGGGTTCCCGGCAAGCAAACCATGATGAAATGCAAAGTTGCATGCGAAAACTAATGAAAATGTATGTTTTATGCAAAGGATGATGTGTAAATGATGATGATGTTCTATGTCTATGTAACTCAGAGACCAGTCCTTATTGGCAGTGATTCAAGTTTTTTTTTTTTTTTTGGAAAATGCGGGTCGTACGTTATTTCATATGGACCGGTATGAGAAAGGTTACAACGGTAACTCTTTCACCCCCTCCTTTTAAAATAAAGTGGTTCGTATGTCACTTCGTACCGACCGGCGAAAGAAAGGTTACAACGGCAACTCTTTCTCTATTTTCTCTTTTTTCGAAAAAAAACTCCTTTTCTTTTTGAAAACGTGCCTAGTTTACAATGCAGCACACAATTTGGAAAGCCCTTGTGACCTAAAAAGAGGTGAGACCTACAATCTAGGGCAATTTAAAGGGTAATCCTCCCATGTGGCTCTATTCACTCCCTCGCAAAGGCTACCAGAGCTAAATCTCTCTCATGATAACACCCACAACGATGGAATGCCATCTGGTGTGAGGTACCATAAAAGAGCATACTCTGGCTGAAACTTTCGTGAGAGCAGAAGGACATCGGTCCAATTGGCAGTCACTACTCGTTTCCACTCTCCTAGGTGTTTTCAGACCTTGGGTTTTAGGCCTCTCTCAAAGCACATAATCATAAGGGGGTGAGTGTGTGTAGCGGGGACATACCGCCTAAAACTACCCACATATATCCTCACCTGCGAAGGAAAACCCAGGACAGTCCAGATAATAGCAAGTGATAACATGTTGTCTACACTAGGGTTCAATATCGAATAAGCTAGCCTAGGGTTTCAACAATAATCAAGTGCCTTGCTTACCTCAAGAATGGGGACCAAGAAGAGGGGAACATAACAAGATGGGGGAGAAAGCATGAGGGTACTAAGCACATAAGCAAAGACGAGGAAAAATAAACATGGAAGGAGAGAAAACAAATGCACATGCATACAACATGATAAGAAGAGCAAACCGAAAAAGGGATAGAAGCAAACAAAGTATCCAAATCACATCGATAGCACACTAAACCACACATTTAATTAGTTAGGCTTGACCCACTTAAAAAAGAAAAGTCCCCAGTGAAGTCGCCAGCTGTTGCGCCCGAAAAAGTCCCTGAGGGAATCTTTCTTCGTTTACAACTTTTTGAAAATCAATGAAGTCGCCACCAATATTTTTTTATAAGGAAAATATTGAAGAAAAACCTTTTTGGAAAGCGGGTGGCCTTTTGGAAAACCGGAAGATTTGGGTTCGGGGGTCGGTTAGGCATGGGGAAGGTTTTAGCACCCCACGCCTCCTTTCTACCGAAAGGGAACCTTTAATTAAATGTGTGGTTTTAAGTGCGGATTTGGAAAATACTTAAATTTGCCCCCTTTTTTTGAAAAGAGAATGAAAAGACTTAATGAAAATTTTTATTTTTGGCAAAAGTGTTTGTTTTTTTTTAAAAGGAATAAAAAAGGGTTTTAGTTTATTGTGCTTGACGGAGGATATCCGCTCCTACGTATCTCCCGGTGCGATGGAGAATTCAAAGCTACGTAGTTCTGGTTTTTTTTTAAAAGGTTTCGTTTTTTTAATCTTTTTGGAGTTTTTCGCAAAGGGGTCGAGCGTTCGCAGTGGCCAAACAACAATGGTTTAGAGTGGTCGCACTACTAACTCTTATGAAAATGAATTATCATTAACGTCCAAACGGCAACGGCGCGAGTGATGATTAATGATAATCGGTTTTTATTTTGAGCATTGAAAAGGTTTTCGCAATTGAAGGAGAGCGTTTGTGAGGACCAAACAACAACGGTTTAGAGTGGCCACACTATTAGCTCCCACAGGAATGAAATCATCACCCACAATCAAACGACAACGGCGCGAGTGATCATTAGTGATGATTAATTTTGATTTCGACGTTTGAAAAGATTTGTTTTTGAAAAGTGTTTTCGTTGATTTCGACGTTTGAAAAGATTTGTTTTTGAAAAGTGTTTTCGTTGATTTCGACGTTTGAAAATATTTGTTTTCGATGTCAGAAAATATTTATTTAGGGAAAGGAAATATATTTTTTCTTAAAAGAGAAATAGTGGATGCAATAGTAAAATGGGGGTGCAAATAAAAGGAGGGCTGTATTATTAAAAATGGGGTGTAAACAGCGAGGAGGGTTGCATTTTAAAAAAAGAGGGGGTGCATAGATCAGGAAATTGTTCCAATGGGCTGTGTAAATGCTGGGCTCTTTCAAAGGGGTTAAGTTATCAAAATTAGGGGTGTGGAAAAAAAAAGAAGCCCAGTTCGCATGGGAGGGCCCAGTTAGCGAAACTGGGCTTAAGTGACAAAAATGGCCTTATGCTTGAGCCTGGGGGTGTAAATAGCAGTTTTACTTGTTTTTTAAAAAATGTTTTATTTACCACTCCTTTTTTACTAAGGAAATGTTTTTCTGTTTTTTTTCTTTGAGATTCTTTTGTTATTATTTTTGGTTGAGATAAATTTTGGTTAAGAAAAATAAATAAATAAATAAGTAAATAAATAAAAGAATAAAACATAAAAATCAGTTTGTCTTAACTACTCTTTTTTAATAATTACTAGGAAATGTTTTTTTTTGAGTTTTTCCGAAAAATGATTTTTTGGTGGAGTGTTTTTTTGTTGGCATTTGGTATAAAAGAGATCTATTAATTATTTAGAGAAACATTTTACCTTAAATCTTTTTTTGATTTTTTTGATACCTAATCCTTTTTTGATATTAGAAGAAAAATTGCTATATTTCTTATTGCTATTATTTTGATGACAATTATTATTGTTGATAAAAAAGACATTGCTACATTTCTTCAAAGAGAAACATGACATTCAAAGATAAGCAATCAAATTGAACTATCCTTATTTTAAAACAACAAGAGCATCAAAATATAAAGCATTTTGTATTCTTCTATTAAAAAAAGGTCTAACATTCAATCTCTCAAAATCTCAAAAAACACCATATGCGTGAAGATGAACAAAAAGGATTTATGAGACAACAAATTTACATTGATTAGAATAGAGATGCAAAGATCATAAGATAAAACAAGAAATTTAAGAGAGAATACTAAACCAACCTTGAATAATGAACCTTTTGGTGAGACTTTACCAACAATAACAACAACAAAAATAAAACTATGAAAATTTTAGTAGAGGAGAAAAAACGAAAAAATAATCTCTCTCTCACAGAAACTTATCCAGATCCGCTTTTGCTTCCTCTTGCTCCTGGGTCCTCAAGGTTTTGACCTCTCCCCCTCCTCCCTCAAAAAAAACTCCCTCCCACTCCACAAAACTATAACCCATATTTATACTAAAAAAAATGAACTTCCAATGGTGTGCTTTGTCCTTCGTTTTCTTCACTGACTTTTGCGTATAAATCTGTTCCTCTGGATGGACCTTCGAACCGTGGAGAGACCGTCAGTAACTTGCGTGTTGATGTCAAAAATGGTGATTTCGTGTGAGAGAGGAGATGAAGGAGGCACCGAAAATGGAGGTTTCGTGAGAGGATGGTGAAAGGAAGCATGAAAGGAAGAGAAAGGAAGGTGGACGGCTAGGGAAGGGAGGTGGAGGTGATGTTTGCCCTTTTTTTCTTTTCTTTGATTGAGTGTGTGAAGTGAAAAGATGAGAGTGAGTATGATAGGAGAGTGTGAGGGATGCGTGAGGGAGAGGAGAGAGAGGGTTGAGTGCCGAATTTTTAGGGTTTGGAAGGGGAAGTGTGTGAGAGAGAGTGAGTTGAGTGATGTGTGAGGGAGAGAGAAAGAGAGGCGTGGAAAAGGGAGAGAGAGCCGTTGTTTGTTTTCTGATCGTTTGTTTTTCTTTTGAGCAAACACATTGTACATAGATAAGCTTGTTCGTCCTAAGATTAGAATTTGAGAGAACAAAAGCAACCGGTCATTGATCGGAATGGACTTTTCGGGATTGTGGTGTTTTGTGGAGGAAGGAGGGTTAGGCTTAAGGAAGTGTCTGAGGCTAATGGGAGGATGAGTTTTGTTCGGCGCTGATTGACGGTTAATGGTCTATGAGGAAGATGGTTATTGGGCTTGTTTGGGCTGTGTTAAAGCAAATTCGTGTCTCATGGTAGAATGACTAAGGGGTTTGATGTTGAGGCCAAAGGAAGTGTTTGAAGGTTTATGGAACCAGGTGTTGGAATGATGAAGTATTTGAAGGTTTATTTAGACAAGGATCTCTTGTATTTTGTGGTAACATGTACCAGCTCACCACTTACATTTCTTTGGTATTTTCTTTTGTTTTGGGATTTTCATTTTTGAATCCCCTTTTTTTGATTTTCTCTTTTTCCTTTTTTTTTGTTTTATGATTCTTTTCCTTCTTTGACTCGGGTGAGCTAATAAAAAGTGATGCACCTTTTTTTTTTGGGTGATCCTTGTCTAGGGTGATTTTTGGATTTTGGTTTTTCTTGGGTCAAGGTGGGTAGGAAAGGGACTTTCTGGGATTTTGGGGTTTTTGAGGAGATGGTCAAACTTCATTTCAAATCCCGATTGCTTATTTCTATAAGACTTAACTTTAGAACAATAATTTATCTATCTTCATGTGTTTGCTCCTTTTTTCCTTTTTTGTGCCCTAATTTTTGCCTGGACCGCTCTTTGCGAGTTTTCAGTCCACCGGGCGCTCCTTTTTGCCTAGGCCGCCCTTTGCGGGTTTTCAACCTAGCGAGCTTGTTTTCTTGTTTATTATATTATTATTATTATTTTTTTGAGAGACTTGCACTGAAGGAATATGATATTAATCAAGGGGAATTAATGATCACAGACTTGCCCCAGCATGGAGTGTAACACCCAGGTATATTTAACTTGTAAAAATACCAAAGCGTGACAAAATTTAAACATCAGAGATAATAATTTCCTGTTTAGACACTGAATACCAACACAAAATTTTGCTGAAATACAACATGACCATCTTATACACAAATAAGATCATACGGTACACAGACCATAACTGTCAGCAACTGGTAATCAGAGTCATACAAGAAAGCGGAAAAGGATAAACAAAACACTAATGCCATAGTGTTGTAATACATCGCAACAGAAGGAAAATAAACTTGAACATAAAGCTAAGTCATTATTCTTCTTCCGGGGCCACCTACTCGTGCCTCTGAGGTTTCTTCTGTCCCTGTTTATCTGTAAAACAACAACAATTAAACAGTGAGATACAATCTCAGTGAGTTCTACCGGAACCCCTACTAACACTCTCGGTCCGTTTAAAACATTTTTAAGGTTTGACACAGCACCGACTGCAATCCACTTGCTAATCCCGGCGAATCATACAATAAGGCTTCGATCTAATAGGACACCGACTGCAATCCACTTGCTAATCCCGATGAACTAATATCCTAGGCCTTTCTACGTACCACCGACTGCAATCCACTTGCTAATCCCGGTGAACGCAGCACAAACTTTTGACACAACACCGACTGCAATCCACTTGCTAATCCCGGCGAACCCCATACCAATAATAGATTAACTATTGGCATCGGAGCCTAGGGTGGGGGATCATGACTTCCCCTCCTAGTATGTCAACATGGGTCGTCACCCAAACTCGATATAATATATATATCTACAACACTATGAACCCACGGTCCATCAAATCAGACAATCAATGAAACACTTTAATATCATGTTTTATAAAATCCAAGTTCACACTCGCACTCTATTTGACCACTTTTAGACACAATTTTCAGTATCAAAAAACAGTTCATTTTGCCTTAAAAATAGAATATTCAGTTAGGCCTCTGAATAAGCTTTCCAACGCATTTTAGAACACCTCAATCGGGTTCCCGGATCAAAAGTTATCGCGAAACGAAAAACAGTGAAAAACTGTTGAGATTCTGTCAGGCTGCGCTGAAGTCGCGCCTGGAGCGCGAGTTACGCGCGAACTGGCAGAAAGTTCTGCCCAATTGCGCTGAAGTCGCGCCTGGAGCGCAGGTGAGGCGCGAACAGGCAGAACGGGGGTCTGTTAAGACAGATTTTGCGATTTTCGCGAAATCCGCTATTCCGCTCAATTCCGATCTTTGTTCCGATCAAAAACAGATTTGACAACCAGTAAAATGAGTCCAATTCAAACCACAAAATCACTCAATCCAATCAAAAACTTAATCAAAACGAATTGTATTAAAACGCGACATATTTTCAAATAACGGTTTTCGTTCCAAAAATCTTTCGAAACCAATTGACGTAAAAACTAGTGAGACACAAAAATATCCTAAGCGTGAGTAAAACTCACCCTTGAAGCGAGAGCCGATATCGAACCGAATTTGCCGAGACGTCGAAATCACCGAAACGAACCCAAACAACACCGAACCGCTCCTAACTTCGTTCCGAGCTTCCAATCGCGTTCAATCCGCTCCTAGCTTCAATCCTATGCATAACCCAATCACCAACACAACCTATTAATCCTTGATTTCAACAAATTCTCCCCACAAACCTTCAATTTTCGAAGTCAAATAAAAGGGGGAAAAATGGAGGAGAGGCTTACCTAAGATATGGGTTTTGATGAGAAGAGGGAGATGGTGATTGTGCTGAAATTTGAGGTGATGGGGTTTCCTCTTCTTCTTCCTTTCTCTTCTTCTTTCCTCTTCTTCTTTCTCCTTTCCTTCTCTTCTTTTCTTTCTCTGTTTTCTTTTCTTCTGTTCGTATCCTCCTCTTCTTTCTTTTCTTCTTTTATTCTTTTCCATTTAACACACACACACATATACTTATTTAATTAATAAATAAGTGGTAGCGTGGTCCAATTACCGTATTGATCTTAATTCCTTATTTCGATTCCAAAACTTCCTTGGTCCGTATTATTCGGTTAACGACCCTGTGACAGTCAGTAATTAATTTTAGCACTCAATAATTTTACCAATTAAGTACCAAATTAATTCAATTGGGTTAACATCCAAATAATTCGATTAATTATTTTGAGGATGTTACATTCTCCCCAACTTGAAAGAATTTTGTCCTCAAAATTAGACACGACATACCTCAAGAGAATAAATACGGATACTGAGTCCGCATATCGTCCTCCAACTCCCAAGTAGCTTCCTCGGCGGAAAAACCATCCCAAACCACCTTGACAATGGGAATTGACTTTGTCCGTAGCGTCCTCTCGCCACGTTCCATGATGTAATTCGGATTAGGTTGGAAGGACAAGTCCGGTCGAAGGTCAATCGTTTCAAAATCTAACGGTTGGCTTGGATCGGGAATGTACTTCCGCAACTGAGACACATGGAATACATCATGCAGATTTGACAATGGTGGAGGCAAAGCAATACGGTATGCAAGAGGCCCTATTCGCTCGATAATCTGGAAAGGTCCAATATACCGAGGACTGAGTTTCTTCACCCGTAATGCCCTACCTGTGCCAATTGTTGGTGATAATCTCAAAAACACATGATCACCAGACTCAAACTCTAACGGCCTTCTCCTTTTGTCGGCATAACTCTTTTGCCTACTTTGAGCAGCTTTCATTCTTTCCCTGATCTGGCGGATCTTTTCAGTAGTGTCTTGAATCACCTCAGGTCCTAACAATCGGTTTTCACCGACTTCCCACCAACACAATGGAGTTCTACATTTCCTTCCATACAAGGCCTCAAAAGGCGCCATTCCGATACTGGAATGATAACTGTTGTTATATGAGAATTCAACCAGTGGAAGATGATCCTCCCATTTCTTCCCGTTATCAAGTACCGAAGCCCTAAGCATATCCTCTAATGTCTGGATAGTTCTCTCGGTCTGACCATCGGTCTGCGGGTGATAAGCGGTACTAAGAAGTACTTTGGTCCCCAATGCTTCATTCAGAGCTTTCCAAAATCGAGAAGTGAACTTCGGATCT
The DNA here is from genome assembly GCA_039519185.1 of Astragalus membranaceus. Lineage (NCBI taxonomy): Eukaryota > Viridiplantae > Streptophyta > Magnoliopsida > Fabales > Fabaceae > Astragalus > Astragalus membranaceus. The sequence goes on from CM076854.1 coordinate 129,498,023, forward strand.
CGATCCGACACTATACTAGTAGGAACCCCATGTAACCTTACTATGTTCTTCAAGTACACCTCAGCTAACTTGGATACTTTACTGTTAGAACGAACTGGAATAAAATGAGCTGATTTGGTTAACCGATCTACAACTACCCAAATGGAGTCGTTACCGGCCTGAGACTTTGGCAACGCCATTACAAAATCCATGGAAATGTCTTCCCATTTCCACACTGGCACATTTAATGGTCGTAACAGACCACCAGGCTTCTGATGTTCTATCTTAACTCTTTGGCAAGTTAAGCATTTTGATACAAACTCAGCAATGTCTAACTTCATTCCTTGCCACCAATACATCTGCTTTAAATCTCTATACATCTTGGTGGATCCAGGGTGTACAGAAAATAGACTTCGGTGTGCTTCCTCTAGCACTTGCTTTTTAATATCTTCATTATCGGGCACACAGATCCTACCGTTGAAACAAATCACTCCATCGCTATCTTCAGTGAAATCTGGCAACAATTTCTGTGATTGTAACTTCACATCAATTTCCTGTGCTAAGCGAATAGAATCCCTTAATGAACTGGAGATCCTCATATGGCTCAACACTAACCGGCTTTTCCTTGATCTTGCATTCACATTTAAGTCCCTAAAGGATTCCAACAATTTCATTTCATGCATCATAAACTCTGCTACGTGGATGGATTTCCTACTTAGTGCATCAGCTACAACATTAGCTTTTCCCGGATGATACTTCAATTCGAAGTCATAATCCTTCAGAAATTCCACCCACCTTCTCTGCCTGTTATTTAACTCTTTCTGATCAAACAAATATTTCAAACTTTTATGATCACTGAAGACTTCGAAACGAGACCCATACAGGTAATGTCTCCAAATCTTCAGTGCGTACACAATAGCTGCTAACTCCAAATCATGAGTCGGATAGTTCTCTTCATGAGTCTTCAACTGTCTAGAGGCATAGGCTACAACTTGTTGGTTCTGCATGAGGACACATCCCAAACCCTTCCCAGAAGCATCGCTGAAAATTTGAAATTCCAAAGACGGATCTGGAAGAATTAGGATTGGAGCAGAAGTCAACCTAACCTTCAATTCTTGAAAACATTCCTCACAATCGGCATCCCATATAAACGGTTGGGCCTTACGAGTCAACCGGGTAAGTGGAAGAACCAGTTGTGAGAAACCTTGAATAAACCTCCTATAGTAACCAGCTAGACCCAAGAAACTTCTTATTTCTGTAACAGATGTTGGTCTTTCCCAGTTCAATACAGCTTCCACCTTACTGGGATCCACGGCAACTCCCGATTGGGAAATCACGTGTCCCAAAAACTTTACTTCCGGCATCCAGAAGTCACACTTCGATGGCTTGGCATACAATTTCTTTTCTCGGAGTACGTTCAGAACAATGCGGAGATGTTGAACATGGTCCTCAATGGTCTTAGAGTACACCAAGATATCATCAATAAAAACTACTACAAACTGATCGAGATAAGTATGGAATACTCGGTTCATGTAATCCATGAATACCGCTGGAGCATTAGTCAAACCGAAGGGCATTACTACGAACTCGTAATGTCCATACCTCGTACGGAAGGCTGTCTTCGGGATATCTAAGGCTCGTACCTTTATTTGATGATAACCCGATCTCAGATCAATTTTTGAAAATACCACTGCACCTCGAAGTTGGTCAAGCAAATCGTCTATCCTTGGCAATGGATATTTGTTCTTAATTGTCACCTTGTTGAGTTGACGGTAGTCAATACACAATCTCATGCTTCCGTCCTTCTTCTTGACTAGCAATACGGGAGCACCCCATGGAGAAGCACTCGGTCGGATAAATCTCTTCGATATTAACTCTTCAAGTTGAGACTTCAATTCCTTCAATTCTAAAGGAGACATCCTATAAGGGGCAATAGATATCGATCATGTACCAGGAATCAATTCTATTGAGAATTCTACCTCTCTGTCGGGAGGTAAGGATGAAACTTCCTCTGGGAAGACATCTGGAAATTCATTTACCACTTGCACAGATGACAAGTCTAAACCCGTTTCAGTAGATGCAGACAACATAATAAGAATAGCTTCCGCACCTTGGAATAATGACTGGCTTGCTTCGGTATAAGAGATCGTTGCTTCACAATCTGCCTGTGTCAACCCTACGGATTCGGAGGCGAAGCTAATGGTTCGATCAGCACAGTTGATAATCACATGATTTTCAGCCATCCAATTCATACCCAGAACAATGTCCATGCTTCTCATAGGCAAGCAAATAAATTTCACAACAAACTGTCGGTCGCCTATGACAAGTAGGCAATTTTCACATAATGATTGGGTCTGGACACGACCCTTGGCAGCAGTTAAAATAGTTATCGGTTCGGATAGCTCAGACAATGCTAAACCCAACCGATCCACACATGCTTGCGAGATAAAACAGTGAGTTGCACCAGAATCATATAAAATATTGACTGAATAATTAAAAAGAGATCCCGTACCCCTTAGAAGATTATCCGTAGGTGTGATGGTTCGAGCATCTAATGTGTTGATTCGCCCCTGACTAGGAGCATTTGGTGCTTTTTGCAGATTCCTCTTTGTTGGGCACTTATTTGCATAATGTCCCTCTTCATTACAAACATAACACCGATCGGGTCTTTGCCAACAATCACCTGAATGAAATTTTCCACAAGTGCCACATCTGTGGAATTTTGATGGTTCATGGGATTGCACTTGCTTCCCTTTGTAATTGCTTCCCCTGAGTGGCCTGGATGGAGTAGAAGATTCAGCAACCTTTTTCTTACCCTTCCAATAGTCTTTCTTTTCAGCATACATTTTCCTCAGATCCTCCTCAGCCACATATGCTTGTTGCACTAAGGCAGGATAATTAACCAAGGTGTAAGAACTGAGTCCTTGGCTCACATCAGCTCGGAGACCTTCTTTGAACATTTGCATTTTCCACATATCATTTGGGGCATACCTTCCCAACTCATAGAACTGAGACAGTCTTTCAAATTTCGCAGCATACTCCCCAACCGACATATCACCTTGCTTCAGATTTACAAACTCTGCTTGTTTACTCAGCTTCTTCACCGAAGGGAAATATTGCTTCAGAAATAATTCCTTGAAGTTGTCCCAAGTTAGGGGAGTTTCTTGGAGTTCCATCATATGCCTTGCATTACACCACCAGGTGTGGGCATCTTCATCGAGCACATTTGCCGCAAATATTACCTTCTCTTCTTCCCCGCATTGCAAGGTTTGAAAAATTTTCTCCATTGAATCAATCCAATAGTAGGCGGTCATTGGATCTGATCCTCCCTTGAAAGTCGGGGGCTTCATCTTTTGAAATTGAAAATATGCCCGGTTAGGATCTTCCTGATGGGGTTGAACATTGGGCTGCTGCAGAGCCATTTGGTCATGCTGCATTTGCAACATATCCTGCATCATCTTTTGCTGATTCTCGATGATATTCTGCATCCATTCAAAGTTTGGATCAACAGGAGGAGGAACGCCTCTACCTCTTCTGGCCATGATTCTGCGAAATATGCACAAAGTATTAAGTTGATCAAGCTCAATGTCTAATAGCATACTAAGAAAATCACGACTGGAGAAAGTAAAGACCCTAACAGCTAAGTCCGACTAGGTCGAACCGCTCTGATACCAACTGTAACACCCAGGTATATTTAACTTGTAAAAATACCAAAGCGTGACAAAATTTAAACATCAGAGATAATAATTTCCTGTTTAGACACTGAATACCAACACAAAATTTTGCTGAAATACAACATGACCATCTTATACACAAATAAGATCATACGGTACACAGACCATAACTGTCAGCAACTGGTAATCAGAGTCATACAAGAAAGCGGAAAAGGATAAACAAAACACTAATGCCATAGTGTTGTAATACATCGCAACAGAAGGAAAATAAACTTGAACATAAAGCTAAGTCATTATTCTTCTTCCGGGGCCACCTACTCGTGCCTCTGAGGTTTCTTCTGTCCCTGTTTATCTGTAAAACAACAACAATTAAACAGTGAGATACAATCTCAGTGAGTTCTACCGGAACCCCTACTAACACTCTCGGTCCGTTTAAAACATTTTTAAGGTTTGACACAGCACCGACTGCAATCCACTTGCTAATCCCGGCGAATCATACAATAAGGCTTCGATCTAATAGGACACCGACTGCAATCCACTTGCTAATCCCGATGAACTAATATCCTAGGCCTTTCTACGTACCACCGACTGCAATCCACTTGCTAATCCCGGTGAACGCAGCACAAACTTTTGACACAACACCGACTGCAATCCACTTGCTAATCCCGGCGAACCCCATACCAATAATAGATTAACTATTGGCATCGGAGCCTAGGGTGGGGGATCATGACTTCCCCTCCTAGTATGTCAACATGGGTCGTCACCCAAACTCGATATAATATATATATCTACAACACTATGAACCCACGGTCCATCAAATCAGACAATCAATGAAACACTTTAATATCATGTTTTATAAAATCCAAGTTCACACTCGCACTCTATTTGACCACTTTTAGAAACAATTTTCAGTATCAAAAAACAGTTCATTTTGCCTTAAAAATAGAATATTCAGTTAGGCCTCTGAATAAGCTTTCCAACGCATTTTAGAACACCTCAATCGGGTTCCCGGATCAAAAGTTATCGCGAAACGAAAAACAGTGAAAAACTGTTGAGATTCTGTCAGGCTGCGCTGAAGTCGCGCCTGGAGCGCGAGTTACGCGCGAACTGGCAGAAAGTTCTGCCCAATTGCGCTGAAGTCGCGCCTGGAGCGCAGGTGAGGCGCGAACAGGCAGAACGGGGGTCTGTTAAGACAGATTTTGCGATTTTCGCGAAATCCGCTATTCCGCTCAATTCCGATCTTTGTTCCGATCAAAAACAGATTTGACAACCAGTAAAATGAGTCCAATTCAAACCACAAAATCACTCAATCCAATCAAAAACTTAATCAAAACGAATTGTATTAAAACGCGACATATTTTCAAATAACGGTTTTCGTTCCAAAAATCTTTCGAAACCAATTGACGTAAAAACTAGTGAGACACAAAAATATCCTAAGCGTGAGTAAAACTCACCCTTGAAGCGAGAGCCGATATCGAACCGAATTTGCCGAGACGTCGAAATCACCGAAACGAACCCAAACAACACCGAACCGCTCCTAACTTCGTTCCGAGCTTCCAATCGCGTTCAATCCGCTCCTAGCTTCGATCCTAAGCATAACCCAATCACCAACACAACCTATTAATCCTCGATTTCAACAAATTCTCCCCACAAACCTTCAATTTTCGAAGTCAAATAAAAGGGGGAAAAATGGAGGAGAGGCTTACCTAAGATATGGGTTTTGATGAGAAGAGGGAGATGGTGATTGTGCTGAAATTTGAGGTGATGGGGTTTCCTCTTCTTCTTCCTTTCTCTTCTTCTTTCCTCTTCTTCTTTCTCCTTTCCTTCTCTTCTTTTCTTTCTCTGTTTTCTTTTCTTTTGTTCGTATCCTCCTCTTCTTTCTTTTCTTCTTTTATTCTTTTCCATTTAACACACACACACACATATACTTATTTAATTAATAAATAAGTGGTAGCGTGGTCCAATTACCGTATTGATCTTAATTCCTTATTTCGATTCCAAAACTTCCTTGGAACACCTCTTAACTGGGTTAACTTTAAGGAACACCTCTTAACTGGGTTAACTTTAAGGAGTTGTTCCTAGGTCACTACTTTCCTGATGCTCGGAGACTTGCCAAACAGGTGGAGTTTGTTAGTTTGAAACAAGGGGACATGTCTGTTGGTGAGTATGCTTCAAAGTTTGAGAGATTGTCTCAATTTTATGAAGTGGGAACTCATGCTCCTAATGACCGGTGGAAAATGATAATGTTTAAACAAGGTCTCCGTGGTGATGTGAACCAGGGTCTTAGTTCTTATACTATGACCACTTATCCTACTTTGGTGCAACAAGCACACACTGCTGAAGAAGATCTCAAGAGGATATATGCAGAGAAGAGAGATTTCTGGAAGGACAAGAGAAGGGGTAGTGAATCAACCTCTTCAAACCCTAGATACAAGGGAAGCAGGTACAAGCCAATGATTCTTCAAGGCCTAACAAATGTTCCTTCTGCAAGAAGAATCGTAGAGGTAGATGCCAAGCTGGACCGAATCAGTGCTACTATTGCAAGGAAGAAGGCCATTATGCAAACAATTGCCCGGCGAGGAAGGCTTTCTTGGAATCTCTTGATGCTCCGAGACAGGCTCGAGTCAACACCTTAGACGCTCGGACCATCAAGCCAGATGATAATCTCATAAGGGGTACAGATTCTATTTTCCATCAATCTGTTAATATACTGTATGATTCTGGTGCTACTCACTATTTTATCTCAGAAGCATGTGTTGAATGGTTAAGATTAATTGTATCTCCTATATCCGAACCAATAACCATTCGTACAGCTGCAAAGGGTCGTGTGCAAACCCAATCTTTATGCCTTAACTGTCTGCTCACCATAGGGGGCAGGGAATTCGTTGTTGATTTTATCTGTTTGCCTATGAGGGGGATGGAGATTGTTTTGGGAATGAATTGGATGACTTCCAATCACGTTACTATTGACTGCTTCAATCGTGCAATTGAGTTTCCTTCTGAAGTAGTGGAACATGCACAGCCTGCAACTGAGGGTGTTATTTCTTTCACTTCAGCCAGCCAGTCTCTATTCCAAGGTGCGGAAGCTTTTGTTGTTATTTTATCTGCATCAACTGAAGCTGGTTTGGATTAGTCGTCTGTTCAAGTTGTTAATGAATTCTTAGATGTTTTTTCCGAGGAGGTTTCCTCTTTACCTCCGGAACGAGAGGTAGAATTCTCTATAGATTTGGCGCCTGGCGCAGGGCCAATATCTATAGCACCTTATAGGATGTCTCCTCTTGAACTGAAGGAATTGAAGTCCCAACTTGAGGAATTAATTTCCAAGAAGTTTATTCAACCGAGTGCTTCTCCATGGGGTGCTCCGGTATTGCTAGTCAAGAAGAAGGACGGAAGCATGAGGTTATGCATCGACTACCGCCAGCTGAATAAGATTACTATCAAGAATAAGTATTCGTTGCCAAGGATAGATGATCTGCTTGATCAACTTCGAGGCGCTAAGTATCCGTATTTAACTATGTTACAATGGTTTTATAAATAAACCGAGTGATAGTGAGGGGGCACGGTAGAACTCATTGAGACAAGTTGTCTCACCCAATCGTTGTTGTTGTTTTTACAGAGAAGCAGGGAAAGAGGAAGTCAAACCGACACGGATAGGTGACGTGCTCACGGAGATGTCAAGGACTCATAGTCTTGATGTTTTTAGTTCCTATTTTGGTTGTCTTTGTTATGGTTGTATAACTTGTACTTCTATGAGTTGTATGAACCGCTTTTGATTTTTGTTTATGGTATTGAACATTTGGGTTGTATTCCATCGGATGTTTGAAATGTTATGGAATTAAGACTGATGGATTCGAAGTATTATGTTTATTTTTGGAAAAAGTTTGTACGTTCAATACTTAAGCAGGAATTGTGTCCTCTGATTATTACTATAATTGTGCATTACGGTATATCTATATGTTACAAAATACCGAGATGTTCCATTTTGCTTTAAATGTAAAAAATATATTTAAAAACAGTCACTTGTGAGAAATTACAGTAAAACTAATTTATGTAAAAATGATTTTGAATTATAAATATAAATACAATTTTAAAGTATAATTACGTGAGTATATTTTGGATTCAATAATCATTTATCGATTCTATAAATAAGTTTGAAACAAAATATTAAGGGTCGACTTGATTTAATCTTTCAAATTTGTAAATAATATAGTGAATATTTTAACATATTTATTTTTAAAAATTTATCTAGATATAATTGTCGTTCTCAACACGAAATGTATAATCCCGCTTTGCCGGACTGAAAATGAACCGCACTTACAAAAAAAAAGTATTTAAAATTTAAAATAGAAGACAATTAATTCTTAAGTATAATTGAATGAAAATATTTTATTTTGGTAAAAATCTTTTTAAAAGATATAAAATTTATAAGGAGTAAAATTTTCTTTTACAATATGTAAGACAATATGAGTATTCTAGGCTAAATTTTATTTCAAAACCAAGGGAGAAGAATCAAAAAACTCGTACATTCCCACTATAAAATCAGTGGCATTTAAAATTAAAAATACAAGGTGTTTTTGTTTTGTCATATTAAAACACAAATTCAAGGTTGCACTGCATAATAACATCCCTATATCATTAAGAACCAAACAATTCATTAGTTTTTTACAAAAGGGTAAAAAGTTGAGGACAACTCAAGTGTCCAATATGAACATCAGAAACCAAAACCTTCCATCCAAGTATTATTAATAAAATAATTCTGAAAAAATGTGAGTGGTTAAAAAATCCGCAGGGGGCAAAACCCAAGAAGGAAATTCATGGAAGGAAAGAAGTTGGGTGTTTGTGTTCGGATCAATGCAACCTCTTGCTTATATAACTACCCTTCACCACCCTCTTCTTCACACAACAATTTCTTCTCTTCTTGCTCAATCTAGCTACAAAGTTCTCTCCTTTCTGTTGAATTCAGATACCCTTTTGTCCTTTTGCTTCAATGGCCTCTACCCCAAACCCAACTCCCAACTATTCCTCAGTTACTCCAAGACCCTCTAACAACCACCAGAATCATAACCACAACAAGCACCGTAGCTCCAACAAATTGAAGGAGACACGTCACCATCACCGCCGTAGCCACAGTCACAGTCGGTGGTATTCTTCTGCTGCTGCAGTTGCTGTAGAAACTGGTGCTGTGGGAAGTGGAAGTAGTAATTCTGGTGGTGCTGGTAGTAGTGCTGTTACTCCCTATGCTGCTTCTGGCGGGAGAAGTGGTACTGGTTCCTCCTCATTTGGGTCTTATTTGGGTGCCCGAAAATCACAGCTCGCCCCAGAATTTTCGGGCAAGCGGTCAACTCGGTTCGCTGCGAAGATGCACTCGGGAAGACCAAGGATCATACCCAACAAGCATCCGCATACTGAGGCTGCTGAGGAAGCACTACATTGTCTGTTGAAAGCAGGTGATGACTCTGTTGCTATTGATAACATTTTATTTAGCTATGAACATAAACTCTGGGGGTGTGATGATTACATCTACCTCCTCAAAGAGTTTGCAAACAGTGGTCACTTATTGCAGGCTGAAAAGTGTTATAATTTTGGTATTGGTATTTTCAATGATGATGAGAGGGTTCCTAAGGGGAAATTAACTAGTACTATGATTGGTACTCTTGGTAGGTTGGGTAGGATTGAACAAGCTTTCATGTTATTTAAAGGAGCTAGGGCAGAAGGGTATGGAAACACTGTGCATTGCTTTTCGGCTATGATTACTGCATTTGGCCGAAACGGGTGTTTTCCTGATGCCGTAGATTTGTTTAGGTCCATGCCAACTTGGGGCCTTCAGCCTAATGTGATTACCTATAATGCATTGATTGATGCTGGGGCTAAAGGGGAAGTGGATTTTGATACTGTTGTAAAGTTTTTCGATGAGTTGGTAGCCAATAACTTGAAGCCGGATCGACTTACTTACAACTCGCTTCTTTGCGCTTGTGCCCCGAAGGGTTGCTGGGAACTTGCACAAAGACTATTAAGGGAGATGGATCAGAAGGGGATTGGTTGGGATCTGTTTACGTATAACACGTACTTGGATACGTTGTGCAAAGGGGGACAAATGGATTTGGCTAAGATGGTTTTGGAAGAGATGCCTTCTAAGAGGGTTTGGCCAAGTGTGGTGACTTTCAGCACCATGATGGATGGTTATGCCAAGGCCAACCGTCTCGAAGATGCCCTAAATTTGTACGATGAGATGAAGCGTCGATCTGTTTTCGTCGACAGGGTGTCGTATAATACCCTGGTTGGAATTTACGCGAAGCTGGGAAGGTTTGATGAAGCCATGGGTATGTGCGAAGAGATGGAGAGGTCTGGGATTCGAACTGATGTTGTAACTTATAATGCACTTTTGTGTGGCTATGGGAAACATGCAATGTATCCTGAAGTTAGAAGGATGTTTGAAGAAATGAAAACTCGAAATATTTATCCAAATACGCTAACTTACTCAACGATGATTGACGTGTATACCAAAGGTGGAATGTTTCTAGAAGCTATGGATGTCTATAGAGAGTTCAAGGGGGCAGGGTTGGAGGTTGATGTTGTATTTTACAGTGCACTTGTTGATGCTCTATGCAAAAATGGTTTAGTGGAGTCTTCTATGATGTTGCTTGATGTGATGATACAGAAAGGAATTAGGCCAAATGTGATCACTTACAATTCCATCATTGATGCATTTGGACAACGTTCAGCTTTGGAGTGCGGAGTTCGCAGTTCTTCTCTGTTTATTAATGGTACTTTTCAGAATACGATGACAGATGAGGGGGGCGACCGAATCTTGAAAATGTTTGAGCAACTTGCTGCTGAGAAAGCAGGTCATATAAAGAAGGATAATAGAGGCACACAAGGTCAACTCTCCATATTGTGGATCTTCAGAAAAATGCATGAGCTGAATATTAAACCAAATGTTGTCACATTTTCAGCGATTTTGAATGCTTGCAGGTAAATATTTAACACAATATTTCTTTGTCTTAATTATCTTTAATATGCGCATTGATTTCCAATCTCAAAGTGTATAATTTGATCGGTTTTATGCAGTCGTTGTAATTCATTTGAGGATGCTTCAAAGCTATTGGACGAGCTGCGCTTATTTGATAACCAAGTGTATGGTGTAGCCCATGGTTTGCTGATGGGTTACAGGGATCAAGTATGGTACCGAGCTCAATCTCTTTTCGATGAAATTAAGCGCATGGATTCGTCAACTGCATCTGCATTTTATAATGCCCTCACTGATATGCTTTGGCACTTTGGTCAGGTAAAGTCCATTAGTCCAGCCATTAAATTTTTTAACTTTTGCATCTTTTGGTTTTGTAATTAGCATTTTAAGTTTATAGGAAATGATCTAACAATTTTCTAATTGATTTTGACATCAGAGGCGAGGGGCGCAGATGGTTGTACTTGAAGGGAGACAACGAAATGTGTGGAAAGGTGAATGGTCTATTTCTTGCTTGGATCTGCATTTGATGTCTTGTGGCGCTGCTAGCGCAATGGTTCATGCATGGTTGCTCAATATCCACGCTAATGTTTACGAAGGCTATGAACTGCCCCCGATAATAAAGTATGAATCTTTTGCCACCAAAGATTACCATTATTTTCCTTTAATTGAATTAGTGATGATAGAAGTATTGATCATAATCATTTTATGTTTTTTTCAGCATCTTAACTGGCTGGGGAAAACACAGCAAAGTGATGGGTGATGGCATTTTGAAGAAGGCTATTGAAGCACTTCTTGATAGAATGGGTTCACCTTTTAAGATAGCTGAGTGTAACATAGGAAGATTTGTATCTCCTGGATATTTGGTGGCTTCTTGGTTGAGACAATCCAACACTTATAATCTGCTTGTTCTGAATGATGTCATGATTCATTCTCATTAATGTTCTAGCTCTTCGGCTTTATTTGTAGATTGATACATGTGTTTCATTTCATGTTGATTTCTTTGTTTAATTTAATTTTAAGTCCCTTTTTCAATTTCTAGCTTTTCCCTCTAGAATTTATCTAGAGAATTGTAACAAAAAAAAAATAGGAGTTTATCTTGAGAATCTATGTAATAGGGGCAAAAAAATATTTTATTGAATAATACATTATCGATTCTTGTTCTTCTTTCCCTAGTCTTTTTTTGATCGGTAAAAAAATATAAAAAACAACTTCTTTCCCTAGTCTCATTATTTTATTGCAGTTTTTAAAGTTAAAGGTTTTTTTTTTCAAGCATTATTTTATTGTATCTCACACCATGCTTGATACCCATCGGCTTCAAGCGAATTACACACATGCAGAGGGCAAGAACGAAGGCTCCATGGTGGTCACGGATAATTTTTGCTATTAAGGATCCATGTTAAATGGCACTCACACGTATAATTTTTAACCAAAAGAATTGTACGTGTTAGTAATATCCTATATTGAAATTTTATTGTTTATAATCCCATTAATATTTTAAATAATTAATCACATTATAATTTAATATATTGTAATAGCATTCCATATTACAATATTAAAACATAATTCATTTTATAACCACAATCAGATATTAGAATTTTAAAACTCATTAATAATTTAGAGTGATCATTAAATAAATTAAATTGTTTTTTATTGTTATAAGAGTTTCTAGATATCTACGATTGAATCAATCAATCGACTAATTGAAATGTTTCTTATTATTGTAAAATTTTAGTTATAGTCTTTATAAAAGAAAGTTAATTTAAATTTATAAATAAATTACTGAAATCATAAATAAATATATATTATTTATATTTACAAATAAAGCAATGAAGTCATAAATTTAAATTTTCTTTCGTTGACAGCGTTAAAATACTTTTTTTGTTGAGCTTAAGCGTTAAAATACTTTGTGGGTAATGGTCCGAACCAAAACAAATTAAAAATTTCTTTGTGTGAAGGATTAAACTTTACCATTAAATCTAGAGTCTACTTATTACATACTACTCTCTAACACATTATAAGCAAAAGTGAGTCCAAGAAAATTTGTGTACTTGGTTCAAATTTTGGACCAAATAAAACAACTTTCATTGACTCACTTTTGCTTATAACGTGTTACGAAGAGAGTATTAAAGTATAAATCAATCAATAAACAAAAATTCTTCTTATTTTAAAAGTTTGCTTATATTTACAATACTACTTTTTAAAAAATGGAAGTTTTTGTTTTAATATTATAAATACATATATGATTTTTTATTTTATTCTTATTTAGAAATAAAGCAATGGAATTGTAAATCAAAATATTTCTTCATATGAGTAGAAGTTTCGCTTTCTATAACGGTACGCATATATATGTGATGTATTTAATATTGAAACAAAAATTCACGCGCAAGTGAAAGGTATTGGTGAAAAATGAATTCGTAAATTAAAATATTTCTTCGTACGCGCGAGTGAAAGTTATTGGTGAAAAATGAAATCGTAAATTAAAATATTTCTTTATATAAGTAGAAATTTTGCTTTCTATAACGGTATGCGTATATGTGTGATGTATTTAGTGAAAAACATTTTTCCATCGCCGGTGAAAGGTTTTGGTAAAAAAGGATATTGTAAATTAAATTATTTCTTCATATGAGTATAAGTTTCACTTTCTATAACGGTATGCGTATATGTGTGATGTACTTAGTGAAAAAAACATTTTTCACGCGCGAGTGAAAGGTATTGATAAAAAAGGAAATCGTAAATTAAAATATTTCTTCATATGAGTATAAGTTTCACTTTTTATAACGGTACGCGTATATGTGTGATGTACTTAGTGAAAAAACATTTTTCACGCGCGAGTGAAAAGTATTGGTAAAAAAGGAAATCGTAAATTAAAACATTTCTTCATATGAGTAGAAGTTTAGCTTTCTATAACGGTATGTGTATATGTGTGATGTATTTAGTGAAAGAACATTTTTCACGCGCGAGTGAAAGGTATTGGTAAAAAAGGAAATCGTCAATTAAAATATTTCTTCATATGAGCAGAACGGTATGCGTATATGTATGATGTCTTTAGTGAAAAACAAATTCACGTGCGAGTGAAAGATATTGATAAAAAAACAAAATTGTAAATTAAAATATTTCTTCATATGAGTAGAAGTTTCGCTTTCTATAACAGTATGCTTATATGTGTTATGTATTATTTTTTTGACAATAACAAACTTAGATCATTTCATTATGTAAAATAGTGTCAATACAGGATGAAATCAAATCAAAAATATTGGAGCTAGCGTATAATCTTGATGCTCGAGCTAGAGTATGAGTGGCAAGATTAGCTTGTCTCCTAATAAAGCTAATCTGAAAGCTTGGAAAATTAACCAAAAAATCTTTACAATATGAAATTAGCGTACCAAACTCGGTATTTGGTAAAGGGTCTGCCATCAAGTCATTTACAACCAGAAGACAATCCAGTTCTATGGAAACAGAAGTCAGCCTCAATCCCTCCAACCAGAGTAAGGTTTGCCAATGTCCCATTCCCTCAGCTTCTTGTGGTGTTGGAGTACCCGGAAACCACATAGTTTTGCTCTTGTAAAAATTGCCCGTAGATGTTCGAATGCACATACCAATACCAAATTTATTCTCATTAGCAAATAGTGCAGCATCCACGTTACACTTATAAGTTCCGACAGATGGTTTCTTCCAACGAACCTCCTCCCGGTGCTGCTGGTCACGAACGCCATCTGCACCAGAATTTTTCTTTCGCGCCCAGGACCATTCTCGAAGAGAATCCGCCGCTGCTCGTACAGTGTGAGTGACCGATTGTGATACACCCTCCCAAACTTTATCATTTCTCCTACGCCACAGGGACCAGAGAATCATCACAAATTTGTTTCGGTTAGTGTCAATCAAGGACTGCATCAACTTGAAAAAACAGTCACGAAAATCAGCATCAATGCACATAATTGAATGAATATCCTGCGCTAAACCAACAACCTCCCACACGGTAGTAGCCTGAGAGCAGATGAGGAAAACATGTCACTCTGATTCTGGCTCACGATCACACATAGGACATTGTATATCACAATTTACATGTCTTCGTTGAAGGTTTACACGAGTTGGGAGACATCCACGTGCAAGCCTCCAAAGTAGCAGCTTGACCTTTGGGGGTATACTACACTTCCATATAGTCATCCAAACGCCATCTACACGTAAGTGTGAGTTGACAATTAGATCTTCCATGAAAGCATAATAAGCCGAGCGGACCGAATAGCAACCTGTCTTACTTCTCCACCGGCACAATCTGTCTTCCTCAATAGCATTAAACTGTGGCATAGACTTAATTATGGCAGCCTCATGTGGATTAAAAATCTGATCAACAAAAGAAACATTCCAAGCACTGTTATTTGCTTCCATAAGGCCACTAACACGTAAACCCTCCAAGCCGGGAACTATGGGGGATTTAACAAAACTCTCCTTTTGGCCTCTCAACCAAGGATCATGCCAAACCGAAATATTGTCCCCATTTCCAACTCTCCAACGTGCTCCCAAATTATCAACCACCCGAGAAGTGAAGATACTATGTCAAACATAGCTGGGATTATGGCCCAAGCAAGCCCCCATAAAATCACAATTTGGAAAATATTTAGCTTTGAACACTCAAGTTACTATAGTATCTGCGCGAGATGCAATATTCCACGCTTGATTCCCTAGCATTGCCAAGTTGAAGTCATGAAGGTGACGGAATCCCATACCACCAAATTCTTTCCTTACCGTGAGCTTGTCCCAACTCAACCAGTTGATACCTCTTCTTGTGCCTCGGTTCGTACCCCACCAAAAAGAATTCATCATCCTCTCAAGCTCCTCACCTAAGGTGGCGGGGAGCATGAAAGTGCTCATGCAATAAGTCGGAATAGATTGAGCCATAGATTTCAATAGAACTTCTCTACCCGCCTTAGAAAGATGCTTTCCGAACCAATGGTGAATCCTCTTACATAACGCATACTTTTCATGTGCAAGTGAAAGATATTGGTAAAAACAAATTTGTAAACTAAAATATTTCTTCATATGAGTAGAAGTTTCTCTTTCTATAACGGTATATGCGTATATGTGTTATGTATTTAGTGAAAACACATTTTTCACGTGCTAGTAAAAGATATTGGTAAAAATCCAAGTCAGACATTAATTGGAGATAACACCTAAAAAGAGCTTATTAAAAGTTTAGGCACTCCTATTACAAGTTGATTTTGCGTCATTGAGTTAGGTCCAAAATCTAAGATGATATCAGAGCCTATTTCTAAAATGCCGTTTTCTTGAGACATGGCCGTTTCTAAAAAAAACTAGAGATAAGACCTAAATAGATTATCTTTTTTTATGAATAAAATTTAGAGAGAGGAGATGGTGTTTAAGTGCGAGACACAAATTTTTTGGACTCTTTAAATACTTATGAAATAAGGTACATTTACCTCATCTCAAGAGGATTAGTAGAAACTTAAATCACAAACGCATATATTTGTTTATTTTTTACCAAAGCAAACGCATATATTTATGTGCAATATATATCTAGTGAGAGACATGCATGCACGAATCCATGCAGCCGGACAAATTGGAATCATCTAGTAGAGATCGCTCGACTTGAATTTTACGCTTCAAAATGAAATTTAAAAACAAAATCAATATATGCATGTTATGACTTGTGAGCCGCGTGATCAAGATTGAATGATTCGGATTGGTTGACTTCAAATCTTTTAAATGCATGGGACCTAAATATCCAACGATTAGGTTTATTATGCGGGAGTAAAAGGAGTGATCCTTACCATTAGATCTAGAGTCTATTTATTTTAAATATCATTTTAGTTCATGCAAATATAGCAAGTTTTCATTTTAGTCTCTGTAATTTGTTTTATTAGTACCCCTTCAATTAAAAAAAAACCATTTTAGTCTTGTAACTGGTTTTAATGATGATGTGAAAATGGAGCTAGTTCTAGAATCGAAACGAAGGCTAACAGAAGTCTAAGTTGTTATTTATTTATTTTTTCTAATTTATTTTTAATGCTGACTTGTAATGCCAAGTCATTATTTTTAATTTTAATTAATTTTTATTCTTCATCTCTCTCAATCTTCTCCACCTTGAACCTCCAACCTTCAACCTCCATCACCACCACCTTTTGTTCCCTTCCTTTCTCTCTTCTTCATCTCTTCACCACCATACACCACAGACCTCAACCACGTTTGCTGGGTATTCTGTTTGACCCGAACCCGAAAATAGGATTTGGGAACCCTAACCCCAAATCCCAAATTACACCCGGATTATTTGATTTTTGTTGTTGGAAAGTTTGCTCCCTGAATCCATGCGAAGAAGATGAAGTAGATAATTAAATGGGAAGGGATTGCGAATAAGGAGAGAGAGAGATGGAGGGCAAAGTGATTTTTGTGAAGGGGTGGAAGTGTTTAAATCTCTGTTGCACTGAGAGAGTTGTCTAAATCTCCAATAACCACTAGAAGTTCTCATGCTTATGATGGAAGTGTCTCTTCTAATGATGGCTTAGATGAGCAAAATTTATATTCTTTTGAGAACACTTACACTGTTGCTAATGGTTCCGAGGGAGGGTCCGGAAAGGGAAAAGGCCTTCTTAATAACAAGTTATATGGAGATCTTGAGTCACAACATCAATCATATCTTCCGGATAGAAAGTATGATGTCGCGAAAGGAACAAATATGAGCATCCATGGAGGTGGTAGATGAATGAGAGCCACTTTCTTCCCATTGATGAAGAACCAGAAGCTTGGCTATGAGCATCTATGGAGGTGGTAGATGAAGAAGAAGGAGATTTGGGAATTTAGGGATTTGAGTGACTCATTTAATAGGTGGCAACCTAGGTCATAAAATATATAACTATAAAAAAAAAATTACAGCTCACAACTCTGTTAGTCATGTACGCTATATTTGCAGGGGCCTAAAACATATTTAAGCATTTTCATTATAGTTCGATGTAACATTAATTATGCCACCCTCCCCGCCCGCCGCGCACAATTGTTTCAACTAACATATTTAGAGTCGTAGAGCTCCCACATAAGTGTTTTCAACCAATTTCACCCAAAAAAAAGTGTTTTCAACCAACATAGCTAGGCTATTTGATTACGATGCCTACAACTAGAGTTCTCAATTTTGGCCCAACCCAACGGGCCGGCTCAATGGTCTAATGTTTTGGACAGGGTTAGGCTCATTAAATAGAGGCCCAGAAATGAATCGGACTGTTTTGGCCCAGCCCAGTTGGCCCATGGACCAAACTAGTGTCATACCCCAATTTTGTCCGGCTTAGGTCAAAACCCTAATTTTCCACAAAAAATAAATAAATTGAAGAGAGAAGAGCCTTATGCACTGCATTTCGGATCCTAGAAGGCATTCCAAGGTTCTTGAAATCATTTTTAGGGTTGGAACGCATTTTTCGGGCAAATTAGGGTTTTAGAGTCAAAAATGGTATTTTGGTCAATTATAACGGTTTTTTTTCTCGCTTTCAAAAAGGCTCAAAATATGTATAATTAAAAATGGAAATCTGAAATCAAAATTAAAAAATGAATAACAAAATAATATTGGATGCTTATTGTATTTTTAGAATTAGGGCTAATTCCTTTTTAGGTGCTTTTTGTTTTTATCCATTTTTGGCTAAAGTAAGCACTAATTTTACAAGCAAACAACCTCCCTCACTCCATCCTCATGCTCCACGCCACCCCTCACATCAACCCACATCAAGTGCACATCACAAAAGCCTTTCATCATGACAAGCACACCTTTGAGTCCAATAACATTCAATACACAACATATTTTTACCTTCCTTCTCTCTACACCACTAAATACACACTAATTTCTTTACTTCCCTCTCACAACTTTAAACCCATTGGATCTTTGAAATTCAATAAGAACAACTCACTCCTCTCCTCCCCAAAAGGACCAAGAAGGCTGTAGCCCCTCTCCTCTCCCTCACTTCCTCTTGTTTTTCTTTCATCTCAAAGGAACCTTCCCATTTCTCCTACACCAAAAAACCCTAACAAACAACTCACCTCATTTGCATCCCTCTTTCACATACTCCCTCCATTTCTCATTCAAAGTTCAAGCATCATCATCAAGTGGGTGCTTCTTTGAAGAATATTAGAGTTTTGTTGATTTGTGTCTAGCTTCATCTTCTCATCTCACTTTCTAGCTCAAAGCTAAGGTAATCCTTGCATCATCTTTGAGTATTTCCTCAAAAATATAAAAAGCATTCATCCTATCATCTTCATATTCTCATATTGTTGATTGTTGTTGGTGAGAAGTGTCATAAGCACTTTGACAAGCACTTAGGGAGGCTTGGGTGCTTATGGTGCTTCTCACCCTTTGATAAATGTTGATTTGTGTTGATCTTAATCCTTGCCTTTCATGAAATAAAATGTTGTTTTATGGCATGTTGTATTTCGCATACTCTCATGAAAATGTGATTTGCTAGTTGTTGTTGTGTTTTCTCACATTTCCTTGCATATTCACTCTTGTTTGCATAACTTTCACAAAATAAGAAACTCATTTCAAGCATGATGACATTCGGCCATGGGCCTAGGTTTAGGGTTCTTGAATGCTTTTGTCTATTTCATGATTTGGGGATGAATAATAGTTGATTTAGGGTATGTATGCTCCTAGGTTTTAACATAAAAAAAATTAGGGTTTGGGTTTGCTTTAATAAACTTGTTTTTGTTGATGATTGGCAAGGTGATTCACACTTGTGCACTTGTGCACTTAATCTTAAGTGTGAGGATTGACTAAAGTGATTCAACATTCCTTGATACTTTGGTTGCTAAATAATTTGCTTGCTTATGCTTGCCCATGATCATGATTGAGGCAACTCTTTTCCTTAAGCTAACAATTTCATTGTCCACTCTCATATAAGAATATCATCAACACTTAGATAGGTCAATTCCATACATTGCATCTTCCAATAGATGTGCATTTAGATTCCCTTGCATCTTGTAGAAATATTTGAGTATGGTTCTCACCTAGCATCTTCCATTAGATGTGCATTTAGGTTCAATCTTGCCCACTCTTGTATTTTTGCTTAATGCCCAATTCAAGTTCCTTCTTTGCCTATTTATGTGTTGTGGTCTAACATGTGTAGTCTAGGCTAATATTTGCTCAAGAATTCAAATGAGGTTGTTGTTTGCCTAAGGATTCGATTTGCATTCATTGCCTTCTTTTCTAAATGGCCAAGCGTGAAAATGGTGACTAGTGACAATCACCCATAACCTTTGTTAGTTTGGTTGTCCTAATAGCCTAAATTTCAAAAAAGGATGTTTTCATATGCATAAGCTACTAGTGATAATCACCCATAACCTTTGTTAGTTTGATTATCATGAATGCTTTCAATTTCAAAAGATATTTCCCTAAGCATCAAAAGTCATGGCAAGTGTTAGTGATGACCACCCATAACCTTTGTTAGTTTGATCATCATGAACGCCCCTCACTTTTCAAAACCAAAGCAAAAGACTTTCACTTTCAAGGCTCTTTAGAACTACGTCGCTTTGATTCCCATTTGGGATACGTAGGAGCGAGTCACATTCTCGTCAAGCGCAATCATAAAAAGTTTAGCATTTGCATAACAAAAAGAAAAGAGTTATTTTCATAACAAAAAAGAATCACTTTTGCAAACCAAGATCATTTTCAGAACGAAAACCTTTTCCTTTCTAAAAACATTTTCAACCCATCGTCGCTAGTGGCTAATCAGAACCTTTGTTCGTCTAGCCATTGGTGGCGATGTCTTTTTCCCAAAAGAACAACAAGCGATGATCACTCATAACCTTTGTTAGTTTGATCATTCGCGCCAATCAATCTCTCTCGAGAACCCTTTTCAAAAGAACAAATAAAAACGAGTCGCTACTAATAGTCAATCAGAACCTTTGCTCGTCTGACTGGCGGTAGTGACTCTCATTTTCAAGAGTACTTAGCGATGATTACCCATAACCTTGGTTAGTTTAATCATTCACTAAATGCTCGTCCTATTTCGAAAACTCACTAAAGATAAAAGACAAAAACCTTTTTCAGGATAAAGAAGAACTACGTAGCTTTGAGTTCTCCATCGCACTGGGAGATACGTAGGAGCGGGCCATGTCCCGTCAAGCGTTTTTTTTCTAAAAACCCATTCTTCCCCCCTTTTCTTTTTTAATAAATAAATATTTTCATTAAGAATTTTTCAATAAGAAGTAGAGAGGCAAAATTAAGTATTTTCAAGTCAACACACTAAAACCACACATTTAATTAAAGGTTCCCTCTCAGTAGAGAGGACGTGTGGGGTGCTAACACCTTCCCTGCGCGTAACCGACCCCCGAACCCTATTCTCTAGTTTCGCAAGACCAATCGCTTTCCAAAAAAGGTTTTCCTAATATTTTCCTTAATAAATATTGGTGGCGGCTTCATTGATTTTAGAAAAGTTGTGAACGAGGAAGGTTCTCCCTCGGGGACTTTTTCGGGCGCAACAACTAGGCCTACTTTTTATATGGCAAAAGTACTATTTGAGGTCCCTTAACTTATTTTCAGTTTTTGATTAGGTCCCTTATGTTTTATTGGTAACGAATAGGTCCCTTAATTGATAAATTTATATTAGAATTGGCTCTTATTTTAGTGTCATTTAAATAAAATAAATTTTTTTAGAGTAAGTTACACATGACTCATTAGCTATTAGTAGGAAGACGACCCATATTCAGTTATATACTTGTGAAATGAAGGATAAGGACTAGAAATTCAAATTAAAAAAATCCAAAATGGACTCAACCAGATTCGACCCTGTACCAGGCGCCTACTCACTCAAGCCCTTAACCAGTTGTGGTGCGATGTTTTTCATTTAATATATTGTACATTAGATATGGGTGCTTCTAAGGTGAGAGAGCAAATCAAATCTCTCACCGGTGAAACACTAAAATTGACCACTGGATATTGTTTAAAATGCTATGAATGGTTAAGATTGAATCAACCAATATTAAATCTCAACCATCGATACATTTTTATACTACATCCAACGGTCAATTTTAGTGTTTCACCGGTGAAAGATTTAATTTGCTCTTTCACCCTAAAAGCACCCATTAGATATATGTAGGTTTTCAGTGAACCTCTTTTTGGGGTGAGGTCTTTTGTCTTGGGTGAGCCATATAGCAAAGGCTTTACCCGCCTCTACTATTGGGCCGGCTTCGACTTGGTGATTTTCGAGAAATTTTTTTGGATTTTTTTTGTACCCCCATCAGTTGAGCATCTACCACCATCTACCCCCATCATAAATTTTAAGACGAAATTACCCCTGATTAAATTATCTTAATCGGATTTACCTTCCTGATAGGTAGATCCGATTCACAAAAATCAAAGGCGGATTTACGTATATCCGATTAGAATTAGTTGTGGGAAATCGGATTTACCTTTAATGAGGTAAATCCGCTTTGTTAAAATGCAAATCCGATTTACGTTCCTAATAGGTAAATCCGCTTTGCAATTAACAAAGCGGATGTACCTATCAATGGGGGTAGATCCGCTTTGTTATGCAAATCGGATTTACCTTCCAGATAGGTAAATCCGCTTTGCAATTAACAAAGCGGATATACCTATCAATGGGGGTAGATCCGCTTTGTTAAAATGCAAATCGGATTTACCTTCCTGATAGGTAAATCCGCTTTGCAATTAACAAAGTGAATATACCTATCAGTGGGGGTATATTCGCTTTGATCAACGGTGCAGATTGCACCGACAATATCAACGGTTGATAATCATTGACGAATTCTATAAATACCCATTGCCAACCTCATTCTTTTCACTCCCAAATTTCACTCTCACTCACTCCCTAACTCATTCTCTGCTTCTTCTTCTCCACAAAAGAAATGCCCCTAACACAATACTCAGAGGATTCATCCCTCACTATCATTCATCATCAGGGCATCATCACCAACAAAGTTGATGGTGTCTGTTTCGAGGGGCGAGACACAATGCAGTGTAGTCTTAAACACAACATAACATTCGCTGCCCTAAAAGATAAACTACTGCGTAAGGTGCAAGTGGAGGGCGACGAGCGAGAGATAACTCGTATAGTTTATCGGAAACCGGATTGGTCTGATGAACGTGTGCACTGGTCTACAATGGATGTCAAGAACGATGATGACGTCCAAGCAATGATGTACATTCATGTCCTGTTTAAATGGAAGGGTTATCTGCATTTGTACTTGGAAACCACACGGACCGTCGCTGAGATCCTTAGATGTTTAACTCCACCAGCTCAGTAGTTTCTGTCATTTTATTGTTTTCACTGTCACTCACTTATTTCAGGAAAATGTATCTTTTATCTTTTATTGTTATTGTAGTTGGTTATGTTTTATCTTTTATCGCATGAATGAAATCGAAATTTTAATGAAACTCCACAAATATAATAAACAAGAAATACTAATAATCAAGTATTATAAAAATAGTTCAAACATACAATCCCGCAAAACCCCCTAGTCACGCCTCGGTACCATATCCAGTCACCGCGTGAGGCGGGATACGTCTGACTACCCATCCTAATGTATCCGGTCCTAAGCCCCCTCCGAATCTCCGCCTCCATAAGCTGATATAGCTCGAGCAACTATGGCTGTGCTGGTGGTACTGGTGGTGCAGCTGGGTGTACTGGTGGTGGTGGTGATGCAACCCGTAAGAGTCTAGAAATAGATGCCCTCACATACCGATGTAGGTAGTCCGGAGCAACCTGACCTAACTCCTCAGCAGGATAAGTAGTATGCAAAACCTCCTCCACCACAGGCATATAATGTGCAATCCGAAAAATGCACTCTGCATGGCTCGGACGACCGGTCAGAGGGTGACGTGGGATGACCTACACGTACCCAAACTGTCTAAGGCACCTATCTGATATGTAGGGAACAGTGATGTCTCCCCAGCTGATGTGTCCCCTGTATAATGAGACCTGCTCAAAGTCTCTATCCTCCCGATTCTCCTCAAACGGTCGCCAACAGACATCATCTGAGGTCAGCGCATCGATCCTTTGCCTGTATACCCCCAGCTTCACTCCATCTGTCTTCTTCTTCCTCCAACGCCCACACAGTGCTCCACTCTGCAGTCCACTCCTCCTCTCCACTAGCTGAGGAAAAATACCATATAATCCAGCTCTGAAATGCAAAGATAAACAACATGGTGAATTAAAAACTGTTTAACAGAAATTTAACCAGACTCGAAAGAAATTAACTTAAAATTAACAGAAATTTACCTGTAAGAGGGTCAGCTGGTCATACATGAAAGCAAGTGCTGCTGCCCCCCATGCATATGATCCCACACCAGCTGCACTGACATCCTCAAGTAGCAGCAGCCACTTAGCCTCAGCCACCGGTCTTGACTGTGAAGATGGACCAGCTCAGGATCAGAAGGATAAAGGCCCTGACAGCAGGACGCATGTCACTCTCTATGGACCCTCTACTAACAATCTCATGCAGCCACTCAAAACGGTAATATGGGCCAGATGAAGCTCGACACTCCAGCCCCTACTCCTCCATAGTCACACCTAGATAAACATGTGCTAGGTGGATGGCCTGATCAGTGGTGACAGAAGTAGGTGGAGCTCTGTAGTAGTTCCTCGTAATGGGTAGATGCAGCAAACAGGAGACATCATCCAAAGTAATCGTCATTTCACCAAATGGTAAGTGAAATGATGATGTCTCCGAGTGCCACCTCTCAAGAAAAGCAGACATCAGCTCATGGTCCACCTTTGTATGTCCGGTCGAGACGAGGGGGGCTAATCTGGAACCTGTGATAAAGGCCCACAACCGGTGGTTTTGGGAAAACCCAAGCAGTCTCTGAGCCAACTTGTTACCATGGTTGGTAACTTTCAATTTACGCTCATATGTCTGCATTATAAAAAAAATAATGCTATGTAAATAAATTAAACTAAGAAGGCTACGTAAATAAATTAAACTTATCGGGTCTGCCTGTATAACGGTACAAACATGAGATGCTAGCCCAGGGAATAGAGGAGGCTGCTCCTCATGCTGAGGCTGATCCTCCTAGTACTGCTACTGGTGGTACTGCTGCTGCTGATACTGCTGCTGCTAATAATACTGCTGCTGGTAGTCCTCAGGCATATACCGGTCCTCATGCATAGAATGGTCCTCAGACATAGAAGGCTCATCAAAAGAGTGCCCCTGCTGGCCCTCCTCATACTGATAGTCTGGGGCCTCCTCCACCTGCTGATACTGCTGCTGTCGCCTATGGCGGGCAGACGCATGTCCCGCAATCCTGTGGCGGGTGCGTGTACTGGGAGTAGATGGCGATGCATGAGCTAATGACTCCCCTCAATACCTAGTGGACACTGGAAAAAAAAAACAAATTTAAAAAAAAAACAAAGCGGATCTACCTATATCCGATGCGAAATCGGATATAGGTAGATACGATGGTAAATCGGAGTTAGCTAGATCCGATTTACTATTAATGTTGTGTCTGAGGAAATCGAAAGTACGTAGATCCGATGGTAAATCCGATTTGAAAATCGGATATAGCTCTCTGAATGGTAAATCCGATTCTCTCTGGAAAATTTCTGGTCAAACGGATGCAAGTGAGAAATGGTAAATGTTTTGTAAATTTGTAAAAATTTTAAGGGTATTTTCGTCTTTTCGCATGGATGATAGGGGTAGATGCTAATATAATGGGGGTAAACCCATTTTTTTTGTCAGAGCTTTATTGATAGCTTTGGCACATTTGCAAATCCATGAGATATTTTGCCCCATGGAAACACTTTAAAATACTTCACCATCGTTGTGGGGTGATTGCTCCGGCGTTGTGTTCGCCATTTCCTACGTCATCGTCGCTATTGAAGGAGCTTGATGTACTGATTAGATGAGCGAAGCGGAGAAGATGAGAGGCGCAATATCGAGCTTGGAGATTAATACCATAACAGAATCTGTAACTTATTCAGTGGATCTTTCTCTGCAAGATTATCTCATTTCACCGATAGAATTGTTCTCAGGACAATTCTTTATATAATCTTTACAATCTAATTCAGTTTGTAGCTTAGTGTACAACTACCTAATGCCACATCAGCCAACTGTTCTAATAATTTCCTAAAGAATTCTAACTCCTCAAACCGAGCATTTACCCACTAACTGTCACGTGCATTACAAGCTGTGATGGAATCCTCTATGAAAAGTGATGGAATATTGTTAGTTGAACATCATTTTGATATCACTTTTTATCATAAAAAAATGTTATCAGTAGAATCAACCACATGAATACATTTTCCCAGAGAATTATTTTGGTAGAAGACCGCACGATCATATTCACATTAAATCGTGTCATTGTTAAAATGTTGTAGTTTATTTCCTTGGGTCTACAATAAATTGTGATTTTCGATTTTCCAAAAAAAATAATAAAAAATTGTATGATCCATTTAATAGTATTTAGGCCCACTAATATTGTCATCAACTAGCAATATGCTATGAAGAGTGCATGCTCATGAAATACTTCAAAGAAAGTTGTGTTTTTAGAGAAGTTATAAAGAGCCAATACTGAGAAAGAATACTGCATAAACTAGCAAGGGAGACATCAGCCTAGTCCAGGAAATTTCAACTCTTCAATATAGTAGAGAAAATTGTACAAGACCCGATGCATTTATATAATTTACTTACATGATTACATAATAACCAATAAGCTTTTTTACATGCCTTAGCAAGTAGCAACATAGAAAGAGAGAAAAGAGTGCAGATAGTAATTATACAATTGTTACAGACTTACAGCAACATTTTAGTCTATTCTGTTTCCACCACCCTAAAAAGTGTTATTTATTGTTTGACCATCCCTGATTCAGCTGAATATGATATCATCATCCCTTTGGTCAATGTATCTAAATTCTGTTATGTTAGTGATAGCAACTAATAAACTACTGGCTACACTTCCTTATCATGGGATGAATTAGTACTCGTGTTTTGACATCAGGTTCAAGACCACTCTCAAGCATTTTTGCATGGACCTTATTTGCTAACTTAACCTTGCCACTTAAGCACATTCCTTGAATGGCAGCATTATAAAGAGCAGCATTTGGACCAGTCTTCTGCAACAAGTTAGTTAAAAATTGGAATTAGTCTTCTGCAACAAGCCTAATAGAAACATATATTAAGGAGGTCAAATATTTATGTCAGAGCTGATCATCAGAAAATGAGGTAGATAAGCTATAACGCAATATAACTAAGATTACTTATAATTTTAAAACAAACAAGATTTAGACAAATAATGCTAAGAAATTCAAAAAATGCTTTTTAGTTTTTACCCACATGTAGGATTTCCTCTAATTGTTCCCAGAGATCTCCACTAACACAACACCTTATTATGGACAGATAAGTAAACATGGTTGGATTGCACTTCTGGTGAACCATATGCTCATATACCTGCCATGCAATTGTTGGTTTCTTTGCAAGCTCACAAGTCCTGATCACAAGGTTATATGAAGCTGTCAAATCAGACAGTCCAGAAGCCTCCATCTGCCACAAAATTTCCAGAGCTCTATCCCACAACCTAAGCTTTGAGCAAGACATCAAAGCAGTATTGTATAAATGTACATTGAATTCAGACTTCTGAGTTTTTTCAATTGTCTCGTAAAGCTGAAGAGCTTCGCGATGCCTATCAGCCTTGTTAAGAGAACTCAGTAAGGCATTATATGTATATGCATCTGGTTTTAGGCCCAATGACTTCATTGTATTGAAAACCTGAAATGCTAGTTTGAGTTCCCCTGCTCTTCCAAGTGAGTTAATTAATGCATTACATGCAACTAAATTTGGCTTAAGTTCATCACCTGTCAACATCTTTTGAAAGACACTTATTGCAGCATCCCACTTTCCCTCCTTAGCACAAACACAAATAATGGAATTCAATATATTGCTGTTTGGTTCAAATCCATTTTGAAGCATCACATGGTAAGCATAAAGAGCAAGCTCACTTTGATTACAATGTACAAAACAACTAATCAGTAAGCGATACGTAGCAAGCGTACCAGCACACCCATTTACCTTCATTCTCCTCCATAATTTCTCTATTTCACTCCAATTTTCAGCTTCCCTACAAATAGATATCATGGTGTTGTACACAATTGCATCAAAATCCTTCTCAACAAAATCACATTCCCTTTCAAGTTTCATGAAGAATTGAAGGGCTGAATGACAACCTTGATCTTTTGCACATGCCATAAGAATCAAACTATAAGTATGACTTGTAGTTATCCTTTTTGCTTTTGTGAAATTAAAGACTTTAAAGCAATCTTGAAACCATCCATTCCTTAGAAGTGCAGACAAAAGAGAATTACAAGCATGTATATTAGGACAAAGACCTAACAAATCCATAGACCTAAAATATTCCATTGCACTTCTAATCTTATTAGTTCTACTAAGCTCCAAAATCCTACTAGATAGCACATTTTCATCCATTTCCTCCAAATTGATAAGTCCTACTACATCTTTAGAAGCCACAAAAGATGTATCAATTGTTTCTCTTCCTTCATGAAACCGAATTGAAGATACAGAATGGTTTGGTTGTTGTGAGAAGAAAGCAATTCTAATTGTATTAGTATTATTATTATGTGTGATTATAGTGGAAGCATTTGTATGAGTAAGGTAACCAAATTTGTGAAGCGAAGTTACAGGCATGTGAAATTGAAATGGGAAATTCAGTAGCATATCAAGAGATGAAGTTACAAAAGCTTCAAGAATGGAATAAACAGAGAATGTAAGAATATGTAAAATTAAAAAATGAGGAAGGAAGAAAGCAGAACCAGCGTTGGAATTGTATTGGATGTGGTTAGGGTTTAGAATGAATGAGGACCCTTTCCTTTGCTTTTTATCTTCCGTTAGATAAATCCTATGGTAAATAACATGCCACCAACGTAAAGAAGCCACCGCCCGCCTCTGCCGCCGTCACAGCTCTGAGACTCAAGGATTTAAAAAACGGAACGAGATGAAGAAAACGTCCGTGACAAAACGGCAGCCGCCGTTACCGTGATTGACCGCTACAGCGGTGTGAAGGAGAATCACGCGAAACGAACGCGACGAAACACCGTTACAGCCGCGACGGCCGCGACGAAACGCCGTTACAGGGCGCAACGACCGGGACAGGGCCGTTCTTCACTTTTGTATTGTTTGTAAGTTAAATCTTAACCTTTGATTATTTGGATTGGCAAACAATTTTTTTACCAGGATTTGTTTGGTTCGAAATACAGATGAGATAGAGAGAATAGGGA
The DNA here is from genome assembly GCA_039519185.1 of Astragalus membranaceus. Taxonomy (NCBI): domain Eukaryota; kingdom Viridiplantae; phylum Streptophyta; class Magnoliopsida; order Fabales; family Fabaceae; genus Astragalus; species Astragalus membranaceus. Next base: position 129,526,873 of record CM076854.1, read on the forward strand.
AAGGAGATAGAAAGTGGGATCATACTAAACTACAATTTTTATCCCAAAAGTATTAGATGTGTTATCACTATTATAGTCGATGAATTAATCGAAATTGCACCCATATTTTCAAGTGTCTTTTATTAAGTTATTTTGATCTTCAAGTTTATTTTTTGTTAGTTGTTTTAGTCTTAAAATTTACTTTTTATTGTGAAATAGATGCTTGTTAACAAGAAAAAATTGTTTAATAAGATTCAATTAGGATTTTTTTTTTCTTTTGAGAGAATTACGATGGTCTTATAAGTAACATCAAAACTTATTTATAAATACTTTTATAAGTTTCTCCAAAGTTCTACCTTTCATTTATGAAGTATGAACATAGTTAACAAGATAATAAGTATTTTTGACGGAACAAGATAATAAGTTTAACTGTATGTAATTTATTCTAATGTAAGTTTTTTCAGTAAATAAATTGTTAACAATAAGGTTAGTCTATGATAAATTGCCCAATTTAATTACCAAAATAGTTTAATTTGTGAAATAGTTTAATCTATAAGAGTTTTTTTTTTTATTCCTTCTCTATTTATGTTATTTACTGTTTCCTTTTTTTTTAAGCATTATTTACCGTTTCCTAGCAAGTAGCATGCATAGATATTGCAGGTGACTTTTAGAATGAGGGATCAACTAAGGTCTTTACTGGTGTACCAGTTAATTTGATACAATCTCAATCACTCATAATATTTTATATTATATTTAACGGTTTGTTTAAATGATACACACCACCGGTGAGGAACTTAGTATATATATATATATATATATATATATATATATATATATATATATATATATATATATATATATATATATATATATATATATATTACTTCCACATGACTTATAAATTAGAAACTTATTGACTTTTGCTGATGAATAACAACTTACTGAATTCATTAACATTTAAGCATATAGAGCACGTTTCTTACAATAAAACAAGAAGCCATTAAATAAAGGCATATAACTCTTTTATAGTTTAATCTCCTCTTAATTAACTAAATGGAAAACCAAAACAATTCATCATTACTACCAAAGCCATTTTCAGCAAAACATGAAAACAACAGAAAGTGACTCCAAAGTCAACTTTGATGAACTTAAGTGGACAATTCAAATACGTGAGACCCTTAATGAAGACCTTGATGAAGATGGTGAATTCCTTGTGTCCATCTTCAATGTGCCTAAGCCCCTTATGGCTTGTAATCCAGATTCATACATTCCTCAACAAGTAGCCATTGGACCTTACCATTTTCTACGTCAAGAGTTATATGAAATGGAAAGATATAAAATTGCAGCAGCAAAAAGATTCCAAAATCAACTACAAAGTCTTAAGTTAGAACACATTGTTGACCAATTGATAAGGTTAGAACACAAGATTAGAGCATGTTATCATAAATACTTATATTTTAATACTGAAACATTGATATGGATGATGGTTGTTGATGCTTCATTTTTGCTAGAATTCCTTCAAGTTTACACACTCCAAGATCAAACATTGATACTAGAAGGTTCCTCAATGATGTCTTCTCACTTTTTAGGGAGGAAGTTAGCTCATAATATAATATTGAAGGATATAGTAATGCTTGAAAATCAGATCCCTTTATTTGTTTTGACAAATATGTTGGAGTTTAAATTCTCATCACATGAATTAGCAGATGATATGTTACATTCAATGTTTATTGGATTGTATAAAGAACTTTCTCCTTTCATTGTGACAGAAGAGGATTATCTAGAGATCATTGTTTCTGAATGTGCACATTTGCTAGATTTTTTGTACAATATGATTGTGCCTAAATTGGAAGAAGAAGAACAGACAGGTGTCGTCGAAATCGCGGATAGGGAAGACAATGAAAATTCATTTCTGAATCATGTCAAGAAATTTTTATGTGTAATTGGGAGGTTCCTTTCAAAATTGACTACAACAATGATGAAGTTAATTAAGAAGATGATGCAATGTAGAGTTATGAAATTTATCATATGGTTACCTTGGACAATAATTTCTAACCTTCCTGTTTTGGGAACAGTGAAGCAACCAGTTGAGTACTTATTTTTTTCAAGAGAAAAAGAATCTAGCAAAGCAGAAAATGGGAATTCAAGCTTAGATAATAATGAGATCAACAAATCACCTCTAATGGATGAAATTAGTATTCCTTCAGTTAAAGAATTATCACAATCTGGAGTTAGTTTCATGGCTACTAAAGGTGACATATCAACTATAAGATTTGATGTAAAAACAGTTACACTTTATCTTCCAACAATTGGTTTAGACATAAACACAGGAGTGTTCATGAGAAATTTAGTTGCATATGAAGCATCAAGTGTATCAGGGCCGTTGATTTTTACGCGATATACTGAATTGGTGAATGGGATTATAGATGCTGAAGAGGATGCAAGAATTCTAAGAGAAAAAGGGATTATTTTGAATCACTTAAAGAGTGATCAAGAGGTGGCTGATTTGTGGAATGGGATGACTAAGTCTATTAAATTGACAAGGGTGCCATTTTTGGATAAAGTTATTGAGGATGTTAACCAGTATTATAATAGTAAATTGAGCATCAAAATTTGGAAATTCATGAAGGTGTATGTGTTTGCTTCATGGCAATCTCTAACGTTTTTCGCCGTCGTTTTTCTCTTGTTCTTGACATCCTTGCAAGTTTTCTGCTCCTTCTATAGATGCAGTCCTAGAAATCGTGTCAAGATGACTGGATAAAGAGGAATTATACATTTGTTGTGCTCAACACTTTAGCATGTAATTTTCTATTTTTGTATTAACCTACGACATCAAGGAAAGTGCTAATTGTCTCGAAAAATTACCTCCCGAAATTTTACCGAATTATTACACAACATAACACTCAAATTCTATACACATGGTCTTCTTTATTGCATTACTCTACATTAATAACTAGAAAACTAAATCATCATTCTCAACTACTTTATTAATTATTATATTTGCTCCACTTCAATCAGTGAATGTCAAGTGGTAGATGCTGCTGACAGCAAGTGTTATGGTATCAGCAGCGATAACCAGCAGCAGTAATGACCAGGGGTGGACAACATCCGATGGCCCGCCGGAGAGCCGAAATATCTGTTGGATAAAATGCTTGTTCGGATGGATAGGAACGGTTAAACGGTTTTGCAGGTGAGCTTCAGAGTCTTTAATGGATTGGTATGGTCGGAATCAGAATTGATGATCAAATCCAGCAGTATCTGTATCCGACCGACCCACGGTACCCATGCTTTTGCAGGTAAAAGTTGAAAATACATTTCACTCTCAAAACGCGTGGAATTAACAACTCTAAAACACAGTTGGTCAAGTATATCTTTGGTTGGGTGTGCAGTCTGGAAGAGCATTGAAGATCGATTGGTAAATTATGCAAGGGAGGAAGGTAAAGAAAACAAAGTACTTGATATGGTTAACAACATGCGGGTGCACTTGGTTATCCCAGAATGCAATTGTTTTTAAGAATAATGAAGCTAATATTGATTCGGTCATTATCCGTATCAAGAGCTTAACGTGGAGTTAGTTTATTTATAAAGTCGGTTGTAATTCCAATTTTTCTATTTCCTCTTGGTGGACTAATCCACTTCATTTGCTTAAACAATGTGTAATCTTTTTGTTGTTTGGATTTGAGCACCTATATAGCTCCGTTAATGAAGTAATGTTCATCTAAAAAAAGTGTACATGCCTATGCTTCGTAAATAAGCATTGTAGTCTGGCCTCTTACGTATAATTTATTAATTTATAATTTCAAAAAGCTCATTTTTGTAATAAAACTTTTTTTTATAATAATCACATAGTGCATTTCATTAATAATCAAATAATCAATACATGAGGGAATAATAGAATACTCCTGAGGACTAGCTAACAACAAGACCACCCTAGCTAAAGTATGAGCAAATTTGCTAGCATTCCTCCTAACAAACTCGACATGAGAGTTGCAATTGAAAAATGAAAACATGTTTTTACAAGAATTAATTAAAAAACTAAATTCAGAAATAAGAAGGCTCTTGGAATTAAAGGCGCCAGCAACAACCTTAGCATCCATCTCAAACAAAACATCCTTGAAACCCAATTCACGAACCCACTCGATGGCATGTTGCAAACCCATTGTTTCACCTAGAATGACATCCAGGACTCGGGAGAAGCAAAGAGTTTTGGTTTGGCTTTGATAAAATTACATCGGTCGTCCCAAAGGCACATCCCAACTCCCACCTTATTTGATACCAAAGAAAAGAGGCGTCCACATTGCATTTCAACCAGCCCTCTCTCGGCCTAAACAACACCTCTAGGCGTTAGTAGCACCTGACGCATTTGCTGAAGCGCACGAGTGAGGGTGAAAAACCCGAGTCTCTTTCCAACTTTGAAGCAAATGGTTTCTGGCCCAAACAATAGTCGAAGCATCCTCCTACTTATTATCCCAAATAAGAGCATTGCAACTTTGCCAAAGGCTCCACAAGGTCATACACCAAGCTTCCCGATTGTTAACTGTAAAAGAATTAATAGTAAAGAAAACAGCCCCAAAATTATGATGATCATTAGCGATATCAACAATCAAGGGGAAGAGTCCAAGACTCTCCCAACAAGCTCTAGCCTTTGTTCAATAGATGAAAAGGTGCATAGTAGATTCTGAACCGGGCGCACACCAAGGGCACGAGTCTTGCACATCAATATGTCTAAATCGCAATTTACTCCTAGTAGGCAAGATATCTCGACAAAAACGCCATAAGAAATGTTTAACCTTTGGGGGAATCTTCAACTTCCACAAAGCATGCAAATTACCATCGGCATGAAGGTTGTCGGAATCTAAAACATCATTCATAAGGAGATTATAAGCACTACAGACAGAATATACTCCTGACTGCTCTGGCCACCAAAACCTTTGATCTTCTTCAATAGAGCTAAAAAGAGGAGTCTGAATTATTTGGTCCACCATAGGGGCAGGGAACCAATCATTCAGCGCCTCAACATTCCACACCTTATCACTTGCCACAAAAAGATCAAATACCCAATGGAAAGGGTTAAAGAAATTAGCATCCCTTTCCTTTAGAATATGACGGTTCGAAAGCCACCTATCCCCAAACACACTAATATGCGAGCCATCCCCAACAATCCATCGACATCCTTCTTTGAGAACCAAACGAGCTTCGCAAATACTCCGCCAAATAAAGCTGGAATTACACTCCTTTTAAATTTTAACAAAGTTTAACTTTTAACAAAGCTTAAATCTTTTGACGCACATAAATGCAAATTACATATTACATATACAACAAAACATAGGGTGATTATCCATTTTCATAAGAATATCACGAGAACAAAAAGGAAGGAACATCCATAATTAACCTGTTTTCCAAGAAAATTGAGCCTTCTTGGTTTTCCGGTCATAAAAGAATCCATTATGATTGTCGGTACCATAAGAAAGCAACAAACGCTTGTATCTAATAGCACACCACATAACACAGCATGAGAAGGTTGCTGCATTATTAGTGTTATTCTTGTGTTTCATTTCATACCAAATGCCATTTCTCTAAAAGAATTGGATTCAATATACGCGGACAACTTAGAAATACCACCATCAACAGATTTTTGATGACAAGCATTTGCATAATAATTATATGAAATTAACCACTAAAGATATCTGAATACAAGGCAGATGAAGTCTGAAAAGCATTATATAGAGTTGAAGCATAAGTTTACTCAAAACAAAACCAAATAAAAGCTCAAGTCATAATAGGTGCATAATATAAGTCTGGAAATAACATTTGGCGTGCGTTAACTTTAACAAAAATAGCAATGCTTCCTTAAATCCTGAACCATAGTTCCTCTAGCGAAGCCTTCTTGCTTCTCTCTCAGACTCAAGCAGGGTGAGATAGTCTCCTTCTCTAATTGGTCCTTTCACATTCCTCATGATAAGACGGCTAGGATCATCATGAAACCTAACTCTAACCTGAGTAACTTGTCCTCTAGATCCAGTTCGGCCAATAACTTTGACAACAACAGCCTGCTTCACCTGAGATTCCATCCTGTTTAAACACAAGCACACAAACAATTTTAACAGTAAGGAAACATTACAGACATTGCATCTGAACGATCAAGGGTATTAAAAAAACATAACCACACAAACAAATCAAAAACTACGGATATTAAAATACAAAGATTGGTAGAATATTATACAACTAACAGCTGGTGGCTTCAAATTAAACAGGTGAAGCGAAGGTCAAAAACCATTTAGACAGAAAATAAATGAAGTTCTTCGATTCCTTTAGGGGGGAGGGGTGGGGGGAATCAAAATGCAATTCAACCAAATATCTAGTAAGGAAGAGTGTACATGGTTTACATCCAAAATTGAAAAACAGAAGTACAAAATATGGAGCTCAAAAATGTAAGATGCAGCAGAGACATCATCAAAATAATCAACAAGAACAATAACAAAACCATTTCACCATGCTGAATAGAAAACCCAGTCATTCAATATTGGAGAAACACTAGTAGTGTACTCTAATCACTTTCTTTTGAAGACTCTCACTGTACTGGATAAAAAAATTTATGAGCCCGTAACGTAACCAGTATTCAATCCCGCATCCAGACTCTGTATTACTAATAAAATAATCCAGAGTGCAAAAAAGTATATATCTAGCATTTCTCTTACTAATATACCAAACAAGCAAGACAGTAACTCCTTAAGATGTTACACCAAGCGCCACAAATTTTTTGGAATACAATCCCAAATTTCTTTCTTAGATCTATAACAAATTGATGAAAATCACATCGAATCTGATTCTAAATTAACAAAAACTAAAAAATAAAACAAAGAGCCCTAAAGAAAAACGATGCAAAATTCAAATTTAATTGCACGTAGTAAAAACCCTAAAAAAGGAGGGACCTCAACATGATCACGGTAACAACAAAACATAAATTTGAGCAAAGTAATGTTAAATAGCAATCAATCAACCAATCATCTTCAATAGCAAGACCAAAATAAACTCCGTGACATACATCCAAATAATAAAAACAGATAATTTAAAGGAAAATAAATAGGCATATACAATATTGAGAGACAGAACAAACGAATCGATTGCTAGAAGATGCGGTGGTATAAAAGAATAAAGAAAATAAGAGGTACCTGAACTTAGCGAAGGAAGAGGACGACGATGCTTGCTTAGGAAGCGGCTACTCTTTTCTTCAATCGCAAAGATGAAACGTGAATAAGAAAACCCTAGTTTCTCGAATTTATAGGTGAACGCAATAATTGAAAGGACAATTTTGTCCATGAAATGTTATTGGGCATTTTGATTCTATTTTTAAATTCATCTAGTCAGTTTTAAGTTTATTTAATTTTTTTGTCTTAAAAAAAAGTTATCTTGATTGTTTTCTAATTAAATTTAAATTTGACTCATTGATTTTTTCTTTAAATTTTGTTACGTTATCAATGGTAAATAAATCGTAATTACTTTAAGAAAAACACTATATTAAAAAGAATAAATTACCTAAGAGCGCTAGAATGATATAGTTCGAGTTTCTTTTAACTTAACTAATATTTTAGGTTCGAATTACATCTTTTATGGGAGAGTTTTGTCGCCCATTAGTCTGTCCGTGCAAGTGATAGGTCAGGTGGTGAGCTAAGAGACACCTGAGCATGAGGTCCATGATTCGAATTGAAAAGTAGCCCCCTCTAACTGATAATCACTCGCATTTTTTCCTATAAAAATTAGACATATATTTCTCATATTTAATTCTAATTTTAATTTTTGAGAAAATTACACTTTCATATTTTAAGACATGTGAGTATAACACTCTTTTTTATTACAAAAACATCTTTCAATTGCTAAGGATAGATTTTATACACGAGATGAGCTAGTATCGATGGATGTAAATATATTAAATCAATTCATTAGTTTTGTGAGAAGATGACTATTAATTAGGAATAGTTTAGTAAATCTATTTATTTTTTTCATGAACCCAAGAAAATTAAAAGCATAAAACTACTGTCCTTAGTATGTGTAAATATAGTTATTTTTACTTATAAATTAAGTTCGGAGAGAGTACATCAATACATAACGCAGAGTTGAATAAAAATCACCATTAAAATAAAAGCACATATGCAAAGTTGAAAGAAAATGTTGGAGAGTTCTATTGTAAATGAGGCTGAACTTCCCATGAAAAAAGCTAAATTATAAATATAAATTAAATAACAATATTATAAAATTTAAAATAAACTTTAACAAAGACATTGGAATTGAACATCAACAGATAATAAGAAGAAAAAATCTAAATTTTTTAATATTATTATCTATATTCATCATAAATATAAAAACTTAACTCATAATTAAAGAGAAAAGAAGACAACACAATTAGAAAGTGAAACACGTACGTAGGTATCATGCCGAGTTGGATTTAAAACTAAACATCAATTTAAGTATGCTTCTAATACAAGGCCCTTTGATAAATAAAAAGTATGCTTCTAATAGTCGTTGGTGTGAAATTATCAAAATAAAAGAAAACACCAATTTGGACATGTAAAAAGTTTTCTGGATCCTAAAGTACCCTGAAACACAATGCCTAGCATCACACTTAACATCTTTTGTAACAATTGTTTTTCATCAAACAAGTTATTGAGGAACGAACTTCTCGTATTTGAACATCTAAACTTTGTCGTGACCCTAAAGTAACCAAAATACACTGTCAACATCGCACTTTATGTATTTTGACACAAACTTATTATTATTTTTTACCAAACCAGTTACTTACAAAGAAACTTCTAGTATTTATCGAGTTAGATTTTTTTCTGAATCCTAAATTACCCCAAAATATACTGCTTAACAATTCACTTTACGCATTTTGTTATAAAATAAAAAAATTTCACCACCACGTACACCAAAGCACACTGTTTAGCATCTCACTTTACGTATTTTGTCATGAAATTAAATTGTTTTTCTACCTAATCGATTATTCAACAACAAAATTTACATATTTGAACATCTAAAATTTTTTGATACCGTAAAGTACCACTTAAAATATAAAAAAGAAAAAAAATGCAAAGCCTTAAAATATAAAAGAAGAAAAAAAAACTGAAGTAAAAAAAAAAACTGAAACAAAACAAATGAAGAAGATAAAAATAAAAGTGAAGTAATATAAAAGAAGAAAAAAACAAAAAGAAAACTGAAAAAAAATGTGAAGTTGGTGCCATAAGTGACAAGCTGCACATAAAGTATAATAAAGTCAAAAGTCTGTTCAAAAACATAGACTAACTCATAGATTCAAGAGGTTTACATATACACCGGCGTCTTGACTCGTGCACCGCATGGGATAAAAACTGTAGTTAATATAGAATTATTACTCGGTAAAATTTGTTTCTTAAATTGCAACATGAGAAAACATTGTCTAAATTGAAGGTATGTATGAATTAAAAAAATATGTAACAAAAAATGGCGATTGCAAACTTAAAAACTAAAATAGAGTGTGTACATATTTGTCACGAAATTATTATTTTTTCACCAAATCGGTTATTTTTTCGAACACTAAAGTACCACAATACATACTCCTTAGCATCACACTTTACGTATTTTGTCAGGAATTTTTTTTCTCCAAATCGGTTATTGAGGCACAAACTTTGCGTATTTGAATAGTTGATTTGTTTTTACGAACACTAAAACATAAAAAACACACTACTTAGCATCACATTTTACATATTTTGTTTTGAAATTATTTTTTTCACCAAACCGATCACTGAGGAACAAACTTTGCGTATTCGAACAGTTAAATTTGTTTTCATATTGAGGAATGAACTTTGAGTATTTGAGCGGTTTTTTTTCGAACACTAAAGTATCTCAAAACACGCTGCTTAGCATTACACTTTACGTATTTTGTCACGAAATTATATATTTTTTTCACCTAACCGATTATTGAGGCACGAATTTTTGTATATATTTGAATACTTGAATTTTTTTTGCGAACACTAAAGTATCTAAAATATCAAAAAACACATTATTGCGATCACTAAAGCATCCAAGAAGACATTACTTAGCATCATATTTTGCATTTTTCTTCATCATACAAGTTACTGAGGAAAAAACTCTGCGTATTTGAACTGTTAAATTTTTTTTCCGACCACTTAAGTACCTCAAAACACACTGTTTTGCATTGCACTTTACTATTTTATTACAAAATTACTACTTTCTTTCAACAAACCAGTTATTGAGGAACAAAATTTGTGTATATGAACAACAATTTTTTTTTAGACTCTAAAGTACCTCAAAACACACTGGCTAGCATTACACTTTACATAATTTATCACGAAATTAATTTCCATTTTTCACCAATTCGATTGTATAAGAACAAACTTTGCGTATTTATAGATCCAATTTTTTCCTAAATTTTAATGACTTTTATATATAAAATAAAAAATATAAAAGTAAAAAAATGAGGGTGGGCGGGTAGGGGGAGGGTGTTGGGTGGGCGGGTAGGTGGAGGGAAAAGGAAGTTGGAGACTCCCTAAAATTTATATTTTTAAGATAATACGTGGAAATTAAATTTAAAATCAATTGAAAACTCAATGCTACATAATCCGAGTGCTTGCATGATTGAAATAATGCATAGAATTGAAAACAAAATTTAAAATAATTAAGTGTGTGTTTGGTTACCCAGGTTTTGATAGAATTGGTTTAATTAAAAATGAGTTGAAGATAGCATGATTTTTGTTTGGATGGATTTATTCAAAAGTGATTTTTACTAATTTTTGTTGTTCGGTTATGTCGGATCAAAATTGATTTTCTGTGTGAAATTAAATAGGTTTGAACTTAAAATTCTATAAAAAACTATAATCCACGCAAACATATAAATACACGTCAAACTCTTGACAAAAACAAAACAAAATAACTTTATTATAATAATGAATGAACTACCCATGAGTAAAGAACTAGGCCAATACTGCTGCTCAGTGAATATTTTCTGATCTTATGAAAAGACTAAAATACCATTAATAAAAAAAATCTTTCAAGTACGTCCTTTTTTTTCTGGCTTTCAACGAGTACGGTACAAAAATTCTAAACTAGTACGGTACCTTAATACCGTGGCATATCACACACCCCTAATACGGGACTAAAGTACCGAACAGAGAACCACTTAATAAAAATTAGGGGTGTCAAAATGATCCATTTGTCCACCGGATATCCGGTCCATCCATAACAAAATCTATCCAATTCATCCATTACAAAAAAAAATATTAATGGATTGGATTGAATCCATCCGTTTGATTTTGTGGATGGTTGTGATCCATCCATTATATTTTCTAAATCTAGATTACAATAACTACAAAATCAAAATCCATTGGATAATTAATTTTTTTGAACAAATCCATTGGATAATTATAAAAATACTTTTTTTACCAAAAAATATTTTTTAAAATATATTTTTTCCAGAAACTTTTTTTTTAAAAAAATTCATTCAAAAAATAATTTTTTTTGACCAAAAAACATTCAAACTTTAATATAATATAATATTATCAGCCACCGCCGGAACCACCGTCGGCCACCATCCACCGCCACTGAAACCACCACCATCCACCGTCGGTCGCTGGAGTGCCGCAGCCGGAACCACCGCCGACGGCCGGAGTGCCGCCGTCGGCCACTGTGTCGGCTGTTGAAGCTCCGCCAGCCACCACCACATGTATAAATATATATTTATATATTATATTATATATATATATTAACAATATTATATATACATATATATATATATATATTTATAAATCTAAAAAATTCAATTTTGTCAAAAAATAATAATAAATGCAATTTCTGCAAAAAAAAATATTAAACAAATTAGTGGATGGATTGGATATTAAACAAATTAGTGGACGACTCTCAAAAGATTTTTTTATCAAAAGATTTTTTTATATTTTAAACATATTAGTGGATGGATTAGATATCCATCCATAAAAAAATTACAAATTAATGGATTGGATGAACTTTTTTGTAAATGGATGGATTAGATTGGATTTTTTTGACACAATTTTAATGGATATAAATGGATAGATGGATTGTCCATCCATTATAATCCAAATTCAAATCCATTCAATCCATCCATTTTGACACCCCTATTAAAAACTCTAAGCTTCGATTTTTTTGCTGTTAAATACCACACATTTGTTGCTGGAGTATTTAACTAGGGTAGTACTTTTCTTCTTTCAATGATATTATGAACTAAATTAATGTCCTTATCTCTCCGCTGACGTTTAGCAAATATAGTTTAGAGGCAAATATATCCTTCTAACAATTGAATCTGATAACTCCAACTTTCAAATGTATTCATAATTGCTTATGGTTTGGTGCGAATACAGCACAGTATTGCTTGGCATATTGTCATGGAAATTATTCATGAAGGTTCTTTATGGTCTGCAGGCTGGTGTTGTTTGAGATAACGCTTTGTTAGTACTAGGGGTGTAAAAATGGATGGATTGAATGGATATGGATATGGATTATAATGGATGGATTAGAGAAATCCATTAAAAAATTTATATCCATTAGGATTGTATCAAACAAATCCAATCCAATTCATCCATGGGCAAAAAAAGTCCATCCAATTCATCCATTAACAACTTTTTTATGGATGGATATCCGATCCATCCACTAATACCTTTAAAAAATAAAAAATAAAAATTAATAAAAAAAAATTTTTATGAAATTTTTTTTTAAATGTTGCAGCAAAAAAAAATTACTTTTTTTTGACAAAAAAAAAATATTTAAAAATATATATTTATATATAATATTGTTAAAATATAAATATATATTATATATAATATAAATATATAAATATATATTACATATAATATAAATATATATTTATATATGAGGTAGTGGTGGAAGCGGCGGCCGGCGGTGGCGCTCCGGCGGCGGCGCTCCGGCGACCGGCGGTGGTCGGCGGTGGTGATACGGCGGCTCTCCGGCGGCCGGCCGCCGGTCATGGTGGTGCTATTTATAATATTATATATATATTATATATTTATATATATATATATATATATTATATATTAATATATATATTATATTGTCAAAAAATATATAATATATATTTTTTTTCTGAATTTTAAAAAAAAAAATTTTAAAATTGGAAAGTCCTTTTAAAAAAAACTGAAAATTGTTTTTAGAAATAGTTTTTTGTAAAAATGTATTTTTTATAATTATCCAATTGATTTTAGTCAAAAAAAATAATTATCCATTGGATTTTGATCTTCTACTTATTGATAATCCATTGGATTTAAAAAAATTAATGGATGGATCACAACCATCCACAAATCAAGTGGATGGATCCAATCCAATCCATTATTATTTTTTTGTTTGTAACGGATGGATTGGATGGATTTTGCTATGGACGGACCGGATATCCAGTAGACAAATGGATTACTTTGACACCCCTAGTTAGCACTGGACTCCATATCAGGTAAACTGGTTTTTAAAAAAAAAGTTATATGATTTGTTCTCGGTAGTGGTTGGAATTGGAAGCCCGATTTTCCCCATATACAGAACTACACATATCTGTGCATGAAATTTTAATAAGTTCGGTACTATAGTTCCGTACCAAGCCAAAATACATCGTGTTGGGGGGGCGTTTCATGTGAGGGTATTTTTGGAATACTTGAGGTTTGGGGATGAGTGGTGAGTAGAGGGGGAATTGTAGGAAGTATGGGCCAAGAAACAAATGATTTTATTAGATAAATAGGCCTCAAAGCCCAATTCCCATAAGACGCGGCACTTACCCAATATTCCTAACAAAATGCATAATAGACCCTTCTAGATAAATGTTCCTGTATAAAATAAAGTATCGGCATACCCAAGATCGAGGATCTTCATAGAATCATCTTGCTGCTGAATGGTTGGCTTCGTCGTCCCCCGAATGTTCTGCGAGACGCCATAGCTCAAGATCGAATGCTTGTGCGTAGTTTTTACAGAAATATCAATGGGTTGGTGAATTGGTGGCCTGCAATTATTTCAACTGGTGATGGTTGGGGTGACTGCGCTGAAGTTGGATGGATTTTGGCTTGTTGCCATTTTTTCCTATCTTTGCCGAATTAGGGCTCCTGCCAATTTCGCGAATTTAGCTGTTTTAGGTTATGTTTCTGCTTTTGTGAAAGTGTTGTTTCGTGTTGTTTCTGTTGGACCGGTTTACCCGTGACCCATCTTGTGGGTTTCATTGGTTACATGGGCCACATGCTTATGTATTTGGTTTGGGCCTTGCCCATCTATTTCAATGCAAATCAAATACATTCTTGACCAAAAAAAAAACACAACACACCATAATACTTCATTACCTTATGCTCTCGACTAACCATGATAACGCCGGTAAGTATTCCCAACTCAAGGCGCGAAAGTCAAGCTATGGGGGGTTACAGACTTGGGTTGCTTAAGGTTGAGATATTGCACATATTGTCACTCTAGATAGCCTCCACATTTTATTTCAAGAGTATTTCCCCTCATCTATCTTATTGCAAGGTCAAAAAACGGTGTATCAAAAACATACAAACCTGGTTTGGTTCCTGTTCTGTACCGTATCTAGGAAGGTGTGGACGATCCGGGATAGTTGGTAGTATTAGATCTTGATCAACCGAGCTCTGTTCCGATCCGAGGTGGGGTGGTACCTGCAAAGACATTCCGACGCTCAAGTCAGCTAGTGAATTGATTAGAGGTAAGAATGTTGGAGAGAGTCTGTCCCTTGGGCATTGCATTAATGCTTATTTATAGAGTAAATGTGTGTTTGACCTAATTGATCAGAGTCGTCCGATCTAGGGCCTAGATCTTAGTCGTTGATTAATGGATTTACTTTTGATAATGGGCCTCACTATTTATGGATTGAGCCCAATCCGTAACATGAGGTGTAAAATTCACTTTTTGTGTTGTCAAGATTTTAGAAGTGCTTTGAGTGACTCATTAAAGAAACACTTAGGTGGCCTAATTCAATTAATCCAACACAAAAGTGGTGAAGCATGAGGTGTGTTTTTTCTACTTTCATGGTGGCATGAATCTAAGGTATTAAGAGTGAGTCATCAAGTAGCCTTTCATGTGGCCAAATCTTACTAAACCATCACACAAACTTTGTAGTGCACAATTTTGTTTTCTCTTACTTTTCCTTGTCAAGACATATACTTATGCATATATATAGATATATATGGATATCAACCAAATATATATAAATATAAATTATCAATATATATTTAATGTAAATTTACAAAAGAGAAATATTCATCTTAATATTAAGAATTAAAATATTAATTCTCTTTAACTCATAAACTTATTTTCATAAAATACTTTATAGCTTCACTTAGAAAAATTGGGGTGTTATACTTAGGTCTCTCTCAATGCCCTAAAAACACACAATTAAAATAAAACAAATTCCAAAACACATCCTAATAATTATTTAGAAAAAGTGGGGTGTTACACCCTGAACCAAACCAAAGCTATTTCCTCCAAAGTGAGAGGGAAAATTCGACACTTAATTTCTTTCGGGACATTCCGGTATTGCATCACCTTGTCATAATAGTCGAGGTGGCGATCCGGATCGCCGGTTCCATCATGCATTTTCAAGCCCTCAGGGGATTTCTCAAGGTGCTTTGGCACCGGAAAGTACTCGATCTTACTTGTGAAAGGTCCTTTACGCTTTTCCCTCTCCTGGGGTGGAGACCGTCGGTAGTCATATTTGTCGGGGGATCTCCGCGAGCGAGGGCGCCGACGTTCCTGCCTCGGGGATCTTTCCCGGCTTCTCGAACGTCACCTTAGAGAAGAAGAAGCCAGAGACGGGCTAGGCCGAGGGGAACCCTCGGGATAGCAGGTATCATCAGGAGTCCGACTTGGGGGAGTCCCCGATCCTCGTCCTCCTCTACGACGAGGTGGAGAGCGATGATGGTATCTCCTCCAAGCCGGATATCGGTGGCGCCTGTGGCCATGAGTCCTTCTACTTGGAGAGTTGCACCAAGAGGAACTCTGATCCGGGATGTTACGATCCCGGATCTCAGCAATCTCAACTTCTAACTGGGTGTAGCATTGGCTTCCCTGCTGGTCGACCTCGGCTTGCTGATTTAGCAACTGGACGAGCTGTTGAACAGCATCGACCGGCACCTGGACCGTCTGAGGGGGAGGTGGAAGTCAGTTTCGGGTTGAGCCCTCGGGAACCATAGCTGTAGCCGAGTTTTGAGCACGCGCGGGGCTAAGGGGTAAGGTGATTGCCATTCCTTCCGGAGTCACCTGCTGTAGGACCGGCCCCTCAATGACACTCGAGATAGTCCTATGTCGCAACGTTGGAGCCATCGTCAATCAAGGAGTTGGGAGAGGAACTAGAGTACAAGATCCTCCCACTGCGGTCGCCAATGTTCTGTACTGTATCTCGGAAGGTATGGACGATCTAGGATAGTTGGTAGTATTAGATCTTGATCAACCGAGCTCCATTCTGATCCGAGGTGGGGTGGTACCTGCAAAGACACTCTGACGCTCAAGTCAGCTAGTGAATTGATTAGAGGTAAGAATGTTGGAGAGAGTCTGTCCCTTGGGCATTGCATTAATGCTTATTTATAGAGTAAATGTGTGTTTGGCCTAATTGATCAGAGTCGTCCGATCTAGGACCTAGATCTTAGTCGTTGATTAGTGGATTTACTTTTGATAATGAGCCTCACTATTTATGGATTTGGCCCAATCTGTAACAGTTCCCTTCAGAACTTCTCTAACCAAGGTTTTTGACCAGTTCATCATGAGCATACATCCTGGTTACAACATAAACAAGTTCAGCATCATACGACCTCATCAAAAAAAAAGTTCAGCATCATACGAGCTTTAAATGAAGACAAAATATCTTCCGAGGTCCCTTAACTTATTTTCAGATAACGAATAGGTCCCCTTAACTTTCTTTTGTAATGATTAGGTCCCTTAAGTTTTAAATTTTTTGCGTCGTTACCCTTTTTAATAGTTTTTTTGATTAACACCGTTAAAAAAAAGCTTATTAAGTGGCTGACGGGCTGACGTGGATGCTATGTGGCAAAATCGTGATGATGTGGCAGGTCCACCTAGGATTTTAACTAAAAGGAAAAATATCTCCTGAGGTCCCTTAACTTATTTTAAAGTAACGAATAGGTCCCTTAACTTATTTTTGTAACGATTAGGTCCCTTATGTTTTAAAAATATTGCATCATAGTCCTTTTTAACATTTTTTGTTTGGACAAAACTTAGACACAGTTCCTGTTGAACCAATGACAAACACTCTTTGTTTTGTATGATAACAAATTACATTTAGTCTACTAATGGTTGCAGTGTATAAAAGTGCAGGGACAAAATAAAGTACAGGACATGAATCAAAGAGCAGGAAGATTAAAATGGAGCAGCTTGGAGAAGAAGCCACCTTTGAAGACGAAGACCTAATTGTTTATCCGCTTTCTTTAGGACACAATGTAAGGTCCTATCACTGAAGGTCTATGACTTTTAGTAGCTGAGAGATGACTTTTGAAAACATGCATGGTGCATCAAAATAGTTGTGAAAAATATTTTATAAAATTGCATGCATGCATAAGGTGGCACCTAAACCCAAAAATAATTTTGTGGAAAGCTAGAAATCGATTTCTATCATTTTCTAAATCATGAAATCGATTTCTTAATCCTATTTTAAAGCTTGAAATCGATTTCCCTATCCAATGTTAAAACAAAGAATCGATTCATACATATACTCAAGCCAAAGCCAAGAATCGATTCCTCCTTACTTTAACTAAACATGAAATCGATTCTTACCTATTTAGGATGTCTCAAGAATCAATTTCCTTCTTTTTTAAAACACCTTGAAATCGATTTTCAAGCTATCCTATAGGCTATGAATCGATTCCTCCTTACTTTAACTAAACATTGAAATCGATTCTTACCTATTCAGGATGTCCTGAAAATCGATTCCTACATATTTCCAAAAGCCAAGGAATCGATTCCTATGTTTTCTAAAAATAAAGAATCGATTATACTATATTTTAACATCACTCATGAATCGATTCTTAAGTCACATTTATGAATCCTATATTTTTCTAAAGCCTATAAATAGGCGGGTGCGATTCACATTTCGAACACACCACACACCACATTTTTCTAAACCTCTCTACTTCTCACATACATTTTTCTAGATCTGAGAAAGAGAGAAAATAGAGCTTCAACTTTCATATCATTTTCTATTTTCCATATCACTCATCTCTTAGTCACTATACTGTCATTATATCTGAGGTGATTGGATCATAGATCTCTGTTTGTATTCGTTACTCTATTTGTGGAGTCACTCTGAAATCCTGGGATTTGTTCTTGGGTCTCTCAATCAGGAGATTGAGTTGGTTTGAAATCCTGGGAAGTTTTCTTGGGTCTCTCAATCAGGAGATTGAGTTGGTTTGAAATCCTGGGAGGTGATCTTGGGTCGTTCAATCGGGGAAGATTGAAGCGGTAGTGAAATCCTAGGAGGTGCTCTTGGGTCGTTCAATCAGGAGATTGAAGCGGTGTTGAAATCCTTAGCTAGGTGCTCGGGTTCTCAGTTCGGGGGAATTGGGATTTGCTATCTGAAGTTGCCTGTTTGTAAAACATTCTTCATATAGTGGTTATCAGCAAAGTCCAAAGGTTGCAAAGCCGGAGGCCGAGGACGTAGGGCTTTTATCCCGAACCTCGTAAAATTCCTGGTGTATCCCTATCCCTCTCTCTTTACTTTATTTACTGTTTATATCTGTTTATGATATCACTACTCTGATCTGAATCTGTTAATCTGGTTGTATAACTATATCCCTACTCTGATCTGAATCTGTTAATCTGGTTATAGTTATACTTGTTGTACTACTGATCTGTTTATCTATCATCTTCTCTATCACTACTGTAGATCTGCTATATTCAATATCATTACATTACTTATAAAACAACCTTATTGTAAATATTGAATATAGAATAATATCTCATTGTGCCAAATCTGCCTACTTGCATATGTCTGATAAGTTCAAATCTCTTTTTCCGCATTTGATTTAAACAAACTTATCATTTATTTTGAAAAGAATCCAAGAATTACACATAACCTTATTCACCCCCCCCCCCTCTAAGGTTATACTATAGTCTAACAAGTGGTATCAAGAGCTAGAAATTGCATATAGAGCTTTTCATCTCGCAATTTAAATTTTATTTATCTACCTGTGATTATGGGTTCTTTTTTGAAAGAGGGGATGTCTTTATTTAGGCCAATCCTGTTTGATGGGACTAACTATGACTATTGGAGTAGTCGAATGAAATGTCATGTGCAGGCTATAGACTTCACCTTATGGAGGATCATTGCAGATGGACCACTGATCCCAATGAAAATCAAAAGTAAAGCTACCGGCAAAGAAGAAGAAGAAGTGCCAGTTGAGGATATCTACACCATTGACCTGAAAGAGCTGAGAAAGTCAGAGTTGGATAAGATATCTCAAAATGCCAGAGCAATGAATATTCTTCACTTATCCTTATGTGAAGAAGAATATGGTAGAGTCAAAGGATGTCAAACAGCAAAGGAAATCTGAGACTGCTTGCAAGCTACTCATGTAGGTACGAGCCAAGTGAAGGATACTAAAATCAGAATCCTCACTTCTGAATATGAAGCCTTCAAAATGAAAGAAGGTGAGTCTGTCGCAGCTATGCACCAGAGACTGAATCTGATTATAAACAACCTAAGGGCTCTGGGAAAAAGGTATTCTACAAAAGATATAAATGGGAAGATTCTTGCATCTCTGACTGGTGAGTTCTTTCCAAAAACTTGTGCAATCACTGAAGCTAAGGATATTGGTACTCTGCCTCAAGAAGATCTTATCGGGTCACTTCTAGCCTTTGAGGTTGTATTGGCTGCTAACAAAGATCAAAAAGCAGAAATGGTAAAAGAAAGAAAATCTCTTGCTCTTGCTGCTAAAACACCTAAGGTAGCAAGGAAAGAGGTTGAGTCTGATGAAGAATCTGATGATGAAGACATGGCTGAATTATTTGAAGAATTCATGAGATTCAACAAACTTGAAAAGAGAAATAACTCAAAGAAATCCAAAAAAGCTAAGAAGGCTACATGGAACAACTATACTGACAGTGAAGAAGAGGAGGTTGCAAATGCCATTTGTCTCACGGCATGTGAAACACCTAAGGCTACTATATGGGATTGTCTTGGCACTGATAGTGACACTGACGAAGAAGAGCAAATTGCAAATGGTGTTTGTCATATGGAAAATGACTCATCTAAGGTAAGCCTTAACTCTTCTAGTCTTTCTGATTCCTCTATGCATGATGATTTACTTGATGATAGTTGTAGTAGTCAAGATTTGAGTGAGGCTTTTTGTAGCGACCGAAGAATCCGGAGGAGGGATCATTCGTTGCTTTTGAACAATGGAGCCGCCATCAATATTTATTTTTAGGGAAACATTGAAAAAACCTTTTGTTTTTGGGTTCGGGGGTCGATTAAGTGCGGGGAAGGTACTAGCACCCCGCAACATCCTAAAAAGGTTACCTTTTAATTTAATGTGTAGAAAAAGTTAGTTTTAAAAGAAGACACTTTAATTTACCCTTTTTGTTATTTGCAAAAAAAAATCGGAAAGGAAGACTTAATAAAATTTTAGTTTTTTTGCGCTCGACAGGAGTGGGCCCCTGCTCCTACGTATCTCCGGGTGCGATGGAGAAATCAAAGCTACGTAGTTCTTGGGTAGAAAATATTTGTGTGTTGGTATTTTTTATTTATTGGAAAGTTTTTGCGAAAACTAGAGGCCGTTCATGGTGACCAAACAGATAAATCCAGAGTGGTCACCACTGATGGCTTATTCGAAAAAGAAAGTATTCACAGCGTCAAACGAGCTGAGCCCAGAGTGACCGTTGTAAATACCCGGTTTGTGATTGAGCGTTGGTTCGTTTGAAAACGTGCTTACCGGGAAGCGTGATAAAAAAAAGGGAGTCGGAATTATGTTTGTATCTTATTAACTGAAAAAAAAAATGAAGTTTAGGCGGATGTTTGCGATGATTAAACGAGTAACCTCAGAGTGATCACCGCTACTAATCCACTGTGAAAAAAAAGGAAGGTTAGTCCTAACGGTCAAACAAGCAAGGCTCAAAGTGACCACTAGTAACAACCTATTTTTTTTACGCGAATTCGATTATTCGAGAGAAAGAAAAAAAAACGGTTTGGAAGCATCACGTTGTGAATAAAAGCGGAATAGGTGATAAAAGGGGGGTGCAAATAATAGAGGAGTGTTGTATCAAAAATGGGGGTGTGCTTAACATCAGCCCACAATAACATTGTTTGGGTTTTTGGGCCTTTGCGCGAAAATTGGGCTGAAAGCGGGGAGAGCTGTATTACTAAAAGGTGGGGGTGAAAACAGCGTTTTGACGCTAGAACGAGTGCTGGGGGTGCAAATAGCGTTTTGACGCCAAAAAAACGATTGCTTGATTTTCTTTTTGACTAATTGGTTTGTTTATTTTAAAAAAAAACCGGTTTTGATTGACTTGATTCTCACCTACGTTAGAAGAAAGCGTTTGGTGAGAAAAGATTTGTAAATTTGTAAGGAAATGTTTTCTTTTTTTTTGAAACATTGTCATGGTTATGTTTTTTTTGAAAAAAAAAAAGGGTGCTTTTGTTTTTTTTGGAAAATGATTGTTATTTTTATTGTTATTATTTTTTGAAAAGGGTAGTGGTATTAGTATTTATTTTAAAAAAACAGTTTTTTAGTGTTTTAAAAAAGGGGGCTTTATTTAATCCGAAAATAAGCAATATCTAAATAAAACAACAATTTTTTTTTAATATGTACAAAAACAACAATTTTTTATAAATGAAAAAAAAACAGCAACTATTTTAATTAAAAACAGCAACAATTAATATCAAAAACAGCAATAAAAATATATAAAAACAGCAACAAATCAATATATAAAAGCAACAATAAAAACAGCAATAAAAATATATAAAAAACAGCAGCAAAAATATATAAAAAAAAAACAGCAACAAATATGAAAATAAAAACAACAACAAATATATAAACAAATAAATATATATATATAAAAAAACAGAATTACCAAAATAATAAAAAAATAACAATATGAAATTACAAAAATTACATCACATAAAATGACTTAAACAATAATGGAAAAATACCAATGATATTTCTGGAGAGTGAATCTTCCTCCTCCAATCCTCACATAATGAACAACAAAAAATCTTAAAGAAGGTGTTTAAAATACAAAAACGAAGAGGAAGCAAGAAAAATGAAACTCTCAAGCTCTCACACTTCCATGACTTGTTCTACGAAATTTTCCCCCGCCGTTTTTTTTCTCATTTTTCCTCTTCGTTTCCCCCTAGCCCAAAAAACCGTAGCCCCTTCTAAGGTAAGGACCCCTATTTATACAAAAAATTTGCTTCCTTCGTTTTCCTTCTTCATCAACTTGCACAGTAATTTTCTGACATGATATGGGGGTTTGGGGGGAGTTGTTGAAGGGGAAAATAAAAAATGAAAACATGTGAGATGAGGGGAGAGGAGAGTATGCGAAGGTATGGGCATGGAGAAGGTGAGAAATGATGGTTTGTGTTTGGTGAAAGAAAGGGGGATCCGTGGGTGTGTGTGAGTGAGGAGAGGAAGGTTAAGTGTTGTGTTGTGTGTGATGGAGAAAGAAAGAGAAAATGAAGGTTGAGTGTGTGAGAGGGAGAGTGAGGTCGTAGGAGGGAAGAGGAAGAAAGAAAGTGAAGTGTGTGTTGTGTGAAGTGATTGAAGTGTGAGATTGGGGAGAGAGAGGGATGGAGCCGTTGGGAGGGAGAGAGAAAGAGAGGGTTGCGTGTGTGGGGAACAGGGAAAGAGAAATATGGGGAAGAGGGAAGTGTGTGGGAAAAGGAAAGAAAAAAACAAGTTTCAAGGCATGGAAAGTGGGGAGTGGGTCGAATAAGGAGGGAAAAAATGGGGAGTGAATTTGGCCACAATTTAGGGCTAGGGGGGAATTGGATGTGGACATTTTTTAGGGTAAAGGGGGGTGGCCGAATTAGGGATAGGGGAGGAGGGAAATTAGGGTTTTGGTGAGTTGGGTTGGGTTATGGGTTGGATATGGGTCATGGGTTGGGTGGAGGAGTTTGAGGGTGAATTGGGCTAGGGTTTAGGAATTGGGTTGGGTTTTAGATGGCCCAATCCAATTGCACCTCCATTCTTTTTTTTTAACAAACCCCCCTTATTTCCTCCTTTGTCTATTTTTGTTTCCTCACTTCTAAATAAAAATATTTTTTGTGTTAAAAACTTGTGTCAACAAAAATAAAATAATGACATGAAAAGGAAATAATTATTTTTACCAATAGTAAATAAAATTTTCTCATTTTTTGATAGGACAAAATTAGGGTATTACAGCTGCCCCTCTTTATTTATATTTTGCTAGGAAATTGGAGGGATTCCGAATTTCTCGAGAAAAATAGAAATAAAGATAAAAAGACGCTAATTTTGTCCAGACTGAGTTTTTTTGGTTTTTTTTTTTTTAAAAAACTTATGACAACCGGGTTGATTTAGACAGAAAGTAAATAGGGAGCACTGGGGCTCTGAGGGATCGCTGGGGATCTGAAGGAGCACTGGGGCTCTGAAGGGATCGCTGGGGATCTGAAGGTCTATCTCAAAATCAATGCTTGGCGCATCGACCTGAGTTCGACTGAGGGACCGCCGGGGTCTGAAGGGCATGCCTAAGCCTGAAGGACCAATGGGTCTGAAGGAGCGCTTCTAGCTATGGTACTAGAGATACGGTCTGGGGGTGGCCTCTTTTCGAGCGGCCATAGGGTTAATCAGGTCCGGAACTGATATAACCTCGAAGGACGTGCACTGTGTTTTTTTTTTTAGGCGGACACAGCTAGTCTGAAGGGCCTGGGGCCGGATGATCCGTCGGCTGCTCGAGAAACGCGACGTGCGATCTGGATTGAAGGACCATTGTTGGTCTGAAGGAGCGCTTGGGCTCTGAAGGACCGCTGGGGGTCTGGAGGAGCACTGGGCGCTGAAGGACCGCTGGGGGTCTGAAGGAGCACTGGGGCTCTGAAGGACCGATGGGGGTCAGAAGGAGTAATCTTGATGTGAGATCAATGCTTGAAGCGCTGATTTTGAGGGAACCAAATATGGGGATCGACACTTGGGATGCCAGATCCAGTGCTGACGATACAAAGTAAAGTTGTCTTGACAGACACTTGCAATGAATGATGTATGCGTGCATGTAGCTAAGTAATTGATGACATGATGAATGAAATGTGGAATGATTTTATTTTTGGCCTTTGCCTTTGACTTTTTTCTTCTTTTTTCTTTGCTCTTTTGCTCTTTTTTGCTCTTTTTGCTCTTTAGCTCTTTTTGCTCTTTAGCTCTTTATTGACTTCGCTGGTACTGTCAACTCGCATGACTCTCGTCGCGGGGTACGAGGGTTGCCTCAAACAGCGGTGCCGAAGTGCGGGTTATTGAGATTTGCCGAAGCGATTATGCATCCGTCCTTCTTGCAAATTTGTGAGAGATCATCTTTTTTTTTGTGATTTTTAGAAATTTCGCAATGAATATAATGCTTGTGATCATGCACATGTTTCACAATTCAGTATTGTTTACCATGAACGTTATTTTTGCGATAATAGGGAAATGAGAGAATAAAGGAAGTGTTTAATATTCAAATGAAAACAAATGCGCAGAAAATCGCACTGTCTGAAAATTACAATGGGAGTTTAAACTACAACAAGAAAGAGAAGAAAAAGATACAAGGAAAGTAGATCTTTTGATTGTTTGTGTCTTTGAAGTAATAACGCCAATCGCCCATTAACACAACTTTGAGCCTTCATCGTCCAACTTTTGGAGTTGTTGATTGCCTTTGTAGCTTGAAGTCCAACTTCTGACCCTAATTTTTGCCTGGACCGCTCTTTAGAGTTTTCAGTCCACCGGGTCGCTCTAACTTTTGCCTAGGTCGCCCTTTCGGGTTTTCAACCTAGCGAGCTTATTTTTGCTTGGCTCGTCTTTCTCTTTTTTCTATCTATTTCTTTAGGCATAGTACTTCTTAACTGCGTCCGAGTTCACTGGGAGTGGGAGGTCTTCACCGTCCATTTTCGTGAGAATCAAAGCTCCTCCAGAGAATGCTTTCTTTACCACATAAGGTCATTCATAGTTTGGGGTCCATTTTCCACGGGAATCCTTTTGGATAGGCAAAATCTTCTTGAGCACGAGGTCTCCTTCCTGAAACTGGCGAGGGCGAACTTTCTTATCATAAGCATTTTTCATTCTTTGCTGGTACAACTGCCCATGACACAAAGCGACTATTCTCTTTTCTTCTATGAGGTTCAACTGATCCAGACGAGCTTGAACCCATTCTGCTTCTTCTAGTTTCGTTTCCATTAGTACTCGAAGAGAAGGTATTTCAACCTCGATGGGAAGGACTGCCTCCATCCCATATACCAGTGAGAATGGTGTTGCCCCTGTTGACGTGCGGATAGAGGTCCGATACCCATGCAGAGCGAAAGGCAACATTTCATGCCAGTCCTTGAAGGTCACTACCATCTTTTGGACGATCTTCTTTATGTTCTTATTCGCTGCTTCAACTACCCCATTCATCTTTGGACGGTACGGGGAAGAATTATGATGTTGGATTTTGAAGTCGTCACACAGCTCTTTCATCATCTTGTTGTTTAGGTTGGTCCCATTGTCCGTGATGATCTTATTTGGAAGACCGTAGCGGCAAATCAAATCTCTCTTTATGAACTTGACAACTACTGACTTTGTCACATTGGTGTAAGAAGCAGCCTCGACCCATTTGGTGAAATAATGGCAACCAGAATGAAACGATGTCTGTTTGATGCCCTGGGTTCAATAGGACCGATAACATCCATTCCCCACATTGAGAACGGCCATGGTGCTGTTAGGACATTTAGAGAGACAGGTGGTACATGGATATTGTCGGCATAGATTTGACATTTGTGGCATTTTCTGACGTAGTTGAAGCAGTCAGTCTCCATTGACAACCAGTAGTAGCCGGCCCTTAAGATTTTCCTTGCCATGGTGTGCCCATTAGAATGGGTGCCGAACGAGCCTTCATGGACATCCTTCATAATTCTTTCTGACTCTTCTTTCGCTACACATCTGAGGATGACCATATCGTGATTCCTCTTGTAAAGCACTTCCCCATTTAAGAAGAAACCCATTGACAGCCTCCTAAGTGTCCTCTTATCATTCTCGGTGGCACCAGGAGGATATTCTCTGTTCGTGATATAGTGCTTGATATCGTAATACCAAGGTTTACTGTCAGGCTCTTCTTCGATTGCCACACAATGATGTGCCGGTAGGTCTCGATGTTGGATTCGGATGAATATCAGACTCTTGTCGTTATTGATGTTGAACATTGATGACAAAGTCGCCAAAGCATCGGCCAACTGATTTTCTTCGCGAGGGAGATGATGGAAAGTGATCTCTTCAAATTGTTCAACCATCTTTTGGATGTGATCATGATAAGGAATTAATTTGGAATCCCTGGTTTCCCAGTCACCTTTTGTCTGGTGGATGACTAAAGCTGAGTCCCCATATACATCGAGTCTTTTGACTTTCCATTCAAGGGCTGCTTTGATGCCTAGGACGCACGCTTCATATTCTGCAATGTTGCTGGTGCAGTAGAAACTCAGTCTAGCGGTAAACGGTATGAAGCGGTTATCAGGAGAGATCAGTACAGCTCCGACCCCGTGCCCGTATAAATTAGAAGCGCCGTCGAATAACATTCTCCACCTTTCGTTGTCCGGAGGATTCCCTTCTACGAATAGAGCCATTATATCTTCGTCTGGGAAATCGCACTGCATTGATTGGTAATCTTCGATGGGCTGGTGTGCCAAGTACTCAGCCAATGCACTACCCTTGATTGCTTTTTGGGTGACATATAAAAGGTCGTATTCAGATAGTAGCATTTGCCAGCGAGCGATCCTCCCTGTGAGTGCGGGTTTTTCAAAAATATACTTGACTGGGTCCATTTTAGATACCAACCAAGTAGTGTGGCTCAGCATATACTGCCTCAAACGACGTGCAGCCCAGGCCAGAGCACAACACGTTCTTTCCAACAATGAGTATCTTGTGTCGCACTCGGTGAATTTCTTGCTTAGATAGTAGATGGCATGTTCCTTCTTTCCGGATTCATCATGTTGCCCCAGTACACAACCCATTGACTTGTCTAGCACTGTTAGATACAGGATGAGAGGTCTGCCCTGCACAGGCGGCATCAGAATCGGTGGATTTTGGAGGTACCTCTTGATCTTTTCAAAGGCTTCTTGGCAATTATCATTCCACTTTGTTTCTTGGTTTTTGCACAAAAGCTTGAAGATAGGCTCGCATGTAGATGTTAGCTGCGATATGAACCTAGAGATGTAGTTCAATCTTCCCAGGAAACCACGAACTTCTTTTTCAGTACTCGGTGCCGGCATTTCTAGTATTGCTCGTACTTTGGCTGGATCTACTTCTATTCCCCTTTGACTGACTATGAAACCCAACAGCTTTCCCGATCTTACACCGAAAGTGCATTTGGCAGGGTTTAATCTGAGTTTGAACTTCCTGAGACGTTCGAAGAGTTTTTGCAGATTGACGATATGCTCTTCTTCAGTCTTGGATTTTGCAATCATGTCATCCACGTAAACCTCTATTTCCTTATGCATCATATCATGGAACAATGCGACCATTGCCCTTTGGTACGTTGCACCAGCATTCTTCAGTCCGAATGGCATTACTTTGTAACAGAAGGTTCCCCAAAGAGTGATGAAGGTGGTTTTCTCCATGTCTTCGGGGGCCATCTTAATTTGGTTGTATCCGGAATATCCATCCATGAAGGAGAACAGAGAGTGTTGTGCTGTGCTATCCACCAGGACATCAATGTGAGGCAAAGGGAAGTCATCTTTGGGGCTGGCTCTGTTCAAATCTCGATAATCGACGCACATCCGAACCTTCCCGTCTTTCTTTGGGACCGGTACAATATTGGCTACCCATTGAGGGTATTTTGCTACTGCTAAAAACCCAGCATCGAACTGCTTTTTAACCTCATCCCGGATTTTCAATGACATCTCTGGTTTCATCCTTCTTAACTTTTGTTTTACCGGCGGGCATTCTGGTTTTACCGGTAACTTATGCTCGACTATGTTGGGGTCCAGTCCAGGCATGTCTTGGTATGTCCATGCGAAGACGTCAACATAGTCAAACAACAACTTAACCAATTTCTCTCGCTCGCTGTCTTTCAATGTGGTGCCAATGTTAACTTCTTTTTTGTCTTCTTCCGTGCCTAAGTTGATCGTTTCAGTTGATTCCTCGTGGGGTTCGATTATTTTTTCCTCTTGTTCCATCATTCTCATTAACTCTGGAGGGGTTTCCCAATTATCCTCAACATCTTCCTCAGTTTGATTGATGGGGTGATCAAAGTTACAATATGGATTATTGGCGTTGTTATTTTCAAAGACATTTTTTTCGGATCTGCATTAGTGTAAATTAACGGAATAAAAAAAAACGAATGAAGGAAAATAAGAAGCGAATGTAAAAAGAAAAAGGAGAACAAGGGTTTATTGGGAACTGAAATAACGTTGCATTAATATTGATACTGAAAGGAAAACATGCGTGCCCGAATGAAATATCCTAAGGCCTTGGGCAGAGCCAGAGGATTACATTACAGAAACATTACTTTGAACTAAAAACCACAGGAAAATCAATGATCTCCCAATTCTTGAGCCTATTGTTTGCAGGACAAGGGCGTACAAGACTGACGACGCCTTCTTCGGTGTTTAGATCGTCCTCAACTGCGGCGACCTGATTGGGGTTCAACATTCCCGCACTCCGAAAGCTTTCCTTGATGTCGCAGATGATGATCCTCTTCGTATTTGGCACTCTGTCCTCAAGCCTGGCTAACCTCCGCTCCTTCTTTTCCTCTACAATCCTTCTCTTGTCAGTGCGATTGGGCCGATATCCTATCCCATGTCTATCTTTGTTCTCCTCTGGCTGTATTGGCGTCAGGATCCCCTGTCCGGTTTTTCCCAAGCCTCCTCCAGCTTGGTAGGCTTTTCCTAACATGAACTTAGCAACCATTACGGCAGTCTTGGATAGCTTGGGTTCTAACATAGCAGATGTATTGGCGATTTCCAATGCTGGGAAGGCAGTCTCGAGAGACTCTTCAGTAGCCTCAATGTAACGAGTGGGAGCGGACTTATTTATCAGCATTTCTTCCTCACCGAAAATAACCACCAGCTTATTGTTGACTATGAACTTGAGCTTCTGGTGTAAAGAAGAGGGAACTGCCCCTGCCGAGTGGATCCATGGCCTCCCCAAGAGACAACTGTAGGATGGGGCAATGTCCATTATCTGGAAGGTCACCACGAAGTGCTCCGGACCTACTTGCACAGGTAATTCCATTTCTCCGATGACTTCCCTTTTTGATCTGTCAAAGGCCCTGACTATTATGGAGCTCGGTCTCATGTATGAACAGTCCACATCTAATTTCTCCATGGTTGATCTGGGTAATACATTCAAAGATGAACCATTGTCAATAAGTACCCGTGCAAGAGAGTAATCTCCACACTTCACAGATATGTGTAGGGCCTTGTTGTGCCCCCTTCCTTCAGTTGGAATCTCATCATCAGTAAAGGTGAGATAATTATTTGCAACAAGGTTTCCGACGATCCCATCAAATTGGCCGACGGAGATGTCATGAACGACATGGGCCTCATTCAATACTTTTGTTAATGTTGCACGATGGGCATCAGAACTGAGCAATAATGACAACAGAGATATCTTTGCGGGGGTTTGGTTCAGTTGATCAACCACCTTATACTCGCTTTGTCTCATAAGCTTCAGAAATTCACTGGCTTCTTGCTCGGATAGCGTCTTCTTTCCTGCATTTTTATCGACGGGTTCCTGCTCTACGCTTTTGCCCTTACGGGCTCTTTCCTCACCTTCTTTTGTTCGGTCCTCACTAGGCCCTCCAGGGGTATAGAAACATCCACTTCGAGTCATCCCACCGGTCCCTGAGATGTTAATGACATCTGGATTGGTCTGAACCTTCACATCGTAATTCCACGGGACTGCATTGGTGCTTTTAAAGGGAAAAGGGACTGGCACTTGAATAGTGATTGGTTTAGGCACAGCGGTGGTTAGCTTTGTGTCCTTTTTGTAATGGATTTCCAGTGGTTTCCGGATACTCTTGCTTTGTTCAATGCTTGACTGGAGAGTCGACACGCCTTCCTCTTTCTTTTGAAGACCTATTTGTATTATGTGTCGGTCTAACAAGTCTTGCAGGACTGGCTTGAATGCTTCACAGGCCCCGACACAAAGGGGAACAGCACACGAGCCCTTTCCGGTACATCCTTTCATAATGATTCCGAAGTGACACAAATCAGCATGGATGAGGTCCAAGGGTGTGACAATGTCCTCCACCTTTCTGACCAATAATTGCTCCTCAACATTCTCAATGGCATTGACGGAGGGTTTCCCGTGCCCCGGCAGAGGGTTAGTGGCAACATTTGGACCGTCTTCTGCGAAGCTTAACCATTTAGATTCAATTAAGTCTTGTACTACATATTTCAATGCCTTGCAATTTTCTGTTGAATGGCCAACTGCCCCCGCGTGGAATCCACAGCTAGCCTCTGGGTCATAGCTCCTAGGGAAAGGAGGTTGAAGGGGTCTCATTGGACGGGGAGTGATCAAGTTGTGACTGATGAGGTGATTGAATAGGTCTGTGTATGACATGGGTATTGGGTCGAAATTGGCGGGATTTCTTTCTTGGTAGTTTTGTGGTCTATAGCCTGAGTTGACTTGGTGAGGTGGGGCTTGTGGTGTTTGAGTAGGTATTTGTAAAGTCTGTCGGGGGTTGTTGTAGGGAGGCTTTCCTGATCCAGAGATGGCATTGGTTTCTCCGTCTTTCTTTTTAGGGAAACCTGGGAAGGGCCTTTTCTGATTGCTAGTTCCAGCGGAGCTATATGCAATCTTCCCATTTCTCCATCCGTTCTCTAATCTTTCTCCGATGACGATCATATCTGAAAAGTTCGAAGACACGCTCCCAATCAACCTGTCGTAGAAAGGTGTTTGAAGAGTATCCATGAACATTGATACCATCTCTTTTTCTAACAAAGGTGGTACCACCTGTGCAGCCAAACCTCTCCAGCGTTGGGCATATTCTTTGAAGGACTCATTGTCTCTCTTCGTCATGCTCTGCAGCTGTGTTCTATCGGGAGCCATGTCAATATTATATTTGTATTGCCTCAAAAATGCATCGGCTAGGTCTTTCCAGCATCCGATATGGGCACGTTCTAATTGCATGTACCAGCTCGAAGCTGCCCCAGACAGACTATCTTGGAAGTAGTGGATGAGCAATTTGTCGTCGTGGGCAAACGCCGCCATCCTCCTACAGTACATGGTTAAGTGGCTTACAGGGCAAGTCGACCCTCTGTATTTGTCAAAGTCTGGCACCTTAAATTTTGGAGGGATGACTACGTTAGGGACGAGGCACAAGTCATAAGCATCTCTCGCACCAACATTGGATCCCTCAACTGCTCTCAACCTTTCCTCAAGCATTTGTAGTTTGTCTTGGGCTTGAGGGTTCTCCATAGAGTGATTGTGAGGGAGCCCACTCATACCATAGTAAGGATGGATCATCGGAACTATGGCTGGGTTCACATTTGGGGTATGTGAATGAGTGGGATTCCTGAGGTTGGAACCTTGAGCTTGAGCGTCAACTATCGGCGGTGGAGGGCAGCCAAGTGGGAGTCTTTGTGGTATGACGACGGGGATCGGGTTTTGAACTTGTGGTGCCCCTGGATTACCATCGTGACCCGTTGGTGTAAGCTGTTGTTGGCCCGCGACTCCTGAGGGACCGTCTTCTGGACTAGCATTGACTGTCGGAGGTGTGTAACCTTGTGGAAGTCCGTAAGGAGGCCATATGTAACCCTGGTCATTAGTCCCAGTGGGGGGCACTGTATGCGGGATCCCGAGTCCATTGGGAGGAGGAGGGTTGGTAACTTGATTTTCCGTATTCCCAGCGGAGACATCTTCACTTGTGTCTTTGTCCCTCAAAGTTTGTAAGACCTTTAAGATTTCAGCCATCTGTTCTTTCATCCCATCTATTTCTGCCCTAAGCTCTTGATTGCCTAGGTCTTGGGGTGGATTGCCTTGATCCGGGATATCTTGAGGCGGATTGTCCTGATTTTCTTCCATGTTTCTGGCCTGAGAACGAGTCCAATAGCGATGTTGACGCACCAGCTTGTCTTTTACTCTCTGTTGGTGGGACACATGTTATGAGTATATGTATGAGTATATGAATGGATGAAAATGCGAATGATGCATGTGTGCATGAGTCTTATTGTTTTAGGTCGGGAATTGCAAGCGCATCCTGATTTGTCATAAGTACACAGATTAAAGTTCCACAATATTTTCAAGATAAAGGATCAGCATGTGAGACAAACAAACTTCATTGATGGAGGAAAGTACAACATTTTGGAAATAAAACTTCGAAAAGAAAAGTACAGTGTTCTTTAAATTTCACTCAAATACATATGGCTTTCATTTTTCCACTCCTCTCTCTTTTTCTACTAGTAGTGCTGCCAGCCTTCTCCCGGAGTTCGGCAATCAGAACCTCGCAAAACTCCATGAATTTGGAAACTTGGACCGGGGTGTTAAACGGGTGCATTGCCGCGTTAGCCTCCTTTAGACGTTTGGGGATTCCTGCGATAGCTTGATCGGCCAGCCATGCCAACTTTGAGAATCTGTCTTTCCAATATAAGCTTTCATTCTTCAACTCTACGAAGGCTTCATGGTTTTCTATCCTGCTGACCAGCTCCACAAAGCGGTTCTCCCAATAGATGCTTTCTGTCTTCAGCTGGTGGTAGACCTCCTCTTGATATCTGATATGGTCGTTCAGCTCATCAGATTTTTCATGCTCCCTTCTCAAGGCTTGTTGGTATTCTCGGAGTATCTCTTCAATGGTATTTTTATCCTGCTTGATACTTTTCACTTGCTCTTCAAACTCGGCTGCCATCATCCGGGACTCTCTCTTTGATACCATTAGCAGGCTCTGTGCGGTCTTTTCAGCCATCATTGATTCTTCCCATAACTTTTTCCACGTGTATGTATCATCGATGGCTTGGTTCATTTTCAGGTTGCAACGTTTTATTTCCTCTTTCGCTCCTCTTAGGTACTTTTGAACCTCTAGTTTGTTCTTTTGTTCGATCTTGAGCTGCTTGTGGCTGTCTTCAATGGCCACTGACTTACTTGCGTTCTCTTCCTCCAACTTCTGGTTCTTTAGGAGCACTTTCTCTAACTCTGCCTGTAAGCCCTTTTTTTTCTTTCTCGGCCTTTGACAATGCCATTTTAAGCTTATCTAAATCTTCGACAGTGGGAAGGGTAGGTTCAGGTATTTCTTCCTCCACCCGTAGTGCACTTTGGTAAGGCAATCGGGTGTCTTGGATCCTCTTTTGGAGCCATTGACGAAAGGTGGTTTCCTTATCGCCGCTCCTCTTAGTAAGCTCTTGTCCCTTGCGGACGACCATATCCCACGCTTGAGAAATCTTTCGGAGCATGTCAACCTCTTTTGGGCTTCCTTCATGGAGGTAAAAAGGGATTAACATGTCTTCGGTGGGCGGATTTCGCATGGGGTACCCCAGCTGTCTTAGAGTTAGAGAAGGATTGTAATTTATGCATCCTCTTGTCCCCATGAGCGGGACGTTTTGAAAGTTTCCGCATTGAAAAACTACTGTGGACCTCTCTTTCCACCATGATGGGTGCCAACGAACCTTATGTTCATGAAGGCCCCCCAGCACTTGCAACCATTCACCAGTGTTCATTGTCTTCACATCACACCCTCTGGCGTCTTCAATTGGGCCTTCTACTCTGACTTTGTTAACGAAAGCATGGGTGAGAAGCCAAGCATACAAGGCGTGCAGGCAGCAAGATATCCTTTTTCCCCTTAGCTCACTATAATGAGTGAAAGTACAGTAAGTGTCAGCGAGCATGGCTGGAATCGGATTGAGTGGGTTTTCTCCATCCTTGAAGGATAAGAAGACACCAATAGCTGTTGTGTCCGCATATCTTTCAAGGCGTGGAAATAGGACAATGCCAAAGATGGTCAAGGCTAACACCTGCTTAAAAGGACCCCAATTTCTAGCGTCGGCGAAGGACTTCATTTGGCTTTCCAGATACTCTTGTGGGAATCCTGCAATGCCATTTCGATTTTTCTTCCGGAGCTTCAAGTTCTCTTTGCTGGTTTGTAACATTGAGGCGAGTTTCTCATCTGTGTAGTATTGTCCCTGATACTGGTAGGGTCCTTTGTCTTGTTGAGGAAAGCCGAAGATCTGTGTATATTCTTCCAGGGTAGGTGCCATCTGGAAATTTTTGAAGGTGAAGCATCTTAATGAAGAGTCGTAGAACTGGCTCAAGGCGGCAATGGCATCCGTTTGCACGTCCAATTGTAGTAACATAATAATCTTCCCATACACCCTATCAAAAGACCTGCGCTCGATGGGCGGCAATCGACCAGCACATTCCCTTAGACTTGTCAGATTAGGCTGCTTCACTATAGGGTAGTTCAGAGTTTGGGTTGCTTCACAGTTTGATCCCATATTGCCTTGCTTATGACAAAACTTTCGAACCTCTTACAATTCCCGGCAAACCTAAATGAGATGAATAACATGCAATGTGAGGATTTTTTTGTATTTTTTGTGAAATAATGATGATGTATAATGAATTAAAGAAAGACGTTACATGCGTTAATAAAAGCATATTTTGGTGATTCGAATTTTGAGAAACATTAACCATGTCACATAAAATATACGTAAAAAAGGAGTAAATGGTTTTCATTAATTGATTTTTTTTGAAAAAAAAGTTTTTGTGATGATGCAACGGGTAGGTGAATTGCCCTTGTGTCCTAAACAGGTTAGGTCTTATATACAGGTTACGGTCTAGGGCTACTTGTGTGATCAATCTCTCAGGTGGCTCTAATCACTTCCTCACAAAGGTCTCCAGAGCTGAAATCTCTTTCGTGATATGACCCACAACGATAGCGAGCTACCTGGTGTGGGATATCACGAAAGAGCGTACTCTGGCTGAGGCTTTCGTGAGAGTCAGACAGATAAAATCCAGAATGACTGACACTAATCGCCTCCACTCGTCCTAGGTTTTTTGTTCAGACCCGGGTATAGGGCCCCGCTCAAGAGTGTGTGCAATAAACAAGTGTAATAGATGTGTGTGATATAAGCAACCTAAACTACCCATGCTGCAAAAAGAAATACAGATAATAGTGCAAAGGTTTTCTACCCTAAGGTTCAATAGAGAAAATAAATAGATAAATAAAATAGACATGCGAATAAAAAGACTAAGGGTAAACAAAGGTACTAAACTAACAAATATCCACACATTTAACTAAATTAGGCTTGACCCTCTAAAAAAAGTCCCCAGTGGAGTCGCCAGCTGTAGCGACCGAAGAATCCGGAGGAGGGATCCTTCGTTGCTTTTGAACAATGGAGCCGCCATCAATATTTATTTTTAGGGAAACATTGAAAAAACCTTTTGTTTTTGGGTTCGGGGGTCGATTAAGTGCGGGGAAGGTACTAGCACCCCGCAACATCCTAAAAAGGTTACCTTTTAATTTAATGTGTAGAAAAAGTTAGTTTTAAAAGAAGACACTTTAATTTACCCTTTTTGTTATTTGCAAAAAAAAATCGGAAAGGAAGACTTAATAAAATTTTAGTTTTTTTGCGCTCGACAGGAGTGGGCCCCTACTCCTACGTATCTCCGGGTGCGATGGAGAAATCAAAGCTACGTAGTTCTTGGGTAGAAAATATTTGTGTGTTGGTATTTTTTATTTATTGGAAAGTTTTTGCGAAAACTAGAGGCCGTTCATGGTGACCAAACAGATAAATCCAGAGTGGTCACCACTGATGGCTTATTCGAAAAAGAAAGTATTCACAGCGTCAAACGAGCTGAGCCCAGAGTGACCGTTGTAAATACCCGGTTTGTGATTGAGCGTTGGTTCGTTTGAAAACGTGCTTACCGGGAAGCGTGATAAAAAAAAGGGAGTCGGAATTATGTTTGTATCTTATTAACTGAAAAAAAAAATGAAGTTTAGGCGGATGTTTGCGATGATCAAACGAGTAACCTCAGAGTGATCACCGCTACTAATCCACTGTGAAAAAAAAGGAAGGTTAGTCCTAACGGTCAAACAAGCAAGGCTCAGAGTGACCACTAGTAACAACCTATTTTTTTTACGCGAATTCGATTATTCGAGAGAAAGAAAAAAACGGTTTGGAAGCATCACGTTGTGAATAAAAGCGGAATAGGTGATAAAAGGGGGGTGCAAATAATAGAGGAGTGTTGTATCAAAAATGGGGGTGTGCTTAACATCAGCCCACAATAACATTGTTTGGGTTTTTGGGCCTTTGCGCGAAAATTGGGCTGAAAGCGGGGAGAGCTGTATTACTAAAAGGTGGGGGTGAAAACAGCGTTTTGACGCTAGAACGAGTGCTGGGGGTGCAAATAGCGTTTTGACGCCAAAAAAACGATTGCTTGATTTTCTTTTTGACTAATTGGTTTGTTTATTTTTTAAAAAAAAAAACCGGTTTTGATTGACTTGATTCTCACCTACGTTAGAAGAAAGCGTTTGGTGAGAAAAGATTTGTAAATTTGTAAGGAAATGTTTTCTTTTTTTTTGAAACATTGTCATGGTTATGTTTTTTTTGAAAAAAAAAAGGGTGCTTTTGTTTTTTTTGGAAAATGATTGTTATTTTTATTGTTATTATTTTTTGAAAAGGGTAGTGGTATTAGTATTTATTTTAAAAAAACATTTTTTTAGTGTTTTAAAAAAGGGGGCTTTATTTAATCCGAAAATAAGCAATATTTAAATAAAACAACAATTTTTTTTTAATATGTACAAAAACAGCAATTTTTTATAAATGAAAAAAAAACAGCAACTATTTTAATTAAAAACAGCAACAATTAATATCAAAAACAGCAATAAAAATATATAAAAACAGCAACAAATCAATATATAAAAGCAACAATAAAAACAGCAATAAAAATATATAAAAAACAGCAGCAAAAATATATAAAAAAAACAGCAACAAATATGAAAATAAAAACAACAACAAATATATAAACAAATAAATATATATAAAAAAAACAGAATTACGAAAATAATAAAAAAATAACAATATGAAATTACAAAAATTACATCACATAAAATGACTTAAACAATAATGGAAAAATACCAATGATATTTCTGGAGAGTGAATCTTCCTCCTCCAATCCTCACATAATGAACAACAAAAAATCTTAAAGAAGGTGTTTAAAATACAAAAACGAAGAGGAAGCAAGAAAAATGAAACTCTCAAGCTCTCACACTTCCATGACTTGTTCTACGAAATTTTCCCCCGCCGTTTTTTTTCTCATTTTTCCTCTTCGTTTCCCCCTAGCCCAAAAAACCGTAGCCCCTTCTAAGGTAAGGACCCCTATTTATACAAAAAATTTGCTTCCTTCGTTTTCCTTCTTCATCAACTTGCACAGTAATTTTCTGACATGATATGGGGGTTTGGGGGGAGTTGTTGAAGGGGAAAATAAAAAATGAAAACATGTGAGATGAGGGGAGAGGAGAGTATGCGAAGGTATGGGCATGGAGAAGGTGAGAAATGATGGTTTGTGTTTGGTGAAAGAAAGGGGGATCCGTGGGTGTGTGTGAGTGAGGAGAGGAAGGTTAAGTGTTGTGTTGTGTGTGATGGAGAAAGAAAGAGAAAATGAAGGTTGAGTGTGTGAGAGGGAGAGTGAGGTCGTAGGAGGGAAGAGGAAGAAAGAAAGTGAAGTGTGTGTTGTGTGAAGTGATTGAAGTGTGAGATTGGGGAGAGAGAGGGATGGAGCCGTTGGGAGGGGGAGAGAAAGAGAGGGTTGCGTGTGTGGGGAATAGGGAAAGAGAAATATGGGGAAGAGGGAAGTGTGTGGGAAAAGGAAAGAAAAAAAACAAGTTTCAAGATGGAAAGTGGGGAGTGGGTCGAATAAGGAGGGAAAAAATGGGGAGTGAATTTGGCCACAATTTAGGGCTAGGGGGGAATTGGATGTGGACATTTTTTAGGGTAAAGGGGGGTGGCCGAATTAGGGTTAGGGGAGGAGGGAAATTAGGGTTTTGGTGAGTTAGGTTGGGTTATGGGTTGGATATGGGTCATGGG
This sequence comes from Astragalus membranaceus, assembly GCA_039519185.1. Lineage (NCBI taxonomy): Eukaryota > Viridiplantae > Streptophyta > Magnoliopsida > Fabales > Fabaceae > Astragalus > Astragalus membranaceus. The sequence continues at coordinate 129,565,061 of CM076854.1, forward strand.
TTGGGTGGAGGAGTGTGAGGGTGAATTGGGCTAGGGTTTAGGAATTGGGTTGGGTTTTAGATGGCCCAATCCAATTGCACCTCCATTCTTTTTTTTTAACAAACCCCCCTTATTTCCTCCTTTGTCTATTTTTGTTTCTTCACTTCTAAATAAAAATATTTTTTGTGTTAAAAACTTGTGTCAACAAAAATAAAATAATGACATGAAAAGGAAATAATTATTTTTACCAATAGTAAATAAAATTTTCTCATTTTTTGATAGGACAAAATTAGGGTATTACACTTTTGATGCTCTCTATTTTGAACATGAAACTCTGTTGTTAAAATCTAAGAAATTGGAAAAGAGTAACAAAAGCATGCTCACTCAAATTGAGACACTTGAAAATGAAGTAGGTAGATTAAAGAATGAACTGCATAAATCTGTCAACCTTGAGTTTTGTGAGCTTAAACAAAATTTTGAAAATGCCAAGGTTGAAAATGAACTTTTGAAAGAAACATTGAAAAAGTTTGAGGTTGGTGAAAATACCTTAACCAAGTTACTGCACTCCCAACATGAATATGTTGATAGGAGAGGTATTGGGTATGAAGGTAGTTCCACCTCCTCTGTTTTGAAAAAGAAAATGACTTTTGTAGCTGCTACTTCAAGTTATACACCTACTGTTTTCTCTTGCACTTATTGTCAAAAAGGGAACCATAGCTCACTTAGATGTCCTATTCGTAAATTGTGTGAGCTTGGTACCCTTATACCTTCCTGTAAGAAACCAAGGTGGATTGTGAAAACCCCCTTGATAACTAACCCCAAAGGACCCAAAGAGAATTGGGTACCAAAATTTTCTACTTGATCTTAGTGCAGGTGTGCTACAAGGTATGGGGGTCAGATCGATACCTTGATAGCAGAGACTCAAAGTTCATGACTGGAGACGCAAAAAGATTCTTAATACTCAGAAACAGCAGTCATGTGACTAGTAATATCAACAATAGAGGAAGAATAACCGGTGAAGGTTAGATTGGTAAAGTTTTATTCACCTCTGTTGAAAATGTGTTATAAAGTAGAAATTAAATATAACTCAACAAGTATTAGAGACATATTTGAAATAAATTTTTTGTGTGCATCAAAGTTTTTTTTCTTCTCTCTATTGTGCTGGATCTTTGATGCAACATATTTTTGATGTTAAAAATGAAACCTATATTGTTGAACCAAGGATGATTATATTGGGTATCATATTTTTTAAAACCATGATGATCCACCCTCTTTTTGCTAAAGCCTTGCATTCTAAAATTATTAAGGGGGATCACCAAGTAAGGGGGAGCATAGCATGAACTACTGTTTTTGATATATCATATGCTATGCAATGCTGCTTATTTATTATGCAAGTTTATAAAGTGCTTATGTTGTATGTATTGACCCCACCTCCTTTTTGATGAAAACAAAGGGGGAGAAATTGTATGCAAAAGGGAGAGAATATGCATGTTATTATTTAATGGGGGAGAAAATAATTGCTGCTATCCTGCTGTCATACTGCTTATTTTGTTATGCTTATGCTTAGGGGGAGCTTCTGCCATTGTTTCTCTATTATGGTCTCCCTATGCATAATGTAATTTGTTATCATCAAAAAGGGGGAGTTTGTTGAACCAAGGACAAACACTCTTTGTTTTGTATGATAACAAATTACATTTAGTCTACTAATGGTTGCAGTGTATAAAAGTGCAGGGACAAAATAAAGTACAGGACATGAATCAAAGAGCAGGAAGATTAAAATGGAGCAGCTTGGAGAAGAAGCCACCTTTGAAGACGAAGACCTAATTGTTTATCCGCTTTCTTTAGGACACAATGTAAGGTCCTATCACTGAAGGTATATGACTTTTAGTAGCTGAGAGATGACTTTTGAAAACATGCATGGTGCATCAAAATAGTTGTGAAAAATATTTTATAAAATTGCATGCATGCATAAGGTGGCACCTAAACCCAAAAATAATTTTGTGGAAAGCTAGAAATCGATTTATATCATTTTCTAAATCATGAAATCGATTTCTTAATCCTATTTAAAGCTTGAAATCGATTTCCCTATCCAATGTTAAAACAAAGAATCGATTCATACATATACTCAAGCCAAAGCCAAGAATCGATTCCTCCTTACTTTAACTAAACATGAAATCGATTCTTACCTATTTAGGATGTCTCAAGAATCGATTTCCTTCTTTTTTAAAACACCTTGAAATCGATTTTCAAGCTATCCTATAGGCTATGAATCGATTCCTCCTTACTTTAACTAAACATTGAAATCGATTCTTACCTATTCAGGATGTCCTGAAAATCGATTCCTACATATTTCCAAAAGCCAAGGAATCGATTCCTATGTTTTCTAAAAATAAAGAATCGATTATACTATATTTTAACATCACTCATGAATCGATTCTTAAGTCACATTTATGAATCCTATATTTTTCTAAAGCCTATAAATAGGCGGGTGCGATTCACATTTCGAACACACCACACACCACACACCACATTTTTCTAAACTCTCTACTTCTCACATACATTTTTCTAGATCTGAGAAAGAGAGAAAATAGAGCTTCAACTTTCATATCATTTTCTATTTTCCATATCACTCATCTCTTAGTCACTATACTGTCATTATATCTGAGGTTATTGGATCATATATCTCTGTTTGTTTTCGTTACTCTATTTGTGGGGTCACTCTGAAATCCTGGGATTTGTTCTTGGGTCTCTCAATCAGGAGATTGAGTTGGTTTGAAATCCTGGGAAGTTTTCTTGGGTCTCTCAATCAGGAGATTGAGTTGGTTTGAAATCCTGGGAGGTGATCTTGGGTCGTTCAATCGGGGAAGATTGAAGCGGTAGTGAAATCCTGGGAGGTGCTCTTGGGTCGTTCAATTAGGAGATTGAAGCGGTGTTGAAATCCTTAGCTGGGTTCTCGGGTTCTCAGTTCGGGGGAATTGGGATTTGCTATCTGAAGTTGCCTGTTTGTAAAACATTCTTCATATAGTGGTTATCAGCAAAGTCCAAAGGTTGCAAAGCCGGAGGCCGAGGACGTAGGGCTTTTATCCCGAACCTCGTAAAATTCCTGGTGTATCTCTATCCCTCTCTCTTTACTTTATTTACTGTTTATATCTGTTTATGATATCACTACTCTGATCTGAATCTGTTATTCTGGTTGTATAACTATATCCCTACTCTGATCTGAATTTGTTAATCTGGTTATAGTTATACTCGTTGTACTACTGATCTGTTTATCTATCATCTTCTCTATCACTACTGTAGATCTGCTATATTCAATATCATTACATTACTTATAAAACAACCTTATTGTAAATATTGAATATAGAATAATATCTCATTGTGCCAAATCTGCCTACTTGCATATATCTGATAAGTTCAAATCTCTTTTTCTGCATTTGATTTAAACAAACTTATCATTTATTTTGAAAAGAATCCAAGAATTACACATAACCTTATTCACCCCCCTCTAAGGTTATACTATAGTCTAACAGTTCCATCTATAGTGTTGGTCCTTTTGTCCAACCAAATTATGACACCATGCTATTTTTTTAAAGGATTAACTTTAGAATTCTAAAAAGGCAAAATTGGCTCCGCACATGAGAAGTTCATCTTCTCCAACTCTCTAATAGCGCCACCCCCACCGACCACTGTGCGCTCTCCCACCTGCACCGCCACGGGGACCTTCGCCGCCTTCGCACCGTGCACCACCCAAACCTCTTTCAAGGTCACCACCGCCCTCTCCCATGGTCGCCACCATCGTGCCTCAACTTTCGCCCGTCGCCGCCCACCGCCCACCATACCTCGTGGTGATTTCTGTGCGCTTTTTGGGCATTTTATCCGCTTCCGTTTCCACCACCTCCCTTCGCATCTGTTGTGTGTTTTCTCCATTTCTGTTTTTTCTACCTAAGGCCAACATTCTTTTTCCTCATCCCTCTTTCATTTTTATTTTTTAGTGGGGATTGGTGATGCTTGTTATTTTCCTCAATATCTATTGATTATGTTAAAACAAGATTGTTAATTTGGTTCTTTGCTTGCTATTGTTTGTTCAAATTTCATTCCAATTAAGTGACGCACACTATTGTTGGTGGTGGGAGATGAGTGCTGTTGTTCAAGAAGTTGGAGAGGTGGAGAAGATGAAACATTGCGTTTGGCTTCACAAATTTTTTATCTGTGTGTGTGCAAAAACTTAAAAAAGGCGTGGAAAAAAATGATGTGTTAACTTGGTTGGACAAAAGGACCAACAGTATAGATGGATCTGTGTCTAAGTTTTGTCCAAACAAAAAATGTTAAAAAGGACTAAAATACAATGTTTTTAAAACATAATGGATCTAATCCTTACAAAAAAAAAGTTAAGAGACCTATTTGTTACTTTAAAATAAGTTAAGGGACCTCAGGAGATATTTTGCCTAATTAAAAATTAGAAAAAAAATTTAAAAAAATCCTTTAATCTTTCTTCTTCTTCTCAATCAGTGTTCTTCCATTACCAGAAACGCACATCTGTTCTTCCATAACCAGATACCAAATAGAATTGTTTTTCCAGTAACAACAATCATTATTCTTCATAACTTTTCTTCTCCAACAACAAAAACACATCAAGAACTGTTCTTCTCCAAAACACAAGAAACGCAGAGAAAGGGAAACGCAGGAAACGCAGAGATGGGGAAACCAGAGCTAGAAGGAAGAACGGTGACGCAGTTACAGAGCTAGAGTTCCGATTTGGGGGTTAGGGTTCCAATTTGGGAATTTGTAGTTTCTATTTGGGGATTCGCAATTCCAATTTGGGGATTTGCGGTGTGAACAAAAAAGAAAGGAAAGGAGGGAATGAAGGTTGAAGGATACAATTTTCCATTCGATTTCAATGACAGATTCGTTTGCAGATTTTTTGTGTTTCTCTGTTAAAGATTCGTTTATAGTTACAGATCGCTTATAGATTTGTTGTGATTTATGTGTGGAACCTTTTGATTTTCGATTTCAATGCTTCCTTGAAATATAATAGAGAAAGGGAGAAGATTGGTGTTGTTCCATAGCGGCTGCACCTTCTTGTTGGAGAAGAGGATTTTTTTTTTAATTTTTAATTAAAAATAATTATAGAATAATAAGTTAGCAAATAAAATTACCACGTAAGCGTAAAAAAAGCCACATAAGCCAGATAGACGTTTTTTGTAACGGGGTTAAACAAAAACTGTTAAAAAGGGCAACGACACAACATTTTTAAAACTTAAAAGACCTAATCGTTACAAAAGAAAAGTTAAGTGACCTATTCGTTATCTGAAAATAAGTTAAGGGACCACGGGAGATATTTTGCCTTAAATGAAGTTTTTCAAGTGAAAATCACTGTCATGTAACTTCACCACAATATTTAACCAATAAAGAAATCTATTTTTGGGGAAAATGGGATACCAACTATTAACTCGGTCACACATCTAAAATGCAGTTCCAAGACTATACCGTTTTTCATAGTTTCACCCAATACAATACATACAAATACAAGTGCCAACAAAAAGGTTCTATTACAACAGGGGAAATAGGTAATACTCAACAAAACCTCAACAAATTACAAAAGGAGGCTTGAATACATGTTGCAGGCCTCAACACTTTTCTGAAGCAATTTTGTACACACGATGGCTTTTCTGTTTATTCAAAACAACTAATCAGACCCTCTCAGAAAACCCAGATTTTCGGATTGACCAAAATAACGCAGTCAATTCAGTTCGTTTCATCTAAAACCATGACCATCATTCACGCGAAGTTTTATTCTTCTTGATCAAGGCATAAGCATCACTGTATATAGCCACAACATTTGCAAATACTGCCAGGACTATCATAATGACAGATAGAATCTTGTCCGATTTAGTTGCTATATTGTAGCGGTCCCTACACGGTTTAAAAAGATGAAGTCAATTTAGTTAGATATCATCTAAAGATGAAAGAACCAAATCCATTACAAAATAGGAATTCATTGAGAAAACTTACTTAAGAGTCATGCAAGCCGGCAAGATGAATCCTATCAAGACAGCGGCAGTTGCTCCAGTGAACTGGAAAGCATCCCAAATGCTAGGTATGAAATTTGCTCCCAAGAAGATAACACCAATAAGGGAAATAGTGATTGATGCAAATCTAAAGTTATCCAGAACCAAAGGCCTTGATTTCGGGAAAAGAAGACCATCAATATTGAGTCGCAATGGATAGAAGACAACTGGAAATACAAGCATGAGGTGTGCAGCATAGCTAATACGAACGGCATCATTGAGCAGAGAACCAAAAGGAATTCCAAGATCGGTATCGAAATTGGCAAGCACATCATCAAGAGTTCCTTCACCAAATAGGAGGAACCCAAAGAAGCTTATCATTAAGTACACTGAAGAGCATAGAGCGAGGGAAGTACGCACAACCCCTTGCATCTGTGAATTGTCCTCCAGTTCGTTATCTATGCTGTGAACTGCATAACAAAGGGTGCTCAAATATCAGTTCTTTTAAATTTCTAGTACCACTTTAAGCAACTCAGATTCTTGCATTTATACTCATTGTTATCATAGAACAAAGGACATTATCATTTGAATGAACAAATTTTGGGGTCACCTTTCAAATTTTCCTCTCAAATTTTTTAGGCATGGAAAAGAGTGAGGGTGAGGCACTGAGGCTAATCAAAATGAATTGTCAGATTGACTTCACCAAATTTTTTCATACGAAGTTAGCATATAGTTACAAAAGGGTTTGAATAAACAGCATACCATTGTAGTGGCAGATATAGGCAGTCACAAACACAGGAACTACAGTGAATAGGTTAAAGATTGATGTTACATCAGTAACGACTGGAAAGAGTCTGGGCATGGTAATGCCTCCACTTATAATCTTGACAACTGAAATTCCCACAGCAATGACAAGAAAAACAACCGCCAGTGCAACGGAAAGGGCAGATGTGAATCTCAATGAATCTGCAACCACAAAGCAAGTATATGTAAAACCTCCATGCATTTGTTGTAAGATAAATAGATCAACATAAGACCTTGCTCATCACTTAACTTTAACATATTGTTTAATGAGTTTAATATGCAGCAACTCAAATGCAAGATCTATGAGAGTTCAAAGCCAAATAACTTTCAAAAATGTCCAACAACAAAAAATACACTTCTCCAAAATTCTCTTTTTCTTTTACTTAATTTCTATCACAATAAAAAATGCATTTTTAAAACATGACCAAACTAAGTACAGAAAAATTAAAGCTACTAACATGCAATTAATGAGAAAAGAAAACAAATCTTAAGCTTAAATCAATGTTTTAAAACTCGGACTGGTGACCGACTCGGTGAAGGTACCGGGTCACTGGGTCAAGGGCTGGACCGAGGAGTTTAACAGTTGAACCGCATAACCAAAACCGGGACCGCATGACTCAGACCAGGTCTCTATTTCGCAAATTTTCAAGACCTATATAGTATATAATATAAATTTCTTACATGTAAAAATTAATTTACAAAAATTACACAACATAAATTTAATAATCCCACAAACTCAAATAAAAATACAATAGTCTTCCTTTATTTAATGTCCGGTACTGCTTCTATTCTAGTTGGCCAATTTTAACCAATGATATTTTATTATTTTTACCAATGATATTTTTACTATTTGTTTTGTCAAAATATTTCCATTATTTTGGAAGCTTGCGATGTGTAGTTCTGCCCATTATTGGGCTTTCAATCCAAGTCCACAATTGTGTCAAAAAAAAATCCAAGCCCACAATAAATTAAACCCTAAATGTTATACTATCCATCTTCTCAATAGATCCGCCGCACCATCAACCTTTCTCCATTCTACTTGCCTGCAACTTTCTCCTCCATTTTCATTTATGTTTGCTTGGGAATTTCAGATCAAAATAGTTCAGGAAACCAGATCTACCTTTCTCTTTCTTTGTTCTTTTGATTCATCTCATCTCATCTAATTTCTCTTCGTTTTCTTCTTTCATTCGTATCTACATCCGACTCCTCAGTGACTGAAAATGGAAGATGACTCGGGATCGGCCGAGTTACCAAAAACCACCGAGTCACCGAGTTGTTTGAAAAATCGGCCGAGTTTAACGGTTTACACCGAGTTAGGTGCATCTCCGATCCAAAACGCAACTCGAACCGCCCATGCATCTGGTTCCCGGTCCGAGCCGGGTTTTAAAACACTGGCTTAAATTGTAATTTAAATTGACTGCAACACTTTCAACAAATACTTTGATTAGAATTTGGTGACCACTGACCACCTCTTGTAGGAATCCATTGTTATCAAAACTAAAACTTAAGCACCAAAGTCCAAGCATGATGATACAACTAACAATAGCTTTTAAAAAAGTTATGATAAAGGGATAACACTTACCAATACGCTTAAAGCTTGCCAAGGGTGCAAATACAGAAACCGTTGTAAGAAGGACAATAAATGTCCTCCCAGTCCACCAGTGCACACCAAACCATCCTTCAAGGATACCATAGTGATGATCTCCACTTGAAGATGTTCCAGAGAGAACATCACCTGCATAATGGACAATATAACTAAATCAGACAACCTCATAGCATTCCATTAAAAAGTTTCATGGATTAAAAGCTTAAACCTATGATAAATCTACACACTAATAACAATTATAAAGATGTATACATAAAAAAATCAGCATAAAGAATGGTGAAACACTCATACCAATTATAATCATGTAAACAATTAGGACACCAATGTTATTAACTACAACACAAATCTGAGCAAGAGCTTTTCCATATTTCCCAAAGGAATCTCCCATGAGACCGGCATATGAAACAGACTTTCCTGCCCTTGTAAACCTAATTAACAACTCAATTGACTTCTCTGTCAAAAAAGCCATGATAAGGATTGCAGTAAGACCAGGCACCAACCCCAATTGTTTCAAAGTTGCAGGCAAAGCCATGATTCCAGCACCAATAATTGTGGTGGCCAAGTTGAAAACGGCACCAGAAAATGAAGCTCCATTGAAATCATCAAATCCAGAATCACTTTCTTGACTTTTAGGCAACAAGGGTGCATTCTCTGTGACAATTGCCTTGTTCTTTCGTGACTTCTTCTTCTCCGTCTTAGGTGCAAGATTACCAATCGTCATTTTCAGATTTCAAACCTTGAAAACTTAACAAACCCTGAAAAAAATAACATCACAAAATTAAAAAATAAACTAACCCAATTTTTATATTGAAGCAAAGATAAAGACTTTATGAATAATTAGTTCAGCTAAGTTCAATTTAATACCTGGTAAATTAAAATACCCAAATTATTTCAACAAATACTACTGGAGACCCACAAGGAAGTTGAATTCAAACAACCCAGAATCTAGAAAGTGAAAAGGAACGAACTTTTGAACCCAGAATCGCAGAATATTCAACCCCAAGAAAGATTCAACAAGGCCCAGTTGAGTTGGTCAAAATTGATAATTGGGGTTAGAAGTGAGAGAAAAACCTTCTGCTGCAAAATAAGCAACGAATCGAACAATTCAGAAGAGATTTTGGGTTATGTTTAAAAGAAGCAACAAAAGAACGATGAAGATTCGAAGGTAGAATTCAGGGGTTGTAAATCTGTAAGCAGAGAAGAGAATGGAAGCCAAAGAGATGAAGAGCGAAACCAGAGTCTGTTTTTTCGAGGTTGGTGGCCAATGAACTTGATTTATAGAAGAAAAATCTTCCACCAAAAAAATAATAATATAAGAAAATCAAAGTTATAAAATTACACGCAATACTATTGGACAATTTCTTTTTGGTGGAAATACTATTGGACAATTAATATTATATCATTCTAATAAAAAATTTTAATATTATCATGTTAATATTGGTAGTATACAAATTGACAATGCAAGTTGAGATCAAATCAAATGATGGCGTGGCCTGAAAAGTTGATCAAACTTTTAGGACAATGACATGTTTAGCCGTAGGTAATTTCTAATCTAAGTATGTTTTAATTTGAGAAGCTAACCCAGTCCTTTTTTTTTTTGTGACAAACAACCCGGTCTTAGTATAATCATGATTATGTATATTATAAAATAGAGAAATGTTATACGGTAAGAAAAGAAACGTAAGAAAAATAAGAATAACAAAATAAGGCATTTAGTGTGTAGTGTTAGTTGGTGCCTATAATTTAATTTTTATTGTATTTCTTACAAAAACTATTCTTACTAAATAGCAGTGCTCTATAAAATATATTGAACATGGATTTAATTTATATATTGGTGTATAAATCTTTTACGCTATCAACCAATTACAAATTAGTATATCATTAAAAAAAAGCGAGTCAATTCATAACCACTTTGTATATCACTTACTAATCAAAAAAATACTTTATATATCACCCATACAATGAATTGTGGCGATATGTTGTGAGTGTAAGAAAATTAGGCCGAGAGTACGTAACAACTAGACTCTATTTAACAAAAAAATAGTGGATAACGGATAAGCTAGCGGATATAAAGTGTTTGGTAAAATTAGTAAATGAACTAGCTTTTAAATATAAATATAAAATGATATAAATTGACATTTGTAATTAATGCTTAAAAATGATAGGGAATATTTATTTAATGGAGGATAAATGGGAAGTTTAATAAAAGTAACAACGATTAAAATGAGAGAAAAATTGAAACGTTATAAGCTATAAGTTCAAATGTTATTTCAAGTAGGGTTTCAAAAAACATTATAAACTAATAAAAAAATGTTATAAGCTAATTTTACCAAACATTTAAAAAGAACTTATCCGCTATAAGCTAGTCGATTATACTTGTCAAGAGAGTCTTAAACTCATTAAACATTATAGTTAGTAGAACATTAAATTTTACGTAAATATTTTGTAAAAAGGATGGTTGCATATTTTTCCTAAAAAAGGATGGTCACATATTTATTGTATGAACTCTATTTTTTTTACAAAACAAAACTATAATTTTTATAATTGGTCTCTACTAGGATCTTTCTCTAGCTCAGTGCCTGGCTAACACTTTTCATGGGGAAATAACTTGAAGTTCCATGACCATAACTTTAAAATAATTTTTCCGATTGACATTTTTTGTCATTAGCTAATTATCAATCGTGTAGTAATAATGTAGCTCCCATGACGAATAGATATATGAAATTTTATCAGTAATAAAATTATGTATATGTAACATTTTCCCATTGTAACTCAAAAGCAGAATATAAAATGATTATTTTGACAATGTGTATCGTTCCACCATAGAGAATTAATAGTAATGATTTTTTTTGTTACAAAAAGTTTAGGTGAGTTGGGTTCCATGGGCTCACCAGGGTCAGGACAAGCCTCAAGGCTCTTTGAGCGCTAACAAAGGTACTTACAGATCACCCACCAAAGATGTCATCATGCTGGCAGCGGGAGTTGAAATTGTAATAAAATTATAGCAACAACATATAATGTTTATTCGTTGAAACTAAAAAATAAAATATAAAAAATATTTTTTCCACAATATCTAGTATTTTTTTGTTGCGGCTCAAAGGCAAAATGCCCATTTATAAGAAATAAAGATATCATACTAACAATATGTAATGTTTATCCGTTAACTGTTACGTTTTCCCGTAAGAAATCAAAAGTAATGAAATTATACCAACATGTAATGTTTTTTTTGGTAATTAGAGAAAAAGAAACCAAAAACAACAGAAAAATAAAAGAAAAAAAAGGGCTAGCTCCTAGCAAACATGACCCGGGAGGCGTCAGCCTGAAGGAGAGGAAGAGCTGCCACCGGAGGCTCCCAGATATCAGTCCAACCATCGGAACATGCAGCACCCTTTTAGGCAAGCAAATCTGCAACTGAATTAGCTTCCCTCATAGTGTGCTTGAATTGAACATTCCAATTTCTCTTCACCAAATCTTGGACGTTATAGATGATTGAGGCGAAATGGTGCCAAGGATTAATCCCATTGCTAATAAGCTGGATGGAAAGACTAGAATCCGAATAGCATATAATTTCTCTATGTCTGTGCTCCCAAGCCACTCTTAAGCCATGATAGATAGCTAATAACTCCACATGAAGAATGGTAGAAATGCCAATAGATCATGCAAAACCAAATATCCAGTCCCCATTTGAATGTCGCAACACACCACCAAAACCCGATGGTCCCGGATTGCCAAGGCTACTCCCATCAACATTAATCACCACAGCTCTGCCTTGGTCAGGATGCCAAGAGATCCAATTCTCAACATTGGTCGCTGCCACTTGCAAAGCAAAAACTTTAGAATGAAGATTGGCAGAATTGTAAGTATGAATTTTCACCTGACAAGAGGAGAGACAGTCTCGTTTGACATGCACAAGTCGTTCCTCGCCCTATAGCCACCAACACGCAGTCATAAACACATGCTTATTCGCACGAGACGCACCTTTTCTGAGCCAAGTGGAGATGTCTTGCTCAATGAAAAAATTAATATTATCAAAGCCAAAAGAAAGATAAAAAAATTCATTTATAAAAGTAATGATATTTTCCCGAATAATATTTTATCAAGATTAAATAGAAGAAAGAAAAATAGATATTTTAGTATGAGTGCTTTGATTAAATAGATTATGGATAGATAAAAAAATATAAATGTAAAGAGAGAGAGATGTTGAACAAGTGACTTCAAACACAAGAGGGGGTGTTAGAGAGTATTCTTGCTTAGAAAATTCGGAGTCAAAGGAAGTGTGTTGGTAAAAGTGTCAAAGAGGACTCCTATTTATAGTGATAGTGACAAAAGCTAAATAAGAAAGTCAAATAAAAAAATGTTGTCAGATTGCTCCATAATCGATTATGAGGATCCCATAATCCATTATTTGGGCGTCGCTGACAACGCGCAGGAGGACTCCGCAGTCATAATCGATTATGCTAGATGTCATAACAGATTATACGAGTTTGTGCAGCGCGGTATTTGGCTTCCGCAGTCATAATGGATTATGGCTTAGGCCATAATCGATTATGCTAGTTAAAAAAACCATTTTTAGGCTAGAAAGACCCAGAAATTTTATTTTCAAAATAACTCTTTTTCAAACTTATTTTATTATCAAAAAACTATTATTTTTTGAAAGTAATTTTTGTGAGTGTGTGATTTATTTTCAAGAGAGCTTTTTCTACTACTCACATAGGATCCTAAAAATACATGGATTGTAAAAAAAAAAAATTATAATCCAAGGCTATGATTAAACTGGATCTTGGACCGCTTTTTGTAAACACGTCCTTCTTTTGTCGATCATCAAAAATAATCCTGTCAAAGCATATATTCACATTTTCCCCCCTTTTGATGATGACAAACATCTCAAGAAGAATTGTGCCCAAAGTAAAATTGTTAGAGTAATAAAAATAAGATAATCAAAGATAAGCGCAATTATTACTCCCTTTTTTTTGGCACAGGACCTGCATGAAATTGTTAACACACCCCACATAAAAGTTAGTATGGATTTAAAAGAGAAAAAAAGCACTTTACACATACTCACTCAATGCACGATAGATTTAAAATTCCTAATTCGGTTCTTATGAAAGAGAAACTTTCTTTAGTCAAAGGTTTAGTAAAAATATCTGCGAGTTGATTAGATGTTTCCACAAACTCAATCAAGCAATCCCTTTTTTGAACATGATCTCTAATAAAATGGTGTCTAATCTCAACGTGTTTAGTCCGTGAGTGATAAACCGGATTTTTTGTGAGATTTATGGCACTAGTGTTGTCGCACTTAATTGGGACTGTTTTGAGATCAATACCAAAATCACTTAATTGTTGTTTCATCCAAATTATTTGTGCGCAACAACTACCTGCAGCAACGTATTCCGCTTTGGCCGTGGATAGCGCTATACTTGCTTGTTTCTTACTGTGCCAAGATACTAAGGTATTTCCAAGCAAGTGACACGTTCCACTGGTACTCTTTCGATCCATTTTACAACCTGCAAAGTCAGAATCAGAGTACCCAACCAAAGTGCAATCCGTCCCTCTAGGATACCATAAACCCATGTTTTGTGTGCCAATGAGGTATCTCATAATGCGTTTGACCGCAGAGAGATGTGATTCTTTGGGATTAGCTTGAAAACGCGCACACATACAAACACTAAACATAATATCATGACGACTAGCAGTGAGATAGAGAAGAGAACCGATCATACCTCTATACTTGCTTACCTCCACCGGCTTACCTTCCTCGTCTTTGTCAAGAGAGAATGATGTACTCATGGGAGTTGAGATTTCTTTGGCATTATGCATTCAAAATTTCTTAAGTAGCTCCTTGCAGTATTTGGATTGGCTTATAAAGATTCCTTCCTTTGTTTGATGGGTTTTTAATCCAAGGAAGTAGCGAAGCTCACCCATCATGGACATTTCAAATTCACTTTGCATGATGTTAGAAAATTCTTCACAAAGAGATTCATTAGTAGCTCCAAAAATAATGTCATCAACGTAAATTTGAACAAGTAAGATGTCATGATTTGAATGTTTGATGAAAAGTGTTGTATCAACTTTACCTCTTTCAAAACCGTTTTCAAGTAGAAATTTGCTTAAACGATCATACCAAGCTCGAGGTGCTTGGTTCAAGCCATACAATGCCTTTTTCAATTTGAAAACATGATCGGGAAACTCAAAATTTGTGAAACCCGGGGGTTGATCAACATACACCTCTTCTTGAATATAACCATTTAAAAACGCACTTTTTACGTCCACTTGAAAAAGTTTAAAATCCATGATGCAAGAGAAAGCAAGAAGCATGCGAATGGCTTCTAATCTAGCCACGGGGGCATAGGTTTCATCAAAATCTATGCCCTCTTGTTGATTGTAACCTTTGGCAACAAGTCTTACTTTATTTCTAATAATAATACCGTTTTCATCAACCTTGTTCTGAAAAACCCATTTGGCTCCAATCACTAGATGATCTTTAGGTTTAGGAACGAGTTCCCAAACACAGTTTCTCTCAAATTGATTTAATTCCTCTTGCATGGCAAGGGTCCAATGTTCGTCAAAAATAGCTTCATCAATATTTTTTGGTTCAATTTGAGAGACGAAAGCCATATGGTTACTTGCATTCGTTAAAGAGTTTCGAGTAGTTACCCCTTCTGAGATATTACCTATCACTTTGTCAATAGGATGGTCCTTTGACATTCTCCATTCTTTAGGTAGATCTTGATGAGGTGATTGATCTCCATCTTCCTTGCTTTTGTCCTGTTCTTTTAGAAGACTATTTCCCAAAATTTCTGCAAGATTATCAACATTCTTTTCTACAACAATTTTGGGGTTAGTTTCATCAAAGGTAACATGCACTGATTCTTCTATAGACAAGGTTCTTTTATTTTAAATTCTAAAAGCTTTACTAGAGCTGGAATATCCAAGAAAAATGCCCTCATCGGCTTTAGCATCAAACTTACCAAGTTTGTCCTTCCCATTATTCAAAACAAAACACTTACATCCGAATACGTGAAAGTAGGAGATATTTGGCTTTCTTCCTTTGTAAATTTCATTGGGCGTTTTTTTTAGAATAGGCCTTATGAGGACTCTATTCATTACATAGCATGCGGTGCTTACCGCGTCTGCCCAGAAATACTTAGGAAGGTTAGTTTCATTGAGCATCGTCCTCGCTAGCTCTTCAAGAGACCTATTTTTCCTTTCCACCACTCCATTTTGTTGAGGAGTTCGTGGTGAGGAAAAGGTATGGTCAATTCCATTTTCATTGCAAAATTTTTCAAAAGCCTCATTTTGGAACTCACCACCGTGATCACTTCGGATAGATGTAATAGTTAACCCTTTTTCGTTTTTCTTAGCAAGTTTTTGAAAAGCACCAAAAGCGTCATTTTTATGAGAAATAAACAAAGCCCATGTATAGCAAGAGTAATCATCCACAATAACGAGTGCATAGTAATTGCGACCAAAGCTCATAGTTCTAGATGGACCAAATAAATCCATGTGAAAAAGTTGTAAAGGTAGATTTGTAGAAATATTTTTTTTTGGTTTAAAAGTGACCTTTACTTGTTTTCCTTTTTGACACGCATCGTATAATTTATCTTTTTCATAATGTAGCTTTGGTAGGCCAATTACTAATTCCTTACGAGCAAGTTTATTTAAACGATCCATGTGGATGTGAGCTGGTCTCCTATGCCATAGCCAAGTTTCATCCTCTTTACTAATAAGACAACATGCATCATTTGAGGGAAGAACATTTAGATCAACAATATAGGTGTTTCCAACTCTTTCACCAGTAAAAAGGGTTTGCTTGTCCACAATATTGTTTACCTTGCAAATAGAAGAATCAAACACAACCTTATTACCTTTGTCGCAAAGTTGACTAATACTTAGCAAGTTATGCTTCAAGCCTTCAACTAATAATACATTTTCAATAACAGGATTTGGTTTCTTACCAATAGTGTTACTTTTGTATTGTCACCATAAGACACAAAACCGCTTCTTTTTGGAGTTAAATGAGAGAACTTCTCTTTATCTCCTGTCATGTGCTTTGAACAGCCGCTATCTAGATACCACTTTGAGTTCTTGGCTTTCAAGCACACTTACATCACAAGATCAAGTTTTAATTTTTGGTACCCAAATCATCTTGGGTCCTTTTGGGTTAGTCTTGGGCATTGTACCCTTTGGAATCCACTTTCTTTTGTCATCCACATCAATGTTCTTTCTTGCATTACAAATAGAAGATGTATGACCTTTCCTACCACAATAATAACATTTTGTGAAATGGCTACTAGAAGTTTTGTTTGGGCAAAAAAACTTATTGAAAGATTTTTCATGATTCTTTCGTTGATATCCCTGACCAGCTTTATCATAAGTTCCCGTTTGATTTCCCAAAATGATATTTTGATTATCTCTTCCCATGGTGAATTTTGCAAGAGTGTTGTGCAAATCATTGACTTTGTTTTTCAAAACATTGCAATCTTCACATTTGAGAGTATTCTCCTTTTGACTTTTATAGGAGTTGCAAGAGGAAACTTCACTTACGAAAATTTGTTTCTCTTTAAGAACATCTATTTCCTTGTTTAAAGTTTCAATTTTGGATTGGGGATTTAGAAAAGGATATTTTGGTATTTTTTGTGGTTGTTTTGATTATATGGAAATAAATAGCAGTATACCTGTGCCTATACACGGGTGCTGTCGTGTATGAATTCAGACAAAATTTAATCAGACCGAATATTATCCCGTGAAAATCTTGACAAACTTAATTAGTCCGAACATTACCCTGTGTAAAAAAACAGAATATTGAAATTTTATCAAAATTTTGATAATTTTTAAAATAGTAAAAAGGAAAATTGAATAATACATGTAGACGAAATTAAAGTAGATATATCGAGAAAAATAGAGAAATGAGAGAGTTAACGAAAGAAAGAGGAGAAGATAGTGAAAAAGTGTGTGAGAGTGAAACAATTTGAAAAAGTGAAAAAATGAAATTACCTAAATAAATTCCAATTGCTTAGTTGGGAAAATGATAAGTTTGGTATTTTGGTAGTGGGTAATGTATGAACTCAGACAAAATTTAATTAGTCCGAACATTATCCCGTGAAAATCAAGACAATTTTAAAGTTGTCAGATTTAATTAGCCTAAATATTAGGCCGTGTAAAAAAACGGATATTAAAATTTTGTCAAAATTTGAAAAAATTTAAAAAAGTAAAGAGGAAAAATGAAGGTGACAGTAGATAAAATTAAAGTAGGTATATTGTGAAATATAGAGAAATAGGAGAATTAGAAGAAGAAAAGGGAGAAGAGAGTGAAAATGTGAAAAAGTTTGAAAAGTGAAATTACCTTAATATTCTCCAACTGTTTAGTCGGGAAAATGATAAGATTGATATTTTGGTAGTGGATAAACGGTAAGTTTAAAATATCTAAAAAAAATGGTAAGTTTGAAAAAGTGCGAGAGTGAAAAAGTTTGAAAAAGTTAAAAAAATAAAAAAAAAATGAAATTACCAAAATATACTCCAATTGCTTAGTTGGGAAAATGATAAGATTGATATTTCGGTAGTGGGTAATGTATAAACTCAGACAAAATTTAATTAGTCCGAACATTATATCATAAAAATTAAGACAATTTTAAAGTTGACCGATATAATTAGCCTAAATATTATCACATGTAAACAAAATGAATATTAAAATTTTGTCAAATTTTAAAAAAGTTTAAAATAATAAAGAGGAAAAATGAAGGTTACATGTAAAAGAAATTAAAGTAGGTATATTGTGAAAAATAGAGAAATGAGAGAATTAGAGAGAGAAAGATAAGAAGAGGGTGTCGGTTAATATGCACAAATGCTAAGATTTGTGTAAAATACACAAATGGTTTTAAGCCGTTGATTTATAATATATATATTCTATGGATAGGATTAAAGAAGGACAACCTGTACTTCTGGTTTGAAGGTAACTTTTCTTTTATTACAGAAAACACCAAATTAAAATTATAATTAAAAAATACCCCCTAATAGAAAAAAGGCTATATTGCTCCTGGGGTCCCTTAACTTTTTTTTTTGATAAGCAACTAGCGGTATACCCGTGCATACGCACAGATGTTGTCGTGTTATTTTTATTAATAAACTTAGACATAATTTAATTAATCTGAACATTACTCCGTGAAAATCAAGATTAATTTAAAATAGAAAAACAAAAAATTTCAAATTGTAATTGAGTTAGTCCGAACATTACCCCATGAACATTTACCAGCAATATGTAATATTTCCCGTAGAGATTAGAAAACAAATTTGTATTAAAGTTTCAAATTTTCCAAATTTTAATATTTGCCGTAGAGACTAAATAAAACTTATTGATAGAGAAAAATGGAATATTAAAAATGAAAGACATTTGGATGAAATTAAAGTAGATATATTGTGAAAAATAGAAAAGTGAGATAGAGTTAGAGGAAGAAATAGGAGAGAGTGAAAAAATGTGTGAGAAAGATTGAAAAAGTTTGAAAAAATATATGAGAGAGAGAGTGATAAGTAATATTTCCTGTAAAGATTAGAAAACAAAATTGTAGTAAAGTTTCAAATTTTACAAATTGTAATATTTTCCGTATAAACTAAATAAAACTTATTGACAGAGAAAAAAATAGAATATTAAAAAAATGAAAGTGACATGTAGATAATATTAAAGTAGATATATTGTGAAAAATAGAAAAATGAGATAGAGTTAGAGGAAGAAAGAGGAGGGGAGAGTGAAAAAATGTGTGAGAAAGAGTGAAAAAGTTTGAAAAATTATATGAGAGAGAGTGAAAAAGTGAAAAAGTTTGAAAAAAGTGTGAGAGGGTGGAAAAGTTTGAAAAAGTATGTGAGAGAGAATGAAAAAGTGAAATTACATAAATATCAAAATATTGTTTAGTTGGAAAAATGGTAAGATTGATATTTTGTTAGTAGGTTAATGGTATAGATAGATAGTAAATGTTAGTAGGGGATGGAGGAATGTTAGTTTTTGCTTTGGTCCCTTAAGTTAATTTCAGGTAAAGATTTGGTCCTTTAAGATTTTTTTTGTCTCAATTTAGTCCTTTAAGTTTCAAAATATTAGCACTATTATCCTTTTTTACGGTTTCAGTTTAACTCCATTAATTTTTTTTAATTAATTTAGATTAAAAACAAAAAAGAAAAGTTTGCATCAGTTCATCATCTTCAACCTTTTGTCAAACAAGGTCCATCTTCATCTTGAACCCAGCAGCAACCATCCTCTTCCACCAACACTGCTTCCACCACGTCATCATAACCTGCGCCGGAACTACCACTGGCTACGAAGTCAACAACAGCAACCTGAAGTTCCCAAATTGGATAATAATTGACACCAATTAACACCTTTTGGACGTCTTACGATTAATACAATGGAAATTCCCAATTTAGGTTTAATTGACACCAGTAACATCTAATTGACACCATTACGCTGGTGTAATAAAGTTCAATTTAGGTTTAAAAATGAGGCTTTTTTAGTTATCGATAGAACCCCCAAACAAAATATCCAAAAAAAAAAAAAGAAATCCCCAAACACAACACAAAAATCAGAAAACCAATTCAGTGACTGGAAAGAAAAGAGGAGTGTTTGGAGTTTGGACTCAAAGCATGCTCTTAACGATGGGGTTGTAGGGAGGAGCCACGACAGCGACGGCAGCGGCAAGGTGCATTAGCGAAGAAAAATGAAATGACGTATTTCTCATTTCTCTGTTTTCGATTCCATCGTTTCTGTTTGCAGCGACTTTTGAGTTTAGGGTTGCCATGGATTCCATCTTTCATGTTTCTGGGGCTGTGATGCGCCAAAATTGGGTTTGGGGATGAGAAGAAAACCCAGAGTTTTTTGGTAAAAAAAAAAAAGAAAACCCAGATTTTAGAAAACCATATTTTTTATTTATTTTTAATCAAAATTAATAAAAACTATGAATCATCATATAAATAATGCGACATAAGCATAAAAAAAGTCATATATGCATTTTTAATGGAGTTGGACAAAAGCATTCTACGTCACCAATGATATCCTTTGCTATGCATTCATGTGTTTCCTTTATTCACCATAGTATTTGCATCAAAGTATTACATTCGCATTATATTCACATTCGCATTGCATGCATCAAGAAAAGAAGAAATAGCAAAAAGAAAAGTCCATTCATTGCATTTATCATCACACCAAAAATTAATCACTACAGTCACATCCACATTTCATACACCGTTGTCGACTTTCTCATTCCACTAGGTTCAACACCCATGGTATACCCATTTCATTCATCATCCCCCAGATACCAATCATTGCACGTTCATCACATTACACGCATGACGTTGTTTGCTTCGATAGACGTGTCAAGTGCCGGTCTCATCGTTGCCCCCAAAAAGAGTTTTTTTTACATCACTAATCTTATCTTTGTATCATGCATGGCATTTGCATCAAAACATTTACATTTGCATCACATTCACACTTTGCATATACCAAGGAAAAAAGAGAAAAGCAAAAAAAAAAAAAAAAAAACAAAAGGAGAAAAATTGCTCATTCCATTACATTCATCATCAGCACAATCACATTCATATCTTATCTGCACTCACATACGTTGGTTGTCAACCTCCATGTTCCATCAACTTCAACTCGCATCATCTGCCACACTTCATTCATCCCATCGGATACCTACCATTTCACATACCTATATTGCACGCATACATCATTCATTGCATTTTTAGACATGCCAAATATAGATAGCTTTTCCCGTCTCAGGTGAATGCATTCATTAGGTATGTTCAAGGCAGGTACGCCGCGTACCAATCCCAATAGTTTGTTCCCTCGAAGTCAGTGCTCCAAGCGCTGGTCTCATACCACAACCCAGAATCTCAGTACTCCTCCAGACCCCCAGCGGTCCCTCAGAGCCCAAGCGCTCCTTCAGACCATCAATGGTCCTTCAATTCAGATCGCACGTCGCGTTATCGAGCAACCGACGGATCATCCGGCCCCAGGCCCTTCAGACTAGCTGTGTCCGCCTAAAAAACACAGTGCACGTCCTTTGAGGTGTGCAAATCAGGTCAACGACCTGACCTTGCCCCCATGGCCGCTCGAAAAGGCCACCCCCCAAGCAGACTGTTTTACTAGTACCGTTGCTAGTTTGCGCTCCATCAGACCTATGGGTCCATCAGTCTTAGGCATGCCCTTCAGACCTCGTCGGTCCTTCAGTTTAACTCCAATCAATGCGCCAAGCATTGACTGCGAATTAGACCATCAGAGCCCAGTGCTCCTTCAGATCCCCAGTGATCCCTATTTACTTTTATTCTATGTCAACCCATTATCTTTCAATAATTTCTAAAAATAGTCTTGACAAAATTAGTGTATTTTTATCTTCATTTCTATTTTACCCGAGGAATTTGGAAACTCTTCATACTTCCTAGTAAAATATAAATAAAGAGGGGCAGCTGTCATACCCTAATTTTGTCCGTTAGATTAATGCGATTCGTTTTTCTAAAATAATAATAACCTTGTAGACATTTGATTTTTAATCGGTTTCTTGTTTCATTTTCGAAAGATCCCAAAAACATGTTCCATGGTGCACACGTATTATTTTTAGTCACGTACGCGCGTTAGTCTTAACGTTTTTGCATTGTTGCGTGCACATGTTATTTCTAACCGCATACGCGTGTCATTCCTAATCGTGTGCGTGTCGTTACTTTCTTTGCGCACGCGTGTTCACTTCTCGTCGTATACGAGTGCTCATTTTAGTTCTCGTTTTTTTATTTTTATAGGTAGTTTAATAAGAAAACGTAATAAAAAAATCAGATTTGAATAATTACTTTTTTATTATTATTACTATAATCAGTTTTTTTTACAAATAAAGAAGTCAACTTTAGTACATACATGTAGACAAAAAATTAATTTACAAAGTAGTACAAAAAATTAATTAAAAAGCAAAAACTAAATAAAAAGCAAGGCAGCACAAGCTGCTGTCCTTGCTGAAAATCTCTTTGAGTATTATGCCAAGACCCATTTCTTCACCCTCTTTATTGTCTTCCCATTCTTGGCACCAACAATGCTGGCCTTGCAAACAGCAGTACCACCACCTCTGCTCCACTACTCTGCCTACTCTGCAAAAGCATAACAACACAATGGGGGATCCTCTATAAAAAGCCAGCAACCTGTAACAGTAAAAAGGAAAAAAAACAGAAAACACAGTCTAGGGAGGCACACACTAATACGCAGTAACAAAAAACTCAGAAATAGGAAAGAGACAGAAATCAAAAAGAAAACAAAAATCAAAGAGGGGAAGCTGAGAACTGAGGGAGACGACGGCAGCCACCACCACCGCAACACCACCGTGCGCCACCGTCTCCTCCGTTCTCTCCTTCCCACCTCACAAACCACAACCACCGTACACCACCACAACACCACCGTGAGCCACCACAAACAGAACCACGGTCTGAGGCCCCAAACCGCCGCACCACCCAGATCCGTGGCCAACAACCTCCCCCAACAGCCACCAAACAACCACCATCAGAATCACCAACAACCCCCCTTCGCAAACCACCACCAAACAGCCACTGGAGCCACCACCGGAACCCCTTCTCTCTCCCATCGTGACCCCCACCGTTCTCCTTCTTTTACTATCGCCCTTCTCCTTCTCTCCCCTCGGTTCCGTTTCTCCGCCACGGCGCCGGAGCCCACCAAGGCCTCCCCCGGCGTCGTCCTCTCACCGCCGTTGTCCTCCTTCACGAGCCACCTTAACCACGGGTTCTCTCTCTCTCTCTCCCACTATAACAGCACCACCGCCACTGTCGTCAAAAACGGCGCGAGTTATGGCCACCACCGTCTTCCCTCCCTCTCCACCGTAGCTCTCACCCTCCTGCTCTCCCTTCCTTCGAGTCCTCCCTTTCTTTTGCTCGCGTTTTCTTCCTTTCTCTCTCTGCTGTGGGAAGCTTTCTCTCTCTCCCCTCAGATGAGTTGCTGCGGCGCTGTTTGTTTGAGGGTGATGGGAATTAGGTTTCCCTTTTGTTAAAAACATACCCACACCACTTAACTGTTTGTTTTTTTTTAAAAAATTTTTAAAACAGTTTTACTGATTACACCCCTTTGATTTCTTTTTACGCCCCCTGCTAAAGCCCCATTCGAGTTGTTAGCAGCCCAAAGGTGTAAACTGACTGGGCTCTGCTATTCGCACCCCACTTTTATAATACAGCACCCTACTGCTAACTGTACCCCTCTTATTACTGTTTTGCAACCTACTTCGTTTTTTTTTCTCCTTATTTATTATCAAGAAACCTTTTTACCAAAAATATTTATATATAAAAAACACCAACCAACAAACATTTTCTACCCAAGAACTACGTGTGATTTGATTCTCTACCAGGAGATACGTAGGAGCAGATGGGGGCCCACATTCTTCAATTGCACAAATAAAAAACCTTTTTTTTCATTTAAATTCATTTCTCTCATTTTTCTCAAAAAGTATAAAAATAACTAACCGTCTATCGAGTCTATTTTTATTATTATTAGGGTAAAAACATTATTTTTGAAAGAATAAACGTTTACTCATTTAGTTAAAAGGTAACCTTCCTTAGGAAGGATGTCGTAGGGTGCTAATACCTTCCCTACGCATAAACGACTCCCGAGCCTAAATCTGGTCCGCAAGACCCCTTTATCCATTCAATAGGAATTTTCCAATGTTTGCCCTTAAACTAAAACTTTGGTGGCGGCTTCATTTCAAGAACTTCGAAGAATCCCTCCTCCGGATTTTTCGGTCGCTACAAGATATGAGGAGGAATTGGTAATTAAGCGTGATTAGGGTTAGATTGACCGTCCTTAACTTCAAGTTTGATTTTTGAGAAATGAGGAAGAATTGGTTCCATTATGTGTGATTATGGTTAGATTGACCGTCCTTGACTTTAAGTAAGAATTTATATATATGAGGAGGAATTGGTTAAATTAAGCGTACTTAGGGTTAGATTGACCGTCATTGACTTCAAGTATCAATTTTGAGAAATGGGGAAATAATTGGTTAAATTAAGCGTCATTAGGGTTAGATTGACCATCATTGACGCCAAGTTTGAATTTTGAGAAATGAGGAATAATTGATTCCATTATGCGTGATTAGGGGTTAGATTGATTGTCGTTTACTTCAAGTTTGAATTTTGAGGAATGAGGAAGAATTGGTTCAATTATGCGTGATTAGGGTTAGATTGACCGTTATTGACTTGAACTAAGAATTTTGAGAAATGAGGAAGAATTGCTAATAGGGAAGACATTTCTATGCTTTGTTTAATCTACTTCTTTTTTTTCATAAATTAATAATCTATTAATAATACAAACTCGTCTCCTCCTCACAGCTCACTAATCCTATGTGTCCTCACGAGAGCAATTCTAGGGGAAATATTAATTATGATAATTCGAATAATGCATTATTATTGGTCCATGTAATTAAAAAAAATCATGAACCAGCCAATTGCTCATTAAAAAAGTTGCCTACAATTTCATTTCCCTCTTCTTTTCTATTGAATTCGAATTTAAATTTAAATTTAAATACACCTTTATGGAAATAAAACAAATATGGAATTTCCGAAATAACTACTATTAATACATGTAACTAAATGCATTTTGAATAATTATTTTGTTAATTCTATTCATTTTCAAATTTCATATTTCAAAATTTCGCTCCAATTATACTCACAACTTGGCACAAATTCAAATTTTAACTTTATTTAAACTTTAAAATTTAAATTTCATTTTATTTATTTAAAGTTTCTTTAAAATTCAATTTTCAATTCTTACATAATTATACGCTCTTAAAATTTTATTATAGACTATTTTTCGTATCATTAATTCGTACACTAGGATTGGAAATTCAAAAATATAGAACTTAATAGACTATTATTATTATTATTATTTATCATCGCAACAAAAAAAATATTGTGAAGACTAATAACCCAAAACAAATTAAAAGAGGGGAAATATTAATTATGATGAAAATTCGAATAATGCAGTACTATTGGTCCATGTAATTTAAAAAAAATTATGAACCAATCATTCATTAAAAAAGTCGCCTACAATTTCATTTCCCTCTTCTTTTCTATTGAATTCAAATTTAAATTTAAACTTTAAACTTCAAATTTCATAATTAATATTTTCATTTTATTTATTTATTACCTTATTTGAGCCGTATTTATTAGGTAATTATAATTTGAATCCTGGTATATTATTATTTACTCAAGTCAACTTTAATCATAATGAATCAATATTTAATATGCATTAAGTGGCAGCCTATAATCACGTACGATTTTTATGACCTTCACACCAATTAACCCGTCCAATCAACCAAACCGGCCGCAACCCTTCATTCTTGAATGCAAAAAACCTAAACCCTACCAAAACATTTTTAGTCTATAAAAGACAGCCACCAACAATCGAAATTTCATTAGTAGTCCTATTTATGTTAATCACTAAAAAGTCTTTTTTCATAAAAATTCATTTCCGTTTGTCTGTTCCTTCTTCAATGAGTTCAAAGATGAACACATACCACATCCTCCTTTCTGATATCGTTGCTGGGCACCAACCCAGACCCATTGTTGTACGAGTGATTCGGATGTGGCATGTCTGTCATACCCTAATTTTGTCCGGCTTAGGTCAAAACCCTAATTTTCCACAAAAAAATAAATAAATTGAAGAATGAAGAGCATCATGCATTGCATTTTGGGTCCTAGAAGTCATTCCAAGGTCTTTAAAGTCATTAGGGTTGGAATGCACTTTTTAGGCAAATTAGGGTTTTAGGGTCAAAAAGGACATTTTGGTCATTTTTCGCAAAAATAATGATTTTTTTTTTCGCCAAAAATGCACATCCACAAAAAGTACATTTTTATTATATCAAGGATAATTTTTGTACAATTTTTTAGAAAGAAAACCCTAGTCAAAAATAATTAAAAATGTATTTTTCCATTTTTAGTGCATAGAAAAATAAAAAAGGACCATTAAATATTCCTCAATTCTTAAGTGACAATTTTTATTGTCATGGGTGACTAGAGGGAATATTTTATGGTGCCCAAAAACATGTAACACATTTTCAATAGTTGCATTCCCATTATTTCCCATGCCCAAAATTCAAAAACTCAAAAAAAAAGGAAGTGTCCTCAATAAGACAAAAGACCAAAAACAAGTTTTTTTTCCCTCTCTCTCTCTCTCTCCCCCACAATTTCGAAATTCTCTCTCTCTCTCTCTCTCTCTCTCTCTCTCTCTCTCTCTCTCTCTCTCTCTCTCTCTCTCTCTCTCTCTCCCCCTCACAATTTCGAAATCCCCTCTCTCTCTCTCTCCCTCTCACAAAATTCTTCCACACTCTTCTATTGTACTATTATTCCTTATCTTGAAGGAATATGCCTTGTACCATCCTTAAACCTTCTCCTTTGGTGCATATCACCAATTCTCACTCACTCTCATGAAGATTCATGCCCTCTTTGGTAAATTACCTCACTCACTTACACTAACCTCTTCATAAGAAAACACAAATTTTCCTCTTTGAGAACAATCCATCTCAATAATACCCCTAACCCTACCACACATGAGAATTCCATTCCCAAAATAAATAAAAGTTCATTTTTTTCTTTTATTCTCTCTCCATGCGACATCTCTCCCTCTCCCATACTCTCCATTTTGTGTTTTCTCTCCACCCTCAATCCTTGTGATAAGTGATCTCAACCCTCCATTCAAAATCAAAGTTCAATCCTAGAGCACTTAGTAAGACCAATGACTCAATTGCCCCTAAACCTAAAATAACTCTATAAATACTCCATCATTCCCACACCTAAGGATCCTTTGGCCTCTCATTCACCTACACTAAAACCCTAGCACACCAAAAACACCTCCTCTCCCTCTCCTTCCTCACCCCAAAACCGTAGCCTCCTCCCCTCTCTTCCATATATTTTCTTCAATTTTTCACCATCAAATCTTCCATTTCTTGTTAGATCATCATCATTCCTTCCATTCTCTTCAAGGTTGCATCATCAAATTGCTAAGAGCTAGCAATCTTGGTGTTCATATCATCTCCTTCTTCATTTCTTTGTGATTTTGAGGTAAGCTTTGAAACTTTGCATCTCATATTTAGTTCTTCTTGCATAATCTCTCTTCTACTCCCAACTCCTTCTTGATTGCTTGTTGTTGTTGCTTTGAGGATCTATTTCAAACATTTTGACAAGGACTTAGGGAGCCTTGGGTGTTTGAGATGGGTCCTTGGCCTTGAAGGAGTTGTTCTTGTGCTTGAATGATTTCCCTTGCATCTCTAAACATTTTGCACTAAATTTCATGAAATAAGAGTTGTTTTATGGCATTGTTCATTTCGCATGCTTATGTTTAAAAACATTTTCAAATTAATTTTGTTGTTGTTCTTTGCTTGATGATGTTTAATCTTGTTGTTAGTATTTTATTTTTAGTGTTAGATGTTATTTTTTGTTGTTGGTTGATGATCTAGCAATATGATTCCCACTAGTGCCTAGTGCACCTTGACCTAAGTGGTGAAGATTGCTAGAAATGACTCAATTTAGTTTGTGTGTCCACTTATTCTTGTGTCTTAGTTTGCTTATTGTAAATTGTTGATGATAGGCAAGTTGATTCTCACTAGTGCCTAGTGCACTTTTCTCAAAGTGAGAGGATTGCTCTATGTGATTCAACTTGGTTTTAGTGTTTATTTACTTTTTACCATTTTACTTAACCACTCACTTACTTTTTACTTTACCATTCATTAACTTTTTACCAAAACATAAAAATATTTTACTACTTTGGTTTTTACCACTTCATTAATTTTTGGCTTAAATATGTTTTAGGCCCCTGCAAATATAGGGTGTTTTGGTTTAAGCCCCTGCAAAAAAAATTTTTTGTTAAAAGCCCTTGCAAAATGACATATTTTGTTATAAGCCCTTCTATGACTAAAATGTTAGCCTTAACATGGAATGCTATGATTGCTGGATATGTTGAGAAGGGCTTTTAACAAAATATTTCATTTTGCAAGGGCTTTTAACAAAAAAAAAATTTTGCAGGGGCTTAAACCAAAACACCCTATATTTGCAGGGGCCTAAAACATATTTAAGCCTTAATTTTTTACAAAAACATAAAAAGATTTTACCACTTCCTATTTACCTCATGCATTTTTACTTTACCATCTCATTAAATAATTACCATTTACTTCATGCGTTTTTACTTTACTTTTCACTAACTTCTTACTTAAAGTTTTACAACTTATGAACTTGCAAAAATACCCAAAACATTTTCACATTCATGCATCTTCATTCATACTTAGTTTATGTGACACTCTCATGCATCCTCAAATGCTTATATCTCTTGCGTCCTCTTATGCATCCTTGTATGCCATCCATTCATAAATAAAGTGCTATGCATTCATTCCTTGTACACTCATGCTTACCTAATCATGCATCCTTGCTTACATGTTCAATCATTTAACTTAGAATACTCTATGTTTACAATCAATTGTATTCACTTGTTCTTGATGCCATGTAAATGTCTTGACTTGATTGTGTGCCCTCCTCTCCACTTGTATGACCTCCTAATGGAGACGTAAGTCTACATGCATGTTGTAGCATAGAGCCATTAGGGTAAATACAATCCTTCTTGCACACACACAATTACTTTGAGAACTTTGTTTTGCATCTTTAATAATTGAATCCTTTGATTGTATGGGCATGTTTAATCTTGGTTAATGAATGATATGTTCATGTTTGCTTGAGTATTCTTCATTCATTTGCATTTGGTTATGGATTTAGAATTGACTTGAAATGTTCTACTCCTTTTCTAAAACCCATTTTCTAAAATCATTTCAAAACAAAAAGAAACTTTTACTTTCAAAACAAAAATAAATCAATCGTCATTAAACACCAATCGCGCCGTTGCCGATTAGGTCGTTAATGATGATGTTGTTTTCAAAAGGAGTTAGTAGCGAGACCATTCTAACCGCTGTTGTTCGGTCTTCGCAAAAGCTCTATCCCATTTTCGAAAACTTATTCATTTCTCAAAAATAAACCAATTGTCATTAAACACCAATCGCGCCGTTGCCGATTAGGTCGTTAATGATGATGTTGTTTTCAAAAGGAGTTAGTAGCGAGACCATTCTAACCGTTGTTGTTCGGTCTTCGCGAAAGCTCAATCCTTTTTCAAAACCAAAACCCGAGAACTACGTAGCTTTGATCCCTCTTCCAGTGAGGGTACGTAGGAACAGGGTCCTGTCCTGTCAAGCACACTTTTAAAAAAAAAAGCCGAGAACTACGTAGCTTTGAATTCTCCATCGCATCGGGAGATACGTAGGAGCGGGGTCCTGTCCCGTCAAGCACACTCTTAAAAAATCTTTGTTTTGTCCTGATTTTCAAAGATAACCAAAAATATTCTTCTTCCCTTCTGTTTTCAATAAAACAAACCTTAAAGAAAAGAAAAGAAAAGAAGTAGAATAAATTGCTTTCAACTCGAACTTTTGTCTAAACCACACATCAAGTTAATGGTTCCCTTTCGGTAGAAAGGAGGTGCGGGGTGCTAATACCTTCCCCGTACCTAACCGACCCCCGAACCTACATCTCTACGTTTTCAAAAGACCATCCGCCTTGTTTAAAAGACCTTTTTTCAATGTTTTGGTCTTAAAATTAAAATATTGGTGGCGGCTCCAAACTTCTTCCGCGTTGTCAAACGAAAAGTCCCAAACCGGATTTTTCGGGCGCAACAATGTCCAAGATCTAAACTGAGGACGGACTCCATACACAAAGGAGATGGTTTTAATGGATTCCGCTGTTAGTATCATATCAATTTTACTTTATTGTGTTTTATCCCATTGAGGTCGATAATGCTGTTGTCCCCCTGTTTGTGTGATTATTAATACATTATTGTGTTTTACCCCATTATTTGGTAGGACCGTGCTGCAAAATTCTATTTATGCGAGCAAGGTCATTTTCAGTTTCAACTCAGCTGAGGATATTGCAATGCGTAATAGGTAAATATGTTTCCGTAAATAATAGTTAGTTATATATATTAGCCTGCTTTCATATTCAACAACTATCATGATTAGTTTCTTATATTCCATTTTTATAATGGTATTGACCAACATTATAGTATTACGAATATGGTATTATATGGTTATTATATATATATTATAGTTATCTATATATACTGTAGTTGATGAGGGTTTACACAAGGTATATTATAGTTATCCATATCTAACGTTTAGAAGTTTTTCTGTATCCAGTGAAGTTCCCATGCATACAATATTTTTCTGTATGCCTTTCTGATGAAAATGCTGAGGTGCAAGGGGAGTGGTTCACTACAGAATTTCTGAATGAGGTAAAATGTTCTGGTTTACCTAATCACAAACTACATCTCAAAGTGGGTGTTCCTATTATACTAATGAGAAATATTGATCAAGGAGCTGGATTATGTAACGGGACAAGGCTACTGGTAAACACACTTGGAAACAATGTCATCGGTGTACCGTATTAACCGGGACTAATATTGGATTGAAGATATGCATCCCAAGAATGAATTTGGTACCCTCTGATCCCGGCCTTCCGTTCAAATTTCAGAGAAGGCAATTCCCGGTCGCTTTATGTTTTATTATGACAATTAACAAGAGCCAAGGCCAATCACTCTCACATGTAGGGCTGTATCTTTCTAAACCAGTTTTCACACATGGACAGTTATACGTGGCTATTTCAAGAGTGAAGACAAGGAATGGTTTGAAAATGTTGATCCTCAACGATGATGAAAAGGTTTGCAAGTCTACAAGAAATGTAGTCTATCATGAAGTTTTTGATAATCTTTAGTGCTTTCATAGAACATACATGTTTTTGCAAGACCGAGTGTTTTAAGTCTTCGATATTTAACATTAGATTAAATTTAGCACATTTTATTTATCATGATTCATTTTAGCCCATGACTTCTCCGTAAGTGTTAAAATTTAGTCCATACAATATATATATTCAGTCCCTGTACGTTGTAAAAAAGGGCTTATTTGAATCACTAATATAATTGGTCTGTTCTAAATTGAAAATATGTAAATGTCAAAGACTACAATGAACGCAATAGAAATTTCATAAACTAAATAGTCTATTACCAAAAATTTTAAAGTAGGTTTCCAAAAAATTAATTAATTTTGAATAATTTAAATGACCTAACATAAGACATCTCCTTCGTTTTTGTTATTCTTTTTCATAACTTAATAAATTTAGAGAACAAGTTTATAATATCCTATGGTTCTGCAGTATCATAATTTTTCTATAACTAATATACTATGGAACATTGCTCCCCGTGCATCGCACGGGTTTCATACTAGTTAAATAAAAAAAGAATAACGAAAGTGGGAAAACAATTAATTTGAAGCAATAATTTTTGAAAATCAGAAACACGATTTTCTAAGTCAAATAATTAATTTCATAAATTTCAATAAATACTGGCAAAACACGCAAATTTCAAGAATAGTGGGCAAAACTTGTCATAAACCATAAACCTGTGAACCTCCTATATTGGAAGTAAAGGGTCTACTTGTGTAAAATGCACAAATCTTTGGATTTGTGCATATTAACCGTCACCGAAGAAGAGAGTGAAAAAGTGAAAACGTGAAAAAGTATGAAAAATAGATAAATGAGAGAATTAGAAGAAGAAAGAGGAAAAGAGGGGGAAAAAGTGTGTGAGAGAGATTAAAAAAGTGAAAAAGTTTGAAAAAGATGAAAAATAGAGAAATGAGAGAATTAGAAGAATAAAGAGGAGAAGAGAGTGAAAAGGTGTGAGAGAGAGTGAAAAAGTGAAAAGTTTGAATAAGTGAAAAGTGAAATTACCTAAATATCCTTTAATTATTTAGTTGGGAAAATGATAAGATTCGTATTTTGGTAGTAGATAAATAGTATAGATAGATAGTAGATAAATGTATAATTTTTTTTCAATAAGTAATGATTCATTGATCAGAGCATTGGGGATGCTCAAAATCACAAATACAAAATGAAATCAGAAATTATTGATACAAGTAAGAGTACTATTGTTCCACCATAGTAGCGGAGACAAGTTAGAATCTCTTTCCACCCCAAAAATAAACCAACACCAAGACAAGTACTTGATATGCGCAACAACTGAATCAATCTTGGATCTTCTCCTCTAACATAAACTTCATTCGGGACTAACCAGAGACACCAACAAGTTGTCAACGAGAGTAAATACCGCACCTTCTTAGCTTTTTTCTCTCTACAAAAGTTGCCAAACAGGATAAAGTGTTGAGAGAAATTATAGGAACTAGGCAGCTCGATATCGAGCCAGCGCCCAACCTCACTCCACACCTTGTGAGAAAAATCACAATCTAGAATTATATGTAAATGTATAGTTGATTTAACCTATGCAAACAATTTTTTTGTCAAAAAAAAACAATTTTTATAAACACAACCCTAACATCGCACAAGTGAGCACCTTAGTTCCTATAAATACTCATATATGAAGACATAACTTTGTAGGAGAAAACTAATCAATTAGGATGGCTACTCGGATAACCAGAGACGAATTTTTGTTAGGGCTGGGGAGGGGCCCAACTCGCCCTCAAAAAAATCATGTGAAATTACTATAATATCCATGCTTTTTTAAACACAACTACTAGTTATATAGGGGTCCTCGCGATTGATCCCATGTTCGATCCATTGCTGGGATAACTGTTTTTTTCCAAAATAAAATGCACAAAAGCTTAATAGGCTATATAGTCTTGCATTTAGTTAGTTATAAGAAAGTTATATATATATATATATATATATATATATATATATATATATATATATATACATATGTTCACCATATAATAGTTTTTATATTTATTAATATTTTTAATATTATATAATAATATTTTTTCCACATCTTTTATATTAGAACTAGAAATTATGAATCAGTAGTTGATAATTTTCAAAAAAAAAATATTTTCATCATTTTAAAATTTAAATCGACTTAATTTTAAATTATCTTTTTACAAACACAACTTCAATTGAGTCGCTATGTGAAATCAAAATTACTTTTTTAGTCATTTAATTTTGTTTATAAATAATTTAATTTATATTTATCAATTTTAATTGTATTTTTCCCAAGCTCCGCCACTACTCTTATGCGACCTTCCCTCTTCCCTCTGTCTCTCATGCGCACGCGTAACCCTTTGTCTCCCTCCCATTCTCTCTCACGCTCTTCGTTCCTCATTGTCGTCGGTTTCCGTCTCTTCGTTCCTCGCCCGTTTTACTTCTCATCACCGTTGCTGAGTATGATTTGTTGATTGATTTTCCCTGCATTGTCTTTCGATTCTCAAGCATCGTCTTCTCATCATAGCCGAGTTTCTTTCATTCCAGCGAAATTTCTGAAGGTAAGTTTTTGCGTTTCTACATCCCATTCATGTGATTAAGTTTTCGTGTCTCTTTCATTAGCGGACCACCCGAGGTTTTTAATCAAGCTTCGCCACTACCGATAACATAAATCTAGAAAAGCAAATAATAAAAATCAGCTAACTTTTTGCGGTGCTGTTATGTTATTGGAAAAAAAAAACTTCTGGCTTTCTTTTAGGCTCAAAGATTAGAATCTCCAAAATGAAATCATATATAGATGCTCTTTGAGTCTAATATAAGGGGTGTTAATGGTGTTGGACTTTAGAATCAAGCAAAAGTTTCAGCGATAAATCTTGTTATAAGCATATTTCTACTATTGGTTTGGTGGCTGTTGAGGATTATAACAGGTTTGGTGAAGCTAAAGCTCTTTGGAAGACTTCAATCTCTTCGAAAAATCTGATTTTCGGATGGAGAATTCTTAATGATTCTTTATCGGTTCGTCATTTTCTTCTTATACGTCGTGTTATTAATTTAGAGGAAGCGGTTGTTTGTGTGTTTTGTCACGAGTTTAGAGAAGATGTCCAACATTTGTTTTTGGACTGCAGATTTGCGAAGTTGATTTGGCGAGAAATCGAAGTTTGGATTGATGTTCATATGCCTCACTCGCATATATAGCTTATCACATCATTTTCTTTGGTTTGGCGATTTATGTGTGGGCAAAAAAACAAAGAGGGTGAAGTACTTACTATGGTTGGCAACTTATTGGTGCTTTTGGTTAGCTCCGAATGGCGTTTTGTTTAGGGGGAAGAGGCCACACTTGAGTCTATTTTGTCCCACATTAAATGTCTTTCTTGGAGTTGGTTTGTGTATGGGGTAGGGAGAGAGTCTAGTTATTATTTATCGTCGTGGTGGATTAACACTCTTCTTTGTATTGCCAATTTCTGATTCGCTTTGTAATGAGTTTTGTGATGTTGGTTGGGAGGTTCTTTTGGTCGTCTTGTTGATGAGTTGTTGTTATGATTTGGGTTGGATGAGTTGGTTTTTACAGGTGTCACAACATTCACTAGTGCAAAAATGGGATTAGAATTAGACATTTAAAGTCAGGCGCTCAGATGCCTGACTACATAAGTGACACGGTGGCAAACTTGTAATTAAAAGGCAAAACTCGCGAGTTTTAAAGTCAAGCGGATACACGCCTGACTTCTAAAGTGAACAAATAGGGAAAAAAGTAGACTTTAGAAGTCTGGCGTGTATTCGCCTGACTACATAAGTGACGCGGTGGCAAACTTGTAATTAAGGGTGAAATTATTTGTTTCCATTTTAATACTTTAGAAGTCAGGCGTGTATCCGCTTGACCTCTAAAGTACCAAAATAGAAAAAAATAATTTTCACTTACGCGTATCTACGCGTCCTCTCCACTCTCAAACCCTTCACTCATAATCTCACTCGAAGCCTCTCACTCTCAGAGAACACAACCACGAAACCCTAGCATTCTCAGTTCTCACTCTCAGAATCTCATTCTCATAACACGATTCTCACGCCGTTCTCACGAATCCTTTCCTCTTCTCCCTTCTCCCTTCATCCCTCCAATCACGCTTCCCGTCTTCCTCTCCTTCTCGCACACCGAAACACAAACCCTAACCAACTTCAGTCGCTGCCACCAGCCGCCGCCACCAGCCTCCTTACCCTAACCAGCTTTAGTCGCTACCAACAGTCGCTGCCAACAGTCCAAACATAAACCCTAACGATGCCGTTTGCAACACACATGTACTCTCTCTCTCTTCTACTCGTTCTCTCTCTCGCTCGCTTCTTCTTCAATTCTCTACGAAGTTTTCACTATTTGTGTTGATTTTACAGAAATTGATCCTTGAAAACGCAACAATGTTGCTGCTAGTCTGACAACAAATAGGTATTGTGCAAAACCCCCTTGTTTTGCGTTGTTAATTTCTCTGTTGCTGTTTATCTGTTTCTCTGTTTATCAGCAATATAAATGTGTAATGATTTCTTTTATGTTTGCTTGGTGTGATTATTTCTTGAATGGCTAATAAATCTTATGCTGTTCCTGATTTGATGCTTTACAATTTTCAACAGGATACGGGGAGTGATGAAGATATTTTAGATGAAGGGGATGAGGACGTAGAGGAAGAGCAAGATCATGAGCCAGAGCCGGTGCACACCGTGAAACCTGATTCTGAGGTTAAGAATCATTCTCAAGTTCCTGCAGCACCAAAGGAGGCAGAACGTCAGCTCTCCAAGAAGGAAAGGAAGAAAAAGGAACTTGAAGAACTTGAGGCTCTTCTAGCTGATTTTGGAGTCTCACAGGGACAAAGTAATGGTGTTCAAGGCGAAGATGTACACCTACTGCACTGGCAATTTCTCAGAATCAGACCTTAACCTCACTGTAAGTCACTTTATTCTTAGCAACGGGGAATGGAACTTGTTGTTTGGAAACTTGCTACCTGATTATGTGACATGCTCATGCCTTTTGTTGGTGGATTGGGACTGAGTAATGAAAGTAAAAACCCTTAATTACTAGTATTTCGGTTGTGTCCATGATTAGAGTATGAAAAAAGAATTGATTTTTTTATTTGTTTTAAATTTTAGACTTCATAATGGATGAGATTTCCTTCTTTTCCTTTCCTATTTTGTAATTTTTGTATTCATTTATTCATGTTACATGTTACTACATATCTTGCAGTTATTCATTTATATTCATTTGTTCATGTTTCAGAATTTGGTAGACTGACAAGGAAAGAAGCTAGAGAGGCATCCCATGGAATATAGCTCAACTCAACATGCAAATAAGGACTTCAGAATCAGAACAACATGTGATAAGTATGATATTTAATACACAGCTGACAGCTCATAGATCCAATTCCTGTTGTCGATATTTAGTTTGTACCTTTATGCTGATGATCAAAATATGAAACACTTTGCCAATTTATTTGTTAAAAAAATTCAGGTATTTTGACACTCAAAACGAGGTTAAGATGGCATGTCCAGTTTGTCGAGGAACTTGTACATGGAAAGATTGTTGGGCAAATCAGTGCAAAGCCACTGAAAGTAAGGTCTGACATCAAAGATGGATATTTTTCTGCTACAACACTTTTTCTTTAGCATCACTTGCTGACACTTCAGTTTTATGCCATGTTGTTTCAGAAATATTTGGCTGGTATAAGCAAAGTTGATAGGATATTGCATTTTCATTATTTGGTCTGTCTGCTCCTTCCTGTGCTAAAACAAATAAGTGAAGACCAGCATACAACGCTAGAAACAGAAGCAAAAATTAAAGGTAGTAACATCATTCTTCTGATCTCATGCATTATAATGTCCATAGTTATTGCCGTTAGTAACTAGCATGCATTTGTGCATATACACATTGTATTTTGTAACCAAAAAAAGATACAGATTGTATTTTCAAATCTGTTATTCATGTTCTTAGTAATGTTGGAGCTGCTCTTGAACCAAAATATCATTGCTAAAAGTATATAATTAATTTTGGAACTCATATTCTGGCAGGTGGAAATTGACATTAAACATTTTTGTACTGGGTCTCTTAAATGTGAACCACATAAACATTTTTGGAACTCATGTCTATATTTCTTATGGCTGTGCTGACAACGAAGCTTATTCTGTGACAAATCTCTGTTTTGACCCATATGATGTGATATGTTCCCTTTCGATGTTCCATTTGATTTCATGAATATAGAACTTTTTGTTTATTTTATTGAAAGTTGCCATGGAAATGTGATTTCTAATAATCATAGAATGCGCTTTTGATATTTGCTTTGTTAACCTGACATGTAGCATTCAATGGTTGAATCATTGCAAAATCTTCCTATCAAATGACAGTGCTCCATTGCACTTAGCAATCCAAAGGTCAGTATTAACTTCAGTATTAAACCTTTCCTACTTGATCTGCCACCTCTAGTCAATTTACACAGCAAAAATATGAACCTTTCTGGAATTGAATATACATTCTTTTTGAACATGGTTACTTTGAAATTTCCTGATAATTTCAATTTTGAAATTACTTCTAAGAAAATGATTTGTCAAGATTTTATGAAAGTGTGCAGCTATCAAAAGAAAACGAAAATGAAAACTATTGATGGCCTTTGCTCTCAACATGATTGCTGATAAAGGATATTATTTTCTCAGTATTGATATATGTAGCATTTCAGTTTATCTTAAGGACTGTGAAACATATTTAATACACAGCTGACAGCTCATAGATTAAATTTAGGCCGGTAGACCTTAAGAATTCTTTAAGTTTTCTCTGAAGATTTTTTCGTTGCTTGCACTGACCCTGGGTTTTCTGCTATCTGGTTCAAGTTTCCAGGATAGGAGATATGAGGACTTCCTGAAACATATTGATATTGTCTTGCTTAGAGTGCCCTTTCATAGAAACTTGATTTTCCTTTGATTTTTTGTTTGAATACAGGCCTGAAAAAGATCGAGTCTCTTAATATTGGATGCTGTAAATGTGTTATGGATTCAGACATGAAAGCTATCTAAGGTATTGATCATAAGATAGTTATTTTTTT
Organism: Astragalus membranaceus; assembly: GCA_039519185.1. Classification (NCBI taxonomy): domain Eukaryota; kingdom Viridiplantae; phylum Streptophyta; class Magnoliopsida; order Fabales; family Fabaceae; genus Astragalus; species Astragalus membranaceus. The sequence continues at coordinate 129,603,331 of CM076854.1, forward strand.
CATTATAGTTATATTCAAGTTTATTTGTTGTAAAAAGGCAGAATTGTTGTGTCTCTGCATTGTGTCTTGCTCATGAGTTAGCTTTTGCATGATATACATGATACTCAGATTCTAGTGGTTTTTTCTTACTAAATCTTTAGTTTAGAGTTTAGACTTCTAGATATTGTTCTTTGGTTTTCCTTCACTAAAGTCTAGGCCCTCAGGATAGTGGGGAAGCTGAGGAAACTTTCAACTGAAAAATATCATCTTTTATAAGTCAATGCATAACTTCCCTAGCCTATAAGTAGGACTTACTATTTTGTAACTTTTGGCACTAACAGTGAGTGGTCTTTTTGGCACTAAGAGTTAAAAAATGAGAGTGGTTTAGCAAAGCTGTACTGACTACTGACATTGAAGTCTGTTATTGAAAAACAGCACAGGAACACTACAGTGCACTTCTGGGAGGCTATTCAGGTGCAGTACACTCTATTGTGCTATCCCTAACATTTATCTTGCTTAATTTCTATTTTGTGCTCAAATTTTCAAAAATGCCATCAAAGGGACCTATATTTCTGACAACTAATATTTTATTTATTTATCTTGGTAATGGTTTATGTGATCATAAATTCATAGGCACAAGCATGTTCTGTTTGTACAATCTGGTTTGTTTGTAATATGATTTCACTTCTATTATTAGGCACAAACATGTTCTGTTTTATTTTGTTCAAACCTGTTTTCCAAATGATCTACTTGGTGAATGAAGAATCAACACATTAAAGCTTTATCATAATGCAAGAAGATGAATTAGTATATCAAGAATGAACCATGTGCTTTTTGATTTGATACTTTCTTGTGCTTTTTTGCTTGTTTATTTAATAGAACAACTTCATATCCTCTGTTTTATGAATTTTAGTTCTGGTTTTTCAATGCTTTTGGTATGCTTCTATTTCTTATCTTTGTGATTATTTTAGTAATATGTTAGCTGAAATATGGGCTTAAGTTTTAGGGTCTTTTTTCATGGGCTAGTTCATATAATGTTTGATTTACTGTTCTACTCTACTAATAATTTCTGTCACAGTTGTTCAAATACCCTTCATTGAATGTTTGAACAATGGCGGCACCGCAACAACAACCGATTTTCAGGGTCCACCATACCCTTTTGGTCGCCACGAAGCTTAGGTATAACGCTTTCTCCTTCTCTAAAATCTTCTCAGTTCCATACGGTTTGAAACCCTAGTTTCAACCACTGACTTCGCTTCTTTATAGTCTAATTTGTCAGTTTCTTTTGTGACGATGCACAGGACCCAACTCAGCAGACAGCTATCGACAACTTAATGGTTCAAAAGCTTGATGGAACTGTTAATGAATGGGGCTAGTGCAAGGAAAAGGTGCTTAACAGACTATGCATGTATATTTTTGATTTATCATTTTTAAATTTTAACTTATTCATATGATTCTGATTCTTTTCTCTCTCGTTTTAGCTTGGAGCAAATGCCATATTGGTAGTGTCTCTTGCAGTCTGCAAAGCTGGTGCAAGTGTCCTGAAAATTCCTCTTTACAAGGTAATTTATGCATGAACTTAGGTACAAATCTTAAGTTGCCTTTTGTTTGTTAGATTCATTTTGGGCAATTGCAGCCGTTCTTTACTTAAATTGCCTTTGTTTGTTAGATTCAATTTGGGGTTGAGACTTTTTTCTTGTTTTTTGAATTTTTTATGGCCATTCTTTTGGTGCAGCATATTGCAAATCTTGCCGGTAACACAAAGTTGGTCTTGCCCGTCCCTGCTTTCAATGTCATTAATGGTGGATCGCACGCAGGAAACAAACTTGCTATGCAGGCATGATTTCAATGACTGTTCTTGTGTGTATGTGTGTGTAAGGGAGAGCGAGAGAGTGATTGTAATGAATTTCTGATATATATATATATATATATATATATATATATATATATATATATATATATATATATAAATATATGTATCTGCAGGAGTTTATGGTTCTGCCTGTGGGAGCTTCCTCTTTCAAGGAGGTGATGAAGATGGGTGTGAAAGTATACCACCATTTGAAGGTCAGTTTGTGTATCACATTCGCTTACTCTTCCAAAACAAACTATCTACATTTTATCAAACTTTAAATATGCTTGAATAGATGCTTTCATTATTCAGTTGCTAAGCCTCGATTTTTACCAGTAAATGGGTGCTTTTACTGGAAACATAACTTATTAATCATGGCCTGCCAGCCCTGGTGTCTTTCCGATTGTGCTTCTATGTTCTTATGGTTTGTGAACTTGATTGTATAGCTTTACTACTGTGTTTTAGTTTGTTTTTATTAATGTTGGGTTTTGTGCCAATATCTTTCCAGTCTGTGATCAAGAAGAAATATGGTCAAGATGCAGTAAATGTTGGTGACGAAGGTGGCTTTGCCCCTAACATTCAGGTTAATGATGGTTTTAACTTGTTTCTTTTTATGTGTTGAATTTGGGCACTGTCGATTTTTTGCCTCTTACTGATAACCTCTTCGGTATTCAGGAAAACAAGGAAGGTTTGGAATTGCTGAAATCTGCCATTGCCAAAGCTGGTTACACCGGCAAGGTTAGTGTTCCAGGTTATATTGAAATTCTGTTAATGGTGCTTTGGCTTTTCAAAAGACTCCATTTAATGGACTTATTTGACTATGTGTTGTGTTCTTAGGTTGTCATTGGAATGGAGGTTGCAGCTTCTGAATTCTACAAGGAAGACAAAACATATGATTTGAACTTCAAGGAAGATGTGAGCTCTCTATTTTTGTCTTGGCTGTCATATCACATGCATATTTTAAACGTATTAATAAAGGAAGACAAAACATAAGATTTGAACTTCAAGGAAGACAAATCATCATGTTGGTAACATAGAGTATTAGCTGGTAGCCTGGTGCATATTTGATTATTTCTGATTTATTTGGAATTTTCTGTTTGACAATCTAGAACAATGACGGCTCACAGAAGATCTCAGGGGATGCCTTGAAAGATCTCTACAAGTCATTTGCATCTGAATACCCAATTGTTTCAATTGAAGATCCTTTTGACCAGGATGACTGGGAGCACTATGCTAAGATGACTAGTGAGATTGGAACCAATGTACAAATTGTTGGTGATGATCTCTTGGTTACCAACCCCAAGGTCTGCAATCCTACATAACTCCTCCTCCTCCTCCCCCCCCCCTTAAACATGTTTTTAAGGGGTATGACTCTCAGTCTTTGATGCAGGTGGATTTATTCTCCTATAGAGAACCAGAGGAGGCCAAGCAGATAGAGGAAGATGAAGCTTCTGTGCCAGATTATGCTATTGCTGACTTCAATGCTTCTGCTATTCCTTCTGATGGTCAGTGGCCTTCTGCAATTGACCAGCCTTGGACTGATGCTGCTCCAGCACCTATTTCAGTTGTCCCTGCTGTCAACTGGGCTGCCCCAGAAACTGGTACATTATATATAATGCACCATTTTTAGCGATCTTCTCTGAATTAGTTTTTTTTGCACTGCCCTTTATGCTTAGATTCGTGTTTTCCCTTAGTTTTTTTCGGGGCTGCCAAGTTGATTTTTATCTTAGTTTGCCAGTGTTTATTCTGTTCACTTGTTAATATTCTAGAAGATTTGGCAGAAAGTAGAAATTACTGCTGCATGTGTGATTGAATTAATTTTGTTCAAGATTATGTATTCGTGTTTTGTTGATATAGAGTTATCTTGCAGCTGCTGCAGGGGACTGGGGCGAACGTGCTTAAGAATGGTGGGCTTGGTGCTTTTATGTGGTGTTGTAAGTGAGTAGTAATTCATTGTTGATTCATTGTATTTTGTAATAAGAAATTAAGTCAGTTTTAAGTCATGTTAGCTAGCTGGCTTAGTTAGTTAAATTTGTTAAGTTTCAGTTAGTTGAGTTTCTGCCTTTATCAGTTTTAATAGCAATATATAAGTTGTTGTATTGTAATAGTGCTACAGAGGGCATTTCAGTTAATAAACAAGTTTCTGCTATCAGTTGAATACATTCCTCTGAATCTCCTTCTTCTTCCTCTGCATAACAGAACAGATTTCTGTTGTTAGGGTGTCAAAATTAAATTTGAAAAAAAAAACTTTTAAAGTCAGGCGCAATAATGCCTGACTTAAGTATAGATTTGAAAAAAAAAAAAACTTACGAAGTCAGGCCATAAATGCTTGACTTTAAAACATACTTACGAAGTCAGGCAATAATACATGCTTGACTTTAAAGCATGCTTACGAAGTTAGGCAATAATAAATCTTGACTTTAAATCAGACTTACGAAGTCAGGCAAGAATAAATGCTTGACTTTAAATCATACTTACGAAGTCAGGCAACAATAAATGCTTGACTTTAAAACTGACTTACGAAGTCAGGCGAAATAAATGCTTGACTTTAAAACTGACTTACGAAGTCAGGCGAATAAATGCTTGACTTTAAATCAGACTTACGAAGTCAGGCTATCGCCTGACTTTAAAACTCCTTACATACAAAGTCGACTTAATAAAAGTCAAGCGGGCGCCTGACTTTAAATCCCCTTTTCGCCTGACTTTAAATCCCTTTTTTGCACTAGTGATTGCTGTTGATGTTGGCTGTTTGGTCTGTGTGTTGGTTGTCGTTGTTTGCCGTCGTTGGTTGTGATGGTTATTGCTTTGCTGTTTGCTCTCGCTGATTGTGATGGTTGTTGTTGTTTGTTGTGCTGCTGGCAGTGGTTGGGGTGCTGCTATTCTGCTGTCTGTTATTGTTGGTTTCTGCTGGTTACTGTTCTGTTGTTTGCTGTTGCTATTCCTACTCCTCAGCTTTGCGTGTTGGTTTTGTGGGGTTTGCTAGCTTTTTGCTGGTGCTGTGTTTGTGTTTTTGGTCTCCTGTGTAATTGGCTTTGTGGCGTTGTCTTCCTTGGGGTACTCTTTTTCCTCCTTGGTCTTTTTCCCACATGATTTTGGCCCAAGGGGGTTTTAATGAGGCCTCAAGGTAATTGTACGGGTTAGAGTACCCATTTGTACTCCCATTAATACAACCAATTGCTTATCGAAAAAAAGGGGTGTTAATAAAAGGTTTAGGATCCTCTGTATTTTTCAAAAGAAATGAATAATTCTATTTATGTCAGAGAAATACACAATTTTCAAAGAATATACAATTATTTAAATGACAATATTGATTTCACGACCCACCACTATTTTTGTATCTATCTCTTCAAATGAAACTCTCAATTTCTTTTATAAAACTAGCGGTTGAACAAGTTGATTAGTGGAAAATGATATAAAATGACATATTTATTTAATTCATGATTACATTTATTTAATAAGGATAGAGAAGTAATTTAAGAAAAATAAAAAGGGTACAAATACCAAAAAAAGTGAGACGCTATCCGTTAGCGTTTGAAAAAACGCTACTTGAAGTAGCGTTTGAAAAAACGCAAAACGCTATCCGAAAAACGCTAAACGCTAGTGCTTACCAAACACGTGCACTCTTCACCCTAGAGCCGTCAATTTGGCCCATATGGGCCATCCCAGCCCCAGCCCCACGTGGCCCTAGGGCCAAAGGCCCATGGGCCAAAAAACCCACATTTCATAAGCCCACATGACCCCAAGCCCCAGTGGGCCAGGGCCAGCTTTAAGGCCCTTAATTTTTTGTTTAATTTTGTGGATAGTTGTGATCCATCCGATATATTTTTTAAATCCATTGGATAATTATTAAAATACTTTTTAACAAAAAAAATAAATTTCAGTTTTTCAGTTTTTTTCAAATTCAGAAACTATATAATATATATATATATATATATTCAAGAAAAAAACATATACTAGATGATTTTGATTTGTTGAATCACATAAAATCAGCGGCAGACCTAAGACCCAAGGCCAGGGGTCGATTTTTTTATATTTAAATATATTTATATAGAACCTTAATATAAATTATAAACGCAACAAACAGTTGACAAAGATTCCATTTACAAGCTTCCTCACCACGAGGCTTTGTTGCATTTGTTTCATGATTTTTTTTCAACCAAAGTATCTTCCACACGCGATCAAAGTATCTCCCAACAAATGTTTTTCATATGCACCGGCCGTGGTGGCCGCCGGAGCGCCGCCTCCCACCGCCGTGAGGTCGCGGAGCACCGCCGTGGGCGTTGCCGGAGCGCCGCCTCCGGCCGCCATGGGGTCGCCGAAGCGCCGCCGTGGGGTAGCCGGAATGCCGCCGGAGAGCCGCCCGGCACCACCTCCGTATTTAAATATAATATATATTTATATATATATATATATATATATATATTATAACTATTATATTATATATAACTATATATATATATATATATATATATATATTATATTTATACATTTACAGATATTAAAAATATAAATAAAAAAATCTGAAGTATAAAAATATATTAAAATGATGTTTAAAAGTATTTTTTTACTAATAAAAATATTTTTTTAGTAAAAGATTTTTTATGTTTTAAAAATATAAAGGAGGTGGTAGTGATGGTGGTGGTGGTGAGAAGAAAAAGGAGGTGGTGGTGGTGGTGGTGAGAAGAAAAAGGAGGTGGTGGTGGTTGTGGTGAGAGTGATGGAGAAGAGGAATGAGGTAAAAGAATGAAAGAGAGGTGTAAGTAGTAGGAAAAGAATGATAAAAAAAAATTGGAGGCCAACCCACAAAGCCCTGGCCCCAACCCATTAAAAAATATAAAATATGGGTTGGGGCTAAAAAAAACCCCATTAATAGGAGGCTGAAATATTTGAGGCTAAATTGGGGGGCCAATGGGGCTGGGCTTGGGACTTGGAGCCAAATTGACACCTCTACTTCACCCGCTAGTCTCATCCACGACCTTCATCAGGTATCCGCTAGCGGATGAGACGCGCCAAACAGAGCCTAAATGGAGGAATGGCGAGTGGTAGACATGGGGCGGATTTGGAGGTCCAAGGGAAAGTTATGTTCATCTCTAGATTTATATAAGTTATTTTTTCAAAATATTAAACTTACTGAAAATTGTTTGTTAGAATAAAAATCATATGAATATTATTGTTTTGAGAAAAAAAAGATATTACGTAGGATTTTTATTATATTTATTGGACTTTACGTATAGGACATTGCATTGGCATCGCGTTCCTGTACCTATCCAAATAAGATGAGGATTATGGCAAGAGTTAGGCAACCATTCCATTCTGTAACAAGTTTGACATATTTGAACTTTTAATTCATGCCATTGATCGAGCATTCAACAATAAATAATTAATAATCTTTGATCAAAAATAATAATTAATAATCTTGAGAAAATTATATATTTTGTTTTGATTTTTTTGTCTACTAGATAAAATGACAAATAAATACTACGCGCGCACACTACCCATGGTCACACCCGGATTCGAACCCGGGAGCGATGTTCCCATATTGCATATTGCTGTAATTGCCGATCCAACGGTGAAGGACATATATTTTTATTTTGAATGGAATTCACGTTTCTTTACTTACAAATATTTTTCAATGTATGAAATAAAATGCCATCAAATTCAACGTGAGAACTCAAATTTCTTGTTAATTTTGCTAAAAAAGTTATAGAAAACTGCGGATTTCTGTTCCCATTCTTGGAAAATTCTATTATACCGATTAAGTTTTGTTGGGTATGATACCTTGTAGGCAAATTTAGGAGTGTATTTAAATTTATTTAAAAATAATTAAATACAAAAAAATTAGGTGTCATTGAGTGATTGGATGTCGGGTATCATATCCAACAAAACTCAATGAGTATGAGAGTTTTCACCTTCCTAAGATCCTCAGAAAATTTCCTGAAAAATCTATCGGAGATTATCTGTAGATTTCAAGTGAGGTAGAAGTCTCACATTGGATGGAAAAGTGAATGTTGGACGATATACAAATGAGAGGACGCCAAGAAATCGCAGTGTGTGGGGTTTGGATCATAGTGAGCTTTTGTGTTTAGATGTGGTGTCCAACTAATTTGTGTGGTTGCTCTTTGTCCAATGTAGTCGGTCCCTCTCTACTCAACCAACACCAAGCTAGTGTGGGTCATATTATGCATGTAGCCTTGCGCTCCAATGTGACTAGTTTAGCCCCTTTTTACTACCAACTAGTATCTATGACACTTAAACTTTAGATCTAAATTCAAACATTGAAGTTCTTATTCCTAGTTCTGAAAACACTTTAGATTCACTTATGGAGCTAGATTATGCATAAACATTCATTGCCCAAGAGAATTGCTAGGGAATACCTCCAAACATTCAACAATGCAAAAGCTAGAATTCTTACTCTAATCAGAATCAATTCTACCCACTACAAAACTAATTTTATTTGCTGCAACTTTATTAGCTAAACACAAAAATAATAATTTTCAATTGTATTAATTTGGTTCCAGAGTTGATTCTGTTTTGCCCAGAATCTAATACAAATAGCACTAAGTAAAATTTGAGTTGCCAACTATTTATTTATTTATTTTGATTTTACTGTGGAAAGTGCCGAGAAAAACGTTGTAAGAAAAAGAAGAAAAAAACATAAATGTGTTTTTTTGTATCGCAGACACAAACAAATGTGACATCAGACGATGAATTTTGAGAACCTGTCTAATTTTTGATGACAAGATATGGGACCATGACCGACCACCAGAGCGAACATTCAATTTAGGCTCGAGCACGTTCCCCACATTCAAAGACAAAGCTACGTGACAAACCAACACCTTTGTATTCTAGCAACCAGCAATAGTTTAGAAGCACGATATTATTTCTCTTAGGATGAATTGTTAAATAATGGGATTTTTTACTTTTAGACCCTGTACCCCATAACCCATTTTATCCCCAAAATATCCCTTACATTTTTAGTAAAATTTAACTGAAAATTGATTTTTTGAAAGATTTCTGGAATTATGTGAAAAATGGCTTCCGAAAGTATGTAAAAAAAAGTATTTCCGAAATTCCCCAAAAGATGGCATCCGGATTTATGTGAAAAATGATATTTTCGGAATGAAAAATGTTGTCTGAGAACTTTTTTAAAAAATTGACTTTTACCTACGGTTTCTGTCCCTGGTAAAAGGTTTTCATAAAAAAAATGGACTTTTACCTACGGTTTCTCTCCATAGGTAAAAGGTTTTTTATAAAAAAATAACTTTTACCTACGGTTTCTGACTGTAGGTAAAAGTCATGGATTTTAAAAAACTTTCCGAAAATATGTAAAAAAAGGTATTTCCGAAATTCTAAAAAAAAAATGGCTTCCGGATTTATGTGAAAAATGGTATTTTCGGAATGAAAATTTTTTTTGGGAGCTTTAAAAAAAAATCTGACTTTTACCTATCGTTTCTGTCCGTAGGTAAAAGGTTTTTATTAAAAAATGGACTTTTACCTACGATTTCTGTCCGTATTCCGTAGGTAAAAGGTTTTAAAAAAAATGATTTTCACCTACGGTTTCTGTCCGTAGCTAAAAGTCATTTTTTTAAAAAAAATTTCCGGAATTATGTTTTGCTAGGTAAATCCGGGAAAAATCAAAAAAAGAGTTCCGAAATTACGTGTTAAGAGGTAATTCCAAAAATATCAAAAAAATACGTTTCGGAATTATGTATTAATAGGTAATTTCAGAAATTTGTTGAAGAGTCAAGGGTAAAATTAGTAGTTTGGTCAATTTGGAGGGTATAGAGTATATGAGGGGGGTACAAAAAAAAGCCTAAATAGTATAAGTGCCATTTCTAACTTTTCTTCACATTTTGGAAAGAAGAAAAAAAGATTGCTTTATTTTTTAGATTAGGGTTTAAGTTACCCTAAAGGTAATTTTTATAGAGTTACTTCACATCTAAACTGTTGATTTGGATCTAATCCAATGACAACAATACATCACTACTTAGTGATGTATTGTTATTATTGGATTAGATCCAAATCAACGGTTGGATATAAAGGAATTTTATAAGTTACTCTTGAAATAACTTGGACCCCAGTCTTTTTTTATATCTTTGTACATTTAGTTGTGATGTTGCAATGTGTTGGATTAGGCTTATAGGTATTGCTCAAGAATATTGGCGTCGCAAAATTTTATTTGCAATTGCTAGCTGTGTTGGTACACCGGTTAGCCTATATAAATCAACTTGTAAAAGCTCTTTTGACGGATCATTTGGTCATTTTGCACGCATATTGGTTGATATAGATTTGAAATCAAAGCTCAAGAATCAGATTCTAGTTGAGAGGTCAAGTTATGCTTTCTGTATGGGCATTGAGTGTGAAAACGTGTCTTCCTTTTGTATGAGTTGCATGAATATTAGTCATTCAATTTGCAATCGTAAGAAAATGATGCACTTGGATGTGAAATATAATAAGGATCAAAAGATCCCAGAAGATGTTGCACAGTCAAAGCACACTTCTAAATATGTTACTAACTTAAAGGTTACTAATAATGTTCTTTGGGATGGTTTGGATCCTAATTTTTTACTGGGATTTACACTACAAAAAAATTGGACTTTTCGGCGGACAAAATCCGTCGGAAAACGCTTTCCGGCGGATTTCGTGGCGCCGAAAAATCCGCCGGAAATTTCCAGCGGAAAATCTGCCGAAAAATCCAAAAAATCCGCCGGAAATTTACCGGCGGATTTTTTTTTAAAAAAAAATTATAATCCGCCGGAAATTCAAAAAATCCAAAAAAAAATTGTTTTTTTTTTTAAAATCCGCCGGTAATTCAAAAAATCCGCCGGAAATGTCGCCGGAAATTTATAGGCGGTTTTTTGGAATTACCGGCGGATTTTTTAAAAAAAAAATTTAATTTTTTTTATAATTTTTTTTTCGAATTTTTGTATTTTAATTAAATAAGAAGTGATAAAAAATGAATTAGAATGTGAGAAAAAAATTATATAGAATAGAATGAGAAGTAATAGGGAAATTAGAATGAAAGAGAGTTGTGTTAAAAAAATAAGAATATATGAAAGAGTGTATGGAAAAATAAAGTAGGAGAGAATAAGAATGAATAAGTGATAAGGAATAAGAATAAATAAGAGTATGTGAATGAAGAAATAAGAAGAAGTGAGAAGGAAGAAGAAATGGGAAATATAGAAAAGAGATATGTAGAAAAATTTAATTAAGTTTGAAGAGTATATGAGAAAGAAGAAATAAGAATGAATAAGTGAGAATGAATGAGAAGGAAGAAGAAAAGAAATGTAGAAGAGTGTAGGAGAAAGTGAGAAGGAAATAAAGAGTGAAATGAGAGAATGAGAAGAGTGTAGGAGAAAGTTTTATTTATAGGAATTTCAAAATATTCTGGCGGATTTACCGGCGGATTTTTAACATTTCCGGCGGATTTTTTAAAATCTTTTAATATTATTTTTAAACAAAATCCGCCGGAAAATTTTCGGCTACATTTCCGACGGATTTTTGAATTTTTTTTTTGGAAAATCCGCCGGAAATTCAAAAAAATCCGTCGGAAAATTTCCGGCGGATTTTCAAAAAAAAAAACATTTTTTTTTTAAAAACCCGCCGGAAATTCAAAAAATCCGCCGAAAATACCATTTTTTCCGCCGGAAAGTTACCGACGGAACAAAATCCGCCGGAAATGCAAAATATCCGCCGAAAACTTACCGGCGGAAAAAATCCGCCGTTAATACGCAATATTCTTGTAGTGTTACTAAGCTATATAATGCTCAACAAGCATATGAATGTGCAACAACATTCAGGAGTGAATAGAAAGCAAGAAAAAACATCAAATGAGATTAGAGACGCGGTCATGCATTCTAATTATGCCACTACCTGTTTAAGATGCTACACCTCTGATTCTATTAGTGGTAGTAACATTGAAACTCCAATTATTCACTCCAGCGCAAATGCTAGAAGTCATTGGAGTGATTCCATTGGTCCATCTTCCACTCAACCTCCTATTACCAAGCTAGATTCCTCTAACGCTACACCTAACCCAATAATAGCAGCTGACATGCAATAGTAGGAACACTTTGGGATTATGTGTTAGATGATATTGACTCATCCCCTACTCAACCTCCCACCACCAGACTAGATTCGCTAAATGCCTCAGTATCAACTGCTATTTCTAATTTGGTAGTAGCATCTAACATGATAATATTAGGAAAGCTTTGTGGTGATGTGTTAAATGAGGTTGGTGATCCTATAAAAAAATATATAATAATAACAAAAAAGAGAGAAATTGAAAGATGTGAAGTGAATATAAAAAACATGTAAAAAAAGACACGTTACAAGAAATATTTTTTTAATCTTTTACATGGCTCTAATTTATTTAGATTAGAAAATTATTAGACCACTAGCGTTTGTCCCTGAAGGACTTTCTTTCATCTAAAATCAAGTAGTAACTGTTAGTAAGATATTTAAAATATTAAAGTGTCATCTATCTTTTTGTTGTAGTCCAGTAAATCATGAAATTATAACATGTCATTGGTGAATCACGAGCCAAGTCAAATCGTTTTGGTAAAAAACAGGATGCATGGACTTGATTATGACATCTAGGACAATCTCCTCCATTAACTTTTCTAAACATTTTTCCATTGTCTTTACTCTTTAACTCTTTATTAGGTAACTTTTAATTTTTGTTCTATGGAAATACAACTATAATTACTTTGGTCTTTTTTTAAGAACTTTTATGGTATCAATTTACTTTGTACCCCAATCTATAAAATAACATCAATTCAATTTATCAGTCATGTAATTAAGAACTTTTTAAATTTATCTCTAAATTGTTTGTATTTTTCCAATGTAAAAAAATAGATTCAATTGATATGCATTGCTGGTGAAATTTCTTATATATAACCAATAAAAATTGAAGGTATTCGAATTTTTTTTATAAAATTATATATATTATTTAAAATTTGTAGTTTATTTTATGCATTGCCGGTGAAAATTTCTTATATACTAACTAACATGTGAACTAAATATAGTTAGTTAGTAATATGAGAAACATCTGTACGTACCGTTTGCACTGCGGTACAAATGTGAATTTTTTTTTGAAGAAATACATTGGTGAAGTCAAAAAACAAGGCAGTGCACAACTTTTTAGGTTCAGTAAAGTAATTCAAAACTAATTTAGAGTTAAATTAATCAAAATATAGTTTTTGTTCGTACGTAAATCCAATAAAATAGGATCTATTTCACATACAAAATACAATCTATTTACAGGACAAATTCTCTCAAAAAGTATCCCAAATGACTCAACAAAATTGCACAGAAAAATGCCTTCAAAAAATATTTATGATCTAATTAAGTTTTGAGTAGATATAGTTTATAGGATTTATGAAATCGACAAAAGTCGATATATATATATAGTCGATATATATATATATATATATATTTAATTATATATAAACATAGTACTATACTGCTATTAATAATTAGTCCAACGTGTGTTTCTTGTTGGCTTGTAATGTGCTCAGCATATCATGTTTCTGGTGGCACATCTATGCAAACAAATGATATTATTTTATTTTCTTGTCTCATATCTATATATAAATATAAAATATGTTAGGTTTTCACACAGTACTATATTATTTTTTTCCGACAATATACTACCTTATAAATCTAGACATCCTTTTTATTAACAAATAAAAAATGATGGTTTAAAAAATAACATTTTTTCATAATTTAAAATTCACAAACCTTTATATAATTAAATCAAATGTTGTGCATGCCAATCAACTAATTTCATTCTTTAATTTCCTGCATTCTTTTGCTTGTGGATGTCCTAAATTTTCTTGTCATTGTTTTACTGTATGTTTGGAATGGATGGAATAGTAGAATTGGATTTAGCAAAAAAAATTTTAAAATATAATTTGTTTTTAAAGTGCACAAATAAATAAAGAAATTGCAAAATAAGTCAAGATTATTTTAATAATAGAAAAGTTAAAGTATAAGTTATTACCTAATTTAAACATAACCATCCCCTAACAATGCAGATTTGTTTGGTTTTATGTTTTTATCAATTTTTTTACTTTTTAATAGGAGATGGGGAGGCATCTACAAAGTACAAACACAAGATTTGAAGTTCTGAATATGGTCCATTAGAATTACAATGTTACATTTGACTGTGGAGACTAATGGCTAATAAAAATATGGTTTGCTCATAAGTTTAGTAAAGGCTGTCATATAAATAACTAGTTTTCAGTTTAATTTTGATATTTAATTCCTACGTGCATTTCAGATGTTATTCTTATTGAAGTGAATTTTTAGAGTAAAAAAACAATATATATTTTAACTAAGATTGAATCTAAATAGTTAGTATTTTATAGGAACTTTGATATGAACCTAAAACACTGTAGGCTTTTTTTATTAGATTTTTAACTATTAGTCTCTAAAATTTTAAATATCTTGAAACAACATTTTTAACAGTTTATCTGATGAAAAAAACACAACAACTCCGTGTTTCTACATTCAAATTCAGTGTGAGGAACACAACAACATTATATATAACTACTGAAGGAGAGTTTTGCCGTCCATTATGACCTATTCGACTCGAGAAATTAGTATATGCAGTTAGCACATAGAATGTCTTGTTTAAAAAAAACTTGGAAAGAAAAATCAGTTTAAGTCAATGTCAATCAAATTATCTTGAGAGTTAATGTTGCAATCTTAGTCAGCATGCTTGACAGATCTAAAACTCTCCAATAACACACTCATTGTTTTGGTTAACCAGCAAAATTAAGTAAAAGTCTAAATCCAGTAGATGTGCTGATATCAGATCAGTTTTTTTTATGATAAACTTGTGGTTGCAATTGCATGGACATAAAATATATGTTGAGTAATAATTTTTTATAAGAAAGCACTTGCGTGTCATGTTTACTTGTTTCCTATTAAATAATACAAATGCCGTACAAAAATAATTAATATATAACATCAATCGATCATTATTATGTAACACCGGTCTATATCCCGAGTAGCTAGCTCAGTTGGCAAGCTAAGAGATATTGAAGGAGTCCACCAAAAGAGTGCAAGAAGGAGGTCCCGGTTCAAACCCCGGAAATTAACATCCCCCACCCCACTAACATTGCTTAAAAAAAATGTAACACTAGTCTATACAGTGGTCTTCTTGTTATACTATATCACATGATTTTATTTTTCTTTTCATCACATTCATTTTCACGTGAATGTGAATACGACTAATGGATTATGAAAACACTGATTTCCTAGCCATAAATAATTCTAAAGGATTTAAAAAAAAAAGAAATGTAAGAAAAATATTGTACAAAAAATTGAGAATCTTTAGCAAATAGTTTTCTTCTTCTCCTTCGGTGCCTCCAATCCAACGAGGGAATTAATTAGTCACTGCGTTCGGCGGGGATACTCTTGGTATATACCAAAAATAGTTTTCTTCTTCTTCAATTTGGTATATATGCCGCTACTTATTTTTCAAATAAAAAAGTCAAAATGGTGAATTATTTACTTTTACTTTCTCTTAATTATTTCTTTAAGTCCACGTCAAAAAAAAATTATTTCTTTAAGTTAAGAACATTTTTTCAGAATTTGAGATTGTACCTAATTTATCCTCAAAAGTTAGTATGTAGTGTGAGAGTTACACCCACTTAAATTACTATCTTTATTTTGACAGCAACTATTTTTTTTGAAGATAACTTAAAATTACTATCATTGCACTGTTATTATTATTCAATGTGGTACTCCAACACTATTTTCATTATCCCTAAGTTAATATTCTCTAATTATAGAAAAAATGAAATTAAAATTTTTGGATGAAAATAAAATAGAAAAAAATACAGAGCTCAACTCATTCTTGTTACCAATGGACTCACTACTCATTTAATTTTGACCTAACACGACTTTGATCCAAATCCAACTGGAATCTTTTTTTTGATCAAAAAATCCAACTAGAGTTTGGAATTGCTTATAAAAAAAAACTAGAGCCTGGAATTAAAGTTCCCCGGAAACAATTGGCCCTTGATCCGATTGACCAAATTTGACCTAACTGCCCTTTGATTAAAGGGTAATCTTTGACTCCATTTGGCCAAGCTATAAAAAAAAAACCTTTCTTTTAAAATATCAGAAGTGATATTCACATTTAACTTTCGTTATCTACTTCTTCATTTTTTTTGTTACAAAAAAATTAGAGTGACGATGTGACTTTTCAATCCAAAACAGGAAAGACCATTAAGCTCTTTGAAGCATTTGTTGTGAGGGTTGATATGTTGAGTGAAGGATGGAGGAGCCCGTTTGAGAGGGTTGATGAATATAAATGTACCCTGCAGCCTAGGAAGCATATTTGATCAACACATAAATTAATTAATGAGGATGGATGAAATATGAAAGATATGGGTGACATTGATGATGAGATTGAGATTGAGATCCCTTGTTACGCGGCGAATTGGGCCTTTCCTTCCAATATGGGATATTGCTTTGATTGGATTGGATTGGATTGGAGTTTGGACCACACCTCATGGAGACCAGATCCATCATTGCCTTTGCCATACTACCCAAGGAAGGTGTACCTATTCTTCTCACATTAACTCGAGGATATATAATAGTTTTTTGTTGCAACTGGAGGATATATATTAGTAATAACAGTTTTGTGGCAAAGTCTGTTACACGTAGGCAGCTAGGTTCCTAGCGTAGATTAGTCACCAGCAAAATCGGTATATACTGCGCACCAATAACACGGTAACAAAAAGTAATAACATTTTCGTTTAATTTATCAAAAAAACCATTTGGTTTAGTATTTTCTATCACATTTTATGATTCATTTTTTTGGAACAAAGAGCACAAACAATTACCCTTAGATACGAAGGGTCGACCCAGTGTGAAATTTACTCATAAACATGAGTGGGAATTAGTCTTTCATTGAAAGCGTTAAGACACTCTCACTACAAAAAAAAGCAGGATAAGCGACGGATTTTTCCATCGCTAATGGTCCAAAATCCGTCGCTAACGTGACTTAGCGACGGACAAAATCTGTCGCTAAAAAGAGCCTCGCTAATATTTAGCGACAGATTTTCAAAAGTTAGCGACGGATTTATTTTTTAAAAAAAAAAATTAGCGACGGATATGTCAAACGTTAGCGACGAATTTATTTATTTTTTTTTTAAAAAATTAGCGACGGATATGTCAAATGTTAACGACGGATTTAATTTAAATTTTTTAAAAAAAAACCTGTTTTTTTATGCCACAACAGTTACCCCACGAAGCAAAAAGAAAGGAAAAAGAAGGAAAAATTGCAGATTCAGTGAACCAACAGCAACATGAAGTAAAATCCTGGAAAATTCAATGTGTTGTTAACCACTTAGCAGCAGACATCAGACATCAGATTTTTTCTGTTTAATAACAACTAAAATGAATCAGCCCCTAAATCATAAATGGAAAGCAAATAAATAGATAAATAGATTTAGGGTTCACAGAAACTTGCCCTTCCAATCCAAAACCAAAAGAATTCCTCTATCAGTAACAGCAGCCCATTTCCACCAGTCTCTATACCTGCAATCGAAAAAACTGAGCACCATGAGAAAAAGAATAAACCTTTGAAACACTATTTTGTAGCTCATAAGACCATTTTTTAAGATTCACCAATGAGACGGTTTCGTTGGTGAGAGAAAATGAGATGGTT
The DNA here is from genome assembly GCA_039519185.1 of Astragalus membranaceus. Lineage (NCBI taxonomy): Eukaryota > Viridiplantae > Streptophyta > Magnoliopsida > Fabales > Fabaceae > Astragalus > Astragalus membranaceus. The sequence continues at coordinate 129,620,850 of CM076854.1, forward strand.
TCGTTGGTGAGAGAAAATGAGATGGTTTCGTTGGTGAGTGAGAGAAAATGGAGAAGATTATGGTGGTGGCGTGGCGCAATGGTGGCGGAGAGATGGTGGTGAAGGAGGTTGTTGGAGGTTGAAGGAGAGAAGAGAGAAAAATGGGCGAGAGAAGAGAGAAAAATGAGTGAGAGAAGAGAAAAGAGGAGTGAAGAGAGAAGTGAGGAGGGTTTACGGTGGTAATGAAAAAAATAAGGGTAGCGACGGATTTTTAGCGACGAATTTGATTCTTTCACGCATTCCAAGAACTGCCAACGGTCACATCATTTTTTAGTGACGAATTTTTAGCGACGAAATTCAAATTTAGCGACAGATTTGATTCTTTCACGTTTTCCAAGAACTGCCAACGGTCAAGTCATTTTTTAGCGACGGATTTTTAGCGACAGAATTCAAATTTAGCGACGGATTTGATTCTTTCACGCTTTCCAAGAACTGGCAACGGTCACGTCATTTTTGCGACGGATTTTTAGTGACGGGTTTTTTAATTAGCGACGGATTTGATTTATTTTTTTAAAACAAAGCGCGCCATTTTAGCGACGGAATTATGCGTCGCTAAATCCCTCGCTAAGTTAAATTTTGCGACGGATTTGGTTTCCGTCGCTAAAATCCGTCGCTTATCAACCAAAAAAATACTATCAATGTTTTGCATTTAATTTATTTTGACTTCACGGGAAATTACAATGGCAAAAGAATTATGTTGTAGTATAATGGTAGGTGAAAGTCCTCTAAAAAAAACAAATGGGCTTGTTTCTTCTTAATCTACCACAAAACCCAGCAACATCAACTCAACAAAAATTAAGAAATTCAAGCTTATAATCTAAAGAGCTCTATCACTACTAATTCTTACCTCAGATTAGAGAGATAAAACTAGGGACGAAACCAAAAAAATATGTCAAGGGGCAAAAACTTAAAACATGATTATATAAAATCTGAGTTTGGCATACTTTGGATGAATTTTTTTCAAACTTATAAACATATAAAATCGATAATAAAATGTTTAGTATTTTATTAAAAAGAGGAAAAAAGGTATTATATATATATTTATATAATTTTTATTACTCATTATTATCATTATACTTTTAGGTATATCCAACTTTAATAAAATAAATTCAGTTTTTTACAAACAAAATAAATTCGTTAATCATATACTTAACTACTAATATTTTAAATGTTTTTCTTGAATATATTTTAGATGTTTTTATTTTGATACAATCTATTATTTGTAGTATTTTAATAAGTAGATATGAAAAAAAATTAATCATTCTTTAATTGAGTTATGAGGGGTTTTGTGTTATTTATTATTATTCTTATGCTATTTATTTTGATTGGATTGTTTTTTTCTATTAAAATGCAAGTAACGAGCATGAGTACGTACGAGCAATTGTATGCCTAGAAGATATGAAGACGAACACGAAAAATCTAAAACTAAGTAAATGGGCTCGAATATGAACACTATAGTACCCCTATTCAAACATGCTCATTGCCATATCTAAATATCAAATTTAAATATTTCACAATTCACCCTAAAAAATGTAATTTATTTTGACACACCTAAAAGAATGTAATTGATCCACAAAAAAATCTCAAATAATTTCATAAACTTGAGAAATTTGGACACTTGTTTGCAAAAAAAAAGTCATATAATATTCCAATGATTTTCTACCCAATAAAAAAAAACACAGATGTCGGCCAGAACACCCTTGTGCCTCGTGCCTTGTCCACTAAGCTTACCACCGTCTGATAAGAATGAAGTCACAAAAACAAAAAAACAAACACCGCTTGAGGATGAAACGCTGCGTTTAACAGTGAGGTGCAATGCAACTGCAACGTTTTGTGGCGGGTCTCTGAATCTGATCACTTTTCAGTTAGGGCGCAACCGTCTCCCTCGTCTGAAATCCAACGATCCAAATCAACCTGCTTTCTTTCTTCAAATTCAATTGGTTCCATTCCATTCCCTTCGATTTTGTGGATCTCCATTCATTACTTTTTCCTTCTTGATTTTTCAATTATTGTTTTTGGTTGATTCCAGTGTATTATTATATTATATTCACTTTATTTTTTTTTTTTTTGCATTTTGATGCCAGAGTTCTCTCCCAGGTTCTAGAACAACAATAGTTTTAGTATAAGATTAGAACAATGGATACTCAAAATGCTGAAGATACTGTTGATGTTGATGTTGAGGGTCTTTCACCTAATGGAGAGGTGATTAATGATGATGGCACAACAACACTAACAAGGTTGGAATTGAGTCTAGCATGTTTCTCTGAGAAAGTTACAAACTTGAGCATTTTTATGATGCATTTGGAAACCCTAGAGGGTGAATTGGAGGGTTTTGTTTTGGATGAAGAAAACAACATAGACATGGATTGTGTTAGAAAGGGTATGGAATTTGATCTATTATGTGGGGTGTTGGGTTCTGAGATCAGAGATTTAGATTTGTTCTTAGATACCGTTCATGCTGAGATTGCTGATGCTAAGGAGAAAGTTTCCTCTTCCAATCCTTGGCATGGCAGGTTACTTGAATCTGAACAATGTTTGATGCAGTCTGAGGAGCCGTTTTCTGATATTAAGAAACAATCTGTTGGATTTCACCGGACTTTGTCTTCTTATAAGAGGGAAGAGAATGGTATGCAGATTATCTCTTTGATTCATTCATTCATTCATTTATGTAGTTTTTGTTTTTTCTTTGCACATTCATTGCTTGTTTTTGTTTGTTTTATAGTATCATGATTTTGTCGTTTTAATTAAGTTGTTAGATAAGGGTAGTATTCTTTTATGTCTGTCCCGTTTCTGGGGCCCACTTCAATTTCCATATGATATGATTTGTGTGTATTGTGCAATGCTGTTGCAGCGGGAAATTGGAAACGCCTCTCCTGCATTAATGGATATCTTTTTTAATTTAAAGAATAAAGAAAGGAAGAAAGAAATATGAATAACATTGAACTGAATTGACTAAAAATGGCTGCTTCTTGATTAATGTGTGACCAATAAGAATATTTTTATCTGAATAATTTTCCATTTCTGATAAACGTTTCTTGTCCTTGTTTTCCTTTATGCGGGATTTTCAATGACAGAAGGTAATGTTGAAGAGGGTGGAATTGTCCAAGAGGATGATGATCAGTCTTTGAATGTAAACACCATTATAAACATGCAAACTGTTGAGCAGCAAAGGAACGTTTTGAGGATGCTTGAGAAATCTTTAGCAAGTGAAATGAATCTCGAAAAGAGTTTCAATGATTCCAGGCAAATTGAAGAAAAGCTAAAATTAGAGATAGTTTCTTTAGAGGAACAGTTAATGCTCATGGAGGAAGAAGCAACTGATGTTTGGGAAAGATGGTTTGAGGCAGACAATGCGCGTGAGGTCCTAAAGGGGACAACGCATGAATTGTCGGCTAGACTCAAGATGTCTCAGTTCAATTTGAACGGCTTTAGCCAGCGTGAATCTGAGCTCAAAGCTAAGCTGGAAACTTCTATAGAACAATTGAATAGTGACAAGGTGCATTCTCTTGAGAAGCTGCTAAAAGAAACTGAATGCCAACTACTGAATGTGAGGGCCTCTGCTGATGAATATCAGAAACAATATAATGTTCTGTGTTCTGAAATTAAAGACATGGATAATATTATTATTGAACTGAAAGAAAATGTATCAAATGCAGAAAGTCGGGCTAATGCTGCCGAAGCTCAGTGTAAATTGTTTACTGAAACTAATGATGAACTCAACAAGGAGCTGGCTCTTTTAAAAGATGGTAGTGGCACATCTGAAACTGTAGAGTTTCTTGAGAGGCAGCTAAAGGAATCTGATTTACGGCTGCAGCATGCAGTAGCTTCTGCTGAAGCTAGTCAGGAGAAGCAAAAGATGTTGTATTCTACAGTTGAAGATATGGAACATGTGATAAAGGACCTTAAGTCAAAGGTTTCTAGAGCCGAGAGTCGGGCTGATGATGCAGAGGATAAGTGTATCATATTATCCGAATCTAATGCTGATCTAAACGAGGAAGTTAGTTTCTTGAGGAGTAGATTGGAGTGCTTGGAGGGATCGCTGCACCAAGTAGAGGAGGCAAAAATGGAATCGGCAAAGGATATTGGAAGACAGACCAAACTTTTCAAAAATTTGGTCACACAACTGGCTTTTGAGAGAGAGCGTCTGAATAAGCAGGTAAAGACTAAGCTTTTGAAATCTATTTCAGGCCACTACATTATACCGCCATCCAGACATGCAAAGATATGACGGCCTCTGGCCTGCATGATGTTTAATTTGAGTGTTTCTTGCTTATTAATCAACAGAAACAGCTACAGTATCATTTGATCCGCATAGTATAATAATTGAATATTCTATTAATAGCTGCACATGAAACTGTGTGATGATTTGTTTTTTAGTGTTGAATGGCAATTGAACAAATACAACCTCTTTTTGTCCTTTTTGATTTTTCTACCTTCTGCCTTCTGAGTTTAGCTAGTTCAATATCTGTTATGCATGGAATTTTTTCACTTTGTTTTTATTTTTAATTGAGTAGACTTAATAAAAGAATCCAAGGATGAAAATTTTGCAGTAGTTTACTTGGCTGATGGGATTCATTGGGTTTTCCCAATTTTGTTTAAAACATTTATGTCATGTTGATTGGAGAGTTAGAAAAAAACTAATTAAATGTAAGCAGAAAGACTTTATATAAATCTGCTTGAAATTTTTGAATCACATGCTGAAATGTGAGATATTCCAAAGCGAAAAGCTTTTGGTATTAAGTCAATCTTTGTTAAAGGTAAAGGGACTGTGTTATGGACTTTATAATACCTATTCAAGGTTAGTTGATATCGTTGTACATTATTTGCAGCTATTATCCTTAGCAAGTGAGAACAAAATTTTGGTAGTGAAGCTAAAGCAGACATCCAAGGATCCTTCTCAAAAAGTTAGTTTGCCTTTGGTCCCTGACCATGAGGTTGGTACTTTAGACTTTATCAGCACATTTTTTATTTGTATATGTGATATCTAATTGATGTGCAAGAATCTCCTAAGGATTAGATAGCCTAAAGATGTTTACTCTTTTTACCTAATTTATTTATAAACTTATCCCATGTTCTTAAAAGTTTATCTGCATAATAGTGGGCTACTTATATGATATACCAAAGGACAAATTTGTTTGCTTCTTCTCGGGACAACAAATGTCAAATATCATCATTTTAAAAAACATGTCTTGATGGAAAAAATGATTTGCTGACTAATGATGTTTTTTTTTGAAGAAATTATCTCGGCGATCAGCGGTGAACTTTTTTTTTTTTGGTTATTTTGGCTTGGGGTGGAGGGGAGGGATCAAACTGCACCTGAATTGGCAAAATTTTTATACTTAACTTGGAAATATATTTTTTTTTTAAATTGTTTTGTTATCATTACAATTTACAAGTGCCTCATATGTAGTATCAACTTTTTCTTCTAAGGTAAAATAGCAAATGTGAGACACTACTTGCATAAAATGCGTGGTTTCATGGTTAACAATATGTGCATAAAGCATGCTACGCCTTTTGTTATAAATTTCTGCTTTAATGAATCGATCGCTCTGATCTTGGACTACACGAACTTTCTCTTCTTCACAGCACAATGCAGATAGAAAATAAACACGATAATGTATTGTAGTATTACCTTGTGTTAGCACCTGAATGATAGGAGAATTCTGATCCATAGTGAATACTTGTCACAAAAATGTTCTTTAGATGTAGTTGTTTAAATCCCCTCCGAATTTTCCACTTTTTGTTATTTTGTTCTTTATTCTTTCTGAAATATTATATATATATATATATATATATATATATATATATATATATATATATATATTAAAACAGTAAATGTAATACCATTGCCGTTTGCTCACTTGCTGAAGTTCATAACAGTTTACATGCATGAACATTAAGATAGAAGAGGATATAAGAATTTAAAACACACAGAAGAGCAATATGCACTGTGCAAAATTCTAATCGTTGCTCCTATATTCCTTTTCCAGGCAAACAGGACATGGAAAAATTTATCTAAAGATGATAATGAAGTAAAGTCAAACCCTGTGCCAGATGTTGGGAGTGTGAGGAGAATAGATGCAGGAGCTCTTAGTTTTAAGCACTTGTTCATATCAGTCTTTGTCTTACTGCTTTCAGCTATGACCTATCTGTATTTCAAGGAAATGGATGTCAGTTTATGAATGGATTGTGACCAGGAATTTATGCATTCTTTTTTCGGATAAGGTAGGAGACTACTGTTGGGATCTAGGTGGGGGCTTGAGGAACGAGATTGGGGAGATGGCACTAGGTTCTATGGCCATTCAAGTTAAAGGTTTAATGCAAAGCATTGTGTAGTAATCAAATTTTGTTCTAATAGTACTTTTTTGTGTGGTACAAATTACCCTTTTTTTTCCAACACGTTTCAATACCATATTTTTTTTTGTAACCATAGAACCCCCTCCCCCTATTGGTGGGGTATGTTATTAGAAACACAGTAGTTGATGAGAAGTAGGCCCTAATTTAAGATAGAATTTGTAGCGTTTGCCTCAGAATGTGATTTTTATGTGAATGTATCCATTCCTGAACCACTTTATTACCCTTTTTTTTCCAACACGTTTCAATACCATATTTTTTTTTGTAACCATAGAACCCCCTCCCCCTATTGGTGGGGTATGTTATTAGAAACACAGTAGTTGATGAGAAGTAGGCCCTAATTTAAGATAGAATTTGTAGCGTTTGCCTCAGAATGTGATTTTTATGTGAATGTATCCATTCCTGAACCACTTTATACTCGACTCACTTTTAATTAAAACCAATTAACGCCATATCAATTTTCGCTGAGATATATTTATCTTTGAATGATATGCAGATGCAATCACAGTGGAACAACGGTCTAAATGTGTGCACTGCTTAAAATAAATGGAGTCCAATCCCTTTTAGAGATATTGTTAATATACAGGAACAGGGTTAAACTGCTGAAATGATAATAAGAACAGAATCAGAATGAATTGAATTATTCGCCAATATCTAATAAAATCACTAAATGAAATGCCACAGGCCTTGATAACAGCTTTTAAATATAAATAGAAAAAGAAAAAAGAAATCTGTTCATATCAATCCATTTGCAACTAGTTAAATTTCTGTTCTAGGGAACATGCTGTATGGTTTGTCATTGTCAAGCTCCAAATTTAGCTAGAGTATCGGTGCTAAAACTAAAAGTCCCCTTCACTTAAAAATGAGTATAACTTAGATCTACCCACTAGTTCCATTTGATGGCTGCATGAATCTGTTCATATAAATCCCAAGGTATGAAAATGAGTATCTGGCCTATGAGTTCAATGATCAATGAAGAACCTCTAGAGAATCTAGTTCAAAATCATGTTATTTCCTGTTTGATATACATTATCACATGCTTGGATCCTCTCTTCCACACCACCTTCAACCACGTGTTCGTTTTTCGAAACCAATCTGCATGGATAAACCATCCAAACCCCTGGGTCTTGATACAGCCTAAGAGGCCATCATAGCAAGCCAATCTCAGATTGTCACAAGCTACCCTTTGGTAAACCATAAGAGGCCATCAATCTCAGTTTTGTTCAAGTTTTCTTTCTAGTTGTTCAGCTCTTGCTTAAGAGTTTCCGGCTTGTAAGCTGGATGTAGAAATCTCCACTGAACCATTGTTGAAAGCTTCTGAATTCTTTTCTCCATTACCTCACACTACAGATGGTGATTTTGTGCCCCTCATAAGGATCATGTTCTTCTACTTCCTCATCATGAAGGAAATCAATATCAGGTACATATCCATCCCATTTCATCTCATCCACAAGTAAATGAGTATGCTGATATATCTCTTCAGATCTTGGATGTGCCTTGTCTCCAACAAGAAATGCATGCACCTCGTCTCTTACTTCAATCCAGCTACAACCTGGCTCCTTCTTTAACTTATAATTCTTCATTATACTTCTTATTTTTGCAACCTCGTCCCAAATCCCCGCGTTAGCATATACATTTGATAAAAGAACATAAGCAGAAGAATCTTGAGGGTCCAATTGCAATAAGGAATTGGCTGCTTTTTCTGCAACTTCCACATTCCCTTGCATCTTGCAAATATTAAGCAAAGTTCTCCAAATTACATCATCAGCTTCAAAAGGCATGCTTTCAATAAGCTTCAAAGCTTCATTTACTTGGCCTGATCTCCCTAGTAGATCTACCATACATGAATAATGCTCCATTTGGGGATCTAAACCATACTGACTTTGCATTTTGTGGAAGTAACGCAGGCCTCTGTCCACATAACCCATATGTGCACAAGCTCTGAGGACTGAAATAAAAATTGTATGATTTGGTTTCATATTCAGATGCTGCATCTCCTCAAATAATTTAATGGCCTCTTCTCCTAGACCATGGTATGCATATGCACAAATCATGGCACTCCAAGTCACCAAATCGCGCTTAGGTGCCTTCTCAAACATTAGCTGGGAATCCTGCATACTTCCACACTTTGAATACATATCTACAAGAGTGCTGGATATATACACATCTGAATGCAACTGCAGCTTAAATATTTGTGCATGAATCTGCTTTCCAAGTTCAACAGTAGCCAAATTAGCACAAATATCAAGTACTGTAGCATATGTGAAATTGTCGGGCATTATACCCACTTCCAGCATCTGAGAAAAGTATTTCAGAGCATTTTCCCCTTGCTTTTGCAATGAGAATCCTGAAATGACTGAATTCCAAGAAACAGTTGTTTTCTCTTCCAATCTCTCATGGATCTTTTCTGCCTCCACTAGCATCCCACACTTGCAGTACATATCAATAATGGCACTGCCAACAAACCAGTCTAACCCCATCCCAGATTTAATAATTCTTCCATGGATCTCCATACCATAGTTCAAAGCTTGCTGACCAGCACATGCCTTTACAACACTACCATAAGTAAAATCATCAGGTTCCATTGTTGACCGCAGCATTGAAACAAAAAGTGAAAGTGTTGTTTCTACTTGTTCATTTTGCTCATGAGCTGCAATGATTGCATTCCAAGACACAGCATCCTTTCTTTCCATCTCATCAAAAATTAAACAAGCTTTCATCAGAGCTCCACATTTTCCATACATGTCTAAAATAGTATTTGCAACACAGATATTAAACTCTAAACCACATTTCACAGCTAATCCATGCAGTTGAATTCCCTCCAAAAAGCCTTTGATCACTGAACAAGCAGTCAGAGCACCAGACAAACTAATTTCATCAAAGCCAAGATACGACTTCTGTAACGACCGAAAAATCTGTAAAGCTTCAAGACCTTGGTCTTGCCGAGCATATCCAACAATAATGGCGTTATGAGATTGCCGAGTAGGGTTGGGGAATGTGTTAAATAGGCGTCGGGCATCAGCCATTCTATCACATTTTGCATACATGTCTAATGTGGCAGTTCCAACAATACTATCATATCCAAAATTGGTCTTAAGAGCATGAGCGTGCAACTGTGTGCCTAATTTAAGTGCAGATAATCCAGCACAAGACCTGAATGCACTAGCAAAGGTTGATTGACTCACCCCCATACCCTCTTTCAGCATATCCGTATACAGTTTTAATCCCTCAATGAATTGATCATTCCGAACATAGCCTGCAATTACAGCACTCCAACATACAGAGTTTCTTTCAGGCATTTCATGAAAAACCTGAAAAGCATGGTCTAGTTTTTTACATGTTGAATACATATCTACTAGAGCAGTGCCTGTAACTACATCACTATCAAAACCCATCTGAATTGCAAGGCAGTGCACTTGAAGTCCTAAACAATAGTCTTCAATACCACAACAAGCTTTCAAAACAACAGCAAATGTAGCATAGTCATGTGGGATATTCAATGATCTCATATTGACAAAAACGTCAATCGACTTTTGATGAATGCCATTTTGTAAATAGCAAGAGAGCAAAGAATTCCATGAAACAACATCTCTGTCAGTCATTGAGTCAAACAAGAACTGTGCAAATTCCATGTTCCCAATTCCAGCATAGCCAAATATCATGGTGTTCCAAGAGATTATGTCCCTGTGAGGCATTCTATCGAACACCTTGAATGCATAGTTCATATTGGAACATTTACAATAGAATTGAAGTAAACAGTTGGCAACATAAATTGTAGGCACAAAACCAGTTATTGTCATCTGGGCATGGGCTTGTTTGCCAAGATTTAGAGCTTTCAGATTGGAACATTTTTGGAAAATATGGGAAAATGTTAGTTTCTTGGTGGGGTTCATTTGGATTGAGGAAATGGAACGAATTGCATAAAGTGACAGGATTTTGTTGAGCCTTGCAAGAAAAAGGTCACAAGACAAAAAACGATGTAACACTAACATCTATCGACTATTGTTGTTGCAGTAATAATATGCATGCATTGGCTTGTCTTGGCGGAATTCTGACACTTCAAAACAGAACAACGGTTCTGTTTCTCTTTATCACTCGTGTTGGGGGCGGCGGAATGAAGGTATTTCATATTTGCATTCATATGAGAGTATTTGTAAAATCATGTAAAGAAAAGTTGAAATATTAAAGAATAAACCTTTTCCTAAATTATCACTCTCCCTTGCTACTTGAACTATATAAATATAGTTTTTATATTATTCTAAATTTATTAAGTTACCCCCTCAGTTACTTTTAAAACAGAATTAGGGAGTGATAATAAGTGGACTAATTCAATAGATTTAAAATAGTTTAGAAAATATCTGTTATATTTTATAATTTAGAGAACAAGTAGAATAGAGAGCTATAATATAAGGTCTAAATTGAAGATTTATTCAATGGGGATTTGAAAAAAGTGAACGAAAATATATGCATTGAGCCAAATTTATAATTGGCTTAATTACAGTTTTGGTCCCCCTATTTTCCCCAATTCACGATTTTTGTCCCTAAAATTTTAATTTGACGATTTTGGTCCCCCTATTTTCCCAATTTGTAAAATCAATGTCTCCCTCTTAATTGGTCAAAATTGAAAGTCAATTTTGACTGACTTATCCTACGTGGCAGCCCATGTGGACTGCCACGCAGGCGCACCCCCACCCCCACCTTCTTCTTCCTCCTGAACCTCTCCACTGTTCCTCTTCCCCTCCCACCGACCCATCACCATCGTCCCTCTTCCTCCTGAATCTCACCGTCGCCACCACCGTAGCCTCACCCTCACTTCGCCATCACGCATCCACCCCCTTCGCAACGCCTCCCCTTCGCAACGCCACCATAAACGAAGAACAGGACACGCACACGCATAAACGAAAAAGCAAACCTCAAAGAACTCTAACAGAATTACAGAAACGAAAAAGTAAACGTTGTCGGCGTCGTTGTCGGCATCGTCACTGGCATCGTCGCCGAAACTCACAAATGCAAAAAAAACGCAGAACCGGTGAAGAGAGAGGGAGAGCGACGAGCGAAGAGAGAGAACGGTGAAGAGAGATGGAAAACGAGGGGGAAGAGAGGGGCGGTGGTGAGAGGGAAAGGGGGATCGGTGAGAGAGGAGAGGGCTGTGAGAGGGAGCGACGGTGAGAAGAGGGTGGATCGGTGGGGGGGAGGGTGAAATGCGAAGGAGAGAGAGAGAGAGGGTGTGGTTGGGGAAGAGGAACAGTGGAGGGGGGAGGAGGGGGTTCACGGTGGGGAAGAGGAACAGTGGGGGGGGGGGGGTGGGAGGGGAAGAGGAACAGTGGAGTGGGGAGGAGGGGGGTTCACGGTGGGGAAGAGGAACAGTGGAGGGGTGGGGGTGCGCCTACGTGGCAGTCCACGTGGACTGCCACGTAGGATAAGTCAGTCAAAATTGACTTTCAATTTTGACCAATTAAGAGGGGGGGACCAAAATCGTCAAATTAAAACTTTAGGGACCAAAATCGTGAATTGGGGAAAATAGAGGGACCAAAACTGTAATTAAACCTTTATAATTTTTCGAAATCATGACATTAATGTTGAAAATGAGTCAAGTTGAGTCGAATTTTGATCAGAACTCGACTAGAATTGATAATAATTAATTCAACTAAAATTTGTCTCAAATTTCACATAACTTTTTTTCAACTCGAACTCGACTATACCAAGGCTCGCGAGCTCACACCACATAAATCAAAAGTCAATAAAAATAGTTTTTTAGTCACTCTCAAAATCTAAGATTTTTTAAACTAAAAGTGTAATAAAAATGTATAAGGATTAAAATTGCCAGATTGAGAAATTTGAGAACTAAAATTACCAAAAATAAATTAGAGATTACAAAATCAACAAGTTGAGAAAGTTGTGCAATAAAGCAAAAATAAAATTGAGATAGAAAATCACAAACCTATTCCCTTCCCTCACCCTTGGTCCTTTTCCCGCGGTGGCCAGTGGCAAGTGCCTCCGCCTGCAAACGGCGAGGCTCCACTGCGAACGTAGCCCAGGAGGAGAAATGAGAACCTTTCACATTGTGTTGTGTGTTTAAAATATTAGTTTGGAGAAAGTTTGTAACGAACAACATTTCTTCTAGATTTACTATTTTGTGGCTATTTAAATTTACCTTAAGTGTGATTCTGTTGGAATGTGTGTTTCTCCTTAGGCCATATTATAGTTGATAATTGGAAATTTTTTCCTATGAAAACAGATTTAGATTCAGTGCAGAGAATTTGTGGTGTAGTAAAGCACAAAAACACCTATATTAGATAAAATTACTAAACTGTCATGTTAGGTTTCGTTTTTTTTAACTAAAAAACCATCTCTAATACACTAATTCCACTTACGGCATATTTTAGTGACTGCACTCAATCTCAGTTGTATGAAAGCAAGCCTATGTCGAGAACTTTTTATGTCTCACCAAACACTATGTACTTCGTAAAACACCGGCCTTGTTATGTTTGATCATTCCTATAAGATCTGAATGACTAAATTGTTACATTTGGCAAAAGACACTACCTTTTCCATCACATTAGAAACTTAGTTATGGAATCCGAATTGTGTGGCGCTAACCGGTGAAGTCACGCAATTAACGAATTTGGATCGTTCAATCTTGATCAGACGGATTTAGATTTTAACTGTATATTTTAAGTTTGTTTAAAAGTTAAAATATATACGTCCAAAAAAATATCGAATAACTCATATATGCTAACTGCGCGACAACACCAAATTAGTGACCGCATACAATCCGAAATTCTTAGTTATGTGGGTAAAAGTTGTCTCCAATTTTACACGTTAGTTTAAAGGCTAAATTATAGTTTTGGTCCCCCTATTTTCAAAAATTCAGACATTTGGTCCCCCTATTTTAAAACCCAAACATTTGCTCCCTCTATTTTAAAAAATCAAAGACATTTAGTCCCAAGAGGAATTTTCAGTTTTTTATGGCTAATAATCAAAGACATTTGGTCACTCAATTTTAAAAAATCAAAGACATTTGGTCCCCCAATTTTAAAAAATCAAAGACATTTGGTCCCTCTTTGGACTAAATGTATTTGATTTTTTAAAATTGGGGGACCAAATTTCTGAGTTTTAAAATAGTGGGACTAAATGTCTGAATTTTGAAAATAGGGGGACCAAAACTATAATTTAGCCTAGTTTAAATTTGAAAAACATTTAAATATGTGGAATGACTTGTCACCTAGGGAGTATAATCTTCTATTAACTATAAGATTATTTCTAAACCTTTACCTGAAAGGTTAATTGTCTTTGTGATTTTATCTGATTGGTGGTATCCAATGTCAAGGTCTTGTTTTGTTGCATAATCCTAAAAGAATCTGAGAGGTTACAATTGAAATGGCTGTCACATTTTACAGCAGTAAGCCATAATATATAACCGTTATATATATATATATATATATATATATATATATATATAATACATACATTGACATATAAGTGCCACAAAATTCTGTGTCATATCTTCTGGTGGATCTACTTTACTTTACCTGTCCACTTTTTCAGATTTGTTTTTTAACTATAAGAATTGGATGACATAAACCAATGAAAAAACAAAACAAAAATTGTCATTTTCATAATTTTCATTATTTCTCAGATTAATTCCATAGTGTCCACATTGGCAATTCAAAGAGAGCACTCATACCCTCTAGAAAAACCTTGGTTTTTCTATGGCCCTTGAGAGTGGCTTTTGGTTCATAATTTCTACCAAGTACAACACCCCTTCCTTTTTCAAAGGATTTTTATTTTAAAGGGTATAGTGGGGACAAAAAATAATTATTAAATTACTTCAATCATTCTTGCTTAGAAAATGATATCAAAGAGGGTTTCTCAAGCTAGTGCCTAGTGCTCCCCTAACTTTCTTTCTTTCTTTAGCTTACGTTTCCTTTGTTGTTTTGATTACCCTTTTGTCTTACCCTTTCACTAGTCTATAGCTCACCCAACAAAACATTGACACCACCTTTTAACTCTGTCCTCTACATAATCTCAATGTGTGATCCTCATAGGTAGGCTTAAGGAAACACAATCTCCTAGCATCTATATAGTTTTATTTAGAGGCTGAGCTTTTTACAGGTTGAAAGGGGCCACGGCCGCTACAAACATTTTGAAATTTTAATAGCAGAATGGCGGATCCAAGGCCCAGGGGGTTCAAAATTGTATCTCGGGTATAAATTTAAAATTTCAGAAGTTACAAAAATTATATATGTGAATAAGGAAATAATGAAGTTTGTAAATAGGTGATTTATTTATATATGTATTCGGCCCAGACCCGTTAGGTTTTCTCATAGAATAGCCTATTTAAACTCCTTAGTGTTTGTACTCAAGGACCATCGAAATACAATCAATAAAACGAAACTACAGCTGCTCTGTAGTCGCAGACGCAGACAAATTTTGGCCGAACTGCGTGATCAATATTGTGTCTCCTGTTGTGACATGTCTCCTGTTGTGACATGGTATCAGTAGGGTTTCGATCATACTTGTGATTTCGTTAGGGTTTCGTTCATACTCCTAATATCGTTCAAAACCGTGACTCCGTCAGCGACACCTCCTTTGGTCGCTCTTGCCCTGACCTTCATCGTTTCTCTTGGTTTCTTTTTGTTCGTGGGTATCTTCCACTTCTTGGTCGCACCTGAGTGTGGTGCTTTTGCGATTTTGGTGGGTCTTATTGGTTCGTTGGTTCGTGGTTCCCTGGTTCGCTGTTCGCATCTCTCATCGCGTTTTCTCTCCTGGGTGCTTTGTTTCTGATAGCGAGTGGCTCTTATTGGTTTGTGGTTTTCACTTGTGCGCCCTATTGCTGCTTGCTTTCCTGTTCGTTCTCCTGCTTCAGCGTCAATTCACAAGTTGGTTTGTAAGGTCAGTTGGGATTTCGCGAGACCTACTCTTCTCGTTTACGTTTTCTGTTCGTTACTTCTATTGATTCACTATTGTTCAAAACTTATCTTGCTTGTTGGCTTCAATAAGAGTGGTATTCTGATCTTGGCTTGGCGCTGTGATCTATTTCCGTGCTTCTCTGTGGTTTGCTTGGCTACGTGTTGGTTGTTGATTTTGTAAGTGTTGTTCTCATTATCAATTTTTTAGTAATTTTTCAATGGCTTCGGAGAAAGAAAGGGATAATTTTTGTGTTCATTTTACCGGTAAGAATTATGCTACTTGGGAATTTCAATTCAAGATGTATGTCAAAGGCAAAGGATTATGGAATCACCTTGATGGCGTTTCTAAGGCGCCGGAAGATAAAATTGCCTTAGATGCGTGGGAAGTCAAAGATGCTCAGATTATTTCTTGGATCCTCAGTACTATTGATCCCCAGATGATCAATAATTTGCGATCATTTTCAACTGCTCAAGAAATGTGGAATTATTTAAAGCGTATTTACAACCAGGACAATACGACTAAGCGTTTTCAATTGGAGTTAGAAATCGCAAATTACAAACAAGGTAATTTGTTAATTCAAGAATATTATTCTGGTTTTCTGAATTTATGGACAGAACACCCTGCTATTATCTATGCTGTTGTTCCCAAGCCGTCACTTTCGGCCGTCCAAGATGTTTATGATACTAGTAAACGGGATCACTTTCTCATGAAACTTCGTCCGGAATTTGAGGCTGTTCGAGGTGCTTTGCTGAATAGCAACCATGTTCCTTCCTTGGATATGTGTTGGTGAACTGCTCCGGGAAGAACAACGTCTCCATACTCAAGGAACCATGTCTCATGATCCCGTCCTTTCTGAACCTGTGACAGTTGCATATGTTGCGCAAAATAGAGGCCCAAGCCGTGATATGCGACAAACTCAATGCTTCTCTTGTAAACAATTTGGACATGTTGCTCGTAGTTGTCCTAAGAAGTTTTGCATTTACTGCAAGCAGTAGGGTCATATCATCTATGCATGTCCTACACGTCCTCCACGACCGACTAAGCGTCCGGTGCAGGCATTCCATGCCACTACTAGCTCTACAGCTGATCCTTCCACCACTGGTGTATCTAGCTCTGCCGCTGGTCCTTCCACCACTGGTGCATCTGATGGTGGTGCTCCACAGCTTGAATTAATTCAAAAAATGGTACTATCTGCTCTTTCTGCCTTGGGCATTACTGGTATGTCTTCTTTCATATTATGGTTACTTGACTCTGGTGCATCGAATCACATGACGGGTTCCTCTGAACTCTTGCACAATTTACGTTCTTATATTGGTAATCAGAAAATTCAAATTGCTGATGGCAGTACCCTTCCTATAACTAATGTTGGTAACATAAATTCTAACTTTCAAAATGTGCTGGTAGCACCCGGGCTTGCCTCAAATTTATTGTCTGCTGGTCAATTAGTGGATGAAGGTTGTGATGTTAATGTTACTCAGGATGGTTGTCTTGTGCAGGAGCGGGTGTCGGGGAAGGTGATCGCGAAGGGGCCTAAAGTTGGACGAGTGTTTCCACTTCAGTTTATTTCAAATCATTTATCTCTTGCTTGTACTAGTGTTTTGAATGCATGTGAGGATTGACATAGGAAATTGGGTCATCCAAACTCTGTTGTTTTGTCTCACTTATTTAAGACTGGCTTGTTAGGTACAAAACCGATGGATTCTAGTGCCTCTATTTCATGTTCTGTTTGCAAATTAGCTAAAAGTAAAACACTTCCTTTTCCGTCTGGTGCTCATCGTGCTTCTACTTGTTTTGAGATGATTCATAGTGATGTTTGGGGAATCTCACCTGTCGCTTCTCATGCTCACTATAAATATTTTGTCACCTTTATCGATGATTATAGCCGTTTTACTTGGATTTATTTTCTTAAATCTAAATCTGAAGTGTTTTCTATGTTTAACAAATTTCTGATGTATGTTGAAAATCAATTTCAAACCAGTATTAAAATTCTTCGGTCTGATTCTGGTGGTGAGTATATGTCTCATGAGTTTCAGGAGTTCTTACAAGAAAAAGGTGTTTTGTCTCAACGATCTTGTCCCAATACCCCTCAGCAAAATGGTGTTGCAGAACGTAAGAATCGTCACTTGTTGGATGTGACACGTACCTTACTTCTCCAGGCTTCTGTTCCATCCAATTTTTGGGTGGAGGCTCTTTCCACATCCGTCTTTTTGATAAACCGTCTTCCTTCCATGGTGATTGGGTTTGATTCTCCTTACTTTCGCCTTTTTAAAACTCAGCCTGATTACAGTAGTCTACATACTTTTGGGTGTGTATGTTTTGTTCATCTACCATCCACTGAAAGACATAAGCTTGGAGCATAATCTGTCCAATGTGCATTTATGGGGTATAGTCATTCTCATAAGGGTTTTGTGTTTAAGATGTCTCTAACCATCGTTTTCGCATTTCTAGGAATGTGACATTTTTTGATAATCAGTTTATGTTTCCTTGCTCTTCTCCTGGTCTGAATGATATTGCTATACTTCCCCAATTTTCTACCCCGCGTTCACCTATAAAATGTTTTACACCAGGACTCGTTCCCACTTCCCCTTCCGACGCTGATCTGCCACCTGATCCTGATCCTGTACTGCCTAAACCACGACGTTCTAGTAGAACGTCTCGAGCACCTGATAGATATTCCCCAGACAGGTTTGCTTCCTCATATACTGCTTTAACCGCTTCTCTATCTGGCACATCTATTCCTACTTGTTACTCGCAGGCCGTTAAAGATGTGTCTTGGGTAAATGCCATGAATAAGGAACTTCAGGCCCTTCAGGACAATTTCACTTGGGATATTGTTCCTTTCCCTCCTGGTATCAAACCCATAGGCTGTAAATGAGTTTATTCTGTGAAATTGAATTCTGATGGATCTCTCAATCGGTACAAGGCTCGATTGGTTACTTTAGGCAACAAGCAGGAATATGGTATTGATTATGATGAGACATTTGCACCAGTTGCTAAAATGACTACTGTTAGAATGATGCTCTCTATAGCTGATTCTCATGGGTGGTCTCTCCACCAAATGGATGTGAAGAATGTATTTCTTCATGGCGACCTGACTGAAGATATTTATATGACTACCCCTCAGGGCCTATTCTCTTCATCTAAGGGGGTGTGCAAGCTCAAACGCTCTCTATATGGTTTGAAACACGCGTCTAGAGCATGGTATGAGAAATTTCGTTCCACTCTACTTGGGTTCTCTTTTACTCAAAGTCGGTATGATCCGTCTTTGTTCATTCACCGCACATCTACGGGCATTGTTCTGCTCCTTCTTTATGTTGATGATATGATCATTACTGGTTCTGATGCCGCATCCATCCAGAAAGTTAAACAAAAGCTTCAAGCCTCATTTCAAATGAAAGACCTTGGTCTTTTACATTATTTTATTGGACTCGAGGTTCATTCTACCTCTAAGGGTTTATTTCTCCATCAGCATAAGTATGCCACTGACCTTATTGCTATGGTTGGCCTCCAATCCGCTAATCTTGTGGATACTCCTCTTGAAGTTAATGTCAAATATCACCGTGGCGAGGGTGAACTTTTACCTGATCCTTTATTGTATCGACAACTCGTGGGTAGTCTTAACTACTTGACCATTACATGACCCGACATTTCATTTGCAGTTCAGCAAGTAAGTCAGTTCATGCATTCTCCTCGTCATCTTCACTTTGCAGCGGTTCATCGCATAATTCGCTACTTGAAAGGTACCTCTCAACGAGATTTATTCTTTCCTAGTGGGACCCCTCTTAAGTTGATTGCCTACAGTGATGCTGATTGGGCTGGGTGTCCTGACACTCGCCGCTCTGTCACTGGTTGGTGCATGTTTCTTAGTTCTTCGTTGATGGAAAAGTAAGAAGCAAGCAAGTGTCTCTAAGTCCTCAACTGAATCAGAGTATTGTGCTATGTCTACGGCATGCTCCGAAATTCTGTGGCTTCGTGGTCTTTTGGGTGGACTTGGATTTCCTCAAACCGAACCGACATTTCTCTATGCTAACAATACAAGTGCCATTCAGATTGTTGCAAATCCGGTTTTTCATGAGCGTACTAAGCATATTGAAGTTGATTGTCATGCTATTCGTGAAGCCTATGATAATCATGTTATATCCATCTCTCATATCAATACTCAGTTTCAAGTTGCAGATATTTTGACCAAAGTTGTTCCTTGTCCACGCCATAAGTTTCTTGTCAGCAAATTGATGCTCCTTGATGACCCGCATAAATTTGAGGGGGGATGTGAATATGGAAATAAGGAAGTTTGTAAATAGTAGATTTATTTATATATGTATTCGGCCCAGGCCCGTTAGGTTTTCTCATAGAATAGCCTATTTAAACTCCTTAGTGTTTGTACTCAAGGACCATCGAAATACAATCAATAAAACGGAACTACAGCTGCTCTGTAGCCGCAGACGTAGGCAAAGTTTGGCCGAACTGCGTGATCAATATCGTGTCTCCTGTTGTGACAATATAAGGGGTAAATACAACAACGAACCCCCTCAACTACACACAGGTCCCCTCATAACGATATTATAGGCCCAAAAATTTTAAAAAGATAAAAAAAACTACATACCTTCCCCCACAAATCCTACCCTAAATCGGGGATGGATTCTCTCACATGGCATGAGAGTTCGGTGAATCCTACTATTCATTAAGGAGAGATAAAAATGGGTTTACAATATAATAAATGAAACCCTAAACCCAATTGACCCCACGTTAACAATGGTCAAGTTCCGCCATTGGTTTGATTCTATCCTAGAGGCAAGGATAGGCCTGGACAAGAACAAGAGAACCGACCGAGAATTCGAAGAACCGAAGGAAATGGTTTGTCATGGGCGGTTTCACATGGGCTGGCGGTTCTGCGGGTACAGATCTCGGTTTTAGGCGAGTTGGGTTGGGTGGGTGCGGTCCTAAATTCTGTCCCGTCGGTACCCGGGCCCGCCCGAAACACAGCTCTGTCAGAAAAATGATATAATTATAATACAATAATACTGACCCACTGCGACTCTGAGCAGAAAAGCAATGCTCAACTGTCAAGTAGCCTTGACTCTATCCCACTAAAACAGTAATACTGACCCACACAGTAAAAGCAAATGCAATTTAATATAAAAAAGTAAATCACTTTGCCACTTTGTTTGTTTAATATAAAATATAACAATTTGTTTGTACTTTGTGCTGTGTTTGTACTTTGTGCTGCTTTACTGTAAAACCCGAAAATACCCCTGCCCAACTAAAATTTGCTCGGATTTATCCCCATTTAAGGTAAATCCGATTTGTTATTTTTTCAAATCGGATTTATCTACCCAATAGGTAAATTCGACTTTAAAAATAACAAAGCGGATTTACCTCAGATGGGGGTACATCCGCTTTGTTATTTTTAAAATCGGATTTACCTAGTGGGTAGATAAATCCGATTTCCGTAAAAAAGAAATTCGGATTTACCCCACCTAAGGTAAATCCGATTTTGTTATTAAAAATAATTGTTTTTTATTTAAATATTTAAAAAAGGTTATAAAAATGCTACTAAAAATCTGTTAAATAGTCAAAACTAATCCAAAAATTATACAAACACCACTAAAAATCTAATAAAACCAAAATAAGGTTATGCAATTTTTTTTAGATTTTTTGGAAATTCTGAAAAATTAAAAAAATTAATAAAGAATAGTAAACGATGGAATTTGGGATTTTGAGCTCCCCTGTCCTGGAAGAAGTTCCTTCTTCAGGAGTTTTGATCAATTAGATTCACTTAGTCATTTAGTTTTATTCTTTTTTTTGAGTCGTCTTCTTGTTTATCTATTTGAGTGTGTCTTCCTTTGCTTTTCTTTCTTTTGCGTCTTTTAAATTCCTTAGTTTTGTCTTTGAAGTTTCTCTTGTCTTTGTTGGCCTCTTGAATGATAACTTTCATGTGTGTTTTGTCACAATTGTGTATAGGTTTTCCACAAACTTGATTGAGACTTGTTTGGTTTGTTTTAAGAACTTGAATAGTTGCATTAGGGAGTGGAAAAAGGCTAGAGTGAACATTATAGAAAAAGCCATAATTGAGTGACATACACGAGTGATACATTTCTTGAGCGTACACACTTAGTGAGTGGTGAGGACTTTTGTTTTTGTTGCTTTTTTTTTATCATTGTGGTACTTGTTAGCTTGTTGGAATCATGAATAGTTTGGACTATAAAAAAAGTGTTACAAACACTCTTAAGAAGTATAAGGTTGGTGATTTGATTCGGAAGATGCATGAGAGGTATGAAAAAAATGTGAGAGAAAAGCATATAAAGTATAAAAAAGAAAGGAGCTATGAGAGGAGAGATAGAGAAAAGGAGAGAAAATATAGAGATTATTTGAGAGAAAATGAGTTGAAAGAAAAAGTTAGCATTCCAAACTTTCATGGGAAGAGTGACCCCGAAGCATATCTTGATTGGGAGCTTCAAGTAGAACAAATTTTCTCTTGTTATGATGTTAGTGAAGAGCAAATGTTGAAGTTTGTTGTGTTGGAGTTTAGAGATTATGCACTTATTTGGTGGGATCAAGAAAAAAAGCTTAGGAGGAATTGTGAACTTGAGCCTATAGAAAAATGGAAGGATTTGAAGGCCATGATGAGGAGGAGGCATGTTCCTTTCCATACCCATAAGAATTTGTGTGACATATTGCATAGACTTACTCACGGAAGTAAAAGTGTTAATGAGTACTTTGAGCAGTTAGAGGTGGCTATGACTAGAGCTAATGTTGAGGAGAATTTGGAGGATACTATTGATAGGTTTCTTGATGGTCTTAATGAAGATATAAGGGAAGAAGTGGAGTGTCACCATTTTGTAAACATCGAAGATCTGGTCCACCAAGACATAAAAGTGGAAAAACAATTGCAAAGAAAGAATGTCTACAAGAAATCTCCTTCAAAATACCACTTTTCAAGTTGGAAGGTCAATTCCAAGAAGGAGGGGCCTTCATCCAAAAGACATGATGTAACAACCTCCAAGGGTAAAGGTACAAATTCTAACTCTTCTTCTTTAAACCCTAAGTTAAAGAACATGAAATGTTCTAAGTGTTTGGAGTATGGACACATTTCATTAAATTGCTCAACTAAGAGACTTTTGGTCCTAAGGAAAAATGGTTGCATTAGTTCACATGAGAGTGAATGTAAGAAAAAACATCAAGAGAGAGATTTGTTCATGGTTAATAAATTTGTTGGAGCTTATGAGAAAAATGAGAATGATTCACAAAGAACTAATATTTTCCAAACTAGGTGTCTCATTCTAGGAAATATATGTTCTTTGATAGTTGATGGAGGTAGTTGTGCAAATGTGGCTAGCAATAGGTTAGTGTCAAAGCTCAATCTTAAAACTACTCCACATCCTAGTCCATATAAAGTGCAATGGTTAAGTGATCATGGAGAATTAGAGATAAATAGACAAGTAAAGATATCATTTTCCATTGATAAATATTGTGATGAGGTTTTATGTGATGTGGCACCCATGGAGGCTAGTCACATATTGCTAGGGAGACCTTGGCAATTTGATAGGAAAGTTATCCATGATGGTGAATCCAACAAATACACTTTTGTTCACAATAGGACCAAATTCACTCTTCACCCTCTTAGTCCAAATAAGGCTAAAGAGGACATGTTGGCTTTGAAACTTAAAAGCTCTCAAGCGAGTCAGTCGTTAGTTTAGTTACTGAGCCGAGTGTAGATATGCCGACAACCTTGACAATTATAGAAAATGAAGAGTTGAAAGAAAATGAAAAGGAGTGTGGTAAAAGAGAAGCAAAGATAGACCATAAAAGGAATGAAAAGAAAGAAGTGAGGAAAAATAAAAATCTCTTAAAAAGGGGGGTTGAGGTCAATAGAGCATTGTTGGTAAGACCTATGCTTAAACTTGAAGGTCCATTTAATGGTTTGTCTTCTTATGCTAACAATTTCCCTAGTGTTGTTGATCTCTTTTTGAGCATGCATAGGGATAAATATTCAAGAAAGGTACCCCATGGTTTGGTGCTTTATGGTGCTACTCCCAAGTTGCAAGTTTCCAGGGAAAGCCATGTTCTTGAAGAAGTTAATCCCAATGAAGTTTCTTTTGGTTTGATTCCTTACACAAGTGTCAAATCAATTAAGCTTTCTAAATTCATGATGAACAACTTTTGTATTGCATTGCTTAAGTTTTACTTTTCCCGTGTGCTTGAAAATCTTGCAAATTTGATGTTGGGATGGTCTAACTTGTGCCTATTGCCTAAGTTTGAAAATGAGAGTCCTCATGTGGGGTCAATTATTCCTCCAACCTTGAAAGGAGAAAGACACAATGTTGTTATTTCAATGTTCAAGCAAACAAATGTAAATTTGGTTATAGGTATCTACTCCAAAAGGTATAAGTTGCTTCCTAACTTTCACTTTTCATTGATTACTATTGCACGGAGTTGGTTGTTGTTTATCTTTGTCAAATGCGTTGATTTTTCCCAATTTCCATTTGACCCCAGGGGGTATGTTGGTATTTATTTGAGTTCTTTCTTTATGCAGGATACAACGGAGATCAAATTCGAGGTCAAGTTTCTTCAAGAAGGAGGGAATGATGCGGACCACAAGAGCATCGAGATAATCTAATTTTTATTAAAAATAGGATGAACTTTATTTTATTTTAATTGTAATAGGCTATACTTTAAGTTTGAAACTTGGGTTTTAAATATGTAGGCATGTGCTAAACCAGTGGGCCATGTTTTGGTCTTGTATGTGAGCCTTATTTTGCTTGTGATGCCATGGCCAAACCCTACCTATATAAGGGTTGGTGTTGCTTCATGTAAGGGACCTTTGATCATTTTATGATATTGTGAGAATAGAGAGTGCTTCTCTAGGGTTCTTCTTAGAACCAAATTTGAGTCTTATCAAGAGCCTCTTACTCTTGTGGTGATTCCACCTTGATCTTATCATCCTCTTGGATGTGGCGATTTCTCCGTCTTCTTGCCTAATCCCATTTGTATGTTTATTTTCCCATTTATCTTTTAGTCTTATTTGATTCAAGAAATCACTTGGTTAGATCATTTATTTGTTATGGAATCAATTAGATTCACATCACCTGTCTTGGAAGAAGTCCCTTCTTCAAGAGCTTTGATCCTTGATTTTTTTTCGGATTTAATGGCTGTGGTTTCATTACAATTTGAGTAGGTTGCCCGAAAACCGATTTTTTAGCCTAAATTATTCGCTCGACGTACAACATCGTCACGTTTTAACGAACTACACACTAAACAAAACCAAAAGACGGTCGAAATTCGTATCTAATTTTTTAACTGATTTATTTATTTATTAATTAGGTTAACAAAGCGGATTTACCTTGAGTGAGCGTAAATCCGATTTTGTTATTTAAAAGCGGATATACCCCCATATAAGGTAAATATCCGCTTTGTTATTTTTAAAAGCGGATCTACCCCCATCTTAAATTAGTCCGCTTTTAATTTTTTAAATTTTTGGTTTAAATATATATTACCCCCCTGCAAATATACCCATTATCCAGTTACCCCCCTACAAAAAAAAACATTTAAAACAAACCTTGCAAAATATAAAGTTATCCGGTTACCCCCCTGCCGTTAAATTTTCTGTTAAAAAATGTAAAATGTCACATATCCAGTTACCCCCCTGCCACGTGTCACCTTATTATTGGGCCTCTGTGACACGTGGCACTGACATGCCACGTCAGCATCCTGGTCAACAGTGCCACGTCAGCAACCAATGGATGGCTGCCACGTGGCACTACTTAGATCACTCAAAAATAAAGAATTTTGTCCGCAATGAGTGTTGAACCCGTGACCAGCAACTCACACACACACCCCCTAACCACTGAGCCACGTTATTACTTGTGATTATTAACACAACTACTAATATATATTACATCAACTACTTGTTTGCATATTAATCTTGGTTCGATTTCACATTTAATCACTTCAAGATTACGTTACAGTTTCGTTTTCGGATCGTTTTCTTTTTCCTATATGTTTTTCTGATTCTTGAATCCATTTTGATTCTATTCTTCATCTTCTTCACATACTCTTCTTTGTGTGATTCTGTTTCGTGATTTAATTCGCGTTCATTGCTTCGGTATCGCAATTTACTTCTCTGTTTCGTGAATCAGTTTCTCTGCAGAACCGATCTTCTTCATCGGAATTCCTTCTCTTCTCCAATTCACCTTGCGAGTTCATTTCTCTGAATCGCACTTCAACGGATCTCTTTCTCTGTAGAATCGTTTTTCGTTTTCTTCTAATTTGCAATCGTCAATTTCAGTTTCGCAGATTTCAATCTTATTTCCTTCTTGCGAATCATCTTCCTTCTTCGATTTCGAATTTGCATCTACGATTTCGATTTTGACATTCCTGGTTTGATTCCCCAAAATTGTGGTTTCAATTTCACGATTCTTGATTGCGATTTCTCCTTCTGCAATCGAACTCCTCTGTTTTGGTGTTGTGTGCGGGAAGAAGAAAATGGAGCCTTTTCATCAATTGGGATTATGGCCTATGGGTATTGGTTTTCTGTTCGGTATTTCAATCTGGAGATGCCCTTTAGTTATTATAGTTTACCGCAAGCCTAAAGATGGTGATCGTGTTGGTGAACAAGTAATATATATATTTTTTGAACAAGTAATATATATTTTTAATTTACAATGAAGAACAATGAAGAAACGAATTGATGATGATTTAGGGATATTTTTTTTTCTGGATGATGAACGATGAAGAAACGAATTGATGATGATTTTTTTTTTAATTTAAGTAGTAATTATGTAATATATATTAGTAGTTGTGTTAATAATCACAAGTAATAACGTGGCTCAGTGGTTAGGGGGCGTGTGTGTGAGTTGCTGGTCACGGGTTCAACACTCATTGGGGACAAAATTCTTTATTTTTGAGTGATATAAGTAGTGCCACGTGGCAGCCATCCATTGGTTGCTGACGTGGCACTGTTGACCAGGATGCTGACGTGGCAGTCAGTGCCACGTGTCACAGAGGCCCAATAATATGGTGACACGTGGCAGGGGGTAACTGGATATGTGACATTTTACATTTTTTAACAGAAAATTTAACGGCAGGGGGGTAACTGGATAACTTTATATTTTGCAAGGTTTGTTTTAAATATTTTTTTTTTGTAGGGGGGTAACTGGATAATGGGTATATTTGCAGGGGGGTAATATATATTTAAACCTAAATTTTTTAGTGGAAACCGGATTTACCTCACAGATACATAAATCTGATTTCCAAAAAAATTGAAATCAGGATACGTTTAGGTTTTTTAAATTTTGTGAAGGGCAATTGCGTCTTTTCGCAGGGTAGATTGTCATCTGATGGGGGTAAAGAAAAATCCCAGGATGAAATAGAGGAATCTTTATTCTTTTTTTTGATAGAGGAATCTTTACATATAAACGTTCAACCAACATATAATAGAGGAAGCTTTTTTTGTTGACAAAGATAATAGAGGAAGCTTTTTTTTTTGACCAAATAGAGGAAGCTTTATAAATAGGAAAAATGGGACCTGTGTAGCCCACCAATAACCAAATTGCATAATAATTGACCTCATCAATATTTTGTTGTAAAATAATAATATAAAATGATTAATTATGTAAGTTTATCCATTATTAGGCATTAGGTAAAAGTGACACTTCTAGACAATAAATATTGGTCAAGGAGGCACTGAATTCTGAACAACTTGGCAAGCTGATTGCAAAGACATTAAAGATAAAAACAAAACCAGAAGCATATGGGAGGGCCAGAATCAGACAACAAAAGAAAAATCCTCAAGAAGGTGCATATCTCAGCATATCACAAAATATAATAATAATTAGGTGCTACAATGGCATTGGATGCCTCAATTTTTGAAATTTGATCAAGTGTAGGATTATGCAAGATGCAAGTTGTTATCACTAAAAAAAATGTAGGATAAGCGACGGATTTTAGCGAGGGAAACCAAATCTGTCACTAAAAGTAACGTAGCGATGGATTTAGCGACAGACAAGTCCGTCGCTAAAAAGGCGCATTTTTTTTGTTTTTAAAAAAAATCAAATCCGTCGCTAATGCTGACGTGACCGTTGGCAATTCTTGGAACGCGTGAGAATTCCAGATTCGTCGCTAAATTTGAATTTCGTCGCTAACCAATCTGTCACTAATGCTGACAGGACAGTTGTCCAGACCTTGGAACTTGTGAGATTCCAAAATCCGTCGCTACACAATCCGTCGCTAATGTTTTTAAACCCTTATTCCGTAACGCCTCACTTCACTCTTCTTTCTCTCAAACACTTCACTCACTTCTCCCTTCTTTTCTCTTTCACCACCATCTCTCCGCCGCCACCACGCCACCACCATAATCTTCTCCATTTTCTCTCACTCACCAACGAACCCGTCTCCTTTTCTCTCACTAACGAACCCGGCTCCCTCTCTCTCCTCATTGTACGAAAAATTTGAGGTAAGTTTACAGTTAATTTTACCTGAAATTTTTGGATGCTTTTTCATTATAATGTATGACTCCATTTTCGGTTTTATTAACCTCAAAAGTTTTGATTTTTTTTTGGACTTATCATTGTTCTTTATCTTCTTTTCACAGGTTTTGGTTTTTGGTTTGTAAGGTATGAACCCGTCACATCCAGTTTTCGGTTCAGTAAAAGTGTATCAATTTCAAAACATTACTGTTCTTGTAATATTTGAAGCTTGCATATATATATATGTGTGTGTGTGTGTGTGTGTGTGTGTGTGTGTGTGTGTGTGTCCTAGTTTTAATTTGAAATGTGATTATTGTAGAGGAAATTTGTTGGTGTTTGAAGTCTCACTACCGGACCGGAGTGCGCACCGTCACCGGACCTCCACTAGACCGTTTGATTTTTTTCTCGTTGCTCATAACAGTTAGTTTTTTTATTTATTTTTGTTGTTTTGATGTTTGATGAACCCTAGGTTAGATGACTATATTGTGTGTTGTTGATGGAAAAGGGTGAGGTGTTGTCCCTCACCCCCATATTTTGCTCGAAATCGTCTCCATTGAGATAATTGTGAGACTATACTAAAATTTTTAAAGTGGGGAGTTAGAAATAACTTCCTTCACTGCTTATATGGAAAATGCTTTAGTTTGTTCTGTCCTTAACCCCCATATTTGGCTCAAAATCATCTCCACCGAGATCATATCGATGCCACTAACTTGATAGGTTATATTTTGGGATTAGTTATGGGAATCTAAGTATCTAACGCATTTTTTTTAAATGCATGTAAACGAATTGGAATCAATTGAACCGTAGTTGGGTGTATGATCGGTTATATCCGGGAAGAGCGTTTTTGAAGGAAACTTTTGTAAATGGGGTTGAAGAGTTTATTAGGGTAGCGTGGCGATGTGATAAGGCTAAAATGGAAGGGGCGATTAGATGTCCATGCCTTAAATGCGATGGTATACCTATTACACCTGATGATGAAATTAAGGTGCACTTGTATCGTATCGGGTTTAGGCCTAATTATTGGATTTGGGTGGACCATGGAGAACGACTTCCAAATTTTGACTTAGGGGCTTCTTCAAGCAGTTCTAGTTTTCATGTTCCATCTAATGAACAATTTCAGTCGATGGAAAGCATGATTTGTGATTGTCTTGGAGTGAATGTGTTATTTGATGAGCCTCAATATGACGATCATGATGAACTTCCAAATGAAGAAGCACAAAGATTTTATTGTTTGTTAAAAGAGTCAAACACACCGTTGTATAAAGGCTCACGAGAGTCAAAATTATCTATGTGTGTGAAGCTTTTATCTATTAAGTCCATGAGCAATATTTCTGAGTTGGGTTTAGATTTTATGACTCAAATGATGTTGGACGGGACACCTAATAAGGATAGTTTGCCAAAAAGTTATTATGAAGCAAAGATGTTAGGTTCGAAGCTGGGATTGGAATGTAAGAAGATTGATTGTTGTGAGGATGGGCACATGTTGTTTTACGACAACGAATTTGGTAAAACCGATGGTGCGCTGCAGGCTTGTAGATTTTGTGGAAAGCCGAGGTATAAAGTTCGTAAAGGGGAAAAACGTAATTATAAACCCATTCCTGTAAAGTCGATGTTCTATTTGCCTATAGTTCCAAGGTTGCAGAGAATGTTTGCATCGCCTGAAATTGCGAAGAAAATGACGTGTCATTATGAGAATAGGAATACCCCAGACATATTATGCCACCCATCTGATGGTGAGGCGTGGAAACACTTTGATCGAGTGCATTCAGATTTTGCCTCTGACCCACGAAATGTTCGACTTGGTTTGTGCTCCGATAGATTTACTCCATATATCCAAGCATCAACGTCACCCTATTCCTATTGGCCTGTCATTTTTACCCCTTACAGTCTTCCTCCTGAGATGTGCATGACTAAACTGTATATGTTTTTGACTTGCTTGATACGCGGTCCATCCAATCCAAAAGCTAACATTGATATCTTTTTGGAACCTCTAATTGATGATCTCAAGAGATTGTGGCAGGGTGTTGGGACATATGATGCAGCACGAAAGAAGAATTTTATGATGAGATCGGCATTGATGTGCACAATTAATGACTTCCCGGCTTATTGTATGTTGTCAGGTTGGGGGAATCACGGTAAATTAGCATGCCTCCACTGCATGGAACACACAACAGCGTTTACGTTGAAATACGGGGGAAAGAGTTCTTGGTTTGACTCGCATCGTAGATTCTTACCGCCAGGTCAGGTATTTAGAAAGAACAAAAAGGCATTCAAGAAAGGGGTAGTTGAAACAGATGTCCCATCGCCTTTGTTGACATCAGGTGAAATCTGGAGTAGAGTTATGAATTTGCCACAAGCCACGGAAGTAGGCGTGCTCTCCCGATTGGATGGTTATGGACGGGTGCATAACTGGACAAGAAGAAGCATATTTTGGTATCTCCCATATTGGAAAGATAATCTATTGAGACACAATCTCGATGTTATGCACATTGAGAAGAATTTCTTTGACAACATATGGTTCACTGTGATGAATGTGAAAGATAGAACTAAAGACAATAATAAGGCTAGCATGGATTCTGCTCTTTACTGTAGCAAAAGTCATTCCAATTTGAATTAGGTGTCAATGGCTAATGGCAAGATGTCAAAAACCAAAGCCAAATATTGTCTTACACCCGATGAAGCAAAAAGTGTTTGTCGATGGTTGAAAGGATTGAGGATGCCAGATGGCTTCTTCTAATATTGCAAGATGTGCAGATGTGAACATCGGGAAGATGTATGGGATGAAAAGTCATGATTGTCATGTATTCATGGAGTGTTTGCTTCCAATTGCTTTTAGTTCATTTCCAAAGTGTGTTTTGGAACCACTTATTGAAGTGAGTCAATTTTTTAAAAATAAGTGCTCTTCAACACTGAGAAAGGATGATCTTATTAAGATGGAGCAGAATATTCCTTTCATTATCTGTAAGTTGGAGAGAATATTTCCTCTTGATTTCTTTGATTCCATGGAGCATCTTCCGGTTCACCTTGCATATGAAGCAAGGCTTGGCGGACAGTGGCGGACCTGGCTTATATCCAGGGGGTTCAGTTGAACCCCCTGGAATTTTTTTTTGTACTAAACACTCTATATAAATAGCCTAAATCTCCTGAAATTTTAATTTTGACACCCCTGAAAATTTGAAATTGTACTAGTAGACCAAGTTTTGCACCCATTTGACACCGGCCTTAAAAAATTTGACACCCCTGACCCCGGGGTCCTGGGTCCGCCACTGTTGGCGGACCAGTTCATTATAGGTGGATGTATTCATTTGAGAGGTAATTATGAATTTCAACATTTTAATTAAAGTGCATATTTAGTATGACTATTTATTTAATCAACTCCCCTTCCTCCATATATTTAGATTAACATGTGATTATAAACGATAGGTGAAGAATAAAACTAGAGTCGAATGATCAATCTGCGCAGCTTACTTACATCGAGAAACAATTTATTTCTGTTCTCATTATTTCAACAACTTTATGTTGTCAAGAAATAATAGAAACGAATAGAGGTTGAAGAAGAAAGAGACGCCCTCACTTTATCTGTGTTTAGCGAACCTGGTCGCCCCTCGGGAAAGAAGTCGACTCAGTGGTTATCAGATATGGAGTATAAATCAACACATGTTCATGTCTTGATCAATTGCACTGAAGTTAAACCATATCTTGAGTAAGTATGCTTCAATTCAGTTTTCAATACATAGACATTTAGAGTATGAAGTTAAATCATGCCTTGACCAATTTTCATTCTAAAGAGTATGGATAATTCTTTTTCAGTGCATTCTTACAAGTTGAGGGTATACGCACAGAAGATTCTTCTATTCGTATACATGAAAGTTTTTCTTTTTCATCTTGGTTTAATGATAGAGTAAGTAAATAAAATTAATGCTTTAATGTCTAAGGTTTAAAGTAGATATGAGAGATGACTTATTTTTTTTCCATATGTGATTACTTAGGTTTATGAAGCGAAACCAACTCCCCTAATCCAACACTTGAGGAACTTAGCTGATGGTCCTTTTTCGTGAAGTTAGTGAGTGGCACACGTACCTTGTTAACAATTATAAATTTGACACCCAATCATGGAGTGAGGGAAAACAAACAATTAATAGTGGGGTATATGTATAAGGGATCGCAGAAGGAGGTGAAGATGAGTACTACGGGGTGATCCAACACATATATGAACTTGAATACAAATATTTAGACTATCAAAAGAAAATTGTTTTGTTTTATTGTAGTTGGTTTGATTCATCGGTTAGAGGAACGAAATTGAATCCAAAATGTAATACCGCGGACATTCGAATGGATAGAAGGTATAGAGCCTATGATCCGTTTATCATGCCTGAAAATGTGAGGCAGGTGTATTATGTTCCATATCCATCAACTCGGGAAGGATGTTGTGTTGCAATTAAGACAAAACCACAAGATCGCATTGAAGTCACTGATGTGGGGGATGAGGTTCCTTATCAAGTGGATGAAATGTCAGGCGTCAATGAGGTAATTGAAGTTGAACCAGTTGATACCTTATGTGATGATCGACTCCACGTTGAAGAAGTTGAACCAGTATTAGAAGAAGAAATTGGAGTATATGAAGAAGATGATGAAGATGAAGATGAAGATGAAACTGAAGATGTAGAAGATGAAGACTTTTGTTTAATATTATTAGTATCACATAGATAGTTTGATTAGTATTAATCTCCGCATGTAGTTGATTGTTCATATAATTTTAATTATTAATATATATCACATTTCGTTTATCATTATTGTACGTTATTGTTGTATTTAAATTTATTTATTTATTAATATATATATATATATATATATATATATCATTATATATTTTTCTTGCGTTTCGTTTTTCATAGATATGCATCCAGGAGGAGGTTCTGACCCACCGAGAGATGTTAAGGGGAAGAGGTCTGCCATGTAGAGTGTTAGCTCTACCAGAAATGGTCCTATGGCTATGTTCTGACATGGTGGGTCTGAGCCTGTGAAGATGTCTTAGCTTCCTGAACCTTCTCTCTGGTTCTGAGTATGGTTCAAATTCTGGTGGTTGAGACCTGGGCATACGCTGTAGCGCTTACTGCTGCAGCAACAAGAAACAACACACCAGTGTAAAATAGGCACTAAGTTTACTAAAAACTTAAACAATGAAAATTAAATGCAATCCCCGGCAACGGCGCCAAAAACTTGTTGTGCGAAAAGGTGATGTGCAAGTATACACAATCGCAACAAGTAATATATTGATAAGTAAAGTTCGTTCCCACAGGGATTGGAATTAATCTAAGAAGTTTAAGTGATTAGAATCTTAGTGAAAAGAATTAAGTAACAAGTGAAGGTGAAGAGTTGTAAACATTATAAGCTGTGATAAAACAGTATTAAATTTGCAGTGATTAAAAGTGAGTTGGATAGCTCAATAGAATGTAAGTTCCCAAGAGCAATGTTCATATAATATTAGACGCTGTAGCGTTAAGCGCTGTAGCGCTTCAGAATCCTTAGACGCTGTAGCGCCTTGGTGGCGTGCCTTTCAGTCACTTTCGTCAGGGCTATGTTACAAGACTCCTATGTCTAGGCTCTAAATAAGTTTTACCCCTGTATATTAAGCTCTTACAGCAATTGCCTTATGAACTACTACTCCCCTATGTCTAGAGTTAAGTAGTGCTTCCTTTAAATGTCTTTAAAGGGTTTTCATTCATATCATTCCTTGAGTTCTCTTTGTGAACCATGTCTGTACTCACAAAGTTACCTTGTTTTAGTTGATCATTCCCAAACCAAGATTGAAAGTATTATAACACAAGAAATAAAACGCAAACATCATAACATTATACAAAAGTTACTCAAGGTCCATTACATACCAAGAACAATCCAACTACAACAAAGTTAGCTCATCACAAGTTCCATCATCATAATACAACTTGAGAGCATGTATTACCGTATGAAGACAAGAGAAGAATGGTTGCAAAAGATGCACTCCAATGATCCCAAGTAGCATACAAGAGATGAAGTTGAGGCGTGAGCAAAACCTTGAATGAGAACTTCGAAAACTATGCTAAAAATAAAAGCTTAAGAGTGGAATCATTCATGGAGAGATGCTACTACGTATGTATGTAGTCCTTTTTTCCAAGTTACCACGCTGTCTCTACGAATTACCTCTTGGTGAAGTAATCTTAATTAATCTAAAATAATATCTAAGTCTTAATAGTATAATAATATTACATGATGATTTTTAGACTTAGATATTATCTTAAAGCACTTTACAAAAAGTGGTAATGATGGAATACAACAACTATCACTTGGGTTCCATTTAGGAGGCGCCAAGTGTAATTTAGCATCCACTTGAAAGTCAACAATTCCAGCTGAAAGGAAGAGATAAGGGTGGTGACTCATCATGTCCTCAAGTGGCCACACAAATATCTCAATGGTCAGCCGTCATATAACGCTGTAGCGTTTCCTTGATAGCACACGCTGCAGCGCTAAAGCAAAACATCAAACATATTCACAAAGGCATTGACTATGCCCAACTTTTAAGGAATTGACTTATAACCTATATTTATTCTAATATTCACATATTCACATATTTAAGCACTAGAATTACTTGAGAAATGAGCTTTGACTTAGGTATTAGGAGCATAAATAACCTATATAAAATAAGGTTATCACACCCCCAAACTTAAACCATTGCTTGTCCCCAAGTAATGACACTTGAACAAGATAAAGTTCTTATATAACTAGCTGCAGCTTTTAAATTAAACAGGATTTATTCCAAAGCTAAATCTTATCATTTTCACACACCATAGTGGTCCACAATTCAATTAGAATCATTACTGCTCAGTTGTGAGTGTGTGATATCAAAGCTCAACTTAGTTCCCAGCTAATTTCAGAATTTCTCTAAGGTTTGGGAAGAATGGATTTCTTTTGGGTTAGGCAAAGAATGTTTTCAAAAAGAAGAGTGGAATATCAATTTCACACAAGAATTGAGGGGCTTCAAAGCACAGCAAAGGGCTTTAATTAGGCATTTTTCAGATTATTGGTCAGTGCATAAACTTTTGGTCTAGTGATCAAACGCTGTAGCGCTTCAAAGTTTGTAGACGCTGTAGCGCTAGATTTTTATGATTAAAACTAGATGCTATCTTCATTACTGAGCTCCTTATTTGCATTTTCTTTTTATGCTTTTTGGAACAGCTCAGCAATTTATTTAAGATATTTTGCAACTTTTTTCAAGACCACATTCATTTTTATTTTTTTCATTTTGCAAAGACCAAATTATCATCTTTTAATCCTAGCCTTAACATAACCGATGCACCCCCAAACTTAGCTTTTAAAACAACTCTAAATTTTTAATGAAAACTTGACTAACCCTTTGGTTATCCAAAACTTGACTTCATCCTTAGATTACTCCTAGCTAACTAGGTTCTTTACTAAGCTTGGATTTTGTGTAAAAGCAGCAATAACATCATTTCATTGTTTACACAATGCTGCCTTACTCAAAAAAATTCTTATTTATATTTAACTATATGAATTAGCTTTTGCTTACTAAGAAATTTAAAACATGCAGCTAATCATACTTCCCATTCAAGCATACAAAATATAAAACATGCAACACATGCAAAATATGGCATAATTATACTAAATATTTAAAAACATCATTGTACTTAATTTAAAAACACTGTTAACCATAAGGTCCTCCCCCAGAAATTAAATCCAGCAGTGTCCTCACTGCTTGTTTGAGAAGAAAGGGAAAGGTCTTAACATAACAACAAAATAAAGTACAAAGTACATAACTGGCATAAGAAGCCAACAATTCTTGCCTTATTAGGCCTTCTTGAGCCTCTTACTGGCTCTTGAAGGTGCTGGGGCTCCTTTTGTTGCCTTCTTCTTCTTTGGCTGAGGTGGAGCAGGGCTTTCAGCCGCTACGGCGGTTGGTGGCGCTGTAGCGCTTGCTTGCTGAACTTCTGCCGCTGCAGCGTCTGATTCGTGCACTTCTTCTTCTTCTGTTTCTGTTTGCTCTTGCTCCTCTTCTTCCACCTGTTCTTCCAGCACTGGCTCTGTTTCATCTTGCATATTTACCAGCTCCTCAGCAGCCTTTTTTTCAGATTCCTCTTCTGTGAGATGCACCTCAGGCAATGGGTCACTAGGTACTGCAGACATAGTTGCTGCAGCACCTACTGACTGAATACCTTCTTCTGGGTACTCAGCCAGTTTGACACCTGCGGCTCTTCTAGGCTTTATGTATGACTGGTAAATTTTCTTGAGTTGCTCAGTGGGTTTTTCTTTTGGTGCTTGTTGTTTTGGTTCGGGCTTCTTTGGTGCTACTTGCTTGGCAGGTGTTTTCTTAGGTGTTGGTTTGGTTGTTTCAGGGATGGAGGTAGGGGTTGGTGGTGGATTGGTTGTTTTGGTAGTGGGGGTTGGTTTGGAAGGTGTGGTTTTTTGTTTCTTTGGGCTTGGGGTTGGATCACATTGTATTTCTTCAGCTTGCTCCTCCTCCTCACTCTCAGTTTCTTCTTCAGACTCACTTTCCTCTCCTGATGATTCTTCATCATCTTGCTTTTCCATCTCTTTCATAACTGCAATTGTTTCTTCTTCATCTTCCTCACTGATGTTCTCAATGTCATCAGAATCCATGCTTTCCTCCTCTACTATAGCTTTTTGCACTTTCTTGGCTGGGCTAGGCTTTGTTTTCTTTGATGGACTAGCCACAACCTTTTTCTTTTCTGCCTTAACTCCCTTTTTCTCTTGCTTTTTAATTGGCTCTTCTTCCAGCAGCCAATCAGGGAATTGAGGAGGGGGAATTGATGTTTTTCCTTTGGATATTTGAGCATACAATGCTTTTTCCCAGTCAAATTTTTCTTTCACAAATTTGCAGAGGACCTGCTGCTTCAGCTCTAAGCGCTGTAGCGCTTGAGAGTCAGAAGACGCTGCAGCGGCAGGTTTCTGCTTAACTTTGAAAATGCAAGGAAATGCCCCAAGAGGGGATCTTCTTTCTTCTTTCATTTCTACTTCTACATCAGCCTCCAGACATAACTCAAAAATTAAACAAGGAAAATATAAGTTACCTCCCTTTTTAACTCTGCATTTCTCTATCTCTCTGGCTATCAATCTGCCCACGTCTATCTTTTCTCCTGCCATTATTGCATCAATGACAATGAGTCTTTCTTTCTCCACAAATGTTGTGTGAGATGTTGGCAGCAGGGAGTGTTTGATAAAACTACACCACAGATTTGCTTCTTCACAGAGATAGGCTTTTTTAATTTTGTATTCAGCTCCAAATTTTTCCCAAGTTGATCCTTCCACACAAATCCTTCTTCGAACAGCTTCCATTTCCTCATCTCCCCAGTTCAGCACTTTAGTTTCCAGCGCTTTTCCATGATAACCCAAATGGAAGATATCATTGATTGTTCTGGAGTTGAAGTTTACAGTTTCTCCTCTTACCAGTGAATGGGTTTGAGGCTTTCCCTCCTTAGGTTCTTCAATGCCAGAATAGAACTCTCGTACCAAAGATGTCATGTAATCTTTGCGATGCTTGATGAAGCTCTCCCAACCCAGCGATGTGACAGCGGTTGAAAACGCATCAGGAGCATTTTCTGTCTTGAATCCTCTTTCCGCTATGAAATCCATCTTCCAGAACCTTTGAGGATCTTGAGCTGCCTTAGGCATGGTGTTTTTCGTAGGATTTGAGGGTTCTGGTTTCTTAGTAGCTCCTTTTCCAGATCGTTTGAGTGCGGCTTGCTTTTTGGTCATGGCTGGAGTGGGTTTTGTGTATTTGCTTCTGGGCGCTTTGGGAAGTGTTGGTGTGTGTTGGGACGAAGGAAGAAGAAGGAGTGGAAGTTTATGAGTGGTGATTGTAACGGTTGCGAGCAGTTTCTGCGATAAAGGAAAGAGAAAGAGAAAAGAAAATGGTGGCGTGGGGAGTTGTGGATATTAAAGTTACGGTTTTGTGAGTGAAGTGGGAGAGAGAAGATGAAACTGTTGATTTGACAATGGCAGGTGAGTAGGTGCACGTGCTTGTCAGGCTAGGGATGGGGGTTCAGTGCCAGCTCATCCTGAGCAGGATCTTTTTATTTTTTTGTTTGACCTCACCCAGTCCTGATTTAAGACAAACGCTACAGCGTCATTTTAAAGCAACCGCTACAGCGCTTATCCTAATTTCCTGCATAGAAAATAAACATAACAAGTTTGTTAGAATTCTTGGGGTGCCTCCCAAGAGCGCTTGCTTTTAAAGTCTGCAGCCAGACTTTCTTTTTCAAATTAGAGATCTTTAAGCTCAATTGTGGTTTTGTCCCTTACCACATTTTCACCAAAATATTGTTTAACCCTTTGGCCATTCACTTTGAAGGTGGTATTGGTGGTCACATCATAGAGGTCCACAGCCCCATGGCTATATATTTTCATTAATTGAAAAGGGCCTGACCACCTGGATTTTAACTTTCCAGGAAACAACCTTAACCTGGAGTTGTAAAGCAATACTTGTCCTCCTTCTGTGAGATCTCTTTTTATCAGTTTTTGATCATGCCACACCTTGGTTTTCTCTTTATAGATTGCTGCATTCTCATAGGCAAAATGCCTAAGTTCTTCCAATTCATTTAATTGCAGCAATCTAGCATCCCCTGCTTTCTTATAGTCAAAATTGAGTTTTTTTAGAGCCCAATGGGCCTTGTGTTGAAGTTCAATTGGTAGGTGACAGGACTTCCCATAAACCAACCTATAGGGGGACATCCCCAAAGGTGTTTTATAAGCTGTTCTGTAGGCCCATAAAGCATCATCTAGATGTATTGACCATTCTTTCCTTGAAGGCCCTACCATTTTTTCCAACATCCTTTTTATTTCTCTATTTGACAATTCAGTTTGACCACTAGTTTGTGGATGATAAGCAGTTGCTATTTTATGTTTGACTCCATATTTAGCCAATAGGGCCTCAATTAGTTTATTACAAAAATGAGATCCCTCATCACTTATGATAGCTCTAGGAGTTCCAAAACGAGTGAAAATGTTTTTCAATAAAAATTTGCTCACAGACCTTGCATCATTGTTGGGTAAAGCAACAGCTTCCACCCATTTTGAAACATAGTCTACTGCTACTAAAATGTATAGGTTTCCATGAGAAGGGGGAAAAGGTCCCATGAAATCCATTCCCCAAACATCAAAGAGTTCAACCTCTAGAATGTTTGTTAAAGGCATTTCATGTTTGTTTGAAATATTCCCTGTTCTTTGGCACCTATCACATTTTTTAACAAAGTCTTGAGCATCTTTGAAAAGTGAAGGCCAAAAGTAGCCAGATTGCAATACCTTTGCAGCAGTTCTAACACCACCAAAATGTCCACCATATGGTGCAGAATGGCAGTGCTGTAGCACTTGAATTTGTTCTTCCTCTGCTAGGCATCTCCTCATTAACTGGTCTTGACACTTCTTGTATAGATAAGGTTCATCCCAATAATATTGTTTCATTGTGTGGAAGAACCTTCTTTTTTGCTGATAAGTCATCTCAGCAGGTACCACCTTGCTAACCAGAAAGTTTACTATGTCAGCATACCAAGGTGTTGCTGGTTCAGCCGCTACAGCGTCAAGTGCTGTTACATTGACCGCTACAGCGGTTACTGAGTCATCAGTCATTGCCAACAGCTGTTCATCTGGAAAGTATTCCTTAATCTCCCCACCTGCTGTGCCTGCAATATCTCTTTCTAATCTAGAAAGATGGTCAGCAACTTGGTTCTCCACTCCCTTTTTGTCCCTTATTTCTAGATCAAACTCTTGGAGTAGGAGAACCCACCTAATTAGTCTAGGCTTTGCATCTTTCTTTGTTATCAAATATTTAATGGCTGAATGGTCTGTGAAGACTATTACCTTGGTGCCAACTAAATATGATCTGAACTTATGAAATGCAAAGACTACAGCTAATAGTTCTTTTTCAGTGACTGTGTAATTCAATTGAGCTTCTACAAGTGTCTTGCTAGCATAATATATAGAGTGAAAAATTTTATCATACCTTTGCCCAAGGACAGCTCCAATGGCAAAGTCACTAGCATCACACATTAACTCAAAAGGCTTACTCCAGTCAGGGGCTATAATAACTGGTGCTGTTATTAAAGCTTTCTTTAATTTATCAAAGGCTAATATGCATGTTTCATCAAATATGAAGGGGTTATCATGCTGTAACAGTTGGCACAAAGGTTTGGAGATTTTTGAAAAATCTTTTATGAATCTCCTATAAAAACCAGCATGCCCCAAAAAGCTTCTTATACCTTTGATGTTTGTTGGAGGAGATAGCTTCTCAATGACCTCTATTTTAGCCTTGTCCACTTCCAATCCTTTTTTGGATACCTTATGCCCCAAAACTATACCTTCTTGTACCATAAAATGGCATTTTTCCCAGTTCAGCACAAGGTTAGTTTCTTCACATCTAATCAAGATTTCTTCCAAATTGGATAAGCATAGATGGAATGTTTCTCCAAACACAGAGAAATCATCCATGAAGACTTCCATGGATCTTTCAATGTAATCAGAGAAAATTGCCATCATACACCTTTGGAAGGTGGCAGGTGCATTACACAGGCCAAATGGCATCCTTCTAAAAGCAAAGGTGCCATAAGGACAAGTGAAAGTAGTTTTCTGCTGGTCCTCAGGTAATATTGCAATCTGGTTATAACCTGAATAACCATCAAGAAAGCAATAGAATTCTTTACCTGCTAGCCTGTCCAGCATCTGGTCAATGAAAGGTAAGGGAAAATGGTCCTTTCTAGTTGCCTTATTCAACCTCCTATAATCCATGCATATTCTCCAGCCTGTTATCTTTCTGGTTGGAAGCAGCTCATTCATTTCATTTGTTATTACTGTTACCCCTCCCTTCTTTGGCACACACTGCACAGGACTAACCCATGCACTGTCAGAAATAGGGTATACAATACCTGCATCCAACCACTTGATGATTTCCTTCTTCACCACCTCTTTCATAATTGGATTCAACCTCCTCTGCCCCTCAATGTAATTTTTAGAGTCTTCTTCTAACACTATTCTGTGCATACAAATGGTTGGACTGATACCTTTTATGTCTGACATTTGCCAACCAATTGCCTTTTTATGCCGCTGTAGCGTCTGAATCAGATCCTGTTCCTGCTTTTCAGAAAGGTCAGCAGCAATTATTACAGGCAAAGTACTATTGTTACCTAGATAAGCATATTTGAGGTGTGGGGGCAAATCTTTAAGTTCCAGAGTTGGGGGTTGTTCAGTGGAGGGGAGATCCTTTCTTAGATCTGCATTCTCCTGCTCCAATGATTCATATCTCTTAGCCCAGATTTCATTGGCTGACTGTTCCTCCTCTCCTGTAGCTTCTGCATCAGACCTTGTATCTTTACTGTTGTTCAGTAGTTGCCTCAGATGATCTGTGCTTTTCTGGAAGTGATCTTGAACTACTTTATCAATGACAGATACAAAGGAGCACTCTTCAATAGTGGGATCTGGAAATTTCATAGCATTGAGAATATTGAACTTGACTTCTTGGTCATTGACCCTCATGATCAATTCTCCTCTTTGCACATCTATCAAAGTTCTTCCAGTGGCCAAAAATGGTCTTCCCAATATGATGGGTACCTCTTTATCTGCATCAAAGTCTAAGATTACAAAATCAACAGGAAATACAAATTTGTCTACCTTTATTAGAACATCTTCTAGGATTCCTTCTAGATATGCAAGAGTTCTATCAGCAAGCTGCAGTGTAAGTGAGGTAGGTCTGGCAGTTCCCACTCCTAGCTGAGTGTATATGGATTTAGGCATGAGATTTATACTGGCTCCCAAATCACATAGGGCACGGCCAGAGTAAAA
This sequence comes from Astragalus membranaceus, assembly GCA_039519185.1. Taxonomy (NCBI): domain Eukaryota; kingdom Viridiplantae; phylum Streptophyta; class Magnoliopsida; order Fabales; family Fabaceae; genus Astragalus; species Astragalus membranaceus. The sequence continues at coordinate 129,662,462 of CM076854.1, forward strand.
ATTTCCAATTGAGCATGGTATAGTAAAACTGCCAGGATCCTTTGATTTGGGTGGGAGCTTGTTTTGCATCAACATGCTGCATTCCCCAGTCATTGCCACTGTTTCAAACTCCCCCAGTCTCCTCCTCTTAGTAAGCACATCCTTCATAAACTTTGCATAGTTAGGCATTTGCTGGAGAGCCTCCACCAAAGGAACATTAATGTGCAATTGTTTAAGGACTTCCATGAATTTGTTGAATTGCTTGTCTTCATGAGCCTTTCGAAGTCTTTGAGGATATGGAGGATCTGGGTATGTTGGTATAATTTTGGGTGGTGGTGGTGTTCTATCAACAACAGGCGCTGTAGCGGTAGGTTCAGGCGCTATAGCGTGTGTTGTAGGTTCTTTTTGTTTTTCAGAATTTTGGTTTTTTTTATCAACTGAATCAGTTGAAGATCCTATCAAATCTCTCCCACTCCTTAAGGTTATAGCTTTTACATGCTCCTTCCCTGCAGTACCTGAAGTTGAAGCTTCTGTAGTGGATGGTAATGATCCACTGATTCTTTGGGAAAGGACATTAGCCATCTGCCCCATCTGCACTTCTAGATTTTTAATGGAAGCTTCATGAGTTTTCAGGGCTGTCTTGCAATCACTCATGAAACCTTTCATCAATCCTTCTAATGAGTTATCTATCACAGGGGCATTCTGTCTTTGGTAATTCTGAGCAGGGAATCCTGGTGGATTTGCTGGAGCACTATAATTAGGTGCTGTTGCATTGTTGGCTCCCCATCTGAAATTGGGGTGGTTCTTCCAACCAGGATTATAGGTATTTGAATAGGGATTATTGTTTTTATTAAAACCCACAAAGTTCACAGAGACAGGATTACCAGGACATTCTTCATACAAATGCTCTCCTCCACAATATACACAGCTTACTGACCCGGGAGAGGCTTGCTCAATAACAGCTACTGTAGGTTCATGTACCGCTGCAGCGGTAACCGCTACAGCGTTTGATGTGCTCATAGATTTTATCATGTTAGTAAGAGAGGCAACCTGAGCAGATAAAGCAGAAACTTCACTTAATTCATGCACACCAGCTACCTTCTTTTGCTGAGCTAACCTTTCTGTAGGCCATTGATAGCTATTTGTGGCAATGTCATCAATCAGTTCACATGCCTCATTATAGGAGGTTTTCAACAACACACCCCCTGAAGAAGCGTCTAGCATTTGTCTGGTTGTTGGATCTAGTCCATTGTAGAAGGTCTCCATTTGGATAATCACAGGTATACCATGATGAGGGCACTTTCTCAACAGCTCTTTCCATCTCTCCCATGCCTCAAACAGTGTTTCAGCATCTCTTTGTCTGAATGCAGTAACCTCATTCCTCATTCTTGCATTCTTACTTGGGGGAAAGTATTTTGCTAAGAATTTCTCAGCCATTTCATTCCAAGTATGGATAGAGTTAGGCTCAAGAGAAAGTAACCAGGCCTTTGCTCTATCCTTCAAGGAATAAGGAAAAAGTTTTAATCTGAATGCATCATCACTTACCCCTGGAATGATGAAGTTACTGCAGACTTCCAAAAATTGCTTTAAGTGTAAATATAGGTCCTCTTGAGGAGCACCACCAAACTGTCCCACTGTTTGCAACATTTGGAACATCATAGGTTTGAATTCAAACTGAGCTGTGTTGAGAGTAGGTCTTGCTATGCTTGTCTCCATGGTTTGTGGATCAAACACAGCATAGTCCCTCATTGGTCTATCTCTGTCATTTACCATTTGAGCAGGTCCTTCATTTATGAATTGATGTCTATACCAGTCCTCTTGGTCATGTAAGGTTGGAGTGGGTGGTTGCTGATTTCTACCTCTACCCCTTCCACCTGGTTCAGTTCCTCCTCTACCAGAGCTAGATCTGCCATGTAGAGTGTTAGCTCTACCAGAAATGGTCCTATGGCTATGTTCTGACATGGTGGGTCTGAGCCTGTGAAGATGTCTTAGCTTCCTGAACCTTCTCTCTGGTTCTGAGTATGGTTCAAATTCTGGTGGTTGAGACCTGGGCATACGCTGTAGCGCTTACTGCTGCAGCAACAAGAAACAACACACCAGTGTAAAATAGGCACTAAGTTTACTAAAAACTTAAACAATGAAAATTAAATGCAATCCCCGGCAACGGCGCCAAAAACTTGTTGTGCGAAAAGGTGATGTGCAAGTATACACAATCGCAACAAGTAATATATTGATAAGTAAAGTTCGTTCCCACAGGGATTGGAATTAATCTAAGAAGTTTAAGTGATTAGAATCTTAGTGAAAAGAATTAAGTAACAAGTGAAGGTGAAGAGTTGTAAACATTATAAGCTGTGATAAAACAGTATTAAATTTGCAGTGATTAAAAGTGAGTTGGATAGCTCAATAGAATGTAAGTTCCCAAGAGCAATGTTCAGATAATATTAGACGCTGTAGCGTTAAGCGCTGTAGCGCTTCAGAATCCTTAGACGCTGTAGCGCCTTGGTGGCGTGCCTTTCAGTCACTTTCGTCAGGGCTATGTTACAAGACTCCTATGTCTAGGCTCTAAATAAGTTTTACCCCTGTATATTAAGCTCTTACAGCAATTGCCTTATGAACTACTACTCCCCTATGTCTAGAGTTAAGTAGTGCTTCCTTTAAATGTCTTTAAAGGGTTTTCATTCATATCATTCCTTGAGTTCTCTTTGTGAACCATGTCTGTACTCACAAAGTTACCTTGTTTTAGTTGATCATTCCCAAACCAAGATTGAAAGTATTATAACACAAGAAATAAAACGCAAACATCATAACATTATACAAAAGTTACTCAAGGTCCATTACATACCAAGAACAATCCAACTACAACAAAGTTAGCTCATCACAAGTTCCATCATCATAATACAACTTGAGAGCATGTATTACCGTATGAAGACAAGAGAAGAATGGTTGCAAAAGATGCACTCCAATGATCCCAAGTAGCATACAAGAGATGAAGTTGAGGCGTGAGCAAAACCTTGAATGAGAACTTCGAAAACTATGCTAAAAATAAAAGCTTAAGAGTGGAATCATTCATGGAGAGATGCTACTACGTATGTATGTAGTCCTTTTTTCCAAGTTACCACGCTGTCTCTACGAATTACCTCTTGGTGAAGTAATCTTAATTAATCTAAAATAATATCTAAGTCTTAATAGTATAATAATATTACATGATGATTTTTAGACTTAGATATTATCTTAAAGCACTTTACAAAAAGTGGTAATGATGGAATACAACAACTATCACTTGGGTTCCATTTAGGAGGCGCCAAGTGTAATTTAGCATCCACTTGAAAGTCAACAATTCCAGCTGAAAGGAAGAGATAAGGGTGGTGACTCATCATGTCCTCAAGTGGCCACACAAATATCTCAATGGTCAGCCGTCATATAACGCTGTAGCGTTTCCTTGATAGCACACGCTGCAGCGCTAAAGCAAAACATCAAACATATTCACAAAGGCATTGACTATGCCCAACTTTTAAGGAATTGACTTATAACCTATATTTATTCTAATATTCACATATTCACATATTTAAGCACTAGAATTACTTGAGAAATGAGCTTTGACTTAGGTATTAGGAGCATAAATAACCTATATAAAATAAGGTTATCAAGTACACCAGTCGGGTTATCTATGCCTACACCCGAGGTACATACTGATTAGTCCCTACAGGACGATCATACTGACCCCCATGGTCATACTGATTCAGAGCCATCATCCGGGTCGGAGAATGAGGAGGTGGTTGTCGACCCCGATGGTCGATGTCGCAAAGTCATATATCCCTTTGGCGATGTGTAAGTATTGTTTGACTTTTTTTTTTAATTTAAATTAATTGTTTGACGTGTATATATGTTTGTTAATTATGCAACGACTTAATTATGCAGGTTTGTTAGATCCAAGACTGCTTCATCAACGATCACTTATGTCATTAAGAAACTCTATTTTGAAGAGTACCTGAAAAGGTAACACAAATCGAGAAGAGGCAAAAGAAAGATTTTGTGGGCTTGTTTAGGGTAAGTATCAATTATGTCATTACCTATATTGATAATTTTAATATATTTTTTAATGTTTAATATAATTACTAATACATATTTTGATTTTGTTTAATACAGACCAAAGTGATTTGGAAACTGGAAGATGATGAATTGGTGCAGAAAGTTTTTTGGACTAGATTGGCCAAGCAATTGACGGACTTGCTCTACAAATTGCGCTGTAAAGATGAAAAGCCGAAGTATATAAGTCAAGAAATCTGGGATGAATACAAGGAAGTTTGGAGAAGTGAGAAATTCAAAAGAAACGTTGAAAAAGCGAAGAAAAATCGGAATTCAGAAAAGGGTGGCTCGCTTCACTGTTGCGGCTCCGTCTATCAAGCTCAGCATGCTATGAGATTGGCAGGTTATTTTAAAAATCTTTGTACTATTTTAGTTTAGTTAGGGCGATTAGTTACCAATATTTGAGAATTTGTTTCATTTTTACAGAGTAAGAAAGTCGGACGCCCTCTTACTAGTGCTGAGTTGCACAGGGCCACACATGTCAGGAAGGATACCAAGACTTATGTTGATGAGTGCTCGAGGAACACTCAGGTAAATATACAACTTGATTTGTATTATATAATGTTTTCTTAAAATTGAGCGTTTATTATGCTGTGTTTTGTGGTTATGCAAAACAGGAGAAACATACTAAGACGATGTCTGAGGTGACTCAGGGGAGCTGGAACCCTGAGTCACTTGGTCCACTAATTCCCGAGATCATAGCTTTGACTAGAGCTGTCAATGGGCCAAGCCCGGCCCGGCCCATAGGGCCAAACAACATATTCGGGCTGGGCTGGGCCCGCCCAATATTCTAATGGGCTGCCTTTTTATGGCCCGACCCAGCCCAACATCGGCCCGCGGGCCACCGGACCAGCCCATGGGCCACAAACCATTTTTAATATTTTTTCAATATTAAAAAACTTTTAACATTTTCAACAAAAAAAAACTAATATTTTTCATTTTCAATAATAAACAAACTTTAACCATTTTGCATTGTGCTTTAAAAATATAGCACACAGTAGCATGCACTACTAAAAATATAGTGTGAAAGTAGAATTGAATAATGTGTTTTGTGTGTGGTACAGTAACGGTATGTGTTTGATTTTGGGCCTCTATGACTAATATTAATGTTTTTTTTGCTTGTTGGGCAAAATTTTTAACAAAGGGCCAATCTAAAAATAAAACAAACAGCATTTAAAAAATAAAAAAGCAAGAAACAAAAATAAATTGGGCCAATCGGGCCGGCCCAACACCCATGGCCCGGCCCGGCCCAATAAAAGCATCGGGCCAATCGGGCCGGGCCAAAAAAGATACCGATGCTTTTTGGGCCTCTATTATTAGAGCCCGGCCCAACCAAAAAATCGGGCCACTAGGCCGGCCCATTGGGCCGGGCCCAAATTGACAGCTCTAGCTTTGACAAACCGCAACTGGGAGAAGTTGGTAGGGGGATGTATAAGAATCTTCTTTATGGTACGGGGCCGTTGACTCCAAATTTGAGCTTTGAGGATGATCACTTTGACACCAACGGGCCCTTTAGTAGTCGACCTCCTCGTCCTTCAACTGAGACAGAGCATCTCAGGCAGCAGATACAGGAGATGTGTGCTCAGCACCAGCAGGAGATACAGGAGATGCATGCTCAGCACCAGCAGGAGCAGCAGATGCTGAGTCGAACTATCAAAGATATGCAGACAGACTTCTTGAGGTTTGCACGTCAGCAGGAGAAGATGTTAAAGTACTATAAGAGCTTGAAGTCAGATGTGCCTGAGTCTGAGTCCGAGGAGACAGAGTCTGATGATGGCACGTATTAGTATTATGTTGTTATTTGCTGGTTTGGAGTATTATGTTATGGATTATGTTATTGCTTTGGACATGTTTAGGATTTGAATTATGTTATTGCTGGTTTGAACCTGTTTAGGATTTGGTTAATGTTTATGTTGATTTGGATATTTGGTATTGTTGATTAGTTTGGATGTTGATTTGGATATTTGGTACCAGTTTGGAGGGATTTTATTTGAGTATTCTCGAAATTGTCCTGCATTTGATAAATATATAGTTATTATATATAAAAAAAAAAGCAGGTTTTCAAATTTGGACATGTGGCATAAAAAAAGCAGGTTTTTTAAAAAAAATTAAATTAATTCTTTTTAGCTAATATTTGGACACGTGGCATAAAAAAGGACACGTGGCCTTCAAAATTAGCGGCAGAATTGCCCCTCGCTAATATTTAGCGACGGAACCAAATTTCCCTCGCTAAATATTAGCGAGGCCATTTTTAGCGACGGATTTTGTATCTGTCGCTAATTCCCACGACATTAGCGACGGATTTTTGACCATTAGCGACTGAAAAATCCGTTGCCTATCCTGCTTTTTTTTTGTAGTGTATGCATGCATGGTGCTTCTAACATACCCCCTCTGGTCTCGTATATAAAAGAAAAATGCAGTTTTATGTTTATCAAATAACATGCTTTTCATATAGTGTAGTCTACTTTAGTCTCTTATATAAAATTAATAATAATTGATAATTAATCCTTGGCTTGCTCTAATGGCTACAGTTTTGTTTTTCTTTCTTTTTATTGGATCTGTTTAATCAATTTGAGCTTTTAAGTTTTGTTTATAGACCTCTTCTTTATCTATGAGTGAAAGCTGATTTTCGCATGCTTGTACTTTTAAGCATTAATCCACTTATATATATATATATATATATATATATATATATATATATATATATATATATATATATATATAATTTTAGTAGCCTTAATTAAATATTCACTTGAGGCCTAAGGTTGGCCTCAAAAATATCTTCCAATCTTACCCGTTTCTAATGTTTGATCAATTGATGATCCCTTTGAAGAAGGATTGGTTTGAGCATATCAAATATATTAGGAATATAATAAACAAAGTAGCAACCATTAAATAATATCAAATATTGTTTCATCATACCAATAAGAATTGGTCCGAGTGATAACTGAACTCAACTCAGATCTCATTCTAAGGTCTCAGGTTTAAATATTGGGCACAACAAAAATTATGTTTGGAGGGGAAAATCACACGGACCGGTAAAGCACCTAGCCAGCCTGATTAACACATGGCAGGAGTATGTAAATTTAGGTTGGATAATCTAAGATTGCTGACATGACCAAACAGTTGCAGCAACAACAATACTAACTTCCTATTGATGACCTAATAGAAAATTGTAGATACTATTATAGCCAATAATATACAATAAAAATGCATATATATACCACTAACTTTCTCATCAAAATATTATCGCCAGTGGCACAAAAACTGGTACAAGTACGTAAGCCTCTATATATTATTTGTACGTGCAAGTAAATTGCCGCACCAAACAAATATCTTTTTGTCTTTTTGGAAATGAAGAATAATGTTATGTACATAATATTTGCTAGGGAAAATGCATACAATATGAGATGTAGTCTTGATTCTTTGTTTTAAAATGTGAGGATACGAGTCGAAAGCAACCATGAAGTTATCCAATTTCAAAGATTCTGTGTCTCGAACTTCTTCATACGGAAGTGAAAAATGTTTCTTGTTTGCTATGTACGTAACTCATATTGTGATGCCTGGTTACTTTTGGTTGGTCATGTAAACAAAACAAGAAATGAATTGATTGATAATTGAAATATTAAATGGCTAGCTCTATATACTCTCTCTCTCTCTCTCTCTCTCTCTATATATATATATATATATATATATATATATATATAATATTTACTGAGATGAGTGAGATCTCAGTCTTCTAGTCAAATGTAAAGCTGCACGATAGGAAAGGAAAAAAATGTGGGTAGTGATAGTGGGGTGCACACGCGTGATTTTATTTGACACCTCCTATGGCCATGCTAGCTCATTTCTTCCTTGTTATCTATCTACCCCCTCAACCAAAAGCAAAAAAAAAAAGGAAGAAAGACTCACACAAAACAAAAATGATGCTAAGAAAACTAAATTGATAAATGACAAAATTTTAATATAGATTATATTATATATATATATATATATATATATATATATATATATATATATATATATATCGATGATCCCACAAAACATATGAAATAAAGCTCTAAGCACTTTTTTGAAAATTCTCTAAACCAATTCATAATTTGATTAATCTCAAATCACTCAAGTGACACCTCGGTAGTTAGTGGAAATTACACATATTTTTTTTGCCAATTTATATGAAATGACAAATAAACACCACAATACATACTAACACTGCTCACATCTGAGTTTAAACTCGGCAGTCGACGTTCTCATATCGCTGAAATTAATTACAAGTGCAACCAACAATGGGGAGACGATCTTTGTACACATATATTTACACAAATATATTCTTATATATTAAATTTGAGTTTTTAAATTTAAATTAGCGAACACTCTGATACCCTAGAGTTTTTTTGGGTATGATACCTAACATCCAATCACTTAATGATGCATCATTTTTTATATTTAATTATTTTAAAATTGAAATTAATTTTGCCTATAGAGTATCGATATCCAACAAAACTCAAAAGTATCATAAAATTCTTCATTTAAATTTCATGAAACCGCCTCGTCCTCTTTTTCTCATAATGTTCAACTTATTATATTGGTCTTTTTGGACGGTGGCAGACCAAGGACCTAAGATAGGGCCGGGTTCAAAAGAATTTCATTTTTTAAGATTGATAATTTATTATTCGAAATTTAATGTTCAAATTTCTCACTTGATCATTGAAATTAAGAAATTAAATTATTTAACCTAAAATTTATCTACAAGTAAATTCTCAATTTAGTCTTCAAGCATACACCACATCTCCTCATATAAAAGTAATAAGCAGTTCCTAAATTTTGTGACACCATTTCCTAAAGTTATATAATTGTAAACACTTAAAGAGAGTAATTAATGAGACAAATTTCATCAATTATAGAAATTATTAATTTGACAGATTTCACAAACTTGAAGGACTATTTACTATTTTTATATACTCTATGGATGAAATTAGTGGGAACACCGTAGACCCTCCTATGAGATCGCGTATGGAATTGCTGCTAGAGCAAAGAACAAAAATGTTACTTAAAGACAATAATATTAGGCAGCAATTAAAAGCTTTGAAAATTTTTGATACACCATTCATTAATTAATTCAAATGAAATTTATGAGGGAAAGTCATTTTCGTAACCTGCTTTTCGTTCCTGTGTATTATTATATTTGTTTATAGCATAATCTGTATGGCATGCTAGATAAATCCAACCACTGTTATTATAATACATAATACAGGCAAAGAAGCAAAGACATATTGGGAAATCCTTCCCTTCCAAAACTCAAAGGTGTGCAGTAATAACTAATCCACTAATTAAGAAATCAAGTGTATTCTGCCACTTTTATCACTTAACACTAATAGATAATTAAGTTGAGTTGGCCATTTAGTCTTTTTGTTTTTCTTAGAAACTAACTTAAAAAAGCAACACCAAATTCAAGCATGCATACCAATAAATATTATAAAATACCACTACTTAAGAAACAAGGACTAACACTCTCAATTGTGGATTAAGATAAAATAGGTAATCACATGCAGGGGAAGAAATTTTATTTATAATACATAAAATATTTCAAATGGAGATTTGCAAACTTTGGTTGTCCCGATTGATAAGCATTTTGACCATATCACCAAAGTAATGTACAAGTACAAATTGGTCAATGAAAATTATACATCAGGATAAGTTATACCTACAATATACGAATACCTTTATGCTAGCTCATTCCAACAAGTTAGAAAGAAGAATAAGAGAGAGAGAGAGAGAGAGAGAGAGAGAGAGAGAGAGAGAGAGAGAGAGAGAGAGAATGTAAAACAATGAAAAGACAAGAAAAGAAAGAGGGGTCTAAATCTGTCTAATGATATTGTTGACCAATTAGACCAAGGGAAGGTGCAGGAAGAAAGCATTTTGTCTAAACTACATATTTGGTTCCCTGTTCTTCTGATATGATTTAAGTTTTTTTTTTTAACCAAGGTTTCCTATGCATGCGCAACTGTAGAGACTAATCCCCCGAGGTACTGAGATCCATTTAAGAGGTTGACCTCTCCTACCAGATATTTTTCCATATGCACCGGCCAAAGATCGAACCCTTGACCAAATGGTTAAGGAGCCCGAGTATCTACCACTTGTATCATAACATATTGGGTATATGATTTAAGCTTTTGATTTAGTGGAAGATGCAATAACAAGACCATTCTTCTTCATTAATTTCCACCATATTTGTATGTATGCATGATCAATTTTTCCACTCAGGTGGGTGCAAAGTTTTAAATAGTGGTCACGGTTGTGGTCGCATCAAATGCAACTGTTGTGCAAGGAGTGCCCCGGGCGAATTAATAAAATGATGTCTTTGTATTTATTCGAATAACAATTTGGTTGTATTTTTGTTGAAAATCATTAATATTCCGTTCATAATTAAGGTTTTTTAAAGAATTATTTTCAATAGGAATTGAAGTGAGACTACTTAATCTAATTTGGGATATTATAAGTTGTAAATATGTTTTTAACAATTTCAATTTAGAAAAATATTTTTTTAGTAACATGAATAGTTAATATTATGCTATATATATATATATATATATATATATATATATATATATAATCATTAAGAAAACAATTAATTGTCTTTAAAGAATTCAATATTATATCGTCTGATATTGATTCAATTGTTAAAATCCCTGATCTCTAATGATTTTCAATTCTTCAAATATATAATTATGATTGTAATAACAAAAAACCTTGGTGCCTCTAATAAAGAGGTGAAGATCAGATTCTGGAGCCTGAGAAGGGCAAGAATCCCCCACATCCATATGTCTTCGACGTAAGTTTGATCTAGTTGGGAGAACATTTCTACACAAGCGCCAAAGAAAGTGTTTAACCTTCGGAGGGATCTTCAACCGCCATAAACTGCGCCAGTCATCAACAACATGTAGATGATCAGTATCCAGAATATTATTCATAATCAACCCGTAAGCACTTCGAATTGAATAAATTCTTGAATTTTTCGGCCACCACATGCGTGAATCCTCCAAGACCGTGGGCAAAAGAGGGGTACGCAAAATTTGAGCGCCATAACCGGAGAGAAAGTTTGCTTGATCAAATTCACGTTCCAACTCTTTGTACCTGCAATAACAAGATCAGCCACACGCAGAAAAGGATTAAAGCGAGGAGTTGATATTTCATCTAACACAACACGGTTGGCCATCCACCTCTCCTCGAAAACATTTACATTCTGACCATTGCGTATCATCCATTGTCACCCTTCCTTAAGGACCATTCTTGCTTCATGGATACTACGCCAAACAAAACTAGAATTACTTCCTCTAGGTGCATCCATAAAATCACCTCTAGGATAGTACTTAGCTTTGTCAATGCATAATTTATGGATACCACGTGTAGATGAAGAGCTGCCACCCCACCAGAAACCACTAATCAAGCTCTGAATTTCATCACAAAGAGGAGAAGGAATGAGGAAAAGGCTCATAAAGTAAGTCGGAATAGATTGAAGAACCGACTTAATCATGATTTCCTTTCCCGCTTTTGATAAAGACCGACCACCACAAGAGTTGATCTTTTTCCAAACTCGATCCTTAATAAATTTGAAAAGTGTCTTCTTACTCCTCCCAACCATAGAGGGAAGACCCAAGTACCGACCGGTGCCTAAACATTCATGAACACCAAGACCATTGGCAATAATTTCTCTGTCCCCTTGAGTCACATTCCTGCTAAAGAAAATTTCAGACTTCTGAAATTAATTTGCTGCCCTGAAGCTTGTTCATACACATCCAAAATATGCTTCATATTATTCATTTCCCTCGGAGAGGCCCTAAAGAATAAAAAACAATCATCCGCAAACAAAATATGGGTAATGATAGGTGCTCCCCGACAAATTCCGATACCATGTATGTCCCCTCTAGCCACTGCCTGATTAATAAGATAAGTAAGACCATCAAAGCACAAAATAAACAAATAAGGGGAAAGAGGATCCCCTCGAGGGAGCACAATCGGACCAACAGGCTCCTGGTTAACAACAACAGAGTAAGAAACAGATTCAATACACGTCGTCATCCAACCAATCCAAGTTTCATGAAAACCCAGTTTCTTTAAAATCAACAATAAGTAAGTCCAGTCAACCCTATCATATGCCTTACTCATATCTATTTTAAGAGCAACCTCCCCAACCTTTCCTTTGCGTTTATTCTTCAAGTAATGAATAACTTCAAATGCAATCATGGCGTTGTCTTAAATAGAACGATCGGATACAAAAGCAGACTGCTCAATAGAAATGCATTTAGGAAGAATAAACTTTAATCTATTAGCAAGTACCTTGGAAACGAGTTTATAAATGACATTGCAAAGAGAGATTGGCTTCCAATCCATCATTGTCTCCGGATTATCTTTCTTCGGAATGAGAGCAATGTTGGTATCATTAAGTGTTGTAGGAAAATGACCCGTGTCCAGTCACCCTATACAAGCCGAAACAATCTCATCACCAAAGTCCTCCCAAAATCTTTTGTAGAAACCTGGATTGAAACCATCGGGGCCGAGGGTTTTATTGGAATCCATCTGCATCAAAGCATCACGAAATTCATCCTTGTGAAAAGGCCGAATAAGATCACCATTATCAATGTCATTGACACGTTGATTAAGGGATGATAAAATCGGATCATACACACCCTCTCGATCCATAAAGAGCTCCTGGAAATAGCCTACAGCCACACTTTTCACATGGGGCTGATCCTCCACAATAACACCATCTTCTCTGTGCAATTTCAACACCCTATTCACCTTTGCTCTACAAATTGCCGAAGCATGAAAAACTTGGTATTTAAATCCCCATCACATAACCAAAACTTCTTTGCACGTTGTTTCCAAAATAACTCTTCTTTCATAATCAAGCAACACAAATTTCTAGAGAGTTTTTCAAAATGAGAAGCACCACTAACATCTCTTCTATGCCGAAATTGTTCTAGTTGTTTCTTACATTCCTCTATATCCTCATGAAACCTCATGCGAATGCTACAGCCCCAGGGTGTCAAAGCCAAAGCACAACTATCAAGTTTAGCAAGAACATGGTGACCTCCACCCTTATTCCACCCATCACGAGCATCTTCGGCCAGATCAGGTTCAGCCAGCCATGAATTTTCGAACCGAAAATGAGTTGCACGCCAATCACCTCTAGAATGAACACACGTGAGTAACAAAGGCGAATGGTCTGACTTTGGAGAAAGTAGATTACGAAGCTGAGCTTGAGGAAAGGCGTTAAGCCAGGAACTTGTAGCTAAAGCCCGGTCAAGTCTTTGCTCAACTGCATTATTAGGGGTCCCCAAACTAAACCTCCAAGTAAAGGGATAACCAAACAAGCATCAAGCATAGCATTTCTAAAACCTTGCATGAGGTAAGGAGGATGGTCGCACCTTTCCCATTTATCATCTAGAGAGATAAGATAATTGAAATCCCCCAAAATACACCACGGAAGCTGAGACATACCCGCCAACTGCCTTAATCCCAGGAGTGACGTCTATGAGCTCTATTGGCATACCCATAATAACCTGTTAACCTCCACCTCCCAACTCTAGAATCGTTTATTTCCATATCCAAATGATGCCGGGAATAACCTGTAACAGAACAATTCACAGAATTCAACCTGAACACAGGCACACCCCCACTCCGGCCAACTTTATCAACCGCCAACCAACTATCAAAACCAATCATACGACGAACTGAGTCCATAAGCTGAGCATTAGCAAAAATTTCATACAAAAAGATAATATCTGGTTTATGGCACCGGACTAGGTCCCGAAGAAAAGGAACTGCCGACGAGTGACCCAGGCCTCGACAGTTCCAACTCAGAATACTCATTGTTCCCGGCAGGCCTGATTGCCAGGACTTACCGATAAAAAATCCAACGTAGTATCAGTTGAAGTAACATCCATACTCTGACCTTCCACGTCATCTGTTCGCCCCCTCTTACGACGTAAATCCTCAACGGAAGCAGAAGTAGTCCCCACAGATGAACCACTCGCTATCTGTGGCAGGCTCGCAAATCCAGGGGAAGAATTACGTGCTGGAGCACGCACAGTACGAAGAGCGCGTGTACCGGCAGAACCAGTAACCGGTTGCAAATCGTTAGCAACATGTGGGCCCGTATTACTGTGGAAAGAGAAGCAAGATCAGATGCACTAGCTGTATAAGGATGCTGAGTTCGAGGAATAATAATATTCCTTTCTCGATTAAAGAATTGATAGGCCACATTATTATTATCATAAACAACCTCCTCATTTGTAGGAGTTTCAAAATGAGGAGCCGAATCATTATTGCGTCCTGAATTATTAGCGCTGGAATTAATTCCAATGTGCCTGTCATCACGTAGCCAATGACAGCTACTCGTCGTCCCTTGGTGGCGACGCTCCACACGGAGGTCCGAACTCCACCCCCTCTCACCATTTTCAACACCCAGCGCAAATCGTTTCTCACACATTGTATCAGCATGTCCCAACATTCCACAGAAGAAACAAAACACTATTAACCGTTCGTATTTGAAACGAACCTGAGAGATAGCACCATTGAAGAAGCGAATCTTCTTTCCCCTCTTCAGAGGCTTACGAACATCCACCTTCACACGAATCCGCATAAATAATTTCCAAAAATCTGAGCTATTTTTCTGATCATATTCCACAAGTTCACCAATAAAGTTCCCCAAATGCATACCTACCTCCAAGGCCATACACCCCATCGGTAGATTATGAACTTGAACCCAAAAAAGAGCATAATGTAGAGGCACAGACGCCAGAATTTCTCCAACAACCAGCTTGTGAAGAAGCAAAAGGTGACCATCAAAGTTCCATGGACCATCAGAATAAATCCTATCAAAGTCAAAGGCGTGGAAGAACTGGAACAAGAAGGTATTTGCGCCAATATCTCTGATCGAAACACCCCTCGCTGGCTGCCACACCGCGGCCATACGCTCCTTCATCATAGGGACTCTAATGGCTCTCGTCGTTAAGAACCTTCCAACGAAACACAGACTTGCATTCAACTGAGCATCAGATTGTGGAGGTGGGTGAACATCCACGAGCTCATCTTCATCACCATCTAGTCGAAGATTTCCGAATTCATCCATTGTAGGCTAGAGTAGAGAGAGGAACTAGGGCAAAAGAAAGGCTAGGGTTACGTTCTTCTCACAGGGAGAGAAAAAAGTCGCATCTCACAGGGAGAGAATTCTCACGGTAGGAACTTAAGTTACTTTACTTTTTTACTCAAATTGTGATTGGAGACCTTTATTTAAAACTTTGGTAGGATGGTTGAGGGTAAATTCATCTATCCTCTCCTTTTTCTCCATAAGTAAATTTGTGTTCATTTTATGGGAAGTTATATTGTCAAACTCAAGAAACTACATGGATATCATTTTTTTTAGTGAGTCAAGTATCATATATTAGTTAGGAACGAAATGAATTTCGGGCCATGAATTATGGATTATGAACAAATAGAAAATTCTATGCTGTTATTAAGGTAGGTATGTATCATTTTCTTATTAAACAAATATTAGCCTTTTGTAAAGTGGCAGAGTTGCAACTGTGTGGGCCTCTTTCCGATTGGAAATTTAATAACTTGTCAACACCACTAAAAAATTTGCTAACTCTTTTATTCTCCATTAAGGCTATAAAGTCTTTCATGTTCATGTATATCATCAAGGTTCAAAGTAATATATGAATAATTTTAGGATGAGCAAAAAACAAAAAGGTTTTGATCATTTAAGGTAACTTTTGTTTTTTTGACAGAATTTGAGGTAATTTTTGGTGGTAACTATATCTCCCTTTGTTTGAACACTTACTCTTTCAAATCTTTTGTGATCGTTTGTAGTCATAAAAAGCTTTTAAAAAAGTCCATTATTAGGCCCGCGACATCATGGTTTTAGACATCATTGTTTCTGACGTCGTCATAATTGTGATTGAGGTTGTATTAGTCGCATATGATTGTGATTCTCCACTATATCAAGAATTGCGACATGACCACATTTCAAAACCTTAAAAGCTCTTATATGTTTTAGTGAGGGAAGCTTACCATAGTATGCCAGAACATTAACAGTTACACACCCTCACATTTTTACACACTTCTATGTGCAATTATTGAATACCACTTCCTACTCAATTATAAGCAAAAAAAAGTGCTTATATCTAGTGGACTCAACAAATATCAAGTAATGTATCCATCTTTAATGTTATTATTGTAAAAATATCCCTAAACTAATTCATTAGTGTTGAAAGGAGAGACCACCAAATTAAGGGTAGTTTAGTAAATATATTTCTTTTATTACACAAAAATCAAGAAAATCAAATGCACATAACAACAATCATTAGTAAATATAAAAATAGGTATTTTTACTTATAATTGAGTCCCTATAACTTTTCTTAAATGGTGTACAACATGCACATATGTCACCTAGTTTGTGCAAGTAACTTTTGTTAAAAACTATTTTTCTATTTAACAGCTCTGTGCAATGAACATGTACAACAGAAAGATGCATTGCCATATAATTGGTGGGAGGGGTAAATAGATGATCTACCTTTTACCTTAAAATTAGCATAAAAGCTGTCATTGCCACAACACAATAAACGATTAGTACCTAACCATATTTAAAAAAACATAAGTGGTGCTGATCAAATATTTGGCTTCTAGTTACAAATATTATGTATTATTGTTTTTAAAGGTCCCACCATACGAGTGGTTTTTGAGTCATCAAATTCACAAACTTAGCTTGCCTTTTCTAAGCTCCTTTTTTCCTCTAATTTTCTTATGCCATTTAAATGAATAGTTCCATTATCCAACAGAGAATCAGCTCAAAAAATATCGCATTACATTACGCACTTCATATTAAATAAATTGACTTCTTGAACTCCAAAGTTTTTTTTTTTCCTGTTCCTGCTTTTCTCTAAACAGTCTGCCAATTGAATTATTATACTCTCCATGACATGAATTGCTTGTATGACTATATGATGTAAGCACATTTTTTTGTCCAAAATGATTATCCATTAAACCAAGTTGCCTTCCTTTCGCTGCATCACTTGTTATTGTTTGTGTCTATCTATGTGCAGCATGTTATTTCATTTTCACACTTAGCTTCTTCAGTGAACCTACTCCGCGCCCCACAAAGCGCATGATAATTAGAACATGCATCTTTTATACATACATATACATGAATAAACTTATTGTTTTGCCTGTTTTAAAATAGCTTATTTAACTTTAGAAAACTTTTTTTAAAAAAGACTCAACGGAGAGTATTTAGCTTAAAAGCTTTTTCTTTTATGCAAAATAAAGTAATAATGGTTCATAATTCAGATTATTTTTTTAGCTAGTTTAGATGAAATGTCAAATAAACACCACACACTATCACATGGTCACACTCGGGTTCGGACCTAGTAGCTAGAGCTGTCAATTTTGGCCCTGCCCAACAAGCCAGCCCGATGGCCCGTTGTTTTGAGCTAGGCTGGCCCATGGGACTGGACCCGTTTTTTAATACCTTTTTGAAGATTTTTTGAGGTTTCATTTGTAAAAAATTGGGCTGGGTTGGCCCACTAACCAAGTGTTTTTGGGCTGGGCTACAAAAAATACAGCTCAATGGACAACTAGGCTGACCTAGTCCATCCTGCTTTTACGTGTCAGCCCAATGGGACTGGTCGGGCGGACAACCTAGTTTGATAGCTCGATCGGAAGCCACGTGACTATGCTACTGAAATTGGCAATGCAACCACCAACGGGAAAATCGTGATTCAGATTATAATCCCACCTTTTCTAGACCCCACAATGAAAATCATTTATTTTCAACTGTGTTACTTAGGGGATTATTCAATGAGCTCATTTCACCATTTCCCCTCTCTATATATACTCAATCCACTCTTCTTTTCTCCATCTCCAAAACAATTTTTCAAACAACTCTTTTTTCTCCAAGACCTTGCAATCTTTTTTGTTCATTAGTGAACCATGCAGACCAGGGAAGTTACACAACTCAATTATTTACTCCCTTCCGAACCATCTCCTTATCCATGTAACTACAACATGATTCAGAATCAAAACAACATCTCCACATTTCAACTTAACAAATTCTACAATTTCCAAAACCCTTCTCAAGTATTTCCAGATCACTTCAGTCCTCAATCCTCATGCATAAGCAGCAACTCAACAACATCTGATGAAGCAAATGATCAGCAACAACAACAAAGTCTCATCAATGAGAGAAAACATAGGAGAATGATATCGAACCGAGAGTCAGCACGTCGGTCGCGGATGAGGAAGCAGAAACATCTTGATGAGCTATGGTCACAGGTTATTTGGCTCAGGAATGAGAATCAGCAGATATTACATAAGCTGAATCATATGTCAGATTCACATGATAAAGTTGTTCAAGAGAATGTTCAGCTTAGAGAAGAAGCTTCAGAACTTAGACAAATGGTATGTGACATGCAACTTCATAGTTCATGTCTTCCCTTAAGTCCCCTTGAAGATGTTCCTAGTAGCATTACCTCACCTCATTCCTCAAACCAATCAATCACAACAAGTTCTGTGGGCTTGTTAGGCTAAATTTGAAGACAAGGCCAAGTTATTTTAATATCTCTTCAAATTTTCATCTTAAGTTGTTCTCTTTAATCTGTGTTGAAGTCCAACGAAAGTAGTTTTTGTGTTTGTCTTGCTTTGCTTTGCCCCACTTTTGAGCTCTTTGAGGCGAAACCATGAACGGCACATATATTGACTATCTTTATTATTATAAGTCCAATCAGCTCATTGACTTTGCTACTAAGTTCTAATTTCTAATGATATTTCCTGAGCAATAAACATTTAAAGTGGCTATAGAATTATCCATAAACCTAAAGGCTAATTAGTTGCTAGTAAGACGACAAAATGCAACTCAGCTGGTAAGACGTTTCACCTGCACTTCGAGAAGGAAAGTATGAAACCACTATTGCTCCCTTTTAAAAAAGAAGTTAATTGTTAGTACTAATAAAATTTGTTGGGCACTCAGCAGAATTAGAATAAAAAAAATCATCAGTACCCTTCCAGAAAACAATTTAAAAAGATTTGATTCATGACTTCATTAGGTTGCAATAATCAAATTTTTCAGAACAGATAAGGGGAAAAGTATGTTCAATATTATTATAATAATAATAATAATAATAATAATAATAATAATAATAGCAATAATAAAAAAGAAAAATAAAAAAAATTACGAGTTTAAAGAATTGAATGAAAGTGATGCCAAAATAATCCTATGTGTTCTTTGTGTAAATTAATAGTAGTAATTATGTCAGGTGGAATTGTGGTGGGGGAGAGTTGGACATGACATGACACAGGGATATATAAAGGGTGTCTCTCTAATGGATTGAAAGGTCGTTACCAAAAAAAGGAAAATAATTGGACAAGCTACCTACTATAATACTATGTGATAAATCTTTCAATCATTACGCCAAATCTTGAGAAAATTGCGCCCTATTGGGCAGCGCTCTTGATGTAAGCGTTACATTTGCTTAAAACGCGTAAGGAATGAGCAGCGCTACTACTGTAAGCGCAGCTTTTGGTTGAAACGCGCAGGGGCAATGGACAGCGCTCCTGCTGTAAGCGCTGCCTATAGGAGAACGCGTTTGGGCGATGGGAAGCGCTTTTTAGGAAACACTGCCTATAGGAGAACGCGTTTGGGCGATGGGCAGCACTTTTTAGGAAACGCTGCCTATAGCGCTGCCCATCGCAGAACGAGGATGGGGCGTATGATTCCCATCTGGTATGGGTTTCAGTATTAATTTTTTCTTTTAATGTTTCGTATTTTTCTGGCAATTTTAAGCTCTAATATGTACATAAAGTGGTTGACGAAATGTCTACTTCATAAATAAATTAATGGTGCTTACATATTTGTTCTATTTGCTGATTTGCTCTTGCTGGATTGTTGTTGTTTAATGATAAAATCTGTCTTTCGTAGGTTTCATGTTGATAAAATGTCTTCAGCCCATGTCTATGTGAGGCTGCACAAAGGTCAGACCAAGTTAAGCTATATGATTTTTGAAGTGCAAAAATGCTGGTGTGCTATAGCAATTTCTTTTCTTACGCTGGTATCTTCTCTGCTCAACAGGAAGTTGGGGAGCGCCCCCTCTTTTTGTAATTTTTGTATAATGTATCTTAGTATAATGTAATTTTTGGATTGGATTTATTTTGGTAGTAATAGTGTTAAATTTATTTTTTAATTTGTTGTTAGCTAGTTTATATATATGTTGTTAAGTATACATAATTGATTGGATTGGCTGTATAAGACCAGGAAAATTGCAAATGTAAAAAGGAAAATAAACAAAAACAGAAATATATATATATATATACACACAATGGGCAGCACTTGAAGGCCAAAGCGCTACCTATTCCTAAAAAGCCCTAAGGGAATGAGCAGCGCTTTAGCCTACAAGCGCCGCCCATTGTGTTAGCGCCTTTTGGGAATGAGCAGCGCTTACGCTGAAAAGCGCTACCCATGGCTATTAGTGAGCAGCGGAAAGCGCTGCCCATTGTGGGAGTGGAATCAGCAGCGCCAAGTTTAGCAACGCTCGAAAACGCTGCCCATCCCCAAATCTGTTGTAGTGAAGTTATTAGGTCTTTTACTAGTTTACTCTTTCAGTTTGTACAACCGAGCCTTTGTCTTTGACAAATTGTACAACTGAGCCTATGCATTCCTTTTTTATTTTTCTCAATAATGCAGCATTTCATTGATAACGGACAAAAGCCACCCAAACATTACATAGAATGTAAGTTAAAAGCTTATAGATAAAGCAACATCAGATCCACACAGGGACAACATCGGAATCAGGTATAGCTGAGACTCCTAAGGATAGCATTACACATAAGAGCAGCACCTGAACCAACTAAGATCCTATCGAACTAACTAACATAAAACATATAACAACCCTAGAACAAACAGAATCTACTGAGCTTAAATAACAAAGCATAACATAATGAACCCTAAGACAGCCAGCAAGCACCATCACAGCAAGAACCATCACCGAATCTACCGCACAAACAAGAGCTAGACAGAAACTTGCCCAAGCCAAAACCTTCAGTCAGGCTGCACCACTGAGCAAGAACAGAGGCACCACCGAGGGGATGCAAAAGACCCGCGAAGTTGGTGTAGGGGGAGAGACGAAAAGTCCAGACTTTCCTTGTATTTGAAGGCGAATTGGCCCCGGGATCTTGAGATCTGAGTCTGAAGGCCAAAAGAAGATAGGGTGGAAACTGAAAAAGGGTGAGATGAAACGAAATTTTAGGCTAAAGAGAGAAGCGTTGAAGGGATGGAATCAACGTTTTAAAGTTATTGTAAAACTGGGTTATTTAAATTACTAACTCAATTTATTTTATATTGTGCAGAAAAGGAAATAATATATAAATATATATATATAAAAAGAAAGAAGCCAAAATTAAAGGAAATGAATTGAACCAAGGTTGTAGCGTTTTTGAAAAGAAATGGGCTTAGAAAAAGTCCAGCCCATGAACTCGTGAAAAGAGAATTGTGAGAGGAATGGAAAAGTTGGCTTGCACAAAAAGCCGAAAACCTAGGCATCAGAGAATATAAAAGGGGGACCTGACACCACAAATTTAGGATACCACAAATTTAGGATAGCCGCAGACGTGAATTGATTAGAAGCGTTAGTGACGGCAACACAAGAGGAGAAAAAGACTTTTTGGGTACTGTTTTTGACACCGTGAGAGAGCTTTGGAGCAGAGAAGGAGACTCAATACTTAAGATTAGAATTTCCTCCATCTTCCGGGTTATTTTTATCTCTGTAATTCATGACTCCAAATTTTATTTCATTCTTCTTAGTCACTATGGATAGCTAAATCCTCTTCTAGGGACTTAGGTAGATATTGCAAGACTAGAGACATTTCTATGTTTTAATTTATGCTTTGAATTCCTGATTTAATTTCAATTAATATTATCTTATTGCTTTTATCACATAATTAGGATTGACAACCATTTGCATGTTCATAATCAATTAGTTGATCAGCGGGCGTACTGCAATTAGTTGGTGGACCTATAGGATAATTGATACTATAATTAATGCATGACCAAACTTTAATTTAGTCTTCCAATCATTCAACCTTTTTGCTCTTTATGCTTTTCTTGAATTTAAATTCTTGTATGACCAAACAAAGGTTAATTTAGGAAAAAGAATATTAATCGCGAATGACAAAACGGGTTAATAATTTTAGTAAAGGGATTGGTAATTGAATAAAATAAAGGAATTCAGGTAGAATTAGACATAGGGGAATCGAAGCTTGCAACTGAAACCGTGACATTAGGCTTCTCTCTATTGGTTAAACTTTACATTTTAATGCTTGCTATTTATTTCTTTTTATTTTAGTTTCTAAAATCACCAAACATTCGTTCGTCTAAATAATAGACAATCTTGATTAGTTTAGTACTTGTTAATTAATCCCTGTGGTGATGTTAATATTTTATACTACTTCTGCGATAGAGTACACTTGCTCTAAGTGTGTTTTTAACGCAACAAGTTGATAAACTCCAATTTAGTGCATTTTTTAGATATGTTTTTGAGTTATTTTTAGAGCAATTATCACTAGTTATTTAAATTACTAACTCAATTTACTTTATATTGTGCAGAAAAGAAAATAATATATGTATATATACATATATAAAAGAAAGAAGCCAAAAGGAAATGAATTGAAACAAGGTTGCAGCGTTTTTGGAAAGAAATGGGCTTAGAGAAAGTCCAGCCCATGAACTCATGAAAAGAGAATTGTGAGAGGAATGGAAAAGTTGGCTTGCACAAAAAGTCAAAACCTAGGCATCAAAGAATATAAAAGGGGACCTGACACCACAAATTTAGGATAGCCCCAGACGTGAATTGATTAGAAGCGGTAGTGACGGCAATGCACAGGAGAGGAGAAAAAGAGTTTTTGGGTACCGTTCTTGACACCGTGAGAGAGCTTTCGAGCAGAGAAGGAGACTGAATACTTAAGATTAGAATTCCTCCATCTTTCGGGTTATTTTTATCTCTGTAATTCATGACTCCTAATTTTATTTTATTGTTCTTAGTTATTATGGATAGCTAGATCATCTTCTAGGGTCTTAGGTAGATCTTGCAAGACTAAAGACCTTTCTATGTTTTAATTTATGCTTCATCCTAAGCCTTAGCTTTATCCTTCAAGGAATAAGGAAATAACTTCAATCTAAAAGTATCTTCACTAACACCAGGAATGACAAAGTTATTACATACTTCTAAAAATTGTTTTAAATGCAAGTGGGGATCCTCATGAGGAGATCCACCAAATTGACCTATTATTTGAAGCATTTGGAACATCATGGGTTTAAATTCAAAGTGCACAACATCTATATGAGGTTTGGCTATGCTAGTTTGCATATTTTGATGATCAAACATAGCATAGTCCCTCATTGGTCTATCTCTATCATTAATCATACCTATGGGACCCATGTTGATGAATTGATTTCTGTGATCATCCTTAGGTTCATGATGTGAGCCAGGACCACCTCTAACTGATACTCTACTTCAGCCTAATCTAGATCTTTTTCCTTCTTGTTGAGACATTGTAATTCTGTAGCTTTGGAGTCTTTGTTTCTGGAGTCTAAGCAACTTCCTAAATCTTCTTTCTATTTCAGGATCTAATCTGAATTCTGGTGATTTGGTCCTGTGCATATGCTAGAGCATCCTGTGCTCCTGCATTCAAAAACAAAATACCAGAGTAATAAACACTAATTTACTATATATCTAAACAAAAAAAATTAATGGCAATTCCCGGCAACGGCGCCAAAAACTTGGTGTGCGAAAAAGATAATGTGCAAGTATACATAGTCGACAACAAGTAATAAAATGAAAGTAGAGTATCATACCCACAGGGATTGGATTAATCTTTAGGATTTAAATAGATAGATAAGTTAGTATTAAGTAACCAAGTAACAAACAATAATTGGTGATGTGGAAACAGAAAGTAAACAATTAAATAAAATGAGTTTGTAGTTAAGTGAGAAAGATAGTTGAGATGTTCTTTACCAAATAAATCGCTTTTAATAGTGCACCTGCACCAAATGCAGTTCAGTTTTCAGATGCACTGGATGCAGCTGCATTAGAAGTTCCTTCACCTGTTTTCCTACAAAATACTTCAAAACATAAAACTGAACAAAAAGAACATAATTAATAATTCAAAATCATGGGTTAACTCCCACAAGCGCTTGATTTAAGAGTCTTTCAGCCAGACTAAGTCTTGTGGCAGATATTTTCAGCCATGAATGCTGCTGCACATGGTGCTACAGCATCAGAATTCTGCGTAATTGACAGCATCTGCACAAGACCACTTATTCACACCTACAAAAGTAAAAACAAAAACACACAAAATACAATTAGTCCTAAAAATCTGGGTTGCCTCCCAGTAGCGCTTAATTTATAGTCTTTAGCTAGACTAAGCTTCATGTTAGAGTTATGGTAACTCTGTGGTGACCTTGTCCCTCACCACATGTGCTCCATAATACAACTTCACCCTTTTTCCATTGATTTTGAATGTGGAAATGGTGGCTTCATCAAACAATTCCACTGCCCCATTAGGATACACTCTCACTAAAGTTTGTGGAGTTGGATTTTTGTGAAATGGGCATTGGGTTGGGAGAGTTGGTTGTTTGTTGAGTGCTTCTTTAGGGTCTGGGTCAGGCTCAATCTCTTTAACACTCCCTTCTTATTCTGATTCATTTCTTCTTCCCACACTCTCCTTTTCCACCATGTCTTCACCTAGCAGTGCAGGAGCATCAGATGCAAGAGCATTGATCACATGATCCTGTTGTTTGTGAAATTGTTTCTGCACTAATTGATCCAGAGAGATTATGGCTGAACACCCCTCAATATCCTCTGTAGGATATTTTAATGCATTCATCACGTTGAATTTCACCTATTGATCATTCACCCTCATGGTTAGTTCACCTTTTTGTCCATCAATGAGTGTCTTTCCAGTTGCCAAGAATGGCCTTCCAAGGATGACTGGGACTTCTTTATCTGCATTCAAATCAAGAATAACAAAATCTGCAGGAAACACAAATTTGTCAACTTTAACCAAAATATCTTTTATAATTCCTTCAGGATATGCTATTGATCTACCTGCTAATTGAAGTGTCACAGTTGTTGGCCTGACATTTCCAATTTCAAGTTGTGTAAATATTGATTTAGGCATCAAGTTGATACTTGCACCTAAATCACATAATGCACGACCAATGTAAAATTTTTCAATTGAAAATGGAATTGTAAAATTGCCGGGGTCCTTCAACTTCCTAGGAATTATGTTTTGCAAGTTTGAACTGCATTCTTTTGACATAGCAACTGTTTCAAACTCCCCTAGTCTTCTTCTTTTTGTTAGCACATCTTTCATGAATTTTGCAAAATTTGGCATTTGTTGAAGTGCTTCAACTAAGGGCACATTGATGTGTAACTGTTTTAGTACCTCAAGGAATTTGCTAAATTGCTTCTCCTCATGAGCTTTTTTTTTAATCTTTGTGGATAAGGAGGAGGAGGGTATTCAGGGACTAACCTGGGTATCTGAGCAGAATCAAATGCAGAAGCATGAGATGCTTCAGTATTCTGTGAATTTTTTTCTTTTCTGTTTTTCTTATTTTTTTTCTTTTTCTCCCTTACCTTCACCTTCTATCCCATCCTCATATGGTTCTGATAGATCTTTTCCATTTCTTAGAGAAATTACTTTTACCTGTTCGTTACCTTGCCTTTGTGAGGTGGAAGCTTCTGTGTTGGATGGTAGTGAACCATTTGGCCTTTGATACAGAGTTGTTGCTAATTGCCCCCACTTGATTCTCTAGATTTTTGATTGAAGCATCTTGGGCTTGCCTAGCTATTCTTGCTTCACTTATAAAGGATTTGAGCATGGATTCTAAGGAGTTATCATTGGCATATACAGGTGGTCTTTGATAGTTCTGAGATTGGAATCCTGGTGGTGAAACAGGTGCAGCTGCATTAAGTGCAGCAGCATTGTTGTTGCTCCATCTAAAATTTGGGTGGTTCTTCTATCCAGGGTTATAGGTGTTTGAGTAAGGGTTATTATTCCTATTATATCCTACATAATTGACAGAAATAGGGTTGCTAGGACATTCCTCATACAAGTGACCTCCTTAACAATATACACAACTAACAGTTCCTGGAGGGGCTTGTTCTTTTGCTGCTACAGGTGTTTCTGTTAATGCAGCTGCATTGAATGCAGGAGCATTAGTAGGATTGATATTTTTGATCAGGTTGGTTAGTGAGGCTACTCGAGCAGACATGACTAATACTTCACTAATTTCATGCACCCCTGATGTTTTCTTTTTGTGCACTCACCCTCTCAGTAGGCCAACTAAAGCTATTGGTTGCAATTCTTTCAGTAAATTCACAAGCCTCATTGTAAGATAAGTTTAGCAACACTCCTCCAGATGATGCATCAAGCATTATTCTGGTTTGAGGTTCTAAATCATTGTAAAAAGTTTCCATTTGAATAATGACAGGTAATCCATGATGGGGACATTTTCTTAAAAGTTCTTTCCATCTTTCCCATGCTTCAAACAATGATTCAAATTTCTTTTGTCTAAAAGATGTAATATCATTTCTCATTCTGGCATTTTTAATGGGTGGAAAGTATTTTTCCAAAAACATTTCAGCCAATTCACTCCAACAATGGATAGAGTTAGGCTCTAAAGAGTTTAACCAAGCCTTAGCTTTATCCTTCAAGGAATAAGGAAATAGCTTCAATCTAAAAGCATCTTCATTAACACCAGGAATGACAAAGTTACTACATACTTCTAAAAATTGTTTTAAATGCAAGTGGGGATCCTCATGAGGAGATCCACCAAATTGACCTATTGTTTGAAGCATTTGGAACATCATGGGTTTAAATTCAAAGTGCACAGCATCTATATGAGGTCTGGCTATGCTAGTTTGCATATTTTGATGATCAAACATAGCATAGTCCCTCATTGGCCTATCTCTATCATTAATCATACCTATGGGACCCATGTTGATGAATTGATTTCTGTGATCATCCTCAAGTGCATGATGTGAGCCAAGACCACCTCTAACTGATCCTTTATTTGAGCCTAATCTAGATCTTTCTCATTCTCCTTGTTGAGACATTGTAATTCTGTAGCTTTGGAGTCTTTGTTTCTGGAGTCTAAGCAACTTCCTAAATCTTCTTTCTATTTCAGGATCTAATCTGAATTCTGGTGATTTGGTCCTGTGCATATGCTAGAGCATCCTATGCTCCTGCATTCAGAAACAAAATACCAGAGTAATAAACACTAATTTACTATATATCTAAATAACAAAAATTAATGGCAATCCCCGGCAACGACGCCAAAAACTTGGTGTGCGAAAAAGATAATGTGCAAGTATACACAGTCGACAACAAGTAATAAAGTGAAAGTAGAGTATCATACCCACATGGATTGGATTAATCTTTAGGATTTAAATAGATAGATAAGTTAGTATTAAGTAACCAAGTAACAAACAATAATTGGTGATGTGGAAACAGAAAGTAAACAACTAAATAAAATGAGTTTGTAGTTAAGTGAGAAAGATAGTTGAGATGTTCTTTACCAAATAAATCACTTTTAATAGTTAAGTGAGAAAGATAGTTGAGATGTTGTTTACCAAAATATAATTTTTTCTGGCCTCAGTTGTTTGTTGAATTTATCCATTAGTTGCCCCCTTTGAGCCTATTTGTTATTAATTTCAACTGGTTACCACAAAAAAAAAAAAATTATATTTGGGTACCAAAGAAATATATAACAAATCGGCTCAAATGGAGCAACTAATGGATAAATTCAACAAACAACTCTGAGGCCAGAAAAAATTATATTTCAGTACCAAAGAAATATATATCAAATAGGCTCAAAGGGGGCAACTAATGGATAAATTCAACAAACAACTCTGAGGCCAGAAAAATACCTAAATTCCCCAAATCTTTTTACATGGTGCAAATCAATTTTTGCCTTGAAATGGTCAAAAGACAAATTCTAGAATGTAGCAAATTGGGATACACACTCATACAAAGAGAAGGGGTAAAAATTTATGATTGAATATCAATTCCCTTATGAAGGCTCAAATCTCACATTTAGAAGCTAGTTCACAAAAAGTACTCAACAGGCACAATGCTGATTATCAGCTTCCTAAGGACAACCTCACAGTTACAATTAAGCACAAGTCTGTCAAGTAAATTAATTATGGGATCTCCTAAAGGCAAAGTCTCTATTTTTTTCAACTTGAAGCATAAGTAACTAAAACAAGCCAGAAAAAATGCTATCAACATATACGGTGGGTATGTGCATTAATTGAGATCGAGTGACAAGATATAATATCCTCCCCCTCACTAGCATGAAGCATGGTCCTCAATGCAAAATATCAAATTGGCACAAAAAAAATAAATGAGGGAGAGTAAGAGTGACTTCTCTGAGAGAGCTTGTAGTCTGAGCTTATTCCTTGAAACAAAACAAAAACAAAATAAAAATAACTGAAAGTAAAACACAGGCTGCCTCCTGTGAAGCGCTTGTCTAAAGTCGTGAGCCTGACGATACGTGGTGCTTAATCAGGGGGCTCTCCAAGAGCAAATTTTACATCAAACGAAGTACACCTTCTTAACTTTCTAACCATGTGGTTCACACTGTTCTTTCTTTTTCCACGCGGTGGATGAACTTCAAAGGATGGTGAAATTTTTATTTTATCTTCATCCACCACTATGTTAGGATGCTGCAAAATAAAAATTTCTTTCAAAAGGTCTTGCATCTTTGAATTACCAAATTTGTTAATTTCAACCACATACTCATCAAAATAAGGAGAAGTAAAAAGAGAGGAATTTTCAGTAAAGTTTAAAGCTTTTATAACATCATCTTCTTTACCACTCCTTAAAGTTACCTTGCCCCTATAAACCTCAATTACAGCATCACCAATGGTTAAAATAATTTGCCCAAAATTTGGGACCATCTCATTTTTCTCCAAATCAAGAACCATGGGATCTTTCTCACTATCCTCACAAATGCTCCCTTTAGTAGGATCTTTTGTTTCAATATGACTCCCTTCAGTAGGAGCTACTATTTTGATTTGACTCCCTTCAGTAAGAGTCTCCTCATATTTCTTGAGAGCTTCTTCCTCCAAATTATATTCCATGGAGACACCTTCATCTCTCGTAGGAATACTTTCTTTGTATTTCTCAGCTTCTTCATTTTGGGTTGACTTAGTTTGTGAAGGAATTTCTTGGGCCTCTTGAGATAATAAAGCAATGATACTTGATAGTTAATCACTCATGGCTCCAATTTGGTCCTCCATGTGGTCAAACCTTTCATTAAAGTTGGTCGCCTCCAGTTTTTTCTCCAATGATTCAAATTTTTCAATTGTCATCTCCATAAACTTTGCCAATGCATCATTGGTATCTTGTATCTCCTCCTCTTGCCTATGAAGATGCAGTGGCTCATAATTATCCCAGTTGGAGGAATAAGGGGGTGCTTCATTGTCATCCCAATAGTTTGAATAAGGCTCATAAGGAGGAGGAGGAGGAGGAAATGGGATATGACATTGAGGCATATACCAAGATGGCTTCTCCAAATTCCTTTGTGCCTCTGCCTCTCTAATATAATCTCCAATTGTCTCAACCATGATTTAAACTTTTATCTGCAAAAAAAAGTGAACTCCAGCGGTCTCTTGGGAAAGTATTAGTAGCTTTTTTTTGTATTTTTTCAATAAGATAAATAACAAAAATTAAAACTAGTGCATAAAAAAATGTCTAAAGCAATAAAAATCATTTTCGTTTAATATTGCTAAATTAATCCCCGGCAATGGCGCCAAAAACTGGTTGCGTTAAAAACACACTTAGAGCAAGTGTACGCTATCGCAGAAGTAGTATAAAAGATTATCGTCTCCACAGAGATTAATTAACAAGTACTAAACTAATCAAAATTGTCTATTATTTAGACTAACGAGTGTTTGGTGGTTATAGAAACTAAAATAAAAAGAAATAAATAGCAAGAATTAAAATGTAAAGTTTAACCAATAGAGAGAAGCCTAGGGTCACGGTTTCACTTGCAAGGTTCGATTTCTCTATGTCTAATTCTACCTGAATTCCTTTATTTTATTCAATTACCAATCCCTTTACTAAAACTATTAACCCGTTTGGTCATTCGTGATTAATATTCTTTCTCCTAAATTAATCATTGTTTGGTCATGCAAGAATTTAACTTCAAGAAAAGCATAAAGAGCAAAAAGGTTGAATGATTGGAAGACTAAATTAAAGTTTCGTCATGCATTAATTATAGTCTCAATTATCCTATAGGTCCACCAATTAATTGCAGTACGGTCGCTGATCAACTAATTGATTATGAACATGCAAAGGGTTGTCAATCCTAATTATGTGATCAAAGCAATAGAATAATATTAATTGAAATAAAAATCAGGAATTCAAAACATAAATTAAAACATAGAAAGGTCTCTAGTCTTGCAAGATCTACCTAAGACTCTAGAAGAGGATTTAACTATCCATAGTGACTAAGAACAATGAAATAAAATTAGGAGTCATGAATTACAGAGATAAAAATACCCCGAAAGATGGAGGAAATTCTAATCTTACGTATTCATTCTCCTTCCCCGCTCCAAAGCTCTCTCACGATGTCAAGAACGGTACCCAAAAACTCTTTTTCTTCTCTCCCGTGCGTTGCCGTCACTACCGCTTCTAATCAATTCACGTCACTCCGTGCCGGCCGCCGGAGCTCCGCCACCGGCCGCCACTGCCACCACCACATATATAAATATATATTGATATATTATATTATATATATTAACAATATTATATATACATATAGTTATATATATATATATATATATATATATATATATATCTAAATCTAAAAAATTCAATTTTGTTAAAAAATGATAATAAATTCAATTTCTGCAAAAAAAATATTTATTTTTTTTTTACTCAAAAGTTATTTTTATCGAAAGATTTGTTTATATTTTAAACATATTAGTGGATGGATCGGATATCCATCCATAAAAAAATTGTAAATAGATGGATTGGATGAATTTTTTTGTAAACAGATGGATTGGATTGGATTTTTTTGACACAATATTAATGGATATAAATGGATAAATGGATTGTCTTCAATCCATCCATTATAATCCAAATCCAAATCCATCCAATCCATCCATTTTGACACCCTGTCTGCAGCTATCTTAAATTTGTGGTGTCAGGTTCCCTTTTATATTCTTTGATGCCTAGGATTTTGACTTTTTGTGCAAGCCAACTTTTCCATTCCTCTCACAATTCTCTTTTCATGAGTTCATGGGCTGGACTTTCTCTAAGCCCATTTCTTTCCAAAAACGCTGCAACCTTGGTTCAATTCATTTCCGTTTGGCTTCTTTCTTTTATATATATATATATATATATATATATATATATTATTTTCTTTTCTGCACAATATAAAGTAAATTGAGTTAGTAATTTAAATAATTAGTGATAATTGCTCTAAAAATAACTCAAAAACAACTCTAAAAAATGCACTAAATTTGAGTTTATCATTGAACATTTGACAAAGAAATACATGCCTCTTCCTCACTTGAATGAGATTTCTAATTTTTGTTTAAAGATTTCCTATATAAGGTTCTACTCAACGTGACAAAAATTTAATGTTTTTGGTATTCTAACTTTCTAATAACCAAAATGGTTTCAACTTCGTGATCAAGACACTATTGTATTCTTAAGGATCTATCCTTCATTGTCTTTTAAATTTAAGGCTTAAAGGTACATTTGGTCCCTGCAAATATACAAAAAAGGCTTAAAGGTACTTTTAGTCCCTGCAATTGTCAAGAAAATCCAGTTTAGTCCCTGCAATTCCAAAACTTTTAAAATAGTCCCTGCAATTACCAAACGTTACTCCTTTAGTCCCTGCTGTTAGTTTAGTTTTGACACCGTTATGTTTTGATGATGTGGCAGCATTTGTAGGTGATGTGTCATTACACGTATGCAGGCACGTGTTTTTTATTTATGCAATTGCTTACTCATTATTTAATTTAATTAATTTTTGTTGTCATCTGAGTTTCTTCAACCCAGAAACATGCATCTCTTCATCTTTCTCTTCTACCCACAAACACATCTCTTCATCTTCTCTCTTCAACCCATAATCTCTTCTCTTCATCTTCTCTCCGTCTTCAACCCATTTTTTCTTCAGATTTCTTCAGATTCCATTACAGATTTTGTTCCATTTTTGCTTACAGATTTCATCTTCGATTTTCTTCAGATTTCATCTTCAATTTTGTTTACAGTTTCATCTTTGATTCCATTTTTTCTTCGATTTCATCTTCGCTTCTCTTCATCGCAACCGCTCGCGTTTTCGTTTCAGATTAAAACGTTGATCTGGGTTTTTGATCCGTTTGGCTTTTGATTCGTTTTTGCCCAAATCTGGGTTTCGTTTTGGATTAAAATGCATCTATGGGTTTTTGATTGGGTTAGCTTTTGATTCCTTTTAGACCAGATCTAGGTTTCAGTTTCCGTTTTCAGTTCACTTCGCTTCGTTTAGGTTTCGATCTGGGAACGAAGAAAAGGAAGGATCTGGAAAATGAGAGAAAAGGAAGATGAAGTAGGATCTGGAAACAGAGAGAAAAGGAAGGATTTGTAAACGAAAAGGAAGGATCTGGAAACGTAAAGAAGGAAGATGAAGTAGGATCTGGTGGAAGAAAGGAACGAAGCCATTGAAATCGAAAATCGAAAATGAAATCTGAAATTAAAAATGAAAATGAAAAGGAAGCCATGGAGTTGAAGAGGCGAGGGAGGAAGCCATGAGGATTTCAGTGAAGAGGCGAGGGAGTAATGACACATCACCAAAGTAGATGGAAGAAGAATTGTTACTCCTTTAAGCCTTCCCCAGAAAAGAGTAATGACACATCGTATGGCTTCAGTGAACAATTTTATGGAAGAGCAAGAAAGAAGATGGAAGAAGAAGAGAGAAGGTTGAAGATGAAGATCCTAATTGGCTGCCACATCATCAAAACATAACGGTGTTAACACTAATATAACAGCAGGGACTTAACTAATAACGTTTGGTAATTGCAGGGACTATTTTAAAAGTTTTGGAATTGTAGGGACTAAACTGGATTTTCTTGACAATTGCAGGGACTAAAAGTACCTTTAAGCCTACAAAAAATCATGTTTCGTTCCTGCAATTTAAATTTTTTTAAAAAAGCCCTTGCAACTACCAATCGCTTCTAGTTTGGTCCCTGCCGTTAGTTTTTGGCTAACACCGTCAGTGGATGCTGACGTGACTGCCAGCATGGATGCCAAATCATCATCTCTTTCATGCCTCTTTCTCTGAAACTCTCTTCTTCTTTTTTCTATGTTCTCATCTTCCCGGGAAACAGATCTGAAAAACGCAAAAACAATGGAAAACTAAGACACGCAATAAAGAATGTAGAGCAGAAACAATAGAAAATCTGATGAATTTTGTTTTCTCTTATTTGTTCTTCATGGTTGCAGATTTGTTTTAAAAAAAAATCTGGGAAACAATTAATTACGCTTCGATTTTGATTCTTTTTTTTCTAGATCTTCAATTCCGTTTTTAGTTTCGTTTTTCGTTTTCACTTCTGCCATTGTTGAATATTGAAGCTTTTCGTGAAGAACGTAAGACGCGGACGCAGAATACACATATATTCTCTCGTCTTTTTCTCGTTGAAAACGTAACACGCAGAAACCCTAACTTTGTACAGATTGTTGTTCAAAGATCAAAATTTTAACTCCCAAAGATTTAAACTTTAACTCCCAAAACTTTAACTTGAACGAAAACGAGGTTTCAAACAGTAATGCAGAGAAGGAGTTGAGACGAAGAAGAGAGTGGGAGAAGAAGAAACAGGAGAAGAAGAAGAAACGAGGTTTCCAGATTTGTTTTGCTAAGATGAAATCGTCTTCCTCTCGCTCACACACCATGAAATCATCTCTCATTTTTCTGGATTGTTGTTTCTTTTGGTGTGATGGGTTGGAAGTTGTGATTTTTTGGGTTTTAGTTTATGGGGTTTTGATTTGGAGATGAAGATTGAGGTGGGTTTAGGAGGAGGTGGGTTCTGATTTGATTGTGTTTTGATTTGAAGATGAAAAAGCTATGGGTTTTCTGGGTTTTTGAGAAGATGAGAAGAAGATGGGAGAAGAGAGAAGAGAGAAGAACAGAATTTCAGAGAAAGAGAAATGAAAGAGATGATGATTTGGCAGCCACGTCAGCATCCACTAACGGTGTTAGCCAAAAACTAACGGCAGAGACCAAACTATAAGCGTTTGGTATTTGCAAGGGCTTTTTTACAAAATTTTAAATTGCAAGGACGAAACAAGATTTTTTGTATATTTGCAGGGACCAAATGTACCTTTGAGCCTAAATTTAATAAATACACAAATTGCTGTCAACATGTGCGCAAGTTCAGAACAGCTACAAATCACTCTCAAAATAAAGAATACATGCAAATTAAGATTAAGTGCTTTTTTTTTTACTGTTGTCGGCTACCCACGGTGTGTCCCAACGCTTTCACGGGTTGAAAGATATTGAAAATAGAAGGTGTGAAAGTGAAAAGCATTGAAGAAAAGCAAGAAAGGGAGGGAGAACGAATCAAGGGTTGGTTGATTGTGATTCACACCAGAACAGAACCAGATAGGCGATTTTAGGGTGGTATTTTTTATATCAGCATTGCTATATAGTACGGGATGTTTTTGATGAAACGTGACAATGCTAACTTGTCAAAATCAGGAGAAATGCAACACTAGCCCTTGATAACAATACACGGTGATGGATGTATGGAAACTGCTTTAGATAATTTAACACATGATTCTTTGCTTTGGTTTCATAACTTTCAGCATTTCTCTTTTTATATCCCCACAGTTAGACCTCATACACCACCTAAACCTAAACTTCAACAAATATTTCATGCCATATTTACCGAAGAGATGTTGGATTTTGGGGATTTCCGAATTTGCCTAAAAAAAGTAAATCCGGAATTCACTTTTTAATTTTTTTCCAGATTTATGTATTAATACATAAGTCCGTAATGTATTTTGTCATTTCGAATTTATGTGTTAATACATAAATCCGTAATGTATTTTTTTCATTCAAGATTTATTGTTAATAAACCAAAAATATTTTAAAAAACGCATTCCAAAGTTAAGTTTAAAATGGTAAATCCGGAAAATAAAAAATTGATATTCTAAATTAAAATTGGTGTATTTTAGTACGGGTAAAAAATGGAATAAAACGAAAATATGGGGTATATGTTATTTATAGGGGTGGAGGTAAAAAAAATACAGGCCGCGATTTTATTGCTTGCCGTACACGTTGTGCTTGACTTCGATCCGACCCGACCCGATCCAAGTTGAGCTGACGCAGGCATGATTATAGAATGAACGGTGTCGATTCTTCGGAGTTGTTCCACCTAACCCCACTGCATTCCTTAGAACAGCATTACAAGTTGGAAAATTTTGACTCGCATGTTACAATTGGTGGTTGTCAGTCTCCGTTAGCCATCGTCGATCTTTGAATTTCAACTTTCAACTTTCAACTCCTAATTTTTTAATTCGTAAGCTTTCCCACTTTCGGTATCACTATTATTATTATTATTATTGTTGTATTTCTATTATATATATTATATATACTCACCTCTTTTTGATCTATTTTCAGTGATACTCAGACCTCAATTTTCTTCTAATTCGATTCAAATTTCAGGTTTGTATTTAAAAGTTCCTTTTTTTTTTTTATGGATCCACTTTTATGTTAGTGTTGTTGGTTTATATGAATTTCATTTACTTGCTCTTTGTCTGGGTTTGATCATCCGTGTGTTGCTGATCTGGATTTTTTGTACTGATTCATAATTTCATACCCTTAATTGTTGCCAGATGAGTTTGTTTGACTGTAATTTTGGATGATACTACTCTCCATGCATCGGATACACTTGTTATGAATTGTTGGTTGGCTTAACTTGATCTATGTAGTAATTTTTAATTTTTTTTTTTAAGAAAAGGGAATGCAAGATCTTGTAAAAATTGACTGTCTTTCTTTATTTTTAAGTGAGAAAATAGTGATTTGGATTGCAATTCTCGTATTGTACTGTTGTAACATTGCTTTTTATGAGCTTTTGAGGCCATGGCCGTTGCTTGATATGTGTAAATTTAGAAAAGCACTCTACTTGTTTGGTTTAATGGTTAATGACAATCTTTTTGACAAATGAAGAGATACTTATTTTATCTTGCCTTTGTTGAGTGGTGCAAGCAACCTAAGACCCTAATCCTTAAGGTGCTTTAATGTTTCTGTACTATGTCTATGGTCATGGGATCATTTTGGCAACCCCTCTCTGACTTAGAGAGGAAATTTGGGGAATCACAATACTTTTTAATCTCTAATAATTATCTTGGAATTGAAAGACAATCTTTATTATTGGAATATGTTAAGGTATATTGTATTTGATTGTACTTTTATTGATGGGATAGAGAGTCCTGCGTCAAGTTCTATTTGTCTTTGGTCATTGTAATTTACAGCCTTTTTTTCCCTTGAGTCAGAATCCTTTTCCTTTATTCTTATACACATTATCTATCATTGAACAGGAAATAAGTCATGGCGCAACCAACTAAACCTACAAGAATAGGCCTTGCCGGACTGGCAGTTATGGGCCAAAATCTTGCACTCAATATTGCTGATAAAGGATTTCCCATTTCTGTTTATAACCGAACAACATCCAAGGTAGATGAAACTGTGGAACGGGCACAAAAGGAAGGAAATCTTCCAGTGTATGGCTTCCATGACCCTGAAGCCTTTGTTCATTCCATTCAAAAACCTAGGGTGATAATAATGCTTGTTAAGGCTGGAGCACCTGTTGACCAGACCATCAAGACCCTATCTAAATACATGGAAAAAGGTGATTGTATAATTGATGGTGGTAATGAATGGTATGAGAACACCGAGAGGAGGGAGAAAGAAGTAGCCGAATTGGGTTTGCTCTACCTTGGAATGGGAGTTTCGGGTGGTGAGGAGGGTGCTCGCCGTGGCCCCTCTTTGATGCCTGGTGGTTCCTTTGAGGCCTACAAATACATAGAAGATATTCTTCTCAAGGTGGCAGCTCAAGTCCCTGACAGTGGCCCTTGTGTGACATATATTGGCAGTGGTGGATCTGGTAATTTTGTGAAAATGATCCATAATGGAATTGAATATGGTGACATGCAGCTGATTGCAGAGGCTTATGATGTGCTGAAGTCAGTTGGAAAGTTGTCAAATGAGGAATTACACAGTGCATTCACAGAATGGAACAAAGGAGAACTTCTTAGTTTCCTGATTGAAATCACTGCAGATATATTTGGAATTAAGGATGATAAGGGAGATGGACATCTTGTCGACAAGGTTCTGGACAAAACTGGCATGAAGGGTACTGGTAAGTGGACTGTTCAGCAAGCTGCTGAATTATCAGTTGCTGCTCCCACCATTGAAGCTTCTTTGGATGCTAGGTTCCTTAGTGGGTTGAAGGATGAAAGAGTTGAAGCTGCAAAAATCTTTAAATCAGCTGGTGTTGGCGATTTCGTAACCGATCAACAAGTAGACAAGAAGCAGTTGATTGATGATGTGAGGAAGGCTCTTTATGCAGCCAAGATCTGTAGTTATGCACAGGGAATGAATTTGATCCGTGCAAAGAGTGCTGAAAAGGGTTGGGATTTGAAGTTGGGTGAACTGGCCCGTATTTGGAAAGGAGGTTGCATCATTAGAGCTATATTCTTAGACAGAATCAAGCAGGCGTATGACAGAAACCCTAATCTGGCAAACCTCCTCGTGGATCCGGAGTTTGCAAAGGAAATAATTGACCGCCAATCTGCTTGGAGGAGAGTTGTTTGCCTTGCTGTCAATTCTGGTATCACCATCCCAGGTATGTCAGCTAGTCTTGCATATTTTGACACTTATAGAAGGGAAAGGTTGCCAGCTAATTTGGTGCAAGCTCAACGAGATTACTTTGGTGCGCATACATATGAAAGGGTTGACATCGAGGGGTCTTACCATACTGAGTGGTTCAAGCTTGCCCAGCAGTCAAAAATCTAGATTACTGTATTCAAACGCTTCATGATTCCTAATAAATGTAATGTTTTCTACTCAAGACTGTATGCTGAGTTGAGCTTTTACATAGCTGCAATGGGTTAAGTTTATACCATTCTGTCCAACTGAATTATTTGGTTTTTGGATTTCCAACAATTATGTTGTATCTTTTTGCTGATCCTGCTTTGTGATTGATACAAAAGTTGTCCAGTTCATGGCGACATTTTAGTTTTCACACTTTGATAAGATTTCCTTTTGCACTAGGGATACATGTTAAGCTAATAAAGTTACTGCAAGAGCTGAATTTTATTTCATTGTCAACTTTTTGATTGAGTTTAATATAATTTTACATTGTTAGATAATATTAAAATTGTTTGTAGTTGATTATCTTAGATTATCTTTACCTATTTAAATTTTAGTCTTATTGCTAGTGGGCCTGGGCTTCTACTAATTGCACTGGCACTTCAGAACATCATCTCTATTAACAATATGTTCTTATCAACTCTTTTCCAAAGCGTATAATTCTTGACATGCAACAATAACAGCCAAAGCTTTTTCCCAGCTGTTGGAATCAGCTACTTGGATAAAATGATGCTATAATATTCAATTATGAACTAAGTCTAATGATAGACCATTTAAATCCAAACCTTCTGAACATTTACTATCATTGAATCATATGTTGATACATCATTAAGACTCTAAGGAATTCAAACACTTTTAATGTTATGGCTACATATGATTAGATGATACTGTAAAACAATGGATCAAAATTATATCCTTATTTTCTGCTCTGTCTGTGTTCTAGTAAACCCGCTAGTTAGTTATTTGTTGGGGATTGGGATGCTTAGAGAAATCAGGCATATTGCCTTATATAAATAAGAACGGTCGAGAGGGAAAGCTAGCTAGACATTTACAAGTATCAAGGTAACATAGGCCGTATGGTCCAAAGTTACTGTTTGATGATTTGCAATGCTGTGGACTGTTAAAATAAATAAAAACATCTATTGAAATAAAATGTTACAACTTTGCAGCTCCAATATGAATAGATAGATATTATATTTTTATACTTTTTGCTTTAATAATAACAAAAATATTGAATTCTTAATAATATTATTTTGTCATAATTTTTATGTTTTAAGTATAATTTATCGATCAAAATTAAATAATGAAATATGTTACCTTGGAAACAAAATTTGTCATGTCACATGTGCATTGCAGGAGTATATGCACTAGTTATTTCTAGTAACAATACTGACTATTAGTTCGTATCAATTGGTATCAGAGCTGCGATGTTGGAGTCCTTGAAATGATTGGAACATTTCATAGACAAAAACTTATTGGTGGCTGATTAGTGTAGAGCAGTATTTTGGGGCCATTGGGGTACTTGAGGAAGAGAAGCTATCATGGCCAGCAATGGCATTGAGGGAGGAATGGATACTCTCAAATGGTGGTTTTCATGGAAAGGGAGCTACCCGAATGTGACATAGTGGACCTTTGAGAAGGCATTGCTTAAACAGTTCCAGTCGGAATTCAATCCAGATATTCCAATCTGGGTTCAAGACGAGGACATGGAATCTTAGGACGCAAGAACAAAGGCAAAGTTAGAGCCTTCAGCTCCAGAGGATGGGAGCTACCTCATGTAGAAAGAGCAAGAAATTTCAAAGAATGAGGAATGGGTCTGAGAATACACAGCGTGTTTTAAATCAGATTGGGGGCTCAAATTGGAAGAATTATCAGAACTTTGTTGGCTACTGAAACATTATGTTACCCTTATTTTTCTATGGGAATTGCAGAGGGCCAACTTATTAGTCGTCTTAGAATTTTGGTATTTCTCTTGGGCCTAACCCAAATTCTATAATGTTATGAGAACCTGTAAGATCCGTTAGGCTACCCGCTATCGGGCTACTCGCGTCAAGCTCCACTTGTCTAGGCCTGGGTGTGGGGGAGGGGGTGTTGAGAGACTCACATCGAATGTGATATGACTTCAAAAATATTTATAAGTGGGAGACATCCCTTACTTAATGCCGATTTTGTAGAGTTGAGTTAGATCCAACACATATTCCAAGAAGTTTGTTCTTCATTTTTTTCCATGCCTTCACCTTGAGGACATGTGAATGTTTAGGGGATAAGTATTGATAGGTATCCCCCTTGGGTAGTTAGTTAATTAGTAGTGCTGGGGACTTGGATAAATTAGAGAAATAACATGTTACCTTTTAATAAGAAGAGGGGTTGAGAGGGAAAATTAGCTAATCATTTTGTGAGAGTTGGGGGCTTGAGCTAGGGAGGTATGTCAAACTTAAAAGTTCTACAGTGTTCTAACTTTGTTATTGTGAATTATCAATAAAAATACCAGTTTCTGTTAGAAGCCACCAAAAAAATTGTCAATTTAATGTTCATAGATGGATAATTCAGTTTTTGGTTTTCAATAAAGGCCAATGGGTTTGATTAACGAATGTAATTGTCCCCACCTAATTGGATAATTATTGGTTGTTGTTGTCACTTTATTTTCTACTCTATTAATAGATTAATTGCAAACTTTTGAAATTTTATAGAGGTTGACAAATTTTGATTTTAAGTAGCTTTCTCCACAGTGAGACAGGCAAATAAAAATCTGCCTTCCAAAGGTGTGGATGATATATTTATTATATAGATGGTTAATTGGTTTGACAGAAGTAACTCTGCAAATTCATATTCATTTTATGACTCTTAAAAAAACACATGCTTTTCTTTTTCTTTATTTTCTCTCCTTTTTCTTCTTTGTTGTGACAGAACCTTCCTAGCTGTACATGTGATGTCTTTCAAGTCACCACAAGAGTGAGTGAATATTTCTTTTAATTAATTCATGCATTGATACCAATTGAGATATATTTTTAGTCCCTTACATTTCTACATTCCTCTACTTCCACCATATATATACTTGAGATATTTGTTTAGAGTATCTTCTGTCAATCCATCATCTTTTTCTTTACTTTTACCTTCTCTTTTCTGCTCTCTGTTGATGTTGAGTTTCTTGTTTTGTTGCATTTTCTTTGGAGTCTTCTTCATATCAGTGTCAATAATGAAATCAATGATTGAAAAAACATGTAATGGTTTTGTCAATAATGAGCTCAATGATTGAGAAGCCTTTAATGCTGTTTGGCTGAAACAGGTGTGGGCACAAATTCATGATCAACTATTTTTAGTAAATAATATCTTGCTTCAAAATCTCAAGAAGGTTTTAAAATCCACTTTCAAATTCAAGAATAACATTAAATTATTGAAAATTGAAGGAACTGTAACTCTTTTGGAGAACCACCTCTGTAAAATGAAGTGAAGAATTTCAATCATATGTAACTGAGAGGATCTTTGGTGTCACTCATTATTCATTATATTTGCCTTTGATTATATATATTAAGTGCCCATTATATGATTTTGTTTCAAAATAGCAATAAACATTGGTCTCAGTCCTAAATCCTAATGTATATTAATGTTATAAGTGGGTATATACTAAATTATTTAGAAAAATAAAACAGTGTTCCAAGTTCTATATTTGTATGTACTACTAGCCGGTGATGATGACTTGCCAGGATTCACTGAATAACGACAACTTAAGCCAAAGTGATTCTCTTGGCCTCTTTCTTTGCTAAAACGTGGACAAAAGAGAAACACTTATTTATATATATATATATATATATATATATATATATATATATATATATATATATATA
Source organism: Astragalus membranaceus (assembly GCA_039519185.1). Taxonomy (NCBI): domain Eukaryota; kingdom Viridiplantae; phylum Streptophyta; class Magnoliopsida; order Fabales; family Fabaceae; genus Astragalus; species Astragalus membranaceus. The sequence goes on from CM076854.1 coordinate 129,704,348, forward strand.
TATATATATATATATGACAATTCAGGTGAGAACACTTGGTTATTATGGGAAATGAGAACAAAATATTTAATTATAACCGTTAGATTAAAATTAACGGTTTTACGACGTCATTAATTACAAGATCTCTTGTGATCTTTAACTAGATAGGAAATACATTGTAATTAACGACTCAATCTAAGCCGTTAATTTTAATCCAGCAGCTGTAATTAAATATTCGCATTTCTCATAATAACCAAGTGTTCTCATCTAAGTCGCCCTATATATATATATATATATATATATATAATTGATTCCTTTAGAGTTCATGTGTGGTCTCATGTTGTTACGTGACTGATACAGCCTAAAACATGAAAATGCCTTGCTGTTTGCATTTGTGTCCCATACATATATTTACAAAGTTGGTTCACATTATACACATAACCAGCCAATGCACTGTCACTGCAACAATGCTTTTATTGCTTATAGTTGTCATTTATATGAAACCTTACCTTCTTTCCAGCAAAGCATACCCCATTCGTGTTGCATTCCATATTGCCAGCATACACGTGCATTCACGAGTCATCATTATTCATTATTGTTTCCAACCTTCTTCATTCATCGGTAGAAAATGACTTTTCTTCCTTGTGCTATATTATCCAGAAAATCTTTTTGGCCATATCTCTTAATGACCACTTTTCTTGTGTCATGTTTCTTGTTTCTTCTGTCAACCAGCTCAATTTTAACATTCTTAGTTCTTGCATCAGTTAACTTTCTCTTCATTTACTTCTTGACCCTCTAGTTTTGGAATTTCACATTTTATGTTTTGCAGCAGATTTTTTACTATGTCTTTTTCTCCCTCAAGTTTCTGTTTCTCTCCACCATGATGTGGATAAAACCTATATTTGCAGGGACTAAAAATAAAATTTTCTTTTTATAGGGACTAAACTGGATAAAACATCTCTTTGCAAGGACTAAAAACAAAATTTTGTTTTTACAATGACTAAACTGGATCAAACATATATTTGCAGGGATTAAACATATATTTACACCTTAAAGATTTAACCCTTTTTCTCTAAGTACTTTTTCTGGAAAACTGATTTCATTTGTCTTGAATAATACCACTCACTGATAATGCCATAATTCAATGGAAGTTATGCCTTTATGGTGTGTTTCTTATGCCTTATACTGTTATACATTAATTTAACCTTATATTATAAATATTAAAAGAATAATAAAACATTCAACATAGTTTTCTTCTGACAAACATTCAACATAGAGTTGAACAGGAAACTTCATACTATGATTCCATTACTTGAAAGAATGTTTTGGGATGTTTCCTTTATAGGTAGAAGTATGATTACAAATAAACAAATTCAACTTTCTGAAGATGCATGGTTACAAAAATCCCATCATCATTATACAAATGAACATGAACATTTTTCTTCCAATCATTTTTTACTTCTGCTGTCAACACGTTTCTTCTCTTGTTTGTTTCCATTCTTCTTTTTGCTTCCATGATCTTGTTTATCTTTCTTCGACACCACCGATGTTCCGTGACTGCTACGAGAATAATGAATCGGACCGGAAGAAGCATCAGAAGCCATTGAATCATCACTCTCTTCTTCATCAACTTTAGTAGTCCCTTGCTTCTTTCTTCTGCTTTCACCATAAACATCATGATTATATCCTTCATTTTCATTGCTACATCCAGCATCATCTTCTTCCATTGGTGATGCTATATACATAGTCCATCCAGATTCACTACTGCTACATCCTTCTGCTCCCCAGATTTGTTTAAAAGAATCCATATATGCTGAGAAGAAAGAAAGAAAGAAAGAAAGAAAGAAAGAAAGAAAGAAAGAAAGAAAGAAAGAAAGAAAGAAAGAAAGAGAAACTATATATCTATATCTATATATATGATGGATTAAAATCTCTCTATATATATACAACTTACATTAATAGATAGAGATATAAGGCCATAGTGCTTATCTTGTAGAGCTGCAAAAGTTTTTTGGTAAAGGAACAAAAGGGTAGTGAAATGGTAGGTGCAAAAAAGGCTTAAAAATTAGGGAGGAAGTAGGAAGGTTCCTAATATTATAAAACTCAGAAAATGATTTGGAAGTATCAAATAAACAAAAGGAATGTTGGGGCTACCATCTTCTTGAGTCATAAATAATATATTTTTTTTAACCATGTTAAATAGAAATCTGACTTTTATTGCATGATACAGATGTTCCAATAAGCATAAGGTGCACAACTGGAAAGAATGTAATAATATTAATAATATTTTTGGTACTTTTGAATATGCTTTTTGAGTGCCTTTTTTTCACTTTGTATGTATCTGTCATTGCATAAAAATTCTTTGTCTCTTATGTAGTTAACAGGCCAATCTAATTGTCAAACATTTATGTCTTTGTGTTATGTATCTTCTATTCTTTATCACACACACACACACACACACACACACATATATATATATATATATATATATATATATATATATATGTTTTAGATGAGAATGTGCAGAATCAAATGTGCAGAATCAAATTTAAATTTATGTTGAATTTTTTTGTGAAAAGCTGGCCAATCTTTTTTTAATTAGTATTCATATTAGTCTATAAACTGCTCATTAAACATTTATATAAGTGATGTTAGGTTGTTGTTTGGTGGAGAGTTGTTGGCTAAACTTTGTTTTGGTGAGATGTGATCATGCTAACCACAATGTTAGACCATCATAGAAGTTTTACTAAATTTTGGCCATAGGATCATCGTAAGTAGGGATGGAAATGGGAAGGGCGGCAGCTATTAGTCCCTTTCAATGGCGAAAATAGGATCTTGGCTCAGTAGTCTAAATTTTTTTCGAATCACACATCGTTAAAAATATCATAAAAATAAATTTTTTAATATATTTAATTAATAAATTCCCTGTCAAAAAAAATTAATAAGTTACATATATACTTCATAATTCTCTTCTACCTGATTTCATGTTTTGAAATCGTTAAATAAAAAGCTCATTGTCGATGTTATATTGTTATTGAATACTTCTCTTTTAATATAAGCTAAGAGACAATTACTTATCCATATAAATCAGATGATACAGTACAATCGCCTCGCGTAGGTTAAATTTAGGAAAAAATGATTGCGACAAATACTCGTTGCTAACCAAGGTCGTGGTCCTAGTTGTGGGTGATCCCTGGTTGATTCATTTTCAAGTAGTTAGATAGCATCTAACTTTGGTTTTGCTGATGCTATTTTCTCAGCTTCAAGGTCCTCAAGCTATTGTCCAAAACAACTCAATGAATTCAAGAAATAAATGTATGTTTCGTAGCCAAAATGTTAAGATACATGATTGTTACTAATTTTGTACAAGTATATTAATTGCATACTTCTATTGTATATGTATTGATTTTGTAGTCAAATTTGTAGTTGTAATTTGATAATGTAATCAAATTATATTAATTAGCGTCTTGACCCCTGCGCTGCACCGGGTAAAAACTCTAGTTAATATAGAATTATTGTTGGGTAAAATTTGTTTCTTAAATTGCAACACGAAAAAGATAATTGCGAACTTAAAAACTAAAATAGAGTGTGTACATATATAATCCAAACAAGTTGTTCCATACACATAATCCATAGTAACAGTATTGGATTATAAAATATATTGTCTAATATCTATAAATAAAAATCAAATTATATCTATAAATTAAATAAGAAGACTATAAAATTGAAATTGGTTATCCATAGATACTAAGAAGAAAGAAATTCAATAAATGAATTTAATAAATATTTTGGGTTCAAAAAGATAAGGAGAAGAAGTATAAAAATAAATTATTTTTTAAAAAATTTTAGAAAAATATGGTTCTAAAAAATATAAATAGAAGAAGTATAAAAAGAAATTGATTTTTTAAAGTGGTGGAATCACAAAAAGGGTGAGTTGCACGGGTCTGTGTCACGAAATTAATTTTTTTTCACCAAACCACTTATTGAGGAATGAATTTTGATTATTTGAACCGTTAAAATTTTTCTGAATACTAAAGTACCCCAAAGCACACTTTTTAGCATCATAGTTTACGTTGTCACGAAATTATTATTTGTTTCAACAAATCGGTTATTGAGGAATGAACTTTGAGTATTTGAACGGTTAAATTTTTTTCCCGAACACTAAAGTACCCCAAAACACTCTGCTTAGCAACACATTTTATGTATTTTGTCACGAAATTATATTTTTTTTACCAAACCGGCTATTAAGGCACAAACTTTTCATATTTGAATAGTTGAATTTTTTTGCGAACACTAAAGCATCCGAAAACACACTACTTAGCATCGTATTTTGCATATTTTGCCATGAAATTCCTTTTTTTCACCAAACCAGTTACTGAGGAACAAACTTTGGGTATTTGAACAATTAAAAAAAAATTGACCGATAAAATTCCCAAAAACATACTGCTTAGCTTAAGATGGGATTGGAGTGGGAGACTCCCAAATATTTATATTCTTAAGATGGGATTGAACATAGTTTCATGTTTAATTTTGAATTTAAAAAGTGATAATTTGTCAAGAACACTTTTTTGTGTGTTGAGTTTAAAAGTCGGCCAACATTCATTTCCTTATCTCCCTACCTTGTTATTGTATGACCATTCATTTTCTATAATCTGGCATTGGCATTGATAATTGGTGAATTGATTAGAACAATTTAACAAACTTCTCCACCCTTTGTTGCCGAATAATATCATTATGGATAATAATCTCATTAAATTATCTAACAAACTTGTCGCTAAAATTTTGGTAAAGTTCTCCCCTTTATAAATTAGGCACGGCCGGCCCAACACCTACAAAGACCTAAAGCGAATTTTGGAGTGAGACTCATGAATTAATAAAATAATGCAAATTCTTAGAGTGTGTTTGGATGAATTATTTTTTGGGTTATGTAATTTTTGGAGAAATTAAAATAACTTAGTTTAAAATATTTTGTTTCTCCCAAAAAATTACATTACTCCAAAATACTTTATCCAAATATAGGGCTAATGTCCGATTCAATATAAATTTAACACTATTTTTATAGATTTTAATGAAAATAATTTTTGAACATCATAATAGCAACAAAATATTGCAAATGAAAAATTCAAGCTTTATTAAATATACTATTTTTTTTACAAGAACTAAATATACTATTTGGATAACTTAAATGAATACTTTAAGTTGAGAAAAATAAATAAAGAATTTAAGACATTTTATTTTATTAATCTACGTTTGGGTCACTAACTCTCTAAATATATTTTTTTATTGGTCTTTCATTGTTTACGTGAAGAGTTTTGGAAACAAACATTTGTACTCACAAATCAATTAAAAAATTAAAACAAAAGTTCCTCAAATGAGAACAGCGCTTATTAATTGGGTTCTAATTTCAAACGAAAGAAGCATCGCGAGATCAAACACCTCATTTGGATAGCTATGGTTTGGAATTTATGGGCTGTTAGTAATAAATATTATTTAAGGGGGAAGTTGTAAGTGTTAAATCTAGGGTTTTTTTTTATGTACCCCCATCATCTCTCTATTTACCCCCACATAAAAGTGAAACCCGAAAATACCCCTGCCCAATTTTTAATTCGCTCGGATTTACCTCCATTTGAGGTAAATCCGCTTTGTTATTTTTAAAGTCGGATTTACCTCATATGGGGGTGCCCAATAGGTAAATCCGATTTCAAAAATAACAAAGCGGATTTACCTTAGCTGGAGGTAAATCCGCTTTGTTATTTTGGAAATCGGATTTACCTAGTGGGTACATAAATCCGATTTCCCTAAAAAAAGAGACAATCGGATTTATCCCACCTAAGGTAAATCTGATTTCCCTAAAAAAAGAAAATCGGATTTATCCCACCGAAGGTAAATCCGATTTTGTTATTAAAAAAATTGTTTTTATTTAATTTTTTAAAAAAGGTTATAAAATACTACTAAAAATCCGTTAAACAGCCAAAACTAATCCAAAAATTATGAAAACACCACTAAAAATCTAATAAAAACAAATTAAAGTTATGCAAATTTTTTCAGATTTTTTGGAGATTATGAAAAATTTAAAAAATTAATAAAAAATAGTAAACGATGGAATTTGGGATTTTGAGGTCCCCAGTCCTGAAAGAAGTCACTTCTTAAGGAGTATTGATCCTTGATATTTTTCGGATTTAAAGAATGTGGTTTCATTACAATTTGAGTAGGTTGCCCGAAAACTGATTTTTTAGCCTAAATTATTCTCCCGACGTACAATATCGTCACGTGTTAACGAACTACACACTAAACAGAACCAAAAGACGGTCGAAATTTGTTTTTAAAATTTTAACTGATTTATTTATTTATTAATTGGGTTAACAAAGCGGATTTACCCCCACATAAGGTAAATCCGCTTTGGTTATTTTTAAAAGCGGATTTACCTTATATGATGGGGTAGATCCGCTTTTAAAAATAACAAATCGGATTTACCCCCACTTAAGGTAAATCCGATTTGTTATTTTTAAAAGCGGATCTACCCATCTTAAATAAATCCGATTTAAATTTTTTAAAATTTTTAGTGGAAATCGGATTTACCTAAATCCGATTTAATTTTTTTAAAATTTTTAGTGGAATCAGGATACGTTCGGGATTTTTAGATTTTGTTAAGGGCAATTGCGTCTTTTTGCAGGGTCGGTGGGGGTAGCTGGGAGATGATGGGGGTACAAAAAAAAAATCCCTTAAATCTATTATTATGGCTATTTACCATACCGAAGGGGAGAAATTATGGGGTATCTTTGTTAGATTGGTTTAGTTGCCCAATGGGCTGTTTACTTTCTTTGCAATGGTATTTTCTCTTTTTCCTTCTCGAACTTTTTTCTACATGGGTTTTAGCTCAATGAGGTTTTAACAAGGCCCCAAATTTGATGTAAGGGTTGGAGTAGCCCTTATACTCTCTCATCAATAAATTTGCACATTTAGAAGAAAAAACATATTATCCAAGAGTTTACGCAAACTTTCGAGTTTGACAACCTTGGCCGACACAATGGCCACATATGAGAGAAATGGGGATTTAGAATGCAACATACCAGGGTCGAACCCGAGTACAAGCAAAAAGGTTTCTCTAGCTCCAAACAACTGAGCTTCACCTTTGGGACTCGGGGACCGTTAACAATGCTTTCTCTCAAACTTTCTTTGACAATAAACTTTCTTTGATGTTACTAGCTAGGTATATTTAGCATTTGATTTTTAATGATATGAACTAGATTTTTTTCCTAAAAAAATCAAATATGGGCTAATTGTCACAACTCCCCTCATGTACTTGTTGTGTCAAGTAGAAGAGAGACACGTACAAAAAAATAATAATACTTATTGTATTTATTATTTTATTATATGTGTCAATTTCTCTCCTACTCTAAATTTGAATTTAATTCGCTCACAAAAAAATTAGAATTCAGTTATTGATAGTTTTTTAGATCACGACGTTTTCTTAGGTCGACTTTTTCATAACTTCTTTCTTTTTTCGGTATAAATTAGGTATTATTTGCGTGCAACTTCAGAGACTAATCCCTCGAGTCGGATAGAAACAATTCATAACTTCTTTCTATTAGTATTTAGATAAATTTTAAGGCTTTGATATCTGTAAAAATTGACAAACTTTATGAAATTGTTTTAATATCCTTCATATATGCATTTTAATGTCGAATAGATTGTTTGGAGTTAAATTAGTGAGTCAAGAGTTAAACGAAGCTAAGTTTCGGCTCTTCCATTCCCAATCTACAGTTAAATTTCAGAACATATCCAAGAGTATTTTTTGACGACTCCTACAATGCAAGAGTATTTTTGACAAATATAAAAATTTAATTAAACAATAGAATACAAATTAGAAATTTTTTTAAACAATTATGAATTAGTCAAAAAAATTAGTCCCAATGAGCGATGATTAGTCACTGCTGTCCGTGCGGTGGATACCCGGATTTACCCAAAAAAAATAGAACTTTTTTTAAAAAATTATGAATTATTTTAAAAGAATATTTTAATGGTGGGTTGTAAATATCTTATTTTATTTAATGTTGGTTGATTGAATAAATTGAAGTATCAATAAATAGATTCCGGAAATATTCGCCTGATTTTGTAAGAAAAAAAAAAGGATATAATGTTGGCATGATGGGCTGAATAATAAGCCCAAGGTAGCGGTCGGGACCTATTGGTCTGAGGCCTGAAGTTTGGTCTATTAATTAGTGAGCAAGAACCCAGAAAAGGGACTACTATTGGTACCTATGTTTTTACTAATATTTTGACCAAAGAATGTTTTACTAATTAGTGAGGAAGAAACATTGAAAATATTCGTTTTGGATAATTTAACAACTCATAATGACAACTATGGTGATCTTAATTTCGTAGCATCTCACGTTTCAACCTAGTCATGTTAAGTAAAACAATCCAATATATACTTGCAAGAGTTTGTGGAGTATATTATCCCTTTGCTTAGACTAACTTGGTTATTGTCGGCATCTTGAAGACTCTTATGCAAATTGAGTGATCACTTATGTAAATTGTTGCACATGACTCTAAGTTGTTTATGATTGTTGTAAACTCATGTTGATATTAGTAGGGTTGTCACAAACAATTTAGAGATCATTTTCAAATCTTAAAAATTGGATCCCTATTTTTGGAAATTGAACCTCACAGACTACTCTACTTTTTAAGATAAATTAAAATCCACATAAAAAAAATTTCAACAGTTTGTCTCATTAGATTATTATTTTATTAACAAAATCAACTTTGTTCTTGTGCAGCAGGAAAATGATCAAGGACCAAAGTTGATCTTGTGAGTAAATATATGTTTTTGTTAACAAGATCAACTTTCTTCTTGTGCAGTAGTAAACTTATGATTCGGTTCATCACATTACCAATATTCCAAAATGATAATTGCAAAAGTTTAACAAGGTTGCCTCTCTACTAGTACTCATAGCTAGAGACTATAATGGCATTAAGTTGGTAATGTCAAGAGATGCATTTGAAATAAAGTGAACAATGTTAGGGATGCATTTGCCAACAATTCCAAACGAATGGATGAACTTGATTAGCACTTTACATTTTCAAGAACCAATTTGGATTATTGATAATTTGGAGGAATAAGTTGCACTGACCTACAATTTTGGAGATCAAATTCGGTTTTTACTCCATCATAGTTCATTGTAACTACTCTACTTAGGGGTGAGCGAAATATGAAAGATCTTTTGGGTAAGGAGTAGGCTTATGGCATATAGCTAATAGTGGATAAACCAGCAATGTGATCTAAAATGTTTGGTAAAATTAGCAGTTTACTAATTTGTAAATATAAAATGATCGAGATAAATAAATATTTTTAATTAATTTTTTAAAATGAGACAAATTTATTTGTTTAATGGAGAATAAATAAGAAATTTAATTAAAGTAGTAAGCATAGATGAGAGAAAACATGAAACGTTATAATCTATAAACTCAAATTATACTTCAAGAAACATATGCAATCTAGTAGTTACCAACTAGCTCTATTTTATTTTTATGAGTTTATCTACAATAAGCTAGCAGTTAGATCTTGCCAAATAATTTCGAAATACCATAGTGATAAATCTAAGTCAAAAAAGTTGCGTGGAAATTCTTATTATGCTTGGAAATCAATAAAAGCCAATATTTTTTGGTACAAGAAAGCTAAGAAAAAGAAAACAAAACTGGAGAAAAAACTAAATCCTAAGAATAGGAATTCGACTAGCATCTGATGCTAGAATGTCATCCATGCTAGGTGGTGGATGCTCATAAACTTCCAGAGGACTTTCCATGTTACTGCCAAGCTTTGCTAAATAATCTGCAGCAAAATTTCCTCGTCTCGGCGTGTGATTCAAAGTGACACTCCATTGTCGGGCTAGCATGTCTTTTATATTGTGGATTAAGACAGCATATGATATGATCTAGAATAGATCAAGAAGGATAGGATCTAGAATTTTGACAATTCAATAATTCTCACACAAGATCAAGAACAAGTGTTATTGACAAATCAAGAAAGATGAAGAACATACAACAGAAACACAATGAACTTATATGAAAAGTAGAAGAAAAAACAAATGTGGATGGGACTAGAGATGGATGTGGAGATGAATGATCGCCACACCTTCTTGGAAGGCGATAAGATCAACTAGCCTTGGGCGCTCCTAGCCCCAAGTAGGGGTGTGCATGGTGCAAAAACTGCACCAAACTGAACCAAATATGCAAACCGGTTCGGCTCCAGAAACTGTTTTCCCTAGAAACCAATTTTCACCACAATCTGGTTTAGGGTCGATTCTGAACCGGTTTTCGTTTTAGAACCGGTTTTCTTCACCCGAGCTGGTTACAAACCGGATTTTGCTTGAACCAAATTTGACTGAGTTGCAGAAAAACTGTTTTTTTAGAAGAAAAATTACTTTTTTTAACAGAAAAGCTGCTTTTTTTAAAAAGAAAACCATTACCAACTGAAAAAAATTGCTTTAACAGTTTTTAAAATATCAAAAATTTCTACATTCACCCCGTAGCCACAAAATAATTGGTATCAAGACAAGATAAATATAATAAAAAGATTATTATATTATGTGAATAGGAATGCCATCATTTACAAATATCATTAGAATCATTCTCAACAATCTGCGCCTTTACTCCAAGCCGACATCAGGCCAGCTATTCCAAACATCTCAGACATTATGCAATTTGGTAAAATCACAGCAACTCTGTCTGGAATAGTTAGTGTTGCCCATGATTTTAGCATAACACAGAAGATACTAAAAGCAACTTTTTTAAACAAATATACTAGATAGAACTACAAAGGATCTTCACAAATCATGATAAGGATCTTCTGCAATTAGTTTGGACAAAATTGGAACCTACCAAGCTGATTCCAATTGAAACCTTTTAATAACAATTCAAAAATATTTCTTTCTATCCATTCTCTAAATACCAACTTGAAAGACACTTAGAATTACAAGATTGTCTGGCTGCTTCAAATTTTACATAGATAGATTGTACTATCAAGAAACATATGCAGAACACTAAGCAAAAATGTAATAAAGGAAGTTGTATAAATCATAAGTACTAAAAGGTTATGTATTTACTTGTGGTAATAGTGGGGAAAAACTTATCCTTAACCATGAAATAAGAATAACATCACGTGCAAACTGTATGTTTAGCAACTAATAGTAGCAGCAGACATTTTATCATACACTTAAAGTGCAATAAAAATATCAATTTTGATATGATAAATAAATCACCTTAACCTCTGCCAAAGCAATAACTTCAAAACCAGTGATAAAAAACAAACGAAAAAGAAAATAAAAAGAAGATAAACCAGTTTATCTTAAAACATTGAGAAATCACCAACGAGATTTGTAGGAAGAAAATTGAAAATCAAGCAAACCTCTTTACTGATCAGCGAGACCAAAAATCATCAATGGGATGGAGGAGAATCAAAGTCTGCGTGCAAAACAAGATGAAGAACAAAGAATCGAAGTCGATTTCCTGGATTGGATGTACGATTTGGGGGAATTAGGAATTTGAGAGTTTAGGGTTCATGCAGAAGGTGTTGAGAACGAAAGTAACTTCACGCAAGCAGCAACACACGAGAGCGAGAGTAGTGACATGGCTGGAGTTGACCAGGTTCAACATTATCAATCCGGTTCAAAATAGAAGGTTTGGGCAACCGATTTAATTTTAAAAAGTGGTTGGGTTTGTAACCCTTATAAATGGTTCTGGATTCTTTTGTATGGTGCGGTCCAGTTATTATATTTGGCCTGGTTAACCATACTATTTGGACACCCCTAGCCCCGAGGTTGTGAGCAAGGTCCTCTTCTTCAAGAACCACTGGAAAAACTTCATGAAGAATCTCACCTCTCATATGCATGTACTCGCCACTCTCACCTCTCACTAGGTATCTCTCTAGGCTTTCAACTTTGCAAAATTGAGGAATGATTTCATTCATCCAAAAGTTCTCCCTAATTACACTAAGGGGTAAGGTATTTATATTATGGACTTATTGGATCCTAGGTCCACAATATAGAGCCCAAATCCACAATTACAAGAAAGGCCTTTAGCCACAAAAACTAGTCTAGGCCGTAGCCCATCTACTCAAAGCCACATGGCCGAAAATGAAAGTGTCTTACAAATATACAATTATTAAAAGTATATGAAACACTAGAAATTCCCTATTATTTAAATTGTCACATTTAATGTGCTTTTGTCTTAATGATTAGATTAAACACATTAAAATATTTTCCTTTGACTTGTTCCTTCCATGAGAGTTGACTTCTAACTTGTTGCTCCATTGCCTTGAGCCTTGCCCTTGTGATGGGTCCTATGGTCACATCAGCATAGCAGTGATAGTTATTAGTAGCGCATTGTACCAAGTTGTTTAGCCAGCAACGAATCCGAATAACACACCAAATTCATGTTCTCCTTGTCCCATGCAAGCTGTAAGCCTTTGTATAAAGCCATGAGTTCAGCAAATAAATTATCCCTTCGCCAAATAAAAGTAAAAGCCAATGTGTGCAAAAGTATCTCCAAGGACTAAAATGTGAAATTGATACGTAATAATTAAGTAAATTTATAACATCAAACACATGAGAATTTTAACATCACCATCTTTGTAAAAGTAGGATTTAAATCCAAACAATAGACACCGTTATTATTATTATTATTATGGTACAAAAGTATGTGAGTCTTGTTTTGTCAAAAAAAAAAGTATGAACCTTGAAGTCGTTTATTTATAAATGTTAGAGAATTATATCAACAAATGTCAAGATGGCCGAGTTGGTCTAAGGCGCCAGTTTCAGGTACTGGTCCGAAAGGGCATGGGTTCGAATCCCATTCTTGACATACACTTTTGTATTTTTGTGATTTTATCGTAGCCTCCTTTACAAGACCATTCCACCAAAAAAAATTAATTGACAAGACCTTAGAGGTGTCTACGCCAAACCAGGCATATTATTAAAGTAGTAATCCAACTGTGTACATTGGTACATCTACAGAACACGTCGAATATCCTCTAAGGATATTTTATCTATTCTCCCTAACTCCAACAAACACATTAAGAAATGTTGTACCCAAAAACATCTTTGAAATCGACATATTTATTAATAATTGGGTGTAAATTGAGTGATACCGGGGCAAATCTAAAATTTCACGAGGTTCAATCTACCTTCTATATAATTAAAACATATGCCAGCACATTTACATTTTTAGACATCATCAAATTTTGATATTTGTCACAATTTAGGGGCAAAATAGACAATTCACCACATAAAGACAAATGCTACAGTGCGCTACAGTGACGTTTCTGACGCGCTACAGTACCGCTTATGTCACTCTACAGTACGCTACAGTGACGTTTCTGCCGCGCTACAGTACCACTACAGTTTTTTTTTTAAATTCAATTTTTTTAAAAAAAAATTATACACTGCTTTTTTTAATTTTTTTTAAAAAACGGTTGTCAAAATTTTTATAAAAACAATTAGTCACTATAAATCAATTTTCACTATTTTTATAATCTACTTAAACTACTAAAATTAATAAAATAATTAGTCACTATAAATCAATTAGCCACTATCCATTGTCAAAAAAAGAATTGTAAAAAAACTTTAACCCCTACCAAAAATTACGAAATAACTACTAAAACTAATCAATTTAACTACTTTTGTTAAAATCAATCAATTTAACCGCTACAAAAAATTACCAAATAACTATTTTATAATTACTAAAAAAGAGTAAAATACCAACGGGAATGCAAATGGGAGTGGCAACGAGAGCGCCAATGGAAGTGGCAACGAAAGCGCTAACGGGAGAGGCCACGGGAGTGGCAACGATAGAGGGACAAAAAAGTGAGGGACAAAAAACTGATTGAAAACTGCAATCAGAAGCTGCAACTGACGCAGCAAAAGGAAAACTATTTTAGTGGCAATGCGAGACTGGCAATGGAATCGACAACGAGAGCGACAACGGGAACATGAGTGGGAACAAGAGAGGCAAGGAGAGCACCAACAGAGCGCCAACAGAGTGCCAACGTGGATGCATATTTTAAAATATTTTATTTTTTTTTTCTTCATTTTTACTCCATCTAAAATTTATTATTTACTATAATCTCTCTATTAAAACTATTAAAATCAATCAATTTAACCACTAAGAATTATAAAAATACAACTTTAGCCACTACCAAACTTTACAAAATAACTTACTTATAATTAAATGAATTTGATTTAATTAATATTAAATCATATAGAATAATATGAGTTAACATGTGGCAACAGGAGCGACAACGAGAGACTGGCAATGGGAGCTGCAACGGGAGTGGCAACGAGAGAGGTAACAGGAGGGTCAACGTGTATGCAAACGGGAGTGTCAACGGGGATGCATATTTTACCTCTAATGTCCAAATACATTATTATGGATCAATGTAATTCTGATTGTCGATCTCCTTTATTTTCTTCGACTCAATATAATTTTCATTTGTATCTTATATGACATAATACCTATCTCTTTCCACTTTGAATTTCAAATCATACATTTTGGACATTGTTCTCAACTTATGATTATCTTCCAAATTACTATTATAACTTCATGGCAATACACCGACCATACAGTATCACCTGTGATACGCACGGGTAAAATACTAGTTTTTTATATAGGGGTAAGTAGGTTTTTTTTAAAGGGGTTCAAGTAAACCCCCCTCGGACCAATGTAGGTCCGCCACCGGTAGTTGCTCCGATCTCATTACTTTTTTTGGTAAATGTTGAGAAAAGGAACAAAAAAGAAAAGAAAAGACAAAACTAGGCCCGAGCCACTAGCTCTCATATAAGGACAATGACTTATGATACTAAGGAATTCATTAGTAACAATTACTAAATTTTTCGGTGACTATTATACAACAATCCAATAGTTAGTACATACTAACCACAATTTAGTGTTTGTGTGGTGCGTGAGCGGGTAAATGAAAACACTGGTTAGTACATACTCACCACAATTTAGTGTTGGTGTGGTTACCAAATTTTTTCATTGATGGGAAAATAACTATTATGCTCATTTAGTAACAATTAGTAAGAAATTCTTTAGTACTCTAAGTCAGACTCCATTATAAGCATAGAAAAATTTCAAGCATAATTTATTTTTTTCAAAATAATCCAAAAATTAATTGTATTTTTTAAAATTTTCCCTTATAGGAACTTGTTCCAAAAGAATAAAAGAATTATTTGAATATAAAACTTAAATTAATTGAACGTATTATAAAAATAATATCATTAAATATGGTAGAAGTATATAGTTGACATTTGTTTACTATTCCACCACAAATATAACCTTTTTGTTGTTTGTATTCTAGACACTCTGGGGGAGAACATATCAAAAAACTTATCAAAATCAATTAACACATTAATTTACTATATTTAATTTTTAAATAGAGTTATAAATATACACTTATATTTAATGTTTTATTTTCACATGCCATAAAACTCAAAATATAAAATAATCTAATAATAAATAAGGATAAAATAACATTTTAAAATAAATAAATGCATATTAAAAAAATACTTTTTTCTTATCTATGGAGAAAAAACCACCAACAGCTTTTCTAAAAAAATATACCGGAGGGTATAGTCACACTAGGACAAAATATAAAAAAAATTTAGCCCTGTAAGTTTGCAACAAAATATAAGCAAGAATTAACTCTTTTAATCCAAGAGAGAAAGAGGTGAGAGTGAGTAAGAGAAGAGAGAAATGGGGGATGAATACGGTAGATTAAATAGGTTGTTTGGTGCTAGAGAAAGAGGAAAGAGTTCTCTCTCTTTTGTTTGGTCGTAGAGAAATTGAGAAAAGAGATATTGGATTATTAATCAAAAGAAAACAATACCATTCCCACTACAAGATATTCCCTCATTACCAACGAACCACGACCCCGTAGGTAAAAAAAGAAATACTGGCAGTTGTTCGCCGGTAATGAGCGAGGGAAATTGAAAGTGGTACCGAGGGAATTACCGACTGATTTGGCCGTTGGTATCTGAAATTTATAACCGTTGAATTGTTACCGACAGACAAATCCGTCAGTAAAGTTTAATAAACCCCCAAATTCACACGACAACCCTGATTCCCTCTCATCCTCTCTTATCTCTCATCTCTCTTCTCCGCCCGCCATTAATTAGGTGTATACATTATATTTTAATGAAAAGGGCAATTTTGGAAACGAGTGTAATATTTTAACCTTTTTTTTGTGAGAATCTTTTAGCCTTATCAAGTCGGAATAGATGATTTCAATGTTATTAATTGATATGTGTGATGTAAGAGTTTATTTTCATATTGTGGACTTGAGGTAATATTAAATATTGTAAAGTTAGTTGAAATTTACATATGGGAATTTGGTACACATCAATAAATAATGTTAATGAGGTACACTCTCTGACCTATATATAAACAAAAACTATTTTTTAAGTTCATTGAATAATTTATGTATCTAGTCTATAATAAAGACTAGATACATAAGTTATTCAATGAATTTAAAAAGTGTTTTTTGTTTATAAATAGGTCCAAAATAGTACTCACTCTAGTCTCTTTTAAGAAACAAACCTCTACGTGACACAAATCAAGATATGACATTGAAATCAAGTAGTTTCATTTAATAAAGCTAAACGTTTAATTCCTTTCCAAAATTTCCCCTTTTTATTACTCCCTCTGTAGAGACCGAAAAATCCGGAGGAGGGATTCTTCGACGTTCTTGAAATGAAGCCGCCACCAAAGTTTAGTTTAAGGGCAAACATTGGAAAATCCCTATTGAGTGGATAAGGAGGTTTTGCGGACCAAGTTTAGGCTCGGGAGTCCTTCCTGAGGAAGGTTACCTTTCAACTAGATGTGTAAGCATTTATTAATTCAAAATAAAGATTTTACCCTTATAATAATAATAATAATAATAATAATAATAATAATAATAATAATAATAATAATAATAATAAAACTCGATAAACAGTTAGTTATTTTTATTGTACTTTTTTGAGAAATAGGAGAGAAATTAATTAAAAGAAAAAAAGGTTTTTTATTAATGCAATTGACAGAGGTCGGCCGCCCTCTGCTCCTACGTATCTCCTGGTAGAGAATCAAATCACACGTAGTTCTTGGTAGAAAAAGTTGGTGTGTTGGTGTTTTTTATTTATTTTTGAAATTGGGGGAGGTATTCGTAATGACCAAACAAGTAAAACTCAGAGTGGTCATCACTCATAACTCGTTTGAAAACTAAGGCTGTTATCAACGGTCAAACAAGCTAAGCTCAGAGTGGCCATTACTATTTTTTGTGGATAACGTTTATTTGTTATTTGGGAAAAAAATAGGTTTGTAGAAGAAATTGCTTATTTATGGAAAAAAAAAATTTAAAGAAGGGAAACAGGGGGTGCAGTAGTAAAATGGTGTGTGCATTTAGAAATAGGGGGTTGTATGTGTAAAAAGAAGGGGTGCATTTAGCAGCAGCCCAGCCCACTATAAGGCTTGCTAACCCACAGAATTGTGGGCTTTCCTAGGGGTTGCAGTGGCTAAAAGGAGGGGTGCGAGAAGCAGAAACAGTCCAGTTTGCAGTATTGGGCCTTTTACCCTATTCTGCGAAAATGGGCTAACAAAAAAAGGGGTGTATTGTTTAAAAATCGGGGGTGTAGTCAGTAAAGTGTAAAAAAAAGAAAAAATAAATAAAAAGAGTTAAATCAGATGGTTAAATGGCGTATATATGTGTTTGTTAAAAAAATTGGAACCCTAATACCATCACTCTCAAACAACGCCGCAGCACAACACCTTGGAGGAGAGAGAGAGATCTCGAGGAGAGAGAGAAAGAAAAGAAGAAGGGGGAGAAAGAAAAAGAAAGCGTGACAGAGGGAGGAAGAGAAAGGGGAGAGGGACGATGGTGGTTGATGACGGGTTGGTGGCTGTGGTGTCGTTGGTGGTTGGGCGAAGGAGGATGACGTCGCCGGAGGGAACGCGACCACGGTGGGATCCATGGAGGTACCGACGACGGTGAGAGGGGAAACGAGGAGGGGGGAGATGCGAAGAGAGACAGAGAGAAACGGCGAACGGTGGTGAGGCGAAGAGGGTCGGAGACGAAGGGACGGAGATGGTCGTGGGGGTGACGTGCGACAGGGGGGGGCTCGCGGTGGTGAGAGAGGGAAAACTGGGTCCTGGCGGTGGTGTTGTGGTGGTTAACGGTGGCGTGTTCGGTCCACAGTGGTAAGAGGGGAGCAGTGACGCGTGGCGGTGAGAGTGAGAAGGACTGAAGGGGAGAAGGCAGAGGGGTACGGTAGTGAGAGGGAGAGGGTGAAGTGGTGGCGGTTCTGTTCTGAGGTGGGTGGTTACGGCGGTGTGCACAGTGTATGGTGGCGGCCACCACAAACGGTGGCCGGAGTATGGTACGGTCCCCCTCTTTTTTTTTACTGTTCCTCACCGTTCTCCTTTTTATTGATTCATTCTGCCCCCTTAGTGTGTGTATTTGTGCGTGTATGTTACTGTATATGCCTCTTGTATTTATAGTCAAAATGCTGTGGTGTAGGTGCTGAGGAGTCAAAAATTAATAGAGGACACACATGGAGGGAAGGACAGCAGCAGGGGTCATGGGCGATTTGGGTGCTGTGGTGAGGAAAAAGGACAGCAACTGGGGAAAACAACAAAAAGGACAACACTAGAGGTAGTGGGCATTGGTGGCGGCAGCAAGGGTAGCGCAAAAAGGACAACATCAAAGCAATTTGGATCTTGTGCTATTTTTGCCTGAAATGGGGGCAAATTTTTCCGCGAAAAGCAATTTGGACCATTCCTAAAATGGTTTTCGGCTAGGGCAGCCAGCTGATTTTGTTTTAAATTTTTGTACTATTTGTTTCTTTTTTTGTTTTTGGCTATATGTGTAAAACTTGGCTATTGGTTATGTAATAATGAAATTTTTTTTTGGCTATTCACCTTGGTGTGTTTTAATTATGTTTTATATTTTTTACATTTTATGATAATAAGCTAATCTAATAACAAACACTATAATATCAACAAAAAACGAGTATCAAAAAAAGATGCTGCACAATGAGCGTTAAAGACACGCGCACAATTAAAGCGACGAGAATAAAACTTTTTTTTGGGTTTTTTCAATTAGCCGGACAAAATTAGGGTATGACACCCTCCGTTCCATATGTTTTGATATTTTAGCAAATGCACATGGAATAAGAAAACATTAATTAGGTAAAATTTAGTCTAAAATACCCTCATCTAATATCTTGCTCTCCACAATTTTGTTTTGGTAAATGCATTCCTTTATAACTAATACAATATAATTGTAAAGGGTAAATTTGGAAGGAAGTAGTTAAAATAACATTGAGTTTATAAAACACATCAATAGTTTTGGAACAAAATTTGAAGGCTAAAACATCAAAAGATTTGGAATGGAAGGAGTATATGATAATTTATACTCCCTCGGTTCCTGATCCTTGGTACTTTTGGCCTTTTATTTTTTTCGAAAACAATGGTACTTTTAAAACCCAATGTACAATTCACCAAACTTTTCCAAATATACCCTTTACATTTATTGAGTCTTTTAGAGTTCCAAAGTATGAATTAATTGTCTTAAGACTCTTTTATTTTAGTTTCAATTATCCCAAGACAACTACAAAATGGTATTTTAGTACTTAGCTAACACAAAATAATGATACATTAATTTATGTGTAACAAGCCAAAAGTACCAAAGATCGGGAACGGATGGAGTACTTGGTAGTTAATAAAATCATCTTTAATTACACCATTTAAATAAGGGTAAAATTGAGATTCATCATTTAATACATCTTAAAAATATTCGTGGACCAAAAAAAAAACAGATTTTATTTTTTATATTGTGAGTAATACTAGTATGTCAACTCTTCAAATAAATGTTGGAGAAATTAATCCCTGACTTCCATGCCAAAAATTCAATGCATTAAGAAGAAACAAAAATCAAAATTGGTCCCTATTTTAATTGGCACTCATGATTGTTTAGCTGTTTTCACTTTTCACGTTCCAAAGTTTCAACTTGTGAACTTTCCAATGAGTCATTTACGCACTCTTGCAATTCCAAGTCGCCGCGTTTCACAAAACCCAAAATTTAAAAAAGAAAAAAAGGACCACCTTGGAAAAAGGAAAGAAATAAAACAAGTGCGTTTCGCCGCTGCCCATTTGAAAACTAATGCCAAATCTTTATTGCTCTTACAAAGTGAAGCCACATTGCTAAAAAAAACAAAAGTGTTCCACTTTCACATGCCTAGAAGATGCTGTGTTATCCAATTCCACTTTCCTATGTGACTTTGATGTGTTTAAGGACTTCAATTCTAACCGCTGATTATTTCATCATCCACCCACCATTATTCTCTCTCTAGATTTTATATATTGAGTATTTAGAACGTTCATTTTTATGAAAGTGCACTAAATATTGTTTGTATTTGGTTATTGTTGGTGATATATATGCCCCACTTGTATATAAATTTTCTGGCTTTTGCGTCCATTCCAACAAGACATATCTGCGTTTCGTGGCATCTCACAAGCTCTTGAATTTTAGTAACTCAGAAACACATGGAATCATATGCTAAATCGAAACACAAAAGAAAAATTATGTTTTTAAGTGACATGACATCCCTATACACCTCTTTTTTTTTAACTCAACGGACTGTGTTCAACAGAATGCAATTCCCAAGCATGATTTAAAGATAAGCAAATTAAAAAAAAAAGAATATATTAATATTATATAAAAAAATTGGATGAGAGTGTTCTTAATTACTTCTTGTTCTTGTTCTCGGATGATTTCTTGTTTTCACTTACCTTCAATTTTATGCTTAGGTTATGGTGCTGTGATTAATTTCATCATTAAATAATTGATGTATCTGATCTATAATATAGACCAGATACATCAGTTATTCAATAAACCTAAAACTACGATATCTACCAACGACATCATACATACATTGACAACAAGATTTCAATGCTCGTAATTATAGGATATGAGTCAAATTCTTACCAAATAAACGATATTACTTATTACTAGTAGCAAAACCGCAATCCTTTGATTATCAAAAACAAAACTCAATAATAAAAAAAACACTCATCTTTCTTCAATGATCATATTCTGTGCTCACAAAACCACATGAATATGAAAAAGGACTTGCTCTCTTCTCCTTAATTTATATTCTACTACAGCAAAATTTTAATGTTGGTTGAACAATTTACTAGGTTAATGTTTGCTCAGTTACTATTGAGCTAGATGAAGTGGTTGGTTCAATTTGAGCTCCACAAGTGCAATAAGTAGAAGTAGAAGTAGAAGAAGAAGTGATTATTGGTTTGGCTAGGTATGTTGGTTTGTGATCTCCAGCCATAATGACAAGTACTTCTGGCTCTGAGTTAGTTTCTTTTGGCATTGCATGTTTTGTGTTTTCTTGAGGTGAATCTGATGATGAGTGAGAAGAAGAAGAAGAACGTTTTCTGTAGGAGCAAACAAGGATAACCAATGCTACAGAAATGAGAACTAGCATTAAAGCTAAGCCTCCAAATAGGTAAGGAATTGGTGATTTCCATACCTTTATCCCACTTGTTGTTGTTGATGATGGTACACTAGTGTTTATTGGCCTCATCTTTTCCTCTCTCTCTCTCTCTCTTAATCTTTTCTCTCTTTCTCTCTCTTTGTAAGGCAGTGAAATGAAGTGAGGTGGTTGTTCAGGATTTTATAGTCAAAAATCGACATTTTTGATTTACAAAAGTACCCTTTTGGCATTCAAGGAAGATTCCTTTTTGTGCTTGTCTAGATGCTCCATGTAGAAGTTAGTGTGCTAGTATGACATAATATAATACACTAAATTGTACTTTTGGTCATTTATCTTTCATATCCGTGTCGGTTTGGTCATTTATCTTTTTTCCCCTCGCTTTGATCTTTGATCTTTCATATCTTTTTTCAGTTTGGTCCTTCATTTTTTTGTGCTTTAAGAGACCAAATAGAAACATATACGAAAGATAAATTATCAAAGTGAGGGAAAAAAGATAAAGTACCAAACTTACGAAGATATATGAAAGATAAATGACTAAAGTGGGGAAAGAAAGATAAAAGACCAAACTGAAACTTTGGTCAAAGATAAAAGACCAAAAGTAAAATTTAATCTAAGATCTTGTATCACTGTTTTCTTTTCAATAATTGAAATTTTATTGTACTAAATTTTATATTAATATTTCTCTGTTTTTCAAAATTAATAGTATGCTGCTTCCTGATATCAATATTTGGAGCTATATAATATATGTATTACATGGTTTTAAAACCAAACCAATTAACATTGTGGTTATTAGTTAAACCATGGTCTGTTGTTTCGTTATTTTCAGCGGTTCAACTACGATTTATTTCGTTTTTAGCGGTTTATAATAGTTGAATGATATCATGACTCAGAGGTCTCACCAATTTAATGTCTCAATCAATTTTGAAAACATCAATATATCAATATATACCTTCTGAGTGTGCTACACAATTTCTCATACTTTTTACCTAACCACATGAAGGCACACCTTTTTTTTTGCTTTTAATGTATCAAAATTGAAAAAGGTAAAGTTTTTCTAGACAAAATATGGTAAGGGGTATAAGAAACTCGTGGCAAATTGATGTAAGCATAACTACCTCAAGAGTTATAAAAGTTGGTAAATGTATTATATGTAGTTAAAATCATACGAAAAATCAAAAAAAGCTTTATGAATTTGGTGAAAACGATGCCCTTGAAATTTTGGACATGTGTCTTTGTTAGTTTATCCTGAAATTATTCTGCTAATGCTATCTACTTAATAGGAACCTTTTGTGATTCTTGATTGGGAAATAACGTGAAATATTTTCTTTAATTAAGACTTAAATATTATCTTTTTGAGTCTTAAATTTACTTTTTTTTTACAATAAGTCTTAAATATACTTTTGATTAGAGCTAGATTGAAAAGCTTCATTTAGAATCGATTTCAAAGATAGACGCACTCGCAATTTTTAATTTAGTTCAAAATTTAAAAAATTGTGCACAATTATGAATCGAATCAACTATAAATATAACCATTCAAAACATTATTAAAAATAATATTTGGAATCAGTTATAACTATAATTGATTCTAAATGTTAATTTGACAATACCTTCGGAATCAGTTATAGGGATAACTTGACTATAACTGATTCCAAAGGGGTTTTAAAAACTCATAATGCCTTGACACCTCGCGAAACTTTCGTCCTCTTCATCCTTGCCGTTCCCATCCTTGTCGTTCCCTTGAAATTTTGGACATGTGTCCTTTGTTAGTTTATCCTGAAATTATTCTGCTAATCCTATCTACTTAATAGGAACCTTTTGTGATTCTTGATTGTGAAATAACGTGAAATGTTTTCTTTAATTAAGACTTAAATATTATCTTTTTGAGTCTTAAATTTACTTTTTTTTTACAATAAGTCTTAAATATACTTTTGATTAGAGCTAGATTGAAAAGCTTCATTTAGAATCGATTTCAAAGATAGACGCACTCGCAATTTTTAATTTAGTTCAAAATTAAAAAAATTGCGCAAAATTATGAATCGAATCAATTATAAATATAACCATTCAAAACATTATTAAAAATAATATTTGGAATTAGTTATAACTATAATTGATTCTAAAAGTTAATTTGACAATACCTTCGGAATCTGTTATATAGGGATAACTTGACTATAACTGATTCCAAAGGGGTTTTAAAAACTCATAATGCCTTGACACCTCGCGAAACCTTCCACCCTCTCACTTTCGTCCTCTTCATCCTTGTCGTTCCCATCCAACACTCCTCCAACAACGACAACAAGCGAGCACCATATACAAGCCCATGACACGTCCTCTCTCTTCTGCGCCGTCACTCGTTCTCTCCACCATGTGAGCACCTCAGCCTTCAAACCAGTGGCGTACTTAGGATAAAATATAGCAAGTGTTTTGCATTGAAAAAATGACATTTAAAGATCAATAGATAAATGCATGTTTATAAAAGGAATGGAGTTGTTAATCTAACCCATTAGCCTTTTTGATCGTGGTAAAAAAAAACCTTTTTGATCAATTGTTAGCTTAAATAGTGTTTTTCTTTCTTCCAAACATGTCTAGTTTTGTGGTGGAAAAAATCGATTTTGATTGAATTGATGTTGGTTAAAATTTAGTTGAACATGACTTCATTTATATTTGGTTACCTCTATAGAAAATTATTTTTTATCAATTCACCGTGTTTGGATAGTTTGTATTAAAATTGCTTCTAGGTATGCAATTACCATAAAGGACGATGATTTAAAATGATATTAGAAATATTGATATTATATTAATAATATTAATAATTCAACATATTTTTTTTACGTAAATATTTATTGTAATATGAGATAGAATAATAAAAATTAATAGAACATATTTTTACTAACAATTATATTAGACAGTTTAATTAATAAGAAAATAAATTTAATTAAATAATAAATAAATTATGTATTACTTAAATATATATTCAAAAAATGATACATATTACTATAGAAATGTGCCTTGGATTTTTATATAATGTCTCCTCTTTAACCTTAAGTAAGAGGGGTTATGGTTACTTTGCTGCCAAACTAGGCAGCCATCAAGAAAACACAAGAAAGGTGTCTTTTTTTTTAATTACAAGAAAGGCAGGTGTCTTTTCTTTATATTAAAGAGGGCAAAATTGAGATATCACCTTGTGCGGTATGAGAATTGATTTTTGCTTGAAGTGAAAACTTTAAGAAGTTAGAGAATGAGGTACATGGTTATTTTGGTCCCTTAATGTGTGAAACACTGTCATTATAATCCTTGAATGTATCAAAATTGCAAATAAGTCATTTTTTATTAACTTTAGAGACTAAGTTTACCAACAAAATGACTCATTAAAGAGACACATAAGGATGTGTTTGTAATTTCGATACACTCAGGGGCTATAATGACAACGTTCACACATTCAGGGACCCAAATGACTTTTTACCCTTAGAGTGTCTTGTTAACATTTTCCTATATTTATTTTTGTATTTTAATTTCTAAAATTTACATTTCATTTGTAGAGTATAGCCAAATGAAAAGTCATATTAAAAATATACGTTTCATTTTCTAAAATATACTCTTCATTTTGTAGAGTGGCCAAATTAAAAATACATCACACTTGTTAAATACAAGAATTAAATCACTAATTTCAAAAAGTCATATTTTCAAGAACAAATAGTACTACATATATATAATTAATCCTTAAAATAACTAAAGTATTGGCATGAATGTGGTTCTAGCTTTGACATAAATGACACACTCCCCATAATATCAAAAAGCACACAGGAATTAGATACTTGCCCATCATCTCTCAATTTTCTCAATTATAATCAGGTTTTCTTAATTTGTTGTCTGAATTTCAGGTGTTTTGATGATGAAGAATATTATTAGTAAGAGATAACGTCAGGGTTGAACCTTTAAGGCTTGGCCAACCTTTTCAACCTCTAATTAAATTAAATTAAAATAAAGGGTTCTTTCTGGTGGCCAAACTTGTTTTAAAGGGAAAAATATAGAGATAAGAAAATAAAAAGAAAATTCCTTCTCCCCTTTGTACTATGTAGTATGTAGCAGTAGCACTCCAATGACTCTCCCCCTTTTAGGTGTAACGTGTACAGCTATAATTTCATTTAAAAAATAATTGTATACGTAATTTGTCTTCTTGGAATAATATTCTCCTCCATTACATTTCTTATTTTATTAGATTATTATTAGATGCTTGCATACACTTTCGATTCATGTTAACAGTAATGTTAGTTAGAAGCAATTAGCAACTAATGATTTCATTTTATATCTTTACTCTGTTTTAATCAATGAAAGCTTTTCCAGTGCTTCCTCTTCACTAGTTTAATACAATTCATAATTTGTTTTCTTCTCGAACATATCGAATACCATGAAATAGTAAAGTCAACTATAAAAGTTGCAAGTTTATTGAGAGAAATTTTACTGAGATTGTTACTGTATAGGATCTTATCATAAATGAGATTGTTAGTTGTGTGTGTTCCAAAGTTGTCTGTAGCTGAAGAAGAGCAGTGAACAGGAATAAACCAGTCACAGAGAAAGAAGAGAAATAGAGAGAAAGAAGGGTTTCTCCGTAAGTGGAGAGAGACTCTAATTTTGCCAAATCTTTCTTGCCTTTATTGCCTTAATCAACAGTACATATAGCTATTACAATATGACAACTGTGAAAATGAGGGACTCAATCCAAAAGGAGAATCCCGTACACAATACAGCTGTAGAAAAAGTAGTACATCAGATTAATTAAAATATCAAGGCAAGTATATTCTTAAGGGATCAATTGAGAACAAAGTCCTTATGCCACTTGGGCCTAGTAGTGGGCCGCTTGGACCTCTCCCTTGATTTGTAAGTGATGTTTGGCCCATCAGCAATTGTATTTTCCTCTTCTTCAGCATCTGTTACATCCCTCTCTTCTTCCACTAGAACCTTGTCCTCAAGGTTCAAATGAGGAAAGTTCTTTTTCATTTCAGCCCAAGATTCCCAAGAAGCATCTTCAGGATATAGTCCCTGCCATTGCACCAAGACACGATGCTGGTCTGGATCTGCTGCATACTGCCAGTCCAGAATGGCCGTTGGCTGTACCAGAGGCTGATTCTCAAATGATTTTGCAGGTAATTCTAATGCTGGTGTAGCAGCACCTACACAAGGCTTCAGCTTAGAAACATGAAAAATTGGGTGAATCTTGCTTGTGGGAGGCAACTCTAGCTCAAAAGCAACAGGTCCAAGAGCTCTTTTCAATTTAAACGGGCCATAATAGCGCTTTGCAAGCTTGCGGCAACGCTGCCCAGACACGGAAGTCTGCACAAACGGACGTAATTTCACAAAAACTAGATCACCTTCCTTGAAGGGATGAGGAATTCTACGTTTGTCAGCATATAGTTTCATTGTTGCTTGAGCTTTAGCCAACTTGCTGCGCAATTTTTCCAGAATATCAGCACGTTCTGTCAGCAACGCATCAACAGCTTCAAGAGAGCAAGAACCTTGCAGATACTGAGGCAGGCTTGGGGGTGGTTTGCCGTATACTATCTGATACGGTGTATAGCCTGTAGTGGAATGAATTGAAGTGTTATAGTGCCATTCCGCCCAATGCAAAAACTTCCCCCAATCTCTTGGTTTGGAATGCACAAAGCAACGAAGATACTACTGAAGAGCTTTGTTCACTATCTCAGTTTGTCCATCGCTTTGAGGATGATAAGCCGTTGACATTCGCAGCTTGGTTCCACTCAATTTAAATAATTCACGCCAAAATTTGCTCACAAAAATTGGATCTCTATCCGAAACAATACTCTTGGGCATACCATGTAGTTTGCATACCATTTGAGCGAATAATTCAGCCACTTTAACTGCATTAAATTGAGTTGGAAGTGTTCCGAAATGAGCCGCTTTGGAGAAACGATCCACAACCACCAAGATCACTGTAGAATTTTGGAATGAAGGCAGCCCCACTATGAAATCAAGAGAAATATCCTCCCAAACACCATGGGGAATCGGCAAAGGCTGCAATAAGCCATACGGGCTGTGATTGGGGACCTTTGTTTGCTGACAGACTTGACAAGAATTCACAAATGCAGCTACATCAGTTTTCATTCCATCCCAGAATACATTTTCCTTAAGTCTTCCCCATGTTTTCCAAATACCACTGTGCCCTCCCAAAGGTGAAGAATGAAATTCTTCCATCAATAATTGTTTAAGATGGGAATTAGATGGAATGAACAGCTTGTTATTCACAAACAATAGACCTTCGGCCAGCTTGTGATTGGGGTATGCATCAGGCGCCTTTTGCATTTTGGTGAGCAGCTCTTGGACTTGCTGTTCTTGGGAAATGGCAGCTCTTAATTGCTCCAAAAATTCAAATTGAGGAATGGTAATAGCTAGCAATTGGGCAGCTGGTTCATGGACACGAGACAATGCGTCAGCAACTCTATTTTGTGCTCCCGGTTTGTAAATAATTTCATATGAATAACCCAACAATTTAGCCAAATAAAACTGTTGTTCCGGCGTCTGTATCACCTGTGTCATCAATTCTCGTAAGCTTCTTTGATCGGTATAAATAGTGAACTTTCTGCCCAACAAATAAGTACGCCACTTCTTCACTGCCGAAGTGATGGAACATAATTCCCTCACATATGTAGAAGCAGTGAGCATTTTAGAGTAGAATTTGCGGCTGTAATACGAGATTGGATGGCCATTTTGACATAAAACAGCTCTCATTCCTAGACCGGAGGCATCGGTTTCAAGAATGAATTCCTCTTGAAAATTGGGAAGTGCCAAGACTGGTGCTTCGGTCATAGCCTTTTTCAAGCATTGAAAGGCTTCATTAGCTTGATCATTCCAAATGAAAGAATCTTTCCGGAGCAAGTCAGTGAGGGGGGGCAGCCACAGTAGCATAATTTCGGACAAATTTCCGATAAAAACCTGTCAAACCCAAGAAACCCCGTAATTGTTTGAGATTTGTTGGAGGAGGCCAATCCAACATAGCAGAAATCTTCTCGGGGTCCGGTCCTACCCCTGCAGCAGACACTATATGACCAAGATATGCAATTGAAGGTTGAGCAAACAGGCACTTGCTTTCCTTCAAGACAAATTGGTGTTCCAAAAGACATTGAAAAACAATTTCCAAATGATGCACATGGTCTTCTATGGAACGGCTATAAATCAGTATATCATCGAAAAAGACAATCACAAACTTCCGAAGATGTGGCTGAAACAAAGAGTTCATGGTGGTCTGAAATGTAGATGGTGCATTGCACAAACCAAATGGCATTACTAAGAATTCGTAATGGCCTTGGTGAGTGCGAAAAGCTGTCTTGTGAATATCCTCAGAAGCCATCCGGATTTGGTGATACCCTGAACGTAAGTCAAGTTTGGAAAAACATGTGGTACCATGTAGCTCATCCAATAACTCATCAATGGCGGGTATGGGAAACCTATCTTTGGTAGTAATGGCGTTAAGAGCTCGGTAATCAACACAAAAACGCCATGTGCCATCCTTTTTCCTAACCAGAAGTACTGGAGAAGAAAAAGAACTAGTACTAGGCTGAATGATGCCCTGACTAAGCATGTCCTGGATTTGGTTCTCTATCTATTGCTTTTGAAACTGAGGGTAACGGTAAGGTCGTACATTAACCGGGTCTTTGCCATGGAGAAGGGGAATGTGGTGGTCAGTGTTTCGGGAAGGTGGTAGTTGATTAGGTTTAGTGAAAAGGGTGGAATATTTGGTGAGTAAGGAAGCTATTTCTGGTTTGGGAGGTGTATGTGTTTCTGGTGAGGTGGAATTGGGCATGAGGTGGAGTTGGAGGATAGTGTCCAGGGACTTAGTGGAAGCTAGGCGACGTAACTGGTGTAGGGAGGCTTCGGTTGGAGGTGTTGTGGAGCAACCAGTGATGTGTGTAGTGTGGCCATCTATGGTAAAGGACATGGTAAGGTTATTGTAATCAATGAGAACCGGGCCAATGGTTTTTAGCCATTGAACACCCAAAACCATTTCAGCACCACTCAAAGGTATCACAAATAGGTCCACAGTGAAAGAATGACCATCCAATAACACTTCAATACTCTTGCAAATGAAAGAACAATTGAGTTCCTCCCCATTACCAACTAAAACTGAAAACGAATTAGAGGGTTCTAAGGGTAGTCCTAATTGTTTGGCAATCCTATCTTGGATGAAATTGTGAGTGCTACCACCATCTATGAGAACGGTGAGGGTTTGGTTTCGTACTTTTCCATGGATTCTCAGAGTTTGGGGAATAGTATACCCCATAAGGGTGTGTAGGCTAATTTGGGGGCTGGGATCTGTTTCTGAGAGAGTCTCAGTGGCTGGTGTGGGTTGCATTATGGTCTCAGGGGAAGGGGTTGGCAACAGAGGGGGAAGGGAGGCTGAAGGCATGTCGGGTTCATCAGGTTCAGCAACTAGAAGGAAGAACTGACGTTTACAACGGTGACCGGGTTGGAACCGCTCGTCACAGTTGTAACATAGCCCTTTCTCACGTCTAGTTTGAAGCTCAGCTGGGGACAAACGTTTGATTGTAGGCTGTTTGGGTGTGGTGGTGTTAGGGTTCGAAGTGGTGGCTGACTGAGAGGTGTTTGTACTAACAAAAGGGCGTGTAAAAATTTTCTGAGTGTTGCTAGGGTTAACATTTTCAGTTTTTCGTTGGTACGTAGGGCGATCATTCAATTTTTCTTCTTGTAATTTAGCAAGACTAATAGCATGAGAAAGAGAAATTGGTTGAAAAACTTATACCTCGCGACGCAGCTCAGGCTTCAAGCCGGAAATGAAACAGCTCATATAGAACTCATGAGGTAAGCCGACGATGCGATTGGCCAAACTTTCGAACTCAGCTTGGTATTCTTTCACAAAAGCTTTCTGGCAGAGCTTGAAAAGCGCCCCCTTAGGGTCTTCATACTGAGATGGAGCGAAACGAACCTCCAAAGCATGAAGAAAAGCTTCCCAAGAGTGGAGGAGACCATTGCTATGCATCCACTGGAACCAAGTCAGAGCCTCACCCTCCATATAGAAAGCGACAATGTTCAACCGATGCTCCTCTGGTGTCCGATGAAAATCAAAAAATTGTTTGATTTTAAAGATCCAACTCAAAGCTTCCTTTCCATCAAATCTAGGGATTTCGAGTTTAATGGAAGTAGAACCGAAGGGATGGTTGTTGTTCTGCTGCTCAAAGCCAATCGCAGGAAACCCTGGCGGACCCAAACACGTTCTCATATGTGCCAGCTCGTCTTGAATCGTTTGTTGATTTTCTAGCAGCTGTTGGAGTAGATCAGTTAGATTCGGAGTGGGAGGAGAAGAAGACATTTTCAAACAAATGAAAGCACCAATGTAGCTGAAGAAGAGCAGTGAATAGGAATAAACCAGTCACAGAAAGAAGAGAAATAGAGAGAAAGAAGGGTTTCTCCGTAAGTGGAGAGAGACTCTAATTTTGCCAAATCTTTCTTGCCTTTATTGCCTTAATCAACAGTACATATAGCTATTACAATATGACAACTGTGAAAATGAGGGACTCAATCCAAAAGGAGAATCCCGTACACAATACAGCTGTAGAAAAAGTAGTACATCAGATTAATTAAAATATCTAGGCAAGTATATTCTTAAGGGATCAATTGAGAACAAAGTCCTTGTGCCACTTGGGCCTAGTAGTGGGCCGCTTGGACCTCTCCCTTGATTTGTAAGTGATGTTTGGCCCATCAGCAATTGTATTTTCCTCTTCTTCAGCATCTGTTACATCGTCAATCTAGCTCTACATCAAATATATTCAACACTTTTTTTCTTGAAAGAAAATTTCAATTGGACTGCCGAACCTTGAGGAACGCCTTGAAAAAAAGTGTTCTATTTATCTGCTATATAACTTTTTTTGAACCCCTTAAAATTTGAAAATTTGTACTTAATTATAAGTTTGCACTCAATTGCACGCAAGACACAATTTTGAGCTCCTTGATCTCGGGTCCTGAAGCCGCTATATATTACTGGAGGATCCTAAAAGTCAGCACAAACATGGTTAAACAAAAAATGGAAGGAGATATATATTTTTGTTGACAAAAAACTAAAATACCTTGGTACAGAAATAATTTTGGGTTAGTTTGGTTCTTGTCTCATTTGGTACAATATTAATTCTTGACTTTTATTTTTAAGTTTGGGTCATCTTTAACCTCCAAACCCTAACATCCATTGGAGCATCTTCTCCCTGTTCTTTGTTGGAGCTTGGGGGAAAAAAATAAAGAAAACAGGTGAAGGGAATGGAGGAAACTGAAAAAATGAAGTCTTGCGATGAATGAATGCCCATTTTCCTTGTAAGCATGAAGAGAATTGGTTTAGAACTAAAAGAACAAATAAAGAGAAAAGTTGTTAGAGTTTGCTCTAATAATGAAGGTTAAAGATTGCCCACTCTTAAAATGGAAGTCATGGACTAATATTTCCCAAATATGAGTCAAGGACCAAATTAGATGAACCAAAATAGCTTATGCATAAGAACTAAAATGGCCCAAAATAAATCTACTTATTGATGAATTTAAATGGCGGAAACCTTCGCCCATTGTTTCATCCTTGTTATATATATATATTAAAACAATACCTTCTGTTGATTTTTTATTGGTGGTAATTTTATTTGGTTTGCGCCTCCTTTTAAGTTTCTACGTGATATGATTAACTAAGATAAATTAAAAATGTTTTAAGAAGATAAATCAATTGGTGAGCTAAGAGACAAATTGAAACCCGACTTTATTTACTTCTCGATTGAGCTTTAGATTAGTCGAGACCTCTTTCCCCTGGACATCGAAGCGGGACTTGTAGTGCTTGCATTAGACGCAAACAACTCGGTGTTGATTAGTTTGAAATGTGACCTCCTATAGATCCAAACAGTGAAAAAAGCTGGTGGAGTTGCAGCTAGGAAAAAGTGTTTATAATAGTTACTGTCATAAGAAAATCGTGTGGAAGAGGTCATCTGAATGGTTCACCTCACCATTTTTCTATTTAGTAGTTACATACACCGAATAAAGAAGCTGCCTATATATATATATATATATATATATATATATATATATATATATATATATATATATATATATATATCAAAGTTTTTTCCTTCGAAAATCGAAACCCGACATTATTAGTGGAAAAATATTTGATTGTTCTTCAATTCAAGAAAGGGATGAAGAAAATCGATGAGGTTCTCAAACTTGAGTTGATTTCTGAGTCATATGTGCGTGTCATCATTATAAAAGAATTATGTCAACATCTTTTCGCCCCCTAGTTGTCGCATCGCATCCACCAACCCACAGAAACCAATTTGGAACCATTTTTCTCTCTAATGAGTTGTTCATTGTGAATGTAATTAATCACAAAAATAATGTGAGTGACCAGTGATCAAAAGTAATTTCGTCAAAAATAAAATGATCATTGAACAAAGAACGTGAAGGAAAATTAAATTAAAATATTTGATAAGAATTGTAAATTAAATAAAATATAAATTAATCGTATGATATAAATACCAGTGATGCGCGTGCCTAACACTTGAAGGAAATATTGTTGGAAATTCAAGTATGAATAATTAGTCTCACAATGACTAGAAATAAATCTTTTATATTATTTGAAAAGAATTAACCCTTTTCACTACCATAGAATTATCTGAGGAATAGGCAAAATAATCTTGGATTTCAAATCAAGAACATCATTTCATGGAGGCACATTCCACCTCAATTCATACCAATGCATAAACTTTTCTATGACATCATGCTTAGTCATAAGTCACATGGAGGCACATGCCAACATGCAAGAGGAGCGCCCACAATGGAAAATCGTCATGAAAGGCTACGCATCTAGAACACATGGCTTTCCACAATTGGACCTCCCCTTTGGACTCAATCTTCTCAATCAAAGCTCTGAAAAGTAACCATGGTTAAGCCACCTTTGGTCAGCTTGATCTCCAAGCAAACCCTCACTTGAAGGAAACCTCCAAGGCTATATAAAGGCTTCCACTTCTCACTTGAAGGGCATCATATCATAATAGATAGATCATATACTTCACTTGTAATTTAGTAGTTTCATTCCTTATAGTTTTTAGTAATAGTTAGTTGGCAAGAAGGTAAGGAAGGAACTGATGACTTCTTCCTTCACTTCCTCATCAACTTAGTTAGGTGCAACTGCACCAGGAAGTCACTGCTTCTGCACTGCTGGGCAAATTTATGCAAGAGTAGTTCAATCAGTGTAATCTCTACCCTATTGATATCTCTTGTACTTTCATTTATATTAATATGTTTTATTTCATCTATCTTTGCCTTGCAAAACATATTATGAGCTAAACCCTTTTTGGTTGAGATGTTCTAACTTTATAATGAGCTTTTGAGTAAGTTATTGTGCATTTAAGTGTTGCATGTATTTTGGGTCTTGTGTTATACTATATCCATCTTATTGTGAGGTTGATCGCTTAGAATAAGTAGAGTTATATTCACAGACATGGTTTATAACTAGAAATCAAGACTAATAAGGGTGAGTGTTTTAATAAAGGCTTTGTTAACTTGTGTAATAAAGAAAACTTTGTTAAAACCATGTTAAGTCCTAGACATAGGATAACATAGTCCTTAGGGTGAAACAGTGGGTACTTTAAAGACAAGAGTGAACTTATTTAGCACGCCTAGACATAGGAAGCTTGTAACGAAACTCTGAAGAAAGTAGCTGAAAGGCACATACTCATGCAGCTGCACTCAATGCATGTGCACCTTGGTGCATCTGCACCACATAAAAGTACAAAACTCTCAAAAGTGAATTATTTAGTGAAGACTTCTCAACTATCATTCTTAACTGATTTCCTTCATATTCTTCTACATATTTACATTCTGTTTTCACTTGACAGTAAAACCCCAAAAATTTTGAGTAGTGTAGGAGCACCAATTTATATGCTTTCTAAACATACAAAAGTTTAAACAATCCCTGTGAGTTCGACCTTTCTCATCACTATATTAGTTGTTTGTGACTGTGTATACTTGCACATATTTTCACACACCTAGTTTTTGGCGCCGTTGCCAGGGATTGCCATTAAATTTTTTTGTTTAG
This sequence comes from Astragalus membranaceus, assembly GCA_039519185.1. NCBI lineage: Eukaryota > Viridiplantae > Streptophyta > Magnoliopsida > Fabales > Fabaceae > Astragalus > Astragalus membranaceus. Next base: position 129,738,950 of record CM076854.1, read on the forward strand.
ATTTATAAATTAGTGTTTTATTATTCTGGTAGTTTGTTTCTTAGTGCAGATGCACTAGCTTATGCACAGGGTCAGATCACCAGAATTTGCATTAGATCCTGAGATAGAGAGAAGGTTTAGAAAGTTACTAAGGCTCAAGAAACAAAGAGTTCAAAGCTGCAGAGTCACTATGTCTCATCAAAGTGAAGAAGAGGGATCTAGACCAGGTTCAAGTGGAGGATCAGTCAGAGGTGGCCCAAGCACTCATCATGAACCTGAGAATGATCACAGAGAGCTATTCATCAACATGGGACCAATAGGTATGATTAATGATAGAAATAGACCCATGAGGGATTATGCTATGTTTAATCATCAAAATATTCAAACAAGTATAGCTAGACCTCATATTGATGGTGTGCATTTTGAATTTAAACCCATGATGTTCCAAATGCTACAAACAATTGGTCAATTTGGTGGATCCATCCATGAGGATCCCCATGAGCATTTAAAACAATTTTTAAAAGTATGTAGTAACTTTATTCTTCCTGGTGTTAGTGAAGATACATTTAGACTTAAGCTATTTCCATATTCTTTGAAAGATAAGACTAAATTTTGGTCGAATTCAATGGAGTCTAATTCTATTCATTCATGGAATGAAATGACTGAAAAGTTTTTAGCAAAATATTTTCCACCCATCAAAAATGCCAGAATGAGAAATGATATTACATCTTTTAGACAAAAAGAATTTGAATCATTGTTTGAAGCATGGGAAAGATGGAAAGAGCTTTTAAGAAAATGTCCACATTATGGTCTACCTGTCATTCTTCTAATGGAAACTTTTTATAATGGTTTAGAACCCCAAACCAGAATAATACTTGATGCATCATCTGGGGGTGTGTTATTAAACTTGTCTTATAATGAAGCATGTGAATTGATTGACAGAATTGCAACAAAGAGTTCTAGTTGGCCTACTGAGAGGGTGAGTGCCCAAAAGAGACCATCAGGGGTACATGAAATTGTGATGTATCAGCCCTATCTGCTCAGTTAGCCTCACTGACAAACATGTTTAAAAACTTCACTTCAACCAGTGCACCTGCACCTAGTGCAGCTGCAGCAACAGAAAACACTGCAACAACTATAGAACAAGCCCCCCAGGTGATACATCTTGTGTGTATTGTGGATGAGGTCACTTGTATGAGGAATGTCCTAGCAACCCTGTCTCTGTCAATTATGTTGGATACACTAGGAATAATAACCCTTACTCTAACACCTATAACCCTGGCTGGAAGAACCACCCAAATTTCAGATGGAACAATACTGGTGCATCTGCACCTAATACATCTGCACCAGTCACATCACCAGGATTCCAATCTCAGAACAACCAAAGACAACAAACACCTTCCAATGATAACTCCTTAGAAGCCTTGCTAAAATCCTTCATTAGTGAAACTAGAACAGCTAGGCAAGCACAAGATGCATCTATAAAGAATTTGGAGAATCAAGTGGGACAATTGGCTACAACTCTGTCTCAAAGACCAACAGGTACACTACCATCAAATACAGAAGTCACCACATCCCACAGGCCAGGTAAGGAGCAAGTGAAGGCCATTTCTTTAAGGAATGGAAAAGATCTTTCAGAACCACAAGAGATTGAAGGTACAGGCAAGGGAGAAAAAATACTCAAGATGCAGAAGCACCTAATGCATCTGCATCTCCTGAAGTTCCAACTCCAAGGTTAGTCCCTGAATACCATCCTCCTCCTTTTCCTCAAAGGTTAAAAAAGGCAGATGAAGAGAAGCAATTCAGTAAGTTTTTAGATGTTTTAAAACAGTTGCATATCAATGTTCCTTTAATTGAAGCACTTCAGCAAATGTCTAATTATGCTAAATTTATGAAAGATGTGCTTTCAAAAAGAAAAAGATTAGGGGATTTTGAAACAGTTGTTATGTCCAAATAATGTAGTTTGATTTTGCAAACAAAATTCCAAGAAAATTGAAAGACCCTGGTAGTTTTACAATTCCATTTTCCATAGGCAAATTCTATACTGGTCGTGCATTGTGTGATTTAGGTGCAAGCATAAACTTGATACCTAAATCTATCTTTACAAAGCTAGGAATTAGGATTGCTAAGCCTACCACTGTAACACTATCACTGGCAGACAGATCAATAGCTTACCCAGAGGGAATTATTGAAGATATTTTGGTAAAGGTTGACAAATTTATATTCCCTGCAGATTTTGTTATTCTTGATTTTTTTTGCAGATGAAGAAGTGCCAGTCATTCTTGGAAGACCATTCTTAGCAACTGGGAAAGCACTGATTGATGTGCAAAAATGGGAACTAACCATGAGAGTAAATGATCAAGAGGTGAAATTCAATGTGATGAATGCCCTAAAGTATCCTGCAGAGGAGATTGAAGAGTGTTCAGCTATCAATTCTCTTGACCCATTTAGTGCAGAAGCAGTTCCACAAGCAGTATGATCACCTTGCCAGTGCACTTGCACCTGATGCAGATGCACTGCCTGAAGAAGAAATTCTGGGAAAGGACATTCTGCCAAGAGAAGAACCAACACAAAAGGTATGGTTTAGAACTTTTGAATCTCTTAACTTAGAAGACCCTAACCTTAAAAAGAATTTACCCTCAATTGAACAACCTCTGAAATTAGAATTGAAAGAGCTGCCCAAAAATTTGAAATATGCTTTCTTAGGGGAAGATGATACACTTCCAGTGATCATTGCCTTTGACTTATCATTAGAGCAGGAGCATGATCTCATTTGTACCTTAAGAAAGCATAAAAAAGCAATAGGCTGGCAAATGGCAGACATAAAAGGAATTAGCCCTTCAATATGCATGCATAGGATAATTTTAGAAGATAATTCTAAAAATTACATAGAAGGACAGAGAAGGCTAAATCCAATAATGAAAGAGGTTGTAAAGAAAGAAATCATTAAATGGATAGATGCTGGAATCATATACCCTATATCAGATAGTGCATGGGTTAGCCATGTACAATGTGTTCCAAAGAAGGGGGTGTAACAGTTATAGCCAATGAAAAAAATGAGTTAATACCAACAAGAACTGTTACAGGTTGGAGGATATGCATGGATTATAGAAAACTCAATAAGGCCACAAAGAAAGACCATTTTCCTTTACCCTTCATTGACCAAATGTTAGATAGGTTAGCAAGTAAGGAGTTTTATTGTTTCTTAGATGGTTATCCAGGATACAATCAAATTGCAATTGAACCTAAGGATCAACAAAAAACTACATTCACTTGTCCTTATGGCACCTTTGCATATAGAAGGATGCCTTTTGGACTTTGTAATGCACTTCCAACATTCCAAAGATGCATGATGTCCATATTTTCTGACTTCATTGAGAAATCAATGGAAGTTTTCATGGGTGATTTTTCAGTTTTTGGGGAAACATTTCCATTGTGTTTGTCAAATTTGGAAAAAATTCTCCAAAGATGTGAGGAAACAAATCTAGTGCTCAATTGGGAGAAGTGTCATTTTATGGTACAAGAAGGCATCGTGCTTGGACATAAAGTGTCAAGGAAATGTCTTGAAGTAAATAAGGATAAAATAGAGGTCATTGAGAAGTTATCACCTCCCACAAGTGTCAAAGGAATTAGAAGCTTCTTGGGCATGCAGGCTTCTACAGAAGATTTATCAAAGATTTTTCTAAAATATCCAAGCCATTTTGTACTCTTTTGCAACAAGATACACAATTTAATTTTGATGAATCATGTATGGAAGCATTTCAAAAGCTCAAGAAAGCACTGGTAACTGCACCAGTGATTGTTACACCAGATTGGAGCAGACCTTTTGAATTGATGTGTGATGCTAGTGACTTTGCCGTGGGAGCTGTCCTAGGGCAAAAGTATGATAAAATCTTTCATTCTATTTATTATGCTAGCAAGACATTAATTGAAGCTCAAATGAATTATACTGTAACAGAAAAAGAATTATTAGCAGTGATTTTTGCATTTGACAAATTTAGATCTTACTTGGTTGGCACCAAAGTTACTGTTTATACTGATCATTCTGCCATCAAGTATTTAATATCAAAGAAAGATGCAAAACCAAGGTTAATAATATGGGTTCTCCTCCTTCAAGAATTTGATCTTGAAATTAGAGATAAAAAGGGGGTGGAGAACCAAATTGCTGACCATTTATCTAGACTTGAAAGTGAAAGAACAGGTACACAGAAGGGAGATATCAAGGAAAACTTCTGAGATGAAAAACTGTTGGCAATTACCTTGACCGCACCTAGTGCTTATGCACTAAGTGCAGATGCACCTGGTGCTACTGCACCATGGTACGCTGACATAGTAAATTTCCTTGTAAACAAAGTTGTACCAGTGGACATGAATTATCAGCAACAAAGGAGGTTTTTCCAAATAGTCAAACAATACTGTTGGGATGATCCCTTTCTCTACAAGATATGTCCAGATCAGCTAATGAGAAAGTGCACCTCAATTTATACCAATGCATAAACTTTTCTATGACATCATGCTTAGTCATAAGTCACATGGAGGCACATGCCAACATGCAAAAGGAGGCGCCCACAATGGAAAATCATCATGAAAGGCTACGCATCTAGAACACATGGCTTTCCACAATTGGACCTCCCCTTTGGACTCAATCTTCTCAATCAAAGCTCTGAAAAGTAACCATGGTTTAAGTCACCTTTGGTCAGCTTGATCTCCAAGCAAACCCTCACTTGAAAGAAACCTCCAAGGCTATATAAAAGCTTCCACTTCTCACTTGAAGGGCATCATGTCATAATAGATAGATCATATACTTCACTTGTAATTTAGTAGTTTCATTCCTTATATAGTTTTTAGTAATATTTAGTTGGCAAGAAGGTAAGGAAGGAACTGACGACTTCTTCCTTCACTTCCTCATCAACTTAGTTAGGTGCAACTGCACCAGGAAGTTAGTGCTTCTGCACTGCTGGGAAAATTTATGCAAGAGTACTTCAATAAGTGTAATCTCTACCCTATTGATATCTTTTGTACTTTCATTTATATTAGGCTTAAATACAGTTTTGGTCCCCCTATTTTGACCAATCCACGATTTTGGTCCCTAAAGTTTTAATTTGACGATTTTGGTCTCCCTATTTTCCCAATTTGAAAAATCAAGGTCCCCCACCCCAATTTTGACTCAGTTTGACTGACTGATCCTACGTGGCAGCCCACGTGGACTGCCACGTAGGCACACCCCCCACCCCACCCCACCCCCCACCCCCACCCCTTCTTCTTCCTCGTGAACCCCCCTCCCCCCCACCCCACCCCACCCCCCACCACCGACCCCACCCCACCCCCATCCCACCCCACCCCCCTCCCCGTTGCTCCTCCCCCTTCACTGTTCCCCCTCCCACCCCCCACCCCCACCCTCCACTGTTCCCCCTCTTCCCCCCACCCCACCATGACCCCTCCCCCACCCCCAGAGTTTGCAGAGAGAGAGAGAGAGAGAGAGAGAGAGAGAGAGAGATGCAGAGAGAGAACGGAGAGCGAGCGGCGAACGACGAGCGAGAGCGAGCGGCGATCGGCGAGCGAGAGCGAGCGGAGAACGGCGAGCGAGAGCGATTGGTGAGATGCGAAGGAGAGAGAGAGAGCGACGGTGAGCGAGAGAGAGCGACCGTGAGCGAGAGAGAGAGGGAAATCGATGGGGGGTGGGGGAGGGGTCACGGTGAGCGAGAGAGAGAGGGAGGTGGAGATCGATGGGGGTGAGGAGATGCGATGGGGGGAGGTGGAGAGGAACAGTGGGGGTGGGGGAGGGGTCACGGTGGGGTGGGGGGAGGGGGAGCGAGAGCGACGGGGAGGGGGAGCGAGAGCGACGGGGAGGGGAGCGAGGAAGATGAAGGGGTGGGGGTGGGGTGGGGGGGTGGGGGGGTGGGGTGGGGGGGACCAAAACTGTATTTAAGCCTTTATATTAATATGTTTTATTTCATCTATCTTTGCCTTGCAATGCATATTATGAGCTAAACCCTTTTTGGTTGAGATGTTCTAACTTTATAATGAGCTTTTGCGTAAGTTATTGTGCCTTTAAGTGTTGCATGTATTTTGGGTCTTGTGTTATACTATATCCATCTTATTGTGAGGTTGATCGCTTAGAATAAGTAGAGTTATATTCACAGACATGGTTTATAACTAGAAATCAAGACTAATAAGGGTGAGTGTTTTAATAAAGGCTTTGTTAACTTGTGTAATAAAGAAAACTTTGTTAAAACCATGTTAAGTCCTAGACATATGATAACATAGTCCTTAGGGTGAAACAGTGGGTACTTCAAAGGCAGGAGTGAACTTATTTAGCACGCCTAGACATAGGAAGCTTGTAACGAAACTCTGAAGAAAGTAGCTGAAAGGCACATACTCATGCAGCTGCACTCAATGCATCTGCACCTTGGTGCATTTGCACTTTGGTGCATCTGCACCACTTAAAAGCACAAAACTCTCAAAAGTGAATTATTTAGTGAAGACATCTCAACTATCATTCTTAACTGATTTCCTTCATATTCTTCTACATATTTGCATTGTGTTTTCACTTGACATTAAAACCCCAAAAATTGTGAGTTGTGTAGTAGCACCAATTTATATGCTTTCTAAACATACAAAATTTTAACCAATCCCTGTGGGTTCGACCTTTCTCATCACTATATTACTTGTTTGTGACTGTGTATACTTGCACATATTTTCACACACACCAGATATCGACGCAAATCTCCCTGTTTGTTGTAGTGTTACTTTGGGAATGGGAGGGAAAGGGGTTGAGATTATTGGTAGTGGGGGTTGAAAAATTGAGATTTTGAGAAGATGTCAGGGAAGAGAAGAATTTGCGGGGAGAGGAATTTGGAGGGATGGGTGAGTGGGAAAAACGAGCAAGAGTGGAAGAGATTATGGGTGCCCTTCTGAGAAGAGGGAAATGGCGTGGGGTGGTTTTGGGGGTTAAGTCGCGACCCAAAATTGAAGGGTTAAGGATTCTGAGACGAGCTTCCATGGCAGAATACGATGATGATGATGATGATGATGATGATGATGCAATGCAAGAGAGTGAGAGAGAGAGAGAGAGAGAGAGAGAGAGAGAGTGTTCACTATTCACTAGAAGTAGAACGATAGCGTTTCAGAGAAAGAGGAATGAATGGGATGATGATATAAGCCCTTATTTTCCAACTTGGCATCCCTATTGACAGCCGCGTCAGCATCCATTAACGGTGCTAGCCTAAAACTAAAAGAAGGGACCAAACTAGAAGCGTTTGGTATTTGCAAGGGAAATTTTAATATATTTTTTTTTGCAGGGACGAAAGTGGATTAGTGTGATATTTGCAGGGACCAAACGTATATCTTTAAGCCTACTAATTAGGGTTAAATATGTTTTTAGTCCCTACAAAATCGGCTCCTTCTAAGTGTAGTCCTTACATTAACGAAATAGGCGTTTTGGTCCTCATCTTATTTTTCCGTTTTCAATTTTAGTCCCTCATGACTTTTAATAGCGCTTCAAAACTTTTAATAGCGTTTTTTTGACCTTTTATAAGCGCTATTAAATGTTTTGAAGCGCTATTAAAAGTCATGAGGGACTAAAATTGAAAACGGAAAAATAAGATGAGGACCAAAACGTCTATTTCGTTAATGTAGGGACTAAACTTAGAAGGAGTCGATTTTGTAGGGACTAAAAACATATTTTACCCCTACTAATTATTACCGATCAAATTTAATCTACACATGATTAAAAAAAATCTACACAAAGGACAAGACTCCACCAAGAACATTAGCTCTCAAGAGGATTTAGATGAGGACTTTCGTGAAGCGAAGAAAAAAAACGTGTGAACTTTGTAGATGATCACATCAACTTGTTCGAGCTATCAATGTACAAGAAGATCAGCAGGTGAGTGTTCATTCATAAACATCAATAATCAATTCACTTTGGATCATTTCAATTAATTGATGATGTCATGTCATGATCATAAGAAGTAAGCAACGAGATCCAAATAATTTTCCAAACTTAGCAATCTACTTATACAAACAAACAAACAAGAACAAGGTAATGAAGTATGATGAAAAGTACTAATTTTTTTGCTTGTTTGGTCTCTTATTCACGAATGCTAACAAAGGTTTTTTCTTTTTCACGAATGCTAACAAATGTTTAAATATATATTTTAAATTAAACCTAAATTTCAGTTTTAATATTAAAAAATTACATTTATAAAATACGTCTCACAATGGTTTATCATTTGGTGACATGCACCAGAACAATTTATTGTGTGTTTCGCGGCGGTTATTGATTGATAACGCCACAGACAACCCTCAACAACTATAGTTTAAGCTCTGACTTTGCAAACAACTGCTAATCAAAACTGCCATGAGAATTGTCTCAACAAATTGTCACGCAACCAAAGGTATGGTCTTGGTTGCAACGGTTCTAACCACCACCGCAACTGTGTAAAAAGGAACTACTGTAGTTTACTTTGTTAGCGGCAGTGTTGCCAGAATCTGACCGGACTATTCAACTGCTAGTTGAACCATGAACGGGCTAGTCAGGGGATTGGTTCAACCTCAATTGAACTGCAATTCGGTTGAACCGTGATTTGATTACCAACTAGATCAGGTTGAATCACTCAAAATGATTGTTAGAATTTTAAAACTGAACTTGTTTATTGAATGGGATCAATCCCTATATATACTACAATGTACATAACCGAATCAGTTAAAGGAAGCTGGGCCAGTTACTAAGACTAACTAACTAGCAACTATGCAAAACTCATCTAAGTGAGCTATACAATAAAATATTGCATATTCTAACAGCCCCCCTCAAGCTGGATCATGAGTAACAATCATGTGCAGCTTGAAGAGAAGAGTAAAAAAAACTAGGAACAAAAGCTAAAGAGGTACATAAGAGGAAAAATATTGCCTATTCCTACTAGAACAAGAAAATACAGCAGCCAACTAAAAACGCGATGAAGCTCAGACAGTCAGGAAAAGCATAGCAGCATGTCCTGCACTTGAGATACTTGGCCAAAAAACAAACACCAGAGGCTGCAGCTTCTATCCATCAAACCAGCACAAACCAGTAGCAAGATCGGGATAGTACTTGGCAGGGTCAATAGCAGCAAATAATCATCAACAATCAGCACCATATAATCCAAAAGAAAATCCAGTAACAATAATCCAGAGGCAACCAGACCAGAAACAAGTAGCAAAACAGTCTTAGATGCTTGCTGAAATCCAGCATTAAGATAATTTCCCTTCTTGATAGAATCTGATTCACAGATCAAGAATCCAGTAACAGTAATAAGCAACTAGTAATCCAAAAAACTAGTAACAATCAGTGATAATCACTAACAATCAGTGATAATGATTCTCAAGAACAGAATCAGAGCGAAAATGAAAGAAGAAATTGAAGGAACACTGATAACTAACACAGGAAGTCAGAATCAGAACAACACAGATAAAAGGAATTACAAAAAAAATGAGAATCTCAGATTCAGAGATCAACAACGTTATGCACAGTGAGAACGAAAATAGAACGCGAACTGGAAAAACGCGACGCGGAGCAAGAACGCGATTGGAAAATCAGAAAAACAGAAGCAAATCAAGAACACTGATAAGAGAAGATTTCGGTGCAGAAACGTAACACGAATTTCAATTTCAGAAAACAGGTGAGAGGAAATCGATTCAAGATTCCAAGGAAACGAATCAAGAATTCGATCCAGAGGAAGAACACAGAAATCAAATTGCGATTTAGGACAAAAAAAAGAAGAGGAAAAACGAACCATCATCAAGGATCGATTTTCAGAGAGAGGACTAGAATCATCAAGAATCGCGATTGAAAACCAGATGGAAGTCGCAATTGCAAAATGAAACAATCACAACGCACGATCCAGTCAGAGCATGAATTTGAGAAGTGATTGTAGAAGAAGAGGAGAAAAAATACCTGAATCAGATTGCAATCTTGAATCTGAGAAAGGAGAAACTGAATCGAGATCCAAAGAGAACGAAGTTGCGTTTTGATGCAGCAAATCAAAGTAGAAGCAGATCAAGATCCAGAGAGAGCATCGCTTCAAACAGTGCGATGAGAAGAGAAAAACTGTTTTGCTTTTGAGAGAGAGGACTTGCGAGGAAGGAGAAAAAAAACCAGATCCTTGAAGGGGAGGAAACCTGGAAAGAAAACGCAGAAGGAAAACGGTTATGGCGTTCTGAGAGAGAGACTCGCGAGGAAGAAGGAGTGACTCACGAGAGAGAGAAAAGGAATTTTCCAGAAGAGGACTCGTGAGTCAGAAAGAGAGAGTGAAGTTCAGCCATTTTTTTTCTTCTGATACCATGTTAGAATTATAAAACTGAACTTGTTTATTGAATGAGGGATCAATCCCTATATATACTACAATGTACATAACCGAATCAGTTAAAGGAAGCTGGGCCAGTTACTAAGACTAACTAACTAGCAACTATGCAAAACTCATCTAAGTGGGCTATACAATAAAATATTGCATATTCTAACAATGATGTTTTAAATTAAGCGATGTATTATTCATTTGAATAAAATAAGGAAAGAGAATAAGAAACAAAATCTTAACACTATCATTTATCCTCATTCCATTCTCTTAAATTTACATCGATCTTGCAGAATTACCTATAATTTGAAGAGCTACAAAAAGGTATATATTAACTAATGATTTTATGTTACCCGACAAGAAAACGATATATATAACAAGAATTTTTTTGAAGAAATAACTTCTAACGAGCTTGTAGAATATGGCTTGTGGATGATGAAAGTGGCTTAGCCAAATAAGTAGGGTTGCTCCCTCCAGCCATGATAACAACAATCTCTGGCTCTGAACTCACCTCCTTATCTTCTTCCCTATGCATATTGGTTGGTTTCTCTTCATCACCAGAAGAAGAATATTGTTTATTATAAGAACATGCTAGGATGAGTAATGCTACTGCTATGATTATAAGGATGAGCGATAGGCCACCAAAGAGGTAGGGAATGGGAGAATTAAAGTTCCTTAAACTAGAAGTAGCTCCTGATATAGCCATGGTGGAATTGCTTGCTGATGTAGCACTCATATTTCTAATTTGTAATTTCAGAAAATAGCTTTCTTTTTTGTTTTTATGAGAGTTGATTTGGGTAAATGTTTGTGTTTGATAGAATTTATAGTACTAAAGTACAAGTGCATAGTGAAATTAATGAAGAAGTGGCTTTGTGAAGTTACTTAGATGCCCACGTATGATTATTTTTAAATGTTATTTCTGTTATTCTTTTCTTTAAAGTTGTTCCTATAAAAGCTTGAAACTTGAAGCTATTACTAAATAATTTTTGATTCTTTCTTGCGTTTTAGAGCATCATTTCCTGCCATGTTTCCATTGGAAGTTTGTTTGATCTCTTTTAGGCTTTTGTACTTATTCTCTCGTGTCTAAGGCTCTGTTTGTTAAAGTAGCAAATAAGCTATGAATCGGTGACGCTAGCTTATAGATAAGCCAGTGAAATGAATTTAAAATGTTTGGTGAATTAAGAGTTTAATTAGTTTATAAATATAAAATAACTTAAATAGATATTTGTAGTTAGTACTTAAAAATAAAAGAATATATTCGGAGCGAGGGGCATGGTCATTATCCCGATTCCTAAGTTGACAACGCAAGATATTCCATCCCGCAAGGCTGCAACCCTCCCCGCAGAGTACTGAATGGGACAATTCCCATGGGAATACTAGCACACAAGTAGAAATTGTCATCCCAATAATACTTAGTTAAAGTTATTTTTAATACTATAAGTGGGTTTGATTTGCTGAGCAGTAAGGGATTAAACTAGACAACTTTAGTTGTATTCTGTTGATTTGAAAACTGTTTCTAGTATTTGACAAAAATAAGAGCAAGAGACTCGACAAAATCCCACAACTCTAACTCGAGAGGTTTTGCCACTCCTAAGTGAAGCATGTGGATGAATAGTGTTGGGAAAAAATGAAAGGAGCTTTGGAGGAAAAAAATTGTAAACAATCTAAGATTTATATATTGAGATTTTATCACACGGAAATAAATAAATAATGATGAAAATAAATTCAAAAACAACATAATTGTTTATTGATATATAAACAAATGTTACTAGCTAGTGAACTAGTTATGATAGAAATATTAGTTTTTAGGATTTGAGTTCTAAACTTTCTTCTTTAAACTCCTACGGTGTTTCCTAACTTACAAACTGAACTACTTACTAGAGACATAATGATAACATAATTAATTTTGTGTAATATGTTTTGTTCCCTTTTCTTTCTGTTCAATATTTGGAACCACAAATTTGAAGGTAGCTTAACGCTTTTTCTTCATAAGTTCATATATAAGTTTGCTTTTATGTTGGCTTAAGAATATTTTTTTTGGTCACTTTTTTGTGTTAATTTAAGCGCATTTCTAAATGAGGTTTTTCCTTGATGACATTCGTGTTTGTACACGTCATAAAAAAGGTTCATGTTTGTATAATTATATCTTTATGCTAACCTAGCATAGTTTTTTTAAAAGGCACTCCAAAATCCTTTAAATTATCTAAGTAGCTTTAGCAGAATATATATGAAAATTTTTTGGAAGAGTTTTTTAGAATTGTAAGTGTTTCGTTAAAAATAATTATATCCTTTTGGAAGAACCTTTGTTTGATTATATTCTTTTGGAAGAATTTTTGGACCACGATGTTACTCCTTCACCTTAAAATTTGTAATTCAAAAAATATATTTATAAATAGATTTATAACTTATCTGTTTTTCGAGCTTAATTATCTTAATGATTTTTAGATGACTTTATAAAATGTAATTCAAACTTGGACACGTATAAAATAAATTCTCATTTAATAAACACTTATTGAATAAAATTATAATTAAATTATTTATTCAAATAAATCAGATATCATTGTACAAGATTTCATCCATATAAGGGCTTTGATATTCAGGGCGATCCTGAGATTTTGAGTGTTTTGGGTGAACCAATAAAATGGCGCTCTTACAACTATTTGAAATCACTCTTGTAGCATTTTTGTTGAAAAACATTTGTAATATGTTCATCGTCAAGGTTTTTTTTTTAAAAAAATATTTTCGATAGAAATCATAGCGCGAGAGTATTTATGCGACATAGTAGATTGCAAATAAGATTTTAACCATTCTAATTTATAAAAATTCTTTTAGTAACATGAATAATTTATGGTTAAAAAATAGGACTGATTAAATTTATTCTCTGCATGATTTATGTAAATAATTAACTCTCTTCAAAAAATTTAATATTACATGACTTAATTTTGATTCAGCTGTTTAAACTTCTCTTTAAAAACTTTCAATTCTCAAAATAGAATTTTACCATTAAAATTATAAAAAACATCATTTTTTGGTGCCCTAAACGGTCGTCTCTATCGCCCATGCTAAGGGCCACCACTGTCAATGGTGTTGCGTTGGTTGTTTTGTAATACAGCCAAAATGGAATGATTCATGTTATTTTATGTCAATGAAGCAACCAACAAGAAAACAGGGAAGAAGAAATGTGAATTTTTATATTTTTTTTGTAGTTTCAATAATAGACCCCACAAAACGTGTCCATGCAACTCGAGCAAGTATTATCCGTTTTCTTTACCACGCAATTTTGGTAGATGCTTCTTTTTGTTTCTTTCTTTTTTTTTGACAAAATCTTTGTTTTCCTTCTAAAAGCATAGAACTTTTAAGAATAAAAATATTTTAAATATGTAACGTTGGTGTAAAATTTTACACTAAAAATCAATGTATAAATTATTTGATAAGAAGTCAGATAATTTATACCATGTCATTTTGTATTTGGCTCACTATGTAAGAAGTCTATTAATACACCGATAATATATCGATGTAAATAGCCAAATTTATATATATATATAATCTAAAATAAAAATATTAAAGTTAATCAATTAATGTCCTGATATATTTAAGGACGAGAAACCTAAAGCCAAAGTTTACCATGAAGTACGTTTTTTATAAGTAAGCATTGTATTGAAATATCATTTAGTTCAATATCATTAGCACAACCTCTCCCATCTTCTATAAGGGATTAAATTTAAATATAGTTTTAATTTTGCCTACAAAGTATCGTACCTACAAAAGTTAATATGATAGAATTCTCCTTACTTATAAAGAAACTAATGTTAAGAGGCATAAAAAATTTAAGTTAAAAGAAAAATATAAAAAATCAGATAGAATATGAATATTAGATATATCTTAAGAATATAAATCTTAGGAAGTCTCCCACTCCACTTTCCTTCCAAAACTTCCACCACCCCCTCCCCCTTTCCTCTCTCTCTCTTTTTTTATATTTTTAATAAGAGAAAAATTAGATCTATATATAAATTAATGATGATGAAAACTAATTTCGTGATAAATTACATAAAGTCTGATGCTAGCCAGTGTGTTTTGGAGAACTTTAGAGGTCGGAAAAAAATTTAACTGTTCAAATACGCAAAGTTTGTTTCTCGATAACCAATTTCGTTAAAAATAATTGATTTTGTAACAAAACATGTAAAGTGCGATGCTAACCAGTGGATTTTGGGGTACTTTAGAATTTTTTAAAAAAATTAGATGTACAATGACAAGAATTTCGTTCCTCAAACTAAAAATTAATTTCGTGCCAAAATACGTAAAGTGTGACACTAAGCAGTGTTTTGGGATACTTTCATTTTTTTCGTTTTCATGTTTTAAGCAGTGTGTTTTCGGGTACTTTAGGGTTCAAAAAAAATTTTGAACTGTTCAAATACACAAAGTTCATTCCTCAATAACCAGTTTGTTGAAAGAAAATAGTAATTTTGTAATAAAATACGTAAAGTTCAATGCTAAGCATTGTGTTTTGGGGTACTTTATCGATCGAAAAAAATTTAACTGTTCGAATATGCAAAGTTTGTTCCTCAAAAACCAGTTTGGTGGAAAAAAAAATAATTTCATGACAAAAAAAAGGCTAAAGTGCTCCCAGGGTCCCTTATCTTTATTTAAAGTAACGATTTGGTCCTTTATCTTTTTTTTGTCCCAAATCAATCCTTTATGTTTTCAATTTTTGACACATAAATCCTTTTCTGTCCCAAATCAGTCCTTTATGTTTCAAATTTTTAACACATAAATCCTTTTTTTTGACACATAAATCAGCACTGTTAACGGAAAAGGATTTATGTGTCAAAAATTTGATAGATAAAGGATTTATTTGGGACAAAAAAAATATAAAGGACTAATTCGTTACTTTAAATAAAGATAAAGGACCCCGGGAGCACTTTAGCCCAAAAAAAATGTAAAGTGCGATGCTGTAGTGTATTTTCGGATGCTTTACAGTTCGCAAAAAAGATTCAACTATTCAAATATGCAAAGTTTGTGCCTCATTAGTCGGTTTGGTGGAAAAAATATAATTTCGTGACAAAATAATATAGTATGATGCTAATTAAGCAGCGTGCTTTTGGGGTACTTTTGGTCCAGAAATTTTTTTAACCATTCAAATACTCAAAGTTCATTCCTCAATAACAGATTTGTTGAAACAAATAATAATTTCGTGACAAATACGTAAAGTGTGATGCTAAGCAGTGTGTTTTAGAGTACTTTAGCGTTCAGAAAATTGTAACTGTTCAAATACTCAAAGTTCATTCCGCAATAACTGGTTTGGTGAAAAAAAAATTAATTTCATGACACAGACACGTGCAACTCACCCTTTTAGTGATTCCACACCACTTTAAAAATTCAATTTCTTTTTATACTTCTTCTCATTATATTTTTTAAGACCATATTTTTCTGACTCTTTAAAAAATAATTTATTTTTATACTTCTTCTCCTTATCTTTCTAAACTCGAAATATTGATTAAATTCATTTAGTTAGGTCACTACCAATTCATTTATTGAATTTCTTTCTTCTTAGTATCTATGGATATAGTAATTTAAAAATCTTCTTATTCAATTTATAGTTATAATTTAATTTTTACTCACGGATATTAGACTATATATTTTATAAACCAATACTGTTACTATGGATTATGTGTATGGAACAATTTGCTTGGATTATATTTATACACACTCTATTTTAGTTTTTATGTTCGCAATTACCTTTTTTTATTACACACTTTTTTTAAATCATACTTACCTTAAATTTAAATGTAACATCCCCAAAAGTGATTGTTCTAGTTGTTTTGATTAGTGATTAATCTTAGAAAGAGAGAGAGTGCAGAGAAAACCTAAAACCTCATCTCCACACCACCATGGCTAAGGATCCGGAATCTCCACCCTTCACTTTAACTTCTTTCCACTAACCCTTGATCACCCAAGTCTTCCAATTCAGAAACCTTTATAACAAGATTTCTTTTCACCTTCACCATTTCAACCCAAATCGAGTGAGAATATGACCTTTGTGTCGAGTAATGGACCTAAAGCCCGAGTAAAAGCATAAAATACCAAAGGGGATGACGATCCCGAGTTATAGCACACTTGGTGAGGGGAATTCATGACCCCTAAGTCAAGGCTGACTTAAGTTGACCCGGCAATAGCTATTGTTGGGTGGGTTTCCCGTGGTATGAGAGCTTGCAGTACTTGGGATTGTGCTAAGAGCAAGAGAAAGATAAATTAAAACACCGAGAGGTTAAGGTGAGGGGTCCCGAAAGAACTCACTGAGATTATTATCTCATTGTTTATTTATGTGGTGTTTTCAGATAAGCAAGGGAAAGCAAAAGCAAATAGAGAAGTTGTAGCTGTTGTTCTGGGCTACGAGCATAGAAGGATCTTTAATGATCAAGTTTATTTGCAGTTTGCTTAGCTGACCCTAGTGTTACTTTATGTAACAAGTATATTATGATACTTTAACTGTTGATTTGTAATCGAAGTTATGTATCGCTTTTAGAATTCTACTTTTGAGAACTAAACATCACAATTTGTGAGTGACTTTTGGGACTTTGTTTCCTTGTCATTGGATAGCTCTTTTTAGAAGCATTGTTATTTTAAAGGATAGTTGTTATATAATTTACCCAGTTAAGTTTGTTCAGTTCACTTAAGCAGGATGAGCACTCTAATGTACGCTATATTTGGAAGTCTCGGTATTTCTTTCAAGGTTGAAATACTGGGATGTTACATTAAACAAGGTTATTTAATGTTGCAATTTTAGAAACAAATTTTACCCAACTTCAATTTTATATTAGCTAGAGTTTTTATCCCGTGCAGCGCACACGTCAAGGCGCTAGTTTTTTGATAACTTAGGCCGTGTTAGATTATATGCAATTAAGAAAAAAGCCTCATTCATAAACTTGATAATGGTTAATTATTTATTAGATTTTTTATGAACCCACATGCACTCTCCTCTAACAGATGACAATCATGTTTAAGAATGGTTATTAGATTTTTTTTTCTTGGATAATTTGAGAAACCGTGGGCACTAAATATGAAGAGGACCCTTTACCACAATCTTCTGTGCAGAATTTTACGCAGCTCCGTTGGTGAGCTAAAAGATACCGAATGAGCGTACCAAAAGAGTGCAAAAATGAGGTCCTGAGTTCAAACACCGGAAACTAACATTCCCCCACCTCCATTAACATTGTTTATAAAAAAAAATATATAATAGTATTACGTGTCGAGATTATTTGAGGACACAACAAGTAACATCCACCTCAATTATTACCCCACTTCTAAGTAGGTTATTCCGAGATGAGAGTCTATTCAAGAGGAGACGCCAAGCAAACGGCGCAATTGGTTACATTGTTTCTCCAATAAACGGGACTTTAAGGAAGGCCTTGAAACCAATCTAGGGATATATCGAGAGAGAATGACATACATCGGTCAGATAATGTCAAAGATACTATTTTATGTGGGTTCGGTATATGCAGCAAGTTGATTAAGACCATTAATGATATGATTTATTATGGTCTAACATGAAAGAAAAACAATGGGCTAATTATACATAATGACTTTAATGTTTTTCTTAATCTGAGTCATGTAGAAAATAGAATCAAGTTGCAATATCCCAAGTAGGTAGCTAAGTTGGCGAGTTAAGGGATACGAATGAGTGCACCAAATCAGTCTAAGAATGAGGTCCCGAGTTCAAAATCCCGAAAACTAACATTTCCCTCACCCCCACTAACCTTATTTATAAAAAAAAAGAATCAAGTTGCAATTAACATGACCTATTGGTGGATTAGCGTTAAGCACAAACTTGTGTGGGGGTAATTTTGTTTTAAATAGCTTAGTGGAAGTAGTTGATGGAGAAGACCTCAAGACTTACGAACAGATTAGGTAAACAGAGTTGTAGGAGAGCCTAAAGCACTCACACATTGTTATTGCATTTACATTACCATTCTCATTCATTACTGTATCTGCTTTTATTACCTAACTAAGTCTCCATAAAATAATTTAATTAAATGTGATAAAGATGAGAAATCTATCTTAGACCAAAGTCAACAAATAGGGAAAAAAAAGGCAAAGAAATGATGATCAGGTTGTTAATTTGAGATTAAAGTTGGAATATTTTATGACAGTGGCTGTAGGAACAAACCAAAGAGTACTCTTCTAAAAAAGTGATTCATATAAACAATTTGAGAACAAATCAAAAAATTATACTCATGATTGAGGCGTCTCTTCTATGACCGTAAAGAACAAAATATGTTGAGGTTAAAGTGTTGAGATTCACAAATACTGAAGCATATTGAACTTTTGAAGTACCAATTTATATGATAAAAAAAATGTATAGTTCTTTTACTTCAATGAATGGGAAAATATATAATTGTCTTTTACTTCATTGCATGTAGTAGTACTTGCAGGACAATTTTTTAGGTTATTTTTTAGGAAAATTCTGCACTGTTTTAGTTTCCTTGTCCTGTTTCCTTGTCCTGCAAGTCTCTTGAAATGCAGAGAATTAGTGTAAGTGATTGTTTTCTTTTGCATCCATCATTCCTATAGTTTTCTTTAGAAATTCATATCCAATTTCTTCTCAGTTAATTGAATTTCATTTTCCATTCAAGAATTGTTTGTGTAACTGTTGTTTCAAGCCACTGGATTATAGCGAATAAATTTGTCTTAAGTATTTGGTACTGCTAGCTTATAGTGTTTTTTTACTAACTTATATTATTTTTTCTGACGCTACTTGAAGTAGCAACTAAGCTTTTAACTTATAACTTTTAATTTTTTATCTCGTTTTTTCCCTTATTAGTTTAATTAAATTTCCCATATATCTTTCATTAAATAAATATTTTCTCACATTATACTTTTTCATTCTTGTTGTTAGAAGAATTGAGAAAGAAATCTAGAATTTCATTTTCATCTACTTTCATTAAACGGTAAAAAATCATTACAAAGATAAACCACATATGGTGTATATATATAAAAGACTAAAAGTACATCATCTCAATAACCGACTAACCACCAAATTAACTAACAAACGAACTTTATCTCCAATACGTGCAAACAAGTGACTTTTTTTTTTTTTGTCAATAATACAATATTTCATTGATATCGGGCAAAGCCACAGAAACATTACACACGGCATGTGAACAACAAGCTTACAAACATAGCATCGAACAAGTCCAACACAGGACTACAATCTAATCAGGTATATGCTAACACTCCTAAAAATGAACAATAATCCTCAGAGCAGCACCTGAACACTTAAAGATCCTAATTAATCTACTAAAAACGAAAATCAAACGTAACCTAACACAACCTAATGTAGACAACAATCAGATCCACAGAGCAAAATCGTAGACCGTCTTCAACACAGGCTAGAGCACCCACAGCCAGCAATAAATTGCAACAACAGAACACGCTCCGCCAGAAATTCAAACCATGGGCTCCACAGAGAGTCTGCACTGAATCCCACGAAGTTGGTGCAGGAGGAGAAGCGGAAAGTCCAGAAACTCCTCGTATTTGAAGGCCAACTGGCCCCGGGGACAAAACAGAGAACCTGTAGAACCAAATAAAATGCAGAGCACATTCAGAGCAACCAGATCTCACTTAACCACCAAAGAAGAAGCTGAAACCGTGAGACCCAGAGGAAGGCAGTGGCTGGTTGAAGTTGCAGCAAAGGAACTGTGGGAGACCAGCACTAACAGACCCTGCATCTGTGAATCTGAGAAGTGCAACAGAAGGAAGGGTGAAGTGCAATAACCGAAGAGGAACGAAGGGGGTGGAGAGCATGGTGGTCGGAGATGGAAAGGAAGGGTGGAGGAACGGAGGGGGATGGCAGCGCTCTTGGTTGAGCGAACTCCACCTAGACAGGCTAGGAACTACAGCGAAAAAATGCAACTTATTCATGTAGGAAAACAGAGAAGAGACGATAAACGAAGGGGAGAGGAGGGGGAGCTCCGGCGGCGGAGGAGGTAGCCCCCCCTCTGGCGGCGGCGGCCAACTAGGGTTTCTCTAGAGCGTTTTTTTGTTTTCCTGGGTTAAATTTGTATTATTTGAATACATTCTTCAAGTGACTTTTTTTCTTTCTCTTATAAAATGCAAACGGTTTTTTCATTATCAATGGGCGACCCAAACGGGATACAATATAGATAAGCCAACTAATGGGCCTGATACAACACAGCCCAGTCCACACAGATAACAAACCAAAACAAGTGACCTCAAATTTCTATAAATTTCTATAAACAATAAAAAACCGGACCTCTTGGGCCTAAGTTCTGCCAACGAAAATTTGAGGGGGAAGGGGGGGGGTTTGTACCCAATCATGTCCCTATATACCCCCACAATAAATTTTAAGACGAAAATACCCCTTGTAAAATTGATTTAAATCAGATCTACCTTTGGGGAGGTAGATCCGATTCACAAAAATAAAAGGCGGATTTACGTATATCCGATTAGAATTAGTGGGGGGAAATCGGATATAGCTTTAGTGAGGTATATCCGCTTTGTTAATTGCAAAAGCGGATGTACCTATCAGATAGGTAAATCCACTTTGCAATTAACAAAGCGGATATAGGTAAATCCGCTTTGCAATTAACAAAGCGGATATACCTATCAGTGGGGGTATGTCCGCTTTGTTAAAATGCAAATCGGATTTACCTCCCAGATAGGTAAATCCGATTTGTAATAAATTCGACGGGTAGGTAAATCGGATTTCACCACATATGATTTTACCAATACTCACATTCTATCTTAAAGACACCTCAAATTTTTGAGGGTAAAAATGTCATTACACTCTATTTCTTCTTTTTTTTTCTCTTTATTCTTACACTTTCTTTCTTACTTTTCACTTTTCTCTTACACTCTCTTTCTTCCTTTTTTCTCTTTCTTCTTACACTCTCTTTCCTCATTTTCACTTTTCTTTTACACTCTCTTTCTTCCTTTTTTTTACTTTACTTTTCCCATAAATAATTATTCTCTTTCTCTTATCACTTCACTTTAATTCTTTTAACTAAATTTCTAAATTTATACAAACACTACTTTAATTAAATAGATTTATACAAATTCACCACATATGATTTTACCAATACTCCCATTCTATCTTAAAGACACCTCAAATTTTTGAGGGTAAAAATGTCATTACACTCTATTTCTTCTTTTTTTTTCTCTTTATTCTTACACTTTCTTTCTTACTTTTCACTTTTCTCTTACACTCTCTTTCTTCCTTTTTTCTCTTTCTTCTTACACTCTCTTTCCTCATTTTCACTTTCCTTTTACACTCTCTTTCTTCCTTTTTTTTTTACTTTACTTTTCCCATAAATAATTATTCTCTTTCTCTTATCACTTCACTTTAATTCTTTTAACTAAATTTCTAAATTTATACAAACACTACTTTAATTAAATAGATTTATACAAATTCACCACATATGATTTTACCAATACTCCCATTCTATCTTAAAGACACCTCAAATTTTTGAGGGTAAAAATGTCATTACACTCTATTTCTTCTCTTTTTTTTCTCTTTATTCTTACACTTTTTTTCTTACTTTTCACTTTTCTCTTACACTCTCTTTCTTCCTTTTTTCTCTTTCTTCTTACACTCTCTTTCCTCATTTTCACTTTTCTTTTACACTCTCTTTCTTCCTTTTTTTTTACTTTACTTTTCCCATAAATAATTATTCTCTTTCTCTTATCACTTCACTTTAATTCTTTTAACTAAATTTCTAAATTTATACAAACACTACTTTAATTAAAATTTTTGAAGACTACTACTATAAACCTACTATCTAAAAAACAAGAAGACTTAATGACTATTTAAATTAGTAATTAATATTTAAAACAAATATCTCTTATTGATAATCTAATATCTAACTTTTATTATCTACTATAATTGAAACTACGAGATAACTGCACTGATAAATAAAAAACCCGGGATAAATGCAGTGATATATAAAAAAACACGGGATTAATATTTACCATTGATATTTATAATTTTTTTTGACAATTTATAATTAATATTTACCATTGATAGTTATAATTTTGGAAAACTACTATAAAACTACTATCTAAAAAAACACGTGATAACTGCAATAATCTACTATAATCTACTAATCAACTCAAATAATCTAATATAAAAATACGGGATAACTGCAATAATCTACTAATCAACTCAAATAATCGATTGAAACTATGAGATAACTGCAATGATATATAAAAACACACGGGATAACTACACAAATATATAAAAAGACAAAGGATTAATATTTGTCATTGATAATTAAATTTTTGGAGGACTACTATAAACTTACTATCTAAAAGACAATAATATTTAATGATTATTTAAACTACTGATTGATATTTAAAATAAATATTTCTTATTGATAATCTACTATCTCTCTTTTACTATTTACTATAATATATTTATCAACTAAAAGGAATTTTACGTCACTTGGTTGGCGTCACGTGCCTACGACTGACGCTAAAGTAGGGATTTTGAGTTTCAAAACCGGAATTTACCGTCAGTTAATACCCACCACTAAATCTACTACGCAACTGACGGCATCCTAACTCTCCATTGCGCGCGTGTAGTTTCCCACGAAGTCCCAAATTTTCCCTAAATCTCCCAAACCCATCTTCCCCGCTCAGATTCTTTCCCCCAAATCTCTCAAACGTAATTTTTTCCTCTGCGCGCAAACTGCCTTCCAGAACTCAGATTCAGAATCGCTCACCGCCGGTCCCAGCTTGTGCCGGTTTCTTGCTCTCCTCCGTTGTTCTTCACCATCGGTAACTCTCTCCCCCTCTCTGTATCTCTATCTCTTTCCCCCTCTCCATTTCATTCTTTCATAAACCTTCAAGAAATTAACGATTACGAAGCCAGTGTTCTAACGATTTCTTCTTCTTCTTTATAGAACACTGTTCTAACGATTATTTTCTCATCGTGAAGTTCTTCCTGAGTCTTTATCACTATTTGGAAGCTTGATTTTGATGAATACAAGTGATTGTGGACTTGCTGCTCCGCCGCCGCCAGCAGCACTTACTTCCTTTTCTTGAGGTTGGTTCCCTTTGGTCCTTGCTTTCCTATTTGTTTTGTTTATCTTTCTTGAGATTTCTGTTCTTGACTGTTTTTATGAAGAGTGTAATGTTGTACTTTTAATCTATTAAATTTTTGTGGTTTAGTTTTAGTATTTGAGACCTAAGTAAATTTTTGCTGGAGGATCAATGGAGATCTAATTAATTTTGTGGATTTTGACTTATGAATTGAGGCAATACACCTTTCCAATGTATTATTTGTCATAGAAGAATTTCTATCTGGCTGGTCATAAGGAGTTTGGGTTCTATCTGGCTGGTCATTGGTGAACTATTGAAATCAATTCAATACAAGTGTGTGCAGTAATCTAGATATTGAGTTTTATAATATAACGAATGTGCCTTGAAAAATTTGGAGAAAATTTTGATTTCTAATTAGTCATAAAACAAACCATGTTTGTCTCTGCAGAGAGTGCTGAGCTCTAAAATTTTGAATGCTGCATTGCTATTAACTTGTTTAACACATTTGATGGATAGAATGGAAGCATTTTGAGCTGTCATTTTGAAATAACGAATGTGCCTTGAAAAATTTGGAGAAAATTTTGATTTCTAATTAGTCATAAAACAAACCATGTTTGTCTCTGCAGAGAGTGCTGAGCTCTAAAATTTTGAATGCTGCATTGCTATTAACTTGTTTAACACATTTGATGGATAGAATGGAAGCATTTTGAGCTGTCATTTTGAATGCTGCATTGCTATGACAAATACTTACGTTTATTTTCCCCTTGTGCAAGCATTTGTTGTTGCAATGCTTTCATGTTTGGTAGTTGAGGGTTTACCCTACTTACTTTGGCATACAAATATTCAATTATGAGTTTATGATAGTTTTTTTAAGTCTTTCACTATCCTACTTGGCATTATCATAGACCTAAATGATTATTCGAGAATTTCCATTGCAGCTCCTTTTCAGCGGACCTTATTCTTCCAACTATTATATCTTTATTGGAGATTTCTTGAAAATATTCCTATTTATGAATTATGTAATGGTTTAGCAAGTCTTCTGATATGACAAAAAGCATTTGGTCACCCTAAGTGAAATTTATTAATGGTATTGGCTTTGGCTCTGGATAATACTGTGCTGTATTGATCAGAATGTTACATATCAGCATTTACATCAGTATTTTCATGTGTTACTATGTTAATGACAATGCATGCTTTAATCTTATTACTTCTCCTTACCAAAAAGGTGACTGGGCAGTTAGATTGATATCTTCATATCTTCATAGAATACAAAAATCAGAAAGGTTTCAGCGTGAAACTTCATAATTATAAATAAATTGCATCAATTAACCGCACATTATATAGCATCTTTTGAGTTTTTCAGTTTGGTAAAAAAAATTGTGAATTATTCTTCATAGAGCTTAAATGTTGAAAATTTGGTCAAAGTTTGATCCCTATATTTCTTTAATTTAAATTTTTGCATTTTTAGTCAACTATTTTTCTAAAATTCACAATATTTAAGGAGTAAACTGCAAAAGGCTATCTTAGGCCTTGCTTTCTTGGTGACTTCCTTTTCATGGTTTACATTTAGCTCATATCATGTGTAGTCTACATCATATACCTATCCTTAAAGCTGATTTCACAAGTAAATGTTTCCATGGTTTTGCCTCATTAGTATTGGTTTAGATTAGTGCATTGCATAATGTGGAATGAATTTTCCTCCTCGAAATGTCATTTTGATGGATGCTGACATTATTGTCTGCGAGTTGCCATGTGCATATGGTCTATGGATTGCCCAAATTGCAGTTTTGTTTTCTGCTGCTCTAACACATTAGGACCTACCTTAATACGAGTATTTTCCCATGCCTCTATTACACTCCTCAGCTTGTCCTTAGTCTTTAAACAAATACTGTATCCGTTGATATCCCCTGCCACTTAATGCATCAATTAAATTTATATTGTTGCGTTGCCATTTTCTTAAATAAATTGAAAGCTGGTGCAATACAAGATACCAGTATATAATATGATGACAGACAGCTAATATATGTTGGTGAACTATTGAAATCAATTCAATACAAGTGTGTGCAGTAATCTAGATATTGAGTTTTATAATATAACGAATGTGCCTTGAAAAATCTGGAGAAAATTTTGATTTCTAATTAGTCATAAAACAAACCATGTTTGTCTCTGCAGAGAGTGCTGAGCTCTAAAATTTTGAATTCTACATTGCTATTAACTTGTTTAACACATTTGATGGATAGAATGGAAGCATTTTGGGCTGTCATTTTGAATGCTGCATTGCTAGGACAAATACTTACGTTTATTTTCCTCTTGTGCAAGCATTTGTTGTTGCAATGCTTTCATGTTTGGTAGTTGAGAGTTTACCCTACTTACTTTGGCATACAAATATTCAATTATGAGTTTATGATAGTTTTTTTAAGTCTTTCACTATCCTACTTGGCATTCACATCATAGACCTAAATGATTATTCACATCACTATCCTACCTTACTAGCATGTAGTAAACATAATTATATTTCTCATGATAATTATATTTTGAAACATTCTGTTCAATTAGGCACTAATACTCATTCTATATCTTTGTTATTGGTTATTCTCTAATTGATTGCATATGCTTATAGTTAGAGATGGATAAGTCCTGGATCAAATTGCCACGCAATACACCGGAGTATCAATTGGGAGTGCGTGGCTTTTTAGATTTTGCCTTTCAACACCACTCCAGTGCGGGTACAATACTATGCCCATGTAAAAGTTGTGGTTTTAAGCCGAGAACTCGAAAAGAAGTGTGGGACCACTTGACAAGTAAACAATTCCCTGAAGGTTACACGTTTTGGTGTTTCCACGGAGAGAAAGAATCTGGGGAATTTGATGTTAGCCCTCCTATAATTCAAGAGAACTTGGTAAATGAAGATCTTATGTCAAATATACCACATGAAGATCCAATGCAGACAATGATAAATGATGCATTTGAATTCTCTAGAATGCGTGCTAACGAAGAGCCTTTTCCATCATCAACTGAACATAGAGATGGGGGTGGAGGATGTATACCGGATTCACACCATGGACCAACTATTGGGGTCAAGGATTTTTATGATTTACTAAGAGATGGCGAGCAACCGTTGTATGATGGTTGTACCAAGTATTCAAAATTGTCTTTCTTAGTGAAATTATATCACATTAAGATCTTGTGTCAATTTAGTGACAAAGCAATGTCAATGATCATTGAATTGCTGCATGATGCCTTTGAACATGCAAAGATCCCCTCATCTAGTTATGAGGCGAGGAAGCTCATAAACAAGCTTGGTCTTGATTACACTAAGATACATGCAGGTCCTAATGATTGTATGTTATATTGGGGGGAAGATGAAGGTAGAGAAGAATGCAAAATATGCCAGACATCTAGATGGAAGGAAAGTGGTAAGGATAATGCAAGTGTTCGTGGTTCAACTATTCTAAAGTCGCGAAAGAAATTGCCTGCAAAAATTTTGCGATACTTTCCATTGATCCCAAGGTTGAAAAGGATGTTTATGTCTTCACAGACAGCTAAGAGCATGATTTGGCATGCTGAGGAGAATAACAATGATGGAATGATGAGACATCCAAGAGACTCTGAGGCTTGGAAGAATTTTGATCTAAAGTATCCTAACTTTGCCTCAGATCCTCGAAATGTACGATTGGCCTTAGCAAGTGATGGCTTCAATCCCTTTGGATCGATGAGTACCAATTATAGTATTTGGCCATTGATTCTTATTCCATACAACACTCCCCCGTGGTCATGTATGAAGCCAACAAACTTTATTCTTTCAAGCCTGATCCCTGGAAAGCGTATGCCTGGTAATGATATTGATGTATACATGCAACCTCTTATAGCAGAGTTGCAAGAGCTGTGGGAAAAAGGCGTTGAAACATTTGATGCTTCAAAGAATGAAGTGTTCATGATGCGAGCATGTCTTTTATGGACCATTAGTGACTTTCCTGGACTTGGATTACTTTCTGGATGGAATACTTATACCGGGTTAGCTTGTCCATCCTGTAACTTTGATGCAAGTCCTCTTCGCCTGCCATTTAGTAAAAAATGGTGTTTCATGGGTCATCGTCGTTTTTTGTCTAGAAGGCACAAGTTTCGATTGAACCGAGCCCGCTTTAATGGAAAAACTGATGATAGGAATCCTCCAAAGCAATTGACTGGTTCAGAAATTTTGAGACAAGTAGAGAATTTAAATGTCACTTTTGGAAAAAAGCCACAATCATTAGATAGTCGAAAGAGAACTCGTGGGAAGAACACCAATGATAACCAAACTCAACAATGGAAAAAGAAAAGTATATTCTTTCAACTTCCATATTGGGAGTTTAACTTGTTGCGACACAATCTAGATATGATGCATATTGAGAAGAATGTGTGCGACAATGTAATCTTCACATTGATAAATGACAAAGACAAAAGAAAAGATCACGTAGAGGCTCGAAAAGACTTGCAAGCAATGGGTATTAGAAGAGATCTTTGGCCTCCCGATGATGGGAAAAAGTTCCCCGCTGCTTTGTTTACACTAGCAAAGGAAGAGATTGATGTTTTTCTAAACACCCTGAAGAATATTACTGTGCCAGATGGTTACTCAAGCAACATTTCAAGATGTGTTGATACAGTTCAACGGAAGATCTTTGGTTTGAAAAGCCATGATTCCCACATTCTTATGGAGCAATTGTTGCCCTTAGCAGTTAGAAACGTGTTGCCTGTCCAAGTTGCATCCGTTTTGGTTGACTTATGCACGTTTTTCAAGCTATTGTGTGCCAAAGTGTTGACCCAAGCTGATCTAGACAAGCTTAAGGAACAAATTATTCTTACACTGTGTCATTTGGAAATGTTGTTTCCACCATCATTCTTTACCGTTATGATTCACCTTATAGTGCATCTAGTTGATGAAGCCAAACTTGGCGGACCGGTGCATTATCGATGGATGTATCCTATAGAGAGGTATAACCAATTATGAATTCTGACACACACATATATTTAGTCATTTATTAGTAATGACTTGTTCTTTAAGTCTATTTACTTTCTAAAATCATAGGTTCTTGGGGAAGTTGAAGTCTTTCGTGCGTAATAAAGCACAACCCGAAGGATCGATAGCTGAAGGTTGGATTTCTGAAGAGATACTAACTTTTTGTTCAAGGTACTTCGACAATGAGATTGAGACGAGATTCAATCGAGTGGGTCGTGTTGATGATGATCCATTTGACTCTGCATCGTCCCTATTTCCCAATGTAGGAAAACCTATTGGTGGATCATCATATTTTACTTTGACGCCTACAGAATTGCTCCAAGCACATCGACACGTGTTGATTAACTGTCCAGAAGCACAACCCTTCATTGAGTAAGTCCCATTGAGATATGTTATTTATCTATTTTCTAGAGACTTACTTACATGACCATTTCTTATAGGGAATTTAGAACTTATACAAAGAGGAAGTTAAGGAGTCGGACGAGGTTGTCAAATGAGATAGAGAAGGAAGTTCATCGGGGCATTGTGGAATGGTTTAGGCGTCGTGTAAGTGGAAGAGATATCTCTGAATTTCAATGTGTTATTATGCATTATTACTAAAGTCGATTTTTTCTTTGAAATAGATTATGAATGATAATAGTGATGCACCCTCTCAAGATATTTGTGCCCTTGCGCAAGGCCCTCTTCAGCAAGCGAGAAGGTTTACTGCATATAATGTGAATGGATATAAATTTCGAACTTTACAACGTGAGCAAGGGATGAAAACGCAAAATAGTGGTGTGTTTTGTAACTTCGGAACTAAAAGCTATGCAAGTACAAGTGACAACAGGCCATCAGAAGGTTTAGTGCCATATTATGGGAAGTTAGTTGACATTATTGAACTAAACTTTTATGGCCAATTTATGGTGACTTTGTTTAAATGTCAATGGGCAAACACTACAAATTTTAGATATATCAAAAAGGATGCATTGGGTTTCATGTCAATTAATTTTTCTCATTTAATCCACACGGGTGCCCGTGAAGATGACGAACCATATATTCAAGCTTCTGAAGCTCAATTGGTGTATTACGTGGAGGATAAGATGGACAAAGGATGGTGTACCCCGGTTCATCTAAAACCAAGAGACTTGTTTGATATGGGTGATGATAATACGGAAATAGCTTATGAATGTGAGCCTTATCGAAAACAATTGACGTCGCTTTTGCCAGATGACGACTCGGAAGCTCAATTGTCAAGGCCTGGAGTACATGTAGAATTTGATTAAGTTTAGAATTGGCATGCATGTTTAGAATTGGCAAGGATGTTAAAAATAAACTTACCTCCTTGTTCTTTAGTCTTTAATTCAAGTTAGATTTTACTCATTGTCATTTATGTTCCTAGCTTTTATTATTTTCATGTAGCTCATTTACGTTGACAATGCTTCATTCAATTCATTCAATTCCTTTTTTTTTTTCAAATGTAAGGATCTTAGATTCCATTTGATTTTTTGTGAAATACCTTTTGTTTATCTTTTTTTTTCTATGTCCACTGTATCCTAACAACTCTTTTATTTTAAAGTCCACTTGAGTTGGCATTATTTCGCATCAAAACTTTGTTATGCCACATAGAGTTCCACATGCTTTTAGGTGCAATGTAAGTAGTCGTTAATTCTGTTAGAGTATGTACTGATTCAAATGTTAAGTCTACTGTCAGTTAGAGTATGTACTGATTCAAATGTTAAGTCAAATGTTAAGTCCTCTGTTAGAGTATGTACTGATTCAAACTCATCAGCAACTGAAGTCCTTTGGTTAAGATCTCTCCTGCAGGAACTCTCTGTTTCAGTACCTCCTCCAGTGATTTACTGTGATAATCAGAGTACCATTGCCCTAAGTCATAATCCTGTGTTACAATTCATAGAGATTGCAGATATCTTAACAAAACCTCTCAGCAAAAACCAGTTCTGCAGTTTAAGGAACAAGCTCAAAGTACTAAGTACTCTTGAGCTTGTGGGGGGGAATGTTAGAGTATGTACTGATTCAAATGTTAAGTCTACTGTCAGTTAGATAGTTATAGTCTTATCTGTATTTCTGTTACTGTTCAGTTGCTGTAACTGACAGTTAGTTGTATAGTTAGTTATATAGTTGCTGAGCTGTTATTGTAATCAGCATCTATATATATAGCCTATCTGTTTGTATCAATCACATATATGAAATACAATGAGAAGTTCAATTCAATAACAATCTCTATGAATTGTAACAAATTCTAACTTTGTTATAATAAAAACTAGATAATATTTTCTGGAAATTTTTTAATAAGCATATTTGAAAACAGATACAGTATTTCCAGAATTGCTGAAAATGCCAAAAAAAATTGTTTACTGTGTTTCCAAAAATGCTTTTAATCTTCTTTCTGTTACTGCAGATTCTTGATCAAACTCTCATTCACAACAAGCTTCTCCAGCAACTCCTTCTCACTGAATTTGGCCTTGTTCATCACAAGACCCCTTTTGGCCATTCTTGATGTTGATGATATTGGAATCTGTTTGGTCATGGCAACACCTACTATATCAGCACTGAAATAAAGATTCCAGAACCAGTAATTGTAAACCGCATCCCCCCTTCCCTTCTTCACTTTATCCTGCTCCAAACACACAATCATAACATCTAAACAA
Source organism: Astragalus membranaceus (assembly GCA_039519185.1). NCBI lineage: Eukaryota > Viridiplantae > Streptophyta > Magnoliopsida > Fabales > Fabaceae > Astragalus > Astragalus membranaceus. The sequence continues at coordinate 129,769,963 of CM076854.1, forward strand.
ATTAATCAGCTTTGTCCAGTTCCTATTAACTTATCTGATATCACTTTATCTAAACAAATTAATCATCTAAACAAATTATCCTGCTCCAAACTAAGTCTTACCAATTCCTATTAACTTATCTGATATCACTTTGTCCACTATAAATCAGCTTACACGCTAAAAGTGTTCCAGGATAAGGTAAACAATTGTCTCATACGGAGCAACACCAGACATCTGAAGATGAGTCTTTTCTACGTGATGAGCTTGAGGACATCCTACATGAGCCCCCAATTGATACAGAACTTCGTGTTGCTAAAAAACCCAAAAGAACTTGTTGGATGGTTCGAGTAAGAAGTAAGTCATTTAATGTTCATGCATTTTATTGATATATTTGTTCATGCATAAATTAACATATCTGATATAAAATGGTCGGTTAATGCTTTCTTTTTATAGATGATAAAGGAGAAGAAGAAGAACGTGCTATGCAAATTAGAGATGTTTACCAACTTCCACGTGGAGTGAGAGTTGTCGTTCCTTTTGATGGAAATACACCAAGTGCCACAGATGTCGATGGGCTTTTAGGAGGCTTTTTAGGTCGATTGGCACGAGAGCATAAATGGTTTCCTATTGGATTTGATAGTTGGAAAAAGGTAATTGGTGACATCAAGGATAAAGCTTGGGATAATGTTATTAAGGTATTAAGTGCTGTTTTTCTTGTTTTTATCCATAAAACCTTGTTTTTATTACCATGTAATGTAGTGTTATAACTAACAACAATAAGTTATTTTAGGCTAAGTTATGGTGGGAACCGGTCCATGAAGCTAAGGCAAAAACATATATCATGAAAGACATTGGCAGGAAATGGAAAGAACACAGGTTAGATTTGTTCAATACCTATTATGACCCGACAAAGAGTCGTGATGAAAATACGAAGAATCCTCCATTGTCAATTACTCCAATTGACTGGGCAACGTTTTTGGACTATAGATTGAGACCAAAAACTAAGGTATTTTACTTTTTATTTAAACTGGTTGATGAACATCATATAAGCAATTTTTTCATCAAAAAATCACGTTAATAATATTTTCTTTATGTTTGTAGGAAATAAGTCAAAAGAATGCTAAAAATAGATCCAACCTTAAAATTAATCATACAGGGGGAGCTAAAAAGCTCAAACGAAGGAAGGTGGAGATTGTGAGTATTTACGAACATTTTAGCTTTAGTGTATTGTTTTTATCTTATAGTTAACATTTGAATTTGTGATTTTCATGAATAGATGAATGAAACTGGGAAGGAAGTGAGCAGAGGTGTTTTGTATATCGATACTCATAAGAAAGTTGATGGGACATATATTAGTGAAGAGGCGAGAGTTATTTGTGTAAGTTATATCGATATTTGTATGCCTTTTGGTATCATGTTGTTCTTCTTAATTTTTTAGTAACATCATATAACTTAAATATTGTAGGAGAAAATTGCTGAAATTGAGAGCCAAGGAACTGCTTCTGTGGCAATCACACCTAATGACTCTCTTGGTCAAGTATTAGGAAAAGAGCATTCAGGCCGAGTACGATGTGTGGGAGATGGACTTTGCCCTTCTCAAGTGTTTGGATTAAGTAACCCGCAATTTTCTGGCCCTTCTACTGATACGGGTGAGCAATGGTTTTTACTTTAGTATATTCTGCATTTATGTTTTTCTGGCACTTCTGGTATAGGTGAGCAAATAATTTAGATAACACTGAATAGGATGATACATTTAAGCTCCTAAATGAGCTTTCCATCTCACATTTAATCAATATTTTACATCTTAGCCAAGGTTGTCAGAATCGAGATTCTAGGTAGAATCGGAAGATCATAACACGAATCGTAGTCATAACATAGTCATAAATTCCAAAAACGTTACTATAGTTTGGCTTAGCCATTGTTAACCATCATATTTCCAAGCTATAAACATCTGATTTTCTTCTTAATTGTCCTGAACTAGCATACTCTGGAGCTAGATAACCCCTGTTAGTTGAACAAATTAAAGAGACCCCATTACTATTAATTAATTATTAGTCATGAATAAAAAGGTGTTAGTCAAAAATAATTAATTACTAGGTGACTGACTTACAATGTGCCAACAACTCGAGTGCTGATGTAAGATGTTTCATCTCTCATTAACTAGGTGACTGACTTACTAGGTGACTGACTTAAGAGATAATATTAGTAATTAGTTAGTACCTAAGAAAGCGTGGTGGAGGCTGTTATTTTCCATAGAAATTAAGAGATAATATTAGTAATTAGTTAGTACTTAAAAGTATTTGTTCTGATATATATTCCAGGAATTTAACACCTTAGTCCTTAATAGGTTCTTCTAATAATTTGCCAGTAAGGAATGCCGTTATCCAGCTTTTATGCAGTAAGAATAAACATATTGAGGTTTCAAGTCCTAAAGTTTGACATGAAGCTTGTGGGTTTCTTTGCTATAAATTCTGCATATTATCTTGTTGTTTAATAAAAGACCTTCAACCTTTATAGCAGTTAAATTCTCTAATTAGTAATCAAGTTAGCATTTTCCTTTATGTGTAATGTATGTTATGATTTTGAAGTGAAAGTATATATCAGCACCAATTCAGCTAAGTATCTAGATAAAAAGAAGTTACACATACATGACAGAGCCCGATTAGCCATCATCTTTGGATTAAAAAAGAAATATATGTTTCAGGTTTGATATATATGTTATGATACTGTCTAGATGCTTGTCTAGATGCTTTGTTGATGGAAATTTGTTTATAATCTTCATTCATTCATTTTAATGAGCAGGTGAAGTGCAACAACTTAAAAATGAAGTGCAACAACTTAAAAATGAAATTGTTGAGTTGAGGAGTGAATCAAAGATAAAAGATGAAACCATGAAGATGATGGCATCGGTACTTGCTGGACTTCTCACAAAGTCATCAGAGCCCGTACCTGTTCCACTTCTTAATTTTATTGTAATATGCTTTCACTTTTACATTATTTCGTTTAATTATTTTATAAATTATTCTTTAATAAATTATTTTACATGACAAATTATTCTTTTGTTTCTATTGTAGCAACAACAAAGTGCTGGTGGTCACTCTTCATAATCAACTAACAACAATAGCCAGCCTTGAAGTGACTTTTATGTTTAATGCTTATTTTGCAATGTAATACATACTTTATTTTGATATGTAATATGTGAGATCTACTTGTGCAATTGTTATTTTGTTAACAAGAGCTACTCTAGAAAGCTATTTGATAAATTTTTATCTTGTTATAACAAGAGCTACTTTATAGAGCTATTGTTATTATTTTGTTAGGACTACTTTGATATTGTAAAACTTCTACTTATACTCATATGATACCAATGACATTGTTATGTGCTATTATTCAAGAGCTACTTTGAGTTATTGTTAGGACTACTTTGAGTTATTGTCTTGAAAACAAGGTTTTTTATTAAAAAATAGCAGCTGTCAAAAACAAAATAGCATGGCGGCGGTTGAAACTCACCGTTAAAATAATTACTAAAAAACAATGCTTCTTGGCGGTTCAAATCGCCACCAAAGTAAAAGAAAAATGACTGTCAACTTTTGGATTTACCGTCGGTTGGAACAGACGCAAAAATTGAAACAACGTCAGTCGACTTTCACATTTACCGTCGGTTGTCACTGACGCTAAAGAAAAAATAGCGTCAGTCAACTTTCATGTTTACCGTCGGTTGTAACTGACGCTAAAGTAGAAATAGCGTCAGTCCACTGTTATGTTTACCGTCGGTTGTAACTGACGCTAAAGTAGAAATAACGTCAGACACCTTTTACATTTACCGTCGGTTGTAACTGACGCTAAAGTAGAAATTATGTCAGTCAGCTTTCACGTTTAGCGTCGGTTGAAACTGACGCTAAGTTGACTACCGGCGGTCGCATAAACCGACGCGGTTCGGTCTAGTGGCGCCATATTTAGTGGCGGTTTTGAAACCGACGGAAGTCCACTTAGCGTCGGTTGAAACCGACGCTAAACCCCATTTATAACCGACGCGAAATCCCGGTTTTCTTGTAGTGTATCTAAAAAACAAGAAGACTTAATGACTATTTAAATTAGTAATTAATATTTAAAACAAATATCTCTTATTGATAATCTAATATCTAACTTTTATTATCTACTATAATTGAAACTACGAGATAACTGCACTGATAAATAAAAAACCCGGGATAAATGCAGTGATATATAAAAAAACACGGGATTAATATTTACCATTGATATTTATAATTTTTTTTGACAATTTATAATTAATATTTACCATTGATAGTTATAATTTTGGAAAACTACTATAAAACTACTATCTAAAAAAACACGTGATAACTGCAATAATCTACTATAATCTACTAATCAACTCAAATAATCTAATATAAAAATACGGGATAACTGCAATAATCTACTAATCAACTCAAATAATCGATTGAAACTATGAGATAACTGCAATGATATATAAAAACACACGGGATAACTACACAAATATATAAAAAGACAAAGGATTAATATTTGTCATTGATAATTAAATTTTTGGAGGACTACTATAAACTTACTATCTAAAAGACAATAATATTTAATGATTATTTAAACTACTGATTGATATTTAAAATAAATATTTCTTATTGATAATCTACTATCTCTCTTTTACTATTTACTATAATATATTTATCAACTAAAATAATTAATTGAAACTACGAGATAACTGTACTCATATATAAAAAAACACGAGATTAATATTTGTCATTGATAATTAAATTTTTTGAAACCTACTACTACAAACCTACTATCTAAAAAACAAGCAGGCTTAATGACTACTTAAATTACTAATTAATATTTAAAACAATTATTTCTTATTGATAATCTACTATCTAACAAATTTACTATCTACTATAATCTACTATCAACTAAAATAATCAATTGAAACTACCAGATAACTGCAGTGATATATAAGAAAACACGGGATTAATATTTGCCATTGATAATTATAGTTTTTGAAAACTACTATCTAAAAAAACAAGAAGGCTTTAATGACTATTTAAACTGATTAATATTTAAAACACACGCGACAAATATTTGTCACTAATACCTAAAAAAGGACAAATAATTGTTACTGATATATAAAAAAACACGGGATAAATATTTGTTATTGATAATCTACTATCTATCTTTCACTATCTATAATAATCTACTAATCAACTCAAATAATCAATTGAAACTATGAGATAACTGCACTGATATATAAAAAAATACGGGGATAATGAGATTTCAACTAACGTTTCTATTTGAGGTAATCGTATGACGTAACGCGATCGGCCCGTGCGGATGCAGGGGTATAGTACTAGTTGGATAGAAAATATATTATGTGTAGCAGAGGGGGAGAACATGATACTGGGGACAATAGGGAGGGAGAGGAATAAGACAAACTTGGATTTATAAAAATCATATATATGCAGTAGCATTTGTACACTAATAATCAACGAGTAGTAATGTACATGTTTCAATGAAAAGTACAAATATTAAATGTTAAAAGCAACTAATTAATTAAGGCTCCCATTTGGTCATTTGAAATGCACCGATTAAACTTTATAAAAAAACTGTTTTAAAAAGCGGGCGAAAAATCTAATTGAAATTGAAACGTTAAAAATAGGTGAAAATTTTATTCAAAAAAATTGGAAAAAAAAACTACGCGGGGCGGGCTAGTATGTTGAACTCACGGTTAGTTGGCAGGTCAACCCGCCCCGCCCCTATTTTAGCGGGCTGAGGGCAATGCAGGGCGGGCCGGCCTGTTTTGCCATCCCTAGGTTCCGCCACCATCTAAAATTAAAACAAAGGGTGCGCCAAAGAAGAAGAGAAAAATGTATGATGTGAAACGCGATCCTTCTTATTGGGAGCATGTGGATGAGGCGGTGAAAAATACTCAAGAGTCTGGGACTTCTAATAAACTTTCACAGCGGATCTCACAAGGGACTTCTAATAAAGTATCACAACAGATCTCACAGAGGGCTTAAAAAAACTATCACAAGATGTCACATGGGACTTCTAAAAAACTATTATCGTAGGTTCCTCTCCATTTCCACTCTTACAGTGCAGAAATTATTGATGTGGAAGGGGATGAAAATTGTGGTTTCCGATCAGTTGCTAGTGGTCTTGGTTATGGTGAGGAAAGTTGGCTGTTAATTCGAGAAGAACTAATTCAAGAAATAGCCTCACGTTATGATCTATATTCTGTATTATTTGGGGTTCAAAGACTTGCAGAAATTAAGGAGTCACTCTTTGTTAGGGGTTATGGGAGGCAGGACGAGGACAAGTGGCTGAGCATGCCTGAGATGGGGTACATTATATCTACAAAATATAATGTCGCCCTAGTTCAATTATCTTTGAAAATCTCATATACTTATTTGCCTTTGAGAGGTTCTTATTCATCTACTAAGAGTCGCAACATCATCTATATTCTTCACGTGAACGACATTCACTGGGTGCATGTTGCGCTCTTGTCTGAGTGTCCATTGCCTCCAATTAGTCTTCAATGGGAGCGTTTTTCATCTGATGAAGCCAATTCATGGTTGGATCCTTATATGGGGCGTTTCCAACTATGGGTGTCTTTAGCTCTGGTCCCGAAACCACCATCTCATCCGCCAAAGCTCGTAGAGTTAACAGCTGATTCTGTATCTGATTGACGTTTCACTAATATTTTGGCACTAGTTTTTTGTAATTAATATTCCTTATTATTATTTTTAGATCTTAAATTTTATTTTAGAAGGCTGAATTTTATTTATTTAATTTTTTAAAAAACGGATTTATCTAATTAATAGATAAATCCGTTAGTTGAGATTAACAAACGGAAGTATCCTATTAGTAGATACATCCATTAGCAAAAATTAACAAAAACGAATTTATCTATCTCTTATATAATTCCGTTTTGTTATTTTACTCGTAACATATTTATGTTTATTGACTTACTTCGGTTACTGTAGCGACCGAAAAATCCGGGAGAGGATTCCTCGAAGGTCCAAAAATGAAGCCGCCACCAAAGTTTAGTTTAAGGGCAAACATTGGAAAATCCCTTTTGGAATGGATAAGGGTCCTTGAGACCAGATAAGAGTTCGGGAGTCGGTTATGCGTGGGGAAGTTATTAGCACCCCACAACATCCTTCCTAATGAAGGTTACCTGCTAACTAATTGTAGGAAAGAATATTAATTTTGAATTTTACCCTTTTTTATTTGGAAGAAAAAAGACTTAATAAAAATTTTAGTTTTTTGTGTTTGACAGAAGTGGGCCCCTGCTCCTACGTATCTCCAGGTGCGATGGAGAAATCAAAGCTACGTAGTTCTTGGGTAGAAAAATGTTTGTTGGTTGGTATTTTTTAATATAGGGGTTTTAGGATTATTGAGTTGTACAGCTCATCCGTCCTAGAACAATGACTAACCCGTCCGTACGGTCGACTTAGTCCCCTATTTTATAAAAATGGAATTTTTGGAGTTTGGAAAATAATTTGATGTGTGTTGGTTTGGTTTTATTGGAATAGGGATTTTAGGACTCTTGAGCCGTACGGCTCATTCATCCTAGAACACTGACTAACCCGACTGTACAGTCGACTTAATCCCCTATTTTGAAAATTTGATTTGTGGAAAGAAATGTGTTTGTGTTTATTTTGATTTAGAAATTGTCTGTTTTAAATAGGGATTTCAGGACATGATCCGTAACGGTTCATTAGTGACCTAAAAAGCAAACAAACCCGACTGTACAGTCGACTTAATCCCCTATTTTGTTCTTGAAAATATTTCTTTATTTATGAGAGGAAAAGGAATATTTTGTTTTTGTTTTGCATATGAACGAAAAGTTAACAAAAAAGAAAAAATGAAAAGTGCAACTAGTGAAAAATATTTATCATGAATATTTAAAAATAAACTAATTAAAATAAAAATAAAAATAAAAAAGGGAGGGGGAGAGAGAGAGAGAGGGCAAGAGCTTCGCTAGTTGAGGGAGAGAATGTGCTCAGTGTTCTTGTTGAATCACTGCGGTGTGCTTTTCACTGTGGACAGGGCCTCCTTTTATAGGTGAAGGGTTAGGTGAAGAGACTTGCTGGACAAGTCGACTTGTTGGGCAAGTCGACTTGCTGGGAAAGTCGACTTGCTGGGCAAGTCGACTTGTTGGGCAAGCAGCTTGTGTGGCCGAAGGTTAATGCTATTGACTCCCCATTTTTATTATTTTTGGATGATTATTTGTATTTTTTGTAAATTAATTTTTATGGATTTTTAATTATATTTGTTAGTTGGACCGTGGACAAATTTATTGTTTTTTTGGTCAAAGTGGAAGAAAATGATTAAATTGGGCCAAGCCCAATCAAAAGACTAAACATAAGCCCAATTAGAACAACTTTCTAAAATCAGGTCCAATCTAAACAAATTACTAACATAGGTCCAATAGCAACACATACGCCCATATTACTAGACAGACGCGAATCGTAGACATACAAACCAACCACGCGAGTATGGGCCCAATCAGGCAAAAAGGCATTTCGGCCCGATTGAACAAAGTATTAAGCGTTGACCCGAATTAAAACGAGACAGCATCGAATGAGCCTGAAAAACTTTTCTCGTAGCAATGTCTATGACGTACGCGGACTAAATTAAAATGGTTGCGAAAAAAGCGATCGGACAAAATTGGGGTATAACAGTTACATTAATTTTTAAACGTACAGATTTACCTAACTAAAAGGTAAATCCGTTTTGGGGTTTTCTAACAAACGGAATTACCTTTTAATTATGTAATTCCGTTAAAGACAAAATTTTGAGGGTATTTTCAGAATAACAGAGAGTGTCGGGGTATTAGGGGATATTGTGGGAGTAAAAAAAAAACCCCAAAATATAGTCTTCCATTGTTTGTGGGCTTGGGCCCGTCTCAGTACAACTGGACGATGATAATCCACGGTAACGAAAAGCAATTGCTTGACCAAAAAAAAAAAGCAATTGGGAGTTCTTTCTTGACAAAAAAATAAACAATTGGGAGTTGAATTGAACATGTGTTGGTATAGTGACGATGACGATAAAATGAAGAATATTTCATACTCCCTCCGTCTCAAAATAATTGTCGTTTAAGGTTTTTACACACAATTTAAGAAAAGCAAACAGACTTGGTAATTTTACTAAACTAACCTTATGATAGTACAAGTAAAAGGTCACTATCACTATTTTACTTTATGATGGAAACTGACATCTCACTCTCACGGTTCCCATATCCTAATAACTTTTCGGCAAGTGGTGGCTATGTACATAAACAGTGACATCTCACTCTCACGGTTCCACTACTTCTTTTTTCCCCTTTTCTTCTTCTTTTAGTCCAATGTCTTCATTTTCTTCATCTTCAACCCTCTCAAAATCCATAGTATCTTCTACTATTTCCAAATAATGGTTTGATTCATCATCCTCCTTACCAGCTTTCTCAAACTGTAGAGAATCTTCAACTATTTCAGACTCAATGTCATCATCTTCTTCCTCAGAAACTTTCTCAGAATCCATGGAGTCTTCTACTCTTTCTATTTCATAGACATTTTTATCTTCATCCATACCCCTCAAAATATTTCACTCAACTTTTTTTTTTGATGATAAATATTTCACTCAACTTGGTTCTCTTTTATTCACGGTACTTATGAAGTTATGAAGTAGACTTTTCAACACAAAATATTATGCCATCTTTTCATAGTAACTCACGTGGCTCTATGCCATCTTTTCCAAGGAAAAAGTACTGCATTTTGCAGTCAAAATAAAGTAAAGCCTGCATCATTAGTAGAAGGGCATAGTTGGAAGCAAAGTGTCAAAAATGCATTGAAACCAAAAAACGTCAATTAATTTGATACTCCATTACTTTTCTAAAACGTCAATAATAGTGAGACAGAGGGAGTACAACATTAGAGGTATAGGGGGGAGTAAAGAAAGAAAAAACATGCTGGTCTCACTCCATAGTTATAATTCATAGGGTACTTTCCTAATATTCACTACAAGAAAAAATACCTATTGCAACCATAAAAGTCCTTGCTAAATATTTAAAGTTGTTGATAAAAATACTTTTTTTCAATGAAGAAAAAGTCGCTACATGTTGCGATAAGTCCCGTTACGAAAAGTTTAACAACGACATTTAATATTGTTGTCATTACTTAGGTTTTTATAACAACAATTGTCTCTGCTATTTAAACAATTTTTTACTACCAAATATAACTTTTGCTAGCCACAAAAGTTGCTACGATATGAAACATTTCTCAACAATTAAAGTCGCTGCTATTATAGTATTCTTATCGTCGCCATAAGTATTTTGTGATAGCCAAAAACTTGTTGCCTTATCTTATTTTTGTTAACAACAATAGTTGTTGCCATAAATATAATGATTAATTGGTGTTTAAATATACATAATATTTCACCCAGTTGTGCTATTATGAATTTATCTGTAAGTTGTGAATTTTATTAAATGAAGGGTATCTTTGGTATTTTCAGTCAAGCCTTTAAACTTTATCCAAATTTTCTGAAGGGGTCTGGATTCTAGAATAATGAAACAACATCGAGCATTTCTCATCTGGTGAAAATCAACTCAAGCCTCATCTGCATCAAATAATCAAGCACCCTCACTATGTTACCCGACAAATAATATAATATAAGCGTATGTTGAGGAAAAGAAACATTAATCATGTGTATGTCTATATCTTGTTTGTGAGTGTTTGACATACCTAGCAGAATGTTATGGCTTCTTGTTAAGTCCAAACCATTTTGATCAAATAGGCCTGCAGATTGACAAATCAACAAACCACGCATAAACATATTGCCAAAACATTGCAGCACTAAAACTATTCGACATCACAATTAAATCCAAAACACACGCACCTTGGTATTAATATTTAAAGGGTCATTCTCTATCACGAGATCCTTTTCATTTTCAATGATCTTCATATTCTATTAAGGAGCAATTATAGGTAGAAGACTTGTTGTAACAGAAATGTTCCGTGGCTGCAAATCAAAATTGAATTCAGCCAGAATAAAAACATGAATGAAATAGAATATTTGATGAGATTAAGAGAGAGAGGCTAGGTCGATGTCTATGAGAGAGAGAATGTGTGTGTGTGTGTGTTATGCTAGCAGTGGGGTGGTTTTTTTTATGGAAACTAGTAGTGGGATGGTAACTTTTCAGTTTTAGCTCCTAAAGTTAGCGCTAAAAATCAGTTTGAGGTCCAAAGCTGTTTTGCTTATTTAATGCATGGTTGGAAGATGACGACTTCTTGCCCTTTGTTCAAAAGTGTTGGAGTGATCTTAGCGTCTCGGGACACAAGGCTTTTGTCATAAAGGAAAAACTGAAACTTCTCAAGGGAAGTGTAAGAGGGTGGAATAAGAGGTGTTCGGAAAGGTAGACTTGAATATTGATAACTTAGTTCAGGATTTGAATTCCTTAGATGATATTCTTTGTGAAGGGTGGGATAGTGCCGTTGTGGTGAATAGGAAAGAAGTCTCTGCCGCTCTTTGGAAAGAAATTCACGTGAAAGAGACTTTGTTTGCCCAAAATTCAAGAGCTAGGTGGATCAAGGAAGGAGATATGAATTCGAAATACTTTCACTCTCTTTTGCGGTATAGAAGAAGAAGATGCAACGTCATAATTCAAAGGGAGAACGGGGATTTAGTGGAAGATGTAGATGAAGTGAAGTTGTATGTTAAGCAACATTTTGAGAAGTGTTTTGTCTAGTCAAACCATAATCGCCCAACTCTAGGAGGTCTTCACTTCAACCAACTATCGGCGTCCGAGTCGGAATCTTTAATTCAACCTTTCTCCGAGGAAGAAATAAGGATGGGTGTGTGGGATTGTGATGGTGATAAGAGCCCGAGTCCGGATGAGTTTAACTTCAATTTCATAAAGCTTTGTTGGAGTTTGTTGAAGGATGATGTGGTGGGCTTTTTTAATGAATTTTTTGTGAATGCTTTTCTTCCTAAGGCAATTTCGGCCTCTTTTATTGCATTGGTTCCTAGGAATGACAATCCTCAAGGTTTGGGTGAATTTAGGCCTATTTTTTTGATTGGGTGTTTATACAAAATTTTGGCCAAAGTGTTGGTAAATCGTCTCAAGAAAGTGATGCCTGGTATAATTTCCAACCGCCAATCAGCTTTCATTGGGGGGAGACAAATCCTAGATGGAGTGGCGATTGTCAATGAAGTGGTGGATTATGCTAAGCGGGGTAAGGAAGAGTGTTTGTTGTTTAAGGTTGATTTTGAGAAAGCCTACGATTCTATATCTTGAGGTTTTTTAATTTATATGCTTCAAAGAATGAGATTCCCACGTAGATGGATATCTTGGATAAAATCTTGTGTGTGTACTAGCTCTATGTCGGTTCTAGTGAATGGTAGCCCAACGCAAGACTTCAAAGCTCACCGGGGGTTGAGGCAAGGGGATCCGTTGTCGCCATTCCTCTTCCTCATTGTTACCGAAGGTTTGTCGGGTTTAGTGCGCAAGGCGGTAGAAATTGGCTCCTTTCAAGACTTTTATATTAACGATGATGTCCGGTTCTCAATTTTGCAATTCGCGGATGATACCATGTTGTTGGGTAAAGCCACGTGGGACAACCTTTGGAGCATTAAGACCTCGTTGAGAGCCTTTGAGCTTGTGTCCGGTTTGAAGGTAAATTTCCACAAGAGCAAGTTGATCGGTATTAACATTCCAGATGGTTTTTTGGAAAGAGCTAGCACCTTCCTATTTTGTAGAACGGAATCAATACCGTTCAAGTTCCTGGGCATTCCGATTGGCGCTGATCCGAGGCGGGAAGCTACTTGGAGTACCGTTCTAGGGGGTATTAGAAAGAGATTAGCGATGTGGAAGGGTCATTTTTTATCCATTGGTGGTCGGGTTACTCTCATCAACTCCGTTTTGAATAGCATCCATTTATACATGTTCTCCTTTTATAAAGCTCCAAAAGTGGTTATTAAGAAGATGGTTAAAATTCAACGGGACTTTCTTTGGGGAATCAAGGAGGGAGATAATGGAATGTATTGGGTGGTTTGGGATAGAGTTTGCAAGTCAAAAAAAGATGACGGTCTTGGAATCAAAAATCTTGAGTTATTTAATATAGCTCTTTTATCTAAATGGAAGTGGAGGGCATTGACAGATAGTAATGCGAGTTGGAGTCGGTTATTGAGACATAGATATGGGGAATTCGCTTCTTGCTTCATTCATGACTCGGTTGTAGGCAATTCTCGCCGGAATTTTGGCTCTATTTGGTGGAGAGACTTGGTGACTTTGGATGATAACTTAGAGGAACCGAGAAGGTTCGCTTGGTGCATTAAAAGAGTGTTGGGTGATGGCGCTTTAATAAACTTTTGGAAGGAACAATGGTTAGGTACCGAGTCTTTGCTCAAAGTCTTTCCCTTATTGTTTGATGGAGGTGGGCAGCAACTTGTTACAGTGGCAGATTTCGGGTCTTGGCATGGAGATACTTGGAGTTGGAACAAACCGTGGCAGGTTTTTACGGATTCTGTCCACGCACCAGAAGGTGAGATATTGGACAGTATTTTGCAATCGGTAACTCCAACGAGAGGGAAGGAAGACGCATGGATTTGGCCGCAGGATCAGACTAAGAGTTTCACGGTGAATTCTGCATATCAGCTACTGGCCCGCAGCAACATTCTTTCAACTGCTTCGGTTCAGCAGCGTCTGTCGGGGGCGTTGTGGACATCGCTTGTTCCATCGAAGGCTGCGGTCTTTGGATGGCGTCTTTTGCTTGATTCTCTGCTTGTCTGTGACCAATTATCTCACAGAAATGTCCTCCATTCTGAACAGCAGGCTAGCTGCTCGCTGTGCAGTAACTTTTGCGAGACTGCCAGTCACTTGTTCCTCAGTTGTAGCTTTGCTCGTTCCGTATGGCAGCTTGTTGGCAATTGACTCGGAGTTGATTTCGACATGTCCCTGGATATTGTTGACTTCTTCCTTAGTTGTGGTCGCTTATGCAAAGGGAAGAAGGTGAAGCGTACGAAACACATGTTCTGGTTAACAACATGTTGGAGTGTGTGGCTTGCAAGGAATGGTGCTATTTTTAACAACGAGGAACCAAATGCCGAATTCGTGGTGAACCGCATCAAATGCTTAACTTGGAGTTGGTGTGTTTATAGATTGAAGTTATGCTCCTCTATTTCAATTTCAATGTGGTGGTCTAATCCACTTCAATGCTTAGAAGGGGGAGAAACGCTGGGTTGACATTCTCATTGTTAGCAACCTTATTCCGTTTTGAGGTACTCTTTTTCCTGCCCGAGTCTTTTTCCCAATGAGTTTTGGCTCAGGGAGATTTTGAGGAGGCTCTCCCCCTTTCATTAATGTATATGGGATTGGTGCACCCCTAGTGCCCTCATCAATACAATTCTTGCTTATCTAAAAAAACAAGCTTATTTTTGTTAGGAAATAGTCGCTGCCATATTCTTTAATTTTTGTAGTGATTATACGGTAATATACAGTCTAAATTAAATGGTCCATTAAAAATATTTTCACCAGCTACTATTTCGATTTAAACTAGACTAAAAAATTTTAATAAATGTATAGCTGGAAATTTATGGGGCAATACTGCAAAATTTAACAATAATTTCAGTATTGTATAAGGACTTCCTAATAAATTTCATATGTAGGCATCACTTGGTGTCAAACAAATAACCCATCATAAATCTAAGGCATTGAATATAAAACAGTTAAATTAATGGCTAGAAAGACATTTTCCTATGGTGGGAAAATTATGCAATCTTCGCAGCCTAAAAGTAACCTAATTCATATTATGTCTATGCATCCCTGTTTTCAACACCTTGGTTTGGTGTGTAGAATTTAAAAGAAGATAAGCTAGCTTTCAAGAAAACAATAATAATAATAATAATAATAATAATAATAATAATAATAATAATAATAATTGATAAAAAGGTCGTAAATACTAAATATCTATTAAACACAGGGATAAACTCTTAGAATTCAAACGCAGGTCTAACTCGGTCCTACAAAACTGATTTGTAAAATGGGGACTATCCAAACTTTATAAAGACAATTTAGGCCATATCTCTAGTTGATGTGAAATTCTAAGCACATCTCATGCTCACCCCTACAAATAAGCACCCAAAAGTTTTAGTGGATACGTACCATTAGAGTTACTCCAAAATGGGTGTGCCTATTTAACTTGGTATGCCAAATAAGGGAATCAACCATTATGCTCTTATCATGGCTTTTAGGGTGCCCCCATCTGACATTTTTGGTACCATAGTTACTTACTATGTAGCATATGTTAGATTTTGAACCATATTACTGAAATCTGACCAATTGATTGAATTGTTTGATGTAGGGGTGTAAAATAACAATGCTGGGTGTGAGTATCAGAAAGACAGCCCAGCTCCTCGAAGGCCCGATCCACATGAACAAGCCCAGCCACATACAAATGGGTTAATGGGGAACCCAGTGGATCTCCTACTGTAGCAACACACGGGTTAACGCAATGGATACGGGTTCAACCCGGTTCACCAATATAAAAGGTGAAACCCTAAATTCTCGCTGCATTGTTTCTCTTTCTTTTCTTCACGCCGTTTCGTTCCTTCTTCTTCTCACTCTGTTGCTCTGCTAGGTTTCACTGTTTCACGTTGATTGCTTGCTGATTGAACCTGGGATCACAGCAATGGATGTTCGAAAGACACCACGCACGAACAGGTATGAACGAAAAGCCCTTTGTTTTTGTTACTGATTTTGTTGTGAATTTGATTTTCGGTTGCTTTTCTTTGTATGTGTGAAGTGATGGTGAATACTGGAACGACAACTCAATCGAAGGTATGAAATCACTCTCTCAGTGATATCACTCTATTTCCTCTTGATTTAAACCAAAACCGTGTAATCCCTAACTGGTTATTCTGTTTACTAATTCTGGAACAGCAGAGATGTGTGCTTAGATACTTGAAATGAAGGTAAATCTTTCACCCTTGTGAACTCGGTATTCCTTCTCTTTACTGTCTATACTCACTTGATTCACGTTTTTTTTTTATTATTTGTGAGGTATAACAACACTGTAACACACAAAGACGATTCTGATTGAAAGATGCTTGCTGTTGTTGATTTCTGTGAGCTTCACTTCTTTGAAACGTACCCAGAAAACTTCTCAAACAGGTATATGATTCTCGAGTTTCTTCAATCTCTCTTTTCTGTTTCTTTCACTTTTGAATATGTTCTAACTCACGTTTTTCTCTCTGTTGCGAGATTGCAACCACTTGTTGGAACTATCTCACACACAACTTAGAAGAATGAGAAAGCAAGAAGGCAGAAATGACTTTGAAGACTTGGTAAAGAAATTCAATGTAAATTATATTCACCGTGTTAATGTATGTACGGTAGCTATGTTTATATATACATATGTATTAGGCAGTTAAGTTTGTTTAGCTAACAAACTTATAATAACAGATTTTGTAACAAACTGCCTATCTGTTGTAACTACTCAATAGGACAGTTAAATGCTTCTAACAGCTATTTTTTAGGAAAAATAGCCGTTGGAAACATACCTAGGGTATTTTGGATTAAAATCCAATAGCATATGCATACCTAATTTCGTTTAACTAAATTTTTTACCCATTACTTTATTTGTTTTATATTTTGTACCCTGTTCATCTTCACGCCTTCAGTTCATCGTAACTTCATCCAACAGAAGAGAGAAGAGTCATCTTCATCTTCAGATCTGACCCTGATCTGGTTTAACCTCGAAGGTTTTGATCCATTTCTCTAACTAATCGATGGTCGTATTTCGTGGTCTGGAAATGTTTGCACATCTTTCAACGGCTTTTCTAGAAGTTGGAAAGAATTTAGTTCTTATGTTTGCACATCTATCTGGGATGAACTTGATATTCTGTGATACATCAAATTTCTGAATCGTTTTTTATTTCCGACATTTTGCCCATTATTGTTTATTATCCTGGGGAAAGTGATTGTTTAATGTTTATAATTAAGGCATGTTACTAGTTTGGTTTGGAAGTCAGCTTGCGGATCAATATTTGTGAGATTCAAATTGTTTTGGTTTTTTTGTCTGCAATGACAAAGTTTGGATATATAAACTGTGGTGGCATGCCGTGGGTGTGATCATCATCTTTTAAAACAATTACTTATTATTGATTACAAATTGATGGATAACCATGGTGCAATCAAACCATTTTTGCTTAAACACTTTAATAATATGGTCATGATACTCATCTGAATTCATAGAAAGGTAACAAGCAAGGAGATCTTCTAAATTGTTTGAAGTCCTTATGTTGTTCTGCACAATCATCTCAACTATTGATTCTCTGAAATCTCTCTGTTCTTCCTTGAAATCTTCAAACTCCTGATCAATCTGTAATTACTAGTGACCTTAATGCAAGTGTTGATATTTTGTTTCATTTTTTTTTGTAGAGCATAAACTCATGGATGAAGAAAAGTGTTGATATTGTTGAAGGCAATTCAAGACCCGAAATTATACTTGTTATAGTCCATATAGCATACTTAATATAGGGTATAAATACTAGTAGTATTGTATTTTAGTTTTCTGTATTTTGGCTCATTATGCAGTTTACTATTTTAGCCTTAGCATTGTAATTCCCTCATATAAATACATTTGTACTTCATTCAATACAACTGTTCATTTTTACTGTTACTTCCGTTCCAACCAACTTCTTCTTCTCCCTCTCAATTCTCTCTGCAAATGCACTTCATAGTGCAACAGATTGGTATTTAGAGCTACAATTTAGGGTTCCTGGGAAACACGAGTGAGCAAGATTGTGCATCTTGCGGTGAGATTTGTGTGTTCGATTTTGATTTGACAATTTGCATCGAACTGCAAATCAAAATCTCTGTGGAATCTCACTTCGATTCCTAGGGTAAGGGATACACGAGTGAACGTGAGGAATTTGTGTGAGGCGACGACAGCGAAGGTGGCATGGGATACACTGGTGCAGTGTTACGGTGGTGATGCGACAGTGAAGAAAGTGAAGCTTCAAGCACTTCGCAAACAATACGAGAATCTCCAGATGAAGAACAACGAAAGATTGCTGATTACGTCTCGCGTGTGATTACGGTAACGAATCAGATGAAGACGTGTGGAGAAACGCTTAGTGAGGAGACGATAGTAGAGAAGATACTCAGATCTCTCACACGCGAGTTTGATTATGTTGTTGTTGCAATTCAATTCTCAAAGGATACGAGCACAATGAGAATTGATGAATTGCAAGGCAATTTAGAGGCGCACGAGATCATAATTACAGAGAGAGGATCTGATAAAGATAAGGAGAAGGCTAGTGAACAAGCCTTGTTTACACAGCACAACAAGAAGAAGAGTGGAGGTAGTTGGAAGGAGAGAAAGGCGAAGTGGCAGGAGAAAAACAAGAAGAAGAATGGTGGAAATTCTTCTCAGAACCAGAACAACTCTGGTAACTCAGATAGCACATCAGGAAAGGGGAATTCCAGTCAAAACAAAAGAGGAAAGAAGAAATTTAACAAGAAAAACATTCAGTGTTACAACTGTGACAGATATGGCCATTTTGAAAATGAATGCCCTGACTTGAAGGGAGGAAAGTCCAAGGCAGATGAGGAGGCTTTAGCTGTTGAAGATGATGACTCTGATTCAAATCCAGTGATGCTGATGGCTAAGATTGATGATGAAAACATGGTGAAGCAGGAAGTGACTTCTGCTAAGAGTGAGGTAACTCAATTTACTACTGTTAGTTCTGATAGTGATGAAATTAAGAGTAGTAATATTGAGGATTGGTACCTAGACACTGGATGTAGCAATCATATGACTGGACATAGAGAGTGGTTGTTTGATTTTGATGATAGTGTTAGAAATACAGTTAGGTTTGTTGATCACACTGCCATAACTGTAGAAGGTAGAGGTAAAGTGATGATTAAAGGGAAGAATGGTAAACCTACATTCATAACTGATGTGTTGTATGTACCTTCATTCAAGAGCAATTTGTTGAGTATTGGACAGCTGCTTGAAAAAGGTTTTTCAATTGCAATGAGAAGCAATTATCTGAAATTGTTTGATTCCAATGAGAAGTTGTTATGCAAGGCTAAAATGAGTAAGAACGAGACCTTCAAAGTGAAATTGGAGGCTGCAGAGGTGAAGTGTCTGCTTAACAGAACTGTTGATGAAGAGAGGTGGCTGTGGCATCACAGGTTTGGGCATCTCAACTTCAAGAGCTTGAAGTTGCTTCATGACAGTGAGATGGTGCATGGTTTACCTGCTATAAAGGAACCTGAGAAGTTGTGTGAAGGCTGTTTGGTGAGCAAGCAACCTAGAAACAATTTCAAGTCAAGTGCTTCAAAGAGGGCAAAGCAATCATTAGAAGTTGTTTATTCTGATGTGTGTGGCCCTATTGAAGAGCAAACTTTCAGTGGAAACAAATATTTCCTGACCTTTGTTGATGAATTCACAAGGAAGATATGGTTGTATTTGTTGAAAGAAAAATCAGAAGTGTTCTCAGTTTTCAAAAAGTTTTGTGCACTTATGGAGAGACAAAGTGGTAACAAATTGAAGACATTGAGGACATATGGTGGTGGTGAGTTCAATTCAAATGAATTGAAAGATTTTTGTGAAGAAAGAGGCATTTCACATGAGGTGACAGCCCCTTATACTCCTCAGCATAATGGCTTAGCAGAGAGGAGAAACAGGACCTTGCTTGACATGGCAAGAGGCATGCTGAAAGAGAAGAAGATGCCTAAAAACTACTGGGGTGAACCAGTAAACACAGCTGCTTATGTGCTCAATAGATGCCCTACTAGAGGTTTGGTTGATATGACTCCTGAACAAGCTTGGACAGGAAACAAACCAACAGTAAAGCATCTGAGAATTTTTGGATCAATTTGTCATAGACACATTCCTGATGAGAAAAGGAGGAAGCTAGATGACAAGAGTGAACCACTTGTGTTAGTTGGATATGATCCAACTGGTGCTTATAGATTGTATGATCCAAAATTGAAGAAATTGGTAATTAGCAGAGATGTGAAGATTGATGAATCTGCTATGTGGAATTGGGAGAGTGAATCAGTGACTAGAATGACTTTTCCTTTTGATGGTGAAGAGGAAAATACTGCAGAACCAGTGACTAATGTTGAGGAACCTGAGAGTAGTGAGCAGGGTCTATGGAGGTCACAAAGAGAATGATTTCCCTCTGTCAGACTTGCTGGTTATGATATAATTGCAGACAACAACATAGAAGATGATGGTGAGTTGTTGCAAATGGCTCTAGCAGCTGAGTTAGAACCTGTCAAGTGGGAGAAAGCAATTGAGATGAAGGAATGGAAGAATGCAATGCAGGAAGAAATGCATGCAATCAAGAAGAACAATACTTGGAATTTGGTTGAGTTACCAAAAACCAAGAAGCCTATAGATTTGAAGTGGTTGTTCAAGTTGAAAAGGAAACCAGATGGCTCCATTGCAAAGTATAAGGCAAGGTTAGTTGCAAGAGGTTTCTTGCAAAAGGAGGGTGTTGATTATTCTGAGGTCTATGCACCAGTGGCTAGACTAGAAACAGTGAGATTGGTTGTAGCACTAGCTGCTTTCAACAATTGGCAACTTCACCAGCTAGATGTGAAGTCTGCCTTCCTTAATGGTGAGCTTGAGGAAAAAGTTTATGTTCAACAACCACCTGGGTTTGTGTTGAAGGGTGAAGAACACAAAGTCTACAAATTGAACAAGGCCTTATACGGATTGAAGCAAGCTCCACGAGCTTGGAACAAGAGGATTGATATGTTTCTGCAGAAGCAGAGTTTTGTGAAGTGCTCTGTTGAATATGGTGTATACTTCAGAAGGAAGGAAAGAGGAGAGGTGATATTGATTTGCCTCTATGTAGATGATCTCTTAGTGACTGGAAATGATCAAGAGAAGATCAATTTGTTCAAGAAGAAAATCATGACAGAATTTGAAATGTCTGACATAGGCTTGTTAAGCTATTTTCTGGGCATGGAGTTTGTATATGCTGATAGTGGTATACTTCTTCATCAAAGGAAGTACATTGGTGATATGTTGAAAAGATTCAATATGGAAAACTGCAAGTGTGTTACTACACCTTGTGAATCCAATATAAAACTGACTAAGGCAGAGGAAGAGAAAGACAATGGATGCAACTTTGTTCAAACAAATTGTTGGTTCTTCAAGGTTTGTTTGTAATAGCAGACCTGGTGTTGATTTTAGTGTGGGCCTAGTTAGTAGATTTATGAGTGATCCTAGAGTATCACATATGGTGGCTGCTAAGAGGATCTTGAGATACCTTAAGGGTACACAGAAGTTGGCTCTACTGTTTCCAAAGAAGAGCACTTCTGGAATACCTGCAGTGGCAGCATTCTCTGACTCTGATTGGTGTGGGGATAAGGTAGAGAGAAAGAGTACTTCAGGGTACTGGTTTAGTTTCCTTGGTGCTCCAATCTCATGGAGTTCTAAGAAGCAAAGTCTTATTGCTTTATCATCTTGTGAGGCTGAGTACATAGCAGCTTGTCAAGCTGCCTGTCAAGCATTGTGGATTGATTCTCTGTTGGATGAGCTGCAGATCATACATCAGAAACCAGTGAAGTTGAATGTGGATAACAAGTCTTCAATTAATTTGGCCAAGAATCCAGTGCTTCTTGGCCGGAGCAAACATATTGAGACGAAGTATCACTTTATTAGAGATCAAGTTAGCAAGGGAAGACTTGAAATGTGCTACTGCAACACTGCTCAGAATGTTGCTGATGTTTTTACCAAGTCTGTAACTGGAGACAGATTTGAGGAGTTGAGGAATTGTTTGAACTTGATGTTTCTGGATGCTTAAATTGCAGGGGAGTGTTGAAGGCAATTCAAGACCAGAAATTATACTTGTTATAGTCCATATAGCATACTTAATATAGGGTATAAATACTAGTAGTATTGTATTTCAGTTTTTTGTATTTTGGCTCATTATGCAGTTTACTATTTTACCCTTAGCATTGTAATTCCCTCATATAAGTACATTTGTACTTCATTCAATACAACTGTTCATTTTTACTGTTACTTCCGTTCCAACCAACTTTTTCTTCTCCCTCTCAATTCTCTCTGCAAATGCACTTCATAGTGCAACAGATATAATCACGTTTTCTTATTTTAAATTTTTTTTTTTTTGTAATTAATAGAATTTAAAAACAAATAATGGATAAAATCAATTTTAGCAGAATTATTTAATTTTAAAATTCTTTTCAGACATTTAGATGACCGATGTATGCATTGTCCGAATGAGAAAGAGACGGTGCTTCATGCATTGCGCGATTGTCCCCTTGGCGAGCACTGTATGGAATAGCTTGGTCAAGCATGAGAAGAGAGGTGATTTCTTTGTAGGTGAATTAGATTACTGGTTGCAATTCAATTTAAGCCAAAAGGATTGGATGATTCGTGAGGTGGATTGGGAGATGCATGATGCTAATTTTATTAGGCCTTTACGTTCGTGGCGAGTGGTCATGCAGCATGCTTTGGAGTATCAGGCAGTCATTAATTCTCAGCTTTTGATGCACTAGCATACCAAAGTTATAAGGGATATCATCTGGACACCACCAAGTCCTGGGAGGCTTTGTCTTAATACTGACGATGCCTTCAAGTCGGCAGCTGGTGTTGCGGGTTGTGGAGCTTTGGTGAGGGATCGCAACGGGCTATGGTTGGCAGGCTTCTCTCGTTACATAGGTAGGTGTAATATGCCTTGGAGGCGGAGTTGTGGGGGGTTTTGGAAGGGCTTCGTATGTGCAAGAATAAGGGGTTGACGCCGTTGTTGTTACTCGCATTATCAATAGCGGAGTTGAGGAAAGAATTGTTGGCTGCAGCTTGGTTCGGGAAATTCAAAAGCCACCTAAGATGCCTTGGGAAGTACACTTTATTAGTATCTACCGTGAAGCCAATTGTTGTGCTGATGCTCTGACAAATATTGGTTGCTTGCAGGAGATTCCTTTAATTGTTTATGAGCAATGCCCATCTAGTGTAGGACATTTGTTGCTCGCCGATAGATTGGGAGTGTCCACTCCCCGTAGTGTTATTTTGTAATTTGACTTTTTTGGGGCTTTGCCCGTTGATTACCAAAAAAAAAATTAAAAAAAAATCCTTTTTAAGATTTTTTGGACATTTTCATAAATAAAATAATGGGGATTTTTTATATTTAAGTATTTTTGGCCGCAGTTATAACAATAAACATACAATTTAGGGTTTAATTATTAATTAACATAAATAATTTATTTTTAAGTTTATTTGGGTCATTTCTGCAATTACCTTTAAAGCAAGTAGCCACTCGAAGATCTTCACCATTGAATATCTTTACATTATATCTATGGTTAGGAAGGTACCAAAAATGTCAAATGGGGGCGCCTAAAAGCCACCTGCTCTAATTACCCAAACGCGTCATTGTATTACTATTAGTGGATATATGTACCATCACTTTTGGGACACTTTTCTTACTTTATTTAGGTTCATGCCCTCACTTTTTTGCAAACTAGTATTTTACCGGTGCATGCGCACAGGTGATACTGTATGGGCGGTGTATTGCTATGAAGTCATAATATTAATTTGGAAGATAATCATAAATTGTGAACACTGTCCAAAATGTATGATTTGAAATTCAAAGGGGAAAGAGATAGGTATTATGTCATATAACATACAAATGAAAATTATATTGAGTCGAAGAAATTAAAGGAGATTGACAATCAAAATTACATTGATCCATAATAATGTATTTGGACATTAGAGGTAAAATATGCATCCCCGTTGACCCTCCCGTTTGCATCCTCGTTGGCCCTCCTGTTGGCGCTCTCGTTACCTCTCTCGTTGTCAGTCCTGTTGCAGCTCCCATTGCCAGTTTCTCGTTGTCGCTCCCGTTGCCACATGTTAACTCATATTTTTCTATATGATTTAATATTAATTAAATCATATTCGTTTAATTATAAGTAAGTTATTTTGTAAAGTTTGGTAGTGGCTAAAATTGTTTTTTTACAATTGTTAGTGGTTAAATTGATTGATTTTAATAGTTTTAATAGAGAGATTATAGTAAATAATAAATTTTAGATGGAGTAAAAATGAAGAAAAAAGAAAATAAGATTTTTTAAAAACTGTTTTTTTTGCTTTTAGCGGTAAATTTTCTAATTTACCCTTATTTTTTGCAAAATGGGAAAATTTGAAGATGTCTATGGATGTCATTTTGCTAGCATTAGTTTGATCATATAGAAAGTTGATAAATTTACTAATTTACCATTATTTTTTGCAAATGGGAAAATTTGAAGATGTCTATGGATGTCATTTTGCTAGCATTAGTTTTGATTATATAGAAAGTTGATTATAAATATTAATAATGGAGTAAAAAATGAGTCAAAAAAGAAAATGAGATTTAATATAAAATATACACCCCCGTTTGCGCTCATGTTGCCACATTCGTTGACGCTCCCATTGGCGCTCCCGTAGGCGCTCTCGTTGGCACTCCCGTTGACGCGCTACCATTGGCGCTCTCGCTGGCGCTCCCGTTGGCGCTCCCGTTGGCACTCCCATTGGCGCTCACGTTGGCACTCCCGGCAATGAGATGTCGCTCCCGTACTGCTCACGAAAAAAGCAAATGAGATTTAATTTTTGATATTTTTAGAAAAAATTATTTTGAAATTTTTGCTAGCAGTATCGTTTTTTTTGCCAATTGGTAGTGGTTAAATTAATTGGGTTTAATAGTTTGAGTAGATTATAGTAAATTAAAAAACAAATTTTCTAAAGAAAAAAATTACTGATTTTTAGAAAAAAAACTGATTTATAAAAAAAATTATTGATTTTTTTTTTTAAAAAAGAAATTTTAAATTTTTTTCTGATTTAAGAAATAAAAATAAAAATTAATTACTGATTTCTTATCCAGTTACCCCTTGCTGTTAACTTTCTGTTAAAAAAATGACGTGACAAACTGAGATGACGTCAGCACTGACGTCAGTGCCACGTGTCACCATATTATTGGACATTTGTGCCACGTGGCACTGACACGCCACGTCATCACCCTATGTCACCACTACCACATCAGCAACCAGTAGATGGCTGCCACGTGGCAGTGTTGTTACACTCAAAATAAATCTTGAAAATGGCTTGGGTAAGACTTGACCTCTAATTCACACAAGGGGAATTACAACTGAATCGGTGCTTCACTTTTAATATTATACTAGTTCTAATTTATTTGAGGATGATGATGAAGAGAAAAAAAACGAATTGAAGAAGATGATGATGAAGAAGATTAATATGATGTAATATATATTTATCGTTGGGATAATATACACAACCATTTAGGTGGTTCAGTGGTAAGGTGGTTTGTTGGTCACTTAGAATTCAAGGGTTCGAACCCTATATTCACCAAAATGTTTATTTTTTTAGTAACAAAGGTGCCTCCACTTTGCCATGCTAGTGCCACGTGGCAGTCATCCATTGGTTGCTGACGTGGCACGTGTCAATACCATGTGGTCATGGTGACATAGGATGCTGACGTGGCATGTCAGTGCCACGTGTCACAAAGGTCCAATAATATGGTGACACATGGCACTGACGTCAGTGCTGACATCATCTCAGTTTGCCACGTCATTTTTTTAACAGAAAAGTTAACAGCAATGGGTAACTGGATAATTTTACATTTTGCAAGGTATTTTTTGAATGTTTTTTTTGCAGGGGGTAAATGGATAATGGTTATATTTGCAGTGGGGTAACAAGTATTTATGCCTTAAAAATAATAGTGACTTAGGAGGTGTTACATTCTCTTAGGGACTAATCAGTAATTTCTTAGTTAGTTAGTATTTCCTAGTACTCTATATATAGAGCATCTTGTACTCACATCACATGTAGTATCTTTTTTCAATATGATTCATTACGAAGAGTTTTTACCTCTTTTACCTTATGAGTACTCTTATGCTCAATACCTCTATGACTTTGATCTATGCATGTATGATCATATGATTCTTAAGATTTAAGATATGCAGAGATCCGAAAATAAGAGTGATGTTCTCTTCTAGAAAAGAAATCAGAGAGAGAACGAAGAAAGAGACCAAATAAACGGTGACCAAATACGTCACGCAATCGCAGGCAGAAAAGTGCATAAACAACAGATCAGTGATCACAAATCCTCTTCTTTTCTTCTTACTATTTCAGATCAATCTGATCTTGCGAAGAAATAGAGGGAAACGCCCAAATTGATGTGCGTCGTCGACGACAACGGCGATAGTTCAGAGATTGAAAAATAGAACGCAAATGAAGAGAAACAGATCAGAGATCAAAGCAAGATGAACCGATTAGAGAAAATAGAAATCGACCCAAGAAGCCAGAAGATGATCGAAATCTAGAAAGTGAAAAATCAAACTAGGGAGAATTATAGGTTTTAAGAGATTTTTCAGAACAAGGAGAAATCAAGAATTGTGAATTAAGAAACTGATAAAGAATCAACGATTTCAGAGAAATGATAACATCAGAGTTGAAATTGATAGTGGTCAAAGACACACACTACGCCTATCAAGAAACACAAATGGGAAAAGGACGCGAATAGAAAAAAAATATGAAGAAAAAATGTATCAAAAATCAAGAACACAAAATATGGAAAAGGAAATAATGAAAAAGAAACTAATAAAATGAAGAAAGAATCTTAGCGTCGTTCAAGTGGATACCATGTTAGTTCCGATGCCATGTAGAAAAACATGGCATTTATGGAAATTAAAGGGAAAAATCCTAAAAGTCTATTATATCGAAAGTAGGGAAATATTACAAAATAAGAAGAAATGATTACAAATGAGTCTATTATCTACCTTATATAGTAACCAACTAGTGGGTCTTATTACTAACTAATGGGCTTACTATCTATATTTTAACAATATTAAAAGTTAGATCTATAATACGGGTGCTTCTAGGGTGAAAGATCAAATTAAATCTTTCACCGGTGAAACACTAAAATTGACCGTTGGATGTAGTATATAAATTCATCAATGGTTGAGATTTAATATTGGTTGATTCAATCTTAACCATTCATAGTATTTTAAACAATATCCAACGGTCAATTTTAGTGTTTCACCGGTGAGAGATTTGATTTGCTCTTTCACCCTAGAATCACCCCTATAATACCTGTGTTTTGTATCCGGTTTTAGATGAAAATTTAAGATTTCACTATAAAAAATTTCATTATTTGTTTCTTTACTTTCTTCTCCTTTATCCCTAGAGCCTATCCAATTAGTATATGTGTTAATTTTTGCCCAGTTCAATAGGCGAGTCTAATGGCCCAATGTTTTTGATTGGACTCACTAAAAAATTTGAGTCTTTTTGACCCATCTGATTTGTCCCAGGGGCCAGACTAGGCCCACCTTTTAATGATTTTTCGAATAATTTAGTGGTTTCTTTTGCTATGAGTTGTTTGGGCCAGGATGCTAGCCGAGTGTTTTGAGTGGGCCACAAAAAACACAACGCAGTGAACTATAAAAAGGGTTTTTTTTTGTACCCTCATCACATCCCTATCTACCCCCATCGACCCTGCGAAAAGACGCAGTTGCCCTTCACAAAAATTAAAAATCCCGAAAGTATCCTGATTTCAATTTTTTTTTGGAAATCGGATTTAGGTAAATCCGATTTCCACTAAAAATTTTAAAAAATTAAAATCGGATTTATTTAAAATGGGGTAGATCCGCTTTTAAAAATAACAAATCGGATTTACCTTAAGTGGGGGTAAATCCGATTTGTTATTTTTAAAAGCGGATCTACCCCCATATAAGGTAAATCCGCTTTTAAAAATAACCAAAGCGGATTTACCTTATGTGGGGGTAAATCCGCTTTGTTAACCTTATTAATAAATAAATAAATTAGTTAAAATTTTAGATACAAATTTTGACCGTCTTTTGGTTCTGTTTAGTGTGTAGTTCGTTAACACGTGACGATATTTTACGTCGGGAGAATAATTTAGGCTAAAAAATCAGTTTTCGGGCAACCTACTCAAATTGTAATGAAACCACATTCTTTAAATCCGAAAAATATCAAGGATCAATACTCCTTAATAAGAGACTTCTTTCGGGATTAGGGACCTCAAAATCTCAAATTCCATCGTTTACTATTTTTTATTAATTTTTTTAATTTTTCATAATCTCCAAAAAATCTGAAAAAATTTGCATAACTTTATTTTGGTTTTATTAGATTTTTAGTGGTGTTTTTATAATTTTTGGATTAGTTTTGGCTGTTTAACGGATTTTTAGTAGCATTTTATAACCTTTTTTAAAAAATTAAATAAAAAACAATTTTTTTTAATAACAAAATCGGATTTACCTTAGGTGGGATAAATCCGATTTTCTTTTTTTAGGCAAATCGAATTTACCTTAGGTGGGATAAATCCGATTTTCTCTTTTTTTAGGGAAATCGGACTTATGTGCCCACTACGTAAATCCGATTTCCAAAATAACAAAGCGGATTTACCTTCAGCTAAGGTAAATCCGATTTGTTATTTTTGAAATCGGATTTACCTTTTGGTTACCCCATCTGAGGTAAATCCGAATTTAAAAATAACAAAGCGGATTTACCTTAGATGAAGGTAAATCCGAGCGAATTGCAAGTTTGGCAGGAGTATTTTCGGGTTTTAGCAAATTGATGGGGGTAGATAGGAGTTGATGGGGTAAAAAAAAAAACGCCCCTATAAAAATAGTACTCTTGGTATTTAGTCCCTCAGGAAAAATAGGCTAATTTCGCCACCGACGAAAATAATCATGAATCAGGTTAAAGTTGGAGTTTCAAAAGTAAGTTCATGCTTTTTGTATGTGAAAAATCCATCATCTCATGTGCATAACTTTTCAAATTTTAAAAGTATTCCGGCAGCTATGGCCAGAAGAAGATTATTATATAAAACATTTTTTTTTCTTCTTTTAGGATATGACAAAAGCTCTCATGATGTTAGGATGATATAGATCCATTATATGCAAAGGAATGATAGAGGGTGAAATAAAGAGAAAAAACAGAGAGAGACAGAGATATAATTAACATAGTCTTTGGCCATTGAACTTCTTTGAGAAAATTACACACAAAATAGAATTGGGAAAATTAAAATACTTGAAAGAAATGTTGACTATAATTTAACAACTATAATATATAAGGACTGTATTTACAAATAACAGACTCATTCAAAAACAAAATAATAGAGTATATATATAATTAGAGCAACTGCAAGTTATCAGATTATATAAAAAATATAGTATAACTAGAATAACTTAGTAACATAGTAATAATACATAATCGGTTGCAATTTCTATTTGTCATGTTTCTCAACCTTCTTCTCATACTTCAACGGAAGATCTTAGAAAGAGGGAACAATTCCATATCCAACTTCTGTAATTAGTGATGTAGAGAACATTTGATCAACTTCAGCTTCTACATCTGTTCTCTTCGCGAATCGACCTTTTATCCGGGGTCGAGTTTCTGCATAGGCTTTTCTTGAGGCATACCTTATTGTCTTCTCAAATTTTCTTGTCTTCTTTTTCTCTCTATACCTTAGAACTCTGGCCTCTCTGTCCATTGGAGAGAAATGTGAAGGTATCTGAATAGGAGGAGCAGAAAATAGATCAATTGTTCCTTTTGGAGTTCTTGAATAGGAAATTGATTCTGGTACAACACCAACATCCATTGATGAAACTGAAACCTGATCATTTTCAATTTTTTAAAAAAGAAACACATGAGATTCTAAAGGATACAAGGTATTATATACTACAAAATAATTGTTTAGGAAAGAAAGCAAAGGCAGTAGTAGTTCTTGTGTATATTTGAGAAAACAATGTTAGAACCGTTTCTAGCAAATTCTTTGCCCTTAGATTCCTTCCTTCCATTAAAGAAAAAGTGTAAAGAAAAAAGAGTTGAAAAGTTGTAGAAAGAATCAGAGTCACCATTTTTGTATGAACTTGGTACAAGTGTAATAAATGGCAAACAATACAATACACCATAAAGATTATGTAGATCAATTAGGTATCTTTTAGAGCGAGAGAGATCACACTGGTGTACCAATCATATTGAGCCGTAGATATATATAAAATCCTAACAATTCATAAATTTGACTAGTAGTTCGATAAAGGACTTAATTAGTTGATCTATCGTCTTAGAAGTAACTTGATCAATCAGGCTAAAGTTAAAGTTGGCATTGAATTTGAACATGCTAGCTAAGAAAAGAAACTACTTTTAAAACCAACTATGGCAAAAACAGTATGCTTGTCTTGGGGAGGCCAAAAAGAAAACACACCACAAACCTTATCAAACACTGATAAAAAACATCAAATTACATTTGATTAATTTGAGGTTGACACAAATGAAACAGCTGAAAAATACTATTTTCAAAGAGTGCCGACCCCTAGAAGAATTTAATTAACTAACAAAGCCAGAAAAACAATAATCATTGAGTGAATCATACGAAGGACCGACATAGATGCGAACAAAAAACATGAACACGAAACATGTTTTCAACGGAAAGTGTTCGTGCTACATATATAGAGTACTGAAACAGACATTAAAAAAAAGAAAATGAAGAAACCTTACACTTTGAGTAATAGAACCATTGTTGTAACTGAAAGCAGGTTTGGGGGACTCAAACTCCAACCCAAGATGAAAATTCTGTGTTTGCTGTTGCTGAACAGGAACAACACTATCCCCAACATAGCTCTTTTGAGGAACAACAAAATGTTGCTGCTGCTGCTGCTGTTGACTTATAAAATGATCATGAGTAGTGAAGTGATTGTCATTTTCACCACCACCACCACCACAAGAGTTACAATCCACAAGGTCTACTAAATACTCATCAACTTCACCACTAAACAAGAATCCATTATTATTACCACCACCTTGCTGATTCAAATTCAAATTCTGATTCTGATTATTATGATCATTGTTATTGTTACTGTTCTTAACTGCAGGATTATTCAACAACAACCATGAAGCTGCTTCATCTTCATCTTCAACATCAACACCATCCTCTTCATCTTCCTCGACATCACCACCACCCAAAAGGGTGGCCGGAGGACCGTAAAGGAAGCCGGAGATAGGAAGAATGGGGACACGTTGGTGACGACTAGCAAGAGGGTTAGCAGAGTGAATATCAGCATCACAAGAAGAGCAAAGAGAAGCTGCGTCAGCTTTACAAAGAAACGCAGCAGGTGCACGTTCACATGCTTCACAAACCCACACGCGCTCGTGGCGAGAAGCTAAGGTGTTCGCCGCATGCACACGCGCGTCGCAGCCGGCGCATAAGTAAGCTGAGTCGACACGGCAGAAAACAGCGCATGTTGCTGACTTACACGTGTCACACATTCGTGGCCACGTGGTGGAAGCCATAACCGTGGTGGTGGGTGGTGGTGAGAGGTTATTGCTCTCCAACGTTTTGGTTTGTTTGTCAGTTTGGGACAGACAGACAGACGGAGAGAGAGTGTTATGAGGAAGAAGTAGAAATAGGCAGACTGTGAGTTTGCAAAGCAGTGACGACTATTTGTTGCTGTTTTTGGATGGGAATGAAGAATTTTTTGTGTATGACACGTGGCGGAAATTTAGTGGTGTTGAAAAGTTGTCACACTATCTATCTTGTGGGTGGCTGTGCTTTGGAATGGAGTGGGGTCTTGTTTGAGTTTTAGTTTGAGTCAGAGGAGGATATACATGGATGGAGGTGGATCTAGATTGTATAACTGTATTGGTCTTAACAACCATATATCCTAAGTTGTCAAAATAAATTGCACATGTTAATTATGTTTTATTTCAATAAATAATATGATTGATCAACATATCTAAGTAAATAAACTCTCCCGTTGTCTTGACAATTTCAGTGACATGGAGATGTCTGCGTTTGAATTCGAAACTGTAACATCCCCTATTTTTGCTATTTTAAATTAATTGGCACGAGATTATATTGAAGTGATTTATTGAGTTTATTGGGGATAAAATGAATTGCTTGATTGATAAGTATGATAAATTGTGTGTTTAATTAAAATTAATTACATTAAGTTAGGATGCCTAGAACTAATGGAGGTCATTAGGGGAGTATAAGTGACTGAGGGGCAGACTTGTCTTTTTACACACCCATTTATATACCCCAACCCAGCTGAAACAAAGATAGAAACACACACACACTTCATTTTAATTTTCTGAAACAGAAGCTGAGGAGAGAAAAGGGAGGGTGAGCGCGAGAGAGAAGGGAAGAGGAGAAGGGGGAGAGACCACCCAATTCTGAATGCATGTTTCTCCTCTAAGCACCATTGAAGTCACCTCTTCATTTCCTTCATTATGATTTCAGCAACATCATCATCGCGCCCTTCAATTCCAAATCACCATAGATGACCCCAAGAGCACAACTTAGCCAACTGAACCAAACCTCTATGCATGTTGAATTGGAGAGCTTCAGGACCACCTACTGTACCAATATCACGAATTGGGTTAATCTAAGAAGCATCTCAGTAGCTGGGTTTTCTGTTGTGAGTTACTAGGAGCAGATTCCGTTAGTCGGGTTCGAGAAGTTTCGGCGTTGGGTGATCGTCATCTCCAAAAAGGTGAGTTCTATAACTCACTAGGAAAACCATGAATATGTGTATGCATGTGTGTCCTGGTTCAGGTCTCGCGTTTTTATAAAATTCGAGTCGATAATGTTTACGAAAATTTCGCGTGTGAACCGTCAAGTCATGAGGTCATTGAGATTGAAATCGTTAAAGTGCATAAGTGTGATTGTTGAATGAAGATTGTTGATTGTAATGTTTGCTATGTCTGTATTGATGTATTATTGAGTTAGAATGTGAATCGGAATGGATAGGGGAACGATCGGAATAGAAAAGAAAACGCGAAAACTGTTTTTCTGAAATACTGTTAGTCACGCACGGACCGTGTGCCTCTGGGCACGGGTCGTGCGTGAGATTCTGGAACCATGGTGCCGTTTTCGAAAACGCGCACGGGTCGTGTGCCAAGGCGCACGGACCGTGCGTATCCTTCTGATGCGAAATTTCGAAATACGTCCTAAGCTATTCCGATTGGTCCTAAGTCCTTTCCAATCCACTCCCCAAGGTTCCCCCAGGATGGGAACACTGTAATTCTGCATGTTTGGTTTCGACTGAAGTGGTAGTATTGATCGGGAAGTAATTCGGGATCGGAAAGGAATGACACGATAAATATGGACACGCACGGATCGTGTGTATGGGCGCACGGGTCGTGCGTGGTCTTCGGGTTGCCTCTTTTAAAAAGTGTTTTAAACCATTCCGAACGATTCCAATTGCTTTCTAATCCTTCCTTCCACCTTCCCCAATGTTACTATGATTGAATTGCCCTGAATTGAGTGGTAATTGATTGTGATTGGATCCAAATTATGTTAGTACCATACAATTGGTTATGTTTGGATTATGTTCAGGTTAAGTGAATGCTCATGTGATTGACCATTGATTTCATGTTATGAATTTGTGTTTGATGTATTGTGCTGGATTGACTGGTTTAGTAAGATTGATAAGTTAAGTTAGCGAACCTTAGTAATCCATGAGAGATCACTTAATAATTAGACTTAGTTAGTAATTAGATCACCTTAGTAATAAGTTTATGTTCAGTTCAGTTCATTGTTCAGTTAAGTTATTGTTATGTTTAAGTTCATTGTTGAGTTCAGTTCAGGTATATCATCATATATACCTTTTAGTCGGGGTGACGACCCTATTCAGTTTAGTGTGCTAGGGGAGAGGCAGTCATGAGCCTTATGAACCTAGGCCCCGTTAGGGACCCAGCCGATTAGTGGGGACGGGTTCACCGGAAGCTTATTATGCCAAGTGACCGGTGACACGCTATAACTTTAGTTAGTGTTGTTTCTTGTAACCGGCTTGAGGGTTATGAGGACAGCGTTTTGTTTAGTTATGAGTTGCGTCTTGTAACCGGCTTGAGGGTTATAAGGACAACTTCAGTTAGTTAGCCACATAGTCAACTTTGAGGACTATGATTTATGAGTTAAGTATAATAAATCAAGCATAATTGAACCGAGAGAATTAGTAAGGGGTCGCGATAGAACTCACTGAGACAAGTTGTCACCCAATCCATTGTTGTTGTTTTTCAGTTAAGCAGGGAAAGATGAAGACCGTGAGGCACGGCTATGAAGAGGCTTGAGGAGCAGCCGCTATCTTTATTTCTTTATGTCTTGTATTTCAGTTTCCCTTGTATCTCTGTATTTTGTATTCAGTTTCTTAGATGTACGATGGTACGACTTATGTTTTTAAGTTGTAAATCGCTTCCGCAGACTTTCGGTTTTGAGTACTGAACACTAGTTGAGGGTGTAAGGACCGCTTTATGTATTTTATATTAAGTTATGTAAGCGAACTTGATGGGGTTTTAACATCGAGTATTAGTATGTGTTCAGCATTTAAAAAGGAAGTCACTCTGATGTATGCCAGTAGTGCGCTTCGGTAATTTCTACAAGATAGAAATTAACGGGGTGTTACAGAAACTTAGTATAAATAGTGGTAGTGTGTGTATATGGTGTTTATTTGTTATTTGATCCGATAGACAAAAAAATATCTAAGTAAACAAAGTGTAATACCTGGATCATTAGAAGTGTTAATTCCCTCAAGATATATAGTTATTTGATGAGGCTTATTTTTCAATTACAACTTAGTGTTTGTTGCCCTTTAGAATTAGTTAGATCTTTTTGACCAAAAAAAAAAGAATTAGTTAGATCATTGTTGTAACTAATTATAATTCCCATTTGTACAAGAGTAATTTGGGTTTCATTGAAAATATCTGTTTGACAAAAAAATGTGAGATTTGATAGAATGTGAATTGGGCAAAACCTCAATTCAAAAAGTCTTGTATCAATCACATATTCAAGTTTATTAGAGTGGAAATCTCGAACGTAGAAATCAAATGAGTGATTCCGAACTGGATGACCAAACTCCATGTTTTATCTTTCTCTTGTTTCTTTAGCCTGTTGAATTCATGGATATATACATCTTGCAATGCAATAATAGTACCATAGTAACTTATTTCCAATTAATATGAACAGTACTACATTGGGCCTGGCTTGTTATTTGTTTGGAAGAAATTATATATGTGTCAGTGTGAGTCGATTCCATCATGTATAAATGCTGCTGCATAAATGCTTCTAATTATTTAAGGGTTCTCCCACTTCATTCCTATGCGTTTGGTTTATCTTCTCTTCTGCTGCTGCATAAATGCTTCTAATTATTTGAGATCTTATGTGTACATGTCCTTGTGTTAATTTTGTCTAGAACTAACTAATATTAATGTGTTAAATATAATGAATTAAACAAAAAAGTTTTTGTGAAGTACTATAAATTTGATAAGGTTGGGTGGAATCTTTCCATAACATACACCATATTAATTGTGTTTACACAATGAAAATAAGTGATGACTTCCCTACCCTACAATTAAGGACTTTATATTGTTAAAGTGTTAATTAATATAATTGGAGCAAGACTTTCCAACCAAGAAAAATATTTAAGATCGTGAGACCATGTGCCAATGCTAACTCTTTCCTTCTCCTTTAGACCTTTAATATGTGATAGTGAATTAGCACTTTTGTTGTTTTATTAAAGGAAGGGGTTGAGAAATTCTACTATCTATCTATACCATTTACTCACTACCAAAATACTAATCTTATCTTTTTCCTAACTAAATAATTGGAGGATATTTAGGTAATTTCACTTTTTCACATTTCCAACTTTTTCATTCTCTCACACACTTTTTCACTCTCTATCACAATTTTTACTCTCTTCTCCTCTTTTTTCTTCCAAATCTCTCATTTCTCTATTTTTCATACTTTTTTCACTCTGTCTCACACACTTTCTCACTCTCTCTCACACACTTTTTCAAACTTACCATTTACCTACTACCAAAATATTAATTTTATGCTTTTCCCAACTAAATAATTGGAGCATATTTAGGTATTTTCATTTTTCACATTTCTCCACTTTTTCACTCTCTCACATTTTTTCACCCTCTTCTTCTCTTTGTTCCTCTAATTCTCCTATTTCTCTATTTTCACAATATACCTACTTTAATTTCATCTATATGTCACATTCGTTTTTGCTCTTTACTATTTTAAAAAAATTCAAATTTTGACAAAATTTTAATATCCGTTTATTTACACGGGGTGATATTTAGGCTAATTAAATCTGTCAACTTTAAAATTGTCTTGATTTTCAAAGGATAATGTTCTCACTAATTAAATTTTGTCTGAGTTCATACATTACCCACTACCAAAGTACCCATCTTATCATTTTCCCCACTTAGCAATTGGAGTTTATTTAGGTAATTTCATTTTTTCACTTTTTTAAAACTTTTTCATCTCACACACTTTTTCAAACTTTTTTACTATCTTCTCCTCTATCTTCGGCTAACTCTTTCACTTTTCTATTTTTCACGATATATCTACTTTAATTTCATCTACATGCCTCATTCTTTTTTCCTTTTTACTATTTTAAAAATTGTCAAATTTTGATAAAATTTTAATATTCTGTTTTTTTACAAGGGGTAATGTTCGGACTAATTAAGTTGTTTATTTTAAATTTGTCAAAATTTTCACGTGATAATGTTCGGACTGATTAAATTTTGACTGAGTTCATACATAAAAATAAAACGAAAACACACGGGTATACTGCTAGTTGGACAATATATTATGTGGTCCAAAACAATCCAGAGTATGAATTAATGAGCCTACCTAAATGCTAAGGGGACGAAATCCTGAAAAGGATCGATGTGGTTAATTAAATATACATTAAATAAACCAAGTTTATCTTCAATATTATAGGCCAGGGATCAATCGATCTTGGTTCTACGTGCTTTTACTTAATTTAGTAAATTTACTTTCTTAATTATTTTTGCTCCTTTAAGATTAGAAAAGGATTGAAATCCTAGGTTTCATTATTTTAATGTATAATTTTGAGTCCTAGGAGTACATACAACAAGTGACTACTTTTTGTTGACTTTCATTTTTTAATGAAAAGAATATAACAAGTTAACTTGTTTGTATGTACCTAACATGAGTGGTTTCACTTTGTTTAACTATATTTAATTTTTTGTGTTTGGTTTGAAGCACTGCATGTTTTATATTAAAGTGATGAAGGGATGCTATTATATCATTTTAAATCAAATGATTGTGAAATTTGCTTTGAGTAGTAGGACCAGATCAATCATTTCCTAATATAACAACTGATGATGATTAATTAAAATTTGGCATGAGACAGATGCATATGTTGTCACAGATAGATGAGAAGTTGAATGCATTAATGGCATCTTATCTTAAGAATATAAATCTTAGGAGTCTCCCACTCCACTTTCCCAACAAAACTCTCACCCCTCCCCCCCCCCCCCCCCTCTCTCTCTCTCTCTCTCTCTTTTTTATATTTTCATTTAGGAAAAAAATTAGATCTATAAATTAATGAAGATAAAAATTAATTGTGATAAATTATGTAAATTAATTTTGTGATAAATTATGTAAA
This sequence comes from Astragalus membranaceus, assembly GCA_039519185.1. Classification (NCBI taxonomy): domain Eukaryota; kingdom Viridiplantae; phylum Streptophyta; class Magnoliopsida; order Fabales; family Fabaceae; genus Astragalus; species Astragalus membranaceus. The sequence goes on from CM076854.1 coordinate 129,807,425, forward strand.
GTCTGATTCTCTGTTCAAAATCGCAGAGTTTCTTTCTCGATAACTAATTTCGTTAAAAATAATTGATTTTGTAACAAAATATGCAAAGTGTGACGCTTAACGATGTGTATTGGGGTACTTTAGAATTAAAAAAAAATAGAAAATACGTGAAGTTCGTTCCTCAATCTTAAAATTAATTTCGTGGTGAAATACGTAAAGTGCGACACTAAGCAGTCTATTTTGAGGTACTTTCATTTTCTTCTTTTTCATGTTTTAAGCAGTGTATTTTCGAGTACTTTAGGGTTCAAAAAAATTTGAATTGTTCAAATATGCAAAAATCGTTCCTCAATAACCGGTTTGGTGAAAGAAAATACGTAAAGTGCAATGCTAAGCAGAGTGTTTTGGGGTCGGGCAAAAAAAAATTAACTGTTCAAATACGCAAAGTTTGTTTAAGTAACTGGTTTGTTGGGAAAAAATAATTTCATGACAAAATATCTAAAGTACGATGCTAAGTAGTGTGTTTTCGGATGCTTTAGTGTTCGCAAAAAAACTCAACTATTCAAATATGCAAAGTTTGTGCCTCGATAGTCAATTGGGTGGGGAAAAAAATATAATTTCATGACAAAATACACAAATTGTGATGCGCTAAGCAGCGTGTTTTGGAGTACTTTATGTTGTGTTTTGTGGAAAAACAAAGATATTTCAAAAGTGGGAAGTCCCACATTGTTTGGCTTTGAACTCACCAAAGTTTTTATATATTAAAGCTTAATGAGAGCTTGTAAACAAGCAAGTAGAAGGGACTCCCTCGCGCGCACAAGTAGGGACCAACATGGTTTGGTTCGGTGCAAATCTTCCGATTCCCCCCACGCGCGCACGATTAGTCTTGCGCTAATTTTACTTAATCATATGTTATTTTCATAATCATTTTGGTTTTATACAAGCCTATCCGGACATACCCATTTTAAGTTGTTTTGATCAGACCATTTTATTAATCTCATCATACCGTTTATTCTAACGTTACTTTTTCATTTGATTCCGTAACTGAAAACTAAATTTCGTTTATTTCGTAACTGCAAATTAAACCGAGTTATTTTACAACAGCTATTTTGATTACTCAGCTTTATTACAATTGATTTTATAAAGGGTATTTACTGGCTATCAAACCACTGCTGGAGCGTCTGCTTCAACAGCTATCAAGTAGCACTTGAGACATATCCGAAAAATCACTTTCTCTCTTCGAAATAAACACTCCTGGGTTCATCTCCTGTCGCGTATCAAATTCATTCTTGCCAGTTCGGAATCCTCTTTCGCTACTGCGATTCAGACGAGACCGGTTGTACCTCGGGGAATTTGCGCTGTAGAGGCGGATAAATTCTTTAGGGCGCGTCGAAAGACTCCTCTGGTTGTTTATCTAACATTTGTTCTGTTCGCAGGTTCTCTATTTTGTTGCTGTCTTGTTGCGTATATTACTACGCTTTAGTGTTAGGAAAAAAATTGAACCATTCAAATACTCAAAAATTCATTCCTCAATAACCGATTTGTTGAAACAAATAATAATTTCGCGTCAATTATGTAAAGTGTGATGCTAAGCAGTGTGTTTTGGAGTACTTTAGCCTTCAGAAAAATTTTAACGGTTCAAATACTCAAAGTTCATTCCCCAATAATTGGTTTGGTGAAAAACAATTAATTTCGTAACACAGACCCCTGCAACTCACCCTTTTAGTGATTCCACCACTTTAAAAAATAAATTTATTTTTATACTTCTTCTCTTTATATTTTTTCGGACCATATTTTTCTGAATTTTTAAAAAAATAATTTATTTTTATACTTCTTCTCATTATCTTTCTACATCCGAAATATTTATGAAATTCATTTAGTTCGGTCACTACCAATTCATTTATTAAATTCTTTTCTTCTTAGTATCAATTTTATAATCTTCTTATTTAATTTATAGTTATAATTTAATTTTTATACACAGATATTAGACTATATATTTCATAAACCAATATCGGTACTATGGATTATGTGTATGGAACAACTTGTCTAGATTATATCTATACACACTCTATTTTAGTTTTTAAATTCGCAATTACCTTTTTTTATTACACCATTTTTTTAATTTACGCTTATCTTCGATTTAAACAAGGTTTTTTCATGTTGTAATTTTAGAAACAAAATTTACCCAACAAAAATTCTATATTAACTAGAGTTTTTACCCCGTTCAACATGGTAACCGATTGAGTGTGGAGTTTTTTTTTGACAAGATTGAGTGTGGAGTTGGTACTAACAATATTAGATAAGCTCAATATTAATAATCCAAATTAAAGGGTGGTAAGTATACTATAGTTGGGGAATTGGCGGTTGGGCTTAATGCTTGAAATGTGCAGTGTATGTTAGGAAAGTGTATACTATAGTACTGTTTTTAATGCAACATTAGAATGAAGTAAGAGTTATGATGCAAACCCTAGCTGGAGTAATTTTCAATGGTAGGGAATGAAACAGCACCTACCGAAAATTGGGGGAGCTGCTGCATGGTGTGGAGGGTATTGTGTGAGAAAGCTTTATCAAGAGGTGTGGTAGCCAACTTACAACTCAAGAATAGATTGAATTAATTATTGAGATTTTGACACACCAATTAATGAACTTACCTCCTGATTTTTGTGCTAGATATATGTAACGTAAGTAGTACGAGCATTTGGATCATATGATAGAGTCTCTTCTAATTTAATCAAGGTCTTGAATTTGAATCTAGTTTTGGGAATGCAACAATGTTAAATCTCTTGAGGGAGAGTTTTGCCACCCATTGTGGTTTCATCCGGCTCGAGGAATTAGTCTCTGCAGGCGCGCAAAATATACCCGATTTATACAAAAAAAAATAGCTACCCTGGATGTGACGTTAAAATGAACAGGATCTTCTGAGCATTTTTTTAAAATGAGAGAACATGCTAGATCGAATTTAAGTGCGAGTGATTAGTTTCATGTTGATAGGAATGAGATAAATAAAAAATATTTAGAAAATGTGACTCATATACTTAGCATGGGTTTGGGAATGCGTTAGCCAGGTAACACAGACGCACGTCCAAATCCTGATTTTGCCGTAAAAATCAAGAAACTCCAAGGAGTAGCTTCTACGGTAACGTGGAAAACCTACCGCGGTTCTAGCTTAACGTGAGTTAATCACAGCACATCCAAACACATACATGCTAAAATGTCCTAAATTTTAATTGGAAGAAGATATGGTGTGCTAATTTCTTGATGCTTCTAATCAATAGTCTATTTTTTTTCCAACACTCCCAACTCCCAAGACTCCCGAACGAACATAATCTTGAGTGTTTGAGAGGAATTTAGGTAATGATCGCTAAGTTTGAAAATAATATTTTGTTGATTATTATATTCTTTGTTTGTCACAATCAAGACACGGTTTAAAACTGAATACTTTAAAACCAATCATGTACAAAAAAGAAATAAATCATCTACTACAAGTCGACAGCTTAGTTTGGGTCATGGTGTCAAAGCGATCCATTTATCTATTGGATATTTGGTGCGTCCATAACAAAATTCATTCAATCCGTCGGTTACAAAAAAATATATTAACGGATTGGATTAGATCCATCCGTTTGATTTGTGGATGGTTATGGTCCATCCATTAATTTTTTTTAAATCCAATAGATTACAAAAAATACGCAATCAAAATCCGTTGGATAATTATTAAAAATACTTTTATAAAAAATATATAAATATAACTATATATATTATATAAATATATATATATATATATATATATATATATATATATATATATATATATATATATATATTTATATATGAGAGTGTCGTTTTTTTTTCTCCACTATTAAGAGTTTATCAATACAGCTAATCAAAAAGACTAGTAAGAGAATAGTTACAAAAACCTTCAGTGATTGAATGCTATATCTAACACAACTAATATCCTCTTCCGGACCGAGTAACGACTCGAGTCTGGATTGAAGTCGGTCACAGACTGGCCTCGTTGGCGATCCGCTCGTAGCACTAAGCAACAGTCGAGATGCACCAGGCGACATCTATGGCCTAGCACTATAAGAATAAGCCTATATTGCCACCAACGTTTTTTACTGAGAACTGTCTGTCGCTAATTTGTGACGGATTTGCGACGAAGAGTGAGATTGGGAATTGGCACTAAAAATCCCGCTCATAATTTGCGATGAAAAGGCATGTTGGTCAGTAATTTGCAACGGAAACGTATGTTGGTCGCTAATTTGTAATAAACGTAGGGAAAACATTCTGGCGCTCACCTTTTTAAGTCGGATACCTACTACGTCCGACTTGAAATGTGTAATCTATTTTCGCAACGCGCGCGTTCCTAGCTTTTTTTTACTTTCGTTCCCTATCTCTCTTGACCAAAACCCAAAACACTTAAAACACAATTTTTTTTTACCAAAAACCAAAACACTTAAAACTATTGAACCCTAAACTCTTCCATCGTTCCACGCTCTCCACATCGTTTTCTCCACAAAAAATCTAACTGTTCCATCTCTACCCATCGCTCTCTCCACCAAAGCTCCCTCTCTCCGTCATCTCGCTGTCTTCCTCCGTCGCTCTCTCCTCCTTGCCGCCGTCTCCATCTATTTCGTCGTCACCGTCTCTCTCCCTGTCACCGTCACCTTCGTTGATTTACTTTCTTCTGGTTTTTCTTAAAGGTAAACCACAACTCTTATTCTAATTCATTTCATGAGCTGAGAATCTTCATTAAGATGAGAGCTATTGCTATGTTTGATTTTACATTCTTAGGGTTTTGTTATATGCCTTGTTGTTTTGTGAAATTTGTTAGGGTTTGATGTTTTTTTATTCTGAGTTTTTAGAATTGATAGTTTTCCCTTTCTGATTTTGCAAGAATCACTTTCTTATTTGGTGTAATTTGATAGCACTCATAGTAAATGTTGAGGCACCACAAAAAACCTGCGTTTTGGTCCTAAGTTTTTCTTGAATTGGGCTTGTCTGCTTTGAATTAAAAGATTAATTAGTAAAATTTTTGTTTTTTTTATATACTGGTATCATTCTGGTTTTGTTCCCATAGGTAACAATTACTGGAGTAAAGACAATTCAGAACTAAAGACAATCATACTAGTTTTGGTCTGAATTGTCTATTGAATACTTAGGTAACAATTATTGGCCTTTAGCTTCTTTTCCCAACACTCCAAGCCTTGGGCATGAAGTGTCTAAATCACTGAAAAGAAAATCCTATTTTTGTAGTACCTCATATTGGATATGTTGTAATTTTTGTTGATCTTTTGGTACATGAGGATTTATGTAATTTTTGTTGATCTTTTGGTACATGAAGATTTATATGTTGACACATTTTTGTTGGCACATATGTTGATTGGTACATGAGGATGTATAATTAGTTGGAAATTGATTTGAAATTGGTTATTGATTTGGAATTTTATTTGGAACTTTGTTGCTGGTTGTTGGTTTCTGATTGCAGGGAGCTAAGAATTGGTAATATAGAAGAAACAGGCCAAACTTTCTTAAAAAAAAATTAGGCATTGGTAGCGCTTTCTGTAAAAAGCGCTACCTATTGTCTTAGCGCACCTAGGAATAAGGAGCGCTTATAATAAAAAGCGCTCCCTTTTCTTAAGACCATGAGGAGCGCCTTTTACGGTAAGCGCTCCTTATTGTCTTAGCGCGCCTAGGAATAAGGAGCGCTTATAATAAAAAGCGCTCCCTTTTCTTAAGACCATGAGGAGCGCTTTTTACGGTAAGCGCTCCTTATTGTCTTAGCGCGCCTAGGAATAAGGAGCGCTTATAATAAAAAGCGCTCCTCTTGCCTGTTTTTTGGGAGCGCTTTTCGAGCGCTACCTTTGGGTGATTTGCAACAGGAGCGCTAGCTTTAGGAGCGCCCGAAAGCGCTCCCTATGGCCTAAAAAAGCGCTCCCAATGCTTAAATCTGTTGTAGTGCAACATCGTTTTCTCCACAAAAACTCTAACTGTTCCATCTCTACCCATCGCTCTCTCCGCCAAAGCTCCCTCTCTCCGTCATCTCGCTGTCTTCCTCTGTCGCTCTCTCCTCCCTGCCGCCGTCTCCATCTATTTCGTCGTCACCGTCTCTCTCCCTGTCACCGTCACCTTCGTTGATTTACTTTCTTCTGGTTTTTCTTAAAGGTAAACCACAACTCTTATTCTAATTCATTTCATGAGCTGAGAATCTTCATTAAGATGAGAGCTAATATTGCTATGTTTGATTTTACATTCTTAGGGTTTTGTTATATGCCTTGTTGTTTTGTGAAATTTGTTAGGGTTTGATGTTTTTTGATTCTGAGTTTTTAGAATTGATAGTTTTCTCTTTCTGATTTTGCAAGAATCACTTTCTTATTTGGTGTAATTTGATAGCACTCATAGTAAATGTTGAGGCACCACAAAAAACCTGCGTTTTGGTCCTAAGTTTTTCTTGAATTGGGCTTGTCTTCTTTGAATTAAAAGATTAGTAAAATTTTTGTTTTTTTTTATATACTGGTATCATTCTGGTTTTGTTCCCATAGGTACCAATTACTGGAGTAAAGACAATTCAGAACTAAAGACAATCATACTAGTTTTGGTCTGAATTGTCTGTTGAATACTTAGGTAACAATTATTGGCCTTTAGCTATTGTTGTTGCACATACCTAGTTGCTCATTTGTATTCTTAATGAGGCTTGGTCTTGGTCTGTTATGACTTAATGTTATACATCTGATGGCTTTGATGATTTAGTTGAGTTGGTATCATTGGCCTTCAATTAGAGTGCCTCCTTATCACATTTGCAAATTGTGCCCCAAGACCATTATCTCCTGTTGTCCTTTATTTAAGTCATGTAGTATTGGAGTTAATAAGAAGGGCAGGGTTTGGCCAATTCAAGCCAACCACCTCTAAAGGTGGCTCAAACTCTCCCTCCTTTTCTGTATTCCTCTCTTACTTGGTTAGAGAGCTTGTATATATTCGGATGTTTTGTTTTGTGTTGTCTTTCTTGGATTTGTATATATGAGCTTGTATGAGGCCAAGATACCTATCCGTGTGACCTGGCTTATCAAGGGTAGAGATCACACGCTTGGATCCATTTGGCCTAGATCTCTCCCCACTGCATGCGCGTGATGGTGCGTCTATCATCATCCAACTCCTATAGATATCCCTAACATTCATCGCAACGGGTACACATTCATTCTTGCCTCACACTTAAACTCCCTGAACTGATTTTGGCGTCGGAGTGTGTGCAAATACACCCCCACGTCGAATCAACACGTGGTGCTTCTCCTGTCCAGAGCAACATCTGTTGTAGCTAAGACCCGAAACCGCAACAACGAGAAGAACCTGCAAAACAATAAACATTATAGAAAACAACCGGAGGGGGAGTTGTTCAAAATAGCGACCGAGGTTCCGTACTGGCAAAAACAATGTGTATAAGTAATAGGAGTTGAACCCAGGAATTTTTCAGAAGAATAGGAGCATCAAAGAGATATTTGATTTTTTTTTTGGGTTGAGTCAAACGCTACTCGACTAGCATTTTTATAGGCTTAATTTCGTAACTGACTTGTTGTCTTAAATCAGTGTCGGTTACGAAATAAATAGCCAACAGTTACAAAAAAAAAGGAACTGTTATAAAATAAACAAGTAACGGTTACGAAATAAATAAGTAACAGTTACAAAATAAATAAGTAACGGTTACGAAATAACTAAGTAATAGTTACAAAATAAATAAGTGACTCTTTCAAAATAATTAAAATAATATATCAATAAATAAAATTTATTTTAAATTATTGATTCACAAAATTCACTTAGAAACTTTGAAATATCACAAAGTTTACAACAATCCCCCACATATTTCAATGGTTTAGAAGTGAATAATGAAAAAGAAGTTTCCTGGGTTAACATCGTAGATGTAATGCATCGGAGCTGTATAGCAAGCTATGGAACCAGTCCTAGACAGATAAAACATAACATATAGTGAATTGGTTTAGCAAGCTATGGAACTAAAGACACGTATTATATGTTAGACGTTTTACCATCACATTACACCCCCACAATTCTTGTTGTTTCCGCCGTTTTGCGCTACTAGGCCGTACGCGTGCTCGGTATTCATGAGTGCTCTAGAGACCTCGCCGAGATCTCATGCAAGCGGCCCTACTTGACACTCATATAGGTGATTTCATCAAGTGTATGCTGCAAGTCATACACCACCCATAAGGGCTATGATAATCATTACAAATTTTAAGCTTAACCTCATTAACCCTGCAGTCTAGCACTATCACAATAACATCTTAACACCATAGGAAGGGACAATAATTAAATTAATTACATGAATTAATTTTTCAGTGCTAGCAATATCAAGAAGCGACTTGTTTTTACCACATTGAACCTTCTTCATGGGATCTCCAATCACAAAGGTTGGGTTACCATCACTTCTTAATTTCAATTGGCTTAAGTCCCATTCCCCTCGATGTTTCATAGATTAATCTCTTCCTTAGGGGTTTTGTCAGAGGATCGGCCAAATCCACTTCTGACTTCTCATAATCGATCGATATTGCTCCAGATTTTTGCAATTGTTTGACATCATTATGTCTCAATGGCACATGTCTATTTTTGCCATTATAGGTCTTATTCTTTGCAACGGCTATCGCCGACTGACTATCACAATGTATTGACACTGATGGTGTCGGTTTTATTCCCAAAGGAATTCCAGCTAAAAGGTTTTTCACCCATTCAGCTTCAGTACCAGCCAATTCTAGAGCTATAAATTCCGACTCCATAGTCGATCTAGCTATTATGGATTGTTTGGCTGACCTCCAAGTTACCGCACCACCACTAAGTGTAAAGATATAACCACTAGTGGATTTTGTCTCATCTGAATCAGATATCCAGTTAGCATCAGAGTAACCTTCTAATACTGCGGGAAATCCACTATACACAATACCATAATTCATGGTACCTCTTAAGTATCGCATGATGTGAACAACTTCCTTCCAATGATCCTGACCAGGATTGGGAGTATACCTACTCAGACGACCATTTGCGAACGCAATGTCTGGTCGAGATAAATTCATCCCAATTACTTGGGCATACTGTGGTTGGTCAACAGTATCACCTCTATTTTTTTTAAGATAGAGTTAGTTTCATAAGGGGTACTCAATGGGGTAGAGTTATAATGACCAAACTTCCTAAGAAGTTTGTCAACATAATGTTCCTGCGATAGTATAATACTATCGCCTTCCCTAATGACTCTGACTCCTAATATTACACTTGCCTCACCCATATTTTTCATATCAAAATTAGATGAAAGAAAAGATTCACTAGTGAAAAAACAGGAAAAGAATGGGTATATTTAAGTCGGATGCCAAAATATCCGACTTAAAATACGGACGCGGTGGCAATTTTGTAATAAACCTGGAAAAAAATTTCAAGCGCTCAACTTTGAAGTCGGATGTAAAATAATATCTGACTTTAAATGGTAATTGTTTTTTTTTAGAAAAAAAATACTGAACGCTAAATAAAAAAAAAAAGAGGACTGAGCTCGTCTCACTCTCGCGTACGCTCTCTCTCTCGTCTCACTCTCGCGTACGCTCTCTCTCTCTCTCTCGTCTCACTCTTTCACGTTTGAAACCCTAAGCCCAGGCCTCCATCTCTCTTCTCCTTACTCTCGCAAAACGGCAACAGCGAGAGCTTCATCTCTTCCCTAATCTCACTCTCGCAACGGCAACTGATCTTCATCTCTTCATCGCAACTGATCTTCATCTCTTCCCTCTTCTTCACACAATCGGCTCTTCCTTCCTTCCTTCCTTCGAATCAGCCTCTTGCAGAGACCAATCGCAGGTTTCCCTTTCTCAGGTTTTTAATTTCTGATCCTTCGAATCAGCCTCTTGTAGGAATGATTGTATATGCAGGGTGAAGAAAAAAAAATTAAAACAAAAAAAAATTACTTTTAAAGTCGGATATTCCTCTTAGACCACGTATCCGACTTAAAACACGGCTTTTAAAGTCGGATATTACTCTTAATCCGACTTTAAAAGTGTTACAGAGAGGCTAAAACACAATATAATCAAACTTTTAAAGTCGGATGTATATATTTACCCGACTTAAAAACTGGCTTTTAAAGTCGGACGTCTATTCGACTTTAAAATTTCAGACTTTCAAAGTCGACTCGATCAAAGTCGGATTAGGATCCGACTTTAAAAGCCCAAAATATCCGACTTTAAAGCCATTTTTTCCACTAGTGATTTAGTACTAGTAACAATATCAAGACAAGTACCAAAAAAGAGCATGTCATCTACATACAAGAATATAATAATATGTTCTCCACACACAGATTTAGTGTAAACATATTTATCAACTTCAATTGTGGGGAAACCATCATTCATCATAATTTGATCGAATTTTTAATGCTATTGTTTTGGTGCTTGTTTTAAACCATATGACGATTTAAGGAGTTTGCATACTTTATTCTCATGACCAGAAACTATACATCATTCGGGTTGAGTCATATAAATTTCTTCTTAAACAAAACGGTTTTAACATCCATTTGGTGAATAACAAGTTTATGGGTAGAAGCTAAAGCTATTAAAATTCTAATAGAAGAAATTTTAGTTACTGGAGCAAAAGTATCAAAATAGTAAATGTTTTGTTTTTGAGAAAAACATTTTCCTACTAATCTAGCCTTGTATTTATCACTAGACCCATCAGGGTTATATTTTCTTTAGAAAATTCACTTGCATCCTATTGGTTTTGCTCCAGGAGGTAAATCAACTAAAGTCCAAGTTTTACATTTTTGAAATTGAATCTATCTCAGCTTTAATAGCTTCCTTCCAAAATTTTGACTCAGAATAAGAAATTGCTTCAGTAAAAGTTTCTGGATCCTTTTCAACAAGATAAGTGTAAAAATCATTTCCGAATGATGTTTCTTTTCTTGGCCTTTTACTTCTCCTTAATTCTTCACATGGTTCTTCACGTGTATCATCACTAGTAGTTACTAGTGGTTCTTCACGTGTATCATCGATTTTTCTTTTCTTAGGGTCAGACAACATAACTTCAGCTAAACACCCCCACACTTTTAAATATTTCAAGTTAGGTTGATAACCTTTCCATTGTTCATAGGGGGTTTTCCCGGTTTTCCCATGAGGAGTTCTATTTTGTATAAAACAAGCAGTTAGGATAGCACTAGAACTAACTAACATGGCATTCATCATCTCTTTCAAGGTCCTTTTTTTCCTTTCGGCTATGTCGTTAGATTCAGGTGAATAGGGGGGAGTTGTTTCATGTATGATACATTACTTTTCACAAAAGTCATTAAATGATATGTATTGTCCTCCGCGATCGGACCTAACTCGTTTAATTACCCGTACCAATAAACAAAATATGAACCAAATAGTGATGATCATGTATTAAATCACAGCAATAAAATACCATGAATATACACTACCAACTCAAAATAAATCTTTTGTCAAAAACAAAACTCAAAATAAATCTAAATTAGAAGACTAACCACTTGATCTTAAATCATGGGATAAGTGTCGAAGAATCAAGAAGAGGAAGAAAGTTGTTCATTTCACCACAATACTTTCTTTTCCAAGAAATCTCCTCCTATCTCCCTCAAAGTTGCATCACATTTGCGATGGTGCCAGCGCACCACCACTGCCAAACAGCGAACGAAATTTCTCACTAATACTCATCACAAGACCACTTCGTTTTCATGTTCTCTCTCGCAACAAAATTAGAGCTTAATAACATTCTCCATTCCAAATTTCCAATGTAAATTATTGTTGAGCGTTGACGACGAAAGTTGGAGTAGTGATGATGCAATTGAGAGAATCCACAATATTCCCTCAATTTAATTAAGAGTAACCTGCATCACTCTTTTCCAGGGTGTGATCTTAGAAACGGGAAAGTCGAACCACATTTTCAGGAAGTTTGGTGATTGCTGTCGTTTAGAATTAGTGAAGTTTAAATGTCGATAAATCCTTAAGATTGTTGTAGCTAAGGCCCGAAACAGCAACATCGAAAAGAACCTGCAAAACAATAAACATTATAGAAAACAACCGGAGGCCAGGGGTCTGACGACGCGCCCTTAAGGATTTATCTGCCTCAATAGTGCAAATCCCCCGAGAGTACAACCAGTCTCGTCTCGAGTCACAATAGCGACCGAGGTTCCGTACTGGCAAGAACAAGGTGTATAAGTAACAGGAGATGAACCCAAGAATTTTTCAGAAGAATAGGAGCATCAAAGAGATATTTGATTTTTTTTTTGGGTTGAGTCAAACGCTACTCGACTAACGTTTTTATAGGCTTAATTTTGTAACTGGCTTGTCTTAAATCAGTGTCGGTTAAGAAATAAATAGCCAACGGTTACAAAATAAATAAGTAACGGTTAGGAAATAAATAAGTAACGGTTACGAAATAAATAAGTGACTGTTTCAAAATAATTAAAATAATATATAAATAAATAAAATTTATTTTAAATTATTGTTTCACAAAATTCACTTAGAAACTTTGAAATATCACAAAATTTACAACAAATGGATCTACCGAGTCGACCTTCAACAACATCGATCTACCGAGTCGACCTCATAACATATTTCCGACTACTTTTTTTTTTACTACTTCTAAGAGTTACGGCCACTTTAAATTGGCTGAAACTTAAAAATATTACCGACTTCTAACGAAGCAATAACCAAACACGCCATACAATGAGAATGCCACGTAGGAAGCAAATAGATTAGGATGCCTCTCCACCACAAAGGTGGGTGGTCCTTACTAGGATGCTGACCCTTGTCTCTTCACATGGCCTATGTGGGTCACTAACACACCTTTGTTTTGTTTTTCATCATCAATTGCTCAAACAAAATATGGAACTTACTTTGTGGGGAGAGAGAATTGAAGGTCACTAATTCAATTTTGCTTTGCCTAGCTTCCATATAATTATAATCTCTCCAAAAAGATGAACGTACCCTCGTTATCAATATAACACACGCGGAATGGCGTTTTAGCAAATTTATTGGATTCTTTTCTTTACCGTACTTCCGATCTTGGTGAATAATCCGAAGTAGTTGGTAGACGTCGTCATTGATCAATATTGTTCGATCTTGAGGGGGCGATGTCGTACCTGCAAGAATACTCCGACGCTCGAGTCAGTATTTGAGTGAATCAATGTTTAGTTTTTAGAAGTTGCTTACATTTATGGGCATTTGAATGTGGTATTTATAGAGTTTGAGTGATGTTTGTTTTGACGATCCTGAGCCGTTAGATCTTGCAGAGGTACCTGAACCGTTGGTTGATTGGGCTAGACTTTCTGGATACGGGCAGGTTGGTTATTGGGCCTTGCAGGGGGTGTAAATATCATTTAGACTTTTTACTTATTACCATAACAGTGGCCCCCCAAGTCTGGTCGCCTGAGGGGCGATCTTGGCTTGATAAGTCGATGCCACTTAGCGTTGTCGATCATAGGACGTACCGAGCTTTCTTTTTGAGGGACTCAAAAAAGGTTGGCTTAAGTTGGTCATGGGTTTTGTCGAGCTTGGTTCACTTAATCGATCTCGAGATGCACCGAGCTTTCTTGTCGGGCTTGATTCAATTAATCGATCTCGAGATGCACCGAGCTTTCTTTTGAGCAGAGGGATCAACGCTTTGGATTCAGTGTCAGACATTAAATGTTTCTGACACAGCGCGCATTACAATGGCGGCTAATGATGGTGACGTTCTGTTTTTAGCGCCTGACCTTTGGATTTTGATTGGACGTGCTGATTCGACTTCCAGGCCCAATCCATGATATTCGGCCCACTATAAATAGGGGGTCACCTCCCCTCGTTTTGTTGCTGCATAACTCATTCTGCTCTAATTACCGGTCTTGAGTTGTCGAGCTTTTCTTCGAGCAAAGCGGACTAGGTGATAGTAGCTCAACAGTAGGTCGACAAAAAGATTTCTTTCAGATCAGATCATCTCATCTGCTTTATTTCGAGGTTAGTCTTTAATTTATTTGTTTTTTGCGTTTTGGACCCCTCCTAGTGTTTTATTTATTCGCCTAGAGTGGGGGTCGTCAGGTCGGGTTCCGACTTCTTCGCGAACCCATTGCGATTTTTTTTTCCTGAGATTCCGTCCCCCATTTCTCCAGTTTTAGATCTGGCGAGGACCAAACAAGTTTGTTAAGATCATGGCCTCTGGTGGGGACGTTCCTGAAAATTGAGAATCAGACAATGGTCGGTACTCCAGATGAGCAAGATCATCCGCCTCCCGCTGCTACCAGCGAGCAAGCGGAGGAAAATATTGATGTTGAAAGTTTTTCTCCGGTTGACGATGTTAATAAGCCCGATCCAGACATTGTGGAAGCTGTGGAGGAAGACCGTAGAATCGATGTGGTGGCTCTCTCTTCGGAGTCTGATGAGGAGGTTCAATCGGGGGAAAGACAGGGGTGTTCGAATACTATAGAATCGGAGAGCTCCGATTTTGATTTTGGGGCGAGCTCAGTGCTCGAAGATGATTCTGATCAGGATGATGCTGATGGCAAGGACCAGCCAAGTACGAGCCGAGCTTCTAATGCTTCAGCTGACGGTTATTCCAGTACTGGTTCTGGATCCCATGATGTACCGGTGCGGGAGGTTTGCCCTTATGATTGGGTTTCCGCCAAGGTTTTGGAGATCGAATCGTTGTACCGTTCAGGCCATAACCTAGAGTCAGTAGGTCGAAAAATCTCTGGGCGTTCTGAGAGAAATATTTGGAGGGTCGAAGGCATGAAGGATGGAGAGCACGTGGCTTCCTGGGCAGGAGATCTTAAATTTACTATGTACCACATGACGATCAATGATATGAACATCCGACCTCCCTTTACTTCTCTTGAACAGACCGTTCTGGCGGAGTTGGACATAGCACCCTCCCAGCTACATCCAAATGTGTAGGCTTTCCTCCGAGCCTTTGAGTTGATGTGCATTCATCTGGAGAGACCGGTGTCGCCCCAACTTTTCTTCCATTTGTTCGAGCTCAATCAGAATAGTGGAGGGGATAAGTCCGACCGCGAGCATGTCAGTTTTCGCTCGAGGCAAGGCGCGAAGATTTTTAGAGCTTATGCGGACTCACTGAGGGGACGTTGGAAGCAGCTCTTCTATTGGGTCGAACCGGTTAATGATAAGGCCATCGACTGTGTAGGGAAGTTTGGAGCTGACGGTCGGACTTTGGTGTCTACCAAGATCCCTATTGGTTGGAGTCATGGTCATTTTAACCGATCTACACATTCCTATGCCGTTGGGGAGGATCGTTTGAGTGCTGAAGATCGTCTTACGAAAGCGATTTTGATTTTCATTTCCCAAAGGGTTCCGTATTCAAAGCATAAATACTGGGGTATCCCTACGGATCGTTTGGTCCAGGCCGGGAAGCGGGTGCGGGTGCAAAGGGTTTTAGGTAGATCGTCTTTCTGCAGTGGATTTTTGTGTATTTGAATTTTCTGCAAGTTACATAACTCGTATTTTTTCTTGTTTTTCCAGACACAATGGCACCAAAGAATCTCGCGTTTTTGAAGAAGTTGGCGATGCAATCGGCCGATGTTGAGCAGGAAGGGGTACCGCTCCAAACATCTTCTCAACCTAGACCCGTTGCCGAGGTTGCCATCGTTGCCGAGTCGATTACCACTGACACCCAGAAAGACTTGGTCAGCGCCGAGGCTGAAAGGGGAAAAAGGATCGAGGTTTTGGTTGATTCACCAGTTCCGGTCGTGAAGGGTGTCGATGTTGGGACCTCCGTAAAACGGGGAAGAGCCGGCGCCGATGATGGGTCGGGATCGGTCAAGAAAGCAAAGACTGCGAAGAGATCCAAGCATAAATATAAGGCCGTCCCTCTGGACGAGAAATTTTTAGAACAAAAATTTGAACAGTGGCGGGAGGATCCCATCGCTACATCGCCTCAGATCTTCCTGAATCTTGCCGAGGTTCACAAGATCGAAAAAACGAAGTACGAGAAGCGAGCCGAAGGTGGGTTTTTTGTTAATTTCGCCGGTTCTGTTGATTTGTTTATGATTTTATTTTTTGTTTTGATATCTTTCTTGACATGTCTGTAGAGTCGCTGGACGCCGAGAAGTCAAAACGTTTTAAACTTTTGGAGGAATTGTCTACGAGGACCGAGGTGCTGGTTCGAGCTAAGTCCGAGCTTCGGACTTTGAAGGAGAGCGGAGAGACTCTTATGGGGTTGAAGGAAAGTGCTCTGAGTCGTGCCGAGGATGCCGAAGCTTGCGTGAAGCAGCTTGAAAATTAGCTCAAAGTTCTAGAGGAGTCTGAAGCTGAGGCAAAGAGGAAGGTGAGGATCTCGGAGGAACGAATTGCTGAGCTGGAGGATAGCTTGAAGAAAGCTTTGGAAGCGAGGGCGGAAACTAGCAACGACCCTGAAGCCCGTAAAGCCGATCTACAAGCTTCCCTCCAACAAATCAAGAAGGATGCGAAGGAGGCTGCTGAAGCGGCGCTTGAGATGTATAAAGAAGGTTTTCAAGGTGACCTTCTGCGAGTTCTTTTACTCCATCCTTCCCTTCCATTAGACCCGACGATCATCCATGCCGATCAGGAGGTTGATGGGAGGCGCATTGTCAAGGTCGACCCAGTGACGGAGGAGAAAACCGTCGTCTTTCCAACCTCAAATGTTTAATGATTTCCAGCATCTTTATTTTTCCAGAAGTTCTGGGTGTATGCTTATCCGATCAAGTTTTGCATAGACTTAGAACTTCGTTATGTAATTTGGAATTTTGAGGGCTCGGCCATAACCGAGATGCTTGTAATCGAAAATATTTTAATCGATCTTGATTTTAGATCTCGTTACGAGCTTTATGAATGCTTTTTTAATTCTGCAAGTCATATACGTCGTTTTTTAGAGATTGTTTTTCACCTGAGGGACTCGAGGTGGTCATAAACGTTGGCCTATAGAGCAGTTTACCAGGACTCGGCCCAGATTTAACTCGCCTTATAGGGGGTATTGGCAGCTGTGGCCAATGGTCATTCTGAGGATATTTCGACCCTAAAAGACTCGGTCCCTTTAAAACAGTTTACCAAGACTCGGCTCGGATTTAACTGGTAACAAAGGGTTGCGACCATGGTTGGTCGGTTGGGGAGATCCCAAGATCGTACCTGAGGGGCTCGAGGTTCGAGTCTCTTCCGAAGTTGTAAATTTGATTCGTACATTACTGTTTGATGAAATCAAGAATGTGTGGAATGTCGGAAAGTTTACTGATTTATCATTTAAATGGGGAACTCGATTTACAATGATAGGAGCAGCCCTATATGGTGTCCTTTTTGGAGAGATCGATACAATTTCCGTCCTTAAATGTAATAACTCTTTAGTTTCGTTGCATTCCAAGTCCTTTGAATCTTTTTTCCTTGGAGGGTCTCCAGTTCGAAATCACCCTTACCGGTTTTGGATATAACACGGTAAGGTCCTTCCCAATTTGGTGCGAGCTTTCCTTGGGAAGCATTTTTAAGCCCAACATCAGCCCTCCGAAGAACCAGATCGCCTAGCTCGAAATCTCTGGGAACGACTTTAGCGTTGTATCTGGTCGTTACTCCTTGTTTGACGATTGCTTCTCAGAGTGAGGCTCGACCCCGAATTTCATCGATAAGATCGAGCTCCTCTCTTAAGGCTTGGCTATTTTCGTTTTGAGTTTTGGGGTTTGCCGCCGTTCTCCAGTTGAGTTCGCCAATCTCGACGAGAATGACCGCCTCGCTGCCGTAAGAGAGCCGGAACGGCGTCTCTCCTGTGGAGCTTTGTTGGGTGGTCCTATATCCCCAGAGGACATAAGGTAGCTCTTCTACCCAATTTCCCTTAGCATCGTCTAGACGTCGCCTTAGGCCGTTTAGTATTACTTTGTTTGCTGCTTCTACTTGCCCGTTGGTTTGAGGGTGTTCCACTGATGTGAAGCGGTGCTTGATTTTTAGGTCGTACATTAGCTTTCTGAAACCCTTGTCAGTAAATTGAGTCCCATTGTCTGTTATCACTACCTCGAGGATCCCGAACCTGCTCATGTTCTGCATCTTTTGGTTATAAATGCATTTGATATTACTTCTAGCATCTGTAGTGACTCCAACCGGAACATGCAATTTCCAACCGGAACAATTCCCTCTCTTGGAGTTGCAATTATAATTGAGTTTGTTGAATGCTAAATGCAAATTCTTGGATATATGCAAATGTAAAGACAATGACATTGATTGCCTTATAGCCTTATAGTTTGCTAAATCAGAGATGGATCTTTCTTGTTTAATAGCAAAAAAGTAGACTTGACAAAGTACTTCAAATGCAAATTCTAACAGAATTCAATGTGTAGCTTTAAGTTTGCTAAATCAGAGATGGATCTTTCTTGTTTAATAGCTGACATTTTTATTTTATAGTACTTGTCATGTTGGAATTATGACAATGCAAATGGTTCTGCTGTTCTTTTTAATCTGCTGTCCAATTATTTTTTCCCATTATTTATCTAGGAATGGACACACACTCACAATACTTACAAGCTGATTAACCTTTAGTAGTGTTTTAATTTTATCATATGATTCTTCACATATGCATGTATTAAGATGCATCCACCTCGAGTCAATAAGATCACATCACATAACTTTCATAGATCATGCTTTATGAATCACAGAGGTATTTGTCAAGTTATTTCTGTTCTATTGCATTTTGGTTTGAACTTCTTCTTTGGAAATTGCCTAGTTTTTGAACTTCTTCTTTCTCTATTCAAGTTTAACATGGTTGCCTTTAATCTTGATTATAGGTTTCTACTGCAAACTTTGATGATACACAAGTAGCTGCTGAATTTAAGAGGCTTGCTCAGGCATTTTTTACTGGAGCTACTTCCCATTGTCCAACTTTGCCACTTACTGCCCTGGTTGTTCAGGAATCAGGTAGTAGTCTCTCTAATTCAAGTTTCTTTTGTCAAGACAATGTTATTACTTTTTATTATTATTAAATTTGAAAAGCTATTACTTTTAATTAGTGGAAATTACATTCACCTCCACTACAAGAAAAAGGGTTTTTACCCACCAAACTTTGTTCTGTTCTTCTATTTGATCTGTATGTAGTTCTAGTTCTTGTTTGTCTGAGATGCTTCAATAGTTATTAATCTGAGTATTATATTTATAAGAATCATGAGTAAGGCTGAGCAATATTTGGCTTTTCCTTGCTTCTTTTGTTGTGGATGACATGGCAGCGTCACTCTGTTTCATGGGTGAGCATTCTATGTGCGGAAGTTTTGTTTCAAAAGTATCAAGAATCTATACATTTAACTCCGGTGGTAGTCTCCACTTGGATCTCCGACATCACCAGCCAGCGAGCTTTCCTGCGATTTCCCCCCAAACTCCGACCAATGAAGCGCCGCCGCATGCTCCACGTGTGCTCCAGCTGTGCATAGTCGCCAAGTAGGCTCCGATCAGCGAAGAAAGGTGATGATGGTATGGTTGTTGTCAGCTTCAATATTGTTTTGTCAGCGAAGGTGAGTTTTCAAACTCAAATAAGTTATTCACTTAAATGAATTATTTCTTGAACATAAAAGCTATTTTACTTACCATGACTACTGATTGTGCCACTAGTAATTGGACATCTCGTCTAGGAACTGTTTCGGATCAAAAAGAAGTTATTACGAATTCATGTTCTCAATTAGTGCTTCAACTCCATGAATTTTATGATCCAGAGAAGGTTGGATATTTGAACATAACTATGTGACTATTAATTTCCACATTCTTTTTGTTGCTTTGTGTACACTAGTCAGCTTTTTTAACCTGTCAATTATTTGCACAGATAAAGATTAGAGTAAAGATTCTTTCTGGTTCTTTGTGTGGTGCTGTGGCTGCTGAAGCCAAGAGAGTAGAATCAAGCTGGGTTATTTTGGACAGGTAATAAAATAAAAGAACTAATATTAGTTTGTATACTCTCACATTCTATGTTAGAGGTTCTGTTCTTATGTTATATGCAATACAATGTAAAAGTTGTTTCTACTATTAAGTTTCTAAAATTTCTTATGGACTGGGAAACAATCATTCATTCTTCCACAACTGCAGAAAATTGAAACGTGAGAAGAAATGCTGCATGGAGCAGCTGCATTGCAATATTGCGATTATGAAACGGTCTCACCCGAAGATTTTGCGCTTGAATTTGAACAATTCTCCGAAGATAGAACTCAACCGAGATTGTTCATGGTCATTGGATCCAAGTGCATATACAAGAAACTTAAAAGACAATTCTGAACATCCAGACATAATTAGAGGTCCAGTAGTTACTCCTGCTAGTATGTTGCTTATTTTGTTTTGGCTCTCTAGTGTGCTTTGTAGTTATATAATTATAATTATGTTGACAACTTATCTTAGGAAACAGCACTTTCATAGTAGCATCACTTATGATGGATAAGGTAAATTTTGTTAGTCATATATATTATGTTTGTGGTATTTAAATTTGAAAAAGATTTTGTTGTGTGAAAGAATAAAATCCATAACTAGATAACTAGTGTAGCTTTTTTGGATGTATGATTTTATTTTATTTTTTAAATTATCGACGGATTTTCGACGGAAATTTTCGTCGGAAATGGTTTTTTTTCGACGGAATTTGCGACGAAACTTTGCGACGACTTTCCGACGACTTTGCGACGGAGACATTTGCGACGAAAAAATCCGTCGGAAACGGTTTCCGACGAGCGATTTTGCGACGACTTTTTGTCCGTCGGAAAGTTCATCGGAAACGTCAATTTCCGACGAAAATCAGTGCGTTTCCGACGGATTTTCTCGTCGGAAATCGTCGATTTTCTTGTAGTGCTATATATATAACTTCTTCAAATTTCTTCTCCACATTTCTTCTTCACACCCAAATTCTCTTCTTGAAATTCCTCTCTTCCTCCCTACGAATTCTCTTCTTCTCTCTACTAAATCTCTTCCTCTCTTTGACAAATTTCTTCAATCGAATGTATGTTTGTAACATGAGTTAATAGTTTTAGTTTATGAATTATTTTATAATATGAGTTAGTTACTAATTGTGGTGTTGTTTGTTTAGGTATTGTTTGAGTTTGGTTTCCTCTTTTTTCCTCTTTGTTTGAGTTGGGGATTCGCATCAAGTCAGAGCCTTCTCTTCACTACGGTTAGTTATCAAATATTATAATATATTAATATTAACATTATAATATATTAGTTTATAAAAAATAAAGTAATTAATATATCAATATATATCAAAAAGTAATATTTGATAGTTTATTTCATTTACTTTGTTAAAAAATAAAGTCAATGTAATTAATAAATCCGAAATATAATAATATATTAGTTAAAAAATAAAGTCAATGTAATTATTAATTTTTATTGTTTGTAATTTTTAGATAAATACGAAATATTATTAATTTCTGTTGATGTTAATTAATATATCAATATATATCAAAAAGTAATATTTGATAGTTTATTTCATTTACTTTGAATAGTTATGATATTTAATTTATTGATAATCAAAAATTGGATAGTTTGTTTAAAACATAGTAATTTATAGTTATTATTTAGTCAAAATGTTATTTATGTTGTTAGTACATAGATCCCTAAATTATGATAATGATAATATTTATTGTAATGTAGTACATAGATCCTGAAATTATGGATCGTAGTTGGATGTATGATCGATTATTTTCTGGAAGATCCGGTTTAAAGCGACGTTTTGTAGAAGGAGTAGAAGAGTTTATTTTTTGTGCTAAGCGTCATGAAGAATTTGCGCGACTGATAACTCCATTTTATATAGAGTTATTCATACATCTAATTATAACTAATTACTTGAAATCAAGTAGAATATGTGTTAAATATAGTAGTATAAGTAAGATAACAACATTCTAGGAATTATGTGATGAATAGAGCATTTTGTATATATATATATATTTAGGGGTGTTCGTGGGTCGGTTTGGATCGGATTTGAGCAAATCCGTTGCCCGAACCAATGATAATTATTCGGTTTGGGTTGGTTCGGATTTTACATTTTTTCCTCCAAAATTCGAACCAAACCGAACCGATATTGGACGGGTTGGTTTGGATTGGGCTCACGGGTCATTCACTAAAATATTAATTTTCTAAAATATAAAAAAAAAACATTTTTTATGATATTCCAACACTTTAAATAGCTAAAAAAATTGAAAATCACACGAAATCAAACTCAAATCCACTAATAGTCTTCTCATTCATAGTATTAAAATTTTACAACTTAATCATAAATTATTAAGGTAAAAATTCTAAGCAAATAAAATCGTGTGCATCTAAAATTACAAAATTGTTATGACGTAATATGGGTTGGTTCGGGTTCGCGGATTTGATTTTCAAAATCCGTTGCCCGATCCAAACAACTACGGGTTGGTTTGGATTTGTTCGATTTTGACCCGAACACGAAAAATATCCGAACCAAACATATCGGTTTGGATTGGATCGTGGGTTGGTTTGGATTTGTCCGAACCACTGAACACCCCTATATATATTGATATGTTTGATGTGTTTGTTCAGTTTACCTACAGATGATGCTTCTGCACCACGATGCTTCTGCACCATGATGCTCCTGCACTTAGTGCTTCTGCACCATCCTGCGCTAAATGTTTATAACCCCACAATGGAAGCACCTCAATTCATACCACTGCACCAAAACTTCAATGACATCATGCTTTGTCACAAATCACATGGAGGCACATGCCCACATGCATAAGGAGGTGCCCCCATAAACATCATCATGAAAGGCTACTCCTCTATAAGTACCCATTGAAGAAGCTCTGATCATGGTATGCATATGTACTATAACACACTAGATTTCAAGCAAACAACATATATACTTGATTGCTTATTTGGAGCAATTTTAATGAACAAAAATTTGTGGTGCATGAGATGTGTTCTTCTATCTCTACGGTATATAGAACGAGACCTAGTCAACTATTGAGTCAGACTTAGAAGGTCTTAAAAAGTTCAGCAGTTAATAACAATTTTTGAACAGATTGCATGGTAGGGGATCACCGATGTAGATAAGAACTGCCAAATTTTGTGCGCGTGGCGACAAGGAAGATATATATATATATATATATATATATATATATATATATATATATATATATATATATATATATATATATATATATATATATATATATAACGCATGTTCGTTGCGTAGACGTGACATGAAATTACAATGACCCTTTTGATTATGATATATAATGAGAACAAAATGACAAAATATATGTGGCTAGAAAACGTTGAGAAACGTGGAAGGTTGCTACAGAGTAGGCTATATTAATTGGACATCATTTGGTTGCAGACTTGCAGTTATATTTTTGCTTGAGTAATTAATTTGGTTAATTACCTGCATAAAATGAGAGCCATGTATCCTACATTACCTAGAAGAGGAGAAATATAATATATATATATATATATATATATATATATATATATATATATATATATATATATACTAGTATTATACCCGTGCATCCGCACGAGCCGATCGCGTTACGTGATACGATTACCTCAAATAGAAACGTTAATTTGAAATCTCATTAATCTAAAATCAATTATAAAATAGAGGATGACTTGCATATACGGACAGGTGATGTCGTGTTCTTTTTATGAATGAATTTAGACAGTATTTAAATTGTCTGAACATTACCCGTGAAAATAAAGAAAAATTTAAAGTAGATGAAAAAGGAGTTTCAAATAAAAAATTGATAAATATTAAAACTAAAAATGTAAAAGTATCATTTACAAACAATATGTGCATTTATCCCGTGTGTTTTTATATATCAGTGCAGTGTTGTTATCCCATATTTTTTTTATATATCAGTGCAACTATCCCGTGTTTTCATATATATCATTGCAGCTATCCCTGTATTTTTTTATATATCAGTGCAGTTGTCCAGTGTTTTTTAATGTATCAGTGCATTTATCTCATAGTTTCAATTGATTATTTGAGTTGATTAGTAGATTATTGTAGACAGTAGATTATCAATAACAAATATTTATCCTGTGTTTTTTTATATATGAGTAACAATTATTTGTCCTTTTTTAGGTATTAGTGACAAATATTTGTCGCGTGTGTTTAAAATATTAATCAGTTTAAATAGTCATTAAACCTTCTTGTTTTTTTAGATAGTAGTTTTCAAAAATTATAATTATCAATGACAAATATTAATCCCATGTTTTTTTATATATCAGTGTAGTTATCTGGTAGTTTCAATTGATTATTTTAGTTGATAGAAGATTATAGTAGATTGTAAATTTGTTAGATAGTAGATTATCAATAAAAAATAATTGTTTTAAATATAAATTAGTAATTTAAATTGCCATTAAGTCAGCTTATTTTTTAGATAGTAGGTTTCTAGTAGTAGGCTTCAAAAAATTTAATTATCAATGACAAAAATTAATCTCGTGTTTTTTTTATATATCAGTGCAGTTATCTCGTAGTTTCAATTGATTATTTGAGTTGATTAGTAGATTATAGTAGATTATTGCAATTATCCCGTGTTTTTATATTAGATTATTTGAGTTGATTAGTAGATTATTGTAGTTATCGCGTGTTTTTTTAGATCGTAGATTTATAGAAGTTTTCCAAAATTATAATTATCAATGGTAAATATTAATTATAAATTGTCAAAAAAAATATAAATATCAATGGTAAATATTATTCTCATGTTCTTTTAATTATCAATGGTAAATATTTATGCCTTTGTTGATGTTTGCTTCTGCCCTATGGTGGTTAAGCATTTTGCTTCCTCCAAGTGGTTAAGCCCTCGATTATGCTTCTGCTTGATGGTTAAGCGTTGGATTGTTGCTTCCTCCGAGTGGTTAAACCTTGAGTTGTTGACTTCTTTGACACTTGGATGGTTATGCCCAAGAGTGGAGTTTGTTGATTCTTTTGGAGTGAATGTTGTGGAGACGCTGGAAGAAGCTTGAAGGGGCCCATAAGTTGGTCGAAGACTTCTAGGAGCTATGCACCTCAACTACTACCAATTCAAATTGTTTTTTTTCCTTTACTTTGGTATTGCTTATCTCAAGCTGGAAGTGTTGTGGAAACCTTCCAGCTCGCGGGAGGCTGTTAAAATATAGATAGTAAGCCCATTAGTTATTAGTAAGGCTCATTAGTGAGTTAGTATATAAGTTAGATGGTAGACTCATTTATGATTATCTCTTCTCATTTGGAATATTTTCACTACTTTCAATATAATAGAATTTTAGAGTTTTTCTCTCTAATTTCTATGGATGTCATGTTTTTTAACAATTATGACTAGGATCTATAGTCACTATCTACCTCCTCCACTTTAGCATTAGAAGGCCCCTGATGAATGACCCCACAAATTGAGGAGGGAAGAAAAACAAATAATTAGGAGAAGAAAATAATTGCACTGTTTTGGAAAACAACCTTAAAATTCTAGGTATTTTAAGTGTGTTTGGATATGAAGCAACTTTTTAGGGTAATGTAATTTAAGAGGGTAATTCAAATGCTTCAAACCAAATTAACTTGCTTGGATCATAAATGTGGTGAATTTTCAAAATGAATGGAATTTGTGAGGTATTTTAGTAAGACTAAATTTAGAGAATTTGAAATACCACCTAAAAGTGAAGAATTTGAAATCCCTTTCTTGCAAAAAAATGTTCTTCAAAAAAATTTGTTAGCCTGGCCGAAAATGGCCTAAGCCCAACATGAGTCGGGTAGCCTGCTTTGCCATCCCTAACTCGGTATGTCGGGCGCGATCTACTCTCAGCGGGTCGGGCCCAATATTCGGTGGGTCGGTCCGGTCATTCGTTGAATTCGCTTGTGAGTCGACCCTTAGGTAAAGTGAAGAATTAAAAAAATGAAGAATTTCAATTACTATCCAAACAAGGAATTTTAAGAGAATGAAGAATTTTAATTATCTTATCCAAACAAATAATTTTTAAAATGAAAGGATTTCAATTGAAGCATTTGAATTGCTTAGAATTTGAAATTTCCTAGAATTTTCAAATGCTCCATCCAAACACACTCTCAGGAATCAAATCACCTTGAGTGGTATGATTGATTTATAAGGTGAAGACAAATTGTAAATGTATCTACGGTTTCTACACATTGTATGATTATTTCGGTCTATGTATTTGGTTGGTTTAATATATCCCAAGAAGGTAGCTCAGTAGGCGAGCTAAGGGATACCTAAGGAGTGCAAGCAGGAGGTCTGGGGAATCTAACATTCCCCCACCCCCCACTAACATTACTTATCCAAAAAAATGTTCATAAATATATTTAAGAATACTACTAAACGGAGGTGTATTGGTCCCTCACCATTGGTTGTCTTGGCAATTTCAGCGACATGGAGACGTCGTCTCTCGGGTTCGAATTCGGGTGTGACCAATGATTGTGTGTGTATGTTTATTTGTCATTTCATCTAAGTAGAAAAAAAACGGAGGTGTATTGGGTTTAACTTTAACATATACAAAACCACAATTCTGGAGAGCCGCACTTTGAGGGGGGATAGGTGCTTGATAGGGGTGTTTGCGCCCAAAAACGAGGTGTATTTACCAAAATACGTGATTTTCTTTTTTTTGGTCCAAACCAAAATACATGACTAAAAGACAAGGTTTTTTTTACCCCCACAATTTCACCTTATACCCCCACAAATTATGATAATCCGAAAATACCCCTGATAATTTGAATTTAACGGAATTACCTGTTTAACAGGTAAATCCGTTTGTAGACAAAAACCAAAACGGATTTACATTTTTGTCAGTTACTTCCGTATGTTACGAAATTTGCAAAACGGAAGTAAGTGAAAAAATGTAAATCCATTTTTGTTAAAATTACAAACCGGAAGTACATAAATAATAGATAAATCCGTTATTATTAATTTTAGATAACGGATTTATCTGCAATTAGATACTTCTGTTTTGTAATTTTGTACGTACGGATTTATCTGCAATTAGATAAATCCGTTTTTAAAAAAATCAGCAATTTAAAATATAAGCTCTAAAAATAATAAATATGGAATATTAATTACAAAAACTAGTACCAAAATAAGTATATGAAACGTCAATCTGAATCAGCTGCTAAGTCTACAAGATGGGCGGATGAGAGGGTGGTGGCATGACCGGAGCCAAAGAAACCCATAGCTGGAAACGCCCGGTATAAGGATCCAACCATGAAGTAGATTCACTAGATGTAAAGCGCTCCCATTGAAGACCAATTGGAGGTAGTGGACACTCAGGCAAGAGCGCAACATGCACCCAGTGACAGTGGTTCACGTGAAGAATAGAGATGATGCTGCGACTCTTAGTTGATGAATAATAACCTCTCAAAGGCAAATAAGTAAATGTGTTTCCCAAAGATAATTCAACTAGGGCGACATTATATTTGGTAGATATAATGTACCCCATCTCAGGCATGCTCAACCACTTGTCCTTCTCCTGCCTCCCAAAACCTCTAACAAATAGTGACTCCTTAATAACTGCAAGCCTTTGAACCCCAAATAATTCAGAATATAGCTCATAACGTGAGTTTATTTCTTGGATTAGTTCTTGTCGAATTAACGGCCAACTTTTCTCACCAAGACCAAGACCAATAGCAACTGCTCGGTAGCCACAATGACCATCCGGTTCCACATCAATATCTGCAACGTAAGGATGGAAATGGAGAGGAACCCACGGTAATAGCAATTTAGAAGTCCCCTGCTGTGATAATTTCTTTGAAGCCCGCTGTGATAATTTAGGAGAAGTCCTTTGTGACTGTGAGAACCGCTGTGATAATTTAGGAGAAGTCCCCTGTGACTGTGAGAACCGCTGTGATAATTTAGGAGAAATCTCATGTGACTGTGAGAACCGCTGTGATAATTTATTAGAAGTCCCAGACTCTTGAGTATTTTTCACCTTTTCATCCTTATGCTCCCAATAAGAAGGATCACGCTTCACATCATAGAATTTTTGCTTCTTCTTCTTTGGTGCACCCTTTGTTTTAATTTTAGATGGTGGTGGAACCATTGAAGAAATGGTAGGAAATGCAAGCTCATCAATCTGTTTCTTGAACACAAATTTCTCCTCAGGAGTCATACAATTATATCTCGCCCATATCATCTCCATAGAGTAAGTAATGTCACATTCAGCATATTTTTTTTGAGACACATCCTCATCCAAAGAATCCAAACTCAGCTTAGACCAATGACCGTCAACAACCTCCAACGGAATACAAGTACCAGAGACATGATAGACACCAAGCTCACAAGCACAAGGCAACCGATGTGTCGTTCTAATCACGCACCCACAACGAGCTTTGTCATACCCCCACACCTGAGGTGGTTTTCACATACTCTTTAAAAGTCAAAAAAAATAAAATTAAGCGTACCTGTTGGTTGTTGTATTCCCCAAGTGTGCCACCCGGTTAGTCCATGCCAAAATAAATCTGTGCTTATGAGGAGTCAACCACGTGTCATTCAAGTACTTAAGAAGAGGGGGGAAACTATCATGAGTCCTCCAGTATCTTCAACCGCTGTGAGTACTCAACCTCGTCAAGTGAATTAATAAGATCATGCCAAAGTGTGATCACTGACTCTTGCCTATCCACGTGCACATACTCTTTAATCTTTGCTTTAACATTCTTAGTTACGTGCGAAACACAGCAAATTTATAAAGGACATAAACACATCATGAATGCCACTCATAAGACCAAGATCGAGGTAGTAAACAGCTCATGTGTGTGGAGTCCACACCTAACCTTCAAACGCCAACCCCCATCACGAATTGTACATGTAGATCTCAACTTAAATGGACAATTGCGCTTCTTTGACCCGATTACTCTAGAATTATTAGTGAACTTTCCATGCTTCTCACAGCCAAAAATAATTTTATCTCTCGTCCCCCTTTTACCTCCACCTTTGTCAGATCTAAGAATGATAACCACAAATCCAATGCCTCTCCCAATGTCTCTGACCCAACGTACAACATCCTCACGTGTAGGAAATAGCTACAAAATAGACAATTATTAGTTACTTAATTAATTAAATATCTACATAGATGTTTTGAAAAAAATAATTAATTAAATATACTGTCTCCATCATGAATGACCCTGATGTATCTATCTCGACCGGAACCAACTGTGACTCCGTATCCATATCTGTTTCACTTACAAAAATTAACACATAATATAAATAAAATACGAAACGGATTTATGTATATAAAAATAAATCCGTTTTATTAAAAAATTAATAACGGAATTAAGTTTTAAAAAAATAAATTCGTGTTTGAAATTTTTTTGAAAACAGAAATAAGTATTTAAAGGTAAATCCATTGTTGAAAGTATTAAATGACAAACAAAAGTAGCTCTTTCGAGATACTTCCGTTTTTAAAAAAAGTTAACTACCGAAGTATCTTTTAGCGCTTACTTCCGTTTGGCATCGAATTTAATGAAGAATTAATGATTAACGGATTTACCTCCACTGTAGGTAAATCTGTTGGCCGATAAAGTGGGACCCACTAGAGAATCTGGTCCAAATTCAATTTTGTAATAAATGTGGAGGGTATCTTCGAAATATCCAAAATGTGTGGGGGTAGATGGGTATGGGGTGGGGGTATAAAAAAAAACCCAAAGACAAGAAGGGTGGCCCAGTTCGAAAAGTGTAACCCATTTGCTATTTCTTCTTCTCGACTCATAATTAGGTTTTGGGTTCCATTTTTTGTACCCCCACCTCTATACACCGTACCCCCACACAAATATTTTATCTCCATTTTAACCCTTAAAAAATGTAAAACGGATTTATCTATTTTTAGGATAAATCCGTTTTGCAAAAAAAAAAAATTGAAAACGGATTTATAGATAAATTCGTTGTGCAATTTTCCAAAATGGATTTATCTATTAAATAGATAATCCGTTTTGTAAAATTGCACAACGGATTTATCTATTAAATAGATAAATCTGTTTTGCAATTTTACAAAACTGGATTTATCTATTTAATAAATAAATCCGTTTTGTAAAATTGCAAAACGGATTTATCTATTAAATAGATAAATCCGTAATAGATAAATACGTTTTGCAAAATAAAATAGATAAATCTGTTAAAAAGGAGTAGTATTAATTGACACTTGACCAAGAGTCTTATGCCAATTCCTAGGCTTCTGCCCAATATGTTTTTTGATCAAGTTAATGATGATTTTATTGGCTGCTTCGACTTGACCATTTGATTTTGCATAATATGGCGTCGAACTTAATAATTTGAAACCATTCTCAGAGGCAAATTCTACCATTTTTTGACCAATAAACACTGAACCTTGGTCTGTAGTAATGGTTTCTGGAATCTCAAACCTGGCAGTTCTGATGAACTTGCTCTTGAGTAGTCTTTCGATTTCTGCTTTGATCTTCGACAGGATTTGTGGTGCAAATCTTCTTGGTGTCTGCTTCACTGGCTTCTTTTCTGGTCGTATAGGCAGCTTCAATTCCACTACTTCTCGACTCAAACCTGGCATCTCATTGTAGTCCCAAGCAAAACAGGCTTTAAATTCCTTCAAAAGTTCGATAGTTTGCACCCTGAAAGCTTTGTCAATCATTGCACTAATATATGTTGGCCTTTTTACAAAGCCATCTCCCAAGTCAATTTCTTCCAAGGGATCTCGTGCTTGTATTTTCTTGGTCGAACCCATTGGGTCCTTTTCAAAACCTAAAGGCTCATAATCATATACACAATCAAGCCTTTGGCCTTCGACCAAGTCTTCCTTACTATTACTGTCACTGGCTTCAGCAACCATTTGTTGTTGTAACTCGGCTTCCAAAGCCGCTTTTTCTTTGTTTTCGGCCACATAGGCCGTAATTCTATCCCATGCATTGTGCTTAGACATAAATAAACTATTTATGGTCCATCCCACCCAGTAGGCTTGCAAAAGCCTCTTGGGTGATTATCCTCATCCATAACCTCCTTCTCCCAAATAAATCCATAGTTTGGGTGAAGAGTAACTGAGGAAAACACATTAGCTTGGTGTACATAACCAAGATCAGAAGAAGAACATGGCGCAATGTTCGCCAATTGTTTGTCGAAAATTTTCTTAGTGATAGTATTTACCTCCGCTTTGAAGTAACTCTGATCACCTTCAATGTTTTCGACCAAACCATCTTCTCTCCAAATAATGAGCCTTTGGTGTACAGTTGATGGTATTGGCCCCACGCCATGTACCCACTCTCTTCCTAGCAACAAGTTGTAGTTAGCCTGAGAATGAACTACAAGAAACAACGTTGATCTTTTGATGCTACCCATAGCTAACTCGACTTCAATGGCCCCAAGTGAGTGGTCAGTTTTGCCCTCATAATTTGTGAGTACCACGTTGTGTGGCCTCAAATCAGTATCACATTTACCAATTTTCCTCAACAAATGTTGTGGCATCAAGTTTACAGCAGCACCACCGTCGACCAAAATCTTGTTGACACCTATGTTGTTCACTTTAGCTTGAATGAACAAAGGTTTGAGATGGTTCATCATTCCACAATCTGGTTTCTCAAATACAACATGTTGTTCATCGACACAACCATTCTTCAGCACATAGTAAAAAATTGGTTAATAAGTAGTCTCTTTGTCGAAATCTTCCTCGACATCATTCACTTCGAAAACTACATCATACTCAATTGGTAGAATTGAGACCACATTGCATAAGACATCAAATTCCGACCCAGAATCGGCAAAATCAGACTCCATTTCTTCGTCTAAGTCAAAGCCTTCTTTGATTGCTGAGAGTGGAGGAAATATCCTCTCAGTAGCTGGCTTTCTAGCCACTTCGACAGCCTTTTGCTTACCTTGTTTTTTGTCAGAACTCTCTACTTGTCCTGCACCAATAGCTTTCTTTTGGCGTTGGTGTCTGCGCCATTGAGTTCTAGTCATGAGATTCTTCCCCTTGTAATTGTTGTTATAGGCATACTTGTTAGATTCAAGTGCTTTGTTTTGGCCAGTAGTACTGGTGCTGCCCTTGACCATTTTTTTGGGTTTTGGTTGATACCTAACACTTTTCCCACCAGAATTCACGGGTAAGTATCCAGTATTCTTTCCACCGGAGTACACCCATTTCTCTACAGGAGACTTTGTTGATGGAACATAAGTTTTAAGTTGCTCTTTCTGAGTATGCTTTGTCGAAGTAACTTTGTATGGTATCCCTCTTTTGCTGAAACTGAACTTTGGCCTTTGGTCGACCCATTTTCCTTTCTGCTTCAATTGAGGTCGATAACCTTCAAGGCTCTTTGCAGCCTCTTTATCAAAGACAGAACTGCATCTTGGACATAACATCACTTCTGTGTTGCTTATCTTGCAACGATTAAGGAAATCAATTAATTCATCTTCTGCTTTTGGGTAAGCAACTTTCATTTTCTCAGCATATTGGTCTTCAGTGACCATTTCGACATTAGCCTTAGAAACTTCAGTATCTTTTGTCAAATTATCATTTCCAGCAACAACTCTAGTGACTTCGACAACCATGATGTCAACTTCAGCATACATTGTCTCTGCTGTTGGAAGAGGATCAGTGTCGATTTGCATTGGAGGCTTTGATTTGTCACCAAATTCCAGCCTACCTTCATTGAGAGCTTTCTCGACCAAATCCCTGAAAATAACACAACGAGAAGTGTTATGGCCTAAAAAGTTATGGAATTTACAAAAACCCCTTTTCTTTCTTTGTTCCAATGGTGGTATTTTCATGCCTTTAGGCACCAAAATTTGACCATCAGTAACCAAAAGATCAAATATTTCATCACATTTAGAAACATCAAAGGTGTAAGTTTTGGTAACAAACTTATCATTTTTAGGCTCGACAGGATTTTTCCCATCTGATGGCTTTAACACTTTACATGTATAAGGAGGCCCAGGTTTTAATTCTGCAATATTAACCTCTTCTTCGACATCCTCATACGATATGTCGAATTCCTGGTCGTTGTCATTAGTGTCGACATATGCGACTTTTTCTTTTTTATTATTGAACCTACCATTCCTAACCTTTTCAGCTTTAAGCCTTTCGACGTGTCGAACTCTCTCAGTCAATTGTGCCATATCTCTTAAGTGCAGAGTATCTAATTTCTTTCTTACAGAATAGTCTAGGTCACCAGCAGCCATTTCGACTAACTCGTGTTCAGGCACTTGAGTAAAGCACCTTGCCTTGAGAAGTCTAAATCTATTGAGATAGTCATCAATAGACTCCGCCACTTTACGTCGGACGCTAGCCAATTCCTTAAGACTAATCTTGCATTGGCCCATATAGAATTGCTCATGGAAAGCCTTTTCTAACTGATTCCAATTAAAAATAGAATGTGGAGGTAAAGTGGTGAACCAAGCAAAAGCATTTTTAGTTAGAGAATTTGGAAAGTATTTCATTCTTAAATTCTCACTGTGTGCTATGTCACCAGCATCAGTTAAATAACGGGCAACATGTTCGACAGTAGATTCGCTAGTTTTCCCAGCGAATTTTGTGAACTTAGGGATTTTCCATCCCCTGGGCAATTCTGTTTGCAATATATAATCTGACAAAGGTGACACAAAATTAGGCCTTTGTAGGCCTAAATTAAGACCATTTTGGGCTAGAATATTTTCGACAAGATTAGCCAAATTGTTTTGGATTCCAAATTATTTTGTTGGACTTGCCTAACCACTTCATCAGCATTTTGGTTCCTATTGACTAACACAACATCAGGAACAGACTCTTCGACAACAAGTTGTTTCCCTTGATTGATGGGAACTGCATTGTTGGGCCTTTCTATGGGGATTTCAACAGGCCTAACATTCTGAATTTAAGGAATTTGATGGTTATGCACTGGTGGAGTTCCAAAGAAATCAGCAATTCTTCCTATTTGTGTTGCTAACATTTGGTAACTATTATTTGTGTTTTGTATTAGAGGGTTAAACATTGTACCTATTTGTTGTGTTAACATATTAACCATATCATGATTACTATCATCCATTTGTTGTCTTAATGCCAGCAAAGATGATGTGGTCCATGAAGGTTGAACATTTCGACTAAAAATGTTCTCTGATGAACTATGTGTAGACGTAAATCCTGTAATTGCATTGTCTCCATACGTAGACGAATTTGTCTGAAGGCCTGCCATTAAGGCTGTTGGCATGCCATATGGATAACTCCTACTGTTCATAGGAAAACTAAATGGCATATTTCCAATCATTGGATTAGCCATTAAAGGACTTGTTGGTCCTAATATTGGTGGCACAGAAGCCATCGCGTTAGTCTGTGTCAATGGTGCCGTTGTCATCATCGACACAGGAGTAATTACAGGAGCAGTTATAGCGGTTACGCCCATAACTGTCGAAGAAGGCATGGAAGCGGTTACTCCCACGACATTCGTAGCGTTAGCGTTACTAACTGACGCTTGTTCTTGTGAACTTTGTGCATTTGATGCAGAAGTATTGTTTACATTAGAGCGCGCCATCTTTGAAAGATGTTGACCACTCCTCAAACGCATGCATAGATTAAATCACAAGTTTTAAGATTTCAACGAAAAAACTTTAAAATTTAGCACAAATGTCCCACCGGGCGTGCCAATTTGTTTACCGTGTTTTTTGGTAAACACCGCTAGTTACAAATTAATGTTGCTTGCAGGATCAACTAGAAAATCCTAGAACATTTGTGTTAAAATTTTTCCAGAAATTATGAGTGTTCTTGCGGTTTAAACTTGAAAGTATGAAGATAACCGTCGAAGTTATCTCCAGAAGGGAGAATTCTGAGTAGGAGGCGAAGAGAAAACAAATAAAATGCAGAAAACTTAAGAAAGTGAAATTGAAATTGCATTAATTGTAAAGAGAATGGTGCACAAGTTCATACATTGTTCTCTGACTCGTTTTCTCGGATGTTGGAAGTTTGAGTTTCAGAATTCTGTATGTGAGTTTGTGACCCGTTTTCCTATGGAAAACTACTATTTATACAAGAAAGGAAACACAATAACTAACTAACTGTACACAGAATTTAAAAAATGGTAACTGCCATGTCTTCGACCACAATAACTGCTATGCTGTTTCAACAACGAGCACTTGACTTCTGATCTATCACCAACTTTCTTCTCATCGAACCATTGGCTTCAATTCTTCAATTTCCACTAAGTTAAGCACTGCGTCAAACCTTCTTGGGAAAACTTCTCACTGTCGAAATCAACACCTTTCCTCTTGAAATTAGCAAGTCAAATCTCGTTGACTGCATTTAATTGATCCTGTCGAAAATGCAGGCTAACAATAATCTAGGCTAAAAAGTCGGTTTTTGGGTAACCTACTCTGATTGTCCTGAAACCACAACCATTAAATTCAAAAAAAATCAGGGCTCATTACTCCCCAAGATGGGACTTATGTCGGGACTGCGGGGCTCAAAATCTCAAATTCCATCGTTTACTATTTTTTATTAATTTTTTGAATTTTTCATAATCTCCAAAAAATCTAAAAAAATTGCATAACCTTATTTTGGTTTTATTAAATTTTTAGTGGTGTTTTTATAATTTTTAGATTAGTTTTGACTCTTCAACGGATTTTTAGTGATGTTTTTATAACCTTTTTACACTAATATTTATCGTTTTTTTTTTGTATAATAACGGATTCCTTATATATTAGATATATTTTCCTTAAAATTTTAATTTAATTTATGAATTTTTTTACAAAAAGGTTTTATCTATTTATTAGATAAATACATAGTTAACAATTTAACTACGGATTTATCTAATAAATAGATAAATCCGTTATTATAAATTTACAAAACGGATTTATGTGTTGCTTATGTAAATCCGTTTTGCAAAAATATAATAACGGATTTATCTATTTATTAGATGAATCCGTTGTACATTTTTTATCAAAACGGATTTATCTAATTTAAAGATAAATCCGTTTTGGTTTTTTTACAAAACAGATTTATCTTTAAATTAGATAAATCATTTTTTTAGAATTTAGTAGGATTAATTTGGGAATAAAATAATTGGTGGGGGTATAGTGTATAAGCGTGGGGGTACAAAAAATGGGACCCTTAGGTTTTTTTCTTCAAAATTATGGGAAAACAGGCCTATCAAAGCCCAAAGGCCAAGAGAGCCTATGCCCATTGAATGGTTTGCTTTCCTCTCGAATAAGTGAAAGGCCGGAGATTTTTGTACCCCCCAATATTATTTTAATCCCAATTTACTCCTCACATTTTAACCAAAGTTTACCTCAGAGGGCAGAATTTTTTACCTTTCTCGGATTTACACTTCAAGAGGTAATTTTGGAATTGTATTTTTTTTAGTATTTCAGAATTATGTACTAGACATAAATCTAGAATTAAATCTTTGGCTTCTGGATTTATGCCCCAAAACATAATTCCGAATTGTGAATTTTTTGAGCTCTGGATTTGTGTCATACGTAAATTTGGGGATTTAAATTTCTTAACCCCAGATTTATGTATGAAACATAAATTCGGAATGAAATTTTTTTAACTCTGGGTTTATGTTTCATACATAAATCCGGAATATTTTTTTTTGTTTATATTTAATTTATTTTTTAAATCACACAGATATGGCTACGTTCGATGGTTCGGTTCCCTTTACTATGGATTTATCGGACGCATTTAAGACTAAAGAGGTACATATCTCCCATTAAATTTTTTAACGAGTATTTGTAAGTTTTTATTTGTCATAGTAATGATAAATTGTTTATTTTGTAGATTTTTGTGACCCGTAACGATCTTGTACGTTGGGCTAGCGAGGTTGGGAAAACCAACAGTGTGGTAGTTATCATTCTTAGATCAGATACAGCCATTGGTAAGGGGAGGAAGAATAAAATTATTTTGGGTTGCGAGAAGAGTGGTAGATATGTTGAAGTAGACGTCGGTTGTTCTAGAGCGAGGTCTTCAAAGAAGCGTAGATGTCCTTTCAAGCTGAGAGCTACACCATTGTGTCCTCCTGTTGGGATTGGAAAGTCAAAGGTAGTTGTGGAATACACAATCATGAGCCGTATAAAACGTGTATCAGACTTCCAATCTTTGGTCCACTCTCTAGAGTGAAGACGAAGGGTGCACCAAAGAAGCGGAAATAATATGATGTGAAACGAGACCCTTCGTTTATAATAATTAAGATGATGTTGTAGCATGTTCTAACCTTTTTTTAATCATGGGTTAAGTTTAATTCTGGAAGTCCATTAGCTCATGTTCATGGGTCTTGGCATCAGTATGCAACATAAGACACTAGAGAATGGTTATATCCATATGTTAGACGTCTCCAACTATGGTCTATTGTAGCTCCAATACCTAGTGCACAAACTGGCCCTATTGATATTGTAGACTTAAGATGAGGTTATAGCCTTTATTAAACGCTATATTTTGTAGATTTATAATATAATATAGTTGGATTTGATGAACGACAACACCTTTGATCAACAGTGAATATCGCACTGACACTATTGACGACCTTGATGTTGCCGACACTTTTGATCAACGGTGAATATCGCACCGACACTATTGACGGCCTTGATATTTTCGACACTTTTGATCAACAACGAATATCTCACCGACACTTTTGACGGCCTAGATGTTGCCGATACTTTTGAACAACGGTGAATATCACACCGAAAATCGCTATAAAAACATACCCCTTTATTCAAACTTCTTTCACACAAACAACCACTTCTCTGATTTAGTAAACAATTCCCTCGTTCACAAAATGAACACCCTTTGCACCCAGTACTCAAGTGATGGCACACTGACCACCGCTCATCATCGTGGAAAAATCACCAAAAAAAAGGTGTTTGGTTTGAGTGTCCAGGTCCTGTTTTATGCAGGCTCAAGCACGACATCACCTTCACTGCTTTGAAAGATAAAGTAGAGTGTAAGGTTCAACAGCAGGGTGCATGGCACCAAGAGGTTAGTAGTATTACTTTTCCCAGACCCGCCCGTGGAGATGATGGCCGTGTTTACTGATCCTCCATGAATGTTAAGACGGACGAGGACGTACGAAACATGATGAACATTCATGTCGAGTATCAGAATCTTAATCCTTTGAGACAGGACCGTCACAGTAAGGAAAAATGTTTTTGGTGGATCATTTTCTAAAAGTGTATTTGTTTCTATTATGTTTTATTTTTATGTTTGTTTGTTTGTGTTGTTGTTTCAATATAATCCATTTTTGCATCAATTAAAATAATAATTCTCATAAAGAACAATAAAAAAAGTAGGTTACGGATGTATCCCTAAACAATAAATCCGGATCTGAATCAGTTCCGGATTTATCATTTAGGCATACATCCGGAAGTGGTTTCTGTAACTTATTTCCAGAAACACCGCAAAAGAGATAAATCTGGAAGACTATTTGTGATCCGGATTTATCTCCTATGGATATATCCGGAACCAAATACAATTCCAGATATATATCTTTTGCTGTGTTTCCGGAAATAATAAAAAACCGCACCCCCTTTTAAAGGTAAAATTGGAAGATTGTGTAAAATGGGGGTATATGGGCCAACAAAGGGAGTAGAAAAATCACCAGCCTAAGTGAAAATATAATATTTTGGGGAGGAATGATTAGGATGACTAAAAGAGAGACATCTCTAACTGGCAGAATGATCAGCAAGCCAAAATCTCATCACAATCATATGATTTTTTTTTGGCTTAAAAACATTTTAATTTCTTCATAAACGTAATAATAATTATTGATAGTAACAAGGCAATAGCAAACAAAGGTGGCATTCCCCATTGTGTTACATTGACAATTTTAACAATATGGGGTTCCGGCTCTCAAGTTGGAATCCGAGTGTGATTGTGTGCATGTGATATTTATATTTCATTTTGTCTGAGCTGACAAAAAACAAGGGTGGCATGGCTATTAATAAAAGCAAGGGCGGTGCACAGTAGCCCTCAAGGGGATTTCATTGATTGAATGAGAAAGTCATCTCTTTATGTCATGCATGACTCTTTTATTTGGTCAGCTGACGAAGTAGAAAATATCACTCGTAAACTCACATAC
Source organism: Astragalus membranaceus (assembly GCA_039519185.1). NCBI lineage: Eukaryota > Viridiplantae > Streptophyta > Magnoliopsida > Fabales > Fabaceae > Astragalus > Astragalus membranaceus. The sequence goes on from CM076854.1 coordinate 129,846,305, forward strand.
GCAAAGTGGAAATCTCAAGTTTGAACCTGGATAACCACTGAAAATATTCAACCTAACAACCAGTTGTGTTAGGCCTTATAGATTGTCATGCGTAACTGTTGCATTGCAGTAGTAGGATAGGAGTGAAAAATACGAATCAACTATACATTTAATCAAAACAACCACTATCAAAAATATCAAACTACCCTTTTCTAAAATTCACTTTTTATTCTATCTCAGCTTTTATTCTAACTCACTTTTTATTTTATCTCACCCTTTTTTTTGGTCAAGATTTTTTGTGGGATGACATGTGTAAACTGAAGAAGTGCGGAGGGCTGGAAATTAAGAATATTGAATTGTTTAACGCAACACTTCTATCAAAATGGAAGTGGCGATGTTTGTGTGAGACATATGCCATATGGTTTGGTCTGCTTAAAACACGGTATGGCGAGTTAGAGCCCTGATGTGTAGAACTTGATTGCTTTGACCCAACTTCAGAGGTGTGCAGGTGAGGGGTCTTGTACGCGGTTCTGGTCTCATAATTGGCCAAGTAATACTTCACTCAAAGACGTCCTCCTAACTATGTTTAACGTATCCCTTAATGTTGATGCTTTTGTGGCTGAAATGGGGGAATGGGAGGGGACAAACTGGGTCTAGAGATCGTGTTACGGTGTGTTGGGGGAGATGGGTGCCTAGTCCTACTGATGGTATTTCTGTGAGATCGTGTTACGGTGTGTTGTTGGTTTTACTTGGCGTGAGTTGTGGCGCTCCCTTGTTTGAGCAAGCTGTTAAACGTCTATGGCGCTGTAATATTCCCCATAAGGTACACATTTTCAGTTGGAGGCTTCTACAGGGCAGACTAGCCACAAGGGATCTACTTATTAATCTTGGGATAATTGAAGCTGAAAATAATATAATGTGTCCCTATTGTTTCCAGGTTGTTGAAACACGGCCATTTGTTCTTCAAATGTAAATCGGCTAGTGAGCTTTGGTATATGATACCGGCATGGATGGGTGTTCAGGATGTGTCTCGCGTAAATCCAATTAAGAATTTTTTGTAATTTTGTGGTTTCATATCAGGTAACAGGAAAAAGAGGGTGAGATACATAATTGGCCTGTATAACATCCCAAAGTAGCTTAGTTTAATTCTTGTGATTAGTTGATAATTCTAATAAATTATTACTAACCAAGATTTTTTGATAGTTGTTTGAGTCAATAATTGATTGTTTAAATATTGCTTGAATACATGGTTAAATGAAATATTCAATAAATTGTGTGCTAGTTTGAGTAAGTTGCATTGGGTAGTGTATAAGAAATAGATGTGGTGCGAATAGCATAAGGGCAATTTAGGAATTTCAGCTTCTTTTAAAACCCTCCGCTGGAAAACATACCTTCACCCCCACATTTCATTTCACTCACTCGCACAACAATACCACACATTTTGAGAGAACAAAAGAAGAGAGAAAGAGAGAGAGCTCGAGGAGAAGGAAAGAAAGGAGAGGGAATCCCACACAAACCCTCAACTCACCAAATCTTCAACTGAAACTCTTCCCCTCACTTCAGCCTCACTATAGAATATTATTGGAAGTGCAAAACTCAGATGCACTACTAGTCTCCATCCTCATCTTCACATTCTTGAAATTGTTAAATGTGAAGTGGATTGGGTAAAACTTTGGTTGCATGTCAGTTTTGGATTGCATCTTTTGGGAGTCACATTGTGGTTAGGAACATCAAGGAGAATGGATTGATAGCTGGGTTTTGAATTTGAAGCTTGGGGTAGCTCTTGGGGTGCATTTCACTTCACATCTCGTTTGCTTGTGTGTTGAATTCGACATTCAAGATGAGTTCTTCGTTTAATTGCTTGTTTGTTTGATGTTCTGGTGTATGCATGTGTTGTATTGTGAGAAGTAAGTAATGCATGTATCTTTGGAGCATTTAATCAAGCTAGAATGTTCATTGGGAAGAAGCTTGGCTGAAATTGTGATGAATAAAGAGTAGCATGTTGAGTGTATTGTTGTGGCTCAATGTGATTGTCAATTGCATCAAATTTGATTGTTTGGAAGTGTTAAAATGTTGTTGAATGACCGTTAATGTGTTAGGAATGGAGTAGGATAAGTATTGGAATCATTGGAATGGACCATTTTCATGAAAACAAGGAAAATTTTGAACTGTCGGGGACGCACGGTCTGTGCGCCCCAGGAGCCCGGTCCGTGTGCCCCCACCTGATGGTCACTTTGCTGATTTAATTGGGGAGCCTGGTCCGTGCGCCTAGGGGCCCGGTCCGGGCCGAACCTTCTGTCACCCTTTTTAAAAGTTGCAAATTCCATTTCTTTTGACTCCAATCCTTCCCTAATCCCTTTCTTAACCCTTCCCAATGATAATTGAACAAAGTTAAGTCATATATCATGTATTTTTATGATGCAACGTGAGTACTTTATGTTAGGGTTTATAAACGAACCGAGTATTGTTGTATCGAGTGAGAAAACGACCTAAGTGTCAAGTTAAGCATAAAACACCAAGGGGATGACGATCCTAAGTTAATAGCACACTAGGGGAGGGAAGTCATGAACCCAGAACCTAGGCTCAGAATAAGTTGACTCGGTAATAGCTATTATCGGGTGGGTTCACCGTGGGAACCGTGTAGTGGTTGTTCAGTGTTGTGCTAAGAAAGAGAAAATATAATTAAAACACCGAGAGATTTAGGTGAGGGGTCCCGAAAGAACTCACTGAGATTATTATCTCACTATTTATTATGTGGTGTTTTACAGATGAGCAGGGAAAGCAAAAGCAAACAGAGAAGTAGCTGCTATTCTGGGCTACGAGCATAGAAGGATCTTTAACGATCAAGTTTTATTTATTGTTTGCCTAGCTGACCCTAGTGTTACATTATGTAACAAGTTTATGTTTGATACTCTTTAACTGTTGATTTGTAATCGGAGTTATGTATCGTTTTAAGAATTCTGCTTTTGAGAACCTGAACAATAGAGTTTATGAATAACTTTTGGACTTGTTCCATGTCATTAGTTAATCTTTTTTAAGAAACTTGGTTACTTTAAAGGATAGTTGATAAATTATTTATCGAGTTAAGTTTGTTCAGTTTACTTAAGCAAGATTAGTACTCTGATGTATGCTATTTATGGAAGTCTCGGTATTTCTTCCAAAGTTGAAATACTAGGATGTTCCGGCCTACTACTTTTTGGGTAAATTAGGGTGCCATAAATGATGTAATCTTTAGGGGGATAATTGTGGATGAGACTACCTTGTTTCAACGAGTTGTAAATGTATCATGACGCTAGTTTACTAAAAGGGCCGATAGGAATTCAAATCTAGTGTTTTCGAGATGGTGTTCCAATCCTTTGTCATGCCTTAATTTATGAACCTGACGTAATTCGATTTTAGTACCCTTTGTACTCTCTTTGAATGAATCTTTTGCTTATAAAAAAAAATCTAAGTTCTATAGAGGAAACCCAATTGCTTTCTATAGGGACTCACAAGTTTGTGCAAGGAGATCACAAATTGGAAATTAAAGGTTACTAGTTCATAAGGACATGAAATTATCACGTTGCTAAGAATATTAAGAGATTTCCAGTAAAAAAGAAGAAAAATTAGAGGTTTTGTTAATGCATTTTTTTGCTTTTTATGCGTCACAGACACACACACAGGACAAAGATTAGTTAGCAGTTAAAATAACCAATCAATGAAATAAGGGGGAAAACAAAAGATACATATAAGCACATAGTTTCATTGCAAAACCAATACAAGCTACTTTGATTTTTTATATTACAAAATTTGCATTACAAATTAACATTCAACGAATCAGATTCTATACAATTTGAAAGTAAACAACATCAAAAACCCTTTTCAACTTTGGTAGACCTCCTATCATACAACATATTTATAAATAGATTCAACTATCATATGCTCTTCAATTTCATATCCATTCTTTAGAAAACTTTCAAAACAAAAACAAAAATAACTAGACAATAATTCACCTTGGTCCAGAGAGCTCCATGGCTTGAACTAACAATAAAGAGTCATCAGTAAGATCAGAAAACCTATCTGATAAAGATGGCTCATGTGGTTTGAATTTAGCAGTGTCAACTCTTTGAGAAGCTTCCCATCTCTCAGCTAGTCCATCTCCTTCCAGCATGCGCACCACTTCTGACATTTTAGGCCTATGACCTGGAAGGTATTGTGTACATAAGAGAGCCACTTGAACCATTTCCTCAAGCTCAATCCTATCATAGTTGCTCTTTAGATCCTTGTCCACAAGCAATTCAAGTTTCTTCTCCAAATGAATTTTCTTTACCTGAATGTCAACAATATAAAAACACATTTTGATTTGAGATTAAGGGAAAATAACTTAAAAGAGAGGTGTTAATAGACCAGATGCATCCGTTATTCAGGGAACATAAAACTGCATTTTTTTTCTTATAAATAAATAGGACCGGAGGGAGTAACACAAATATTTTAATGAATAGAGGGAAAGGCGAAAGTATTAATTACCCAATCAAGCATGGCGCCTTTCTGATTAGCTGCTTTACCAAATTCTAAGGCTCTAAGGCCAGTGATCAATTCAAGGAGAAGAATGCCAAATCCAAAGACATCAGTTTTCTCAGAAGACTGCCCTGTGGATAGATATTCTGGTGCAATATGCCCCACAGTGCCCCTTACTGCAGTTGTGACATGTGAATCTTGATGATCCAAAAGCTTTGCCAACCCAAAATCTCCAACTACAGCTTCATAGTAGTTATCAAGCAATATGTTAGCAGCTTTCACATCTCTATGTATTATCTTTGGATCACACTGCTCATGAAGATAAAGTAGTCCCCTTGCTGCTCCCAAAGCAATATTCTTCCTTGTGCTCCAATCCAAAACCGGTTTACCTGAAAATCGCGAACTTTACATCAGAATCAGCCACTTAAATTAAGTAGTCTAATGCAATGTTTGGAACTACGTTGAAGTTATGTTAAACGCGAGTCTAGACAGAAGCTACAGAGAGTAACTTCTACATCCACGTCCACGTCTAAGTGGCCGTGAAAACTGGTGAATTCCAAACACACGCTAAATATGAAAGTTTACAACTAGCTTACTTACCTTTCAAACGTGAAGCGACGCTTCCATTGCACATGTATGGATAAACCAAAAGCCTTTCTGTTGGTGTCATGCAAAATCCATAGAGTCTGAGGAGGTTTCTATGCACTGCTAAGCTGATCATTTCAACTTCGGTCTGAAATTGAATCTCGCCTCCAATGGCATTGCCATCTTTAAGTCTCTTTACAGCTACAACAGTGCTATCTGAGAGAACTCCTTTGTAGACATTTCCAAAACCACCTTTTCCAAGTATGTTTTTGCTGCTGAAATTGTTAGTAGCTATCTGAAGTTCTCTGAATGGGAATCTCTTCAAGTTTCCAAGGTATACTTCTTCATGGTGCCGGTCTGAAACAATTGATAATAGGTCATAAATTGGAACAATCATATTCAACTTTGAATTATGAATTTAATCCATGATATTGCACATAAACATTTATAATAATGTACTCCCTCTGGTCTCATTTATAAGCATTGAATAACTGGTGTATCTGTTCTATAGACCAAATACATCAGTTGGAAAGTACCTTTGACATCAAAGAATGCTTGTTGATTATGCTTGTGTCTCCACCAAAGAACAAATCCAAAACCAAGAACTATCAGACATAGGCATCCAAGACTCAAGCCAAAGGCAATCGCCATCTTATGAGTTTTCGGTCGGTTTGATGGTAAAGCATCTAGAGAAGCAAAGATATTTCTATCAGAATTAAAGCAACTGCAGAAGGCATGAGCTGTTACACACACATTGCGCGAATATCGTGTGCGCGCACACATACTTGAAAAAAGACTTATCTTACCTTCAGTATTGTTTAAGTTCATGGAGATTGGCATCAATGTCATTCCATGACAGTTTGGTTCATTTCCAGTAGCACAAACAAGGGGATTACCAACAATGCTGAAACAACAAAAAAGAATGGAAATAATCTTTCAATTAGTACTCAATTTTCTGTTTTCCAGCCAAGCAGAAAAGCACATACATTTAGTGAGAAAATCACCTGAATGATTTGGCCAAAATTCTGGGTACCGGGCCACTAAGATTGTTATAGGACAAATCCCTGAATTAATAATCACAAAACAAGAATAAATAACATCTTTATGAACAAAAAATATATAAACATAATTAATGCAAAATATACAAAAGAAAAGGACATGTATATTACAGAAAAGCAAGTTGTGTCATGTTAGCCAGTGACTCTGGACATTCACCAACAAGACTATTATTATTGAGCCTCCTGAAACAATTTTAACAACTTTCCAGCTTTAGACATCACAAATTAACACTGAAATATAGGCATATAGCAATTCAGCTTAAGATTTCAAATCTTAGCTTAAAAGTTTTAATATATCCTTACAGATATTGGAGGCTTCTCAGGTGACCAAGAAAAGGAGGAATTTCTCCACTGAAGAAGTTATTTGAAAGATCAAGAGTTTGAAGCTTAGGTAGTTTTCCTAACTCTGAAGGAATTGGTCCAGTTATATTGTTATTCTGCAGCAACCTGAAAAGTAAATGTAATTCAGAACACTCATCTTACTAAGTAAGAGGCATCCATGTAAAAGTTTATGAAACACCGACACAGACACGAACACGAACACAAACACCAGACCAGACACGTCACTGATACAGTCATACAGATACATAAACACCGGTTTTAATTTGAAGAATGAAAAATTGAAGTGTCAAATGTCCAACACGACTAGGCGCGTCTTCAACATGAAGTGTAGGTGCTTCAGAGATGAAAGTGGTGAATTGTGAATTCTGGTTACTTACACAATCTGAAGGTTGGTTAAGTTGCCTATGCTTGGAGATAGATTACCAGACAAACTTTGACTAGGAGTTCCCCTGCAACAAAACAAGACCAGTTTCATATAAACAAACTTTTAATGTTGTTGAGTGTTCAACAAATTTTACTTGTTTTTTTCACTTGTAATAGAAATTGAAGAAAAGCTTACAGGCCAATGACAAGGTTTTCACTAGAACAAGTAACCATAGTCCAGCTACATGGATCAACAGCATCCCCATCCCAATTATCTAAAACACCATGTGGATCTTCTAGAGCATCTTTTATACCCATTAAAGCTTGCACTGCATTAAGAAAGAGAAAGATATCCAATTCAAAACTCTGCATATATTAAGCTAAAGTTAGTGCAAAATTTGAAATTTACCTTCAAAGTTTACTCCTTTAGAAGAAAGTAAAGCATTTGTTGAGCTCCAAAACAAGAAAAATGCTAAACACAGAAGAGCTACTTCTCTTGGCATTTCCCTCATTGAATTGGAATGAATTTCTAAAGAACCAGACACAAGTAGTACTATTTAGTTAGAGAATCCTAACTGTAGCACTATAGCAGATAACAATGATGATGTTTTTTGAAACGTTAAAAAAACAGTTCTCTAATTGAGGATGTTCTTTCTTAACTGTGATGTTCAAAACAGAAAAGAAACTCACTTCTTGCTTTTCATGCTAGAATCTCATTCACCTAAAAATCTTGTGTCAGACAAAGTGATGGGAAAGAAAAAAATAAAGAAAAGAAAAGAAGTATAAAGGGAACTTGCATATAGCATGCCTGTCAATGACTCAGGAAGCTGTAAACAAAATATATTATATAATGGCCTAAATCGTATAAGAATTAATTGATGGTGAAATATCAGTTCCATATATGGCAGGGACAAAATGGGAATTTCACTTTTGTGAAATCATGCACATGCACTTAAAGTAAAAAAATATTAGGGTAAACACTCATTTAGATTGCAGAATGTGTGAAGCGGTATCACTAGAGTCCCTAAATATATTAAAATTGCAAACACGTCTTCAAGTGTCTTTTTAATGAGTCATTTTAGTCCTCAAATCAGCTTTTTTGTAAGTCATTTTGATCTTTAAATGTGTTTTTTGAGGGTAAATTTAGTCCTTAGAATTACAAAAAAAAACGTATTTGTAATTTTGATATATTCAGAAACTATAATGAGAGTGTCTCACACATTAAGAGAATAAAATGACTATATACCAAAAAAGAATTATATGTATTAGAAAAGAAAAAGTACTGAGCATGAAGATATCATTAGATTTTAGGGCGTTTCTTTTTACCCCCTATTATACCCCATGCCCCATTAAATGACCAAACGGACCAAAATACCCCTTAAATCCATAAAATTTTCGGAAATACCTCAAATTTAAATAAATTCGTAAGTATATTTTTTTGGGTTTCCGGAAATACCCCATTTTACGGTATTTCCGGAACACATTTTACATTCCGGAAATACCGTAAAATGAGGTATTTTCGGAAACCCAAAAAAATAGACTTACGAATTTATCTAAATTTGAGGTATTTCCGAAAATCCCTCAAAATTGCCTTCCGAATTTATCTAAATTTGAGGTATTTCCGGAAATTCCTCAAAATTGACTTCTACATTTATTTGATTAATTAAAAACGCCTTATTTAAAATAACAAATTGTAACAACAAACAAAACGAAAACATGATAGAAACTACTGAGATGGTGGAGTGAAACGACGAAGGATCTCAGCGACGGTCCTTTTGGTTTCGACGTACAAATACCGATAACCCTTCCATTTAAACAGGACATAAATGGACATTATGGCTTAACGTTATCATCGTTCTTGACATCCATTGTAGACCAATAGGGGGATGTGGCTGTGCCTTATATGCCAGACAGGGTCCGTTGGCAGTTTGGATATGTCCAGCAGATTCCTGATCCACCTATTTCGGGCCCACGTCCATCTACGGAGTTCATAGTACAGCAGCTGATGTTCTATCAGTCCCCAGCACGGGCTTTCAGGGACAGCGGTCGACGGACACCCGTCCAGGGTGCTTGTGATGACGAGTACCTACCATGGTACTTGTAGGTGACCATTCCCCGGCTGACTCCGGCCCCGCCTTCACCTCCAGCTCCGCCTTCGCCTCCAGAGGATGTTGGTCCACTTCCGTTAGAGTCCAGGATGGAGAGAGCAGCTAGGCATGTCCAGGATGTCTATGATAGTCTTTTGGCAGTCGACGGCATTCCTGGGGATGTCTATGATAGTCTGTTGACTGCTTTACAACTTTTGGACATTTAGTTGTATTATTTTTTGTATTTTTACTGTATTGATACTGTATTATTATTTTTTATTAGTTTAGCGAGTTTCGTCCGGAAACACATATTTCTGCCTTACGGAAATATGTTTATTTCCGGAAATTTTTAAAAAATATTTTTTTTAACGAAAAACTAGAGGTATTTTGGAGATTTATGGTAAAATGAGGGTATGGGATACAATGGGGGTAAAAAAAACTGCCTAGATTTTATAGGGGGACATTATGCGCGCGCGCACACACACATATATATATATATATATATATATATATATATATATATATATATATATATATATATATATATATATAAAATAAAAGAATAATACCACATTGCTTTTTAGTTTACCTTTCGTTTTCAAGTTAAAAGAACAAAAATTCTAAATATATTATTCAAATAGTGGTGAGAATATTTGAATGTGAAGATGGGCATTTTCTTTTTGTTTTGTTGAATCACCCAAAAAATTGCCATAAGTTGATCCCAGTTGTAGTAGTATCATTCATATGTGGTTGCTTGTTGGGGTTGTGGAGAATCAAAAATTCCTTGGGTTTGGCCATTCAGTAAAGTCCTAAAGCCAATTTATTTTAATATATTAATATATTTATTATTTAAGGTATATAGAATGTGAGAATCTCGAGGAGGAAATGAAGTGTACTACTGGGGGACTCGAGATTGATGATGGATTTGGTGACCCACTAAAGATAAACCATAAAAATTGAAAATTTCTTGTGCCTTTCATATGTTTTTATTATAAAAAATAAATTAAATAAACAATAATTTAACATAATTGATCTCTTTTTGTGGTGTGAAAGAATGTTGGGTGTGTGATGTGCTTTTTATTAGATTCCATTATAAAGCACTATGAGCTAACGTGGGGTCACTTTGGTCAATTCACACCCAACAGACAGTCATTCCTCTATAAAATTTGTTCCAAAAGACTGAAAGAGTAAAACTTTGAAAAGCAAAAGCTGACACTGCCATTCCACTCTCTCTCTCTCTCTCTCTCTCTGTGACCCACACATCTCTTTCTGCAAATCATAGTGTAAGCAATTACTAGTATTTAGTAGTACCAATTGGAGAGAAGTGCTTTTCTAAAAAAATAAGTGCGTTTCTAGTAATTACTACCAACAAAATCCAACTTACAAATCTAGGATAGATATGTTAGTTGTTAGTACCACTTACCATATAGTACACTTGTCTAAAGGTTTATGTTAAGGTTAACTTTAGATCTTTAAGAAATTTACTTTTACTTGGCACGGATCCTTTGCATTTTTAACATATTGTTACTGTGCTATTCCTTATCCATTCCAATCATTTCAATTTATGAATTATTTTTATGCTTAGTTTTTTGTTTTTGAAGATTGGGATTATTTAAGGTTGATTACTCCTAGGTTATTGAACTATTTGATAACTTTTAAATAGGTATTTGAACTAAAAACTTTGTAATTGAGTGCCTAAACTTTATTAATTTGTAACTAGGTCTTCTATTTTAATCGGGTTTCTAGAGTTTAAATAATATGTAGTGCCTGTTTGGTTCAGCGATGGGATTTCCATGTCGTCCAAATACCGCGACCAACTACCACATCCATAGTAAAGCTCCAATTAGTAGCTTCAGCATCGCCGCAGGAAATCACATCAAAACCAGCCCCTGGACGTGAGTTTGATGTCCCCACCGCACATCCAAACATGCTAATTAGGTTACTCAACTTTTAAATAATTTATAGTCAAGTCTCTGAACTCGTTCAGCCACCACCTGCATGAGAAGGTCACTTGGATGTTGTCAACCTGATTTTTATTGTTTTTCATGCAATTCTAATCTAGACAATGACTCAAATCAATTATGTGAATGGTTTGTAATTGATCAATCGAACTAGCTAGTTAGAGTCAATTTTTATCACCAAGTCTTTGTTATTCCAAGCTTTTGTGGAGAATTATCTCCTCCTAACCCTATGGGCCGCAGTGCCCTACTAGGGCCTTCCCCTTCAAATCGTCGCTTGGAGGCATACCTCATCCTCTGAGGAGACTCTTTCCCGTAGTGTTTTGGGGTGGATTAGAAGGCCACTCTATTATATTATATAGGCTTCAGCCATATCAAATTTAAGAAACTTCATCCCTCTTTTTCTTCAACCACTAGAAGAACTCCGTAGATATAAAAGCATTGTCTATGATTCATCTTCTTTGAACAAAAACATTATGCTCCTCATGCTATTGAGCTTATCAGCAACCGTCTTGGAAACAATTTTCATAGTGACATTTCATGGGCTATTCAGCCTAGGGAATGCATCTATTGAATTGCCTCTCAAATTTCCTCTTGAGTAAAGACCTTGTTGCACTATCCTTGATGATTATCATTAAGTCTCTCTTTCACTTGTCTCAAGTAGGTAGCTCAGTTGGCGAGATAATGGACTCAGAAGAAGTATAAGAGCGAGGTTCGGGGTTCAAAATCTGAAAACTAACATTCACCCCTCCCCCTAACAATTAACAACATTTGCCTATAAAAAAGTCTCTCTTCCACTTCCTTACACATTTCCCCCACCTCGATAGGGCATAAGTAGCAAACACAAATTAATTTTTTTTTAAACTCAATTTTTCTAAAACCGATTTTTTAATAACTATTCAAAATCAACTCTATCAAAATCTAAAATAAAGTGACGCTTACATACCGATTAATCTAGAAAACCCATGATTTATCATTTTTATGTACTAAAATTTGAAATTCATGCAGGAACGCAGGAATCTCAAAATGTAGAATTCATGTTTCCATTTTTTTAGAGAAACACATTCCATTTAAGAGTTTATACATATATTGTTATTTAGGTCATACTATCTTGTCGGGTACAATTTATTATAATTATCAATAAAATCGAAAGGTGATGTATGATGTAACTAATCACTAAACTGCCATGGTTGATATATATTTAAATAATCAATTTGTTATTCCAAACTTTACCAATTATTAATAAAGAAAATTAGTCACATGCCTTATCTATATGGTGGAGAGCACTGAGATTGATAGGATTAATAGGGAATAAAAATTGGTGGCCAATCCTTTGTCAAAAAAAAAAATTGGTGGCCAATTATACAAAGCATTAAAGGAAAATAAATTGACTTAACATATAAGAAAAGAACAAAGCACTTAAATATTACAAAATGGCAAAAATATCCACAAATTAAGGACAAATAAGAAGTGATAACAGCTAGGATATTATTGTCCCTACTTCACATCACCTTCACCACAATATAAATGGACTCTCATTTTAGGACCATATATATATATATGAAATATTTGATCAAGTTTAAGCTAACTTTCCATTTGTCTTTATTTCTGTGTCTTTTTTAATATTTTGTCTTTGGCTATATAGATCATAATATGGTGGCAATCAGTCACGGACATACAAACATGACAAGCAATAAAATTATGCTAAGAGTGGGATGTTTGGACTTGACACAAGGTGTATTGTAATGAGAAAGCTTATATTGGAATTAAATCAAATAAGGTTACCTAATTGTAGTAGGTACCAAATGTTACTAATAAAGCTATACATACAAAATGTATGTATTTCTTCTTTGAGGGAAAAAAATATATATGTATTTCTTCCAAATATTGAGAATATGCAATTTTGGTCCCGAAAGTTTTAATTGCGTGACTTGGGTCATCCAAATATTGTGATTGTACAATTTTGGTCTCTTTGATTTCAATTGTCTAATTTGGGTCCTCTGTGTATTACAACCTTGCGATTTTGGTGCTCCAAGTATCGTGATTGTGATCCTTAAATATTTGGTCATGGGTTTGATCATTTACTCGTACGTATGAAAAACATCTAGTGGGATAACTCAGCCCCCTAAATGGATCTCAATATCTGGAAGTCGAGGGATTAGTCTTTACAGTCGCGTGTAGGGTTATCAACTGCAACACATAAAGTTGGATCTAAGTGAATGGAAGAGAAGGCAAGGCAGACTTGCTTCCTATTGAAAAATTTGAAGTACTAAATCACGTGATACAAAATTGACAGTGTTATGTTATTCGGTTAGAAGACAATACATAACATCCAACCTAAGTTCAGATATATTATTATTATTTTTATTGGACCCCATCTGTATATAGACCATATTTCAAAATCAGCATGAGAAGAGAGTTCTCATTAATGAAAGGTACTTTCATTGAATCACACACCACATCTTCTACTCATTGCTCTTTTTCCTTCTTCTAATGATGCTGCCAATGTATTATGGATCTGATGGCATCATCACAGTGTTCATTTTGGATAATACTGCTAATGCCTAGACCATTCTACACCTATAAAATTTCATATATATATATATTGGTGAAAATTTCATATATATTTTGAACAAAGGGAACATGATGTCCTTTATTTCATTGAAAATTTTGTTCAAATAATGCATTATAGTCTTTTGTGAGTGACTATAATCTCTTTAATATTAAAAACATTTCTCTTATTTTATATATAAAAAAAACTATTAAAAACATTGTGAGTGACTCAAGTGTTTTGAAATTTGTCAAGTAATACAAATTGACAAGGGATACATTACTGTCCATTCTGTATAACTATATGGATGAACTTTAGGGAAACAAACATGATTGCCAATTTTTCAAATGTTCGTTTAAAAATAAGTCATCAATAGGTCTAACTAAGCACTTCCGAATTTTCGTGGGGATAATTAAGTGTGTTTACAAGGTGTGTATATTTTAATCTCAATATCATTAAAGTGATTTACAAATAGATAAATGAACAAGCAAGAAAGCTTTATGCTGCACATGGACATCATTTCTTTGGCCATTATTATTGAGCTTCGCCTCCTTTAGGGCACGAATGAAAACTTTTTGACAAGCTGCATTATTCTTATCTATGCCTTTAATCAAGGGCCTTTGCTTGCATGAGAGCCTCTATGAACTTTTTCCCTTGTATTTATAGTTTTTTCAAAATTGTTTTATATATCTCCCTTTTCTTTGTTGGCATTGCAGGTGGCCACATTATTTCTTACACTAATGCCCGGGGCAGGCAGAAATTAATCATATTTCTCATTATTTTCTATGAATATCATTAGGGATGTCTAGATGCTATTTTTCTCTCACTAAAAAAAATCACTTACTAGTCACATAGAGTCTAGAACCATAGAATCCTTATTTGCTTGATTGTATCAACAATTTATAGCAAATTGATTAACTATACAAAGAACAAATTAGAAAACTAAAAACAGAAAAGGAAAAAAAAAATCCATTATTTTGTGGTTCACACAAGTGCATTGCAAATGTGACAAAGAGGGTCCTAGACAGGAAAGTAAAAGTGATTCATGTGTGTTCACAAGATAAAAGACAGTGATGGAGATAACGTGGCTTAAGAAAAAGGGTTGATTGAGGGAACAACTTGTCCTATTTTCTTCTTTTGCTCCCCCCCCCCCCCCCCCCCCCCCCAACAAAGTTTCCCATTTTCTCCTTACTTTGTGATGATGTTGATGTTTTAACATCTTGAAAAAGATTCCAAAAACTGATCACCTTACCTTACTTTGTACCTGTGCTATTCCCACACAATTATTTAGTCTTTGGTCCTTACATAGTTACATTCATTCCCTCTTTTACTTCCCACCATACCACTGTGAAACAATGATTTTCTCTCTCTTATCCAAATTCACCGTTTTTCTTTCTTGCTCCCTTTGTAAATTATTGAAAAACAAAAATATTGCCTTCCATATTGTTCCGAGCTGCACCCTATTCAAGATGTGGGCCAACTTCGTAGGCCCATATCCACAATTCGCACGAGATTCACGTACCACACTAATAGGCAACTTTGGAGATCGCGCAGAATCTCATCACACGGTCAGGAGGCTACCTCAGCCTCAAAAGCCTATAAATCTACGTCGAACACCTCACGCGTTCACATGCGCCTACTAGGTAAATCCACGTCAGTAGCACAGTTCTCTATAAATACGATGTCCAATCAATACATCACATACACTCTCATTACTCCCTCATTCTCAATCCTCTATGCTGACTTAAACATTGGAGTGTGTGCAGGTACCAGTACCACCCCCCCCCCCCCCCCCAACCGAAACAACATGGCAAAGCCACCATCAGAAGCAATTTCAATCAACCATCTTGGCACTCCAAAGAATCCACCTCGGCTCGATTTCCAGGACTGATCACATATTAATCTACTAATAGTAGAAAGTTAACAAAATTATTCAAGCAACAAACATATGATTAAAGCTAAGATTTGAAGTCCATTCCTAGCTTGTTGCACTACAAAAATAACATTAGGGGTTATCTAATAATTTTAAATCTAGCAGCATTGGTTACATTTTTTAGATACTTTTTTATATTAATAATTTGCAATAACATACTTGGAATGCCAACTCTAGAAAGAATCACCGGTAACTGATGAATTCACCTATAGTTGAAACAAAATCTAACTGATATTAGTAACATTTTCTACTATTATGATATACCACATTCTTAATTTCATCACAGGTTTGGTCCCCATCTTGTGTTTGAAACTGATATGCAAAGGGAAGCAATAGTTACTAATCATCAAGAGATGATGGCAATTTTGTCACATTATCTGTATGAATATAACTTGTCTTTTGTTTCTTATCTGTGAGGGACTTAATGTGCAACTATAGAAAGCTCCAAGAAACATTTCCACTTGGAAATTTTGTGAAAAGAAACACTTGAACATTGAGACAAATAAAATTATAATAAGACGGTCTTTTGAGGTTCTTTGGTCACATTCAGCTCTTCAGTCATCACGTTTTGTTCCTTGTTGAGTCTCATTCATATCAGAAAATTGTAATGTTCATATATTTTCATTTATATCTTCTGAATCTGAATATTAGTAAGATCGTGATGAATCATTAGAATTTGTGCTTTAATAAACTACTATAAATGAAGTGACATAGTTTGCAGAAAATAAGGATAAGGTTAGGCAAAGAAAAATAGGTAGCCCAATTGGGTTCTAATGAATAAAAAGGCACTCTAAAGAGCACACGCATGCTTATATGGAAATAAAAGCAAATTTTAAAAATTCCTTCCCTCTTCTTCCCATGACAATAACTTTACTAGACTCAAAGCATGTATTTAAAGAACAACAAAAAGTATATGCTTTGGTAATGGTCCCCCCACAAACAACACACACTTGAAGCAGCATTGCTGTGACCATCTCCTTTAGGAGAACAGAACAACAAAGCAAAACCCAACATTTTTATTGTCCAAAACAACTGAGTGTATGTTCTACGGTAGCAAAAATTAATTTTAAATGAATTTAATTTAATTAAAAGTGAGTTGAATGTAAAATGATTTGTATTTGGATAACTTAGCGTATAAAAGTAAGTTAAAAATAAACTTGAGTATAAAGATAAAATTTTGCCAAATGATATAAGTTGGTTTATTGGGCCTATGCTTGGGCCTTTCTTCCAGGCCCATTTCAACAATTCCCTCTTCATTGGCAGCAGTCATAGTGGCTGGTTCACTTGCAAGAGGTGTATCATCATAAAACTAGTGATTAAAATAGCCAATAAATGTAAAATCACAAAAAAAAGATATTTAATTAATGATTAAATTATATTTTTTAATAGGAATAATGATTAAATTATTTAATGATGACAAAATGTTTAACAAGAATAGCGAAGTAATTTAAGAAAGATAACAAGGGTAAAAATGGCAATAAAAAAAATGAGACACTATACACTATCTGCTCAAACACTACTTCAAAAAACGCTAAACGCTATCTAAAAAACGTTAAATGCTAGTGCTTACCATACATGTACTCGTCACCCGCTAGTCTCATCCACTATCCGATATCCGCTAGCAGATGAGACGCGCCACATAGAGCCTTAGTATATGTTTTTTTCCCAGTGGAATGGGTCCTAACTCCTAACTCAAGTCCAAGCAAAAGCTATCTACTGTTGCTTTACAATTGAAATCAGACATCTCATAATACATTTCAGAACGTTTTCTTAAGTTCTGCATCAAAGTTTGAACTCTGAACTTAAAAAATGCATATTTTAATTAAAACTAATCAAAATGTCTTTATCACTAACTTATAGATGGCAAATAAGTAAAATCTTGATTGGTGTTTGACGAATAAGGAACCTTCCAGCCACATTATTTATTTTGTTTGGTTACTATTACTTGTTTTGCTAGGGGAACCTTCAATGGCCAACCGCATTATGCGTTACTTAAGAAGCATAAAAAACACAAATTATCAGAAAATGTTCCAAAGAAAATGGAAACAAAAGAAATAGGGAATCCAAGTTTTGAATGTTAGTTTTAGCCGCAGTGATTACTTGTACCATCATACCAAACTTGAATCTACTCAAAATATTGTCTCACATGAAAAGGGAAAACTCTTCCTTTGCTTTCAAATAGGGGAAGAATCTCAGTATAATGTTATTTAGAACACAGTTTAGGTGGTTGGAGAAAAGGAATTACTTACAAAGTTATAATAACTAACACATACATATGGAATACATATGAATTACAACCAATAAGTAAAAGAGGAAATGTGTTAGAAAGATGGAATTTTGAGCATCTGGACCTTACCCATTTGGCAATAGCTTGATGAAATTTTGTTTCTTAATCTATTTCATTAAGGAAACGTGATTGGGACATCAAAATTACACACAAGAATTGAATCCATCTCACTGGTGTAACATTCAACAAGACATGACGATGTAACATTTTTCTTGGCCTTTCATATCATGTAGTAGTATAAGTATAGATAACTCTAAAGCATTGCAGTAACATTCGAATATTCATTTTCATAGGACTACATTAACATTTCATTCTTGGACAATTAAATAAACTACAAAAAACACAGAAAAGTTGTGTAAAAATGCTTATCATACAGCATTGCCTTTATCTATAACTCGTATTAAGGCAGCCTAAATCAAAATGCTGAGAGAACTAGAAAGTCTGCTGATATCAGGCACCAACCAAAGCATTCGTTTGATGTCTCCTTCAATCAACAATGATGCTTGAGACAAGAATTATTATAAGATACATATGGAAAACAAATTGCATGGGAAACACATCATAGAATGTCTAAAGGTAGACTCAACTTAGATCAATAATTTAGATCAAGGAGAAAGAATAAATTCTCACCTAAATTTTAATCTGAACAGATGCCGTTCTACATTCTTCTGGAGAGTATAATATAAGATATATTCTTTAAACTTAATCAGCCGCTTCTTTAGGTTTTATCGAACAAAGGAAATTCAAGACATCAGCATGGTTCCGAATGTAGCTTGGACATTTGGAGAGGAAGTTGTGTGCTTTTTCATGCCTTCCTTCCTTAAAAAAGGATTCCAACATTCTGAGATACACAGATGTAGATGGAAACCTCTTTGAAGTCATTGCCTTGAGAACCAGAACGGCATCATCACCAGTTCCATCCTGTTAGAGTATAGTATTTTACTTTCTGTATCTGTACAAGTATATGTATGTAATCTGTATCTGATCTGTATCAGTGGCTACTGTTTCAGTTTCCTTTCTGTTACCTGCTATAGCAGGTTCCCTAGATAGTATCACCTGCTATAGCAGGTCCTCTATTGTAGTCTATGGTGCACCATATAAAGTCACCTATTGTAATCTTCTTCTTCAGTGAATAACAATAATGTTCAGTTACATTCTGTTTTACAAGAATCTAACATGGTATCAAGAGCCCTAACAGATTCCTAACTGAATCGTATCCATCCTTCTTTTTTTTTTTTCGCTTCGCATTCTTCCCTCAACGCCGTATGGCGTCAATCAACACCAGCAATCCGCCACCGCCACCACCAGGCGATGAAGGCGCAAGATCTCATGCGATGCCGCGAACCACCGCGAGCACAGGGAACACTTCCGTCTCTGAAATCAAAGAATTTCGCCACAAAATCACTGAAAAGTTACATGATGAGAACTTCGTATTATGGCGACAACAAGTGGAACCGGTAATCAAGGCGCATCGCCTTCACCACTTTCTTGTGACACCTAAGATTCCGCCTCGGTTTCTCACTCCTGAAGATCTTGCAACCAACAGCGAGAATCCTGAGTTCCAACTCTGGGAAGCACAGGATCAGATGCTTCTCTCGTGGATGCAAACGTCTCTCACGACGGCGATTCAGGCACGCGTCGTTGGTTGTAATCATACCTTCGAACTTTGGGACAAGATCCACACCTATTTCCAGAAACTAGGTCGAACGAAAATTCGACAGTTGCGAAACGACCTGCGAACAACGCGATTGGAAAGTTCTACGGTGAAAGAGTATCTTGCAAAGATCAAAGCCCTTGTTGACTCGCTTGCTGCCGTTGGAAGTCCTGTTACGGCCAAAGATCACCTTGACGCCATTCTTGATGGTCTTCCGCAGGAGTATGATCAAATCATCTCCCTAGTAGAGAGTAAATTTGATGATGAAGTCACCGTTGAAGAAACTGAGTCTCTCCTTCTGGCTCAGGAGGCTCGCCTCAACCGTTATCGCAAACAAACCAAAAATGATGCTGCTTCTGTTCTGCTCACGCACACTCCTGTGCAACAACAACAACAGTCCGTAGGCAATGGAACTACTCTTCCTGCTACAACTCCATCTCAAGATCCTGGTACTAACAACAATGAAGGTTATGGCTACAGAGGGCGTGGCCGTGGCAGGGGACGTGGCCGTGGAGGTCGTTTTCAACAATGTCAAGTCTGCAACAAACCTGGCCATACTGCCATTCAGTGCTATCATCGTTTCAATCAGTACTACCACCCTACCGCTTCAACACAACCACAGCAGTATCCTTACAATCCCTATACTTACATTCGACCACAAGCTACTGCACCTCAGTGGCAACCACAAGCATCACCTCTCCCTCAGGCACCTCCTGCACAAGCTACTGCTCTCATGATGACTGCTCCTCAGCTTGCTTCGCCAAGCTTCTTTGGTGATACTGCAGCATCAGCTCATGTCACTAACAACTCTCAGAACATTCAAGTTCCTCAAGTCACCCTTGACACACCCAGCCAGGTCTTTGTAGGTAACAGACAAGGTTTGCCAGTTCACTCCTCAGGCTCGTCTTCTTTTACTTCTCCTTTTAATCCAAATGTAAAATTACATCTACATAATCTACTGTATGTCCCTACCATTACTAAAAATCTGGTCAGTATACATCATTTTCTCAAAGATAACCCTGTTTTTGTTGAATTCCATCTAAATGATTGCTATGTTAAATCCCAGGCTACTCGTGAGGTGCTGCTGCATGGTCAAGCTGGCCCTGATGGACTCTATGAGTTCAAGAACATGCTGCAACACTCCACTTCAAGCACTGATTCTGCTCTCCAGTCTCTTCAGTCTGCTGCAAATGCTAGTAAAACTCATTCTTTCAATTCTGTTCCCACTGTAAACAATACAACTATTTCCCACTCCCAACATTTGTTACAAACATGGCATCAAAGGTTAGGACATCCTAACCATAATGCCACTCGTATTGTAGCTCAATTGTGTAACCTTGCTTTACCTAATAAAGATCCCTCCACATTTTGTAATGCTTGTGCTGTTGGCAAGTCACATAGACTGCCTTCATCTCCTTCTCTTACCACTTATAATGCACCATTACAATTAGTATATAGTGATCTTTGGGGTCCATCCCCCATGGCATCCTCTACAGGATTTTATTACTATCTTACCTTTGTAGATGCTTTCTCCAAGTTCACTTGGCTCTATCTTTTAAAATCTAAATCTGACACACTTCAAACATTTAAAGAATTCAAGTCTATGGCTGAACTTCAATTTAATTCAAAGTTGAAATCTATCCAAACTGACTGGGGGGGAGAGTACAAACCCTTTTCCAAGTACCTTAATGACCTAGGCATCCTCCATCGTGTGATTTGCCCCCATACTCACCACCAAAATGGGGTAGTGGAGAGAAAGCATAGACACATTGTGGAGCTGGGCTTAACTCTCCTCTTCCAAGCCAATCTCCCATTGTACTTTTGGGACCATGCCTTTGCTACGGCTGTGCATCTAATTAACAGGTTACCTACAGCCTCCCTTAATGGTGCCATCCCCTTTCAAACTCTCTATGGCCAAATTCCTGATTTCAACTCTCTAAGGGTCTTTGGTTGTAGTTGTTTCCCTTGTCTTAGGCCCTATAACACTCACAAGCTTGACTTTAGGTCTCATGAATGTGTCTTCTTAGGATATTCCTCTTCTCACAAAGGCTACAAGTGCCTGTCTCCAAATGGGCGTATCTACATCTCTAAGGATGTTGTCTTCCATGAACACAACTTTCCATATAAGAAACTGTTTGAAACTGCCACCAGTCATACTCCTACCTCACCTGACCTTCCTAGTTCCACCATCCCATCACCTAAAGTCCCTACTCAGCATACCAACCTAAACCACCAGTCTGCAACCAATTCCACAACAACCTCACCCTTACAGTCTCCCTCACCTTCACCAATTCATTCCTCTAACCAAAATACAAACTCAGCAATACCTGCACCCACCTCTCCTGTATCCACAAACTCACCTACTAACCAAAATACAAACTCAGCAATCCCTGCACCTACAACAGAACTATCCTCATCCTCCTCTTCTCAACCAGTCAACATACATCCTATGAAAACTCGTTCCAAGGCTGGCATTGTAAAACCTAAAATCCACCCCACACTTCTCCTAACTCATCTAGAGCCAAAAAGTGTCAAGACAGCCTTACAGCAACCTGCTTGGCAATCTGCCATGGCAGATGAATACTCTGCTCTAATGAAGAATCAGACTTGGTCACTGGTTCCTCTTCCCCCTGGCAAGCATGCTATTGGATGTAAATGGGTTTTCAGAGTAAAGCAAAATGCTGATGGCTCTCTCAACAAGTACAAGGCTAGGTTGGTAGCCAAAGGCTTTCATCAACAACAAGGGCAAGACTTCAATGAAACATTCTCTCCTGTTATTAAACCAGTAACAATTCGCACCATTCTTACTATGGCTCTCAGTCACAAATGGAAACTACACCAAATCGATATCAACAATGCTTTCTTAAATGGAACATTAGAAGAAGAAGTCTATATGACTCAACCTCAAGGCTTCGAAGTGACAAGTCTCTGGTGTGCAAGCTAAGCAAGGCTATTTATGGCCTCAAACAGGCCCCACGTGCCTGGTATGATAAATTAAAGGCCACCTTGCTGCAGCTTGGTTTCAGTGGTAGCAGATGTGACCCTTCTCTCTTTGTCTACAAGCAGGCAGCTACTGTTGTTTATCTTTTGGTCTATGTGGATGATATTATCCTCACTGGCAACTCCAACACTGTGATTAAACAATTAATTCAGCAGCTGGACAGTGTCTTTTCTCTCAAGCAGCTTGGTTCTCTTGATTATTTCCTTGGTATTGAAGTCAAAACAATGGCCAATGGCAACATCTTGCTCACTCAGAGCAAGTATATCAGAGATTTGCTCAACAAAACAAACATGGCAGAAGCTAATCCTATCTCCTCTCCTATGATTTCAAGCTGCAAATTGTCAAAACAAGGAAGTGATTACTTATCTGATCCTGTCACATACAGGTCAGTGGTTGGGGCATTACAGTACATGACTATAACAAGACCTGAAATCAGCTATGCAGTAAATAAAGTCTGCCAGTTTATGTCCTCTCCCCTGGAGTCTCACTGGATTGTTGTTAAAAGGATCCTAAGATACCTAAAAGGCACAATCAATCATGGTCTCTTGCTGCAACCTGCTGACATCTCCAAGCCACTGCAACTAAGAGTCTGGTGTGATGCTGACTGGGCATCAGATGTTGATGATAGAAAGTCCACCTCTGGGGCTGCTGTCTACCTTGGCCCCAATCTGATTTCTTGGTGGTCCAAGAAGCAAACAGTTGTGGCCAGATCAAGTGCAGAGGCTGAGTACAGAAGCTTAGCACTAGCAACTGCTGAAGTCACCTGGGTTCAGTCTCTTCTCACTGAACTGGGAATCAGTCACACTACTCCTCAGATCTTCTGTGACAACCAGAGTGCTGTTGCATTAGCTCACAACCCTGTCCTGCATGCTAGAACCAAACACATGGAATTGGATCTATTTTTTGTACGTGATAGAGTTCTCTCTAAGAAACTGAATGTATATCATGTTCCAGGGACTGAACAGTGGGCTGATATATTCACCAAGCCATTGTCTTCTACAAGATATCTGTTCCTAAAGTCCAAGCTACAAGTGATTGCTCCAGCACCTGCTTCACACCCTCCTTGAGCTTGTGGGGGGGTGTTAGAGTATAGTATTTTACTTTCTGTATCTGTACAAGTATATGTATGTAATCTGTATCTGATCTGTATCAGTGGCTACTGTTTCAGTTTCCTTTCTGTTACCTGCTATAGCAGGTTCCCTAGATAGTATCACCTGCTATAGCAGGTCCTCTATTGTAGTCTATGGTGCACCATATAAAGTCACCTATTGTAATCTTCTTCTTCAGTGAATAACAATAATGTTCAGTTACATTCTGTTTTACAAGAATGTAAACCTCTTTGAAGTCATTGCCTTGAGAACCAGAACGGCATCATCACCAGTTCCATCCCATGATACGTGTTTAATAAAGGAGCGCGTGTATGGATTCACGTCATCAATAAAAGGAGAGAATCCATGGTTTCTCATTAAACCCAAAATATTCAAGGCTTCTGGAAACGCTTTCCATCCCAATAACCTGGTTACCAGAAACTTGTAAGTAGAATGTCGGGGCTTTAACCCTTTTTCCTTCACCAATTGACAAAGAATCTTGGATGCATCTACTGGTCTACCCCTGCTGCAATATTCAATCACTAACCAATGAAAAGCATAGCCTGCAGATGCAACCCCCTCTATCTCAACCAACTCTTTAAAAGCATCAAAAGCAAGATTCTCATCAGGGTCCAGACCACAACCGAGCCCATAAACTAAACATTGGCGTGTCCAGAGATCTAAATTAGACCCAGATGCTTCAATTCTACTCACAAACTCGTCGGCCTCTTCCTTGTTACCAAGTAAAAATGCAATTTTACGCTGCATTTTACGCTGAAATTTTTTACGACTGGGAAGATACCCACAATCCTGCATTTCTTTCATGATGTTATTCCATTCCTTCGCCCTTCGATCAAAGTCACATGACCCCCAGACGGCAAGAACCATGGAATCTGTCAGTGCATTTCCACTTCCGGTAAAAACCTTCAACACCCTTGAAAACAATTCAATATCCAACTCAGCCTTAGAGGCAACAATCTTTCTCAACAGAAATTTGCAGCAAGAAGGCTTATTTCCACCCTCCACAGCAAACTGATAAAACTCAACAGCATCCTTAATCAATTTCTTCTTACAAAACTTCTTATAGGAAACAACCTTTCTCAATAGATAGGTACAGCAAGCCAGAGAAGGCTTATTTGCACCCTCCATAGCAAAATGATAAAGCTCAACAGCATCCTTAATCATTTCCTTCTCACAAAACCTCTTCAAAATCTTAACAAATGTCTCGAACTCCATCTCAAATCCAGCACTCCTCATATCACCTACAAGCTTCCAAAACAGATCAATCCAATCCTCCCTTCCAAGCACCCTTGCCATAGCATTATAGGTGCAACCATCATGCTTAAACATCCCACTCTTCTCTACCCACCTGAAAAATATCAGAGCCTTATTTGGTTCTGTATCCAAATTCTCCAAAACCAACTTAACCACTTCACTAGAAAACCCAAAATTCAAATCCCTAATTTGCTTCTCAACATCGCATCTCCACACATTGTGCTTCACAATACTACACAAACTAGAACAATTCGTTTTAAACGTATTTTTATCAAACAAATCGTTCAACTTCACAACATCACCATCCATTCCCCTCTTTCTAAAACACTCCAACACTCTCCTCCTCACTCCTTTAGAAACGCCATAACCTTTCTTCTTCATGATTCCAACCAAATCCCAGAACTCGTCGACGATGCCGTTTGCTCCCAAAACGCGCAGCATCGCATTGTAGGATTTGGAACTCAACCTTTGGAGGTGATTTTCTGTGATCCATTGGAAGAACCTCCGTGCGACATCAGGATCAGAATCGAGCTTCCACAAGACGGCGTTTAAAGTGTCGTGATTTATCGAAAAATTATTCGATTCGAGAAGTTTATTGATATCGCCGAGATCTCTGGATTTGGAGAATACGTCGGCGATGATGGCGAGATCGGAATCTGCGTGTGGGAGAACAGACTCGGAAGTGAAACTACGGAAGGTGGAGTTAATAGGGAATGTGGGATAATTATTGGTGGTGAAGCGAGAGGGAATGGAAGAGAAAGAGGGAAGTACCTGAGAGTGAATGTGAATGTTTTTGTTAGCGCGAAGAAGAAGATGAAGAACACGCCATTGATGTCTCATTGCGACAAACAACGAATCGAGTGATTGAGATTTTTCAAATTAAAAAGGCTAAATAGCATTTTGGTCCTTTATCTTTGCTCAAGATTTCACTTTGGTCCTTTATCTTTTTTTTGGTCCGTTTTAGTCCTTTATCTTTCATTTTCGTTTCACTTTGGTCCTTTATCTTTTTTTGGTCCGTTTTGGTCCTTTATGTTTCATTTTCGTTTCATTTTGGTCCCTCACGTTATTATTTAATTCAATTAAAACATTAAAACAATTAAAACAATTAATTCAATTAAAACAATTAAAAAAAATAAAACATAAACCACCCCCCACCACCCACCACCGTCAACCACCACCCACCACCGTCCACCACCACCCACCAAACAGATCTGGAAACGAAAATAGAAGAAGCAAACAGATCTGGAAGAAATTCATCTCCTTCGTCCGCCACCCACCCTCGCCGTCCATAACACAGTAAAGTTTTGATGAAGAGATGCCTTTTTTTTTTCTTTCAAAATGCAATATAGTATCATGTATGATCTCAGAAATTAGTTCTTACCATTGTTCTGTTCAGAAGGGAAGCAATTGCAAGTGCCGTCCTATTCTGGGAACAAGCATTACAAGATGCAACATCAAATTTTCCATTAAATGCAAGCATGAATAGGATCAGGTCGATACGTATATACTTGGTGATAGCGTGTTCCCCGCTTAGCAACAAGCTTTTCGGAATGGATGGCTTAAAAGTTGCGTGTTCTCCAGATCTGTTTCTTCCAGATCTGTAATGCTTCTTCCATAGGCATCTCTTCCTTAAAAATAGCAAACAGATCTGTAATGCATTTTGAAAGAAAAAAAAGGCATATCTTGACGGCGAGGGGGTGGTGGTGGTGGACGAAGGAGATGAATTTCTTCCAGATCTGTTTGCTTCTTCCATTTTCGTTTTCAGATCTGTTTGGTGGGTGGTGGTGGACAGTGGTGGGTGGTGGTTGACGGTTGTGGGTGGTGGTTGACGGTGGTGGGTGGTGGTGGACGGTGGGGGAGGTGGTTTATGTTTTATTTTTTTAATTGTTTTAATTGAATTAATTGTTTTAATTGTTTTAATGTTTTAATTGAATTAAATAATAACGTGAGGGACCAAAATGAAACGAAAATGAAACATAAAGGACCAAAACGGACCAAAAAAAAGATAAAGGACCAAAGTGAAACGAAAATGAAAGATAAAGGACCAAAACGGACCAAAAAAAAGATAAAGGACCAAAGTGAAATCTGGAGCAAAGATAAATGACCAAAAGTGCTATTTAGCCAATTAAAAATGTACTGAGATTTTCAGTGAGAGGAGGAAGGAAGAGAAATGGAAGGGTTCCAGAGGGATTTGGATTTTGGGATTTTTTTTGGTACCCCCACTATATCACCATATACCTCCACAATAAACTTTAGGCTAAATAGCACTTTTAGTCCTTTATCTTTGCTCCAGATTTCACTTTGGTCCTTTATCTTTTTTTTGGTCCGTTTTGGTCCTTTATCTTTCATTTTCGTTTCACTTTGGTCCTTTATCTTTTTTTTTGTCCGTTTTGGTCCTTTATCTTTCATTTAGTTTCATTTTGGTCCCTCACGTTATTATTTAATTCAATTAAAACATTAAAACAATTAAAACAATTAATTCAATTAAAACAATTAAAAAAAAATTAGAGAAATTACTCCCCCCACCGTGAACCACCGTCAGCCACCAACAACCACCACCCACCACCACCCACCACCACCACCTCCCAAACCCAGATCTGGTTCGCCTAACCACCACCCACCCAACCACCACCCACCACCACCCACCGTGAGCCCCTCCCCCCTCCCAAACCCAGATCTGGAGAGCTCAAAGCGCCACCTCAGAATCGCAAACCACCACCCACCCCCAAATCGCAAATACCAGATCCAAATCATGTTCTCAGAATCGCAAACCACCACCCAGATCCAAATCGCAACATCGGAAGGTTGGTACTGGGTAACAGCAACATCAGTATCACTTTTACGAGGTTGGAGACCATGTTCGGCTTCACCTACTCCTAAGTTTTGGAGGGGATCGACGAGGGGCTGCGATTGCGAACCAAAGCACGAGGTTCTGCGTTGCAAACCAGAGCATGATTGCGTGAGGTCAGAGAAGAGGTTGCGACGAGGGGCTGCGATTGCGTGAGGTCAGAGAAGAGGTTCTCGTCAAGGGGCTGCGATTGCGAACCAGAGCATGATTGCGTGAGGTCAGAGAAGAGGGGGTTGCGACTTGCGACGAGGGGCTGCGATTGCGTGAGGTCAGAGAAGAGGTTCTCGTCACGGGGGGGGGGGGGGTTCACGGTGGGGGGAGAGGGGTTCACGGTGGGGGACCAAATTTTTGTTTTAATTGTTTTAAAATAATTTTGTTTTAATTGAATTAATTGTTTTAATTGTTTTAATGTTTTAATTGAATTAAATAATAACGTGAGGGACCAAAATGAAACTAAATGAAAGATAAAGGACCAAAACGGATCAAAAAAAAGATAAAGGACCAAAGTGAAACGAAAATGAAAGATAAAGGACCAAAACGGACCAAAAAAAAGATAAAGGACCAAAGTGAAATCTGGAGCAAAGATAAAGGACCAAAAGTGCTATTTAGCCTAAACTTTAAGACAAAAATACTCTTTGTAAAATTGACTTAAATCGAATTTACCTTTGAAGAGGTAGATCTGATTCACAAAAATAAAAAGTGGATTTACGTATATCCGATTAGAATTAGTGGGGGGAAATCGGATATAGCTTTAGTGAGGTAGATCTGATTTGTTAAAATATAAAAGTGGATGTACCTATCAGGTAGGTAAATCCGCTTTGCAATTAACAAAGCGGATATAGGTATATCCGCTTTGTTAATTGCAAAGCGGATTTATATCCGCTTTGTTAATTGCAAAGCGGATTTACCTCCCCTGATATAGGTAAATCCGCTTTGCAATTAACAAAGCGGATATACCTATCAATGGGGGTATGTCCGCTTTGTTAAAATGCAAATCGGATTTACCCCCTGAAAGGTAAATCCGATTTGTACTAAATTCGACGGGTAGGATTTGACTGTCAATGTTGATCAACGGTGTAGATTGCACCGACAATATCAACGGTTGATCATCATTGACGAATTCTATAAATACCCATTGCCAACCTCATTCTTTTCACTCAAAAATTTCACTCTCACTTGCTTATTTCACTCATCCAAAATGGAGATATGCATCACTCAACGCTCAGATGACAATAGGCTTTGCGGTATACATCATTGGGGCCAAATCACGATGAGAGAAGATGGTGTCCACTTCTGGAGTCCTTAGCCGGTGTTATGCAGAATCCACCGCGGCATGGGGTTTGAAGGTTTGAATGATAAAGTGTGGTCCAAAGTTCAAGCGAGCGGTGACGACCGCGACGTCACTAGTATCACTTATCGCAAACCCTATCTTGGAGACGATGGCCGCCTTTCCTTCTCGTCCATGACAATCAAGACTGACGAAGACATGGCTAACATGTTCAACATCCATGACACGCTTCAGGGGTATAAGCCGTTGGAGCTGTACGTGGAAACTCAACGGAGTGTGAATGAGATTTTACGTCGTCTTCGACAACCAGAATTTTAGGAAAATGTATCTGTCTATTGTTATTGTAGTTGGTTATGTTTTATCTTTTATCGCATGAATGAAATCGAAATTTTAATTAAACTCCACAAATATAATAAACAAGAAATAATAAGAATCAAGTCATATAAAAAAAGTTCAAACTTACAATCCCACAAAACCCCCTAGTCACGCCTCAGTAGCATATCCAGTAACCGCGTGAAGCGAGCGTATGTCTGACTACCCATCCTAATGTCTCCGCTCCGAAGCCCCCTCTGAATCTCCTCATCCACAATCTCTAGCAAATCTGGCTGTACTGGTGGTGCAGCTGGCTGTACTGGTGGTGCAACTGGCTGTACTGGTGGTGGTGGTGGTGGTGGTGGTGATGCAACCCGTAAGAGTCTAGGAATAGTTGCTCTCACATACCAATGTAAGTAGTCCGGAACAACCTGACCCAACTCCTCAGCAGGATAAGTAGTATGCAAAACCTCCTCCACCACAGGCATATAATGTGCAATCCGAAAAATGCATTCTGCATGGCTCGGACGACCAGTAAGAGAATGACGTCGCATACCCTCCTAACTGATGCGTCTGGTCCAAGCAGTAGTTCAGCTGGTCATACATGAAAGCAAGTAATGTTGCCCCCATGCATATGATCCCACACCAGCTGCACTGACATCCTCAAGTAGCAGCAGCCACTTAGCCTCAGCCCTGTCGCCGGTCTTGACTGTGAAGATGGACCAGCTCAGGATCAGAAGGATAAAGGCCCTGACAGCAGGACGCATGTCATTCTCTATGGACCCTCTACTAACAATCTTCTGCAGCCACTCAAAACGGTAATATATATGGGCCAGATGAAGCTCGACACTCCAGCCCCGCCTCCTCCATAGTCACACCTAGATAAATATGTGCTAGGTGGATGGCCTGATCAGTGGTGACAGAAGTAGGTGAAGCTCTGTAGTAGTTCCCCGTAATGGGTAGATGCAGCAAACAGGAAACATCATCCAAAGTAATCGTCATTTCACCAAATGGTAAGTGAAATGACGATGTATCTGAGTGCCACCTCTCAAGAAAAGCAGACATCAGCTCATGGTCCACATTTGTATATCCGGTCGAGACGAGGGGGGCTAACCTGGAACCTGTGATAAAGGCTCACAACCGGTGGTTTTGGGAAAACCCAAACAGTCTCTGAGCCAGCTTGTTACCATGGTTGGTAACCTTCAATTTACGCTCATATGTCTGCATTATAAAAAATAAAAAAATAAGGCTATGTAAATAAATTAAACTAAAAAGGCTACGTAAATAAATTAAACTTACCGGGTCTCTCAATATAACGGTACAAACATGAGATGCTAGCCTAGTGAATAGAGGAGGCTGCTCCTCATGCTGCTGAGGCTGATGATAGGGCTCCTCCTGGTACTGCTGATACTGCTGCTGCTGGTAGTGCTCAGGCATATACTGGTCCTCAGGTATAAACTAGTCTGAGGACATAGAATGCTCATTAAAAGGGTGCCCCTGCTGGCCCTCCTCATAGTGATAGTCTGGGGCCTCCTCCACCTGTTGATACTGCTGCTGTCGGCTACGCCGGGTAGACGCATGTCCCGCAATCCTGTGGCAGGTGTGTGTACTGGGAGCAGATGGCGAGGCCTGAGCCGAGGACTCCCCTCGATACCTATTGGACACTGGAAATAAACAAATTCGTTAAAAAAAAACACCAATCGGATCTACCTATTTTCAATGCGTAATCGGATATATGTAGATGTAGATACGATGGGAAATCGGATTTAGGTAGATCCGACTTACTATTTCTGCTGACTCTGAGGAAGATCGGATGTATGTAAATCTGATGGTAAATCCGATGGCAAATCAGAAATAGCCCTCTGAATGGTAAATCCGATTCTCTCAGGAAACTTTCTGGTCAAACAGATGCAAGTGAAAAATGGTAAATGTTTTGTAAATTTGTAAAAATTTTAAGGGTATTTTCGCCTTTTCGCAGGGTCTGTGGTGGGTATATGGTGATATGACGGGGGTACCCAAAAAAAATCCCTTAGATTTTTGGTCTCTTTTTTCGGTGGATTGGTAATTTTTGTTTGGGCCTTGGAAATCAAGATTTGGGATTGCTACCTACACCACATTTTTCAACTAGCATCCATCCTCCTTCGTTCTTTCCTAGAATAACTCCCTTGGTATAGTACCCCCACTCAATTCAGAATGTACAAAATACAACACTAAACTTTGACTTAGTCAAAGGTACCACACTAGCTGAGTTTATTGGTGGTCTTTACATACACTCTGATATATATAAAGAATCTAATGTTGAATCGAGCATTAACCTTGCAATGTCATAGAAATGCCATCTAGACATAATGTTCAACAATGCTGAAAATTCCGGGTTTTGAAGGAAGAAGCATCACAACACTTGCAACCATACACTGAATAAAAAATGCATCAAAGGCAAAATAATCAAAGGTCAAAAAGGAGGTTCTATTACATGTACTTCAAGTTTAGCAGCCATCATAGGAGGTTTTGGTTCACATGCTTATACTAATGTCAAAAGTAGTTATGGATGGGTTAATGAGAAGTGCTACTGTTGAATCGGGAGTGCATTTTTTTGGTCTTGTTTCCTCTCATGAATCCAGGTAACTGTTCAACAAACCTCATCATGAACAACTAACCAGGTTTAGCAACTCTGATAATGTTGTTCATAACAACCTACCGGAAGAAGTCGCTTCTTTAGAGTTTATCGAACAAAGGAGATTCAAGACATCAGCATGGTTCCGGATGTAGCTTGGACATTTGGAGAGGAAGTCGTGTGCTTCTTCACACCTTTCTTTCTGAAAAGAGGCATTCAACATTCTGAGATATACAGATGTAGATGGAAACCTCTTTGAAGTCATCTCCTTGAGAAACAGAATGGCATCATCACCATTCAAATAAAAGGAGGGAATCGTTTCTCATTAAACCCAAAAAATTCAAGGCTTCTGCAAATCCTTCCTGTATCAATAACTTGGTTACCAGCACCTTGTAAGTAGAATGTCGGGGCTTTAACCTTTTTTCATTCACCAATTGACAAAGAATCTTGGATGCATCTATTGCTCTATCCCTCCAGCAATATGAAATCATTAACCAATGAAAATCATAGCTTGCAGATGCAACCCCGTCTATCTCAACCATCTCTTTAAAAGCATCAAAAGCCTCATCAAGGTGCCCCCACATTAACAAACGTGTCGAAACATACATATTGTTGCCTTTATAAATTGGAATACATTGGTTCGAGAAAAAAATTAGTCAATTCACTCATCTTGAATAACTAAAATAAGAAATATGTTGACCAAACACAATTAGGGCTAAACCAACTATTCTAATCCATATCCCATCGATAAATTTTCTATTTAACATTAACTAGTTATATATCTTTTATTCAATATCTACTTTTTATATTATTTAAAAAAGTAGCATGATCAATAAAATAACCATCTCTATAACTATCTATCTTCCTAACATGTATGCCCGTGCATACCCACCCCCGATCAAAGCAGATTTTTTCGTCAAAATTGGGTTGCCTTGAATGGATACATGTATAGCACCAATGCTGAATTAGATGCTACAACACCAATGCTGAGTTAGATGTTATGGCACCGAGATGAAACCACAGTTCACCAACAAGTTTTTGAAGTTCCATTGTTATGCCTACTTATAACAAATTCAAAAGCAAAACATCATGTTACTAATACTAATATTAACAACTTCATGTCACATACATACTTACCATCATTATAATGAATATCTTTCTCATAATATTGACAAGATCGTTAGCAGTTATTAAATAATTTATATTTAAATGACATAATCATGTTAATTTTTTTCATAATCTTTTTTATTTCAAACTTATGCACGAATGTAGCTCCCCGTGCGATTACATACTAGTTGTTCCAGAACAATGAAGTGGACAACATTGTTCCTCTTCACCAAATGGCTTTGCCTTTGGCCTTTGCCTTTGCCATCAAGTTCGCCTACCTGTCCTCAAGACAAATCATAAAAAGAATGATGTTAGTTGGATTTGTGCAATTTTTATCTCTGTTTGAAGAAGAAAATTCAACAAATTTAGGAGCTTCCCGGTGCCTTTTCTCTTCCTCTTCTCCTTCAACGACAAGTATAGTTTGTAGCTTTGGTGCTGTTGTGTGGCTCTCAGTGAATTTTTCCAGCTTGGGGCATTCTCTCACAATCAATGTTTCCAAAGATGGGAATTTAAATTCACAGTTCTTGTAGGAACAGAAACTTGTAAGGTTTTCTAATCCCACGAGTTCCATACAAATCAATTTGCTAAATACAACTACCTCGATCACTCCACCTTTATTTTCATCACCGGT
Source organism: Astragalus membranaceus (assembly GCA_039519185.1). Taxonomy (NCBI): domain Eukaryota; kingdom Viridiplantae; phylum Streptophyta; class Magnoliopsida; order Fabales; family Fabaceae; genus Astragalus; species Astragalus membranaceus. The sequence goes on from CM076854.1 coordinate 129,879,763, forward strand.
TACTATTTCCTTTACTTTGCATTTGATCACTTTCATCCCTGCAAGTTGAACCATGCTTTTGGCAGTTGAGGATGCCATTAAGTTTGTTAATCCATAGCAGTAGTTTACTTCCAAATATGTTAAGTAAGACAGAGATACCGAGGAAGGTGCTAAGTTGATCAAGTTGTCGCAGCCTATTAATATCAAATGTTCTAGTCTCTGTAGAACTGGGTCTCGTTCAAGTCTTAGATTCTTTATATATGATGACACCAAACACAATTTCTTCAGCTGTAATATGGTTCCCAATCTTTCTTGTGGTACAATATTTCTAGGTGGCACTAGCTCTTCAAGGTGGTCCAAATGAAGTTCTAAGGTTTCTAGATCAGGCATTCTGTGCAGAAGCCAATAGAGAGTTTCAATACTGCTCAAAAAGCTCACACCAAGTTTTTTTAAACTGTGCATTATGTGCTCCCCATAGTTGCCCTGTAGCCAGAGTACTTCCTTTCAGTCAACTTGCAAAATTTCCAAGTTAGAGATTACCTAGAGAAAGACAAAACAAAAGACCATAATATTAGAACTAGTAGTTTTTTGAGAATATAAAAAACATTTAGATTTTAATTTTATGGCTAAGATTATATCTTTAATCAAAAATCTAATGTAATTAAGGTAATTCATATAGCTAACGACTCCTTGCCTTTTCAGCATAGAAAACCTGTTTTCTTCCTTTCCTAGTGGTTTCCCTTGTGAATGTTTCCAGCTTCTTACAATTTTTCACAAACAATTCTTTCAATTTTGGACACTCTATGTGTCCTCCTTTATAGAAATGCCCAATTGAAAGATCAAAGAGTCGTAGGGAGTTTACTTCAGGAAATTTTAACTGTCTTCTTGATCCACCCTCCCAAGCAACAATTTCCTGCATTTTATCACATCTGCATACCGAAATGCTTTCAAGACTTTTAAGATCTTTTGCCACAGAAGCTGGTAGAGCATAATCTTAGTTCATCACAATTTGAAACCCATATACTCTGCAGATTTTTGAAGCTAAGAATTCCTCCCGGATCGCTGCCCCATATCTTCCTCAGGTGTCTGAGATTTGCTGCATAAATATGACGCAGTTTTGTATCTGTCACACTCCCAGATGCATCTTTTTTCTGAGAATCTTTGATTTCAAAAATAAATTCCACTGACAAGCAGTCAACAACAATCAACCTTTCTAAACTCCGAAACCATCCTGCCAAGTGACTCGGAAAAATTTTGTCTAGTCTTGAGCACCCTTCAATTTCCACAGAAGTCAAACTAGAAAAGGAATCAGCACCTAGTTCAGCGTCCCATATGTCTGTCAACCTATACAGCCTACTGAGGCAGATTTCCTCCAACTTAGGAAATACGCAGACTTGCATTTTGATGCAAAAAAGCTATTTGGTAACAAAAATGCCCAAGAGCAAGAAGGGATTATATACATAACATTGAGTTTAATACACTTTATAGCTAGACTAGACATACCTTTTCCACATTGTTTCCTTCAGTGATAAAAATCCTCTCCATCATCGAACACTCACTCATATTAAGGACTTTTAGTTTCTTCCAACTGCTAGCCATAGACAACGAACATAAGTATCTCAACTTATGGCAACCTTTCACGGTTAATTTTAATAAATTTTGAAAGCAAGAACTTGGCAGAGGTTGGTCGCTCCATATTTTATTGCTGCTGATTGAGGATAACTCCAAGCTCTCTAAGTTTGGAATTTCAACCTACAAGTACTTACTCAATTACTATATTTGCATCACCTGAATATAAATAAAAAAAGTCACAAATTAGTTAAAATAGTAATCATACCAGTTTACCAAAAGAGAGAAAGGGGCTCCATGACACTATGATCGTCTTCTACAATAGTAATTTCTGTGTGATCTCTGTTTATAGGATGCCCTTCTACAGAAGGCGTCTCAACATTGGAGTAAAAGCTAGAAAGTGATGGCAACGATTGTAGTGTCAAAGAGCGTAGCTTATGAAACTCAACCTTATTAGATCTTGTTTGTCCTTTTTTAACAACAATCTCCTTCAATGTATCACAATCAGAAACATCAATTGATTCCAAACTAGTAAGAAATTTAACCATGTAATAGGAGAAGAGATTTTTCAATTTGGTACACAACTTGACCTTGATGATTTTTAATTTGGTGAATGAGACTTCTGTAACTGAAGTATAACATACAGACTTTATGCTCGTCAGCATAGAGATTTCAAATTTGGAAAGGCATTCTGAGTATAAGTCAGCTCCATTGAGTTAATGATATATTCAATGTCGTCGTTATTTAAATATTTCAGATCTGGAAATCCATCCACATTCAACTCACAAATAACATTCTGAACACCAATTAGCTCTCATTCAATGAAATTTTCAACTCTTGAACATCAACTTTATCCCTTTTGAGAATGAATGTCAGTTCCATCTATTAGGTGCAATGCCAAAGATCTTGAAGCTTCATACTTAATTGGCATCCTGAAGTCTCCAATTGAAATCATTGTGAAGTCTCCAATTGCAATCATTTAATCTATCAACGAACAAGTCCCTAGGCAAAATTATAGCGCTCGGGATGTACAAGTCCACAACTCTCAACTGGTGCAAATGCTTTAGCTGAGAAAGAAATGAAATTTGACTTTGCTCTGTCTCTTCATCTGCATCCATTTTGATCAAGCTCTATCTTATATACAACTCTTCCAAACAAATCAACCTTGAATTGGATGGAACCACCATCACTACGAAACAATTGCTGATGTCCAATAACTATAGCTTATCTAAGCCTTCTAAGTCAGCAGGCAAATTTCCAATTTGAGATCGAGAGAAGCTGAGTTTTTTTAGTTTTCCCACAATAGAGAAGTCATGTATAACACATCTCTCCAAACAAAGCATTCTGAGGTTTGCTAGGTATTCAATTGAAAATGGTAGACATGGTAATTCTAAACCATTCAATATTAATAATCAGAGTTTTTTCATTTCTTTAAAATGTTCATAGGAATTTTCAAAGAAGGGTCATCACTGTCGATTTGGAAGAATTTAAGTTCAGGAGAATTTAAGACTTCGGAAAGCTCATCAATATTATCACTATTGCGTATAGAAATAGCTGTGCACTTCTTGAGTTTATCCTTGTCGGGCCAGTCATGTAGCTTCTCATTTCTTAAAACAAATAGATCATGCTCCTTGTGTGCTAAAGATAAAGCAGCATCTTAAACCATGTCATGCATATAGAAATGATCATTAGAACTTCCATCTAGCATGTAACTCGTGTTTTTCAACTTCTGGATTGATGTAAATATTCTATTCTGAGCTTCCTTTATCGTATAGATTCCTTCAAGTATATTCAACCCAAAGCAAAACTTCACCAAGTCCATAATTAATCGTTGATAACCCATTTGAGCACAAAGTAAGAAAATGGACGTGAGCTTCGCACTTTCTAGATGGTCATAACTCATCTTTACAGAAATTTCCATTGATTTCTGCACTCCACCCAGTTCTTCTTTTTTCAGTATTTCTAGTGTACTTTCTCACACTAACTCGCTCTTATCTCTTAGTGCCTTTCCAACCATAACAATTGCCACGGGTAACCCTGCACAATTATTCTTAACAATTTCACAATTTTCTGTTTAGATATGGACATTTCATCAAGTATTTGAGTCAGCTTATAAAACAACATTAGAGATTCCTTATCATTTAATTTCCTCACGCAGAATATTGACTTCACATCCATTTTATGAGATAATACTTTTTTATCTCTCGAAGTTAACAAAATTTTGGATCCCATATAATCACCACCGAGAGATTTTCCTTTTCTCGCTATTTTTTTTAAAAATAAGATCATTCATATCTTTGTTGTCATATGGCTTATAGCCACCATCACCACCATCATCATCATCATCAAATAGAATCCCGATCTTATCAAGTCTAATTCATCCCAAAGATCATTCGGGATTATATCGCCGCTCTCACAGTCTAACCCTGGATGATCTTTGGGTTTGAATTAGACTTGAATAAGATAGGGATTCCATTTGATGATGATGATGGTGGTGGCGGCGATACCAGGCATATGACAACCAAAGATATGAAGGATCCTATCTTTAAAATAGCGAGAAAAGGAAAATCTCCCGATGGTGATTATAAGGGGTGCAAAATTTTGTTAACTTTGAGAGATAGAAAAGTATTATATGATAAAATGGATGTGAAGTCAATATTCTGCTTGAGGAAATTAAATGATAAGGAATCCCTAATGTTTTTTTTCAGAAGGTGACTCAAATGCCCGATGAAATGTCCATATCTAAACAAGGAATTGTGAAATTGTTAAGAATAACTGTGCAGGGTTACCCGTGGCAATTGTTATGGTTGGAAGGGCACTAAGAGATAAGAGCGAGTCAATGTAGGGAAGTACACTAAAAAAACTCAAAAAAGAAGTACTGAGTGGAGTGTAGAAATCAATAAATCAATAGAGATTTCTGTAAAGATGAGTTATGACCATCTAGAAAATGTGGAGTTTAAGTCCATTTTCTTATTTTGTGCTCAAATGGGTCATCAACAATTGCTTTAAGAAATGAGAAGCTACATGACTGTCCCGACAAAGATAAACTCAAGAAGTGCACCGCTATTTCTATACGCAATTGTGATATCATTGATGAGCTTTTCGAAGTCTTAAATTGTCTTGAACTTAAATTCTTCCAAATCGACAATGATGATCCTTCTTTGAAAATTCCTATGAACTTTTTTAAAGGAATGAAAAAACTCAGAGTATTAATATTGAATGGTTTAGAATTACCATGCCTACCATCTTCAATTGAATGCCTAGTAAACCTTAGAATGCTTTGTTTGGAGAGATGTGTTATACATGACATCTCTGTTGTGAGAAAGCTAAAAAGCCGAGAATTCTCTTTTGAATATTCCCCTAGTAAGCATCTGCCATACAAAATTCTTTATAAGGCGTAAAGAAAGCAGGGCAGCTTTTGAAATATCCAAACATGTACTAATATATCCTTTTGATGGATGAAATTTTTAAGGTAGAAAACTAAACATTAATCATTGAGACTTACCACAATTAATCATATCAACAATATTAATCACAATGACACTCAAACATTTCACATTTTAGCACTCAATATAACAAAACAATAATTTAGGTGCCCTTACTTCGTATGCTTTCCTACCACGAAACTCACAATCTCAACAACGACCGGATACACCGCAATCGCAAACGCCTCGAAGTCCTTAATTCAAAATACTAAGGATTTTTAGAAACAAGCATAACTCCTAAGCCTACTTAGGGCTACATGCAGACCATAAAACATTAAGATCCCTTTTTCACAAAATTATTGAAATACTTTTAATGTTTTAAAGACTCAAATTTTTTTCATAAACTAATCATTTTGATTTTTACCAACTTCTTTTCAAGTCAATAACTAAATCCTTTAAGAAAACTTTTGATGAATTTAGAGAAAAGTAACTCAAAATTTATCAAACTACTTCTTTTTCATGAATCCATGTTTCCTCTTTATAAAAATAAATACTTTAAGCAAAGAATCATTATTATTTTTTGTTATAAAAAAATTAGGTGAGTTGGATTCCGGGGGCTCATACTTACAAATCACCCACCAAATAAGTCATTATCAACGGAGTCAACCTTCATTGGCGAATCATTATTTTTATTAATAAAATTAGATCTTTTTTTTTCAAAAATCATTTTAAACCTTCTCAAATACCATAAAGCTCATACCTTTTTTCATCAAGATTTCATTTTTCTTTTAGATGTAAACTTCACAAACCATTTTAAACCAAAATCAAAGTTTTCTTATAAGAACTTATTGATAACTCAACCAAAATTATTTAAACTTTGTAAAAACGATTTCTTTTCTATAGATTTATCTCATTAACTATAAAAGATTAAATGTTTTCAAACCTTTAAGATTTTTCTATGTCAAACCTTTAACTTGACCTTTTATAAGTAAGATATTTTTACCCAAAATCAGTTGAACATATTAAAACCTAAAAGTCTACTTCCTTTTTATCAAAGATTTCATTTTAAAACTTTGAGTGACTCTAAATTATAAACTTACTAGAAATTATTTTTTTCAATGATCATCTTCTCAAGCAAAAATCAAAGTTTTCGCCTTTCCTTTTAACCAAGAAGTCACGGTTTGAGCTCCAAAATCTAGTGGGTTTTATGACTTGTTTTCAATGTGATTATACAAAGAAAAGAGTAATAAAAATAGGATCAAAACTTTCTAATCATCCCCATCAAAGCATTCAACTTCTTTTCAAGCTACTAGGAAAATCTTTTTCCAAACTTTTTATGGATCTAAGACAAACTACTCAAAGTTCATCTAAACTAGTTATTTTCTCAACGATCTGACTTCCAACTTCATAAAAGTCAATGCTTTAGGCAAAAGATCAAATTTTTTTCCTAAACTCAATTTCTTCTTCTCAAATTTTTTTTGACATCACTTACACTTTAAAGTTACTTCCCTTTTAACAAAGAATTCATTTTTATCAGGATAAAAAAACTTTGATAACCTTGTGAAAATATTTTGGTAAACATAAGTTTGAAATTAAAAAAAAAAATCATTTATCTTTTTTTTTAAAGGAACTCTTCAATTTAAAAAAATAAAAAATCAAAGTTTTTCACAAGCAAACAATCATCAAACCATCTATTTAAAACTTAAAAGAGTTAGAAGAAAATGGAGAAAAATTTCTTAGTTAGAGAGTGTTACCAATTTGAGAAGACAAAGAGGATAGAATGTGGTTGTTGATCATCTTTCCAGCATCTTATTTATGTATATATCATCAAAGTCTACGGAAAAATAGGGAGAAATAATTAGTTTCTCCACTATAGATCTATAAATCAACAGAGAGATGAATGGAAACTCACCTTCGAAATGAGAATTGAGAGTAGAGTGTTGAAAAAGAACTTGTGAGTATATGGGGGAGAGGTGCCGGTTGATTAAACAATTAAACAATCCCAAATTCATGACTACAACTGAGGCGGTGAGATTTGAGAAACAAATGCAAGCGGTGCCACGATATACGGCGGTGGCCCAGTGGCCGGCAATCCCACGGCGGTAGGCTGCACTCACGCTAGCGACTCTATGACTAGCCGGCCCCACGACAGTGGGTTGTTTTGCAAGTTGCAACTCACTGATGTCAGCAAGAAAAAGAACAACACACAAGTTAAAAGATGTACGAAATGAAAGGTAAGCAGAACATTGAGGGTGTTAAATTAATATAAAATAAAAAATAAAATCAGTCCCTGATTGACATCACAAGGAAAATACTAAACAACATATAAGAAAACTACGGATCACTGAAGTTTGAGAAACCCACCAAACAGTAAATTCAGTTGCTTTAAGCTCAGTTGATCAAATTGGCTACTTTTTTCAATTTAATGATAGATCCTTTAATCAAAAACCCTAGCCTTAAAATTCTCAACAAACCCATTTTTAAAGTTTGCAACTTTATGCTCGTATCTTAAAACTCATTAACCCAAACAATTTAAAAAAGCTAATTTTTTTTATCAAATTCAGTTACATGAAAGCAAAAGGTGAGGTACGTGTTTGCATAAATCACCAGAAAAGAAAGTGGAGCAAATTCTTTCTATACTAAGTGGCTATGGAGATGACGACGTCACTGACTGAAGAAGAACTCGATCTCACTGTTTGGAGCAGGAAGAAAAGCAAAAATGGTGACTAGGCCTTCTCAAGGGACTCTTCAACACCTGCCAGTTATGCTGATTTGGTGGAAAAAGATGTACCTAGGGTTCGAAAAGCCAAAGAAACCTCTTATAGAGACACTGTAGTGGGAGTTTCTTAGGCCGATGAGGAGAATTTTAGTGATGCTAGTGATGGGGGGAACGAGGATGATATGGAAGACTCTACTAAGACGGAACATGCAGGTTCGAGTGAAGAAGAGCAAAAGGAAAGATAAATCTGCCGTGACTATCATTGAAAAGAAGTCCCTAACTAATTTAAGTTCAACCCCTAATATATTTTAGGATGTTGATTTTTGTACCCACACTTGAGCATTGTTATTTTAAGTCGAACCATGATTTGCTATGAAAAGAATGTTCCTATATTCACTTAAAAAAATCTATGATAGACGCAACTCTTAGTTATTATTTTAAGTTATTTCATTATCTCAATATCCATATTTCTGTCCATCCAAAATAAAATATTTGATAGGAAATCATAGTTTACACATATCTTGATATCTTTCCAGTGGAGTCATCATATCATATATCATATATATATCAAATATCAAACTCTAATCATTGCTTTATAGCACTATATGTCTGCTTATTATTGTCTGCAGTTGCCTAAGGTATTGCTTCTTTTCCTTTATAAAAATTTTAGAGAGCAAGAAGATTTGTTTTGACAACATGAAGTACATGCAATTTAATTTACACACTTATTATTTGTGACAGAAGTGAAAAAGATTGCAGAAGGACAATACTAAAACAAATTTTAAAGTATAAACTTATTTGGCTTTTCACAATTCGTATTATGAATATGTTACTTTATATTTGTCAAAATATAGTTGGATAAAATTTGTAATTTTTTAATTAGATCTAACGGTGGTGTACCACCTACACATTAGGACATAAAGTTGATTAAAAGAAAATTAAAGGATTTGTTCAAACCAATTTCATATATTACTGTTCAGAATTTTAAAGCATAGATACTGAGGCAACAGCAAAACGGACTTGGATTAGGAAAGTATTGATGATGTAGGCTTTAATTATTCACGGACTTTTGTGTTTGCAAATCTTGAAAGGGGTCTCGCTTGCTGCCTAGCATTAAATGAGTGTCATAGGACAGCTCCACATTAACCTTAGTGTGTAGTGTAGACACAGTTTGTTCAGCTCCACATTAAACCCTAGTATATATTTTCCTTATTTGTGCAAATTAAATGACACTTTGGTTACACAATATTCCCTCATTTTGACAATTGGGAATCACAATTATTGCAATGAAATGAATTGGGAATCACAATTGGTAGAGGTTTGCATTACAATACCTGTTTTTTTGCATCAAAATGCTGCATTAATTTTCTTGATTTATCCCTTATAATTAAATGTTTAATTAAGTTTAAATTAAAAGTAAAGTTGGATGGTGTACTTTTTGAAGGAACTAAGTAATTGAATTACTTCAAAAACAATGATATTTTCTTTTAAATATAGAATTTTTAAATATGTTATGTGTGCTTTTAAAAATGGAGTCTTCGGCATCATTATGTTTCTCAGCGTGCGTGCAGAAAATTAAATATTTAAACAAGGCTTAAATATATATAAGCCCCTGCAAATATGACCAAAATCCATTTAAGCCCCTACAATTTTATTTTTTTTTAAAATGACCCTTGCAAATATTAAGCGTTTGCGGTTAAGCCCCTCGGTCAATTTTCCATAAAAAAAGGGCTTAAATATATGTTAAGCCTCTGCAAATATGGCCAAAATCCATTTAAGTCCCTGCAATTTTTTTTTAAAATGACCATTGCAAATATTAAGCGTTTGCGGTTAAACCCATAATTATGGCTAACAGTGATGACATCAGCATGACATCATCAATGACGTCACTGCCACGTGTCATCATCTCATTGGACCATTGTGCCACGTCATCACCCCAAAAAAATGAAGATAACCTCCTTTTGGTGCCCACCAACAATTACCACTAGGCCACAACCTTACTTGAATAAATTAAGCAGACTACAGATATATAATACATCATTCCAATTAATTAAATAAAAAAAAATCGGTTATTGATCTTCATCTTCTTTCAAAAATCAAACCCAAGAGAAAAACACAAATGGATGAACGAAATCCCAAAGGGATGAACGAAATCGCAAACGGTTATTGATAATCTCGTTTCTGGGTTATTTATGATGATTAAAACGAAATAAATTATTAATTTCGCTTTCCTTTGTTGGTATTGTTGATGTTTTTGAAGATATTGATGAACGAAATCATTTCTGGGTGAACGCAAATCTGGAAACGCAAATGGGGTTTTTTTGGTGGAAATGGAAAACTAAGCAACCAAAATCGTAATGAGTTTGTGTTTGCAGATTCGATTTTCCCAGATTTGTTGGGGCTTGTGTTTGTGTTCAAGATCTGTTGGTGTTTGTGGAAGATGTTCCCAGATTTGTTGGTTATAGATGTGGAAGATGAAGATCTTGTTTTTTTTATTTTGTTAATCGAATTATTTATGTATTATATACTAGTAGTTGACTTAACTTACCAAAAAAATCAAGTGGCTTAGTTGTATTTTGTGAGTTTCAACCACTTTAGGGTCACGGGTTCAACACCCATGTTCCTCCAAAATATTAAAAATTTTTGGTGACAAAGGTGCCCCACATTATTGCCATGCATGCAAGCGCCACGTGGCAGCCATCTCCATTGGCTACTGATGTGGCACATGTCAGTGCCACATGGCAGTGGTGACATGGGGTGTTGACGTGGCGTTCAGTGACACGTGGCATTGATTATCATTTTAATGTTTTTTTATGGAAAGTTGACCGAGGGGCTTAACCGCAAACGTTTAATATTTACAAAGGTCATTTTAAAAAAAAATTGTAGGGGCTTAAATGAATTTTGACCATATTTACATGGCTTAACATATATTTAAGCCTTTAAACAAACCAATAACAGATTTTTCGAGTTTGATTGAATTCAGAAAATTGATGTAGTTTCGTTCATATGGAATACTCAACAGCTACTATTTCCCTGTACATGGCATTAAAGAAGGAGAGGGAACTTGAGACGTTAAAAGGAGTTCACTGCTAGCAATACACTGTCAAAGTGACGTGGATTAGTGAATGAGGGTGTTACATTAATTAATATAAAAAAAATGAGTCCCCAATTGACATCACAGGGAAAATACTGAACAACATATAAGGAAACCAACTAACAGTAAATTCAATTGCTTTAAACTCAGTTGATCAAATTTGCTACTTTTTCAATTTAATGAAAGATCCTTCAATCAGAAACCCTAGCCTTAAAATTCTCAACAAACTCATTTTTAAAGTTTGCAACTTTATGCTCGTATCTTAAAACTCATTAACCCAAACAGTTTAAAAAAGCTAATTTTTTTTATCAAATTCAGTTATATGAAAGCAAAAGGTGAGGTACGTCACGGTCACGACATACGTGTTTGCATAAATCACGAGAAAAGAGAGAGGAGCAAATTCTTTCTATATTAAGTGGCTATGGAGACGGCGACGTTGCTGATTGGAGAAGAACGCGATCTCATTGTCCAGAGCAAGAAGAAAGGCAAAAGTGGTGATCAGGCCTTCTCAGGGGGCTCTTCGATACCTGCCAGTTGTGCTTATTTGGTGGAAAAAGATGTACCTAGTGTTCGGAAAGCCAAAGAGACCTTTTATAGAGACACTGTAGTGCGAGTTTCTTCGGATGATGAGGAGAATTTTAGTGATGCTAGTGATGGGGGGAACGAGGATGATATGGTAGACTCTACTAAGACGAAACATAGAAAAGCAAAAGGACGAAGATAAACCTGCTGTGACTATCATTGAAAAGAAGAAATGGAAGTATGAATGTCCTGAATTCATTAAGCCCCCAAAGGAGGAGGAGCATATTAGGAAACCTTGGCAATATGGGGTCATAATGAAGTTGCTTGGAAGGAAAATTGGCTATAAAGCACCGGAAACTACATTGCAACCTTTGTGGGTGCAAAAGAGTGTCATTGACATCATTGATATTGGCAATGAGTACTTCCTTGTCACGTTTTCTAGTAAATGAGTGTCATTGACATTATTGATATTAGGATTTTTTGATGATAGAGAAACATGAAATATGGAGAGAAATATGATGAGAGCGAATGATTTGAAGAATAGAGATAGACTCAAAGATACAGTGAAGTTCCAACACTAAAGTTAGACAATCACTACCCAAGATTGAAATGTTTGGATAAGGTTATAGACACTTTTGAGAGCATTCCCAAGTCTTGCTTCCATAGAAAAATGGGTATAATTTACTTCTTTTAAGACATTTTTCTTCACTCAATTGTATTTAATTAACGATTATTATGTGTGCTGAATTTTAGATAAATTCGATATTTGTAAGTATAGAATCATATGGTCGATACTGCAATTGTATTTTAAAGAGTATATTATACATTGGATTGAAGTTATTCGATGAAATATCAATTATTTATAGAATTTTATGGAGATGACATGGATGTTTTTGCTTACCTCTTGAAGCATGACCATGGACCACTACTGATCACCAATAATGCAGCAGCAACACCTCTACCAAGTTCACGTGAGCAAATGTTATCAGAGAAAACGTCGTGCTGGTAGATAGCACGGGGGAAGACGTGAATCTCTGTCAGAGAATGAGGGAGGCACTAATCTTATTTTTGTTTGGCGTGCTTTTGAGGAGTGTCTTAAGATTTAGTAACCTCTTGTTAAGTGATTATTTATGTGGCATTTTCGTAACTCGGATGAAGAGGAAACACTAAAATATAGAAATAGAAGTTATAGATTTTGCTCATATTGAAGTAGATGCTATGAATTTACCTATTATAAGATATATAGTTGTTTTTTTAAAATTAATATTCAACATTCTAGAATAAGTTTGTACTTTTATTTGATAAACCAAATCAATATTTTAAATTGCAGTTTAGTCGTGATCCTTAACATTGAGGAGAACTGCAGTAACATGTAGTTGATACAACTTTAACTGATGTCACCAAAAGATAAAAAAAATCATGATGTTGTGACCTAGATCACAGTTGCAGATAAAAGGATGATCAAGATGCACTAAACTTTAGATGTTCTGTGTGTTGTGGTCTATTTGGCTGGAACTGTTTTTTCTTTTCCAGCCATCCTCTATTTGGCAATCATTATTAAGGCACAATGGTAGAAGTTAGATGCTTATGTGAGCATTGTACTGGATACCACTTTGGTATATATGATAATTTTCCCAAATCTTTTAGGTTGTTGTTTTGTTTCTGGCCGGTGTGTTTGCTTTCCAAATTTGGTTTCTCAATTTGTTTCTGTTGTTCTCTCATTCTACCAATAAATTTGATTTGCTTATAAAAATGAAAAGCATATTGGAGTGATACGCAACAGGTTTTGACATGTAATGTTGTTCCATTCATCACAAAATGAAAGTGCACTATCATATATGTATGATATCAGACCTAGTAATCTCTATTCAACAAAGACAGTAGTAATGATAATCAGAAAGGATAACTAAAAAATAAATTCACCACATCAAACCACTTCCATGAATAGATGAAATAATATACCTTAAAGAAGACCATTATCATGGCCAGTTGCAACAACCCTAAGGACAGACTCGGCTACACAGAATAATGCCCCAAAAAAGCTTAGGGGGAAAATCACATATAGCTATCCAGAGATAATACTAATGATAATTAGAAAAGCCAACTAAAAAATAACTCTTGATCAGACATGATAGGATCTTAAATAAATAAATAAGTAGGGAGGGAAATTGGTTGTAACCAACTTGTTGATGTGGTAAATTGGAGGGAAAGGGACCCGGATCCCCTCCAGTCACTCCATTCGACTGATGCAGAGCCGTCCGATTAAGATCGGACGGTACAGATTTCAAAAACAGTTTTTCCATTTTATTTAATAAAAAATCCGACTTTGAAATCTGTACCGTCCGATCTTAATCGGACGGCTATGAAGCAGTCGAATGGAGTGACTGGAGGGGAAGTGACTGGAGAGGATCTGGGTCCGAGGGAAAGAGAGTGAGTTAGTTGAATGCTAAAAGTAGGAGTGGGGGGAAATTAGAAGGATTAGGCCAAAATTAGGATTGGAATCTTGGGAGACCCTAGCTTCTCGAATCACTAGAATGGTTACCTTCTATTTGTATTTCTGTTTCCACAATTAAAGACGCTCTACTGAGCTCTCAATTTCCATTGTACCTGCTATAAGTTCCTCTAATAGAGCAGTTCTTATTCCATTAATATCACTATGTTTTCTAGTACTACCTATCAAGACAAAATCCAATTTTATTAAAATAAATTATTATGATATAAATTCAACAAAAGAAAAAGGATAATTTGAACCTCAAATGGAGGCAGAGGGCCATCAAGGCTACGATCCGAAAATGATAAAAGGAACTAATACGTGACACATAACAATCCAGCAGCAGAGAAATAGAGAGGAAGGGCGCCCACTGGTGGTTCCGGTGAATTCTCTCTCTCTCTCTCTCTCTCTCTCTCTCTCTCTCTCTCTCTCTCTCTCTCCCTCCCTCCCTCCCTCCCTAAAGCTAACAACAAAAAGATAACAGTAATCAAACAACTAAAAAAAGATATAGAATAAAACTTAAAAAGCAAGATGAAGACTCTTTCACCTTGTTTCAAGAAGGATGATAGAAGTTCTTTCTCATGTTACGACCCTTTAATGCGGTAGAACACAACCACTGTCGCCGTAGCCAACGCTGCAACTGCAACGCAAATCACCACAGCACCCACCGAGTAATATAAGCCCAAAAAGAAAATAAACAATGTCGTAGCCGCACCGTGAGAAGAGGATGCGTGTGAAGATGAAATATGAAGTTTATTTAAATCATATAAAATTGAGCACACCCTCTAAAGAAAGACTAAATTTGAGAAAAGGGTAAGAAAAAAAAAACTGACCTTGGCCCTTTGCCTGTCCGGCCTGATTGCTCATCTTCTGGGAGTCCATCTTTGAAATAGCAAGGAAATGAATGTATTGAAGTTTAAGGATATACAGTTTTTGAGATGATTATTTTTTCTTGCACTTTATTGATATTTATACGTGAGTTTCACAAAGAATTGCATTGCTCCAGCTTTTTTAGCTGCCACAGGTTCTTTGAAGGGTGTTATGCTATTTTATAGAAACCTTCCAGCCACATTATTGTTTGACGAATAATGAACCTTCCAGCCACATTATTGCTAGGGGAACCTTCAATGGTCAACCGCATTATGCTTTACTTAAGAAACATAAAAACACAAATTATCGGGAAATGTTCCAAAGAAAGTGGAAACAAAAAAAAAAGGGAATCCAAGTTTTGAACGTTATTTTTAGCCGCAGTGATTAGTTGTACCAACATACCAAACTTGAATCTGGCTCAAAATATTGTCTAGCAAAAAAGGGAAAACTCTTGCTTTGCTTTCAAATAGAGGAAGAATGTTAGTATAATATAAGTTAGAAAACAATTTAGGTGGTTGAATTTAGGACAACACAAGTTACAACAATCAACACACATGCACATGGAACACACAACCCTTAGAAGCCAGCATCCTACCATAACTGTTCCAACCATCTGGGCCTCATGCCTTCAACCTGCTGCACCATCCTTAGAGGCCAACCTCCAAGACAGGCTCCCCACCACCCAATGCGGGCCCCTCCTGCACCATCCTTGGATGGATCCTGTATTCACTAAGCAGAGATTCAAACAATAATTTTCCCTCCTCAACAAGGCCGGCATGACTGCAAGCACACAAAACAGTAATAAATGGTATGTAACTTGGTGAAACTCCATGCTGGATCATATTTTCAAAAACATGGATGGCTTTTTTTCTAATACCGTGCATACCATAAATAGAAATCAAAGAGTTCCATGAAACAACATCGTGATTCTTCATACAATCAAAAACTCGTTGTCCAATTAAAATCTCGCCACATCTTCCATCTTTCATACATTGTTATAAGGAGTGTTAAGAACTGGCAGTACAGAATCAATACCCCCTTCTAAGGACATAGCCATGAACCAACTTTCCATATTCCAATGCAGCAAGACCTGCACAAGCTTGAAGCACACTAACCATTGCAACTGGATTTGGAGTTGAATCACATGCCTCGAGCATCATTAGCTCATCCATCACTAGTATCATCCATTCATAAAAAATAACTAATTCAACAATCAAAAAATTTATGGATTATACTAAAATTTCATTTCACCCTATATGCACAGGATGGCAACGCAACATTTTCCTTGGCCTTCCTCGTATCATTTATGGCGACATTCAACAAATCTGTATTGCCTGAAAGTTGCCATTAACAAAATCAGACCCATTTTGGAAGTTAAAAGGGTAATACATGCAAATAAACACAAGACAGGAAGAGTGTGGAAAACTACTAAGAACTAGAGCTAAAAGACCAAAGCAGTCTAGAATGAAAATCCAATCGACGTATCATGTAGTATAAGTATAAACAACTCTAAAGCAGTGCATTAACATTCGTAATTTCATTTTCATAGGAGGACATTATCATTTCATTATTAGAAAATTAAATAAACTACAAAAAACAGGCATTTGAATTGTCTTGGTTCCTCTCATGAATCCAGGTAACTGGTCAACAAACCTCATGAACAACTAACCAGGTTTAGCAACTATAATAATGCTGTTCAATCATAACAACTTGCATGCAGATTTGTACAGAAATGTTGTGTGTAAAAAGGCTGATCATACAGCATCGCCTTGATCTATAACTTGTATTAAGGCAGCCTAAACAAAGATGTTGAGAGAACTAGAAAGTCTGCTGATATCAGGCACCAACCAAAGCATTCGTTTGATGTCCTTCAATCAATAATGATGCTCGAGACAAGAATTATTATTATTATTATTATTATTATATAAGGTACATGTGGAAAACAAATTGCATGGGAAACAAATCATAGAATGTCAAAATTTTACTGAACTTATATCAATAATTTAGATCAAGGACAAAGAATAAATTCTCACATAAATAAATTTTAACCTGGAGAGGACAACATAAGATATATTCTGTAAACTTAATCAGCTAACATACCAGAAGAAGCCGCTTCTTTAGGATTTATCGAACAAAGGAGATTCAAGACATCAGCATGGTTTCGTACGTAGCTTGGACATTTGGAGAGGAAGTTGTATGCTTCTTCATGCCTTCCTACCTTAAAAAAGGCTTCCAACATTCTGAGATGTACAGATGTAGATGGAAAACTCTTTGAAGTCATCGCCTTGAGAGACATAACGGCATCATCGGCACTTCCACGCTCTGATACGTGTTTAATAAAGGGATCACTAAAGGGAGGGAATCCATGGTTTCTCATTAAACCCAAAATATTCAAGGCTTCTGCAAATCCTTTCTGTTCCAATCCCAAAATATTGTAGTCATATGCAAATCTTTTCTGTTCCAATCTCAAAATATTGTAGTCATCTGCAAATCTTTTCTGTTCCAATAACCTAGTTACCAGTAACTTGTAAGTAGAATGCCAAGGCTTTAACTCTTTTTCATTCACCAATTGGCAAAGAATCTTGGGTGCATCTACTGATACTTTCTGAAAGCTATATGACATTGACGACATTAACCTATGAAAAGTATAACCTGCAGATGCAACCCCCTCTTTCTCAACCATCTCTTTAAAAGCATCAAAAGCCTCATCAAGGTTCCAACAACAGAGTCCCTTAACTAATGATTGGCGCGTCCAGTGATCTAAATTAGACCCAGATGCTTCAATTATACTCACAAACTCGTCGCTCTTTTCCTTCTTACTAAGATTACATAAAATTTCACGCTGCAATTTACGACTAGGAACAAACCCACAATTTTGCATTTCTTTCATGATGTTATTCCACTCTTCCATCCTCCAACCCCATTGAGAAGTCCTCCAGATGGCAGTAGCCATGGAATCCGTTAGTGCATTTCCACTTCCGGTAAAAACCTTCAACACCTTTGAAAACAATTCAATATCAAACTCCTCCGGCTTAGCAACAATCTTTCTCAACAGAAATTTGCAGCAAGAAGGCTTATTTCCACCCTCCACAGAAAACTGATAAAGCTCAACAGCATCCTTAATCAATTTCTTCTTACAAAACTTCTTATAGGAAACAACCTTTCTCAACAGATAGGTACAGCAAGCCAGAGAAGGCTTATTTGCACCCTCCATAGCAAAATGATAAAGCTCAACAGCATCCTTAATCATTTCCTTCTCACAAAACCTCTTCAAAATCTTAACAAATGTCTCGAACTCCATCTCAAATCCAGCACTCCTCATATCACCTACAAGCTTCCAAAACAGATCAATCCAATCCTCCCTTCCAAGCACCCTTGCCATAGCATTATAGGTGCAACCATCATGCTTAAACATCCCACTCTTCTCTACCCACCTGAAAAATATCAGAGCCTTATTCGGTTCTGTATCCAAATTCTCCAAAACCAACTTAACCACTTCACTAGAAAACCCAAAATTCAAATCCCTAATTTGCTTCTCAACATCGCGACTCCACACATTGTGCTTCACAATACTACACAAACTAGAACAATTCGTTTTAAACGTATTTTTATCAAACAAATCGTTCAACTTCACAACATCACCATCCATTCCCCTCTTTCTAAAACACTCCAACACTCTCCTCCTCACTCCTTTAGAAACGCCAAAACCTTTCTTCTTCATGATTCCAACCAAATCCCAGAACTCGTCGACGATGCCGTTTGCTCCCAAAACGCGCAGCATCGCATTGTAGGATTTGGAACTCAACCTTTGGAGGTGATTTTCTGAGATCCATTGGAAGAACCTCCGTGCGACATCAGGATCAGAATCGAGCTTCCACAAGACGGCGTTTAAAGTGTCGTGATTTATCGAAAAATTATTCGATTCGAGAAGTTTATTGATATCGCCGAGATCTCTGGATTTGGAGAATACGTCGGCGATGATGGCGAGATCGGAATCTGCGTGTGGGAGAACAGACTCGGAAGTGAAACTACGGAAGGTGGAGTTAATAGGGAATGTGGGATAATTATTGGTGGTGAAGCGAGAGGGAATGGAAGAGAAAGAGGGAAGTACCTGAGAGTGAATGTGAATGTTTTTGTTAGCGCGAAGAAGAAGATGAAGAACACGCCATTGATATCTCATTCCGACAAACAATGAATCAAAGGATTGGGATTTTTCAAATTTCAAATTAAAACCAAAAAATGCACTGAGATTTTGAGTGAGAGGAAGGAAGAGTGACGGAAACTAGGGTTTTAGAGGGACTTGGATTTTGGTCACTATTTTCGGTGGATTTAGAATTTTGTTTTGGGCCTTTGGAGCCAAGATTTAAGATTTCTTTTTTTTTTTGGACAAAAGAATTAAGAATTTTACCTACACCAATTTTCTCTACTAGCATCCCTCCTCCTTTTTCTTTCCTAAAATAACCCTCCGTTGGTCCTCCCCACTCAATTACAAATGTGCAAAATACAACACCAACCCATGACTTACTCAATTACCAATACATCATCTTTTATTGACCTATCTTTGTTAGGGAGCCGAAAGGTGTTGACAATTCCCATCTCAATGATGACATCCGAATGTGCATTCAGCATGGGAGGAACAATACTCAACTACTAACATTTCTTAACGCACACGATGCTTTTTTGCTAGCAAGATTGTTTGAAAGGGCAACTCACTATCCATTTAACGACGAGGACTCCGACGAGATCCTTTAATTTTAACAAGTTAAATTTATAACAACATTCTATTTATTTGGTTCATAATTCTAGTTTTGGAAAATGATGAAATAGTTTTTTCGGTTTGCAGAGATATGCTCTCAAGAACATGGTGTTAACTTTGATGACGAAGTATTTTAAAGTAAGCATGTACTTTACATGATTTTTACTTTGTTATTTTAATCTTGACATAGATGGTTAATAGGCAAGGATGGATCCAGGATTTTTGAGTTGTGGGGGGCAACATATATATATATATATATATATATATATATATATATATATATATATATATATATATATATATATATATATATATATATATTGTTACGGATTGGGCCTCTATGGCCAATCCACCTAAAGGCCCAATAATAAAGGGTCAATTTCAGCCAAAGGTGGAGATCTCAGACCTGGATCCAATGGTCCTCCTTCACTCCAAATACCTATAAATAAGCATTCAATGCTAGCATTAATGGTACTCACTTTTCCAAAACTCTTACTTGTAATTGACCCACTCACTGACTTGAGCGTCGGAGTGTCATTGCAGGTACCACCCCACCTCGGATCGGAGCAATAACTCAGACTGGCCAAGAACATCAATACCAATTATCTCGGACCGGACTTCGTATCCAAGATCGGACACTTAGTCAGAGATACGGTACAGAACATTGGCGACCACAGTGGGAGGCTCTTATACTCTAGTCTTTCCCCCAACCTTCTTGGTCAGCAATGGCTCCAGAACTACGACGGAGGAACGTCTCCAGCGTCGTAGTTAGACTCGATTAACAGCAAGAAACCCCCGAGGGGTTAGCGGTCACTCTCCCTCGCAGCTCGGCCCACGGCCACAACTCGTCCAGAGCAATGGTTCCCATAAGCTCCGCCAGGAACCAGTTTCCACCTCCTGTCCAGACAGTCCCGGTACCGGTCGACGCTGTTCGACAGCTCGTCCAACTGCTAACAAGGCAAGCCGAGGCTGAACAACAAAGGAGTCAGCGCTACTCCCAGCTGGAGGCTGAGATTGCCGAAATCCGGGCCCGAGATATCCCGGATCGGTCTTCTCCTCAAACCTACTCTCCCAGCAGAAGAACCTCCAGCAAAAGGCGTCACCGGTCTCCTGCTTGGAGGAGACACCACCATCGCTCGCCGCCCCGCCGAAAAGGGAGACGAGGATCTGGAACTCCCCCAAGCGAGACTCGGGACGACACTTATTACCCCGAGGACTCTCCTCACCAGAACTCATCATTAGCATCCTCTTCCCCGAGGCGACGTTCTATGAGCCGGGGAAGCCCCGAGGCATGAGCGTCGGCGTCCTCGGTCTCCTGGTTCCCCTGTTCGGCGCCCTATCGAGAGGCCTCCTCCGAGGGAAAGATCGACGGTGCGAAAGGGACCCTTTACAGCAAAGATCGACTACTTTCCGGTACCCAAACACTTAGAGAAACCCCCGCAAGGTCTAAAGATGCATGACGGGACTGGCGATCCCGACCATCACCTTGATTACTTCGACACAATAATGTAATACCGGAATGTCCCGGAAGAGATCAAGTGCCGGATCTTCCCTCTTACCCTGGAAAAATTGGCATTGGACTGGTTCAGAGCCCTCAAGCCAAACTCGATATCCTCGTGGGACCAACTGGCGAAGCTATTTTCGGCCCAGTTCGCCCACTCCAAGATGAAACCAAAGTCTCGGAAAGTCTTACAAGCCATCCGGCAAGGAGAGAACGAGTCTCTCCGGGACTACATCGAAAGGTTCAATAAGGAAGCGGCTCAGGTCCGGAACCTAGACGATTCATTCCGACTGTTCTTCATGGAAGCCGGTCTTCGGGAAGGAAGTCTATTTCAGATTGATGTCGGTGTAAATCAAACTGAGCCGCTTACCGAGTTCCTCCAGCGATCTCAAAAGTACATTGATCATGAAGAGGGAGCGGTTGCGAGAAAGTCGGATGCCGACCCTGGGACGAGCAAGCCTCGATATGAAAAGGAGACCCGGAACGACAGTAGACCCAGACCTCGGAACCGACACCAACAATATTCCGACCTTAATGAAACAAGGGCCGGGATTTTGGCGGAATGTATGAACGCTGAATTCAAGGAAGTCAAGTTCCCCGATCCGCTCCCACACAGGCCGGGACAGAGATCCAACAAGTACTGCCGGTATCACCGGAGCAAAGGGCACGACACCAATCGATGCAATGCTCTGAAGGATGACATTGAGGACTTGATCAAGAAAGGAAAATTAAGCCAGTACGTGGCTAAAACACCCCGGCACGAGGCCGAGGTTAAGGAAGAGAAGGTCGACCCTAAAAAGAAGGGTAAAGCCCCCCAAGAAAGAGAAGAAAGCTCGGAAGGTGAGCTCGATTTTCGAAAATCAAAGGGCCGACCTGTAATGATGGTTATCTCTGGGGGCTACCCCATCGAGGCATCAGGCAAAACAATGAAAAGAAAGTGGAAGGAGGTCATGTGTGTTGCTTCCACCTCTGCAGTAATCTCAACCCCGGAGCGACCCCCCTTGGCATTCGGCGACCGAGACTTACTGGACGGCAAGCCAAATAAGCACATACCCCTTATAATCAGGGCAGTCATGGCCAACCACGAGATAATAAGAATTTTGGTCGACCAAGGCAGCTCCGCTGATATCATCTTCATCGACCTTGTAAGGAAACTGCAGATCTCGGAGGAAGACTTCACCCCTTACAGAGGATCGGACCTTTCGGGCTTCTACGGGTCTCGAACCAAACCCCTCGGCTATCTGGAAATGATGGTCACCTATGGCGAGGAACCGCTAGAAAGGACGGTCAAGACCAAATTCTTAGTGGTGCCATGCCCTTCGGTCTACAACTGCATCATCGGAAGACCAACTCTAGGAAGGCTCGGGGCTGTAACCTCGACGGTTTACCTGAAAATGAAATTCTACTCTTTGAGTGACCAAATAATCACCCTTGATGCCGACCTAGAGTCCGCCCAAAGATGTTTCTATCTGGATGTCAAGGCAGATAGGAAGGCCTCAGAGGAGGGGGTTCCCCCCGTAGAAGCAGGAGCTCAGAAAGACCCAAAGAAGAAGAGAAGCGGTCAAGCTGCCGAGGTCAACGTCACAGACCTCGATGCAGGGTATGATCCTGACAGCTCCGAGGAAGAGAGTGATGACATGCTGGCACGGGAGCTGAAAAAGAAAATCAGACGACCCCAACCTGATGGACAGTTCGTACAGATCCAGCTGGGAGAAGACCCGACCCAAACTGTCCGATCGGATCCGATCTCCCTGAAGAAGTAAGAGCAAAGCTCGCCCTCTGTCTGAAATCTCACGCCGATCTTTTCGCTTGGTCGGCAAAAGACATGCCCGGGATTCCCCCTGAAGTCGCCTGTCACCAACTGGCAGTTAACCCGAGGCTAAGTGGGTCGCCCAGCGCAAAAGAGCTCAAAGCCAGGAGAAATCCACTGCTACGGCCAAGGTCGTAGATGATTTAATTAAAGCTGATTTTGTAAAAGAAGTCAAGTATACAACTTGGCTTTCAAACCCTGTACTTGTTAAGAAAAGTAATGGAAAGTGACGAATGTGCGTTGACTATACCGATCTTAATAAGGCCTGTCCTAAGGACGCCTTCCCTGTTCCTAGCATTGATCGGCTCGTCGATAATGCTTCAGGTTTTCGTTTACTATCATTCATGGATGCCTATTCCAGGTATAACCAAATCCCGATGTTTCCCCCCGACCAAGAGAAGACGGCCTTTATAACTGACCGCGGTAATTTTTGTTACCGGGTCATGCCATTTGGTTTGAAAAATGCGGGGGCCACCTATCAAAGGATGATGAACAAGGTGTTCCGAAAGCAGATCGGCCGTAACGTGGAAGTCTACCTCGACGATATGATCGCAAAAAGCGAAAGGGAAGACCTCCACATAACCGACCTAGAAGAGATCTTTACCGAAATCCGAAGAAACAATATGAGGTTAAACCCGAAAAAATGCACTTTCGGGGTCCGGGCTGGGAAATTCTTTGGTTTCTATCTCACAGAAAGGGGCATTGAAGCCAACCCAGATAAATGTCGAGCTGTAACGGAAATGCGAACCCCGTCCACCAAAAAAGAGCTCCAAAAGCTCAACGGCATGATAGCTGCACTATCTCGCTTCATTTCCAACGCCGCCTTCAAATCACTCACTTTGTTTAAACTGCTTAAGAAAGAAGCAACTTTCGAATGGACCCCGGAGCGGGACGAGGCCCTCTCCCAGCTCAAAAAGGTCTTGACCGAACCACCGATACTGACTCGGCCAAACCCAGGGGAAGACTTATTCCTGTACCTAGCCATCTCGGAAGAGGCCATTGGTGCCGTGCTTATCCGGGAGACTGAGACTGGTCAGAGTCCGGTATACTTCGTGAGTAATGCTTTGCACGGATCAAAAGTTAGATATCAGAAAATAGAAAAAATCGCCTTTGCTCTGCTCATCTCGGCACGCCGTCTCCGACCTTACTTCGTCGCTCATCAAATCGTGGTACAGACAAACTACCCAATCCGGCAGATCCTGCATCGACCCGACTTAGCAGGACGAATGATCAAATGGGCAGTAGAACTCTCCGAGTTCGAAATCAAATACGAAACAAGGCCGGCCATGAAAGCTCAGATACTGGCCGACTTTATTACGGAAATGACACCCGCCGACCCGGAGGACGAGTTGTGGACGCTTCATGTAGATGGGTCCTCAAATCCAAAAGGAAGTGGTGCAGGGTTAATGCTCGAGAGCCCGACGGGCGTTGTAATCGAAGTATCGCTCACGTTTGGTTTCCCTACCTCAAACAACCAGGCAGAATACGAGGCATGCATAGCCGGACTCCGACTTGCTATCGACCTCCGAGTTACTCGACTTTCTTTAAATACCGACTCATTGTTGGTAGTCTCTCAAATCGGGAAACAGTACGAAGCCAAAGATCCGACCTTGCAGAGGTATTTAACCCATGTGCGGGAGCTGCTTTCCTTTTTCGCATTTACGGAGGTTAAACACGTTCCCAGGACAGAAAATGTCAGGGCGGACATTCTTTCCAAGCTCGCCAGCACCAAAATTCCAGGGAACCACCGGTCAATAATCCAGGAAACACTGAGCAAGCCGAGCGTCATCCCAAACCGGAAGCCAATTTTTCTGTCATTGTGGTTGAGAAAAGCAAGGGTTGGATCCCGCCGTTAATGGATTACATCAAATCGGGGGACGAGCCTCCGGACTCACGCGAAGCCAAGATCCTCCGGAGGAAGGCCTCATCTTTCTCCATAATCGATGGAAACCTCTACAGAAGAAGCTTGTCCGCGCCACTGTTAAAATGCGTGGAAGGAGGAGAGGCGGACTACGTCTTGGCCGAGATCCACGAGGGAATCTGTGGGCAGCACCTTGGAGGTCGGTCTCTAGCTCGGAAGGCATTAAGAGCAGGATATTTCTGGCCAACCATGGAGACCGATGCGAGAAATTATGTAAAGAAATGCAGCAAATGTCAAATCCACGCCAAGGTCCACATAGCACCTCCTACGGAGCCCACCAGCCTCACCTCACCATGGCCATTCGCATGGTGGGGGATAGATCTCCTAGGCCCATTCCCAACTGTCCCCGGTCAGATCAAGTACCTAATAGTGGCGGTAGATTACTCCACAAAATGGATCGAAGCCGAGCCTCTAGCCACCATCAGCGCAAAGAACTGCATCAAGTTCTTCAAAAAGAATATCATGACTAGATTCGGGATTCCCGAGGTAATAATCACAGACAACGGAACCCATTTCGCCGACAAAGGCTTCAAGAAACTCATGTCCGACCTTCGAGTTAAACACTGGTTCACCTCAGTAGAACACCCGCAAACGAACGGACAGGCAGAAGCCGCCAACAAAGTTCTCGTCAATGGATTGAGAAAGCGGCTCGATGAAGCGAAGGGAAACTGGGTTGAAGAGCTACCTTATGTGCTGTGGGCCTACAGAACCACCCCGCAGAGGTCAACGGGGGAGACCCCCCTTCCGGCTTTCGTAAGGGACGGAGGCGGTAATCCCGGTAGAGATCGGAGAGCTGAGCTGGAGGACCCTCCACCCAAAGTCTCCAGGGGATAATAATCAGGCGTTAAGAGAAAACCTCGACCTCGTCGACGAGGTCCAAGGCCAGGCTTCCCTTAAAGAAGCAGTAATAAAGCAGAGGGTAGCAGCACGGTATAACTCGAAAGTAATCCCCAGGGACCTTGAAGTCGGTGACTTAGTTTTACGAAGAGCCAACGTCGGTTTAAAGAACGCCGCGTAAGGCAAGCTCGCCCCTAATTGGGAAGGACCATACCGAGTTGTATCTAAAACTAGTAAAGGTGCCTACGAGTTGGAGACTTTGGCCGGGAAGACGATCCCAAGGACTTGGAACGCCACTAAATTAAAGAAGTACTACACTTGATTCCCATTTTTGTAAAGAAACGGTGTATACCGATGTTATCAATTATTTTATCTGAAGAAACGGTGTATACCGAGGTTATCAATTATTTTATCTGAAGAAACGGTGTCTACCGATGTTATCACTTATTTTATCTCTTTCTAGCTGACCGAGGTTGTCACTACCCTAAGGGGCGAGTTCGATCTGGGCCGAGTCCCGGTAAACTGCCCCGAAGGCAGCCATCGTTACGCAAACAAACTAGTTGGCCGACGTTGCCACTAACCGAGAAGCTTGCTCTTTAGGCTGGAAGATAGTCTCAGTCATTTGCCTAAACTGGGCCAAAGCATCTTCCAACCGAGAAGTGGATTCCATGATTTTTTTTTCCGGGACAAACAGCAATTCTTGTTCCTTCTCTTGTATACCACCCCAAACTTATATTGTTGATATTCCACGAGCAACCCCAAACTTAAAAGTTTCCCCACTCTCACAGCTTTTGTTACCTAACTCCAAGTTAAGAATTAACTAGGCTATGATTTTCAGAGAAACAGCATACAATCTTTTTAACAATAGGCTCAGAGGGGCTAGCAGAGGATAAACATTAATTAGGTGTGGTTTGAAAGGCTCAGGGGTGCCAAAAGAAATGCCTCAGTGTGTATGAAAATCAAATGCAAAAAACAATTAAGCACAATGTCAAGTTCTGCAGACTAATGCAGGCAAGGAATACACACAATATATATAAGAACGTGTTTAGGCTCAAACCTCACAGTTGGGATCATAGAGATGGAACTTGAGAGATGCTGCTCACAGATGATAAAGAACTTCCACAACTTTTGTCATGACCACTGCTAGTACTTGATGATAAAACTTGACGTGCGACTGCTCAACAGGTAAAATGTACACATGCGAAGCCAAATGCCACACATCCTCATCATTGAAGCTGCTTTAACAAAAAAGAATAGGGTAGTGGTGCCTCAATATCACAGAGTAAGTTATAATAAGTACAGACCAAAGTGCAAAATAAGTCAAAAAGGGAATGAAAAATAAAGACTCAAAACAGTAAATAATGAACCAATGGGTTGCCTCCCACCAAGCGCTTCTTTAACGTCACTAGCTTGACGTTTGTCATTCCACTATTAAGGTGGCTGATATGACACAAAGAACACATCATCCTTCTTCTTTCGCTTCTGGGGCAGGAACATCATGAATTTGAAATATAGTTGCAGATGCTCCCATACCCTCTTAAGGTGAAGGATGATGAACAAGGCATAGAAGGAGTCTAAGTATATGTCAATCTCCTCACTTCTATCCTCCTTGCAACTTGGAAGAATAATAGGAACCATGATTTGTTGGGTTTTTTCTTGTTGGGTTTTCACCCCTTCCCCACATTGGGAGCTTTGATCTTCCCTCCAAACTACATGCTCCTCCATTTCAATCTTTTCTTCTTCCTCATCTTCCTTATCCTCCCCAGATTCTTCTTTTGTTGGGGCTTGTTCTTCTTGTTCCTCATTGGTAGTGCATAACCATGGGTAATTTTCTGATATAGTTACCCACTCATCCTCACAGTTGCACTCCACAAGATACTCCCCACAAGAATCGCAAAAGGTTCGTGTCACACATTTTCCATTCAAGTGGGGTTCTTCACAAAAATTACCGCTAAGTGAGGGTGGCATGGACTCTATGTGCTGAGGTTGGTCAATTTGCGGCTCATGTGGCTTCCCCATGTTTATCATTTCTTGTTCTTGGGGCTGGAAGAGAATCTTGGACATATGCATAAACTCGGACAAAGCATCTTCCAACCGAGAAGCTAGCTTTTTAGGCTGGAAGATTAGGCTGGAAGATAGTCTCAGTCATTTGCCTAAACTGGGCCAAAGCATCTTCCAACCGAGAAGTGGATTCCATGATTATTTTTTTTCGGGACAAACAGCAATTCTTTCGAACTTTGCCCCTGCTACACAGTTCACCGAAACACTTCAACAAACCGTTAACAAGTCCAACACACTAACTAAGTATCTAAATAAATAAAACAAAAAAAATAAATACTAAAATAAAATAAAACAAAATAAAACAACTAAGAATTTACTCAATTGCCTTATTGACAACGAAATCAACAATCCCCGGCAACGGCGCCAAAAACTTGTTAAGACTTTGGCAAGTGTACCAAATGTCGTCGCAAGTAATAAAATTAACGGTAAGTACCGGTCGTATCCACAGGGATTGTGATTTATTATCAATAGGCAAGTAAATTAATCCTTAGACGTAACAGTTGGACGAAAAGTGAAGTAACGGTAAAATAAAGCAAACGTTTGTAAACAATAAAATAAAAGCGATTAGGGGTCGAATCTTCTCCCCTCACCTATCCTATGATCCTTCAGCTAATCTTAAATTGTTTGTTTAAATTACCAGATTCAATTCACAAAATTAGGTTAAGGACAATCCCTTGCCTCAAAACCCCTTTTACCTAATTGAGAAACCCTAATCCCTTAGGTGATTCATGCCAACAGGTAAAGCAATAAACGCAAGAAATAGAGAATTCACATATCCAATCCCATATTCCTATGGTGATCACAAGTATGTGATCTACTACCCCATATCAAGAATGTAACCCATATCCCTATGTGATCACAAACCCTAATTCATTACAACTAGCATATGTAGAAGTAAAGCATTACACAAAGAGGCATAGACTTATGATAAATTAACCAAACAACTGAATCAACCATAACAAAGTAATCAATAGATAGGTTTGGGGAGAGTCATCTCTCCTTAATCAGAACAAACTACATGGGCAACATCAAGGAAAGAGAAGATAGAAATAAGGAGAAGTTACACATAGAGGAATCCATGAGAAGTCGTCAAAACCTTGTTCCCAAGTGATTAGAAGGCCCCAAAATCGCACCCTCCAGCTGCTCCAAAGTGTGGCTCCAATTCCCAAAACGAAGTCCCTTGAAAAATTGCTGAAACTGCTTTAAAAACCCTAATTTTCACGCACCATCGCGACGCGGCCCGTGTCCGTCGCGTCGCGACAAAAGACAGAAGCATCAGGCATCGCAAAACTGCTCCAGGTCGCGTCGCGAACCCTCCTGGTCGCGACGCGAAAAATAACAGAAAGTTCTGGCTTGCAAAATTCCTCCAGATCGCGCCGCGAACCCTCCTGGTCGCGACGCGATATTGAACAGAAATCAAATCCCTCCATTTTGCTGCATTTCCGGGCAAGTGTCTGGTTCGCCGAATGATGCCACAACCAATTAGAGGTCTTCAATGTCCAAGTTAGCTCCAAAAGTGAAGGAATTACTTACAAATGAACTTCCTACTACAATTATCTAAAACTAGACTAAATCCCAGATAATGACTGTGATACAATGAAAAACCTGCACAATTGGTCCTAAAAATGCCTAACTTACATCATATGATTGAGAGTCAACACCCGAAGGCAGCCATCGTTACGCAAACAAACTAGTTGGCCGACGTTGCCACTACCCTAAGGGGCGAGTTCGATCTGGGCCGAGTCCCGGTAAACTGCCCCTAAGGCGACGCTTACCACTTGAGCGAATCAAAACGCAAGTGCACGAATTTTACAACAACAGAGTAAAGCTCAACCGAGGTAGATAAAACCGGAAGTACATTGGATTAAATTTCTATTACAAATCACCCCGGATATGGCCGGGTCCTCAAGTTCAAAAAGATGTCAAAATGTTACAAATTCTGGTTCCGCCCGGAACCCGGGGCTTTCTCCCCCACCGGTTCCACCCGGAACCCAAAAAACAACTAACCCAGAGCTATCTTATCAACACAAATCACGATAAGGAGGGGCGAGGGTAAATGACCTCACACTCTTCAGAGTTGGGTCTGAGCTTGACGATCCGCCCACCTTCTACTATATGTTCCACACGAAGAATCTCCCGGTCCAAAGGCAAAGAAGGGTGAATAACGGCGACCTGAGCAAGCGCCTTCTCCTAACTCTCTCCGGCCACGTCCATGGCCATCTGGGCCACCTCGACCATCTCTTTCTCAGCAGCCTCAGCTTTGGCGCGTGCCTCCTAGAGCTCCTTTTCTAACTCGGCAATCCGAGGCGAGGAATCCACACTAGTCCCGGCTTGGGCCTGTCCCGCTTTCCGAATTCCAGCCTCGAGCTCAGAAATCCGGGCCTTCAAAGAGGAAGTCACCTTCTCAGACTGCCTCCCTTGGCTCTCAAGATCGGAAATACGGACCTTATGTTCCATGCACAGGTTAAGGGCAGAGTCCCTCTCCCTTTCAAGCTTATCCGCCACCGCCTTAAGTGCGGTCTGGTCCTCCCGGGACTTCGAAAGAGTTGAGGACAGCAACTCATATTTTTTTTGAAGCTCTACCCGGATTTTCCGTTCATTATCCCTCTCGGCCAGGGCCCCTGAAATAGCGGAAACAAGAAAGTCAGGAGTGGAAGTAACCAAAAGAAAAATCAAGTAGAATCCCTCGGAACTTGGTATTACCTTTCGCCTGATTCTCAGCTTCGGCCCTTTGAAGCTTGGAAACGTCGGCCAGATGCCGAAACAACCTGGCAGTGGCTTCAACCGGGTCAACCCGGGAATCCTCCAAATGCTTCTTCAAGAACTCGGCATCAATCGAGATACCAGAAGATCTTGAGGTTCTATGCTTCCCGTGACAACTTTTCTTGGAAGCCCGGGGTGAACCAGCTCGAACAGGCTGCTCCTGCTGCTCCGGAGTATGGGAAGTGGAGGCAGGATCTCCGTGCGGCGAATGACGCTGCCTTTTCCGATGTAAAAGATCTGCTGCCTGATCTTCAGCACCGGTCAAGCTGGCCTCTGTGACAGTATTGATCGGAACGGCATGAACGGGCACTTCCTGCTGGGCCCCGGCTTTCCCTTCCGCAATAGCCCTCAAGCGGGAGAATTTGTCAGGTCCCATGTCGTCTGCAAAATAAGGGAAAGAAACAATCGGGCTACATCAACCCCGAACTTGTGATTGGCTATCAAAAACCTACCAAGCACGGCCGTCACTTGTGATTTAGAGCCAGCCCCGACCAATCGGGCTACATCAACCCCGAACTTTTTGGGGTCCCGGTAGATAATCAGATCGGCGAAGTTCGTCAAGATCGCCAAAGAGTCCTGATCAACCGGGGATAGCCGGCTTAAGCTGACAGTATAGGTGTGAGGTCGCCGATTGAAATGAGAAAGAGACCACCCTATTTGAAACTTGGTGGACTCCAATGATTGCCCATTCGCAGCATATTTACCGACGTGCCTCACTGCCTCCTCGTTCACAGGCTCGACAAAAAAGTATTTGTTTTTCCAATTTTTCAAGGAATCGGAATAAGGCATGAAAATTTTAATACCCCTCCTAGCCCGGAAGCTCACGTGTTCCCACCGATCCTTGGTTCCTTCCTCGTGCCTCCGGTTGACCTCAAAAAGGTAAAAGAACAGATCACAGGAGATTGGCCTCTCCAAGTGAATACACATCAGCTCGAAAGCCCGGAGGAACGCCCATGAGTTGGGATGAAGCTGAGAGGGAGCGAGGTTCAGAATCCCCAGGGCCTCTTGCTGAAAGGCGGTGAAGGGGGGGTAATATGCATGTCAAGAATCGTCACTCCATACATGACAAATTTCAAAGCTCTTGGCCAGACAGCTACGTGTTGACCTTCGGCCATCCCCTCCACGTTCCAGACCTGATCTCTTGTAGAAACGCGCTTGACGAGCCAGCTCATATCATCCCCGGTGCTGTAGACGGACTGGATTCCCCTCAACGTTTCGGACACCCACGAGTGCTCGCGAGGGACATTCAGAGGTAGAGATAGGAGAACATCAACCGGCCCAACTCCGACGCAGGGGTATTGACCGGAATCACCTTCTTCAAACACGGGATCCCCGTGATATCCGAGCCCGTCTTCATTGTTGCGACTTTCAGCAACTTCTGCCTCACTATCGTCGGAGCTCCAGCTGGTGCTCCCTTGTTCTTCATAATCCGGCTCGACGTCGGACCCCTCCGAGTCAAGGACCACCATCTCGACGTTGTCTTCATCCGCCAACTCGTTACTGGGAACCCCGGGAGAGCAGTCTTCAGCATGAAAATTCAAAGGGGCAGAGCCCAAATCATCTTGAACCTCGGGAGTAGCTGACCTGGGGGGACTGTTCCGAATTTCCACCAAGTCTCTAGCACCGGAGGCCATGGCTTTTGCAAGGTTGGGGCGATCTAAGTTGGCAACCCGACGGGTCTGTTTTGTCCTCTCCAGATCGGTCCTGCAGAAATGGGGGCTTGACGAGTCAGGTTGATACTTAAACAGTGGGTCCACAACCAAGTCGGAACCCGACCTGACGACCCCCACTCTGTATCAATAAATCCGGGTTCCAAGAAAACCCGGCTGTGAACTAAAGCCGGAAGGAATAAATAAAAGAAGGGAACTAACCTTGTGAAATAGGAAGCTCGTCAACACTGGAATCAGATCACGAACTGCAACGGTCTCACCGAGACTCACCACGGAACTCTGAAAGACGAAGTTCACTCAAGAACGAGTTTAAGATCGGGAGCGGAGCAATTCTCAAAAAACAATACAAAGTGAGGGAGGCCCCCTCTCCTATTTATAGAAAGCTAAAAGGCCTCTGATGGACCTGGGCCTAGGCTACGCGATCCATTGCTAGCCCCTAGGCAGGCGCGTCGTTTCAAGCGCCATCATTGCCCCAATCATCCTCGAACGACGCGTCCCATCAATGACCTCACTAGCAGGCGCGGAGATCAAGACATAACTATAACCGGAACGCCTCAAGTCCCTCGGCTCGCCCCGGTCTTCTGACCCCGCCATGACATGAGTCTCTCACGAACGGGCCGACCCGAGTCACTCAGGTCGTCCCAGTTTTCCAACCTCGGTCTGACATGAGTCTCTCACTCCGGAGTTTGGGGACAGAACGCGAACTCTAAAGCAACAAGTCTAGCCCGCCCTAAGGCGACCCGACTTGGGGGGCTACTGTTACGGATTGGGCCTCTATGGCCAATCCACCTAAAGGCCCAATAATAAATGGCCAATTTCAGTCAAAGGTGGAGATCTCAGACCTGGATCCAATGGTCCTCCTTCACTCCAAATACCTATAAATAAGCATTCAATGCTAGCATTAATGGTACTCACTTTTCCAAAACTCTTACTTTTAATTGACCCACTCACTGACTTGAGCGTCGGAGTGTCATTGCAGGTACCACCCCACCTCGGATCGGAGCAATAACTCAGACTGGCCAAGAACATCAATACCAACTATTTCGGACCGGACTTCGTATCTAAGATCGAACACTTAGTCAGAGATACGGTACAGAACATATATATATATATAGGCTTAATTACAGTTTTGGTCCCTCTATTTTCACCAAATCTCGATTTTGGTCCCTCAAGTTTTTTTCCCACGAATTTAGTCCCCCTATTTTCCCAATTTGTAAAATCCTAGTCCCCCAAGAATTTGGTCAAAATTAAGATTCACTTATCCTACGTGGACTGCCACGTAGGCATCCTATGTGGCATTTTAATATTTTTTTAAAAAAAAAATTAACAAAAGAAGGAACGAAGGAACGAAGTGCATAGTGCGACAGTGTGAGTCTTCCTCCTCCCTGAGCTCCGACCTCCTCTTCCATCTTCTTCCTCCCCGAGCTCCTTTCATCGTCTTCCCTGAGCTCGTTTCATCTTCTTCCCTGAGCTGAGAGCTTCGTCTCCTACAATCGAACCATAAACCCACACGAACCTTCGTCTCCCTGAATCGTACCAAATCGTACCCAAATGTAGGCGACGAAGGACGAAGAAAATGGCGACGAATCGAAGCACGCAGGAGACAAAGGAAGGGACGAATGCTTCTTCAAACAAGAATGAGAAGCAGAAGTATGTTTCACGGTATGTTTAGGTCTTTGACCACTTCGTTTTTTATCCTCTTTGTTCCCCCTTTTGTTGATTTGTTAATGTGTTCAGTCTATTTTGTTGATTTGTTAATGTCTTTTGTTGATTTTGTTGATTTGTTAATGTGTTCAGTTTTATCTTGTTGATGCTCTGTTCAGGCCTGTAGAAGTCACATGTTTGAGATTCCAAATACACCATGGGGTATGTTTGTCTATTACCCTTCAAAGGTCTATGTCCAGGGTGAAATGATTGAAATGAATTGGGATTAGGATGTGGACCTCATGTCCTATGTTGAGATTGTGACATTGGTGAAAAGTTTAGGTTATAGAGCCTTCCAATGCCTTTGGTATAGGGCCCCTAAGTTAGCACTGGGACGTGGTTTGAAACCACTACAAAATGACCAAGATGTCTTGGAAATGATTGAAGCTGCCAAGGGATATAAGGTAGTTGAACTCTATGTGGATCATCTTATTGACACCCCTATTGTGGCTGAAAAAGAAGATGAAGTGGTGGAAGAAGTGGTGGATGTTAGTGAGTCAGGTAGTGAGGAAGATGAGACGTATGTTGCTGATGATAGTGAAGTGGACCTGAGTTGGATGATAGTGAAAGTGAGGAAGATTTTGTTGATAGTGATTATGATGAGCAATGGGATTGGACAGCTGTGTTCCCTCCTGAAACTATTAGTGAAGTTAGGAACATGGCAAAGTCTGATGGAGTGTCAAGGAACAAGACCAATTCTGATGAAGTTTTTACTGATTTTTATGGTGAGGAAGATTATGATTCTGAGCAACTAGAGACACCTCCAAATAGTGAAGATGATGGGGACCAACCTCCTAAGTTTCCACATTTCAAGATGCCTAATATGGGAGAGCCTGTTAAATTGGAAGTGGGACTGAAATTCAATAGCAAGGAGGCTGTTAAGGAGTATGCTTTGTGTTTTAGGAAGAATGTTTTTTTTAAAATAAAAATGATAAGAAAAGAATGGTGGTTAAGTGTGTTAAAGAATGTCCATTCCATTTGAGGATTAGTAAGAGGAGTGGCAATAATTATTGGCAAATTGTTAGCTTTAGTGATGAGCATAGTTGTCATAGGACACCAAGAAACAGACAAGCAAAGACTGAGTGGCTTGCCAAAAAATTTGTTCCCACTTTAAGGCATACACCTGAAATGAAGTCTAAGGGTTTGGCTGCAGAATCTGTTCAAAGGTGGGGTGTTAAATTGTCTCTTGCTCAAGCATATAGGGCTAAGAGAAGAGCAATAGAGATGATCCAAGGTGCTGGTGCTGAACAATACAACCATCTTAGAAGCTACGCAGAGGAGTTAAGGAGGTCAAATCCTAATAGCACGGTAATTATCAAGTGTACTGATAGTCCAATGGGTCCTGTTTTTGAAAGGATATATGTATGCCTCGAAGGTTGTAAGGCAGCATTTGCATACACATGCAGACCTTTAATTGGACTTGATGCTTGCTTCTTGAAGGGGGAACATGGTGGACAACTAATGGCTGCAGTTGGTAAAGATGGAAATAATACGATGCTGCCCATAGCATATGCAGTGGTAGAAGCTGAGACAAAGGATTCATGGCAGTGGTTTCTTGATCTCTTGGTAAATGACTTGTGTGAATTGCAACAAAGGGAATATTCATTTATCTCAGATCAGCAAAAGGTAATTTGTATTCAGTGACAGTTTATGGTAAATTCAGTGACAATTTCTTTCATTAATATCTATCTAAATATTTTTCATTTCTTGCTCATGTTCAGGGACTAGGACCTGCTATTCTAAGTCAGTCGGTCAATGTTGAGCACAGATTATGTGTGAAGCATCTTTATGGTAATTGGAGGAAGAAATATGTTGGATCAGAAATGAAAGAAGTCCTTTGGTGGGCTGCAAGGACTACAACACTCCCTGATTGGCAGAGGGCAATGAATAAAATGAAGAATATGAATGAAGATGCTTGGAAGGATATGATGCAGCTTCCACCTTCTACTTGGACCAGGTCTCACTACAAAACACACACACACAATGTGACTTGCAAGTCAACAACATGTGTGAGGCCTTCAACAAGGCAATTCTGGACCACAGAGACAAACCTATCATCAGTTTGCTTGAAGTAATAAAGAACTACATAACTGAGAGGATAGTAACTCAAAGAACATTTATGAATAGATACAATGGACTTATCTGTCCTAAAATACAAATCATTCTTGAAAGACTGAAGATAGAAGCTGATGGGTGGACTCCTCGATGGCATGCTGATGATGATTTTGCATTATTCTCTGTATCAAATGATGTTGACCAATACATTGTCAATTTAAAGGACAAAACATGTTCATGTCGTAAGTGGGACTTGTCAGGAATTCCGTGCCCACATGCCATTGCTTGTATCTGGCACAATGAGAAGAATCCTGAGGAGTATGTCTCCCATTATTATAGGTAATTACACTACAACATTTGGACCCTACGGCAACGCCAAATTTTGCAACGCCAAAAAAACCGTTGCCTTAGACATCAATGGCAACAGTTTTTTCACCCCGTTGCTGGTTCATTTTTTTTTCAAATATTTTTATTGGCAACGGTTCAAAACTGTTGCCATATAGTCTATAGCAACGGTTTTTTGTTTAATCATTACGCAACGGCTCATAAACGTTGCCATATGGTCTACGGCAACCGTTTTTTGTTTAAGCTTTAGGCAACGGCTCATAAACGTTGCCATAGAGAAAATTATTAAAAAATAAAAAAAATAGAAAATCCATTCCTTTCTCTAACCCACGCATATACGCAGAGCCCTAAATCACTTCTCTCACAAATCTCCTTCTCACCCTCCATTGCCTCCCACCGTCCCAACTCACGTCCTTATCTCCCACTCCCGTGTCCTCTTCTCCAATCTATTCCTCCTCATCTCATTTCAACACCCAACCGTGTTTCCTTCACCATCCCTCCCCACAGACCTCATCTCCAACAACTCAGATCGCCTCTCACGCACAGTTCGTCTCCCTCAGAAATCGCTTCTCACGCTCAGTTCGTCTCCCTCAGAAATCGCTTTTCACGCTCAACAATTCGTCTCTCTCCAAACCAGAACTAGTTCGTTTCTCACTCTTTAACCAGAATGGGTTCGTCTCTCTCCAAACCAGAAATCGTTCCACCCAATCATGAACCCTAAATAATAAATCTCTTCACCCTCTAACAATTTCAACTATTTCAAGCTCGTCCCCCTCAACGATTTCAAGCTTCAGGTTCGTTTCCCTCTCTTCCTCTCTCCAGGTTTTCGTCTCTCTGGTTCGTTTTTTACTGTTCATACATCGTTTTTCAACGCATCTATCTTCTTCTTCTTCTTCAATTTAGGGTTTTGTTTACATCTATCTTCTTTATCTTCAATTTAGGGTTTTGTTTTTTTTGGGTTTGGGGATTTTTAATGTTAGAATAAATAAGGAAACTTCCAGATTAGCAGTTATCCAGAATTTAGAAGTGTGTCTGATGCACAGAAGAGAGATGAATATCTTCAGCGTGTGATGGTGCTGCCATATCAAGTCCGTATTTTGCTTAAGAAGCCGTATCATTTGCTAAATTGATTTCATATTATGCACTTAAATTCTTGTATTTTTTTATGGGAAATGAGTATTGTAATGCCTGTTATTTCTGTTTCTTTTCCTGCAGAAATGGAATGAGATTATACAGCAGGCTCACCAAAATGTTGAAGTTTTGAAGGATCAAGAAGTAATATGGACTGTCCTAAATATATTACAGGTATAGTTTAGTAGTCTTTCATGTATTTTTCTGTCACTATGCTAGATGTTCTTCATTATTTTACTCTATGCATCTAGGAGCCATTAAAACATAAAGTTTCATTGAATATTTAATATTTTATGGCACCATGTTTCTGTGGTGAGTGACTGAGGATTCATATTCATACTTTTTATTGTATGTCTAACAATTAACATGCCACCTGAAAACATCAATTGAAGATTGCCACTATTCGTTACAACCTCCATTTTTTATTGGATTTATTAAGTTTTTTCTGTAGTTGTTATGTTTGCAAGTAATATTAGTTCAATTGTTTTAATTGTTTGAATTCCTCTTAATTGCTGACAAACACAAGTGTTGCATCTTCTTTAGGGACATATTTCCTGCCCCAAATCTCGTTGATCTTTTTGGACATGTTGAATGTGTACAGGTGTTTTTTAATCTGTTTAGTTTTTATTCCAGAATGTTAATAACGAATTTGATACTGATCAATCAGTTGTCTTATTTGATTCTCCATTTTTTTGTCATAACTGCTAAATCAGTTTTTGTTTTGGTAACAGAATGTACAGTGAGCTTATTTCAAAAAGTATTTCTGAGGGAGGGCCTTTTGCATCTAAAACGGATCCTATGTGAAACTTCTATGGTAAGATTAGTCAAGATTATATTGATTTTAATAGATGAGACAACTATTAGACCCTTTATACATGGCCTTGATGCAGTTCGGTCAAGCGGGAGACACTTAAATTGATTGAGACGTTCTTGGATAAAGCTGAAGATCAACCACAAATTGGAAAACAATTCGTGCCACCAATGATGGATCCTGTCCTGGGCGACTACGCTAGGAACGTACCTGATGCACGGGAATAAGAGGTTTTGTCACTTTTCGCCACAATTATAAACAAGTATTCTTCTGTCCTTTTTCCATGTTTCCTTATATTCTATTGATTGGTTTATGTTGCTTTGCCATTCACATTATACATGTTTATGTTCTGCTACTTTACTTGCCTAGGGTAGTTTTTAGAAGTATTTTTCTATTTAATTATGTACATGTTTCATTTGTTTCTCTCTTGCTTCCAGATATAAAGGTACAATGATTGAAGATGTACCTCGCATATTTGAAGCCGTTTTCCAGTGCTCTTTGAAATCTTTTATAGTGTTACTGTTATGTGCATTGCAGGGAGCCAAGTGGCTCCATTGGTTTGTGGTTCATGGTTTAAGGTCTCAGCATGCATGAAAGTAAATGTGTAGGGATGCTAAAGGAAACCAATAAATGTTAAGTGAAACCACTTAGATATATGGAATTAAATGATATATTTTTAGATGACAGGAACTGAGTTGCTGAACCAGCAACAAGCTAGTCATTTACTAACTGACTGGCAATAAATTAAAGAGAGTAGAAAGCTAACTACTAGCAACTACTAACTACCCTATTAGGAGAATTGTGAATTCATCAGTAGATCCAAGTCCAACCAAACAACTTAACAATAAAATTGGAATTTGCCTTAGATTCAGACTGGCTTAAAATTGGAATGAACTTCCCTAAAGCAAGAGATCAATTAAAGCAGCAAAGATTGCGGCAGCAACAGCAGCTCACAAATGCAAGTTTCAGCTGCACTAAATTTTTGTAACAGTCTGTATTTTGTAACAGTCTGTATTTCAGCTGCACTAAGTTTCAGCTGCAATTATTACGTTGCTTAGCTAATAAATAGGTTGTATTTGGTTTGAGTTATGTTTCCTTCAAAATATATTTTAAAGAATTTTGAAATCTTTCGCAATTAGGTAACAAGCGAATCTTTACTATCAATAGCTTCTCTGACTAATTTGTTTCCAACATCTGGTCCTTCATGCAGCACTTAAATATCTATCAAGATGTTCAGAACTTGTAAGTTTGAAGTTAGGATTATGCACGAACATATCAGACATAGGAACGACACACATTGAAGTTAAATTTATGCACTAACATATCAGACATAGGTTTGGCACACAATAGTTAGGCTTTGAATTATGCAAAATAAGTATTATGAAGTCCTAATTATGAAATCATGCATTCTTTGCAGAGAAGGACCGAGGACATTAAAAAAGCTTGAGGGTCATTTTTTTCCTGAGGAGTTAGTTAGTAACTTAATCTGCTACTCCTCTAAAGCTCAAAACTTATGACTTTCATGTGCTATGTTATCTAAAGATATTTATTTTCACTCTTCTTATATCTTCTTGTATAGGTTGTTGGAACTCCTTATTACATGTGTCCTGAGCTTCTTGCTGACATACATGGTTGGACTTATCAATAAAATAAACGGATCTTCCATTTCTCCATTGCCAATTGTTTATTCTTCCACATTGTAAGTAACTTATCCAAATCATTCCCTATCATGATTTCTTTAAAATATCATTCCCTTGAAGTTAAATATTTTCCATTCTCCAATTTAAATTTCATCATAAGTAAGCGACTTTATATTATTCTTTTAAGTCTAAGTCATAGGTTTCAGTTCTAGAGACAGAGGACAGCTTGTCGATTGAGAGAATCAGGGCCCTTAAGCATTGGGGGGTGTAGTGCCAAGTTGTTTCCTTGTACCTGTTTTTCTTTAGAATAAAATGGCAGTTCCTTTCACTCTTCATATATCTTTGTTAAATTAGATTTGTTTTTGACAATTTTGTTTAAATTAGATTGTTATAAATTATGCTTCCAAACTAATTGATGGCACATCCAAAAATTGTAAAAGAATGTATGCTTATATATAGTTGTCACGTGTATGGTTTAGTTTGAGTTTTTTTAATCTTTTGGGAGATAAATTTAGTTCTAGAAAGTAGAAACAAGCCTTGTTTTTTTGGTGTTCACAAGGCACACATCTAATCTGAGAGACTGTGAACTATGTATGCAGAAAATTTTGAAGAAGTATCTTCATATTCCACAATGGCCAACACACTCAAAAGTTGTGGGAACATGCATATTAATTTGTCTACCAACTGAGAATTTGACTGTGAATATAAGGATATGTGTAGAGCAAATACTAAAGTGCTACGATTTTCTGCTATTTCCAAATAGAATGAAGCGTATTAGAACTACCATCTGGAAAGTTTTGCAATATCTCTGCATTATGAAAATGCTTAGTTTTTGTCTCTAATCTCAGTATCACTTTTGTGTTTTTTATGTCAGCCAGTATATGGATTTGCAGTTGGACACAGATTTGTTATTGATGACAAGGATGTAGACCTAAAAGAAGTAAGGGAGTACTAAATAATTGTCCCTTCAGTTGGAATAATCTTGGAGTGCATCACCTCCTTAAAATTATAGTCTGTGTTAATAATAGGTCATTGAAGCTTCTTTACCAAAAGCACCCATTGATACTGCACTTAGCTGTCTTACCTGTCACTGGCTTGCCATTGAAGGTGTGCATCACCTCCTTAAATTGCTCTCTTGGTTTTGTATTGTTTCTTTTATCTATATTTTCTTGCTTGTTTTTGTTGTAGCATTTGATTGTTTTAATAGAGTTTGTATATTGCATTAATGGGATTTTCGTTACTTTTGTAGGACCTTTCTTATATGCTTTCATTGCTTTGCAGGATCTTTCTTAATAAACATTGAAACCCACTTGACTCAGTGTTGAAAATAGAAAGGAAGCACAAGCTGCTACTTGAGAAAGAATTCTACATTCGATTGATTAAGGTAACTACCAATAGCACTATTTTTAATTTGAATATAGCAAGGCAACACAAATTACTTCTTACTGTATAGTTCAGTGAGGAATGATTTCAGCCAAACCGGTTATGCTGTGATGACTTCCAATCTTCTATATTGTGCTTCTGTACTAGAATGAGATTCCTTAAGTGGATGCATGTGCGAATTGACCTACTTTGTTCACAGTAAAAAGCTAGAGCAAGTCTTGTTATAGTGGCATACTACCCTACATTCCTCCTTACAATCTTCTGTCTGGGCTCGGGTCACTTGGTATCAATATCAAGTATCAACAGGCACTGCTGCAGCTGGATTGGTGGGAGAAATTGTGACTGAATTTGTAGAAGAAGAAGGAACATTTACAGGCACTGCCTAGACTTGTCATTATATCAAGTGTCAAGACTTGTCATTATATCAACATAGGATATTGTAGGCAAGGAAGTAATTGTTGGATACATTTAAGTAAATTTAGAGCTTTTTAGAGTTTTATTGGTAATTGTTTTCCAATTTATTGTGAATTGTAATCATAAGTTTTTTCTCATGCCAATGAATGAAATCAGTTTTATTATGTTGGGAAGGAATAGACCTCTCTAAACTTTTTTCTATTATTTTTTTTTCAATTCTAATTATCTATGGCAACGTTTTTGAAGTGTTGTATTTGTTGGTGTAGGCAACGGTTTTTGCGGGTTGCCATATTTTGCAATGGTTTTTAAGTGTTGGCATAAGTGGCAACGGTTTTTACTTTATCAATGAAAACGGTTTTAGAATGTTGCCAATCTGGCAACGGTTTTTATTTGAATATATAAGGCAACAGTTATCCAGTGTTGCCAAATCTGGCAACGGTTTTGAAGTGTTGCCATATTTGGCAACGGTTTTGAAGCGTTGCCATAACTGGAACGCTTTGAAACCGTTGCCATAGCGTGTAAACCAAAACCGTTGCGTTTCAGCTGTCAATGGCAACGGTTTTGCGTTTGCGTTGCCTTAGGGAACAAAAAACCGTTGCCTTTAGTTTAGGCAACGGCTGCAACAACAACGGTTTCAAAACCGTTGCCAAAGGTTATGGCAACGGTTTTTTGGCTTTAGGAGACGGTTTTCGACCGTTGCCATAGGGTCTAAATGT
Organism: Astragalus membranaceus; assembly: GCA_039519185.1. Lineage (NCBI taxonomy): Eukaryota > Viridiplantae > Streptophyta > Magnoliopsida > Fabales > Fabaceae > Astragalus > Astragalus membranaceus. Next base: position 129,921,950 of record CM076854.1, read on the forward strand.
TGTAGTGATTAGTACTAATTCTGTATGTACTAATTCTGTTTTATTGTTTGTATCTGTTACTGCTGTATCTGTAATTGCTTGTATCTGTTACTGCTGTATATACTAATTCTGTTTTATTGTTTGTATCTGTTACTGCTGTATCTGTAATTGCTTGTATCTGTTATTGCTGTATATACTAATTCTGTTTTATTGTTTGTATCTGTTACTGCTGTATATACTAATTCTGCTTTATTATTTGTATCTGTTACTGCTGTATATACTAATTCTGTTTTATTGTTTGAACCTAAGGAAATCAACATTTATGAGCACGTACTCCTACATTGTCAAGCCATCAAATGGACCAAAGTTATGGCTAGAGACTGGGACTGATCCAATATTACCACATGTTATGAGGAGAGCACCAGGGAGGCCAAAGAAGAAAAGAAACAAGGCTAATGATGAGCCAAGGCTTCCCAACAAGATCCCTAGGCTACTGCAAACTGTGAAGTGTAAGAAATGTGGAAAATTAGGCCACAATGTTAGGACATGCAAGGGTAAGACTGCTGCTGATAGAGAAATACCCAAAGGTGGAAATAACAAAAGAAAGAAGAAGACAACTTCTGTAGATGGGTCACAATCACAAGGGTCACAAGCTCCACAAGTGTCACAACCTTCTCAATCACAAGAGGCACAAGCTCCACAAGTGTCACAACCTTCTCAATCACAAGAGGCACAAAGAAAGAAGAAGACAGCTGCTGTAGATGGGTCAAAAAGAAAGAAAAAGACAGCTGCTGTAGATGGGTCACAATCACAATCACAATGGTCACAAGCTCCACAAGTGTGACAACCTTATTAGTGTTAGCAAGTATATGACATATGCCTTTTTGTATATGACAAGCTTTAGGCACATATTTTGTAAAGGGATTATGTGTAGCTGTTAGTATGGCATATGCCTTTGTGAAGCTGTTGGTACAGCATATGCCTTTAGGCACATATTTTGTGAAGCTGTTAGTATGGCAGATTGTGAAGCTGTTATATATGTAGTTATCCCACGAATAGGAACTGATCAAAACAATGTTTATGTAAATATGGCCTTGTTGGGCTTTTGTTAATGAAATGCTACTGCCTATATGCAGCTTATGTGTATCATCTGTACTCTTTATTGCATAATCTGTACTCTTTATATGCAGCTTACCTAATATACTGTATCATCTGTACTCTTTATTGCATAACATGTTTTTAGCAGGTTGCTGCTGTATGCATAAATGGTTGGAAACATACATGTATTATGCATAAATGGTTACAGATTTGCTATAGAACTGAAATGCTGCTGAAATGGAAATCTGTATTATGCTGTATGCAATCTGTATGCAACAAGCGACTGTGTGTTTGTTTTTAGCAGGTTCCAGCTGATATACTGTGTTTTTAGCAGGTTGCTGCTGAAATGGAAATCTGTTTTTAGCAGCTTACTACTGTATGCATAAATGGTTACAGATTGCATAATCTGTTGTATGCATAAATGCGATACTTGTTGGCTTTCATTACATAATCAGTATATTGAACATCAGTCTATATGCAGCTACTTGTCATTACATAATCTGTCTATATGCAGCTGATTCTATATGCAGCTGATTCTGAAATGCTATTGAACATCTGTCTATATGCAGCTACTTGTTGGCTTTCATAATTGATTTCATTCATTACAATTAACAGTAGGTGTTAGAACATCTGTCTATATGCAGCTGATTCTATATGCAGCTGATTCTGAAATGCTATTGAACATATGTCTATATGCAGCTACTTGTTGGCTTTCATAATTGATTTCATTCATTACAATTAACAGTATGTGCAGCTTATGTGTTAGAACATCTGTCTATATGCAGCTGATTCTGAAATGCTATTGAACTGAAATGCTGCTGAAATGGAAATCAGTAGCTGAAATGCGAATTATCAACAATTACTTTGCCAAAAGCCATTCATTACATAATCAGTAGCTGGAAATATACATCATTACATAGCTTACATCATTAATCAGTAGCTGGAAACATACCCTGAACTAATAACCCCTAAACCATTACAAACATACCCCTAAACCATTACAAACATACCCTGAACTAATAACCCCTAAACCACAACCCTAAGATTGAAAACTAATGCAACAAGGATGAAAATAATGATCCAGGAAATTGCCAAAAAACCCCATAACATGTTGTTCTTTTTCTTCATTTCTTGTTGAGCTTTTTTTGCTTCCTTGAACTCAGTAACCTTTGTCTTCAATTGAGCAACATTGCTATTCAAGTCAACAACTTTTTTCTTCAAGCCATCAGCCTTCGTCATGAAGGACCAAATTAGCTCCTTGGCTCTAGGACACATATCTTCATCATACCAGTTAAAGAATTGACATTGTTTTGCACCAAAATCCTAAAAATAAGCAGTGGACCGATTAAAATAGAGATCAAAGAGAAATAACAGTGTAATGGCAGAAATCATACCTCATATAATGCACATCCATAAAACCTACGCCCAGGGTTCTGTTTTGTCCAACCAGTCACCAATGGAGATTCCTTTCCACAGAAGCATTGAATGGGTCTTCTTCTCAATGAACCTTGTGACGAAATAGAATACTCAGACATAGGGGTTCAGATCGTGAAGGGAGACGAAGAGATTTTGGGCGATTTGAAGGTCTGAATCGCGAAAATGGTTGAAGAAATAAGGAAGGAAGAATGTACGATTCAGGGGAGACGAAAGTTCGATTCAGGGAGACGAAGGTTCGTGTGGGTTTATGGTTCGCGCCATTGAAGCTCTCAGCTCTCAGGGAAGACGATGAAAGGAGCTCAGGGAGGAAGAAGATGGAAGAGGAGGTCGGAGCTCAGGGAGGAAGAAGACTCACACTGCCGCACTATGCACTTCGTTCCTTAGTTCCTTCTTTTGTTAATTTTTTTTTTTTAAAAATATTAAAATGCCACATAGGATGCCTACGTGGCAGTCCACGTAGGATAAGTGAATCTTAATTTTGACCAAATTTTTGGGGGACTAGGATTTTACAAATTGGGAAAATAGGGGGACTAAATTCGTGGGAAAAAAACTTGAGGGACCAAAATCGAGATTTGGTGAAAATAGGGGGACCAAAACTGTAATTAAGCCTATATATTGTGGTCATATGAAATTATAGGTATTTAGATTATTATGCATTCTGGATTCTGTACGCATCCTACTTTGATGCTTCACTATATAGTTCACCTCCTACTGACATTTCATGTAAATATGCTACTGCCTCTTGCATCTTAAAGTTGCATCTGCGACTGCTTGTATGCTTCACTAAGATTTGTGATATGAATTTATATTACTTTGTGATATGAATTTTTTGTGCCTTTCATCTTTTTGCTGGACACCACAGTGATCACTGGCTGCCTAACAAACCGGCAGTAAACTATATTATTTTACCTTGTTTTTTTTGACTATTTTTTTTTACCGTGTTATTGGTGTGCAGTATCTACCAGCTTTACCAGTGACTAATCTATACAGGGAAATCTGGCTGGCCAAGTGTATACTCGGTTTTTCCGGTCCGTGTGGTTCTCCCTTCCCAACAGAATTTTTACCACACCCAAGATTTGAACCCGAAACCTTAGGGTATGTTTGGGAGGGGGATTTGGGAGAGTTTTGGAGGTGAGGGCTTGGTCTATATTTTAATATCTATTTGATATTTTAAAAAATGAAAGAATAACATGATAGATAATGATGAAACATTGTTAATCACGTTTCATTTTTGTTCAGAAACATTTTATAGCTTCCTCAATTTGGAACTGAAAATCAAGCTCTCCCCTCCTGAACCCTCAATCCAAACATACCCTTAACATACCCTAAGGGTATGTTTGGAAAGGGGTTTTAGGAGGGGAGGAAAGGGGAAGACTTAGAAAAGATTAGTCTATATTTTAATATGCATTTGAGATTCTAAAAAAGTAAAAGAATAACAAGATAGATAACAACATAACAATTTTAGTAACACTTCATTTATGCTTATTGACATATTATAGCTCACTCAATTTAGATTTGAAAAATAAGCCCTCCCCTCCCTTCCCCTCCCAAAATCCCCTCCCAAACATAACCATTAGGATGTGATCCGAGCCCAATTACTACTCGGAACTTGCGGTGTGACTATTTTATTTTGCCTTCTTTAGATGTTAATGTTGTTTATGTCACTAACGGGAAAATACAATGACCGAAAGCAATGAGATTCAATAAGAAGCTTTTTGATTTTTATTGGAACATGACATTTGGATGAGGGCAGAGGAAAGCTTGGAACAAAAAGTGGGATTTAGAAGTAGTTCTAAGGTAAGAAAAGCATGATTATTGTTCACATACCATTATATGAGCACCTTTTTTATTTCAGTCCTCAAAATAATTCATTGATCAATATTAATATTCTTCTTATTGCTACATAACAGAATAGAAGCTAAGAAAATGACACATTGCAAGTAGTGAAATGGAATCACACGTGACTCAGAATGTAGAAACTCAAAATTCAGCTCCAAAAAGGTCAGTACTTAATAACCTTCTTCATAGTCTCATTTTCCTTATATCAAAATATCATATGAAGAGAAATTTCTATTGAGTAATTACATTTCATGTGTAATATTCAATAACATTTTTTTTTTGAATTTGATTTCATGTTAAGGCTAGTTGGTAAGGTAGCAGTTATAACAGGTGGTGCAAGAGGAATTGGTGCTACAACAGCTAAATTATTTGCAGAAAATGGAGCACATGTTGTGATTGCTGATGTGCTTGATGATCAAGGTAGCACACTAGCTGAGTTAATTGGTGGTCTTTACATACACTGTGATGTATCTAAAGAATCTGATATTGAATCAGCCATTAACCTAGCAATGTCATGGAAAGGCCATCTAGACATAATGTTCAACAATGCTGGAATTCCAGGTTTTGAAGGAAGAAGCATAACAACACTTGATATGGAAAAACTAAAACACTTACTTTCCATCAATCTTTTTGGAACCATACATGGAATTAAACATGCATCAAAAGCAATGATTAAAGGTCAAAAAGGAGGTTCAATTATATGTACTTCAAGTGCAGCAGCTATTATGGGAGGTTTAGGTTCACATGCTTATACAATGTCAAAAGCAGCTATGGATGGGTTAATGAGAAGTGCTGCTGTTGAATTAGGAGTGCATTTGATTCGTGTTAATTGTATTTCTCCACTTGGTGTTCCTTCTGAGATGCTTTTAGGTGCTTTTAGAAATTTCTTGAATGTTGATATTACACCTGAAGAATTGAGTGAATGTGTTGGGAAGAATGCAAGTTTGCTTAAAGGGAAAGGTGGAACCACAGAAGATGTGGCATTAGCTGCTTTGTTTTTGGCTAGTGATGAATCTGGTTTTATAACAGCTCATAGTCTTCCTGTTGATGGGGGACACACATCTGCTGATACTAGAATGAGTTTTATCTATCAAGACCCCAAATGAAGGGAGAAAATAACAATCAAGTAATAGATTTCGCTCACATTGAATTAGATTCTATGATTTTACCTAAAGTTCTTTATTTACAATTAATATTCAATTTTCGAGAATAAGTTCTTTTGTAACTTCATTTGATAAATCCAATCAATATTTCAAATCGCGCGGTTGAGTCGTGATCCTTAACATTGTGGAGAATTGTGGTTAAATGCAATTGATTCACCTTTAACTATTGTCACTCAGATAAAATATTAATCATGATGTTGTGGCTCAGATCGCAGTTGCATTTTGTTTTGTGAACGGCAATTCATGTTTTAGCGTCTTGGCCTTTCATCTTAGATATTATTGTTCAAGTATTGTCATAGGTCATTGCTAGCTCAAAATGATTAATCAAATGATAAAAATATAATAGTATTATACTTGTTGTATGATGTGGCAATAAATCATTGGTCTCATCTTATCCACGTAGGATCTGTTTCCAGCTCAGGGATTGAATTCTGTTTAGCTGCTGAAAGAATAACGGTTTTAACGGCATTGTTGGTTTTTCGGTTTGGCGCCAAAATCGTGAACTCATCTATATAAGGTTTCAACTCGTGAATTCAAGATCAAGCAACTTCTGGGTTCTGAGCGTGAGTGACAAACACGGGAAACAAGGGATCAGGGAAGTGAGGGGGATCAAGAAGGGATTCTATTGTACTTTGTATAACCATAAACTTTGATTCAATCAATACAACTCGAACTAAGTGATTACTTAGTTCCCCAGATGTAGGAATTGATATTCCGAACTGGGTGATCATCTGTTTGTGTTCTGTTGCGCTTAATTTGGTTCAATTCATTCGAATTTCGTGTTTGCCCCAATTCGTCCAATTAGGGTTCTTGAGTGCAATTAGGGTCAATTTCATCAATTCGATACAATTGATTAAATTGCTGGCTTAATTACATTCAAGTGATCTTTTCTGGGTTGTTTGATTTAGCAATTTCAGGTTCTTTTTCTCAACAATTGGTATCTAGAGCTCGTTGAGGAAGATTGGTTCGATGGAAATGGCTAAATACAACATAGAGAAATTCAATGGGAAGAATGACTTTGGACTGTGGAAAATGAAGATGCGAGCAATGCTGGTACAGCAAGGTCTTGAAGAAGCGCTCGAAGGAGAAGATAAACTTCCTGTCACACTGTCTGCTAAAGAAAAGAAAGATATCTTGAACAAAGCGTATAGTGCGATAATCCTGTGTCTTGGAGATAAAGTGTTGAGGGAGATTTCCAAAGAGAAAACCGCTGCGGCTATCTGGAAGAAACTTGAGAGCCTTTATTTGGTAAAATCCTTAGCAACTAGACTTTATCTCAAACAGAAATTATATACCTTTAAAATGCAGCCAAACACTGCCATAGGAGATCACATCGATGAGTTCAACAAGATTCTATTGGATCTTGAAAACATTGATGTGAAAATTGATGATGAGGATCGAGCAATATTATTGATAAGGTCATTAAGCAGTGCCTATGATATTCTTGCTGACACTTTGATATATGGAAGAGAATCCATATCTCTTGAAGATGTTCAAGCTGCCTTAATGGCAAAGGAACTCTCCAAGAAGAAAGAAAACAAGGAGAATGATCAAGGAGAAACTTTAATGGTTCGTGGCAGAAGTGAAAAGAAGGAAGGGAAGGGAAGGGAAAGAACAGGTCTAGATCCAAATCTAAACCTAAACATAATAGATGTTTCATTTGCAACAAGGAAGGGCATTTCAAGAAGAACTGTCCAGACAAGAAGAATAACAAAAACCAGAAGAGTGATGATGAAGGTAATGCATCAGTAGCCTCAGAGGGTTATGACAGTTGTGAAGTTCTTGTTGTTGCAGATGGTGATGACAGTGAATTACATGCCACCACAGAAGTTAAGAGTGAAGAGAACTGGGCTATGGACTCTGCTTGTTCATACACTATGTGTCCAAGAAGAGACTGGTTTGTTGATTACAAGCCATTGAGTGCTGCAAAGGTGCTAATGGGTAACAACAAAGCTTGTAGTGTAAAGGGAATTGGCACTGTCAAGATTAAACTAGCTGATGGCACAGTGAAACTGTTAACTGAAGTAAGGCATGTACCTGAGCTCAAACGACCTCTAATCTCTTTAGGGGCATTAGAAGCTGCAGGGTATAGCTTTAAGGGCGAAGATGGCACACTCAAGGTCTTGAAGGGATCGAGAGTTGTGATGAAAGGCCAAAGAAAGAATAATAAACTGTACATTTTGCAAGGATGTACTGTGACTGGTGAAGCTCATGCAACCAGTTCTAGTACTGATAAGACACTTATGTGGCACCAAAGACTTGGGCACATGAGTGAGAAAGGGATGAAAGAACTGGAAAAGCAAGGTCTTCTAGGAGATGACAGAGTTGGTGAACTCGGTTTCTGTGAACACTGCATAATGGGCAAGCAGACCAGATTGAAGTTCACAACAGGCATTCATAAGACCAAGGAGAAGCTTGGATATGTTCATTCAGATCTCTGGGGGCCAGCTCAAACACCAACTCATGGTGGAAAGAGGTATTTCTTAACTTTTACTGATGACTTCAGTAGAAAAGTTTGGATTTATCTGTTAAGAACTAAGGATGAGGCATTTAACACATTTGTTGAGTGGAAGAAAAAGGTAGAAAACCAATGTGACCTAAAGGTGAAAGCACTAAGAACTGACAATGGCCTTGAGTTTTGCAATGAGGAGTTTAATAAGTTTTGCAAAGAGAATGGAATCTATAGGAACCTAACTGTTAGAGGTACACCACAACAAAATGGTCTAGCAGAGAGGTTAAATAGAACTCTACTTGAGAAGGTTAGATGTATGTTGAATTGTGCTAAGTTGCCTAAGTCATTTTGGGGGGAGGCAGTCCACACAGCCTGTTATCTAGTGAACAGAAGTCCCTCTACAGCTCTAGGCTTTAAGACTCCACAGGAAGTATGGACTGGCAAGGCACCAAATCTTCAAAACTTGAAAGTATTTGGCTGCCCTGCATACTGTCATGTGAGAGAAGGAAAGCTAGAGCCTAGATCTAAGAAGGGTGTATTCATGGGGTATCCTGAGGGAGTCAAGGGATATAGAGTTTGGCTGAATGATGATAAGAAGTGCATAATCAGTAGGGATGTAATATTTCAAGAGTCAAAATTCATTGAAGACACTGTTAGCAGTGAGATTCTTGGAACTGGCAGTAAAGGAAATGAAGCACAAATTGAGGTGGAGTTGAGTAAGGATCATAGACAACATGATGAACATCAAAATGAAGAACAAAGTGATGGGAATCAAACTGATAATGACACAGAAGAAGAGGAAAATGACTCTGCAAATGACTATATGCTGACAAGGGATAGAACTCGAAGACAGATCAAGCCTCCAAACAGGTTTGGACACGATTCTACCACTGCATATGCCCTCAACACAGCCACTGAATTTGTGAATGATGAACCTACCAGTTATCAAGAGGCAATGACCTGTCAAGATCACCAAAACTGGCTCAAAGCAATGAAAGAAGAAATGGATTCCCTGCATAAAAACCAGACATGGATACTGACTAAGAAACCTCCTGGTACAAAAACAGTGGGTTGCAAATGGATATATAAGAAGAAAGAAGGCATCACAGACAAAGATCCTCCTAGATTCAAAGCCAGGCTCGTTGCAAAGGGGTATACTCAAAGAGAAGGGATAGATTACTCAGAGATTTTTTCCCCGGTTGTAAAACACAGCTCAATTAGAGTGTTGCTATCTCTTGTAGCACACTTTAGTATGCAACTTGAGCAAATGGATGTTAAGACAGCTTTCTTACATGGTGTTTTGGAAGAAAAAATCTACATGAATCAGCCAAAGGGTTTTGAAGAAAAGGGTAAGGAAAGTCAAGTGTGTTTGCTGCAAAAATCATTGTATGGATTGAAACAATCCCCTAGACAATGGTACAAGAGATTTGACACTTATATGATCAACATAAACTACAAGAGAAGTCTGCATGATAGCTGTGTCTATTTCAAACAAATAGACAACAGAGAATTTATCTACTTGTTGCTCTATGTGGATGATATGCTCATAGCTAGCAAGAATGGAAATGAGATATCAAAACTGAAGAAACTGCTGCATAGTGAGTTTGAAATGAAGGATCTAGGAGAAGCAAAGAAGATCCTAGGTATGGAAATAAGCAGAAAGAAAGGTACTCAAGAGCTTAGCATTACTCAAACAAGCTATGCTAAGAAAGTAATTGAAAGGTTTAACATGAATGATGCTAAACCAGTAACAGTCCCTTTAGCTGCACACTTTCAACTCTCTCACTCAAATTGCCCTGCAACTGATAGTGAGAGGAACCAAATGATGAAAATTCCCTATGCAAGTGCAGTAGGAAGCCTCATGTATTCAATGATATGCACAAGACCTGATCTAGCTTATTCTTTGAGCTTGGTCAGTAGGTATCTGTCCAATCCAGGGCAGGACCATTGGAATGCTGTCAAGTATGTCTTGAGGTATTTGAAGGGAACTACTGAAATGGGTTTACAGTATGATCAAGGGGTTCAAGACTCAGGTGGAGTAATTGGTTATGTGGACTCAGATTTTGCTGGAGATCGTGACAAGAGAAGGTCTTTAACTGGTTATGTTTTCACACTATTTGGAAACACAATTAGTTGGAAAGCCTCTCTTCAACATGTGGTAGCTTTATCAACAACTGAAGCCGAGTATATTGGGGTTACAGAAGCTGTAAAGGAAGCCATATGGTTGAAGGGATTGATTAATGAACTTGGTGTGAAACAAGAGAGTGTGGATGTGTATTGTGACAACCAAAGTGCAATACACTTATGTAAAAACTATGCTTATCACGAGAGGACTAAGCATATTGATACAAGACTTCATTGGATCAAGGATATAATCTCTCAAGGATCAGTGAAGATTAAGAAAGTGCACACTTCTCAGAATGCAGCTGATTTCATTACGAAAGTGGTTCCATTAAGCAAATTCAAACACTGTTTGAATTTGTTGAAGATTGGTGTTTGACAGCATTGTGAATTTTGAACTAAGGATCAAGGAGTTTGAGTTGTTATGGTTGATTCATCGCCAAGGTGGAGATTGTTGTATGATGTGGCAATAAATCATTGGTCTCATCTTATCCACGTAGGATCTGTTTCCAGCTCAGGGATTGAATTCTGTTTAGCTGCTGAAAGAATAACGGTTTTAACGGCATTGTTGGTTTTTCGGTTTGGCGCCAAAATCGTGAACTCATCTATATAAGGTTTCAACTCGTGAATTCAAGATCAAGCAACTTCTGGGTTCTGAGCGTGAGTGACAAACACGGGAAACAAGGGATCAGGGAAGTGAGGGGGATCAAGAAGGGATTCTATTGTACTTTGTATAACCATAAACTTTGATTCAATCAATACAACTCGAACTAAGTGATTACTTAGTTCCCCAGATGTAGGAATTGATATTCCGAACTGGGTGATCATCTGTTTGTGTTCTGTTGCGCTTAATTTGGTTCAATTCATTCGAATTTCGTGTTTGCCCCAATTCGTCCAATTAGGGTTCTTGAGTGCAATTAGGGTCAATTTCATCAATTCGATACAATTGATTAAATTGCTGGCTTAATTACATTCAAGTGATCTTTTCTGGGTTGTTTGATTTAGCAATTTCAGGTTCTTTTTCTCAACAATACTATTCTAAGATATAATTCATTGATTAATGAATTTAGGGAGAACTACATCACAGAGTTCTCTCTCTGAAACAATATATAGTTATTCACAAGACTCCTCTTTAAAGGGAGCAATACACAAAACCAAACCAAAGTTAGAGCACCATTGTATAGTGTATACATAATGATGCCCAGCAAACACAAAGGAAAGAAAAAAAAATCAATGTAACTTGATGAACAGGAGGAGCACTTCAGCATAATTGGATCACTTTTTGTTGTTCAAGCCAGTTGCATTCTTCACAGCATCAGCAGCTCCTTGTGCTGTTGCCATCATCTGCTGACCAGCCTACATATATAAAATAAAAAACAAAATTACTCCTATATGGTTCAACTTTATAATAAAGAAAATTTAGATCTAGTATAGTCCATAATTAAACATGCATGAAATTTACACCATAAGAAAACATTGAATTTGATGAAATTGAAAATTTCTAACCCCTTGCATTGTTTCTTTAGCAGACTGAGCAGCATTGCCAGCCATGTCCATCAAGTTGTTTGCCTTTTCCTAAAAAAACAAATATTAGGAAACATTATGTAAGAGCATAACATTTTTTTGTCACTTTAGGCGAAATGACAAATAATTACCACATACTATCACACGGACACGGTTACACCCAAGTTTAAACCTATCCTCATATTAATGAAATTGTCAATGCAACCAGAAGTGGAGGACATGTAATCGTATTACTTAAAAGGAACTTAAAAAATATATACGAATTTTATTTATTTATTTATATGAAATAAAACTTTAGTACATCCGTTTAAGAAAGACTAAATTTTGAGAGAAGGGTAAGAAGAAAAACCTGAGTTTGGCCCTTGGCCTGTCCAGCCTGATAACTCATCTTCTGGGAGTCCATCTTTGAAATAGCAAGGAAATGAATGTATTGAAGATTAAGTTAAGGATATATAGTTTTTGAGATGATGAAGATTAATTTTTCTTGCACTCTATTGATATTTATATATGAGTTTCACAAAGAAGTGCATTGCTTGAGCTTTTAGCTACCACAGGTTCTTTGAAGGGTTATTGTGTTATGCTATTTTATTGGAGAGGCTGTTGACCAGGAGAGCAGTGGAGGAGAAGTTATTACTATTTTCAGGTAAATTGACGTGTGGACAAATTTTGTCTTCTAATATATATATATATAGATTATAATTGGTGCAATACTTGTTAAGACATATTCTATATATTGACTCTGTTGTTGACATTCATAAAATGTCCAAATGGGAGTTGGTCCAATTTGATATTCAAGTCATCATCATATTATATATAACAGAATGACTTTAGGGAGAAAATTCTAAAGAACTAACACTCACAAGTAGAGGATTTAATGGATTGAAAGAATTTTGGTGTTAAATGAGTGAATGAAATTCACAGTTGAGAGTAGAGAGAAGAAGATAATTTATGTAGATGTTTTTTTTTAACAAAATTTATGTAGATGTTGATTGCTCGCAAATGAGGCACAAGACCTTACAAAATACAACCATCAAGGCTAAAAGAGTAAAATGACATAACGTAAAATTTAATTTATGTGTTTCAGAGATTAGTTGCTAATACTTACAATACTGTAACAAAGAATTAGTTGTCTAGTTAGCCCATAGTATAATTTATGTGTTTCAGAGATAGTTGCTGGTAGCTTTTTTATTATATCCATTAGGCAAAGACTTCACAGATTCAAAATTTAATGATTTTGTAGTTTAGCTTATGCACATGGTTAAAATTATGTACATAGTTTTTGTTGCTCCACTCCACAATTTACATATAATTAGAAGTTCAAGACTACCTCAGAGATCAAATCCTTGATATATATATGGACTGCCAGGATTTAACTAGTTTGGATTTAAATGGTAATGATTAACTTTCAAGATAACCCATATCAGCAACCGAATGTTTTAAATGTTATTTGAAGATTTGTTGTTGGAGACTTTTTGGTAGGGGTGTCAAAATGGATGGATTGGATGGATTTGGATTTGGATTATAGTGGATGGATTGAAGACAATCCATTTATCCATTTATATCCACTAAAATCGTGTCAAAAAAATCCAATCCAATCCATCCGTTTACAAAAAAATTCATCCAATCCATCCATTTGCAATTTTTTTATGGATGGATATCCAATCCATCCACTAATATGTTTATAATATAAACAAATCTTTTGATAAAAAAATCTTTTAAGTCAAAAACAATTTTAATTTTTTTTTTTGTAGAAATTGAATTTATTATTATTTTTTGACAAAATTGAATTTTTTAGATTTATAAATATATATATATATAAATATATATATATATATATATATATATAACTATATGTATATATAATATTGTTAATATATATATATATATATATATATATATATATAATATAATATATAAATATGTATTTATATATGTGGTGGTGGTGGGGGTGGCCGACGGCGGAGCTCCGGCGGCCGGCAGTGGAGCTCTGGCGGCCGGCGGTGGCTCCGGTGGCGGCGCTCCGGCGGCCGGTGGTGGTTCTGGCGGCGGCGGACGGTGGCCGGAGGTGGCTCGCGGTGGCCCTCCGGTGGTTATATTATATTATATTATATATATATATATTATATTATATAGATATATATATATATATATATATATATATATATATATATTATATATTATATTAATTTTTGAATGAGTTTTGGTCAAAAAAAATTATTTATAGAATGAATTTTTTTAAAAAAAGTTTCTGGAAAAAAAATATATTTTAAAAAATGTTTTTTGGTAAAAAAAGTATTTTTATAATTATGCAATAGATTTATTTAAAAAAATTAATTATCCAATGGATTTTAATTTTGTAGTTATTGTAATCCAATGGATTTAGAAAATATAATGGATGGATCACAACCATCCACAAAATCAAACGGATGGATTCAATCCAATCTATTAATATTTTTTTTTTGTAGTGGATGGATTGGATGGATTTTGCTATGGATGGACCGGATATTCAGTAGACAAATGGACTATTTTGACACCCCTACTTTTTGGTAATGGTGTTGCACATGAAATATGAACAAGATGATGTTTGGTTGCACAAGTTAATTATGCTAACTAAATGCAATTGGGATGACAAGTGAATCGTCTTCAAGATACTTTGAATTTCTTAAAATGGTTTGCACACACACTCCAAGGTTATCAATGATATTTTACATAATGGCTAAAAAATGAGTCAAATTTGTGGTCCATATTGTTGTGTACAATGTCTTTACTAACAGAACACGATGCAACACTTTGATGAGAAGACGCGACTCTTGAAAGAGTTATGACTCTTCATGGATAGATTTTAATCTCCAAGAAATGTAATGGTTATTTCAGTGAGTGTGACAATGTAAGACCACTCAAGGTATATGCTAGAAGAAATAAGAATAAATGAGATAATCGTGTTAGTTATAATTCTGTTAGTTATATGGGTTGTTTATTCTGTTTCTGCTAGTTAGTTAGTTAGTTATTAAGATTAGTTGTTTGTTATAGTTCTAGTTAGTTAGTCTATCCCTATGCTCTATTCCTCTTGTACTATAAAAGAGGGATCATGACAAGGGGAGGGACTTAGTTAGATATTTCTTACTTTTTGTAGAAGCCTGGGTTAAGCTAGGAGGTGCTAGTTACATCTGTGTAATATCATTTTTTTTGCTGTGTTCAATAAAATAACCCTGCCAAGAACCCTGGGTACCGCCTCAGGCCTTGACGGGTTTGGTATCTGGTCAGGAGTCTAACAATTGGTCCGACCTGCCGGATACGATGACGAAACCGTCGACTCGTAGTGATTCGGAGGTTACAGCGTTGGAGAAGAAAGTTGACGAGAAGTTTCAAGCCATAGGCGAGGACATTAACAAGAAATTTGCAGACATGATGAAAGCTATTCAAGAACTGCAAAAGAATCAAGGAACTCCCAGAGACAGTGGTTCTGTGAACAAGAACACCACAACTGTGACACCACGAAGAACTGTCAGTGAAGAGGATGGTGATAGTCACAACGAAATCACTTGGGCGTGGACGAAGAAGGTGGAGTTACCCACCTTCGAAGGCGACGATCCCTTGGGTTGGCTTACGAAAGCAGAGAAATTTTTTGAGCTCCAACAAATTCAAGAAGACGATGAGAAGTTGCGGCTAGCCCTAATTTGCATGGAGGGTGAGGCCATTCACTGGTTTCAATATTGGAAGGAGGATGCCAATGAACCGGGTTGGAATACTCTATCTGAAGCGCTATTGGAGCGATTTGGGGACTGAGCGCAGGGATCAATCCATGAACGTTTGTCTGTAATTAAACAACGAGGAAGCGTGAACGATTATATTCGCGAGTTTGAATTACTCTTAGCACAGGCAAAAGGAACACCGGCGCATATCATGATGGGTTACTTTCTCGCTGGGTTACGCAAATCAATTCGCGATCAGGTTAGAATTCAAGATCCGAAGAAATTGGTTAAAGCGCTGTAATTAGCTCGGCAAATTGAGGAGGCTCAAAGGGACCCCAAAAACCCAGTAAACGCTCCATCAAGATTCAAAGAACCTCACTATCGTGGAATGGAGTTACGACGCTTAACGGGTCGAGAGATGACCCAAACGGGTCTAAGACGTCCAACGAACGACACGATGAATACCTCCAAGCCAAATACGAACGCAGCCACTCCTGCGCACAATGCGAGCAACAACAACAAGGTTGCTGGGGGTAAGAACCAGAACAGAAACATGGGTACTAGCTTCTTGCCTAAAGCAGAACATGCAAGAAGGTGGAAAGAGAATCTATGTTTTTCTTGTGGAGACCCCTATAGTCCAGGACATCGTTGTCCTGAAGGAAGTTTGAGGGTAGTAATTCTGGGTGATAACGAAGATTTTGATGAGTCTGGAGAAATAATTCTGTTCGAGAATGACTCTGATCATAGTGATGACCCCAAGGAAGAGAATGAGCAAGAGCTGAATGGGATAGAATTGTCTCAATTCGCTTCCATGGGATTGACTCAGCCTAGAACTATGAAGGTGATAGCCATCATCAATGGGGTGATTATTGTGGTGCTCATTGACAGTGGTGCCACTCACAACTTCATCTCTAAGGAGTTGGTTGAAAAGCTAGGATTACCCATGGATGCAGAGGGTGTTTACAGTGTTCGTTTGGGGCATGGAAACAAAAAGAGTACGCTGGGAAAATGCAGAGGAGTACAATTGTCTATAGGAGACTATGATTTTACTGTTGATATGGTGCTGGGAATATCTTGGCTAGCAACATTGTGGGAGGTTCAAGCAAATTGGCAGAACCTAACTATGAAATTCCATACTTAGTAAGGTCCTGTGGAGATCAGAGGGGATCCTAGTCTTGGTAAGTCCCTTGTTTCACCTCAACAACTCTTAAAATTGATTGAAATAGATGTTGTATGTAACACTCCGAAAATAATTTAATTAATTTAATCAATTTATTTAAATAGAATTATTAATTTTTTTAGTTGAAGCGTAATTTAATTAATTAAGAGGGAAATATCATGTTTTGTGTAGGAGTGGGAACGAGTAGTGGTGAGGGTGTAGCTGTGAGCCCAACGCGTGAAAGGCCCACAGCTTAAACCCCAAGGGTATGCGAAACCCTCACTCTCAATTCACTTAGGGAAAAATCGAAATTGAGAGAGAGTGAGAAGTGAGAAGAGACGCGCGAAGAGAAGAGGGAAGGAGAAGAGGAATTGCGCAAGTTTCAAGGCCTTGCTCGTTGTGTTGCTGTAGTTACTCGTTGGTGCTTTCAATCGTCTTCTTCGGAGCCTACGTTTAAGAGATAAGGGTGAGCGTTTCGATTTAATATAATTGAGTATGTGATGAGTTTTGAGGGGTTTTTGGTGTTGTTGTGAATTTGAGGTGAATGTGCGTAAAAATTGATGAGGAATTGAATAAATTATGATGTTGTTTGATGAATGGTTGATGTTGTTATGTGTAATTTCGTGCTTGTGATGTTTGATGATGGTTGGGAAGGAATTATGATGTGATCATGCTGATTTTCGTGTAAAAAAAAAATTCTGCTGCATGTAAACTATTCGATGAAATGGCCATTGTGTGCACAAGTGGGGTGTTTTGCAATTTGAAAATGTGATGTTTATTACTGTTCTTGCAATTTAAATGTGATGTTTTCCACTTTGAAAATGTGATATTTTTTTCAATTTAAATGTGATGTTTCTAAGCATGAAAATGTGATGTTTTCTAAATTTAAATGTGTTGTTACTAAAATTCTAAATGTGTTGTTACTCAAAATTTAAATGTGTTGTTACCCAAATTTTAAATGTGATGTTTATGATGATGTTGTGATATAATTGTGATGGTTATGACGAGTACACTCTATGAGTGTTTTATGACGACGATGACGAGGACTCCAGGTGAGTGATTTGGTGTTTGCACATGTGTCCATAGTGTCTCATAGCATGTGCATAGTATGACGAATAGGCTTCGGCCTCTTATTGACGTAAAACAGTGACGATGTGCCCATAGTGGCTTATTTATGACGAGAATGGTACCATCATGCATATACCCAGGCGTGGGTTGCATTTCCATGCACAGACATGATCTATGACTTGTGGGAAAAAGTTGTGACTTGAGTTAGTGTTTAGTGACGATGATGTTGGTGGTGATGACGATGTTGTATGACTGTTTGCTCACATTACTCTATTATGTGCTTGATTATGTTTTGTTGAAATTCTCACCCCTTCTGCTTGGAATGTTGCTCTATTGTGGCAACGCTGCAGGTAACCGCGAGTGAAGGTCCTGCTGCCTTCTTTAATAGCTATTGGGATGTCTGTCGAGTCGCTCTCTGATACTGTGACACCTAGGGGGCGTGGTTGAAGTTTGTTAATTAATTAACTAATTGTTTAATGATTATGTCGATGATGTGAGACGTGTTTGAGTGGTATTAGTGAGTTATTGTTTTATTCCGCTGTGATGTGATTTTTGGAGTTTAACTTTCATGACGGTGTTTTGTTGCACAAACCTTGATGGGTGCAGTTGATGAGTTTTGTTAATGACGATGTGGCATTTCTTTTCTACCAGTTAAATTAATATTTGCGAAAATGAAATTACTCTGATAAATGACGTGTAAATTATGGGGTAGAAAAGGGGTGTTACATTAGTGGTATCAGAGCAGTTCGGTCTGTCCGGCCGGTGGTCGAGTTGTCAAGTTGAGTAGCATTTGAGTTTTGTTACTCGTTTCTGAATTTTGTTTTCTGTTGCAGTGCTAGAATGGTAGGACGGAACGATGCTGCACTTGCTGCTGCTTTGCAGGCTATAGTTGGGGTTGTGGGCAACATGCCAGGTGCTGGTGATGCTATGACGCGCAGTTTGGCTACGTTCCAGCGAGAGAACCCTCCTACTTTTGAAGGCGGGTATAACCCTGATGGTGCCCTTGAGTGGCTGAGGGAGATGGAGCGGATCTTCCGCGTTATGGATTGTACCGATGCTCAGAAGGTTCGTTATGGTACGCACATGTTGAAGAGAGAGGCTGATGACTGGTGGATGACGGCTAGGCAGAGGTTGATGGTCGCCAATGAGGAGATTACTTGGGCTGTGTTCCAGAGAGAGTTCAGGAGGAAATACTATCCGGAAGATGTCCGCGGAAAGAAAGAGGTTGAGTTTCTGAGGCTTGAACAAGGTAACATGTCTGTAACTGAATATGCTGCAAAATTTACTGAGCTGTCCAAGTTTTATCCGCACTATGATGGAGAGGGTGCTGAGTTCTCCAAATGCATAAAGTTTGAAAACGGGTTGCGTGCCGACATTAAGAAAGCCATAGGGTATCAACAAATTCGTGTGTTCTCCTTGTTGGTTGATAGCTGCAGGATTTTTGAGGAGGACAGTAATGCCTTCTCCAGAGTTATGAAAGAAAAGCAAAAGAACTTCTCAAGTCGTGGTAAGCCATATGAAGTGACTGCTGGTAAGGGCAAAGGGAAGTTTGTTGGTGGGTCTAAGCGAAGTGGGGGAGATGCTGCAACCAGTATTACTTGTTACACGTGTGGGAGAGCAGGTCATAAGAGTCCAGATTGCCCAAGCGGGGATAAGAAGAGATGTTATCGGTGTGGGAAAGAGGGGCACATATCTTCCAGCTGTGATAAGAAAGAGGTGGTATGCTTTAATTGTGGGGAGAGTGGTCACATCAGTACACAGTGCTCAAAACCCAAGAAGGAGAAGTCTTTTGGGAAAGTGTTCGCTCTGGCTGGGTCTGATGTGGTGAATGAGATTCGAGGTACGTGTTATATCAATAATTTTCCTCTTATTGCTATTGTTGATACTGGTGCTACCCATAGTTTTATTGCTGCCGCATGTGTTGAGAAACTAAGTCTTGTCTTATCTGATATGTTGAGAGAGATGGTTATCGATACTCCAGCTAAGGGTTCGGTAACTACCTCCGTTGTTTGTGCCAAATGTCCTGTATCTATATATGGTAGAGAATTTTTAGTTGATTTGATCTGTTTGCCGCTGAGTGGAATGGATGTCATTCTAGGTATGGACTGGTTAGTTGATAATCATGTACATATCCACTGTCGCGAAAGGTCCGTGAGTTTCGCTTCGCCGGAAGAGAAGTCTGGTTTGCTATCTGCGGGTCAACTGCACAGGGTGATGAGAGAAGAGGTTCAGCTGTTTTCTCTGTTAGCGTCGTTGTCTGCTGAGAGCCAAGCGAAGATTGATGAGTTGCAGGTGGTGTGTCAGTTTTCCGAGGTGTTTCCTGACGAGATTCCGGATATACCACCAGAGAGAGAGGTGGAGTTTACTATTGATCTAGTTCCTGGCACTAAGCCTGTGTCTATGGCACCATATAGAATGTCTGCGTCTGAGCTGGCAGAATTGAAGAAGCAACTTGAGGATTTGTTAGAAAAGAAGTTTGTAAGACTGAGTGTGTCGCCGTGGGGAGCTCCAGTGTTGCTAGTGAAAAAGAAAGGTGGTAGTATGAGGTTGTGTGTAGACTATCGTCAATTGAATAAAGTTACAATCAAGAACAAGTATCTGTTACCGAGGATTGATGACTTGATGGATCAGTTGGTGGGTGCTAAAGTATTCAGCAAGATTGACTTAAGGTCTGGTTATCATCAGATCAAGGTAAAAGATGAAGACATCCAGAAGACGGCGTTTAGGACAAGATATGGGCACTATGAGTATTCCGTAATGCCTTTCGGTGTGACTAATGCGCCGGGGGTATACATGGGGTACATGAACCAAATCTTTCGCGAGTATCTGGACAAGTTTGTGGTGGTTTTCATTGATGATATTCTAATTTATTCTAAGTCGGAAAAGGGGCATGCGGAACATCTGAGGTTGGTGTTGGAAATTCTGAGGGATCGAAAGTTATATGCGAAGTTGTCCAAGTGTGAGTTTTGGTTGAAAGAAGTCAGTTTTCTCGGTCATGTGATTTCTAGTGAGGGGATTGCGGTGGACCCTTCTAAAGTTGATGCAGTGTTGCAGTGGGAGTCCCCGAAGTCAGTTACTGAGATAAGAAGTTTCCTGGGATTAGCTGGTTATTATAGAAGATTCATTGAGGGGTTTTCAAAGTTGGCTCTGCCGTTGACCCAATTGACTTGCAAGGGTAAGGCTTTTGTTTGGGATGACCGATGTGAAGAGAGTTTCAATGAGTTGAAGAAGAGGTTGACTACGTCACCAGTGTTGACCCTGCCTGATCCGCTTGAGCCGTTTGTGGTTTATTGTGATGCTTCCAAAATGGGTTTGGGTGGTGTGCTTATGCAGAATGGGAAAGTGGTCGCTTATGCGTCGAGACAGTTGAGAACTCATGAAAAGAATTACCCTACTCATGACTTAGAACTTGCTGCTGTGGTATTCGCGCTGAAAATCTGGAGACATTACTTGTATGGATCGAGATTTGAGGTGTTCAGTGATCACAAGGGCCTTCAGTATCTGTTCGATCAGAAAGAGTTGCGGTGGTTAGAACTATTGAAAGATTATGATTTTGAATTGAGTTATCACCCGGGTAAAGCTAATGTGGTTGCAGATGCTTTGAGTCGGAAGACTTTGCATATGTCGGCATTGATGGCTAGAGAGCTTGAGTTAATTGAGCAATTCAGGGACATGAGTTTAGTTTGTGAAGTCACACCTCAGAGTATCAGGTTGGGTATGTTGAAAATTGGCAACGATTTTATGGCTAGTATCCGGGAAGCGCAGAAGTTAGACGTGAAATTGGTTGATCTGATGAGTGGGATTGATCAGTCTGAGAATAAGGATTTCGAGATAGATGCGCAGAATGTATTGAGATATCGTGGAAGAATTTGTGTCCCCGAGGATGAGGAAATGAAAAAGGCGATTCTCGAGGAAGGCCACAGAAGTAAGTTGAGTATCCATCCTGGAGCGACAAAGATGTATCAAGATCTGAAAAAGATGTTCTGGTGGCCTGGGTTGAAGCGCGATGTGGCGCAGTTTGTGTATTCGTGTTTGACCTGTCAGAAATCGAAGGTCGAGCATCAGAAGCCTGCGGGGATGATGCAACCGTTGAATGTTCCAGAGTGGAAGTGGGATAGTATTTCCATGGATTTCGTGACTGGGTTACCCAATACGGTGAGAGGGCATGATTCGATTTGGGTGGTTGTGGATAGATTGACGAAGTCGGCTCATTTCATTCCTATCGGCATTAAGTATCCGGTGTCGAGATTGGCAGAAATCTATATTCAGGTGATTGTGAAGCTGCATGGCGTTCCTTTGTGCATTGTGTCGGATAGAGACCCAAGGTTCACTTCGGACTTTTGGAGTAGTTTGCAGAAGGAGTTGGGTTCGAAATTGAGGTTGAGTTCAGCTTATCATCCTCAAACTGATGGGCAGACAGAGAGGACGATTCAATCGTTGGAAGATCTGTTGAGGTCATGTGTTCTAGAGCAGGGAGGTGCGTGGGATACTCATCTTCCATTGATCGAGTTTACCTACAACAACAGTTATCATTCCAGTATCGGGATGGCGCCGTTTGAGGCGTTGTATGGATGGAGGTTTAGGACTCCGGTGTGTTGGTATGAGACTGGGGAAAGTTTAGTACTTGGACCTGAACTAGTCAGAGAAACTACTGAGAAAGTGAAGGTGATCCGGGAGAAAATGAAAGCGTCGCAGAGTAGACAGAAGAGCTACCATGATAAGAGAAGGAAAGATTTAGAATTTGAAGCGGGTGACCACGTGTTCCTGAGGGTCACACCTATGACCGGTGTTGGGCATGCGCTGAAATAGAAGAAGTTGACTCCTTGTTTCATTGGGCCGTATCAGATTACGGAAAGAGTTGGAAGTGTTGCATATCGGGTGGCCTTACCACCTAATCTTTCGAACTTGCACGACGTGTTTCACGTGTCGCAGCTTCGGAAGTATATTGCGGACCCGTCTCATGTTATTCAACCAGGTGATGTGGAGGTGCGGGATAACCTCACTGTGGAGACTATGCCTGTACGAATTGAGGATCGTGAGGTGAAGACCTTACGAGGTAAGGAGATCAATCTGGTGAAGGTTGTTTGGTTTGGAGCAGCTGGTGAAAGCCTGACATGGGAGCTGGAGGATAAGATGCGAGAGTCGTATCCGGACCTGGAGGATAAGATGCGAGGTAAGGAGATCAATCAGGTATGTTTTCGAGGACGAAAAATTCTAAGTGGGGGAGAGTTGTAACACCCCGAAAATAATTTAATTAATTTAATCAATTTATTTAAATAGAATTATTAATTTTTTTAGTTGAAGCGTAATTTAATTAATTAAGAGGGAAATATCATGTTTTGTGTAGGAGTGGGAACGAGTAGTGGTGAGGGTGTAGCTGTGAGCCCAACGCGTGAAAGGCCCACAGCTTAAACCCCAAGGGTATGCGAAACCCTCACTCTCAATTCACTTGGGGAAAAATCGAAATTGAGAGAGAGTGAGAAGTGAGAAGAGGCGCGCGAAGAGAAGAGGGAAGGAGAAGAGGAATTGCGCAAGTTTCAAGGCCTTGCTCGTTGTGTTGCTGTAGTTACTCGTTGGTGCTTTCAATCGTCTTCTTCGGAGCTACGTTTAAGAGGTAAGGGTGAGCGTTTCGATTTAATATAATTGAGTATGTGATGGGTTTTTGTGGGGTTTTTGGTGTTGTTGTGAATTTGAGGTGAATGTGCATAAAAATTGATGAGGAATTGAATAAATTATGATGTTTTTTGATGAATGGTTGATGTTGTTATGTGTAATTTCGTGCTTGTGATGTTTGATGATGGTTGGGAAGGAATTATGATGTGATCATGCTGATTTTCGTGTAAAAAAAAAATTCTGCTGCATGTAAACTATTCGATGAAATGGCCATTGTGTGCACAAGTGGGGTGTTTTGGGTGAAACTTCGAATTCTGGGCATATTTTACCGCGCCATCTTTTGCATTCGCGTGCCCAAATTCAATTTTAAACGTTTTGGCTCGAGTGGTTTTATTTTTGCACGTGTCATTTTGGAGTTGTCCCGGTGGGTGTTGCTGTGGCGCCATTGTGCGCCTGTGGGTGTTTGTGTGTGGCGCTGCTGTGCGCGTGGAGCTGGGCGCTGCCTCTGGGCGCGCCTGGTGCGTGTGTTGCGTAGTGCTGGGCGCGCCTTGTGCGCTGCCCCTGTTTTATTACTGTTCTTGCAATTTAAATGTAATGTTTTCCACTTTGAAAATGTGATATTTTTTTCAATTTAAATGTGATGTTTCTAAGCATGAAAATGTGATGTTTTCTAAATTTAAATGTGTTGTTACTAAAATTCTAAATGTGTTGTTACTCAAAATTTAAATGTGTTGTTACCCAAATTTTAAATGTGATGTTTATGATGATGTTGTGATATAATTGTGATGGTTATGACGAGTACACTCTATGAGTGTTTTATGACGAGGACTCCAGGTGAGTGATTTGGTGTTTGCACATGTGTCCATAGTGTCTCATAGCATGTGCATAGTATGACGAATAGGCTTCGGCCTCTTATTGACGTAAAACAGTGACGATGTGCCCATAGTGGCTTATTTATGACGAGAATGGTACCATCATGCATATACCCAGGCGTGGGTTGCATTTCCATGCACAGACATGATTTATGACTTGTGGGAAAAAGTTGTGACTTGAGTTAGTGTTTAGTGACGATGATGTTGGTGGTGATGACGATGTTGTATGACTGTTTGCTCACATTACTCTATTATGTGCTTGATTATGTTTTGTTGAAATTCTCACCCCTTCTGCTTGGAATGTTGCTCTATTGTGGCAACGCTGCAGGTAACCGCGAGTGAAGGTCCTGCTGCCTTCTTTAATAGCTATTGGGATGTCTGTCGAGTCGCTCTCTGATACTGTGACACCTAGGGGGCGTGGTTGAAGTTTGTTAATTAATTAACTAATTGTTTAATGATTATGTCGATGATGTGAGACGTGTTTGAGTGATATTAGTGAATTATTGTTTTATTCCGCTGTGATGTGATTTTTGGAGTTTAACTTTCATGACGGGTGTTTTGTTGCACAAACCTTGATGGGTGCAGTTGATGAGTTTTGTTAATGACGATGTGGCATTTCTTTTCTACCAGTTAAATTAATATTTGCGAAAATGAAATTACTCTGATAAATGACGTGTAAATTATGGGGTAGAAAAGGGGTGTTACATTGTAGCTGTAGTGTGGAACTCTAGGGAGAAATATGAGAGACTTACTTGTGACCTGGGAAGCACAGAGAGTACCAATCAACATGACGATACTGAAAAATTATTAGAACAGTACTCCAAGGTGTTTAAGGAACCTGTAGGGCTACCCCCTAGGAGAGAAGTGGACCATAAAATCCCAATTAAGAGTGGAGAGGGCCCTATTAATGTGAGGCCATGCATATAGATACCCACACCTTCAAAAAAATGAGATAGAGAAACAAGTGGAGGAAATGTTGAGAGCTGGCATCATCAGGCCTAGCAATAGTCCATATTCCAACCCTGTGATCTTAGTGAAGAAAAAGGATGCAAGTTGGAGGTTCTGTGTTGACTACAGGACTCTAAATAAGGCTATTATCCCTGATAAATTCCCCATTCCTGTTATAGAGGAACTGCTTGATGAGCTGTATGGGGCAAGTTTCTTTTCTAAGATAGACTTGAGAGCTAGATACCACCAAATTCGAATGGATGAGAATGACATCCAAAAAAACAGCCTTTAGGACGCACCAAGGGCACTATGAGACCCTTGTCATGCCCTTTGGGCTTACAAATGCCCTAGCCACCTTTCAAAATGCTATGAATGCAACCCTTAAACCCTATCTCAGGAAGTTTGTCCTTGTTTTCTTTGATGATATCCTAATATAGAGCAAATCCTGGTCTGAACACTTACACCATTTAAAACAAGTTCTAAAAACTCTAGAAGAAAACTCATTCCATGCAAACCTAAAAAAGTGTGAGTTAGGTAAGGAAGAAGTGAGGTATCTAGGTCATGTCATTAATAAGCTAGGAGTGTCTATGGATCCTCAAAAGGTAGAAGCAATCCTAAATTGGCCTATTCCTAAGTCAATTAAATCCTTGAGAGGATTTTTGGGACTCACTGGTTACTATAGGAAATTTGTGAGCAACTATGGGAAAATTGCTAGACCCCTTACTAATCTATTGAAGAAGGGACAATTTGAGTGGACCCTAGAAAGCACCAAAGCCTTCCGGGAACTACAAAAAGCAATAACAACAGCACCTGTTCTGTCCATGCCAAACTTCAATGAAACCTTCTGCATAGAGTGTGATGCCTCGGGTTTGGGGTTAGGGGCAGTCCTAATTCAGCAAAAAAGGGCAATAGCATATTAGTAAAGCTTTATCTGATCAATCTCTTACAAAATCTACCTATGAGAAAGAACTTATGGCCCTAGTGTTAGCAATCCAACAATGGAGACCCTATCTAATAGGTAGAAGATTCCAAGTATACACTGACCACAAGAGCTTGAAATTCCTATTAGAACGTAAAGTTATATCACAGAACCAACAAAATTGGATTGCCAGGCTCCTAGGGTATGATTTTGAAATCATTTATAAGATGGGATCAGCTAATAATGTGGCAGATGCCCTATCAAGACAATATGAAGACTCAGAGATGCAATCTCTTAGCAAAACCATATGGCAGGGCATTGACACTCTGAATGCTGAGATTGAGCAAGATTTAGTGCTCAAAAAAATCAAAGAGGATCTTGTAAAGGACCCTAACTCTCATCCTCATTACACTCTTGAGCAAGGTAGACTACACTATAAAGGAAAGTTAGTCATTTCAGCTAATTCACAGTGGATACCAACACTCTTAGAAGAGTATCACTCTACGCCTATAGGGGGACATTCGGGCATCTATAGAACCTATAGGAGAATAGCTCAATCCTTATACTGGATAGGCATGAAGGGGACCATTACAAAGCATGTAGCATCATGTCATGTTTGTCAAAAAAGCAAGTATTTAGCTTGCTCTCCCGCAGGGCTTTTGCAACCACTTCCAATACCAAATGGTATCTGGGAGGAATTGAGTATGGATTTCATAGTCAAACTACCTAAAGTAAAAGGGTATGAGGTGATCCTTGTGGTGGTAGACCGGTTAAGTAAATACAGTCATTTTATTCCCCTAAAGCATCCCTTAACAGCTAAGACAGTAGCTGATACTTTCATCAAAGAGGAGGTGAAACTCCATGGCATTCCCACTTTAATTGTGAGTGACAGAGACCCAATCT
Organism: Astragalus membranaceus; assembly: GCA_039519185.1. Classification (NCBI taxonomy): domain Eukaryota; kingdom Viridiplantae; phylum Streptophyta; class Magnoliopsida; order Fabales; family Fabaceae; genus Astragalus; species Astragalus membranaceus. Next base: position 129,948,737 of record CM076854.1, read on the forward strand.
TCTTGAGCTATTTCTGGCAAGAACTGTTCAAACAGCAGGGCACCAAATTAAACATGAATACAGCCTACCACCCACAGAGTGATGGGCAAACCGAGGTGATTAATAGGATATTGGAGACATACTTGAGATGTTTTGGTGTTGAACAACCAAGGGCATGGTTAGAATATCTGCCTTGGGCAGAGTACTGGTACAATACCAGTTTCCAGAAATCTACTAAGACTACTCCATTTGAAGTAGTCTATGGAAGGCCACCCCCTACAATAACTAAATATATGCCTGGTGAGACCATGGTGGAGGCTGTAGCCCAAGATTTACTATCTAGGGATGAAGCTCTAAAGCAACTGAAGCTCCATTTGCAGAGAGCTCAGGAGCAGATCGATGAGCAAATATGCTAATGCTCATAGGAAACAATCTACAATCAAAGTGGGAGATAAAGTGTTCCTCAAAATCAGACCACATGGGCAAGTTTCCATGCCTACAAGATTACACCCTAAGCTAGCAGCTAGGTACCTTTTTTCGTAACTAAACAAATTGGAACAATGGCTTTCCAACTACAACTACGTGAGACAGCAAGGATACACCCAGTGTTCCATGTATCACAGCTAAAACTAGCCATTGGAAACCATCCAGTAGAGAAAAATCTTCTTGAAGAGCTACAGGGAACAATGGAAGTGTATGTGCCAGAGAAAATTCTGGAGAGAAGGTCTGTGAAACAACAAGGACAGGTGATACAGCAAGTACTGGTGCAATGGAAAGGGTTATCAGCAGAAGATGCTACTTGGGAGGAGACAGCTACATTGAAGAAGCAATTCCCTCACTTCAACCTTGAGGACCAGGTTGTTCTTGAGGGGGAAGGAATTGTTAGACCACTCAAGGTATATACTAGAAGAAATAAGAATAAATGAGGTAACCGTGTTAGTTATATGGGTTGTTTATATTCTGTTTCTGTTAATTAGTTAGTTATTAAGGTTAGTTGTTTGTTATAGTTCTAGTTATAGTTAGTCTATCCCTATGCTCTATTCCTCTTTCACTATAAAAGAGGGATCATGACAAGGGGAGGGACTTAGTTAAATATTTCTTACATTTTGTAGAAGCCTGGGTTAAGCCAGGAGGTGCTAGTTGCATGTGTGTAATATCATTTTCTTTGCTGTGTTCAATAAAATAACCCTGCCAAGAACCCTGGGTACCACCTCAGGCCTTGACAGGTTTGGTATCTGGTTAGGAGTCTAACAGACAAAGACTTATATTCTACCCCTGCATATATCGACGACAATAATGTCAAAATCCTTATCTTAATGATAAGACTTTACGATTTGACGATCTCACAAGGTCTTGACGAGTTGGATCGTTTGTAAAGTCAGATTTGGGTGAGATCGCGGTGAGATTGTATTCTAGCGTGGTAACATCATCGTGCGAGTTTACATTCTTGTTTGAGACATTTTCATGAAATTGGAATTTGTTGCGAATATATTTGATTTCACTAGATTTTTATGAGTAAAATGAGAGCATCGCATGTGCTCTGTAAAATAAAACCAACATATAAATATGCCAAAGAATAACATGAGAGTGTTGAGGGATACCGAAGGAGTGCACCAAAAGAGTGCAAGAAGAAGGTCTTGGGTTCAAACCTCAGAAACTAACATTTCCCCCATCCCCACTAACATTGCTTATAAAAAAAAAACATGAGAGTGTTGATGATATCTTCGGTTGATTCAAAGAAGGCATGTAACAATGTCTAGGGAAACCAACATATAAATATGCCATTTTCATTTGTTTTTTCTTTGAATGACTAAATATATTAAAAGAAGTACTAAGGGTGCTCCAACCCAACCACACAAAAGCGACGGAAAACAAAGAAAAAGGTGAACCAGCACCAAACCACAGACAATCACTAGAACAATAGGACTATCGTTTAATCATACAATTCAAGGGATTCACATGCCACTCATTTGTTCATTTCATCCTTCACGGCATCAGCAGCTCCTTGTGCCTTGGCCTTCATCTGCTGACCAGTCTACACAAAATAAAATTAAACATTAACTTATGGTCATCATATTTAAAATTATACTCCAATTAATTATCAATATATATATATTTTAAAGCCACATATTAACAAAAATAAATAAAACTTATATAACCTCTTGCATGGACTCTTTAGCAGATTGAGCAGCATTGGAAGCCTTGTCCATCATTTGGCTGGCCTTTTCCTGTGAGACGTACACATAAGCATCGACACTTATTTATTTATATAATATATATATATATATATATATATATATATATATATATATATATATATATATACTAGACCTTGCGCCTGTGCTATGTGTTAGGGTATAAGCTTCAGTGTAAACTTTGCATAATAGTTGTATTAGTCCTAGTCAAACTAGATGTAGCTGTAGTTGACTGAATGCCTATGTGGCATGTGATGTGTAAAGTTGTTAGAGTTATAACCAACTCAGTTAGAATAGTTAGAGTTTAGTTGCAATGTAACAAAGTGTAAAGCTGAACTATATAAGCTGTAATCATTCCAATATTGAAATAAGAGATTCAGTTACATCATCTTCCATCGTTTACATGGTATCAGAGCCACCGATCCTCTCGTCTTCCGCCACCGTCATAAGATTCTCTGATTCTCTTCGCCGCCGTAATCTTTGTTTCTCATGGCGACATCCAGCACAGAAAACTCTCCTCCAGAACCATCGGCTCCGGTGTCAGTCTTTCACATCGCTTCACATGGAAACTCTTCAAATCAGTTTGTTACAGGTCCTAAACTTGCTATAAAGCTCGATGACAAGAACTTTCTGCTATGGAACAAGCAGATCGAAGGCGTAGTCAAAATGCATAAACTGCATCGTCTTCTTGTTAACCCGACCATTCCACAGAAGTATGCCACCGAAGCGGATCGCCTCGCCGATAAGGTTTCCGATGAGTTTGAAAGCTGGTTAGTACAAGATCAAACTCTGTTCACCTGGATTCTTTCTACACTGTCTGAAAGTGTGCTTCCCCGCGTTCTCACTTGCGAACATTCGTGGCAACTGTGGGAGAAACTTCAACAACATTACTTCTCGCACTTGAAGGCGAAAGCACGCCAGCTCCGTCACGAACTCAAGAACACAAAGAAAGGTTCAAAATCGATCTCAGAATTTCTCACCGCGGTGCACGCTCTCGCAGATACCCTAACTTCAATTGGTGAATCAATTACCGATTCATATCTCTGTGACGTTATCCTCGATGGCTTACCTGAAGAGTATAGTCCCTTCGTCATGATGATTTTTGGTCGATCTGGTGCTCCGGCTCTCTCGGAGATTGAATCTCTACTTCTGGTTCAAGAATCCCAACTTGACAAGTTTCGTCAAGAATTAGCCGTCACGAATGCAACGGTGAATGTTGCTCAAGTGCATTCTCAAAACAACAACAATAATGCTCGTGGAAACTACTCCAGTAACAATAATGCTCGAGGTCGTGGTAGGCAAGGACGTTCTCGTGGTCGAGGCAACACCACTCGTGGTGGTCGTGATTCCGGCAATCGCCCTACTTGCCAGCTCTGTGGCCGTTATGGTCACTCTGTTCTTGATTGCTGGTATCGCTTTGATGAATCTTTCGTACCTCCTCCAAGTGTGGTTCAGGCTTCTTCAACCATTCCTGAGATTACACCTACTGTCAAGGTTGAAGATGCAACTCCAACAGTCAACCTTGCTGAAGCACTCCCTCTAGACTCCACAGGTAAACATATTCAATATCCCTCTCCTAACCCTGAGGATTATGAGGATTGGTATGGGGACACTGGTGCTTCGCACCATGTCACTGCCAACCCATCTAATTTGCAACATAGAACACCATATAGAGGCAAATCATCTGTTAGAATGGGGAATGGAAAAACATCTAAAATCAATTCTATAGGCTCATCAGTATTTAGTTCCCCAATCCATCCACACCTCAATCTTGTGTTAAACAATTTACTTCATGTCCCCAATATCACTAAAAACTTATTATCTGTGTCTCAATTTGCTCGAGACAATCATGTTTACTTTGAATTTCATTCACCTTATTGTTTGGTTAAATCACAGGTATCTAAGAAAGTGGTCTTGCAAGGCATATTAGGTGCTGATGGCCTGTATGTCTTCAAGGGTTTACCAATTCTCAAACGCCCTGCATCTGTCGTGCATTGTTCTGATGCATCTGCTAAGTCTGTTTTTCCTGTTGTTAATTCTGTGAATTCTGATGTATCTGCATCTGTTGTTAATTCTGTTAGTTCTTTGTGGCATGCTCGATTGGGCCATGCCAATTCTCAGCTTGTTTCTATTGTAATGAATCATTGTAATCTCAAAGATTCTAATAAACATTTTCCCTTTTGTAACTCATGTCAAATTGGAAAATCCCATAGATTACATGCACCTATTTCACAGACACTGCATCACCATCCCTTTGAATTAGTTTATACAGATCTTTGGGGGCCCTCTCCCATTGCATCAAGTCATGGTCATTACTACTACATTGCATTTGTTGATGCACACACTAAGTTTACTTGGGTGTATTTTTTGAAACAAAAATCAGATGCTTTTGCTGCTTTTAAACTATTTCATCAGTATATCAAAACTCAGTTTTCTGCTAACCTGAAATCTCTGCAATCTGATGGTGGGGGGGAGTATTTACCCTTCACCAAGCATTTGGCTTCTCTTGGAATTGTTCACAGGTTTACTTGTCCCTATACCTCACATCAAAACGGGACCGTTGAAAGAAAGCATAGACACCTCACTGAGATGGCCTTAACCTTGTTATCTCATGCTAATTTACCTATGAGCTATTGGGATCATGCCATTACCACAGCCACTCATATAATAAACCGACTACCTACCAATGGCCTGTCCCCTCCCACCTCCCCATTCCAAGCCCTATATCACACCTCACCTAACTATACTCAACTAAGGACCTTTGGTTGTGCTTGCTACCCCCATCTTAGGCCTTACAACAAAACCAAATTTCAATTTCACAGTACAAAATGTATCAACCTAGGAATCTCACCCTCACACAAAGGCTTCAAGTGCTTACTCCCAAATGGTAAAATTGTGATCTCCAAGGATGTTACCTTTGATGAGAACAACTTCCCTTACTCATCACTGTTTACCACTCCCTCACCCAATACCACATCAGCAGATCCACCTTCACCTCTGTTAATACCCAGCTTCCCTACACCATCTCCCATTCATCCAAACACACCCAACAGTGACTCTCCTCAGTCCACTACAAACAACTTGGACCCTGATATGCCTGTGAATATGAACTCTAATGTGTTTGAGACTCCTCATGGTGATCATCCTGTTAGCTCAGACACTTCTGCATCAAGCAACAGCTCTGCACAGCCACCTCAGGCGCCATCTCCTCCTCCTGTACACCCTGCTCCAGAGCCAGCAACCACGAAGGCTCATCATATGATTACAAGATCACAAACAGGGTCTTTAAAACCCAAAGTGTTTCTCACTGAAGTGGAACCCACCAGCATCAAACAAGCACTGAGTGCGTCCCATTGGAAAGAAGCCATGCAAGCTGAACTGCAGGCTCTCCAAGCCAACAACACATGGACAATCACCTCTCTTCCTCCAAATAGGAAGGCCATAGGCTGTAGGTGGGTCTATAGAATTAAAGAAAATCCTGATGGCACTGTCAACAAGTACAAAGCCCGTTTAGTTGCTAAAGGATATAGTCAATTACCTGGCAGAGATTATGGGGAGACATATGCTCCTGTGGTGAAGCCAACAACAATAAGAATTCTGCTCTCCATTGCCATCACCAACAACTGGGACATCCAACAAATAGATGTGAATAACGCCTTCATCAATGGCTTTATCCAAGAAGAAATTTACATGCAGCAGCCCCTGGCTTCGGGTCTCAAGACAAAAACCTGGTTTGTAAGCTCAACAGATCTCTCTATGGCCTCAAGCAGGCGCCACGAGCTTGGCATGAAAGACTCAAGCTAGCTCTCAAGCAATTTGGGTTTGTTCCTAGCCAATGTGACTCTTCACTGTTTGTTCACACATCAGTTGGGGTTCAGCTGTTTGCCTTAGTGTATGTGGACGATATTCTCATCACAGGATCATCTAAAGTCCTCATTCATGACTTGATCAAGAAACTCAACAATCAGTTTGCCTTGAAACACATGGGCAGACCAGATTATTTTCTGGGTCTAGAATTGAAATACTTGAAGAATGGAGCTGTTCTGCTCACACAAAGGAAATACATTCGTGATCTGCTCCTTAAAGCTTCTATGACAGAATGTAAAGGTATCTCTACTCCCATGGCTTCCACAACTAAACTCAGTAAAATAGGCTCTGATTATGCCTCTGATCCTCATAACTATAGGTCTATTGTTGGTGCATTACAATATGTTACACTAACTAGGCCTGAGATTGCATTTTCTGTAAACAAAGTATGTCAGTTTTTGTCCACACCTCTTGAGAGTCATTGGAAAACTGTGAAAAGGATTCTTCGATACCTTAGTGGAATTGTTGATCATGGTCTGTTACTGCAACCAGCACCTTCAAACAGCCCTTTCTCCCTTCGCGCCTACAGTGATTCTGATTGGGGAAGTGATCCAGATGACAGGCGTTCAACTTCGGGTTCCTGCATCTATTTGGGGCCTAACTTGGTCTCGTGGAGCTCAAAGAAGCAAACATTGGTTGCTAGGTCCAGCGCAGAGGCAGAATACCGTGGGCTTGCTAATGCCACTGCAGAAATATTGTGGATCCAGTCCTTACTCCGTGAGCTGCAAGTAAAACATCAGTCCCCTGTTTTGTTGTGTGACAACCTGAGTGCTGTGGCCATTGCTCATAATCCAGTATTACACTCAAGAACTAAACATTTGGAGCTTGATATCCACTTTGTAAGGGAGAAGGTATTAGCTAAAGCCCTCACAATTCAGCATGTCCCTGCTGCAATGCAGATTGCAGATGTCCTGACCAAACCTCTTCCAACTCCTCTGTTCAAGGATTTCAAAGGCAAACTAAAAGTGCTTTCTTCAACACAATTTTAGTTTGAGGGGGGAATGTTAGGATATAAGCTTCAGTGTAAACTTTGCATAATAGTTGTATTAGTCCTAGTCAAACTAGATGTAGCTGTAGTTGACTGAATGCCTATGTGGCATGTGATGTGTAAAGTTGTTAGAGTTATAACCAACTCAGTTAGAATAGTTAGAGTTTAGTTGCAATGTAACAAAGTGTAAAGCTGAACTATATAAGCTGTAATCATTCCAATATTGAAATAAGAGATTCAGTTACATCATCTTCCATCGTTTACACTATGCACAGGTCTTAAGTTATAATATATAATACGTATTTTGCTCTAATGAAACATCAATAAATGTGGCTTGTTATAGAGGACTAAATATAAACCAATAGCTAATGACCTGTGTGTCCCAAAAAGCAATTTACACTGAATTTAAAAAAAAAGTGCTAACGGGCGGTTTGGCCCGACACAGGCCCGTTTAGCCCGCGGGCGGTTTGGCCCGACACAGTGTTTAGCCCGCGGGCTGGCGGGCGAAGCAGGCCGGGCAGGCGGAACAACGGGCTAGCGGGCTGACCTGTCAATTTACACTGAATTTTAAAAAAAAAGTGCTAACGGGCGGTTTGGCCCGACACAGTGTTTAGCTCGCGGGCTGGGTGGTGGGCAGACGGAACAGCGGGCTGGCCCGTCAATTTACACTGAATTTAAAAAAAAAAGTGCTAACGGGAGGTTTGGCCCGACACAGTGTTTAGCCCGCGGGCTGGCGGGTGAAGCAGGCCGGGCAAAAATACCTTCGCCATGCCCGCCTTTTTTTGGTGGGCAAACGGGCCGGCCCGGTGGGCGAAGCCCATATTGACACAGGCCCGTTTAGCCCGCAGGTGGTTTGGCCCGACACAGTGTTTAGCCCGCGGGCTGGGAGGGGGGTGGGTGGTGGGCTCGCGGAACAGCGGGCTATCGGGCTGGCCCGTCAATTTACCCTACGTATTAACAAAAAATGCTAACGGGCGGTTTGACCCGACACGGTGTTTAGCCCGCGGGCTGGCGGGCGAGGCAGGCCGGGCAGGCGGAACAGCGGGCTAGCGGGGTGGCCTGTCAATTTACACTGAATTTTAAAAAAAAAAGTGCTAATGGGCGGTTTGGCCGACACAGTTTTTAGCCCGCGGACTGGAAGGTGAAGCGGGCCGGGCAAAAATACCTTCGCCATGCCCGCCTTTTTGTGGTGGGCAAACGGGTCGGCCCGACGGGCGAAGCCCATTTTGACATCCCTAGCTGGGGTTGGGGGTGGGGGGGTGGGAGAGGTGGTGGGGGGGGGGGGGGGGTATTGGTTTTGGCGCTACTTTTGCAAAAAGTAGATATTGCCTTAATATATAAGATATATATATATATATATATATATATATATATATATATATATATATATATATATATATATATATATATAAACTAATAAGTATTATCAAGATTGAGCACACCAAAGTGTACAAGAGCTAGAAGAAGGAAACCTGAGTTTGGCCCTTGGTCACTCCAGCATTGTAGCTCATCTTCTCAGATTCCATCTTTGATCTTTTCTAAAAAGTATCTGAATGAACTAACGATATATCAACAATTGTTATCTTTAATTGCTATATACTCTGTTTAAATTTATATAGCTTCTTAACACATTGCATTGTTCAACACGTGTCTTCCCTTATTCTTGGCTATCAGAATTGAAATTTTCAGTGTGGTTCTTCTCCTTTCCATGGTTTCAAGGCCAAATGTCAATCATTCTGACCAAGGGAAAAGGGATGATTCATAATTCCTATATTTAAGGTCTTAGAGCAATTAGTTCAGTCTCCTCAAAATTTTAATATGCTATTTTGAGAATGAACATATGTAATGTCCACAACTTGTTGTCTCTGTTCTTTAATTTTCAAAACTATGCGTATGTGGAAAGGACTTCCATTACATTTAGGGCATTGTTATCCTGGAAATAGTTTATGGCCAAAACGGATAAAGGAAAATGTGTTTGTTTTATGAATGATTTATTGATTCTATAAAGTAAATATTGGATGTTAGCTTCATAAATGTTGAACTTTTTGGTAATCTCAAGATTTGGATATGACACTTGTCTTCGACACTCATTGACTCTTTTTTTTAAAAGCAAATATCTTCATTTAATAGGAAAAGTAAAATATTAAAACTGAGTTGAACAACTAGTGTTAGGCCATTCTCAATCCACACTTTAGAGTTTTTTTTTATTACCATGTTTTTGGTGCGCAGTTTCCACCGGCTTTGCCGATGACTAATCTACGCCGGGGAACCTGGCTAGCCATGAGTACCCGGCTTTGCCGGCCCGTGTGGTTCTCCCCTCCCAACAGAGTTTTTGCCACACTCAAGATTCGAACCCTAGACCTTGAGGTGGATCCAAGTTCAGTTACCACTTGTACCAACTCATTTCGGTCATCCACACTTTAGAGTTGATCCTAATATATACTCCTAATATCCGATCATTGGCAACATTATATAAATAAAGTTTTGGCTAGAGCAAGACTTCACCAAGTCAATCATCTAATTTTATCAACTGATCGAGCCAGCAACTTTCACACATGGTTAAAAGCTAAACAAGGTAAAGAGATCACAGTCTTTAAAACTATATATCCGGTTATGGATCATATTTTTGACAGATGCAAACTCAGATCGACTATATAAAAGGTGCAAGTTTTACACCATGTTTTTTTTACTAGTTTTCACTTTAAAAAGTAATTTTTTTTGAAGTTTTTTTTACCTAATACAAGTGGGGGTGGAGAATGAGAGAGAAATGGAAGGCACTAGTTCGAGTCCTGTTCTCAGCGTCCACATAAACTTCCAGTGTTTAAACACCAAGATGCTCTCGAGGATTTTTGAAAATATATTTAAGACAATTGATACAACTCTAAAAAACAAATGCTATATATATATATATATATATATATATATATATATATATATATATATATATATATATATGAGTCATAGCATCTCTCTTCTCTAACAATCCTATCAAAAGTAATGGCATCAACCCTAGTCTCGCTTATTATTCTGAGTGTGACACTCCTCGTGTCTTGGCACTTTCTGCCTTTGTTTGTCAAATCTTTCATAATGGTTGTGATTCTCACGTCTCACTCTTCCGGGATTCTCTTCTTTTTCATTCGTGTGTTCTTCGGCTTGATTTTCTTCTTCATTCTCGTAACATTAAATGGCTAGCTTGCCCGGATCATGTGGTCTGTGGTACATATTCACCATACACATATTATTATCTAAATAAATGGTGGAGATAATATTTGTCGTAATTTTTTTAATGGTGCTAGGGTTTAAAACTGTCGTTGATCATGTGGTTTATGGCTACAAGATGTGAGTCATATATACGTCAGTCAGGTTTGGGAACAAAGTTGATGGTGTTGTCTATGTTGTGTTTTGTAATGTTGGTGATTATCATTGGAATTGGAATTGGAATTGGCTTTGGCGTCTGAATTCCTACATCCTTGTACTTCTAAGCTTCTATTAGATAAATAAACATAAATTCCCATTTTTGTTAATAGAAAATCATGGTATAGAAAGATTACAAAGATTGACTATGCCCGAGGTGGTATCAACCCACCTATACATGGGTGGAAATTTTCTCAAGTCGATTTTGTACTTGATACTCTCTTAGTTCTTTGTAATAAGCTTATACTGATAAATAAAAATAATTTCCTATTTTTCTACGTTTTTTCACTTCTTAAGGTATGTATACAACTTTTATCAAAAATAGGTATGTATACTATTGCTGGCATGTCGATATATATATTACAGTCACACTCATATGTAATCACTAGCATTTAATATTGTTATAATGGCCTGAGTGGGAGACTGATTTAGGATACTAAGCCAAAAGCTTAGTAACAAATACTAAAGGGGTAGATTAGTAACTTCCCCACTCACACACACAGACACAGTGACGCCGCCATCTGCGTCGTCCACCATCCCTCCGCCATCTGCGTCGCCCACTATCCCTACCACCATCTGCGACGCCGCCCACCATCCCTCCGCCACCACCTGCGCATGATTCGAACAAACCCTCACCCTCCCTCTTCAAATCTCTTCACAGTTCACACCCTCCCTATGTCCATTTCCGACGAGGCGACAACGACCACCACCTGCGCCTCCCTGAATTCACCCACCCTCTTCATCTCTTTCCTAAGTTCCTGCGCACGAATCTGTCATTCTGTGAACCACAGAATTGGCCACTAATCACAGAATTGTTTTGTACATTAACCACACATATGCACAACACTGGTTAGTGGCCACTAACCACAGAATTGCTTGACAGTGGTTAGTGGCCACTAACCACATAATAGTACAATTGTGGTTATTACTTGTTTTTGAAAATTGCCATGATCCACAAATGCCACAACAACGAGATGGAAAAGATAGGAAAATTAGAACTTCTATGTATTTGAAATTGTAGATGAATGAAGAAATTGAACTTCTATGTAATTACTTTGGCTAGTGTATGGAATTTATTTAAGATACTACTAAATTTATCCCAAATTAATTCTAGAAGAAATGAATTTCTAATGAAGAAATTGAATTTATGTTATTAACCACTGTTGCACTATTCTGTGGTTAGTGGCCACTAACCACAGTTATGCATATCTGTGGTTAATGGCCACTAACCATTAGGGTACTAATTTGTGGTTATTGCCACTTACCACAAATGTGCATAACATTGGTAAGGATTATAATTTACTCTTAATCATAATATTCTAATGTACTATTCTAATGAATAATTATAAATTATAATTGAAATTGAGATTTTTGCTATTAACCACCAATTTGTTTCAATTACATAGAAGACATTGAGATTTCTGCTATTAACCACTGTTGCGCTATATTGTGGTTAGTGGCCACTAACCACAGAATAGTGCAACAGTGGTTAATAGCATAAATCTCAGCGTCTTCATTAGAAATTCAATTCAAGCACAGAACAACAACGTCTCTGTTGATGAACGGCGACGAGCAAGGACGAAATCAATGGCGGCGACGGTTGATAAACGGTTGACGGAGTGTTGATGAACGGTTGTCGGAGTTGTTGCGTTGCGTCGTGGAGAACAACAACGTCTCTGTTAATGGACGGCGGCGAGCAAGGATGAAATCAACGGCGGAGTGTTGATGAACGGTTGCCGGCGTCTCTGTTGCGTTGCGTTGCGTACGTGAAGATCGTGAACAACCTGAACTTGAATACACGTGATCAAAATCAGGGGTAAAATGCCAAAAATGCCCTCTTTAAATGACAGCCCTTAGATCATATTTTATTAAAACAAGAAGCATCCAACGGCTGATTATGGTTTAGTATAAAATACTAAGGATTTCCCTTAGTATCATAAACCACCGCCCCTGAGTGGTTATATATAAGCCCACAAATAACTAGGAAGGACACAAAACCCTAGTATCACGAATGAGTAAGTAAATCGCCGTGATCTCTCTAAGCAGACTTCGCTAGCTTCGCAAAAAAACAGGAAATTATTTTTATTTATCAATAGATCGAAGCTTGTGACAAGGAACTAAGATAGTATCAAGTGCAAAGTCCATTTGAGAGAATTCCCACCCATGTATGTGAGGTGGGTTTGTACCACCTCGGACATAGTCAATCCATGTAATCTTTCTATATCATGATTCCAAGTAGAAAAACAAACATATTGATATTGTCAACATTAACAACAATAGGAATTTATTTTTATTTATCAAATAGAAACTTAGTAAGACAAGGATATAGGAATTCAGATGCCAAAGCTAATGTCCAACTCCCATGATAATCCCCAACATTACACAACATAGACAACACTATCAACTTTATTCTCAAACAATGTACCAAAAAAACTTTATTCACAAACCTGACGTATATATGACTCACACTTTGTAGCCGCTAACCACATGAACAACAGTTTTAAAACCTAGCACCACTGAAAAAATTACGAACAAGCATTATCTCCACCATTTATTTATCTATATAATAATACGTGTATGGTGAATATGTACCATAAACCACGAACTGGGCAAGCTAGTCGTTTAAAGTTATGAGAATGAAGAAGAAAATCAAGCTGAAGAACACACGAATGAAAATGAAGAGAATCACGGAAGGGTGGGAGGCGAGGACCGCAATCATTACAATAATTTTGAAAAACAAAGGCAAGACGCGCGCGAGGAGTGTGACCCTCAGGATAATAAGCAAGACTATGGTTGATGTCATGACTTTTGATAGGGTTGTTAGAAAAGAGAGATGCATTATTTATTTAATTGTGACAAAATCTTATTATCCTGCAACTCACATAGGGTTCACATGTATTGAATTTTACTCATACTTTCCATTTTCTTAAAAAAAGTTTTACTCATAGTTCTTCCTCAACTCACATAGGGTTCACATGTGATTTCTCTTCACTAAGGTTGCTTTTTTACTGCAAATAGCATAGCTGGATTTGCATGTAGGTTTCTTATGCATGTTAGATTATGAGTGAGTTATAGAGAGGGACAATCTTACGCAACTTATGCTTTTCAATGTAGTTGTGATTCCACTCCCCCAAGTGAAGAGCACCCAAATTTAGCACAGTCATGATTGCAATTTCATCTGGCTTCACATTCTCCATTATGAGCCTTCATGTACAAGTCATTTGGTAAATATGTTAGAAACATTTAGTATATGATGTTTTTTTTTCCGATTCTTTATGGCAGGAAACATTTGTTTAGTTTAGGCAAAGCGAACAAGAGTGTATCTTTCCCAAACTTATTGCCTTAGTGACCTCACTAGGTTGCCTCTCTAACCACCACAATGTATTTATTTGTTTTGAATGGGATTAAGTTACCGCAAGAGTAACAATATTTATAGGGTTACTTTTGGAATAACTTGAACCATACTCAATTATTTTATTATTTATAATAAGAAATTTTGTTATTACCATAATAAACAATCCACGCCCTTGTAAATCAATTAACACCATATTAATATAAAACCATTAACTCATTATACAATTACTATTTTCCTTTAAAAGCTATAACATTAACATTAGTTAATACTTACGGTTTTTTTTTTCAAGAGAAGTTAATACTTAAAGCTATAGCTCCGGCCAAAAGCCCACGCTAACAGGCCAAAAACGGACGCTAACAGTGAATTAGCGTCGGAGTAGCGTCGGCCACGTGTCATGGTAGTAGTGTTGGGAGACTTAAAGAGGATTTCAAGGAATCTAGGTTGGGAATAAAAGATTCCTATGTTTGTTTTGACAAAAAAGAAAAATATATTCCAAGGAATGTTGCTAAAGTTTATTCCTATATTTGTAGGAATCTGATTCCATCCAAAAGTAGTGGCCGGTAATCTTTCATTCCAGGATAGGGAGTTTTAACTTTTGGCACAAAATTACATTCCTAACCCCCTTTTATCCCACTCACCCACTATATATTTATATATATATATATATATATATATATATATATATATATATATATATATATATATATATATATAGTGTATCAAGTGAGAACTAGTTCTTACCGTGAAAAATGAGAACTCTTAATTATAACCGTCAGATTAAAATTAACGGTTCAGATTACGTCTTTAACTACAAAATCTTGTGTGATTTTTTCCTTATTAATTGAAGATCACACAATATTTTGTAATTAATGACATAATCTGAACCATTAACTTTAATCTAACGATTACAATTAAGAGTTCTCATTTTTCACGGTAAGAACTAGTTCTCACTTGATACTCTCTCTCTCTCTCTCTCTCTCTCTCTCTCTCTCTCTCTATATATATATATATATATATATATATATATTCATAATACATTATTACAAAAGATTATTGTAAAAAAAATATAAGTTAATTAATAATCACTTTCATTTTATACTTTTATTTCACCTTTAATAACTAAGAAAGTTAAAATAACAACATGTCATATAAACAGGGGTATTTTGATAATTACAATATTTATTCCCTGAATGTATGGTATGAACCAAACAAGTTTATAAATTGTTCCCAAGAATTGGATTCCTGAGCTTATAACCAACCAAACATGTTTTAGAAAATACTCAGCAATCACATTCTCAGTCATCGAATTCCTGAGCATGCGATTCCTTGGAAAGTAATTTTAAACCGTGAAACAAACGAAGGACACTACAAGGAAATCGTGTATTACCGGCGGATTTTTTCCGCCGGTACGTTTCCGGCGGAAATTTGGCATTTCCGGCGGATTTTTTCCGTCGGTAAATTTCCGGCGGAAAAATTTGAATTTCCGGCGGAATTTTACATTTCCGGCGGATTTTTTTAAAATTTAAAAAAACTTAAATTTTTTAAACATAAATCCGCCGGAAATTCAAAAAAAACCGCCGGAAATGTTCCGGCGACATTTCCGGCGGTTTTTTTTGAATTTCCGGCGGTTTTTTTAACAAAAAAAAAAAATTGTTACAAAAACCGCCGGAAATTCAAAAAAAACCGCCGGAAATGTCGCCGGTGACATTTCCGGCGGTTTTTTTTGCATTTCCGGCGGATATATTTTTCTTAAAATGTGTAATGTTCAGCCATAAAAGATTAATAGTAATGAAATTATAGCATCAACATGGAATGTTCACTCGTTGAAACGAAAAAATTAAATATAAAAAATAAATTTTTCTGACAATATCTAGTACTTTCTTGTCACGACTCAAGAAAAATGTTCATTTATGGGAAATAAAGACATTCATGAAAATAAATATAAAAAATGATTATATCGACAACGTGTTACATTTCCCCGTAAGAAATAAAAAATAATGAAATTGTGTCAACAACATGTAATGTTTACCTGTTAAAACTCAAAAGAAAGACAAAATGAGATTTATAAATAGATAGTTGATAGTTGATAAATAGATAATTTATAATTAGTGTTTTATTTAATAGATAGTAGATAGATTAAAAAAATGAAATGTGAAGAGAGAGAGAGAGAGAGAGAGAGAGAGAGAGAGAGAGAGAGAGAGAGAGAGAGAGAGAGAGAGAGAGAGAGAGAGAGAGAGAGAGAGAATAGAGGTGGGAGAGATAGAGAGAAAATTGAGAAAGATAAAAGTGAGAGAGAGGTAAAAAAGTTGGTTTTAAATGTGAGATACAAAAAATTTAAGAGATGATGGGAGAAAGTGAGACCCAAAAAAATAAAAAATGAGTTGGAATAATTATGAATTTTTAAATTTGCGTTCAAAAAAACAAAAAATTAAGTGGGAATTTAGTAATTTGATCGGTTCTTTATTTTCTTAGATAGATAGATAGATATTTTAGACATGAGTAGTTTGTTATTTTTGATAGTGGTTGAGTTGATTAAATAGATAATTGATAGTTGATACATAGATAGTTGATGATTAGTGTTTTGGTTTAATAGATAGTAGACAGATTAAAAAAAATGAAAAGTGAAGAGAGAGGAGAGAGGCGGGGGGAATAGAGGTGGGAGAAATAGAGAGAAAATTGAGAAAGATAAGAGTGAGAGAGATGTAAAAAAGTGGGTATTAAATGTGAGATAAAAAAAAATTAAGAAATTATATAAAAAAGTGGGACCCACAAAAATGAGATAAAATAATTATGAATTTCCAAATATGTCATCAAAATAGCAAAAAAGTAAATGGGCAATTTGGTCATTTTATTTTCTTAAATAGTTAGTTGAAGCAACCAACAATCTTGGCACCTAAACTCACATCAAGGTTGTATGGTAGGTAATCATTGGAGACCGACCCCACTAACCAAAATTGTTTGCTTTTGTAAGAGTAATATCAACAATGTCGGGTCAACTTTTCACAAGTTCAATCTACTTTCTATATAATCAAAACATATACTAGCACATTGACATTTTTAGACCTCACCAAATTTTGACATTTGTCACAATTTAGGGGCAAAATAGACATTTCACCACATAAAGACAAAATGCTACAGTATCACAACAGTGACGTTTCTGACGCGCTACAGTACCGCTTATGTTGCTCTACAGTACGCTACAGTGACGTTTCTGACGCGCTACAATACCAATAAATTTTTTTTTTTAAATTCAATTTTTTTCAAAAAAACTGATTTTTTTAACAAAATTTACACACTTTTTTTAACTTTTTTAAAAAAAAAACGGTTGTCAAAATTTTTATAAAAACACTTAGTCACTATAAATCAATTTTCACTATTTTATAATGGCTAAAGTGCTTCCGGGGTCCCTTATCTTTATTTAAAGTAACAATTTGGTCCTTTATCTTTTTTTTGTCCCAAATCAGTCCTTTATGTTTTAAATTTTTGACACATAAATCCTTTTGTGTCCCAAATCAGTCCTTTATGTTTCAAATTTTTAACACATAAATCCTTTTTTTTGACACATAAATCAGCACTATTAACGGAAAAGGATTTTTGTGTCAAAAATTTGAAAGATAAAGGACTTATTTGGGACAAAAAAAACATAAAGGACTAATTTGTTACTTTAAATAAAGATAAGGGACCCCGAGAGTACTTTAGCCTTTTATAATCTACTCAAACTACTAAAATTAATAAAATAATTAGTCACTATAAATCAATTAGCCACTATCCATTGTCAAAAAAAGAATTGTAAAAAAACTTTAACCCCTACCAAAAATTACAAAATAACTACTAAAACTTATCAATTTAACTACTTTTGTTAAAATCAATCAATTTAACTATTACAAAAAATTACCAAATAACTATTTTATAATTATTAAAAAAGAGTAAAATGCCAACGGGAGTGGCAACGAGAGCGCCAATGTGAGTGGCAACGAGAGCGCCAACGGGAGAGGCCACGGGAGTGGCAACGATAGAGAGACAAAAAATTGAGGGACAAAAAACGGATTGAAAACAGCAATCAGAAGCTGCAACAGACTCGGCAAAAGGACAAAAAATAGCAACTTTTAAAACCAACTTTTTTTTCAGTTTTTTTTCCAATTTTTTTTCAGTTTTTCTTTCCATAAAAAATCACTTTTTTGTTAGTTTTTTTTACTAAAAACATAATTTTTTTAACTATTTCTATAATTTACTCAAACTAGTAAAATTAATCAATTTAACTACTACCAATTGTCAAAAAAAACCATACCTCTAACAATAGTTTCAAAGTTATTTATTCCAAAAAAATAAATTATTAAATTAATATCACAGTCAATAATTAAATAATTTAAAATTTACTATTTACTATAATCTCTCTATTAAAACTACTAAAATCAATCAATTTTTCATGTAATAAATAAAATCAATCAATTTAACCACTAACAATTGTAATATTAAATCATATAGAAAAAAGGAGAAAACATGTGGCAACGAGAGACTGACGAGATCGGCAACGAGAGCCGCAACGGGAGTGCCAACGGGAGTGCCAACAAGAGAGGGAACGAGAGCGACGGGGCTGCATATTTTACCTTTTACTCCATTATTAATATTATAAGAAGATACCGATTTTGTTTTAACTTTTTGCAACACAACTATTTTAGTAAATTCACCCCTAAAAGACAAAATTTGCAACACAACGAGAGCGGCAAAGCGAGGCTGGCAATGGAATCGACAACGAGAGCGACAGCGGGAACATAAGTGGGAACAATAGAGGCAAGGAGAGCGCCAACAGAGCGCCAACGTGGATGTATATTTTAAAAAATCTTATTTTCTTTTTTCTTCATTTTTACTCCATCTAAAATTTATTATTTACAATAATCTCTCTATTAAAACTATTAAAATCAATCAATTTAACCACTAAGAGAGGTAACAAGAGACTGGCAATGAGAGCTGCAACGGGAGTGGCAATGGGAGAGGTAACGAGAGCGCCAACTGGAGTGCCAACGGGAGGGTCAACGAGTATGCAAACGGGAGTGTCAACGGGGATGCATATTTTACCTCTAATGTCCAAATACATTATTATGGATCAATGTAATTCTGATTGTTAATCTCTTTCCACTTTGAATTTCAAATCATACATTTTGGACATTGTTCACAACTTATGATTATCTTCCAAATTACTATTATGACTTCATGACAATACACCGACCATACAGTATCACCCGTGCGTATGCACGCCCGTGCGTATGCACGGGTAAAATACTAGTTTCAATTACAAAAAAAGAAAAGGAAAACGTCTCACTTTTTCAGCCACGTGGATTTTTTATTTTTTTTTCTTAGGCATAAACTAAGTTTGGTGCCAAAACAAGTTTTGCAAAACTTGCTTGTATTCAATATGGCCTTAAAGGGTTTAAAGATTTGTTGAGTTGTCAAATTTCAATAGTGGGCAGAATTGGTTTTTTGGTAGCACGTTGTTATCTAAAATAATAATTATTATTTGGTTTTTTTTACCCCACAATTTCACCTTATATCCCCACAAATTATGATAATCCGAAAATACCCCTGATAATTTGAATTTAACGAAATTACCTGTTTAACAGGTAAATCCGTTTGTAAACAAAAACAAAAACTGATTTACATTTTAATCAATTACTTCCGTACTTTACGAAATTTGCAAAACGGAAGTAAGTGAAAAAACGTAAATCCGTTTTTGTTAAAATTACAAACCGAAAGTACATAAATGATAGATAAATCCGTTATTATTAATTTTAGATAACGGATTTATCTGCAATTAGATATTTCCGTTTTGTAATTTTGTACGTACGGATTTATCTATTAATTAGATAAATCCGTTTTAAAAAAAATCAGCAATTTAAAATATAAGCTCTAAAAATAATAAATATGGAATATTAATTACAAAAAACTAGTACCAAAATAAGTATATGAAACGTCAATCTGAATCAGCTGCTAAGTCTACAACGATGGGCGGATGAGAGGGTGGTGGCATGACTGGAGCCAAAGAAACCCATAGCTGAAAACGCCCGGTATAAGGATCCAACCATGAAGTAGATTCAATCGATGTAAAGCGCTCCCATTGAAGACCAATTGGAGGCAATGGACACTCAGGCAAGAGCGCAACATGCACCCAGTGACAGTGGTTCACGTGAAGAATAGAGATGATGCCGCGGCTCTTAGTTGATGAATAAGAACCTCTCAAAGGCGATAAGTAAATGTGTTTCCCAAAGATAATTTAACTAGGGCGACATTATATTTGGTAGATATAATGTACCCCATCTCAGGCATGCTCAGCCACTTCTCCTTCTCATGCCTCCCAAAACCTCTAACAAATAGTAACTCATTAATAACTGTAAGCCTTTGAACCCCAAATAATTCAGAATATAGCTCATAGTGTGAGTTTATTTCTTGGATTAGTTATTGTCGAATTAACGGCCAACTTTTCTCATCAAGACCAAGACCAATAGCAACTGCTCGGTAGCCACAATTACCATCCGGTTCCACATCAATAATATCTGCAACATAAGGATGAAAATGGAGAGGAACCCACAGTAATAGCAATTTAGAAGTCCCCTGTTGTGATAATTTCTTTGAAGCCCGCAGTGATAATTTAGGAGAAGTCCCCTGTGACTGTGAGAACCGCTGTGATAATTTAGGAGAAGTCCCTTGTGACAGTGAGAACCGTTTTGTTTCAGTTACAAAAATTAACGCATAATATAAATAAAATACGAAACGGATTTATCTGATATATACATAAATCCGTTTTGTTTTTCACAAAACGGATTTATGTATATAAAGATAAATTTGTTTTATTAAAAAACTAATAACGCAATTAAGTTTTAAAAAAATAAATCTGTGTTTGAAATTTTATTGAAAACGGAAATAAGTTTTTAAAGGTAAATCCGCCGTTGACGGTATTAAATGACAAACGGAAGTAGCTCTTTTGAGATACTTCCGTTTTAAAAAAAAAACCAACTACGGAAGTATCTTTTAGCGCTTACTTCCGTTTGGAATCGAATTTAATGCAGAATTAATGATTAACAGATTTACCTCCACTGTAGGTAAATTCGTTCGCTGGCCGATAAAGTGGATCCCACTAGAGAATCTGGTCTAAATTTAATTTTGAGTAATAAATGTGGAGGGTATTTTCGGAATATCCAAATGTGTGGGGTAGATGGGCATGGGGTGGGGGTATAAAAAAAACTTATTATTTTGGTAGCGGGTTGTCATCATTCATTTCTCATCTTCTTACCCAAATCTAGGCCTGTTCATGGTTCAGTTTTTAAGGAGAACCGCACCGAACTGAACCAAACTGTTCAAACAGTTTGACCGAACCGAACCGAACTGTCTTAGCAGTTCGACCAAACCGAACTGAATTGTCTTAATAGTTCGGTTCGGCAGTTCGAGTTCGAACTGAACTGTTTAAATTTTGAATTTTTTTTCCGAACTGGTGAGCCCAAACTGCTCGAACTGTTAAGTTCGAACTGTCCGAACTGTTATCCAAACTGCCCAAACTGTTCTTTTAAAATAAACTGAAATGTCCTTAAATAAAAACTGAAGTGCCGAAAATTTAAAAACTAGGCATAACACTCAATCCGGACAGTGCCTCAACCCAAAGTCCAAGGCCAATAAGCTTTAGAGTCTTCAATTGTGATCCAACAGAAGCACTCTCTGCTAAGCTTTACCAAACATAAGCCATAGACCAAAGAAAACCAAAACCAAAAAACGGCATTTGATTCTGAACATTACAATTGCGCTACTTCTCTTAAATGGGAAAACTTCAGACAACTTTCGAATGAAGCTCTGCATCACACCAGCACGTGAATTTTTAGATCCAACTCATCAACCAGCACACAATATAATATCCCAATAATAATAAATCAATAAATGAAAAACACCAAAATTTCAATCAACAATGGTATCACACCAACCGCCAAATCTGGGTTCTTCGTTGGGTGCTTGGGGTTGGGATTTGATTTGATTCTTCGAAGGTGCTTGGAGTTAGTGTTTGCAGATATTAGGGGACATGTTTCTGTTCAGTAGTTTTGGTTCAAATCATTTAGATTAGGTGTCCTTAACAGTTTGTTAGGTTCACTAACTGAACTGGTAACAGTTCAGTTAGTGAACTGTCTTTGAAATAACAGTTCGGTTCTAAACTGTTTTGTAAAAATTCAGTTAATTTCGGTTCGGTTCGGTTCAGTTTAGTTTGACAGTTCAATTCAGTTTTTTAATTCTGTTCTGTACCGTGCTACCGATCGTGAGGATCGATATTATGCAGTTGGTAGATATTTTGTCCTTGATTCTATCGTTGTCTTCAGGCTGAGAGGAAAGTCTTGTTCGACCCGGGACGTTCGACCTTGAGAGGCGATGTTGAGGTGTTCGATCTTGAGATGTTCGATCTTGGAGGGCGAGGTTGTACCTGCAATGATACTCCGACGCTCAAGTCAGTATTTGAGAGAATGAGTGTTTGGTTAAAAAGTGCTTACCATTAATGAGCATTGAATGGGGTATTTATAGAGTTTTGGATGTGTTTGTGTTGGCGTTTTTGGGTCGTCCGATCTTGCGGGCTGATCTTGGCCATTGAAGATTGGACTCTCTTGATTTACAATTGGGCTTCTCATCAATTGGGCTTTTTGGAGAAGGGGTGCAAATAGAAAATACTGTAATTACCATAACAGTGGTCCCCCAAGTCTGGTCGCTATGAGGAGCGATCTTGACTTTGAGTGGAGGTTCTATCCGCTTATCGAGCTTATGTCGGAGCCGGGGTTTTTCGAACGATGCTACCTATCCGTCGAGCTTTCGAGCGACGTGGACAGTTTTTCCGACCTCAGTGCTGCTTTGGAATCAGTGCTGCTTTGGAATCAGTGCCACTTTTACTGTTTCTGACAAGGAGTCTCTTCGTAGTGGCGGCGCATGATGGTGACGTTTATTCTTCAGCGTGCGGATTTTAATGGACCATGGTTTGGATGTGACGCTTCGACTTCCAGGCCCAGGCCCATTGGATTCGCCTTGCTATAAATAAAGGGTCTCACCAATTCATTTGTTGCTTGTTGTTCATTTGTTCTGATTTGCCGATCTTCGAGAGCTCCCGAGTTTCTTTAGAGTGAACGTGTTTGTAGTATCTTTAAGGTCGGTTTCTGAGGATCGACAACCGTTTATTTCCAGACATCATCAGCTTGCGACATAGTTTCGAGGTTAGTCTACTTTTGGTTTTTTCTTTACTTTTCATTTGTGCCTGGACCTTCCCCCGTCCCCTTTGATCTCAGAATGGGGGTCGTCAGGTCGGGTTCCGACTTGCTCGCGAACCCATTTTTCGATCTTTATTCCTGACATTTCGTCCCCCATTCCTGTAGATTCGATCTGGCGAGGACAAAACAAACTCGGAGAGACGTCACTCAGTACCGGAAAGAGTTTACGAGTGCGATGGCTTCTGGTGGTGAAATCCCTGAGGTCCGTGCCGAGCCTTCCGAAGTCGCCGCCCCGGACGTGCAAGAGCACTCTGCTTCCGCCCCTGTGAGTGATAAGGCGGAAGATAATTTTGAGAGCGAAAGTTCTTCTCCTGCGACCGATGCTAATGAGCCGAATGACAATACTCCCGAAGACGTGGAGGAGGATTGCCTGGTGGATGTGATGGCTGTTACTTCCGAGTCTGATGAGGAAATCCCAGTGGAGGAATCAGAGGATTCCGAGGTCGATCTTGGGTCGAGTTCCGACTCTGCTGACGAGTCTGATAGAGAGGGTGTTGAAAAACAAGTGGAATCTCGCCCTAAGAGCCAACCGGAGTCCAGCCGAGCTTCTGCTGTTTCTCTGGATGAGTACTCTAGTACTGGTTGTGGGGACCTCGACGTACCGGTGCGAGAGGTCTCCCAATATGATTGGGTTTCCAGAAATATTTTGGAGATCGAATCGTTGTACCAGCATGGGTTTAATTTGGAGAGGGTCGGGAGGAAAGCTTCGGGTCGCTCGAAGCGAGTTTGGAGAGTTGAGGGAATGAAAAAGGGAGAGAATGTGGCTTTGTGGCCAGGAGAGCTCAAGTTTACTTTGTATCATATGCTGATAAACGAGATGAATATCAGGCCTCCTTTTACTTGGTTCGAGCAGACGGTCTTGGCGACTTTGGATGTTGCGCCTTCTCAGTTGCATCCAAACGCGTGGGCTTTTGTTCGAGCCTTCGAGCTAATGTGTCTTCATCTGGAGAGGCCGGTCTCGCCGATGCTCTTTTTCCATTTGTTTGAGATCAATCGGAACAGTAGTGAAAATAAGTCTGGTCGCGAACACGTCAGTCTTCGTTCAAGGCGAGGTGCCAAGATTTTTAAAGCCTATGCGGACTCGTTGAAGGGGAATTGGAAGGAGTTATTTTATTGGGTCGAACCGGTGACCGTCGAAGCGATTGAGAGAGTGGGAAAGTTTTCAGAGGATGGTCGGACTTTGGTGTCCACCAAGTTTCCCATTGGTTGGAGTCAGGCCCATTTTGAACGATCCACCAATTCCTTTTCTGTTAGTCAGAATCGTTTGAACGCTGCCGATCTTCTTACCAAGAGGATCCTGATGTTTATTTCTGAGAACATTCCGTTTTCAAAACATAAGTATCGGGGTATCCCTGCGGCTAAGATAGTTCAGGCCGGGAAGCGAAGACGAGTGCAAATTGTCTTAGGTAGTTTTGTTTTTCTTGCTTTTGATATTTGCATATTTTTGACCGTAGTTTGTATGATCGATTTATGTTTCTTTTCCAGATACCATGGCCCCCAAGAAGCTCGCCGTAATGAAGGCGCTGGCGATGAGGAGTGTCGAGATATCTGGAGATGCTGAGGGGGTTGGTGTTCCGCTTCCGACGTCTCCCCAGGCCGAGACTGTTGTTGGGACGGTTACTGTTGCTTCTCCGATAAATACTGTTACCCAGGAGGACCTTGCCTATGAGGCTCTGGTCGATCTTGTTTCCAGTTCTCCTCCCCCGACTGCTCCCGATGTTGGTGCGGGTACCTCGGCGAAAAGGGTGCGCACCGAGGCAAGTGGCGAGCAGAGGCCGGAAAAAAGGAGTAAGACTTCGAGGAGACCGAAGCATAAGAGTAAGGCCGTACCCTTAGAGGAGGGTTTTTTGGAGCAGAATTACGCCCAATGGCGGGAGGATCCTGTCGGGGCGTCTGTTAAATTGTTGGCGAATTTGGCCGATGTTCATAGGATCGAAAAAGAGAAATACGAGCAGCGGGCTAAGGGTAAATGACATCATTTTTTTACATTCATAAAAACATCTCTTTCTTCATAAACTGATTTCTCTCATTTTTCGAGTTTGCAGCCTCGTTGGAGCTCGAGAAGTCAAAAATAGTGAAGCTCGTGGAAGATGTGGCTTTAAAATCGAAAGAGCTCGCTCGAACAAAGCAAGAACTTCTGGTCCTGAAGGAAAGCCAAGGGGAGGTGGTACGTCGGGCGGAGTTTGCGGAGAATCGCGTTAAGGAGCTTGAAGAAAGGGAAAAAGTTTTGGAGGGGCAACTTGCCGAGGCTAACGAGAAGATCAAAGGTTTGGAGTTTCGTGTAGCTGGTTTGGAAGAGGATTTGAAGAAAGCATCTGAGGCACGGGTCGGTACGAGCGGCGATGCGGAGGCTCGAATTGCAGAGCTTGAGGCAGCCCTTCAGCAAAGCAGAAGAAATGCTAAAGAGGCTACGAAACTTGCAAATGAGGCTAGGAGGGAGGCTCGGGAAGCTGCTAACTCTGCAATTGAGCTGTACAAGGAGGGTTTTGAGTGCGCCCAGGAGCAAATTACTTTGGTCCATCCTTCTATAATTTTGGATCGGTCGATTATTGATGCCGACCATGAGGTTGAAGGGGGTAAGATCGTTAAGATCGACGCTCAGACGGAGACGAAGACTGTGATATTCCCGACCTCCACTGCCTGATGTTTTAGCAGCGTTTCTTTTGCAGAAGTTCCTGGTGTATGCTTTTATTTATGTATTTTTTGTATAGATCCGGAACTTCTGTTGGTCTAGCTGGAGATATTTGTAACCTCTTTTTGGAATATGCCTATAAGGCCTTTACGAGCTTTAATGAATGCTTTTTGAATTTCGCATGTCATGTATGTCGTTTTTGCGAGTTTTTAACGAGTGCTTTTTAAATTCTGCACGTTGCGTGTGATGTAAAAACGTCGGTAAACGAGGAACTCGATTTACCGGTTCGAACCTATAGGACAGTTTACTAGGACTCGGCCTAGATTTAACTCGCCCCATAGGGGTATCGGCAGCTGTGGCCGATGGTCGTTCGTAGGACGTTTCGATCCTTGAAGACCCGGTCTCTTTGAGATAGTTTGCCAAGACTCGGCTCCCATGTGCTGGCCGCAGATTCCCTCATGAATTTCTGTTAACACATAGGCCGCTTCCTCTCCCTCGATGCATTTAATTAACGGGGAAGAGAGGCTTCATTTATAGAGCGTCCCGTTGATGGCTGAAAAAGCCGAGGCTCTTCTCCTGATATATTTGGCGTCGTTTCTGTCTGGGGGTTCCGTTCCTGAGACGATGTACTCTAAAATTGGGGTTATCCAGCTGTCTGCCTCTTCAAGCATGTAGATGGTCGGGTTAAACAGCGGCTCGAGAGATACACTGGGATTGCGTAGTGTTTCTTGGATGGTCGTCCTTTGGTTACCTGGGGTTTTTGTGCTTGCGAGTTTGGCGAGGATATCAGCTCGTTGGTTTTCTGTTCTTGGGACATGAACTATCTCGCTTGCTTCAAATCTAGCCATTAGCGACTGTACCTGAAGTAGGTATTTTTGCAGGATCGGTTCTTTGGTCTCGTATTTGCTTTCGATCTGGGAGACCACCAAGAGAGAGTCGGTATGGAGTTTAATTTTTTGGACTTGGAGGTCAATTGCCAGGCGAAGTCCGGCAATGCAAGCTTCGTACTCTGCTTGGTTGTTCGAGGTGGGAAAACCGAATGTAAGGGAAACTTCGATGATGACCCCAGTCGGGCTTTCTAGCATAATCCCAGCGCCACTCCCTTTTGGATTTGAGGAACCATCGACGTAGAGGATCCATATGTCAGAGTTGGTGTTAGCAGGTGTCATCTCGGCGATGAAGTCCACCAAAACTTGTGCTTTAAGTGTAGTTCGGGCTTCATATTTGATACCGAACTCTGAGAGTTCTACGACCCATTTGATCATCCTTCCAGCTAGATCGGGTCTGTGGAGTATCTGTCTGATTGGGTAGTTAGTGCGGACGACTACCTGGTGGGCGACGAAATAAGCTCGGAAACGTCGAGCTGCAACAATGAGGGCCAGGGCGATTTTCTCGATTTTCTGATAACGACTTTCAGCCCCGTGCAGAGCCTTGCTTGCGAAGTAGATGGGACTTTGCCCGGTTTCGAGTTCGCGTATTAGAACGGCAGCTAACGCCTCTTCCGAGACCGCTAGATATAAGTATAATGTTTCCCCTTCATTTGGGCGAGTTAAAATTGGAGGCTCGGAGAGACATTTTTTTAGTTGCTTCAAAGCTTCGTCTTGCTCGGGTGTCCATTCGAAATCTCTTTCTTCTTTTTTGAGGATTTTGAAAAGTGGGAGAGATTTGAATGCTGCATTTGATATGAAACGAGATAGAGCAGCTATCATTCCATTGAGTTTTTGTACTTCTCTTTTGGACGTCGGGGTTCGCATTTCTGTGACGGATCGACATTTATCCGGGTTCGCCTCGATACCTCGTTCTGTTAAGAAGAAACCTAAGAATTTCCCAGCTCGAACTCCGAAAGTGCATTTCTCTGGGTTCAATCTCATTCTGTTTTTTCGTACCTCAGAGAAAATTGCTTTCAGATCGCTTACATGGTCGGCATCACTTTTGCTTTTGGCGATCATATCGTCGAGGTAAACCTCTACGCTTTTACCGATCTGGTTTTGGAAAACTTTGTTCATCATTCTTTGATAAGTTGCTCCAGCGTTTTTTAAACCAAAGGGCATAACACGGTACGCGAAGTTTCCTCGGTCAGTGATGAAGGCGGTTTTTGCTTGATCTGGTGGAAACATGGCGATTTGGTTGTATCCGGAGTATGCGTCCATGAAAGATAACAACTGGAAACCGGAAGCGCTGTCGACCAAACGATCGATGCTGGGGACCGGAAAAGCGTCTTTTGGGCAAGCTTTATTAAGATCGGTGTAGTCGACACACATACGCCATTTTCCGTTAGACTTCTTCACCAGGACAGGGTTTGACAACCAAGTTGTGTATTTAACCTCAGAGATAAAGTTGGCTCGGATGAGGTCGTCTACTGCTAAGGCGGCAGCAATGGCTTTTTCTTTGCTTTGGGCCCGCTTTCTTTGGGCGATCCATTTTGCTTCTGGGTTTATTGCGAGTCGATGGCAGGCAATCTCTGGCGGGATCCCAGGCATGTCTTCGGCCGACCAAGCAAAGATGTCTTTGAAATCTTTAAGACATTGGGTTAATTCGGTCTTGATCTTTTCTGGAAGGTCGATCCCTATTTTGATTTTTTGGGAGGGGTCTGAACCGAGTTGTGTTTCGACGAACTTTCCATCAGGCTCTGGTCTTCTGATTTTTCGTTTGAGCTCTTTTGTTAGCTCGTCGACATCTGTCTGTTTTTCGACCTCCGGACCGCAGTTGGTTCCTACGTTAGTGGCGGTGTTAACTTCAGTTGATCTTCCTTTTGGTATTTTGGGAGTTGCCAGTTCTTCCGAAGGGGGAACCCCTTCATGCTCCGAAGCTTTTCGTTCGTTCTTAGTCCATAGGAAAAAACACCTGGAGGCCGACTCTAAGTCAGAGTTTAAAGTGATAACTCTGTCGCAAAGAGAGTGAAACTTCATCTTTAAGTGAGTGGTGGATGTAACCGCCCCGAGCCTGCCGAGGGTCGGTCTTCCTATAATGCCGTTGTATATGGATTCACAAGGCAAGACGAGGAATTTGGTTCTGACGGTTCGGACCATTGGTTCGGTTCCGTAGGTAACCATTAGCTCCAGATGTCCAAGGGGTTTCGTTCGAGATCCGTTAAAACCGGACAAAGCCGTCCCTCTATAAGGGGTGAGTTCCTCTTTACTGATCCCCATTTTGCTCAGAAGATCGATAAAGATGATGTCTGATGAGCTCCCCTGATCGACCAGGATTCTACGTACCTCCTTGTTGGCTATGATTGCCGATATCAAGAGAGGTACGTGTTTGTTAGCTTTTCCGTCAATAAGGTCGTTGTCACTAAAAGATAATGGAGGTCGATTAGTCACGACCGGGGTTGTCGACGTTGAAGCCACGCATAACAATTCCTTCCATTTTCTCTTCATGGATTTTCCCGATCCTTCATGATCGAATCCCCCAGTTATCATCATGATAACCGAGCGTTTTATATCCAGCTCTTCGCGGTCTGGGTCGATCACTTCTTTTCCTTTTGTCCTGAGGTTTTCATTTCTTTCTCTTCCGAGGTTGTCAGACCGTTCCCCCTCCCTTTTGACGTAAGAAGATAGTTTTCCCCGTTTTATTAAATCTTCTATGTCATCCTTTAGGGCGTTGCAATGGTTTGTGTCATGGCCATTGCTTCTGTGGTATCGGCAGTATTTGTTGGCCTTCTGCCCAGGTCGGCTAGGCAAGGACCTGGGAGGCTTGACGTCCCTGAATTCGACGTTCCAACATTCCCCTAGTAACTGGGCGTTGGAGACGTTGAGTTCGGTGTATACCTGGTGACGATTTTTCTTACCGATGTTCCACGAGTTTTTGCGAGGGTCGATCTCGATGTGGCGTTTTGATGGTTCTGCATGTGACAACGGTTTATCGACCTTGGAATTTTCTTCTTCGTTAATGAAGCACTGGGATAGTTCGAGGAATTCCTGGAGGGTGTTAGGTTCCCAGGTATTGATGTGTTTTCGGAACGAGCTTCCAGGTAACAGACCTTGGGCCATGAAGAAAATTCGAAAAGCGTCGTCTAACTGCCGAACCTGAAGAGCTTCAACGTTGAATCGCTCTATATATTCCCTCAGGGGTTCATTTACTTTCTGGACAATAGACGCTAGAACATTTTTGTTTTTGGGTTTGCTCTTGGAATGGGCAAAGTGCACCGAGAAGTGTTTTGCTAACTGGTCCCATGAGGAAATGGTATTCGACCTTAACGTCCGAAACCATTCGGAAGCCATTTTGTCTAGGGTTAAAGGGAATATTCGGCATTTCATTTCCATGGGCACATTTCGATACTGCATGGTTGTGTCAAATTGGTCTAGATGCCTGTCGGGGTCGCCCGTTCCGTCGTAAGTTTTCAAACCTCCAGGCGGTTTCTCGAGATACCGGGGAACCCGGAAGTTGTCAATCGATCTTGTGAAAGGACCTTTCCTCCTAGGTCGATTAGCCCGTGACAGTGGTTGGCGTCCGTGATGGGGTTCAGGACGTCCGTATCGCCGTGTTTGATTGTTTTGAACGCTGTCACGGCTTCTCGATCGTCTCCTTGACGAGGTCGAGCCTTCAATTTGGCGAGCCGGAGGAGAACGGGAACCATTCCCTCGGTGGCGGCGTGGAGGGGAATGAGGATCATCAAGATCGTCGTATTGTCGAGCTGATGGAGAACGGAAATCACTCCCCTGGTGGCGGCGTGGCGGAGAATGAGGATTATCAAGATCGTCGTATTGGCGAGCCGGAGGAGAACGGGAACCATTCCCTCGGTGGCGGCGTGGCGGGGAGCGATGACTGAGCTTTCTCCGAGGGGGTGATCGATGAAAAAGTCTCCTTCGAGTTGGGCGTCGTTCTTCTAGTGAGCTCTGCCCGGATGATTGTTGATCCAGGATGTTTCGATTTTGCAGTCTCGCTACTTCGCTATTCCTAAGGAAAGGGGAGTATTCACGGCAGAGTCAGCATCGGCATAAGGGAAGAAAAAGTGGCGAAACGATTGTGTCTTTCTTCACTTACGGCTTCTTGCCGAGCCAATAGCTGAACGAGCTGTTGAACCGCGTCAGTCAAAGCCGGAAGTAATTGGGGAGGTGGCAAGCTCGTCTCATCTGCGCCCGATTGAGTTCGGCAAGGTCCCGTGTTGGGATGTCGGCTTCGTGTTTGTGACGAATTCGTGAGTTCCTGGACGTGGCCTTCAGGGGTTCGCTGAGGGCCGAGGTCAGGCTCGGCCACGAGACGAGTCGGTATCGAGCGGCGTGTTGGTGCCATCTAATAGGTTCAAGGAGATGGTGAGAAAAATCGGGTACTGGTTCCTCCCACTGTGGTCGCCAATGTTCTGTACCGTGCTACCGATCGTGAGGATCGATATTATGCAGTTGGTAGATATTTTGTCCTTGATTCTATCGTTGTCTTCAGGCTGAGAGGAAAGTCTTGTTCGACCCGGGACGTTCGACCTTGAGAGGCGATGTTGAGGTGTTCGATCTTGAGATGTTCGATCTTGGAGGGCGAGGTTGTACCTGCAATGATACTCCGACGCTCAAGTCAGTATTTGAGAGAATGAGTGTTTGGTTAAAAAGTGCTTACCATTAATGAGCATTGAATGGGGTATTTATAGAGTTTTGGATGTGTTTGTGTTGGCGTTTTTGGGCCGTCCGATCTTGCGGGCTGATCTTGGCCATTGAAAATTAGACTCTCTTGATTTACAATTGGGCTTCTCATCAATTGGGCTTTTTGGAGAAGGGGTGCAAAACCATAACAGTTTCTAATGAACAGCCCTACCCAAATCCCATAATTCAAACGGTTTGAATCATCCCAGCACGTTTTGTACCGGCCTTCTACGAAAGCCTCCAGGTGCCTTGACGTAATAGAAATATAGAATAGAACTTTTGTAGCATAAAGCGATCACATGGTTCTTGTGTCCCGGTTCTACGGGTTGACGAGGCTTAAATAACCAAAACAATTTTGAACCACAACTTGTTTTAACATTTACTGTGTCCTTTTTAAAGCCCCTACACAACAGCCAGTCAGCCACACACAATAAGTCAAACAAAAATGTGGCATCAGATTCATACGACTTTTTTCGCATTCTTTTTCGGGAAGCAAACTCTAATAATTTGAAATTCACCAAACTAGTACTCGCACACCGATCACTATCAACTATCAAGCAAAACTATCTTTGCTGCAATTGTCATATGATTTATTCACAGTACTACGTTTTTCATGGTCAAAAACTCAATTAAATCGTTCCAAGACACAGTTCAACAAAAATAGTACTGCAGCATTAGGCATCTTGTTGAATTTAACCAAAACAAACTTAAAAGACTTATTATATTATAGCATTCATTTAAAAATATAATCCAGGTACAATAGATCCTAAAGTAACATAACACGATTTCAATTTCAGGACATAAGTCCCAAATTTATTGAAGTAATAACATTGAACAGTAAATAAAGACAGAAACAAAACATAAAGAACAAATTATACTATCTCCCTCGCTTCCTCTTCATTCTCGTCCTCGCTCCAGCAGCATCTCAATATAGACTTGGGAGATGCACATCCATCGTCTCGAACAAAGGTACGGAACATAACAGCACCACCAGCTCCAAGCACTTCATTGCTCCTATCTCCACAATAGTATCCTTTAATGTCCAGTGGAAATTTGTCAAGCTTTTCACCGTGCATGTCAATGTGCAAAGCAACAGAAAACTCAGCTGGTAAGAAGCATGCTAAAACTCTTTCAACGAGTTTACTGAGAGCTATTTTTTCATAATCATAGCCCACAGCTTCAAAGCTTGCATAACTGAAGCCATCTTCTGGGGTGACATGGATGGTTGATATCGCACTCCCTTCAATTCCATTCATTGAATACCCACAAGGATCAAATTCAAAATCACATATCTCTGATTTCGGAAGGATTTTCCTGATTCCAGAATTTTCTGTCATCAAAGCAGCTGAAGATGTGTTTTTCTTGAAAAACACAGATGCACTTTCGTTATGTAAACCAGTCATGCAAATCTCAAGGCCATAGATGGCTTCTGATGAGCCTTTTGGCTGTGCACTAGCAGAGTAAATGTGCCAAACTTGGGGTTTGTCAGTATCACCCATCACATAAGCTTTGCTACCAGAACCGAGCTTGCCAAAATAGCTGTCAAGAACAGCAACTTCTTCTGAAAAGCTACGATGAGGGAATGATTGAGCCCCCGGAAAAATGAAGCTTCCACGAGTGTACCTCACTGTTTTCACAGCAAGTTCAAGAGCACCAGCAAGCTTAAGAATGGCGGGGATGGACAAAAGTAATTTTGTAGTCCCACAGGTTTTGATTATAACTTTGTAAGGATAGACAAATAAGCTTGACTCCGAAAGAACATATGAATCAACATAATCATTCGACAATGTGGCAACAATTGTGCACTCTGCTGGTTTCAGAAACTCATCCAATTGATCTTTAGACAATGCTCGGAGGCCTAATCCTCCAGGATCAGCGAAAACACCAGGCTCGAAAAATGATATCTCAAGTCTCTTTTCATAGCCTTCAAAACCAATAGCTGAGGTTGTCAAGGCCATCGTGGCTCAAAGGGGAAAAAAACAATTCTTGTTGTGGAGAAAGGAAACAAGGGAAAAAGAAAAGCAAAGAAGAGGACGACAAAAGGGAGGAGAGGAGAGCAGATTAATAAATTGCAGTATGGAAAATCTCAGAAATCAAGATGGCTTGCGGTTGCAGTTGGAGTAAGCAGCAGATCTGAATTTTTTGATTCCACCGTGTGGTCGAACGTCTTCAATGATGTAATCTAAAGGAGCTTCGTAAAATAAGGAACTACTACTGCTGGATTTCTTCTTCCCACCTTTAGACTCCATTAGTTCATTCACGCCTTCCTGCCAAAAACAATAAAGCAAAACCTCAATCAAAAAATAGAACAAATTCAACATGTAGCATGGCATAAGCATAACATAGCCTCTCTTCATCTTGAAAAGCACATACATCACAAATGTTGCATGATCATACCAATTGCTTAACAAGATGATTAAATGCAGTTGACAGGAACATGCAATCAGATCTATACTGAATGTAACGATTGTTAACAGCATCAAAAAGACTCTAACGTCCTCAGAATACAGCACCATTAACAACTTTTCAGATGGTTTTCATAAATTATAAGAAATTTCTTTATCCCAGTCACCACAAATCCAAAGAACACGACGAACACGAATAAAAGTATTCCAGGGGGAAATTTTGCAAAAAAATCGGTAGATTATTTACAATTGTCAAAATAAAGTAAATAAATTTTACCCTCTCTCTCATCCAATCGATTAGTTCAGTCAGAAATTGAATCGTATTTCTTATTCTTCCTTCCAAAACATGAACAGGAATCTAAAAACAAAACGGAAAAAAAATAGGATACTTACAGATGTAAAACAATTGGAGACGAATCTATGCTTCTCGAAAATATTCTTCGGCGATCAAGATTTGAATTAAGCGAAACCTAAATCAATCAAAATCAAGAACAAATGAAATCATTAAGAACTGATATTACACAGAAAAATTGAGAGAAACACAGAAGGAAATCATAATGCACTTACAGATAATGAAGAAAATTGAAGAACGGAAGGCAATGCAAAGAAAATGAAGTAGAAAAACGGTTAACGAAGAGAGAAAAGTAGGTTTCGGAAATTGGAATTAGGTTGATGTGAGGAACAGATGAGAGGTGGGGTTTTATATATAGGGGCAAATCGGGGCAAAAATGAGTATGCAATTACGATAATGTCCTCAGGCTTTCGTATATTTTGATCTCATCTCATTGCCACATCCTTTTGTCCTTCAAATTTGGTTTGATCTCATCCGATCGCCACATGTCCATCAAGTTTGGAACGGTTCTTTTTTCTTTTTTTTATCAGAAAATTTGGAACGGTTCTTATAATTCGTTCACAAAAATTAACAATTCATTTCAAAAAAGAAAATAAATATTTTTTATTACATTATTTTTTTATTGACACTTTAATTTTTTGTTTTTTATTGAATATATAAATAGTCTCACTTTTGTCAAAAAAAGATAAAAAATAGTGTTATTTGGGGTGACAGAACAAGTTTTGTCAAAAAAAAAAGATCAAGTTTGGTCCAACGAGCTATTGTTTTTAAATTATTATGTTTTCTTGAAATATTTAAATTTATCAGTAGACTAGAACGCCAATCTACTAATTTGTGATGATACAGACTCAACTTTTGAACTCACGACTCATTATTAACTCATTAGGGGGTGGTTAGACGATAAGGGCAAAAAAAAACGTCCAACCTCACAAGGATGTGGTTGGATTCTCTCCTTCCACACTCCCTACATCTCCCTCCTTCCTCTCTATCTCTCTCTTAGTTTCACTCTCTCTCATCATTTATTGATGAGAGAGAGTGAAACTAAGAGAGAGATAGAGAGGAAGGAGGGAGATGTAGGGAGTGTGGAAGGAGAGGATGCAAATCCCACAAGGACCCGGCATACATCAGGCTCAAGTGAGATTAGACATTTTTTTTAAATAGGCCAAATTAAAATTCTTTAAAAAACTTATTTAACTAAAAACGTTTGACTATAAAGTATAAACCATCAAAAAAGCCTCTTAGATATACTAGATTGGCCTATTTAAGTAAATATAAGTAATATTTTTATTAATATTATTGTTATTATATTAAGTTTTATACATTGTGTTAAATTATAAATTTGTTAATATTTTCTGTTTATTTAAACATATATCAATTTTTGACATATTTAAATATATTTTTATGAAATAAAATTTAAGTCGGATGTCATATAAAGTAGAACTTAATTTCACTCACTTATTAATTTCATATTTTATTTACAAAAGCATTCATCACTCAAAAATTGTAGACTTTCGTAAAAAAATAGTGAAATAAGTTTTTAAACAGACTTTTAGACCTTATCAGACTTTCAAAAAAGCTGGATAATGCCTAAAAACTGAGCATGCGACAGGGTACAAGTCAGGCTCAGGCCTAACAATTTTAACGCAGGCCAAGCAAAGCCCAGCTCGGCCCGGCCTATTCCCACCCCTACCACTCATTATAAAGAAACCATTAGCAACTTAGAGTAAAAATAATGCACTTAATTAAATTTCTCGCATCAAATGTGCTTTTGTTATAAAAAATAATAATATCAATGTAGTTTTTTAAAAATTTTGGAGCCTATTCGTATAATTATTGTAGAACATTTTCAAACAAGAAGAACCACATTAATATAAATCTTACTTTTTTTTTGACAAAATAATACAAATCGTAAATTTGTTGTCAATAGATAAATCTTAAAAAAAAATCGATAAGCAATGATTCATTGATTAGAGCATCAGAGATGCTCAAAACCACAAATACAATAAGAACTTAGAAATTGTTAATACAAGTCAAAGCATTGTTCCACCAAATAGGCGAAGACAAGCTAGAATCTGAATCTCTACCCACACCAGAAATGAACCAACACCGTGACCAAAACTTAATACGGGCGACAATCGAATCAATCTTGGCCTATTCCTCTCTAAGGCAAACTTCATTCCGGGCAAGCCAAAGACACCAACAAATTGTCAACCGGAGTAAGTATTTAACCTTCTTGGATTTCTTCCCCGAACATAACTCGCCAAAATGAATATAGTGTTGATATAAGGTAAGAGACATAGGCAGCTAGACATCAAGTCATCACTCTATCTCCCTCCAAACCTTTCTCGAAAGATCACAATCAAGGAAAAGATGATGGAGATCCTCATTGTGATTGTTACAAAAAATGCACAGACCCCCCTCCTCTGAACGAATACCCTATCTACTTCTTAGTAGCTCACGCACCGGTAGAGCGTTTAAAATTAATCTCCAACCAAAGATCAAGATTTTTGAAGGAACTACTGTTTGCCATAACACTTTGAAGTCTGTATTGTCACCGTTAGTGTTCACAGCAGGAACCGAATTAGCTGACAACAAAAACCGATAACAAGATCACACTGAATAACGATGGGAAGGCTCCAGTAACCAACTCCAGCTATCTGTTGTGTCTCTATTTAACTGCACGTCTCTCAAAATGTCAAACAGCATCGATCCATCCTCGCTAAAAAAAAGTTAACCTCTTATATAAATCTTACTTATTTTTTTGACAACTATAAGTTCTACTTTATTTTTTCGGACAGAAACTATAAATTCTAGGCTTAAAGGTCATTTTGGCCCCTGTAAAATACACATTAATCCATTTTGGCCCCTGCAAAATAAAAAACTTTAAATAAGCCCCTGCAAAATAAAAAACTTTAAATAAGCCCCTGCAAAATAGTTAGTTGTTCAGTTAAGCCCTCGCTGTTAGTGGTTCACTAACGCTATTAGGTTTAAAGGTATTTTGCAGGGGCCAAAATGGATTAATGTGTATTTTGCAGGAGCCAAAATGGATTAATGTGTATTTTGCAGGGGCCAAAATGACCTTTAATGTGTATTTTTCAGGGGCCAAAATGAGGGTTAAAAATAACAGCGTTAGTGGACCACTAACTATTTTGCAGGGGCTTATTTAAAGTTTTTTATTTTGCAGGGGCCAAAATGGATTAATGTGTATTTTACAGGGGCCAAAATGACCTTTAAGCCAAAATGACCTTTATGCCAAAATGAGGGTTAAAAATAACAACTAACTATTTTGCAGGGGCTTATTTAAAGTTTTTTATTTTACAGGGGCCAATATGGATTAATGTGTATTTTGCAGGGGCCAAAATGACCTTTAAGCCTAAATTCTACTTATAAGTTTTTTTCGACCAAATTCTACTTACAAGTTTAAGTAACTAATCTCAAGTAGGTAGCTCAGTTAGCGGGCTGAGGAATACTGAAAGAGTGCACCAAATGAGTGCAAGGAGGTCCCGGATTCAACTCCCGAAAACTAACATTCTCCCACTCCCACTGACATTGCTTATAAAAAAAATTATTTGTCCAAATAAAAAAGTATGAGTAACTAATTCAAAACTTTTACTAATAATAAGGAATCAAAGTGAACCAACCAGGTGGCGGGTGTGGCGTGGAACGTGGGTAGGCGCGTAATTGTTGTGATTGTGAACAGCCAAATAATCAAAGAAATGAAAGGTGAGAGACTGAGAGTTGAGTTAGTTTCTTTTTCTTTTCATTTCAAATTTCAAAACAGCTTTGCCGCTTTATTCTCTGTCAACGTCCAGATGGCCTCGCTATAGCCTCACAACACAACGAATCCCTTTGCCTCTTCTTCCTCACTACACGTACACGCCTCAGCAATCTTAGAGTAGTCATATGCTTTTCTTCTTCCCAACATTCATTTTAAAATACATATATTTTTGTCACTTGTATTTATTTATTTTACATTTAAATTTTATCAATGTTTATTTTTTTATTCTAAAATTGTCTCTTGGTCAAAAAAAATATTCTAAAATTGTCTCTTATATATAATGCAAAAAATCATAACAAATATAGCCTATTATCATATATGTTTTGTTTCGAAATGACCTTTTGTTTTATACAAGTTAGCTTAAAATAGTCTTTTTTATCCATATAGTCTCTTATTTTGTAAGATTTATGTTAGTACAATCTTCTTCTAACAACAATTTGAATTGAAAGGACATGCTTATACACAAAAAATAGTTGGTTAGATCCACTCAGCTAAAAGTAAAGTATTTGTTGATTAATTGAATTCGTATTAGCTAAAGCTAAGATTGTTACGGATTGTCAACCGACTCCCAATTAGCAAACTCAAAATTAGTCGTTTAAGGTCTAGTTTACCAAATATGACTAGACAACTAAGATAAGCCGTTGAGGTGCATGATCGGCTAGGACCACCTAAGGCAAGAATTAGTTGAGACATAATCGACTGAACGTGACTGCTAAGTCTATATGGACTTGGAGGTTGCAGTATGGACGAACTATATCTTCGCGATCGAGATTTGTTAAAGGCACCTTGTCGCAGTATGAGCAAGGACTTGTCGCAGCATGGGCGAGCCGTACCTTAAAAGTTGATGATTGTAAGAGGAATCATGTCGCGGTATGGGCTAGCCGTACCTCAATAGTTGAAATTGTATAGGAGGAACCTTGTCGCAATGTGGGCAAGGACTCGTCGCAGTATGGGCGAGCCGTACCTCAAAGGATGGTGATGATGATAGGTATTGTTGTTGTTGTTGTTGTTGTTGTTGTTGTTGTTGTTGTTGTTGTTGTTGTTGTTGTTGTTGTTGTTGTTGTTGTTGTTGTTGTTGTTGTTGTTGTTGTTGTTGTTGTTGTTGTTGTTGTTGTTGTTGTTGTTGTTGTTGTTGTTGTTGTTGTTATTGTCGTTGTTGTTGTTGTCATCGTTGTTGTCGTTGTCGTTGTTGTTGCCGTTGTCGTTGTGCGATATCGCGTCTGATTAGGTCCATTGTGTGTCCATCTTGTTGTTGTTGTGGTCGTTGTTGTTGTTGTTGTTGTTGTTAGTAGGGCATTATCGGGCAAGGTATCCTGTTCGAGCAAGGTATCTCGGTCCTCATAGTCCTCTTTTGGGTGTTCTTCAGGATATTATCGGGCAAGGTATCATGTTCGAGTGTCTCGGTCCTGTTGTTCTTGTAGGGAATTATCGGGTAAGGTATCCCGTTCGGGAAAGGTATCCCGGTCGTCATAGTCCTCTTCCTGTTGTTCTTCGTAGGGTGTTATCGGGCAAGGTATCCCGGTACTATTGATGTTGTTCTTTGTAGGGCGTTATCGGGCAAGGTATTCCATTCAAGCAAGGTATCCTGGTCCTATAGTTGTTGTTGTTGATGATTGTAAGACAATATCTGGCATGGTATCCTAATCATGTTGTTGTTGTTGTTGCTTCTTGTACTCCTAGGACCATACGTGAGGTCGCGACACTAGGATTAGCTGAAGATTAATTAAGGATTGTTTGTGTATGTGTGTTATGAAAGTTGTATCTACTATTGTTGATTGTTCCCATGTTTTGTGGTAGTCTTGTTGTTTTAGTTTCGGTCTTATATTCCTTATATGGTTTGGACGTTCTTTCTCACCCCTGCATCATTTTTTTAGATTGAGTTCAAGGTGTCGTTGATGTGAGCTTCTACGATTGTGCAGCGGTGGAGATGTGATCACTACGGATCACGCAGTAACTCACGGAATGATACTACACGTTGATGTTACTTTCTTTTTATTTAATTGATTAAAGGTTTATTGCTCTGATCATGTGACATCAGGATTTGGGTTGTATTTTCAATATTATATTTCAGGCCATTCTAATTACTGTATTAAAAGAAATGTTTTATCGCCTTAGACTTTAATGTTCTTATAAATAATGTTTATATATGATTTAAGGAGTTGATGGCATCTTTTACTTGCGAAAGGTATTTCGAAAATGAATTGCGAATATTATTTTGAAAAATAAATTTATTCATTTTTCATACTTTTCTCTTATTATTACTTTCGGGGTAAAGGGTATCACACTTTCGACGTGTGATCTCCCAAAACTACGACCTCTCCAACCTCTAAGTCTCAGTAACCGATCCAGGCAGGGTCTTTGCCAACGACCTTAATGGGGTAAAAACAAGAAGGGTCGTCCTCAAGGTCGTGAGGAGAACATACCTTGGGAACTTGTTTTGAAGAAGGGAAGCAATAATAATAAAGGTGATGGTAGAGAGGCAAAATTTGGTTTCACGTGGCTGCAGACATTCACTGTCATTCTAAACATCATTGTTTTGGACCCCTTACACATGTGTATGAGATCTCAAGTGAACCCAAAAGAGTCGCATCTATGTTTTGTTTAGAGAATCATGAGATATCACAGGAACACAAAAATGTAGGACTTTGGTAACCCAAGGGGGATACAGTTGTAGTCTTGTCGGATATTTCGACTCCAACTTCGAGAGTTGTAAACTTGTTGAAACCAATTCAAAGTCTTTCCAAATTGGGCTCTTATCTTATCTTAAGAATATAAATCTTAGAGGGTCTCTCACTCCACTTTCCCTCCAAAATTTCCACCCCCACCCCCCTCTCTTTTTTTCCCCATATTTTTATTTTAAAAAAATAGAACTATAAATTAATGAATATGAAAATTAATTTCGGGATAAATTATATAAAGTGTGATGTTAGCCAGTGTGTTTTGGGGTATTTTAGAGCCCAGAAAAAAATTAACTGTTCAAATACACAAAGTTTGTTCATCGATAACCAATTTCGCTAAAAATAATTGATTTTGTAACAAAATATGTAAAGTGTGACGCTAAATAGTGTGTTTTGGGTACTTTAGATTTCAAAAAAAAAATTAGATGTACATATACATGAAGATTGTTCGCCAACCTAAAAATTAATTTCATGGCAAAATACGTAAAGTGCGACATTAAGCAGTTTGTTTTAGGGTATTTTCCTTTTTTTTTCCTCTTTCATGTTTTAAACAGTATGTTTTCGGGTACTTTAGGGTACCAAAAATTTTGAACTGTTCAAATACGCAAAGTTCGTTCCTCAATAACCGGTTTGTTGAAAGAAAATAAAAATTTTGTAATAAAATACGTAAAGTGTAATACTAAGCAGTGTGTTTTTGGGTACTTTTTCAGTCGAAAAAATTTGAACTATTCAAATATACAAAGTTTGTTACTCAGTAACCGGTTTGGTGGAAAAAAATAATTTCATGACAAAATAAGTAAAGTATGATGCTAAGTAGTGTGTTTTCGGATGCTTTAGTGTTTGTAATAAAATTCAACTATTCAAATATGCAAAGTTTGTGTCTCAATAATCGGTTTGGTGGAAAAAAAATATAATTTCGTGACCAAATACGTAAATTGTGATGCTAAGTAGCGTGTTTTAGGGTACTTTAGTGTTCGGATTTTTTTTTAACTTTTCAGATACTCAAAGTTCATTCCTCAATAACCGTTTTGGTAAAAAAAAAATTAATTTCGTGACACAGATCCATGCGACACCCTTTTAGTGATTCCACCACTTTAAAAAATCAAATTTTCTTTTTATACTTCTTCTCTTTACATTTTTAAGACCATATTTTTCTGAATCTTTAAAAAATTAATTTATTTTATACTTCTTCTCATTATCTTTGCGAAACCGAAATATTTATTAAATTCATTTAATTCGGTCACTGCCAATTCATTTATTGAATTCAGTTCTTCTTAGTATCTATGGATAGTCAATTTCAATTTTATAATCTTCTTATTTGATTTATACTTATAATTTAAATTTTATTCACATATATTAAACTATATATTTTATAAACCAATACTATTACAATGGATTATGTGTATGGAATAATTTGACTTAATTA
The DNA here is from genome assembly GCA_039519185.1 of Astragalus membranaceus. Taxonomy (NCBI): domain Eukaryota; kingdom Viridiplantae; phylum Streptophyta; class Magnoliopsida; order Fabales; family Fabaceae; genus Astragalus; species Astragalus membranaceus. Next base: position 129,990,657 of record CM076854.1, read on the forward strand.
TATCTATACACACTCTACTTTAGATTTTAAGTTCACAATTACCTTTTTTTACTTCCACTACAAGAATTACTTGATTTACTGGCGGTTCGTTTCCGGCGGAATTAATCCGCCTGTACTGTTCCGGCGGATATTAAGTAGTTAGTGGCGACATTTTTCCCACGAAAGCGTTCCGGCGGAATATGGGGAGTTTCCGGCGTAATATTCCGTCGCAACGGTGTTTCAGAAAAACGAAAATACAAACCGACGGTAAAGGATATTACCGGCGGTTTTTTTGGAGGAGGGGGAAATTCAAATTTTGACAATTCCGCCGGAACATTTGAAAAAACCGCTGGAAATAATGGACTAAATAAACCGCCGGAACTGTGAAATTACCGGCGGTTTTTGAGAGGAGAGGGAAATTCGAAATTTAAACTTTCCGCCGGAAATTTTAACAAAACCGCCGCAAATGAAGGACCAAATAAACCGCCGGAACTGTGCAATTACCGGCGGTTTTGTGGAGATGAGGGAAATTCGAAAATTTGAGTGAAACCACCGGAAACTGTTACAAAACTGCCGGAAATATATAGCCGTTGGTCAAATCCGCCGGAAATGGCAATTTGCGCCGGTAATGGTTATCCGTTGGTGGGAAAATATTCAAATTTCAAACCCGTTCCGCCGGTAATGGTTTTTGCGGCGGTTTTTGTAAATAGCCGTTGGTAAATTCCGAATATATAAATAGGCTAACTCGATTTCCCACTCTTCATCTTCCCCATTCATTCATCTTTCCCATTCCAAATTTCTTCAACTCCATTCCCTCATCTTTCATCTTCTCCATTTATTCATCTTCCCCTATTCCGAATTTCATCATTTCATTCACTCATCATTCATATTCCCCTATTCCGAATTTCTTCATTTTATTCACTCATCTTTCATTCACCCATTCTATTTCATACACTTATTAACTCTCCCCATTCCTTCATCTTACCCATTCCAAATTTCTTAATCCCCATTCACCCATTCTATTTCATACACTTATTAACTCTCATATTCCGGCGGTTTTTCACGGTATGTTTTTAAACAAATATTAGTTATAAGTTTTATTTTATATTAATATCATATATGTACTTAATTTAACATTACTAACTTTATTTGTTTAGGATTCGGTTGGAGGAGCTTGAAGATATTTTTGTTGGAGGGACTAGACACGAATATTGATCTCAATGACAATGAGTTTAATAATATTTGGTTCACAGACCAGACCAGAGGAGGCTACTATGATCATGACGCACAGTAGATTTAAATTTGTACTTTAATTTGTACTTTGTCGATTTCTACGATTATCGCTTTAATTTGTACTTTGTCGGATTTGTATAACGCTTTAAATTATCTGAACTATTCTCGTTAGCTAATATAATTATAATTTGTATTATTGCCTTTTATTTAATAATTTAAATATTTAATTTTCAGTGTTTTTAAAAAAAAAACATTTTTCGTTTTTGAAATTTTTATTTTTTTCAGTATTTATTTAATATTATTGTTTAAATATTTATATAATATTTTTCGGTTTTAAATATTAATTTAATATTAAAATTTGCAGTGTTTTTAAAAAAAAATTCAGAAAACTTTTCCGGCGGTTTATTGTATTACCGGCGGTTCTGTTAAAAAAATAATATTTTTTCCGGCGGAATAACTTACTTACCGGCGTTTTTTTAAAAAATTCGTCTAAACGTTTCCGGCGGTTTTTGCGCTTTACCGGCGGTTTTGAATAAAAAATAAAAAAATATCGAAATCTGTTTTCGGCGGTTTTGCCGTTTTACCGGCGGTTTTGAATTAAAAATAATATAATGTTGAAATCTGTTTCCGGCGGTTTTTGGTTTGTTCCGACGGTTTTTCCGTCGGTAAATTCCGGCGGAATTTCCGCCGGAAAATATTACCTACTGGCGTTTTTCCGACGGATTTCCGGCGGATTTTTTCCGTCAGTACTGGCACATTACCTACGGATTTTTTCCGTTTCCGGCGGAAAATATCCGTCGGTAAATCCTGTTATTCTTGTAGTGTTCATATTTGCCTTCAATTGAGACAGTTTTTTCATGTTGCAATTTAAGAATTAAATTTTACCCAACAATAATTCTATATTAACTAGAGTTTTTACCCCGTGCAACGCACGGGTTAAGGCGCTAGTAATAGTGAATTTGAGCACTATGTGCTATCTTCTGATCATACACTACAAAAAACTAGTCATTAGCGAGGGAAATTTCCCTCGCAAAATGACCTAAATCCGTCGCTAATGGTCATTTGCGAGGGAATTAGCGACGGACTGGTTCACTCGCTAATTCCCTTCTCGCTACTGGGATTAGCGAGTGATTAAAATTCCCTCGCTACTAAAGACAGCCACGTGGTTAAATTCTGACAGCCACGCGTCCAATTTCTCTCGCTAGTTCCGTCGCTAATGGCCAGCTGATTGATTTTTTTTTGATAAACCTGCTTTTACACCTTTTTATTTTAATGATAAATAATAAAATCTAAAATACATAAAACAGTTTAAAATAAAAATTTCGATAATAAAATTCTTTAATAACATAAAATTCAAATCAACAACACTTAATCTGAAATGTTATAACAAAATATTGAACTGTCAAATTGATACAACAAATCCTAAAAGCTGCTGCCATCAGACTCCTCGGCCTCCCCAGCCTCTCCAGACTCCCCAGACTCCTCAGCTTGCTCCTCATCTTGCTGCTCATGTTGCTGCATATTCTTAAAATACCTAAACATCAGCTCCTGCCTACGGGACACCTTCGCAAAGTCTTCCTGCATCATTTTCATAGCCTCAGTAGAGGTCCTGACCTCCTGTCGAGTATCATGCAGCTCATGTCGAGTAGACTGCAGCTCCTGCTCCAGCTGCCTAATATGCTCTATCTGCGCAGGAGTAGAAGCTGGTCGACTGTGTCTTCTGCTGCTCCTGGCCACAGACTGGCCCATACATGGAGCCAAGGGCCCCGTACCATACAGGCGACCCTTAGACCAACCTACTGTTTTGAATAACCGCAAATTAGCTCTCCATTTTGGCAAAGCAACATTATATAATACAAATCAAGTTGTATATTTACCTGAGTCATCCTGGAGCGCTCATCAACATATTTGCCAGTGCATTTCCTCACATGGGTGGCTCTATGCAGCTCAGGAGCAGTGATAGGGCGTCCTGCCTTCTTACTCTGTAAAATAAAACACATTTTCAAAAATTGCTAACTAATTAACTAATGTAAAAAAACACAGATTTTAAAAATAATTTACCAATCTAGAAGCATGCTGAGCCTGGTTGATGGACCCGCCGTAGTGAAGCGAGCCACCTTTTTCGGAGTTTCTATTATTCTTGGCTTTTGCAGCATTTTTCTTGAAAGTCTCCCTAGCCCAATGGCCCTCGAAGGCATTCCAAATTTCATCACTCATGTAGTTAGGCTTCTTATCTTTACATCGCGGCTTATAAAGTAAATCTGATATTTGAGCGCCCATCCTTTTAAAAAAAAGTCTCTGGACATTGTTATTATCTTCTATGTCCCATGTCACTTTGGTTTGTATTAAGTAAAATGAAAATATGTATTAGTAATTATATTAAACGTTATTAAACATAAAATTTAAACTAACAATATAAGTAATGACAAAATAATTGACACTTACCCTAAAGAAGTCCAGTAGATCATTCCTGTCCTTTTATGGAATTTTACTCCGACACATTCACCCTGAGACCATCACAAATCATGTTTTCCATCGACTCAAAAATTTCATTACATGGAACACCAGCACCAGAACTGCTTGAAGCCCCTACCTCAAAATTTTGACGTCGTTGTTCTCCATGGTCCACCCAAATCAAATAATTAGGGAGACTCAATTCTAACACACAACAACAACAATTAATTTATTTTGAAAACTAACCGTTATGAGATTGAGGTCTAGTGCGGTGGTTCGGTGACCGTGCGCACTCCGGTGCGGTTGTGAGACTTCAAACACCAACAATTTCAATCCTAAACCATTTCAACTTCAATTTCAATAGCTAACTTCAATTTCAACTATTAATTTCAATTTCAGCAAACAACAATTAAACACTTTTCAATTAACAACTCTAAAATGATACACTTTTCAAAAACACATTTCAATAAATCCATTTCAATTTCAAGCAAAAAACATAAATCATTCACTATTAATTTCAATTTCAATAAAACAACTTCAATTTCAACAAACAATTTCAATTTCAACTTCAAATTTTTATCCTACACAATTTCTATAAATCCTAAACCTAATCCTAAAACCTAAAACACAATTTCAATTTCTACCCAATTTCAGTTTCTAATCCTAACCACAATTTAAATTTCTACCCAAACCTAAAACCCTACCCAAACCACAATCAACAATATCACAAAACCTAATCCTATTTTCTTCTTTCAAAACAACAATATCACAAAACTAAATTCACTAAAACTACCAAACAACAATATCACAAAACTAATTTTACAAATCATAACAAAACAATATCATAAAAAATAAAAATCAGTAAAAATCAAAACCTCCAAAGGTAGAGCTCCGGTGGTGAAGAGGGAGAACTCCGGTGGTGGTGAAGAGGGCGAGCTCCAGTGGTGGCGAAAAGGGAGAGCTCCGGTGAGAGAGAGGTTCGCGTAGGAGAGATAGGAGAGACGGCGACAGTTGGTTGTGGTGTTAATTGTGGTGTGGTGGTGTGGTGGTGGAAATGGGAGAAGAGAGTTGGGGTTCATGAGAGAGAAGAGTGAGGGAGTGAGGTGAAGAGTAAACAGAGAGAGAAAAATGAGGGATCTGATACAATTTAAGTGGGGTTAGCGACGGAATTTGCGAGGGACCATTCCGTCGTTAATCCCTTCATGCTAACCAAGACTAGAACAGTCAAAATAGTTAGCGAGGGACCCTTATTTCCGTCGCTAATCCCTTCGGTTTCCGTGCTATTTTAATTTCAGATTCCCTCACAACAGTTAGCGACGGACCAGTCCGTCGCTAATGCCCACCATTCCGTCGCTAATGATCAAAACAAACGAGGGCCCTTATTCCCTCGCAAATTCCGTCGCTAATGTCAGTTTTAGCGAAGGAACAGTATTCCCTCGCTAATGTCCCTCGCAAATGACCTATTTTTTTGTAGTGATATAACCTATTGTATTCATAACCTTCTAGTCGAACTCATTTAACTTATTGTGCTTAGGAGCAAAATTCACAATAGCAAACACTGAGTTTGTCATTGTGGAAATCAAACTTTGGAGCACCAGATCGACTTCTCATAACCTAGAGTATCTTATGCCACTTGACCAACCATGTTGGTTAGTCAAACTCAAATTATATTATATATAAACATAAATTGTGATTTGTTGTTGTTCTTGTTGTTTTCAATGGCACTATTGGTAGGCAAGTTGCACGAATATAATTAAACAAGACAAATGCACATTTCAATAACTTGAATGAGATTGGACAATTCAAGCAAAATACAGGATTCTCTAATTTGTACAAAGATATGGCGAATCCTGTTGCCTACATCAAGACATTATTACATCCCATTAATTCATCATCCCCATCAATATTTAGAAGGCAGCTGTAGCAACTTTCAGTCTCCTAACCAACTCCTTCCTGTGGAACAAAAAAACACATGAATCTCAAAACACATCAACCAAATGTTTCATTTCATGTATCACGGTTAAAGTAATGTAATGATTATTTTTGTTACACAGTTTTACCTCATAAGTTGTCTGTCAAAGCCTGAGGCAGCCAACATCCCTCTATTCTCCTCGGCCCTTCTCAAGAGGTAAGGCATAACAGTCTCTACAGGCCCGAATGGCATGTACTTGCTAACCTGAAACCCTGCATTGCTCAAACCAAAGGAAAGTGCCTCTGACATTCCTAATAGCTGTGCAAATTCAAGCTTGTGGCTCACCTTTCCAATCCCCAATTCATGTGCTTTTGCAGCAGCCAGTTTTCCTACACAACATTAATTTGACATATATAAATAACCTTGTTTATCCTACAATTTACCAATCATAATATAAGAAAAATGTATATACCTGACTCAACATTATGTGTTGCAAGAACAACACCACCAGGGCCATTGGCAATCTTCTCAAGCATAAAAGAAGAGCAGTCATTGAAACACTTGTGAGTGTCCTTAATAGTGTTATGAATTGGGGATGCATACCCCAAAGAAGCAGCCAATTGTCTTTCACTAGACATATAAGCACCTCTCACCAATTTGAATCCCATTGGGATTCCCATTTTATCAGCAGCCTTTGTTGTCAACATCAACCTCTCCTTAGCATCTTTCAAATAAGTCTGAATAGTTCCAAACACAATGGGATTGTCACCTTTGTTATGCATGATAGCAGAAGAGTAAGTCATGTAATCAATAGCAGGTTGAACAGATGTATGCTCTGCATCAACCAACAAAGGAATATTTGCCTGCACACACTTTTGGCAAAGTTCAAGGAACCTCTTGTTAGCAAGTTCAAGATCACTCTCTTCTTGTTGTGTTAAAGGCTCGGGTCTCTTCCTTGTGTGGTACAAAGGACTTGATTCAGAGAAAATTGGAAGTGAATCTTGCTTCCATGGTAAATCAAAAGAAGGGTCTTTCTTCTGCCATCTCAGCAAATCACTAACTCTTTCCAGCAGACTCATTGGACATATTGCAGTAATCTTCACAATGACATAGCTCACCTATACCACAAAAAAATGAATTTTGAAACCAATATTAGTACATAACATTACATAACCCCTTAAAATAAAATAATAAAACGCATCACTCTTCCACATAAAATTAAAAAGCAAATAAAAATGCACCAGCAACCACATTTATTTTCCGTGTTGCCCATAATTAGTGCATAGCAAGCATAGCAGTGTGCTCCTTTAACTTTACCCATGCAAAAACAATAGCTAGTCGTTTGCTCCAAGCTGATACATGGATCTTTCTCTTTCTCTAGCTAGTAACATTGTCATTAATCAACTGCCCTAGTTTTCATTCAAATTCCACGTCAGCAGCTTAACACTTTAGAAGAGGTTTGTTTCTCCAATCCAATGCGACGGCATCAACATCATTGATTTTGAATTTGATCCTCAATTGGAGTTATCTCATTCTCATTTCAATTCCATTCAATAAGGGACACGTGTCACGAACAGATTGCATCTCTGTTACATGAAAAACCGAAGACCAAAAAGAAAAAAAAGCAAAAAAAGAAAACAGTTACATTTTGCGATAAAAAGATGAAATGAAGAAGAGATTACCGAAGAAGGAGGAAGCGATCTGCTGACATCAACGGTATGAAGGAATCCTCTGAGATTGCGATCACAGGCGTCATTGTCATTAGCGTCTTCCACACCGTAAACGAGCATGCCACGCAAACCGGCGTCGTTTAAATCAGCGATGCTATGTGTAGCGGTGGTGGCGTCTTCGCCGGCGCAGAAGTGATCAAAGAAGGAGGTTCTAACGGCAGTGAGTGCGATATCTCTGAGTGGATTATCGGTTTGCATGAGTTTAGATCTCATGATCCACGTGCCGAGGTCAACCATTGGTTCGAGTGCTGTGGCATGGAGAACGGCGGTGGAACGGAGGAGTTTAGCGGTTGAAACGTAAGAAAACAGTTTTTCGACGTCGTGGAAATTAAGATCGGCGGCGGTGGCAGGAGGGAGGATAGTGGTGGTTGTCGGTGATGAGGAGGATGATGAAGGGGGTAGTTTTTGGTCGAGGAAACAAGGAGGAGAGAGAGAAGGGTTAAAGGGCTTAGTAGCGGTGTTATAACGGAGCTTCCTTAGAATTCTTGGAGGAATTACACGGGTGGCCATCAACGGTTAAGAAATCTCTTTTGTTTACTGCTCCTCTTTGATGAATTTTTCCTCACTCTTCTTCTTCTCTCTTTCTAATGGTGTTTTCTTGACCTAAAAAAAATGTGATGATATAATGAGATGCAGAAATGTGCAGTTTGATGAGTGAATATGAGAGGTGTATTTATAGGCAAAAAAACTTATGCAAGTTGTGGTGTACGTGTGAATATGATGGAAGGAAGAAGTCAAGTTGCTGATGTGTTATTAGAAGGTGAGAGTAACTTAATGTGTACTCAGTATTTTATATTTATATTTAGTAAATAATTTTCTATTTGTTTTCCATAATAATAGCTGTTGATGTTGCAAATTGTGAGAGTTAGTTGGTGGAGAGAGAAAATGAAGCACGAGTTGAGGAGGTGTGACTTGCAACTAACTACTACTACTACTAATTTTCAAGGGTCCAAAACTGAGATAGGTACGGCTGACTCATACTTGACTCACACATACGTGGAAACACCTATCATGATTTGAACTGTACATCTTGTGAGGGCAGAAAAACCATTCTATACCAAAAAAAAAATTTTTTTACCTAAATACCACACTTTCTACATTATATACCAAAGTAACCCACTTTTTTTTAAGTGGAGAACTCGCCCCCCACCAAACCGAGTTCTAAACTAAAATTTTGCAAAAATTTTTTATTTCTAGTGTAGAACTCGCCCCCCACCAGGGTGAGTTCTGCACTGCGTTTTTTTTATTTTTTTAAATTTCTTATATTTAATTTGATTAAATTGTAAATTAATTTAATTTAATTTCAAAAATTAATTTAAATAATTAGAATAATTAGTAAACTTATTTATACTAAATTTAATTATTTAAAAAAATATAAATTTAACTGTCACATTAAAAGACATGAATTGATTTAAAAGACATGAATTGATTTAAAAGACTAATACGAAAATAACAGTAGTAGTAAATGTGACTAGTTGACATTGCGGTTAGGGCAGTTATTTTTGTTGTGACCCTCATTTCTACAAATTCTGCATCTTTTGGTGCGGGTACCCGTTTCTCTTTGATCCATCTTTGTACGAATACGGGTAGACTGTGGACGGCCTTTTTTATCTCTTCGTTTAGTTGGATCATGATGTAGTTCAATACTATTGAAATCAGGCCATGAGGTCTCAGTTGGCAAGGGTGGGAACTCCACAATGTAAGTATTGAAAACATTATGCATTGTGTACGGTGGATCCACAAACTTCATATGGTCGAAATTGCATTTTGCGCATGCTGCGATTGCATGTGAACAAGGGTAATGAAGTGCCTGGAATTCCCCACACTCACAGGTTTTTTCAACAATTTTTCAAAGAACATTGTTCCGGATGTCATCATCGCCTGTGCCTGTGTTCCCCGTTTGACAAAAATCTCGTTCATCCAGAAATATGTTGCATGTATCAATGAACAGATAGGGAGATTACGCACCCCCTTAAGGACATTGTTGATGCACTCTGCAAGGTTTGTTGTCATGTGCCCCCAACGGGAACCTCCATCGCACCACAGCAACAATTGTTTTGGGTTAATGTCTTCAACCCAAGCCACCCCATCAGGACCTAGTTCGTCAGCAATTTTATTTTTGTAGTGAATGACAGATCTTTCCGTCATTGAGTATGCTGAAGCAAGTAAAGTAAGATGTTGGTAATTATGGAATGGAAAATAGAGAATAAAAAATTAAAAAAGTTTCAAAGATACTGACCCATATTGATGAGATCTTTCCTGGCAGGAGTGTTTTTGAAGTGTCTCATGAAGTTCTGTGCTATGTGGCGAATACAAAAGACGTGTTTCCAGTTGGTGTTTAGACGCCTAACAGCACTTTTGATAGACTCGTGTCTATCCGATATCAAACAAAGACCCTCATGTGGTGTCACAAACTCTCTTAAATGAGATAGGAAGAAATACCAAGCCTCCATTGTCTCACCCTCGACAACTGCATATGCAATTGGGAAGGTGCCGTTTCTTCCGTCTTGTGCGATTGGCAAAAGAAGAACCCCTTTGTACCTACCATACAACCATGTTCCATCAACAGAGACCACTGGTTTGCAGAATTTAAAGCCTTTTATGCACGGGCCAAAACTCCAAAAGATGCGGTGGAATACACCTTTGTTGGTAACTTGTTGTCCATTCTCATAGAATGGTTTGGACTGCCAGTCGATAACTGTGCCTGGTATATAGTAATAGAAACCATTTAGGCATCTGGTTACTTCATTGTAAGAGTCTTCCCAATTACCGTAGACTTTTTCGACTGCTTTTTGTTTAGCAATCCAAGCCTTCTTGTAGGAACTCGTGTACGTGAACCGCTCCTTGATGTGTGCAATCAACACAGCCACTGATATTGTTGGGTCCTCCCTTACAAGTGGAAGGATACGAGAACATATGAAGGAGGAGGTCAGCTGGAGGTGATCTTGGGAAATAGTGGATGTTGTACATGTGTGTGGGTGAGACAACTGTGTAATCCCCCACAACCCAGATTTTGCTCCGAGCCTCACAACACACCTCCACAAACACGTATCGTGAACACAAGAAACCTCCCAAACTGTTCTACTAGATTTGTTGACCTGGTATGCAACAGAATTGTTTAGGTGATATGTTTGGATGAATTGTATGGCTATTTCTTTTGTGGGAAATTTCATTTTGAGTTTGAGTTCGTTTGGATCTTCATTGGATAAAACTTGGTTCCGGTCCATGGCATGTCCAAACTCTAAATCATAAGGTTCTAGGTTATCAGCGGTGACGTTTTGAAAGTGTGAGACAGGCTCGCGGAATGCAACACCTATGTTGGGGTTAGTTTGAATTGGTTCTTGAGCGTCTTCACGCTGAAGAATTTCATCTTCATCATCGCTATAATCCCCAACGTCCTCATTATGAACACCAACAAACATACTAAACGGTGGGGTATTACTTTGAGTATGTGAAGTGTTAGTTGTATTAAGGTCAATGGGGTTTTGTGAGGATGATGGTGCAGAGTGATGGTGAGGTGTTGAAGGACTATAATGCATGTTAGTTTGGGATGATGAAGGATTGAAGTGAGGATAAACAGGTTGAATGAGATCAGTGTATGGTTCAAATGTTTATTGAGAAAAAGGGATGTTGTGTGGTGATGAAGATGGAATAGAGTGGGGGTGAGTTACCTGGGTATAGTTTGAAGCCGCATCAACCAAATCTGCGTATATTTCTGGTGTACATATACCTTGACCTCTACATTGTTGGTAATGCTCCATCATCATTTCAACATCTTCATCGGATGTAATTTCAAAGCCCGCATAAAAGTCATTGTAACGCCCCAAAATAATTTAATTATTTATTTAATTAAGTTATTTAAGGCTTACAATATTTATTTTAATTTAATTAACTAATACAGGGTTTAATTTATTTTATTTTATTCGTTTAGGAGGTGTTGTCACGAATTAGGAGGTGCATGGGGGCCCATGACCCACAAGTGAGCCCATGACCCATTGACTAGTCATAGGAGTCGACTCACTTAGGGGTCTTGGGAGTTAGTTTCATTTCACTCAAGTGTGCAAAAAGAAAGAAAAGAAAACGTAAAAAAGAAAAGAAAAGGAGAAGGGAGAAGAGAGGCCGCGAAGAGAGAAGGAGAAGGAGGAGAAGGGCGAATCACTCAAGGAGGAAGAGAAAGCTTGTTGGTGCCTTGCAATTCTTTGGAGCTTTGCTTGGTGGTTTCGAATTTCATAAGGTTAGGGGGTCCTCTTTTTATCTTTAATAGCTTATGTGATGAGTAATGCCTAGGGTTAGGTCCTAGGGTGATTTTCTTGAATGAATTGTGTATTTTGATGTTGTGGCTATGCTGAATTTTAATTGTGCAAAGATATGTTTGATTGGGTGTTGAATTGTACACAATAAGAATTGAGCATGCCTATTGTTTGATGTTATGATTGAATGAAATTTTGGTGAAAAACATGATGGTCAGTCTTATATTGATAAATTAAGGTTGGAGATTTAATTTGGGAGTTTTTGGTGGTGAGGAACTCGAATTTGGTTGGCTCTTTAGGCTCCTAGGGAGTTTGGGTGTTGCTGGAAATTCTGTCTAAGTCTGTGTCTAGCTCCTAGGAACCAGGCGCCCATGTGCTGTGTCTGTGTTGCCTGTGTCTGGTTCTGTGTCTAGACACTGGGCGCCGGGTTCCCTTGTCTGCGCCACTGTGTTGCAGAATTGTGTTGCTCGTGTCTAGGCACCATGGGAACCGAGGGTCCCGGAGATTGGATGCTCGGTTTGCTTTCAAATTTGGTATGGGAGTTCCTGGGCACAAAAAGAGTTAGTTTCAGGTGTTGGGTCAAAATTTGGCCGTGTTCCTTGTGTCATGGGCGCCAAGGGCCCCAATTTTCTGGTGATTGTTTTGCCAATTTTGGCTTTTGGTTTTCATGTCCAAGTAAAATAGCTCGTGTAAAATGATTTTGGCCACCAAAAGAGTTGTGTTCCGTGTTTTCACTAGGCGCCTAGTGCATGGGCGCCGTGTGCTCTGCGCCAGTTTTGGGTGTTCCTGCGCCAGTTTTTCCCTGCGCCAGTGTCTGGGCGCTAGGCGCCCTGCGCCAGTTTTTCCCTGCGCCAGTGTCTGGGCGCTAGGCGCCCTGCGCCAGTTTTCCTGCGCCTGTGTCTGGGCGCTAGGCGCCCTGCGCCAGTTTTCTTGCGCCAACCATGTGCCTGGGCGCTAGGCGCCCTGCGCCAGTTTTACTGGGCGCCAAAATCAGGATGTTGCCCGAATTTTCCCAAACTTGTTTTTAATGTAACTTTTGACTCGGTTATCCAAATTTAACGGTTCAAAATGCGTTTCGAAGCTAATTTCGGTGTCTATCCAAATATTCTGGTTTTATGCAAAAATGAGTTATTTTAATGGTGGTTCTGGACTGAAGTTGTTCAAGGTGTCTAAATTCAATTTTTATTCACTTTCCCTATGTCGTATCAAATCCTAAATTGGCCTAATTAAAATTGGTGTTGGTGTGAGTGGTGGGTTGAGTTGGTGACTGTATTATGGTGTAATTGGTGAGCAGAGGCTTCGGCCTAATTTTAAGTGGTGAGCTGATTAATACTATGGTGAGAATATGAATAAAATGGTGAGCTGATTAAATGATGAATTGATGAATTGTGTGGTGTGTTGTGGTGCATTTCCATAGAATCTCATGAACCATGTGCATAATTGGTGAGCAGAGGCTTCGGCCTAATTTTATTTGGTGAGCAGAGGCTACGGCCTATTTGTATTTGGTGACGGATCCGACATGCATGTGCCCGTGGAGTTTGGGTTGCATTTCACGCATAACCATACCTTTTGCATTGTTGTTTGGAGATTGTAATTGTGATGTGGTTGCTGCCTTTGTTGTGAATCGGTGTGCCTAGTTACCTTTCCTATGCAATGCTTATTCCATATGTTATTAATTATGAAAAGAGACTCACCCTGCTGCTTTTTATGTTGCTTCTTATGTCGGCAACGTGCAGGTAATAACGAGTGAAGGTTACCCTTATGCCTTCGTCTGGTAGGAAGTGTCATGCTCTGATACGTAGCACCGGGGGGGGGGGGGGGGGGCGTCTTATACTTATGTGTTATTGTCTTTATGCTGTTAGATTATTATTGGTGCTGTATTGGTTTTGTTTTCGAACTTGTTATTATTCCGCTGCAGTAGTGATTGTATTTGGTTGATGCGAACTAAACGGTATTTCATGGTGCTATGTATCTTGTGGTTTTAACCGAACTGTGAAAATTGAAGTCGTTGATTTAATGAAGTAAGTGTAGCACTCGCTTAGATTGTTTTCAAAAAAAAAAAAAGAAACTCTGATTTTATTAAATAGTAAGGTTATTAGAAAAGGGGTGTTACAGTCATCGCCAGCTGTGAGTGTCGTGGGGTACCGATATGTAATACTAAAAACCATTCTGGAATTGTCAGGAGATATTTTTTTTTCAATGGCTTGTTTAACTTGAGGCAGTTTGAATTTAGAGTTGAGTTTGACAAGGGTGTAGTTATCACATCTAAACAACAAACCCTGAGTATTTGATTTTTCGACATAACCATTGTAAAACACCGTGATAAAAACTGGGGTTGGAGTTGGAGCCATTGATGAAGTTGGGAGTAGGAGGGTGTCTTTGATTTTTAGTTCGTAGTAGGAGGATTTGTAAATGTGTGGTTAGTGGTGGGAGATGTAGTGCCTATTTATTGAAATTTAGACGTTTTAGATTGCACTGAGGGGTTTTCGTTTTGAAGGCCAAGATTGCACCGTCACTTTTGAAGGCTACGATTGCACCGACAGTTTTAACGGCCACGATTCCACCGACAGTTTTAACGGCCACGATTCCACCGACAGTTTTGAAGCATTCAAAGTGGACTGTTCAGCGTGCATACTACAGACTAAACTGTGCATCGTTCAGAGTGCACTGTGCAACTCTCATCGTTAAGAGTGTAAAAAATTATTTAGTCAAAAAAAGGGTAAAAAAATGAGGTCAAAAACCATTTTCGGTTTAGGTGAAAAAATGAGTATTGTGACACTTTCTAGTAAATAAATTACTTATTAAACCATTTTTTAAAATTTTTTTCCCAACACAAGACATTAGTATTATACTTTGTCTACAAGGTATAATATTTAAAAAATTTAAATTGATTTTAATTCGTGGGGAAAATGGACAAAAAGTTGGGTCAAAAACCATTTTAAGTTTAGTTGAAAAAATGATTTTTATCACACTTTCCAGTAAATAAATTACTTATTAAACCATTTTTTAAATTTTTTTCCCAACACAAGACATTAGTATTATACTTTGTCTACAAGGTATAATATTTAAAAAATTTAAATTGATTTTAATTCGTGGGGAAAATGGACAAAAAGTTGGGTCAAAAACCATTTTAAGTTTAGTTGAAAAAATGATTTTTATCACACTTTCCAGTAAATAAATTACTTATTAAGCCATTTTTTAAATTTTTTTCCCAACACAAGACATTAGTATTATACTTTGTCTACAAGGTAAAATTTTTAAAAAATTAAAAAAAAAAATAAATTCGTGAGAAAAATGGTCCTAAAGTTAGGTAAAAAACCGTTTTTGACACTTAGTCAAAATTTGTTTCAATCTTCAATCCCTATCTTCTACACCTCCAAATTAATGCAATAACTAATAAATCCATTTGGCCTACTTTACTTCAGGACCTCTACTATCATGTCATATAAATTTTTTAATTTTATTCAATTTTTTAACCTAATGTAAAATTCATTTAACCTAGACAATACTATGACACTTCCATAAGGACAAAGACATGTGAATACTTGTCATAAACCATGTGAAAGACATGTGAATAACCTAGAGACAACCAACTTCAGAAAGGCATGTGATTTAGTGTCATAAAGAGTTATTAGGGTCATGTGAATAACCTAGACACATGAGAAAGTCATGTGAACTACTTTAATAAGGGTTGAACACAAAAATCAAAATCATCATTTACACTCCTACACCCATTTTGGTCGTGGCAATATAGGGTATATTTTTAAAAAAAAAAATTAGGGGAAATAATGGACAAAAAATTGGGCAAAAAACCATTTTAAGTTTAGGTGAAAAAATGATTTTTAACACACTTTATAGTAAATAAATAAGTTATTAAAACATTTTTAAATTTTTTTACCAAGACTACACTTTAGTATTATACTTTGTCTACAGCGTCATCCCCGTCCTAGACGGTGTGGAACTGGGTCTCATCTTCTTCGTTAATATTTTACTTTAATCTATTATTAGTTTCAGAAGTTGTATTTCATAATTAAGAAGTTGTATTTTTATCACTTATTAAATTTAAGATTTTAATGTTAAGTCACATTTAATTCAGTTGTATCAATAATTAAATATTTAATCTTTAATAATGCATTGTGCAGAGTGTCCATTGTGCAGAGTGCTGCATTGTGCAGAGTGTGCATGCTGCATTGTGCAGAGTGTGCATAGTGCTGAGGTGTTATTTTATTTAACGGTCTAGATTTTGCCGACACTATTTAACAGCCTAGATTTTGCCGACACTAAACCCTAAAATCAACGGTTATGATCATCCTAAATCAACGGCTCACACACGATCACGTCTATTATAAATACATTCTCAAATTACACTAACATTCACACCAAGAGTTTGCCCTCAACCTACCCTTGCCTTCTGAGTCATCTTCTCTTCTCTGCTTCTTCCCAAAAACCATCCCCCCACCCGCTAAAAATGGAATGGCAGTTGTGCCAAACCCAGTACTCAAATGACACATTCCTAACCGCCCTTCATCACAGTGGAACTGTAACCACCGATGAACATGGTGTTGTCTTTCAGTGTCCTAATCATATCTTTTGTAGGATGAATAAGGACATCACATTCCCCCAACTGAAGGAGAAGGCTGAGAGGAAGATACGGCCAGAGGGAGGGTGGCGTAAAGACGTGAGCCGTATACGTTACCGAAAGTACGAACGTGGAGAAGACGGGACTGCCTAGCTATTTTTCAGTTATGGAGATCCGCAACGACGACGACGTCCGCACAATGATGGAATATCATGCTACAATTCCCATGGGGCGACAAATCTTAGAGGTGTACGTGGACACAATGCGCACTCCAGAAGAAATCATTCATCTTCTGCAACAAAGACCACCCGCACCACAACAACCCATACCTGAAAGAGTCATTAAGCGCAACTGTAAAATTTACTATCAGGACATTGTCCAGCGCAGGGATCAAGATGGTGTGTATTTTGAGGGTCCCAACACTAAATATGGAAGGCTTAAGAACAACATCACCTTCGCCGAAATGAAAGAAAAACTAACGGAACACGCGCACGTAGAGGGTGTGGAGCAAGAAATCACTAGTATCGTTTATCGTTGGCCCTACATCGGCCCACGTAATCGTATTCGGTGGGGGAACAAACCTATCAAGAAAGACAACGACGTTCAAGAAATGTTTCAGGAACATGAGAGGTTCCAAGGTTGGATTGAAACGCATCTCGAATTGTGCGTTCAAACCAGAGAGTCTGGCGATTCCATCGTCCGTAGCCTTATCCGTCCAGTCATCCGATGGCCACTACCTGACAATGTATGGTGGAAGTAGAAGTAGTTTACTTCATGTTTGCCTCTTCTTGTATTATGTTTTCCTATCGTTTCATTTCTGTTCTTATCCTATATTAAATTCTGTTCCAAATTTTTAATATCTTCATTTTTTACTGTAATTATTACCGTAATTACTTTATAAATAACTTTACTAATTATTCTAATTATTTAAATTAATTATTGTAATTAAATTAAATTAATTTATATATTAATCAAATTAAATATAAGAAATTTAAAAAATAAAAAAACGCAGTTCAGAACTCACCCTGGTGGAGGGCGAGTTCAGCACTAGAAAGAAAAAAAAATTGCAACTTTTTAGTTTAGAAAGCTGGGTGGTGGGGGCGAGTTCTACACATAGAAAAAAAAGTGGGTTACTTTGGTATATAATGTAGAAAGTGTAGTATTTAGGTAATTTTTTTTTATTTTTTGGTATGCAATGGTTTTTTTTGCCTCTTGTGAGCTGTCAGTCTTAAGTGAAATGAAATCGACTGATTCTCTTATTAGTACATCCCATCAATTTAACAACTTTTGGCTATTCATGATTTATCATTACTCTTTCTTTTTTTAATCAATGACATTAAAAAAACTTCAAAAAATTACCACCATTTTTATTTTTCACAAACAAGTACAACAATAGTACTCATAGAATAAAATAAATTAAAAACAAAGTCAATTACACTATTGCAAATGGCTATTTATTAGTAGTTGTTAATAATATTTTCATTTAATATCGTTCTTATTATTTTAGTATGAACCTATGGTTAATAAATATTGTTTTCCACCCAAAAAAACACTTTCAAATATTTTTTATCATAATATCAAATGTCAGATATGTACGGTAGGTGATAGCATATGTTCTGTCTCTTTCCATGAATCAAAAAACTGTCTCTTTCAAATATTTAATTTTTATGAAAGTATGTTTCAAATTTTCAATTATATATACTCCCTCCCTCCCATATTGCTATATTATATGTCACTTTGAGTCATTTTACACAAATTTAAAAAAGTAGTTAGTTTTGTATGAGAAAGAGAAATTATGAGTTATTTACTAAATTAACATTCATTAATGACATTGGAAAGATAAATTAGTAGAATTATAAAAAGAGATATTATTAAATAATGAATGGTATGAAAGGAAAATGAACATTAACGTTTCATTGGTAATCTAAAAAGACATGTATTTTGGGACAAATATTTTTGACTAGAAAGTCATATAATATGAGACTTAGGGAGTTAGTTGTAAAATATCAGTTTTATTTGTTATTTTTCTATTAGTTTCTAATGGTTTAAACCCACGTAATCGGGTTTGGATCCTCTCATTCCCAATCATCCTATATCTCTCTCCATCCTCTTTATCTCACTCTTAAATTCGTTCTCTCTCATCATTATTTATAATTTTTAATCATTTTCTCTCTCTTCCCACTCTTGTATTTTCGGATAGAGAGAAAAGAGGGAAGGAGAGGATCCAAACACCACGTAATCCACTACATAATATTTTATATTTTTAAATATTTTATTCGATTGAGTCTTTTAGGTTTTATTTAAAAAATTATAACAAGTTGTATACAATATACGCTATACTACTTGCATGCTTCTTTTGTGTTTTCTATATATATTTTTATTTTTTATTTGATTAATTGAATGTTTAAATGTTATATAAAAAAGTTATAGCTAGCAAGTTGTATTCTTTTTTTTTTTGAAAAATTAACAAGTTGTATTCAATATACTACATTGCATGCTTCTTTTATGTTTTTTTTATAGTATTTTCTAAATTTTTTATTCGATTGAATATTTTAATTTTTATATAAAATTATAACAAGTTGTATTCAATATACAGTATGAAGCGCCTTGAATCCGGATCCGAATCCACAACGAAATCGCTTCAACCCCCACTCACTCGCTTCTCTCTCACTCACAATCACCACTACCCCTCAAGCTCAAACCAGATCTGAAAATATTTGCAGAAATTATGAAGAAAAATGAATAAAGGAAATTAAATCCCCAACCGTTGCAAGCTTCAGAATTAATATCAAAACTCTCCCCCTTTGTGTCTTTCTATCTTCTCCATTTCTTCTTGTTTGTGGGTTCAGATTGTGGGTTGAAACGCAAGTTGAAACGCACAGTGGGGTGGGGGGGGAGTGGTGTGAATGGTTGTGGTGGTGGTGTGAGTCGTTGTGGTGGTGGTGGTGGTGGTGTGAGTGGTTGTGGTGTGGGTGAGAGAGAGAAGAGAGTGGTTGTGGTGGTGTGGTGCGAGTGGTGGTGGTGGTGGTGGTGTTGGTGGTTGTGGTGTGGGTGAGAGAGAGAAGAGAGTGGTTGTGGTGGTGTGGTGTGAGTGGTGGTGGTGGTGGTGGTGTTGGTGGTTGTGGTGTGGGTGAGAGAGAGAAGAGAGTGGTTGTGGTGGTGTGGTGTGAGTGGTGGTGGTGTTGGTGGTTGTGGTGTGGGTGAGAGAGAGAAGAGAGTGGTTGTGGTGGTGGTGGTGGTGGTGTTGGTGGTTGTGGTGTGGGTGAGAGAGAGAAGAAAGTGGTTGTGGTGGTGTGGTGTGAGTGGTGGTGGTGGTGGTGGTGTTGGTGGTTGTGGTGTGGGTGAGAGAGAGAAGAGAGTGGTTGTGGTGTGAGTGGTGGTGGTGGAGAAGATAAAATAATTATAAAAGAAAATAAAATTATGTGGCAAGCCATGTCACACATAAAATAATTATAAAAGAAAATAAAATTACATCTCACAATTCCGTTTGACACGTCAGCATTTTTTTAACAGTGGGTTAACAGAAGGACCTTTTTAAAAAAAGTTGTTTTTCAAGGTGTTTTTTAAAAAAAAAATTTTGCAGGGGGTAAAAGCAAAACACCCCCTATTTACAGGGGGTAAAAACGTATTTAAACCTTTATTTTATTAAACCACTTGGTGCTCGTTCTTCTTGCATGTGCAAGTGGTCTAGAAGAATCATAAAGAATCTTTTGATTCTCATTGACTGAGATAATGAGCACTCATTCAGTCATTATGCTGTGCCAGCTGTGGTATTTTGGAAGAAAGAAAAAAGAAATGACAATGTTTTGGACAGATGTGATGAAGTGGAGCCGTGTTGAAATAAGAATACAGCAGTAAAACAGCTGCATTGCAACCATTCCTGTAGATTTCCAACATATATGGACTGTCGACATTTTAATGTTATGTTTTATTTTATCCGTTTTTAAAATATAAAAAAGAGAGTTTGATTAAGATGAGATGGTCCAAATCTGTTGAACGCACAACTACGTAAAGTTTACGCTTGAGCAGGATCAAGATCCAAAATATATAGTGGCAGTAATTCAGTAAATCTTCCTCGCTCTCTTGGACTTATCTACTATTTAGTTTTATTGGTGTCTAGAATTTATAAGGCTAAATATTTTGTTAATAGCCTTTTTTATGCCCCTAAAGGAAGAAATGGGTCTTCTGTATGCTATAAAGGGGTTAGATCTCTTAGCTTTAGAGGTGTTATTTTTGAGATTGATGCAAAACAAGCTGTGGATGCATTCAATAATCCTTCATGTCATTTATCGAAGTTTGGTTTCATAGTTTGAGATTGTTAAACTTTATTTTAATTTTATTAATATTAATAATAACTCTTGTGTGGAGCTTTCTACGAATGCAAATAATTAAGTCCCCGTCAATACTATGATGTAGCACCTGCTTGTATATATGCAAATAATTAAGTCCAAACTTCGATAAATCCCCTTGGTTAATGCTAGTCCTCATTACTATGATGTAGCACCTGCTTGTATATATATGGAACATTTTCTTGAGTGAAATGAATTAAATTCTGTTTGTTAGAAGAAAAAAAAGAATTTGTTCACTTAAAGCAATAGAGTCTCTTGGACAAAAAAAATCTTTCTAATATTTTACTTTAATCCCCACATTCTTCATTACACATGGAAAACATTCTTCTCTTATTTTTCCTGGACCAGCAGTTCTTATAGTCTCTTTGGTTGACATATTTTAGCCGTATTATTATAAAAATCAACCCTTTAAATAGTTCTCGTCATCTCAGTATCTCAAATGATATACGGTTGATGCATGAATACCTTAATTTTTTAATTAAAAAACATAGACCTACTCAAAATTTCGGATTATTTCCAAAGCTTGGTATTTGTAACTATGATTTGACATAGTTTTTAATTGGGATTTTCTTTAAGTCACCGTCAATATGAATATAATAATCAATATAATAATCAACATATGCCAGGAAAATGACATTTATAAACATCCTATAATTTTGCTATTTGTCCAAAATTAAGGGTAAAATAGTAAATTAGCCGTAAAAAGACAAAATAAAACAACTTTTTGCAGCTTTTTTAAAAAATAGCTTTTGTTTTTATAAAATCAGTTTTTTTTAAAAAAAATAATTTTTTCCTGTAAATTTTTTTCAGTTTTTTTTCCACCTTTTTTTCAAAAAAATTAATTTTTTTCTCCCAGTTTTTTTTTCATTTTTTTTTCAAAAAACAAAATCTGTTTTTTGTCTATTGTTTTACTAAAAAAATAAATTTTTTTATTTATTTTTATAATCTACTCAAACTACAAAAATCAGTCAATTTAACCATTACTAATTGTTAAAAAAAAACCATACCTTTTGTCAAAAAAAAAAACCCATACCTCTAACAAATGTTTCAAAATCTTTTTTCTCAAAAAAATAATTATTAATTTAATATTATATTCAATAATTAAATATTTTAAAATTTACTATTTACTATAATCTCTCTATTAAAACTATTAAAATAAATCAATTTTTTTTTAATAAAAAATAAAATCAATCACTTTAATCACTAACAATTGTAAAAAAAAGTAACCACTACAAAAAATTACAAAATAACTATTTTTTAATTATTAAAAAGGAGTAAACAAGTGACAACAGGAGTGGCAACGAAACACTGATAAGGGATTGGCAACTGGAGTGCCAACGGGAGTGTCTACGGGAGCGCCAAATGGGGTGCATATTTTACCTTAAATCTCATTTTCCTTTTTCTAGCAAAAGTTTCAAATTTATTATTTTCAAAAAATTATATTATTAATTGAATATTATACTCAGTAATTAAATAATCTAAAATTTACTATTTATTATAATCTAAAACTATGAAAATCAATCAATATAACCACTAAGAATTGTAAAAAAAAAAACTTTAACCATTACCAAAAATTACAAAATAACATTTTTATAATTAAATGAATATGATCAAAATAACGGGAGTGGCAACAACAGAGGCAATGAGAGCACCAACGGGGGTTAGGGCTGAGCATTGGGCGGGTTCGGGCGGGTGTGGGCCCAAATGGCCCAAACTATTCAAAATCGAATGGACTCTATGTAGGCCCATTTTCGCCCGTTGCAACGTTCGGTTTACTGTGGGTTCGGTTACTGTGGGTGGCCTTGGGCGGGTTTGGGCCGTATTGGGCCAATTTACTTTTGCAGCCTATTACACTTTTTTATAAAAAAAACAATTTCAAGCAAAAAATATTATGTGGCCAAATCTGATTTAAATAGGTCTATTTATGGGTCAAAACTCAATTAGTCATAACTTTGATGTTCATTTCAATTTGCAAACATGTGATTTCAAATTTAAATAAATACCACTTTTGATAAATGCCAATTTTCAACCTTGTGACATTTAAATAAATACCAAACACTTGATATCTAACTAACTAAAATACCAAACTATTGACTTAAACATAAACCCTGTGATATCAATACCAAATCCAAATAACTAGTTCATAATATAAAATCACCCAAATCCAAATAACTAGTTAAAGTGTCATAAAACCTGAAATCATCCATAATAAAAGTTTATAACCAAAAAAGTTTATAACAAGTCCATAATTCCTCATAAAACCTGAAATCATCCATAATAAACGTTTTTGATTACAGTTCCTCAAGTCCATAACTAAAATAGTTTATAACAAGTCCATAATTCCTAATAAAAATATATAACTAGGGTCCCCAAACCGTGGCAGCAGTAATAGTGGTTCTCCAAAAAACATGTCCTCACTTGGACATGAGTCATGCCTTGGCAATGACTCCAAAAATTAAATATTATAATCACCTGTTATTAAAAAAGAAAACATAATGAGAATAAGCAATACACACAATAAACAAGACCAGAATTGGTTGTAATGACTCCAACATAGTGCCAAGAAAACTTACACTAAGTTCTCAAATCAAAACCAATATTTCGTTGTGATTGAGATGATGAACTAGCAGTAGATACTTCAACTCCTCCAGAACTGTTTTGTGCTTGAGCAAATTCTTGACACAATTAAAAAAATAAAACAAAATAAATTTGATTGCATTAATTAATTAATTGAAAAAATTAAACAGAATAGATTTTAACAACTACATTTAAATAAGAAAGAAGTACCTGATACTATATTTTCAGATGACTCATACATCTCTTCTAGATTGAGGTCTTTGAATTGAAAGAGATAAGGCCTCAACCAATTTTGAGCACAAATTAGTGCTTCTGCCATTTCTGGACTAAGACAACTTCTAAAAGGGTCCAAAACCCTACCACCGGTGCTAAAAGCGCTCTCGAAAGCAACAGTGGAAATAGGAGTTGCCAATATATCTTTAGCCATGCTAGACAATATAGGAAATCTAGAAGAATTATGCTTCCACCAAACCAACACATCAAACTTGTCACCACCATCCAAATTAGGCTCAAATATGTACCTCTCAAGTTCATTTTTCTTTTCTATGGAATTCTTTTCAACCAAATGCTTCTTAAATGCATCGGCCTTTCCCATGTTTCCAACTGAATTAGATGTGGCAGATATATATATATATATAGAAGCCCCGTTTATAGGACTAGGTGTTGCTTGCGTAGTGTTATTTTGTTGCTCATATACTTTAGAATACCAATCAAACATGTCGGACAAGGCTTTCTTCACATAAGTTGTCAATTCAGCTAGTAAGGTTGGGTCTTCTTTGTACATGTCATCAAAAGAGCACTGCACATAACTCAACTTGTAGCGGGGGTCAAAAATGACACCAAAATAGAGAAGTGGGTTCAACTTAAGAAGACTACCCCAATACTTATTATATTTTAACTTCATTTCCCTACCCTGTTACTCAAAACAGAATTGGCATCATTGATGGCATTCTTAAGTTCAGTATGTATCGAGGCTAACTGGTGAAATGCAGTATGAATGCTTACATGCAAAGAATCTGAAAATACATTAGTAGCATCATAAAAAATCTTAAGAAACCTCATAAATGTCCGAGCAGTTTGCCAATCTATACAATTAGGGGTACCATCATTCCCAAAGTATTCGGTAAAGCTTTCATTCTCAAAATCTAGCTTTTCAAATGCAGGCTGGAACTTTTCAGCAGCCTCCAACATCATATAAGTCGAGTTCCATCTAGTAGGAACCTCAAGACATACAAGTTTCTTAGAAGAAATTCCAAGAAGCTCTATAATCTCTTTAAATTTGGCAAGTCGTTGAGCGGAGGATCTCACAAATCTGCCAGAGTCTTAGTGTCACATAGATACTTCTGCCCACAATAGTTACACTTAGCAGTTGGATCTGGTGCTTCACTTTTTGGTAATTTAGTGAAGTGGTCCCAAGCCATGGATGTCTTACGAGGACCATTTGAATTTTTCTTCCTTTTTTTGGGATTTCTAGGGGGAAGAGCGGCAGGATCAGCAGTTTGGGTTGGTTGGGCAGCAGTTAAATTTTGAGGTGTTTGTTCTTGAGTAGGAGCAGGAGTAGGTGGGGCGGCATTTAGATTAGGAGGCTGGTCCATAACTGAAATTTACACCAGAAACAAAATTCATATATACATGCATTCAAACACAAATGAAATTAAGAAGACTTATATATTTCATACATCCATTCAAACACAAATGAAATTAAGCAGATTTATACATGCATTCATATATACATGAGTATTAAAATGAGTATTAGACCATATCTTTCACATTAAAACAGACTTATAATATATCCTACAAACAGACTTATAGTGACCACTCTGAGAGAATACCTTGATGTTGATGATGTTCAATACTACAACTACTGCAAAATACCTTGATGTTGATAATGTTCAATACCTTGCTTGTATCTCTGCAACATAACATAAACCGAAATAAAAAAACAAGAAATAGGTTACCATTTAAAACGAAATGAAAAACCTAAAAATAAAAAACAAGAAACTGAAAAAGAACAGAGATGAAGTAAATGAGAAAGAATACCTTGATGTTGATGATGAAGGAGGCGGGAGAACAGATGACGAAGGATTAGTGGCGAAGGAAATGTGATTTGGGTTTTTTGTGAAAAATGAAATGATGAACAATCGAAGAAGGAAATGAGAAGGAAAAAACTGAGAGAGCAGAGACGAGAGAAAGGGAAACAGATGAGGCTTAGAATCTCAGATCATTTCAAACAGATGCGATTTGGGGGTTTTGCAATTTTGGATTTTGGGGGTTTTTGCGCTTCAGACACGAGAGAAGCCAAGGTGAGAAACTGTGAGAGAAGAAAGGTTTACGCGTGTTCACTGTTTACGTTTTGTTATATACCTAGGGTTTAGTAACATATATTCGGGCGGGTGTGGGTAGTGCGGGCGGGTTTGAAGTGTCATCGCACCCGCCCGTGTGTAACCATGTCAACCCTTTTTCAGCGCCGTGTGTACCCACCACCCGACCGAACCCGACCGCGTGGAACTTTGCTGCTACGGTTTCAGCGGGTTCGGGCGGGTCCTGTTGTTGTGATCACCCCTAACGGGGGTGCATATTTTACCTAAAATCTCATTTTCTTTTTTATTCATTTTTACTCTATTATTAATATAATAAGTAGATACCGACTTTTTTTAAACTTTTTCAAACACAACTATTTTAATAAATTTGAAAATATAGTCATTTTTGAAGTTTTTCCTTTTTCTTTTATTACGCTCTGCAACTTTCAATGTATCTATAATTTCATAGCAAATTATAACAAATACAGTATCACCCATGTATGCACGGGTAAAATACTAGTTTTAAATAAACCAGAAGCTGAATGTCTTATGCCAATGGGGAATAAGAAGTGTATTTACCTCACTCTGTAGAAAAATCCAGTATCGGATTGGGCCTGTGATGGGTAAATCCAAAAATATCTCGTATCTTGATTAGAGCCCATATGATTGAAATTCTCTCTTATAAAAATGATTTTTTTAAACAAATAATCATTATTTTTAAGATTTTGTATCCCTTGCAATTTTTTAAAATAGTCAGAAATCTAAAAAAGGAATTTGATGTTAGTGAGTGTAATTAATGAAAGAAATATTTTAAATGTAAGTGGTGTGTCGTGACCGGGATCCCGACTTAGACGGCCCAAAAATCGATATTTCAGGGAGTCGCCACCCAATTTATTAAATAGGGAAAATTGAGAAAAACCTACCTTAAAATTAATGGTCTGCGTAAACTAGGTTGGATTCGGGAGTCGGTTATGCATAGGGAAGGGCGAAAACTTAATTCCACTACACCCCTAGTACATCCGTCCTAAGACAGTTACCCTAAATCTGATTGTGCAAATATAAATTACGAATTTATTTGTTTTACCCAAAAATAAAATAGTAGAGAATAATAAGGGCTAATTTAGAAAAGTTTAATTTTGACTTGACGGGGAAGCCCCGCTCCTACGTATCCTCTGGTGCAATGAGGAACTCAAAAGTCACGTAGTTCTTCCTGAAAATTTTTGTTGGTTGATGTTTTTTAATATAGGGGTTTTAGGATTATTGAGCTGTACAGCTCATCCGTCCTAGAACGCTGACTAACCCGTCTGTACAGTCGGCTTAGTCCCCTATTTTCGGAAAATAGAGTTTTTGGAGTTTGGAAAATGATTTGAAGTGTGTTGGTTTGATTTTATCGGAATCGGGGTTCTAGGATTCCTGAGCCGTACAGCTCATTCATCCTAGAACGCTGACTAACCCGTCCGTACAGTCGGCTTAGTCCCCTATTTTGAGAATTTGATTTGTGGGAAGAAATGTGTTGGTGTTAATTTTAATTTAAAAATTGTTCATTTTAAATAGGGATTTTAGGACATGATCCGTAACGGTTCATTAGTGACCTAAAAAGCAGACTAACCCGACTGTACAGTCGACTTAGTCCCCTATTTATATTTTTTGGGAATTAAGTGAATTATTCATGTATTTCATAGGTTTTTTTGTAAAACAAATTAATAAAAACGAGAAGAGAGGGTGCGATAGTAAAATGGGGTGCAGTTTGCAAAAAGAGAGTTGTATTATTGTTTGCTTGAATGCAAAAGTATTAAGCTCCTTTGTGTCCTAGAGGGGTCCCTTTGGGAATAGATCTAAGGCTTTTTCTATCAAGTGAACCTCTCAAAGGTAGCTCTATAGAGTCCTAAATAAGGTTCCTAGAGCCAACGACCCCAATTAAGAACACTGATCAACAACAATAGGCAAGCTATTAGGAGTGTCAGCATTCTCAAGAGGGACCAAACTCTAGGTGAGACTTTCGTGACCACCCAACAGGACGCACATCCAGTAGGCCATCACTACGCAGTCTCGTTCTAACTTAGGTTATTCTCTAGTCCGGGTATAGGACTATTCTCACATGTGTGCAGAAGTGTGATAGTGGAGTGTGTGTAGGAGTAAAATGTTAAATATACCCCCTAGGTGCAAAACAAACAAACACATATACAGAAAATAATAGTCTTCTATCCTAGGGTTTATATCAAGCATAAAATAAAGATATACAAAAAGAAACTAAAGAAATAAATAACTAATCAATAAATATGTACATAAATAACTAAATAAATAAACAAATAGATATAAATAAATAAATACAAAACTAACCTCAAGTTGATGAACGCGAGGAACGCCGAACCGGACAGAGCAGTGTGACCGGTCAACTGCGAATTGGACTGCTTTGAGAACCGAAAAAAACCGATTCAAAAAAAAAAAATTACAAACTAATCAAAGACAGACTTTTAGTGTCTGGACCGCAAAAGGCTAGCCCAAAAGATCACTTAATCTGCCAATGAGTCCCCCCCTCCAAACCTTCACCTCTCAACCTCTTTTATAATCAATTTCTATAGGGTTGTTGTTTCTTGCAAGCAATGTGGGACTAAAACAAGATAGAGAACACAATTCCCGTTTTTCTCAAACCTGTCATCGTAAAAGCGCGATTCAGGATTCATTAACCGTTGGATCGTCTTTGTTTTTTGACAGTAGGTTCGTGAGACATATATCTTCACTTTCACCGTTCGGATCGTCAAAACGTGGTCTGAGGAGAGAGAAATCGCCTTCGCAATAGCTGCAGTTTTTGGTCAGTTTTTCTCAAACCTCTCACCGTAAAGGTGCGATTCCGGATTCGTTAACCGTTGGATCATCTTCGTTTTTTGGACACCAGGTTCGTGAGACATCCCTCTTCACTTTTACCGTTCGGATCGTCGAAACGAGGTCTGAGGAGAGAGAAATTGCCTTCGCAAAAGTAGAAAAAACAACCCCCGAAAATACCCAAAAAGCGACTACTTTTTGTAATAATAATTTTTATTATTGCACCTCCCTTTTTTATTTTATTTTGTAATTTGTATTATTTCATATCTATTTTATTTTTTTATTTTCGTTTTTTAATTAAAGATATTGCAACAAGAAAAATAAATTAAATTTACTTTGTAATTTTTTGAATTAGCATATATTTTTTTAATTTTTGTTTAACCACTAAAAAAAGTATTAATAACGCAAAATTAGTAAATTAGCGCAAAATGACCTATTCGAGGGATTAGGAATCAAATATACGCGAAAAACGTATTTTTGTGATTTTTTGAAAAAGTAAAAAATGTACCGGTTAAAATTGGGTGTTCACAGTTGCCCCTCTGTGCTTACTTTCTTACGAGATAATACATAAAACTATGTTTTCTTGTTTTATCAAAGTAAGGAATAAGTACAGATATGAACCTCAATTTTAATCGGTGAAATATGCACAATTGTCGTTTGACTGTTAAAGTTAAATGGGTAACAAGAAATACAAACAGTGCCAGAGCTGAATCGATAGCACGAAGTTTCAAAACAATGTCAGGGCGAAGCTAGTAGCATGAAAATCAAAGACAATGCCAGGGCGAGACCGATAGCACAAAATTAAAGACAGTGCCAGGGCGAGACCGATAGCACAAAAGTAAAGCAGTGTCAGGGCTGAACCGTTAGCACGGAATTTAAAAGACAATGCCAGGGCTGAACCGTTAGCAAAAAATTTAAAAGACAAATGCCAGGGCTGAACCGTTAGCATGAAAGGTAAAGCAGTGCCAGGGCTGAACCGTTAGCACGAAATCTAAAAGACAATGTCAGGGCTGAACCGTTAGCGTGAAAGGTAAAGCTGTGCCAGGGCTAAACCGTTAGCACGAAATTTAAAAGACAATGCCAAGGCTGAACCGTTAGCAAGAAATTTAAAAAGACAATGCCAGGGCTGAACCGTTAGCATGAAAAGTAAAGCAGTGCCAGGGCTGAACCGTTAGCACGAAATTTAAAAGACAATGCCAGGGCTGAACCGTTAGCAAGAAATTTAAAAAAACAAATGCCAGGGCTGAACCGTTAGCATGAAAGGTAAAGCTGTGCCAGGGCTAAACCGTTAGCACGAAATTTAAAAGACAATGCCAGGGCTGAACCGTTAGCATGAAAAGTAAAGCAGTGCCAGGGCTGAACCGTTAGCACGAAATTTAAAGACAATGCCAGGGCTGAACCGTTAGCATGAAAAGTAAAGCAGTGCCAGGGCTGAACCATTAGCACGAAATTTAAAAGACAATGCCAGGGCTGAACCGTCAGCATGAAAGAATGTGCCAGGGATGAACCGATAGCACGAGGATGAGAAGGGAAATGCCAGGGCTGAACCGTCGGCATGAGAAGTAAAGCAATGTCAATGCACGTCTTGCTTTGGAGGACTCTTTTTTTATTACTTTATTTACAAAGTACTGAACACAAATGTATGATTCTAATCATGAAGTGGAATGCATGGATGGACATGAAATGTATGCAAACTATGACATGAAATGCATGAATTATGCATGATCTTTGAATTGAAATTAAGATGCACTTGTCTTGAAAGCTGGATTCACTGAGAATTTTTTCTTTTTGTGCAGGCTTTATTTGAAACCAATCAAGCTTGTACTCATATGGAAGTTTATCCTCAACACAGCTAACTTGCTTAGGCCCTTTTTCTCTTTTTATGACCACTTCTCTCCTTTCAAGCAAATCACCCTCAAATTTGACCTTCTCTCTCTTCTTTTTTTGATTGTCATTAGCTTTCTGATTCCAAGTTGACTATTTTTTGAAGCATTACTTAATGAGCATGCATGGATTCACAGGTATTTAAGAGCTGGAACTTTTTGGGTTTGGATTTTTGGTTTGAAAGTGGGGGGTATTTTGGAGGGAAAACATAGGGAAGACAAATGCGACACAGGATGGTAGGGAAAAAAGGTATTATGGCAACCTCGAGTTTATTGGGGATTCCATTTACTTGAGGTGCCTGACTTGCTGGGAATTGGCTGGGTATTGGAAACAAGTTTTCCCATAGGGGAGACTTCCAGAGGTAGCAAGCAAAATCTAACTCACGGTTATGCAGACACTTTTGCCCCGGTGTTAGTAGAAGGTATTGCCCCAAGAGAAGGCCACAAGGGTGTACCAAACAAAGTTTGACTCGTGAAAGGACCTGCAAAGATTTTGCTTCAAACAGCTCAGGTGTGGAAAAGAAAGTTTTGACTCATGACGGGTCTTACACAGGTTTTGCCCCAGTACTGGTGAAAGTTGTTGCTCACAAGAGTGCACTGGTGTGGTAAACTTGACGGATGTAAGGTATGGTAAGGATTTTGCCTCATTCTGGTGAAAGACATTGTCCCGAGAGAATACTACCTGATGTAACAAGAAACATTTGACTCTTAAAGGTCTTACGAAACTTGCCCCAGTGTGGGGTTTTCTCGAGACTCTCAAGCTTATGCTTTGATAACCTTATTTTATATAGGTTATTTATGCTCCTAATACTTAAGTTATGCTTATTTCTCAAGTAATTTTAGTACTTAAATATGTGAATATATGAATATTAGGATAAATGTAGGTTATAAGTCAATTCCTTAAAAACTTGGGCATAGTTAATGCCTTTGTGAATATTTTTGATGTTTTTGCTTTAGCGCTGCAGCGTGTGCTATCAAGGAAACGCTACAGCGTTATATGACGGCTGACCATTGAGATATTTGTGTGGCCGCTTGAGGACATGATGAGTCATCACCCTTATCTCTTCCTATCAGCTGGAATTGTTGACTTTCAAGTGGATGCTAAATTACACTTGGCGCCTCCTAAATGGAACCCATGTGATAGTTGTTGTATTCCATCATTACCACTTTTTGTAAAGTGCTTTAAGGATAATATCTAAGTTTAATAATCATCATGTAATATTATTATTTTATTAAGACTTAGATATTATTTAGATTAATTAAGATTGCTTCACTAATGGGCAATGTACGTAGACAAGTGTGGTAACTTGAAAAGAAGAACTACATACATACGTAGTAGCTATTCTCCATTGACACACACTTTTGAGCTTTTATTTTTTAGCATAGTTTTCTAAGTTCTCATTCAAGGTTTTGCTCACGCCTCAACTTCATCTCTTGTATACTACTTGGGAACAGTGGAGTGTAGCTTTTGCAACCACTCTTCTCTTGTCTTCATACGGTAATACATACTCTCTAGTTGTATTATGTTGATGGAACTTGCGATGAGCTAACTTTGTTGTAGTTGGATTGTTCTTGATATGTAATGAACCTTGAGTAACTTTTGTATAATATTATGATGTTTGTGTTTTATTCCTTGTGTCATAATGCTTTCAATCTTGGTTTGGGAATGATCAACTAAAACAAGGTAACTTTGTGGGTACAGACATGGTTCACAAAGAGAACTCAAGGAATGATATGAATGAAAACCCTTTAAAGACATTTAAAGGAAGCACTACTTAGCTCTAGACATAGGGGAGTAGTAGTTCATAAGGCAAATGTTGTAAGAGCTTAATATACAGGGGTAAAACTTATTTAGAGCCTAGACATAGGAGTCTTGTAACATAGCCCTGACGAAAGTGACTGAAAGGCACGCCACCAAGGCGCTACAGCGTCTAAGGATTCTGAAGCGCTACAGCGTCTAATATTATCTGAACATTACTCTTGGGAACTTACATGCTATTGAGCTATCCAACTCACTTTTAATTACTGCAAATTTAATCCTGTTTTATCACAACTTATAATGTTTACAACTCTTCACTTTCACTTGTTACTTAATTCTTTTCACTAAGATTCTAATCACTTAAACTTCATAGATTAATTCCAATCCCTGTGGGAACGAACTTTACTTATCAATATATTACTTGTTGCGATTGTGTATACTTGCACATCACCTTTTCGCACAACATGCTTCACAAAGTTGCCCAAATGTACACTATTGTGTGGCCCAAGTAGAAGAAATTTCCCAGTGAACTACATAAGCTTCTCATTGTAAGTCTCATTCCCCTTTTGTGCCCTAATTTTTGCCTAGACCGCCTTTGCAGGTTTTCAGTCTAGCGGGCTTTATTTTTCTTTTATTCTCCCTAATTTTGCCTAGACCGCCCTTTCGGGTTTTCAATCTAGCGGGATTTTTTTTTCCTTTTCTATTAGAGCAAAGAATAATTTAAAAGAAGCAAATGATTTATCTCAAAAGTAACATTAAGAAAATGAAAACGATCATTCATCAATCAGAGTGGGATTTTGGAGGCTTGTAATGTGACTATGGGTTATGGGTTATGAAAGAAAGACGATTAGAATGCTCAAGGAAACGTCTTACGGGCATGAGTTATGGGCTATGGAAGAAAGATGGTTAGAAGGTTCAAAGAACGGGCATGAGTAACAGGTTATCGGGATGGATTGATTGGGAGGCTTAAAGGAATGCTTTACAGGCATGGATTATGGGTTATGGAAAGGAAATGAGTAGAAGGTTCAAAGAAATGTTTTGCGAGTATGGGTTACATGCTATGGGAGACAAATAATAGAGGGCTCAAAGAAAGGTTTTAGGTTATGGGTTATGGGAATGGATCAAGGATCTTTAGTGCATTTAGCTTTCTATTGTGTTCCCCAGACCTCATATCATTCACTTTTTTTTTTGATTTTTATTACTTTTTTTTTTCACCCCCTCTGCTTTTTGATCACTCTTTCTTTTGTGCCCTAATTTTTTCAAGACTGACAATACTTGCTTTCAGTCTTGCGGGCTTTATTCATTTTTCTTTTTTTCTTTTCTTTTGAACTTTTTCCACCATCTCTATAACTTTGGAAAACTGAATGCACTAAATTCTATTGTAGTGTCGATCCTTGTCCAGGGTTTAGTGAAGGGACGTTACAGGCTCAAAGGGGATGGTAAGGGATATATTTTGTTTGGGATAGAGAAAGACGACCACTCTTCATTTGAAATCATGATTCCACGTTTGCAAAATTTTAATTTTGAAATAACATCTACTCTTTTACACATTCTTTGCTCTTCATTTCTTTTGATTTCTTTTTTGTTTTTTTTGTTTGCTTTTTTTGGGAAATGGACATTTGATATTCGATATTCGCTCACCGGTTCATCCCTGAATGACGCAGCTAAAAGGGCTTTAAGAATTATCACTTGAGGCAAGAACTCAAAAGGGGTCGGTGTTTTAAGGGGACACGGGGAGAAAGGATGGAGATGGGTTTTTAAATCCATGCAAATTCATTAGCATAAAACTTCAACTAAGTCAACTTTGTTTCGAATTACATAATTAAAGAAGTGCTAATGACAATCATCTTTTTCCTTCTCTTTTTGAGCAAAACATAATTACCAACCTTATTTCCCCCTTTTTTCCAATATACCCGAGTATTGTGCCCCATGATATCTTTCCTCTCACATTATTTCTATACACCTCTAATGATTAATCTTCCCAACAAGTCTCAAGCGAATGATCCAATTCCACGAGTCTAAGCTTGATTGGAACACAAGCACAAAAATTTCAAACTCCTTTTTATTTATTTTCTTAAAGAAAAATTTATGAGAAGGAGTCAAAGAGACCAATATGTTATGAAATGCATGATATGTATGCAAGCATTCACCCTAAAATGCAACATGTGTTGTTTTGTAATGGCTTTTGTTTTTGTAATCCTTTTCATGCAAGAAATGAAATGCAAATTTTTTTTTTCCCCATTTGAAGGGAAATACTATGGGGATTGACAAATGATAATGTGCTTTGTTTTATTCACTCACGAATTTGAACCAGAGAAATTTTGTTTTATTCTCAACCACCAGAATTTGAACCATACTCAGAACCAGAGAGAAGGTTCAGGAAGCTAAGACATCTTCACAGGCTCAGACCCACCATGTCAGAACATAGTCATAGAACCAATTCTGGTAGAGCTACCACTCTACATGGCAGATCTAGCTCTGGTAGAGGAGGAACTGAACCAGGTGGAAGGGGTAGAGGTAGACATCAGCAGCCACCCACTCCAACCTTACATGACCAAGAGGACTGGTATAGACATCAATTCATAAATGAAGGACCTGCTCAAATGGTAAATGACAGAGATAGACCAATGAGGGACTATGCTGTGTTTGATCCACAAACCATGGAGACAAGCATAGCAAGACCTACTCTCAACACAGCTCAGTTTGAATTCAAACCTATGATGTTCCAAATGTTGCAAACAGTGGGACAGTTTGGTGGTGCTCCTCAAGAGGACCCATATTTACACTTAAAGCAATTTCTGGAAGTCTGCAGTAACTTCATCATTCCAGGTGTTGCACCCCGAAAAATCCGGTTTGGATTTCTCGATGTACAACGTGGGAGATAAATGAAGCCACCATCAATATTTTAGTTTTTAGACGAAAACATTGAAAAAAACGTCTTTTTATACAAGGCGGGTGGTCTTTTCGAAATCAGGAGATGTAGGTTCGGGAGTCGGTTAGACACGGGGAAGGTATAAGCACCCCGCATCTCCTTTCTACCGAAAGGGAACCATTAATTTGATGTGTGGTTTCGACAGAGTTTGATTTGAAACGATGTTCTATTTCTTTTCGTTTTTCTTTTTTATTTGAGAAAAGCGTTTGGAAAGAAAACGGGGAAAAGAAAGATTTTTTTTGTATTTTTTGAAAAGGGTGCTTGACGGGACGTGACCCGCTCCTACGTATCCTCAGATGCAATGAGGAAATCAAAGCTACGTAGTTCTCCTTGGTTGAGAAACTTTGGGTGTGTTGGTGTCTTTTATTGCAAGGGGTTCTCGGGTCTGAACTGTACAGTCCACTAACCCTAAAACATAGACATCCCCGCCCGTACAGGTGACGTTCCCCCTATTTATTGAAAATGATTTAAATTATTTGAGGAAAAGATTTGTTGTGAGGTTGGTTGCTTTTATTTGAGCAGGTATCTTAGGCTCGCACGAACTGTACAGCTCGCTAACCCTAAGACGCTAACCAACTCGGATGTACATCCGACTTGATTCCTTACTCATTTTTGAAATAGGGTTCAAGTTGTTAATTACTTGCTTTAATTCTCATAAATATCCCAAGATGTTTGAGTTGTACAACTCCGATCTTAGGACACCAGTCAACACCGGCCGTACGTCCGACTTGACTCCTTATGAGCTTTCAAAAGGGTTTGTTATTGATCTTAGAAAGAAATTGATTGTCTTATGAAAACAACTTGAGAAAAGTTGAGCTTTGGAAAAGCTTTGGAAAAGAATTGATTTGAAGAAAGGGGAAAAGAGTTTGAGGGTGATATTGATAACAAAGGGTTTGTTGGGATGGCGTGGCATCCAAAAGGAAAAGAAGCAGAGAATTCAATCAATTTCCAAGTCAAGAACCAAAGTGCAAATTTTAACAAATTGCAAGCAAATCAACCATCAATGCAAACATAGGCATACACATTGCCAATTATAACATTTGCGTACAAGGATGGCAATTAGTCTCCAACATTTAGTGGCATGCCTATGCAAGATCAACACTAACCACATAACTTGCAAGAAAGAGTACATAAAGTGGTGATGCAAAAAGTTCAAATCGATCTAGGTATCAACACATGATAAGGTCTGAGGTTGAATCCCTTTTGGTAATCCTTGACACTTGGAACAAATGCACAAGTGCATAAGTGTCTAGTCCTCTTACCAAATCATCAACACTAAAAACAAATTACAGACCTAGGATGGATATCACATTTGCAAGACTACAAATGACCAAATGAAAGCACTTACAAGTTATTTTTATGATCAAGATTAAAGTCTAATTTCAAGTAAATACAAGATTACACAACCAAACCCATCACAAATCTCTAAACCCTAATTTATTTGAAAAATGCGAAATGAACATAGACTCTAAACTTCATTTTATTCATGAAAACAAACAAACCAAAAACTTGATAGCCCCACAAGTGCACGGGTCGTATCGCGTAATAAAAGAGTATCGGTCCACATGGAGAGCCTAAGTGAATACCAACTTAATTTTTCAAAGTTGATTAACTGAAAAGAAAGTGTTTTTAGAAAGAAGGAATGTTTTAGTAAAGTCTCCTCACTCATGATCATTGTGGACAAGAGAGGAGAAAAGAAGAAAACATAAAGTTAAATAGCGAGAAATAAAAGAAAGCGGTAAAGTGCAAAATCATAAATAGCGGAATTGTGAATGACAAGAAAATAAATTGCTTGAAAAGTAAATTGCAAGTAATTTAAATGACTTGGAAAGTTAAAGAGCAAGGAAAGTAAATGAGCAAGAAAGTAAATGAGCAAGAAAGTAAATGACTTAGAGAATAAAAGTGCAAGAAAGTAAATAACTTGGAAAATAAAGGTGCAAGAAATTAAATAGCAAGAAAAGTAAATGACTTGAAAAATAAAGGTGCAAGAAATTAAAGGAGCAAGAAAGTAAATGACTTGGAAAATAAAGGTGCAAGAAAGTAAATGACTTGGAAAATAAAAGGGCAAGAAAATAAATAGCAAGAAAAGTAAATGACTTGAAAAATAAAGGTGCAAGAAAGTAAATAACTTGGAAAATAAAGGTGCAAGAAATTAAATAGCAAGAAAAGTAAATGACTTGAAAAATAAAGGTGCAAGAAATTAAAGGAGCAAGAAAGTAAATGACTTGGAAAATAAAGCACAAATCTTAATATTTGAAAATGACCTTTGGTGATGCGAAAATGACCATTTTATAAATAAATGACCATTTTGCCCTTTTGTTTGAAAATAAAGCACAAATCTTATTTATTTATTTAATATTTGAAAATAAATAAATAAATAAATAGCGAAAATGACCATTTTGCCCTTTTGTTTGAAAATTGAGTTTTATGCTAGAAAACTTAATATTTATGCGCACAAAAAATCACAACTAAGCACAAATCTTCCTCAAATAAACCTTTGGTGATGCTTCGGTGATTTGGGACGAAAAAAACTGCTTTTAGCGTGAAATGACCAAAATGCCCTTTCACCCTAAAAACCCTAGTTTTTTGCCCAAGGCACATTTTCACTTTAAAAATGACTTTTCCCCCTAGGAATGACCTCTAAGACCTTGGGATGCATGCTAAGTTGCTTGTTCTGAGAAAATATCCCGTATTTGCGAAATGACTAAAATACCCTTTTGCACTGAAAAACTCTGAATTGTCCAAAAGTACATTCCAACTCCAGAAATGATTTTAGAAACTCTGAAATGACTTCTATAACCCTAAATGCAATGTATGATGCTCTTTTCTCTTATTTATTTATTTATTTATTTTTTTTTGGGAAAATTAGGGTTTTGACCTAAGCCGGACAAAATTGGGGTATGACAGCTGCCCCTCTTTATCTGGGTTTTAACGAGGAATATGGATTAGCTGAAACATATTCCGAGGCAAAAATAGAGATAAAGAATTCAGGAATTATACCGATTTTGTCTCCTTAAGGAAAAACCCGAATTTTCCCATTTTTTCCTTTTCTCATTTTTTGTTTTTGTTGATGTTAGATGAAAAATGCAATATGCATGCAAAAACAGATTAGATTTTTTTTTGAATCACCACTTGGCGTGCTAACAACGATTTGTGAGTTTAACACTTGGCGTCCAAAAGCAGGAAATAAGGCGGTAAAAAAAAAGCAGTAAAGAAGGAGCACTGCAAGCTCAGGATGAGCGCGGAGGGCTCAGGATGAGCACTGAGGGCTCAGGAGGAGCACAGAGGGCTCAGGAGGAGCACAGAGGGCTCAGGGGGAGCACAGAGGGCTCAGGAGGAGCGCAGAGGGCTCAGGATGAGCGCAGAGGGCTCAGGATGAGCGCAGAGGGCTCAGGGGGAGCACCGAGGGCTCAGGGGGGAGCGCAGAGGGCTCAGGGGGGAGCGTAGAGGGCTCAGGGGGGAGCACAGAGGGCTCAGGAGGGAGCACAGAGGGCTCAGGGGGGAGCACAGAGGGCTCAGGAGGAGCACCGAGGGCTCAGGGGGGAGCGCAGAGGGCTCAGGGGGGAGCGCAGAGGGCTCAGGGGGGAGCACAGAGGGCTCAGGAGGGAGCACAGAGGGCTCAGGGGGAGCACAGAGGGCTCAGGAGGGAGCACAGAGGGCTCAGGGGGGAGCACAGAGGGCTCAAGAGGAGCACCGAGGGCTCAGGGGGGAGCACAGAGTGCTCAGGGGGAGCACAGAGGGCTCAGGCGGGAGCACAGAGGGCTCAGGGGGAGCACAGAGGGCTCAGGAGGGAGCACAGAGGGCTCAGGAGTTCAGTTGATTGGTTGATTTGAAATGACCGATGCTACTGCATTGGATTGAGGTGCCTGCATACGTTAGTTAATGCAAGGAATGGTGCATGGAGTATGGGTGCATGTTATGCAAGGGCATGTTATGCGGATGCATGTAATGCTCATGATTTTGGTGTAATGATGAATGTAGTGGGATGCTATTTTTGATTCTTCGTTTCTTTTGTCAGCTTTCTTTTTTCTGATCGTTTGTTTTTTTCTTTTGCTCTTTTACTCTTTCGGCTTTTTTTTTTTTTTTTTTTGCTGGTTCAGCCAATCCGCGATACTCATGGCACGAGACTGAGGAACCC
Source organism: Astragalus membranaceus (assembly GCA_039519185.1). Classification (NCBI taxonomy): domain Eukaryota; kingdom Viridiplantae; phylum Streptophyta; class Magnoliopsida; order Fabales; family Fabaceae; genus Astragalus; species Astragalus membranaceus. The sequence continues at coordinate 130,029,555 of CM076854.1, forward strand.
ATTGGAATTGCGGGGCTAATGAGCCGAGTGCATGTTGGCGTTGACTTCACCGTTTGAAGTAATCGTGAGAGCGGTCGCTTTCTCTTGCATGATTAACTGGTTTTGGGGAATTGCCTTTTTTCGCGACCTTTAGGGACTCTGCGATGATTGTAATGCTCCATGATCTATGCATATGTTTTCCAGGTCATCATCACCATCATTATAAAACATTTATTTTGAGCAGAAAAAAGAAAAAAAAAAGCAGAAAATAAAAAGCAAGCAGATCGTGAGAAAAATTGAACTTTATTGATGTGAAGACCGGTCGTACAGTAAGTTACGCCGACTGTTCATTACATTTGAGAGTTTAAACTGCAAAAAGACACGAAAAAAGAGAGGAGCTTATTTCTGACTGTCCGTCTCTGTGGAACAGTGCTGAGCATTTATGTCCTTGACTTTGACCACCCCTTTATCCCGAACCTTCAGGAGTGCTGTATGCCTTTTCTCATTTTCATGCCCAAGTTTTCTGACCCTAATTTTTGCCTAGATCGCCCTTTGCGGGTTTTCAATCCACCGGGTCGCTCTGATTTTGCCTAGGTTGCCTTTTCGGGTTTTCAACCTAGCGAGCTAAATCTTGCTTGGCTTATCTTTCTCTTTTTTCGTCTATTTCTTTAGGCATAATACTTCTTCACTGAATCAGAATTGACTGGGTTCTTGAGATCTTCACCGTCCATATTTGTGAGTATCAGCGCTCCTCCGGAAAATGCTTTCTTGACCACGTAAGGTCCGTCATAGTTGGGCGTCCACTTCCCACGGGGATCGCTCTGAATGGGCAGGATCTTCTTGAGTACTAGATCTCCTTCATTGAATTCTCGGGGACGAACCTTCTTGTCAAAAGCGGTCTTCATCCTTTGTTGGTACAGTTGCCCATGACATAAGGCTGCAATTCTCTTTTCTTCGATGAGATTTAACTGATCTAGACGGGCCTGCACCCACTCTGCCTCTTCCAACTTGGTTTCCATTAGTACCCGCAGGGAAGGTATTTCAACCTCAATAGGGAGTACTGCTTCTGATCCATATACCAGAGAAAAAGGAGTTGCCCCGGTCGATGTACGCACTGAAGTACGATAGCCATGTAGGGCAAAAGGGAGCATTTCGTGCCAATCTTTGTAGGTCACCACCATTTTCTGCACTATCTTCTTGATGTTCTTATTGGCCGCTTCAACTGCCCCATTCATCTTGGGCCTATAAGGTGAAGAATTGTGATGCTAAATCTTGAACCCTGTGCACAGGTCCTTCATCATTTTGCTGTTCAAGTTGCTGCCATTATCAGTAATGATCTTATCTGGAAGCCCATAGCGGCAAATCAGATCTTTCTTCACAAACTTTGCAACCACAGTGCTAGTGATACTGGAGTGAGAAACGGCTTCAACCCACTTGGTGAAATAATCGATTGCGACCAGAATGAAACGATGCCCGTTTGACGCTTTAGGCTCTATAGGACCAATGACATCCATGCCCCACATTGAGAATGGCCAAGACGCGGTCAAGACATTCAACTTAGAAGGCGGTACATGAATGTGGTCGGCGTAAATCTGACATTTGTGGCACTTGCGCACAAAGCTGTAGCAATCGGTCTCCATTCGCAACCAATAATAGCCCGCTCTCAAGATCTTTCTTGCCATGGTGTGCCCACTGGAATGGTCCCCGAATGAACCTTCATGGACCTCTCTCATGATCTTTGCTGCTTCCTCCTCTGCTACACACCTCAGGAGGACCATATCATAATTCCTTTTGTAAAGAACTTCACCACTCAGAAAGAAACTCCTTGACAATCTTCTGAGAGTTCTTTTGTCATTCTCTGATGCCCCAGGTGGGTATTCTCTTTTAGTGATGTATTGTTTGATATCATGATACCACGGCTTGTTATCAGGCTCTTCCTCAATTGCAGTGCAGTAATGATGTGCCGGGAGACCCCGATGTTGGATTCTGATATGAGTTAGATTTTTGTCGCAATTGATGTTGAACATTGACGACAGAGTTGCCAAAGCATCGGCCAACTGATTTTCACCTCGAGGGATATGCTGGAAAGTAATTTCGTCGAAAGACTCCATCAATTCCTGGACATAATTACAATAAGGGATCAATTTTGGATCTCTGGTCTCCCAATCACCTCTCACCTGATGAATAACCAAAGCCGAATCACCATACACATCGAGTCTTTTAACCTTCCATTCAAGGGCTGCCTGAATCCCCAAGATGCACGCTTCATATTCTGCGATGTTGTTAGTGACATAAAAGCTCAATCTGGCAGTGATCGGAATGAAACGGTTATCTGGGGAGATTAGCACAGCCCCAGCTCCGTGTCCCCACACATTGGATGCACCGTCAAATATCATCCTCCACCTTTCATTTTCTTGAGACTTCCCTTCATCAAACAGCGCCATGATGTCCTCATCGGGAAAATCATACTGCATCGACTGATAATCTTGAATTGGCTGACATGCTAAATACTCAGCAAGCGCACTGCCCTTGACTGCTTTCTGTGTGACATATAGGATATCATACTCTGATAATAACATCTGCCACCGAGCGATCCGTCCTGTGAGGGCTGGCTTTTCAAAAATGTACTTGATTGGATCCATTTTAGATACCAACCAGGTTGTATGACTCAGCATGTACTGCCTTAAGCGATGGGCGGCCCAGGCTAAGGCACAACAAGTCTTTTCAAGCATTGAGTATCTCGTCTCGCAATCAGTGAACTTTTTACTCAAGTAGTATATAGCATGCTCTTTCTTTCCCGATTCGTCGTGTTGCCCCAGTACACACCCCATTGAACCATTCAACACAGTTAGATACAGGATAAGCGGTCTACTGGACACCGGCGGCATCAAAATTGGCGGATTCTGCAGATAGTCCTTAATTCTTTCAAAGGCTCTTTGGCAATCATCATTCCACTCTGCTTTCTGGTTCTTGCACAACAGCTTGAAGAGAGGCTCACAAGTGGCGGTCAATTGGGATATGAATCTTAAGATGTAGTTCAATCTCCCAAGGAACCCACGGACCTCTTTTTCAGTCTTCGGCACTGGCATTTCGAGGATTGCTTTAACTTTGTCTGGATCAACTTCTATCCCCTTCTGACTGACGATAAATCCCAGTAATTTTCCGGATCTGACACCGAAGGTACATTTTGCTGGGTTTAGTCTGAGTTTGAACTTCCGTAGACGTTCAAAGAGCTTTTGCAGGTTGACAATGTGTCCTTCATCAGTCTTGGACTTTGCAATCATATCATCTACATACACCTCAATTTCTTTGTGCATCATATCGTGGAATAATGTCACCATTGCCCTTTGATAAGTCGCACCGGCATTCTTGAGTCCAAAAGGCATCACTTTATAGCAGAATGTGCCCCAGAGAGTTATGAAGGTGGTTTTCTCCATATCTTCCGGAGCCATCTTTATCTGATTGTACCCTGAATACCCGTCCATGAAGGAGAACATTGAGTGTTGGGCCGTGCTGTCTACCAGAATGTCAATATGAGGCAGAGGGAAATCATCCTTGGGACTAGCTCTGTTCAGATCTCTGTAGTCGACGCACATTCTGACCTTGCCGTCTTTTTTCGGAACAGGGACGATGTTGGCTACCCACTGTGGATACTTCGCAACCGCTAGGAACCCGGCATCAAACTGTTTCTTTACCTCATCCCGTATCTTCAGTGACATTTCTGGTTTCATTCTTCTCAATTTCTGCTTGACTGGCGGGCACTCCGGCTTCACTGGCAACCTGTGTTCAACAATGTCGGTGTCTAGCCCTGGCATATCTTTGTACGACCACGCAAAGACATCAGCGTAATCATGCAAGAGTTGGATTAGTCTTTTGCGTTCACTCTCTTCCATGGCGGTACCGACCTTGACCTCTCTTCTATCCTCTTCTGTACCCAGGTTGATGATCTCAATCGACTCCCCATGAGGTTGAATAACCTTCTCTTCCTGTTCTATTAATCTCATCAATTCTGGAGGAGCTTCCCAGTTTTCATCAACATCCCCCTCGGCTTGGTTAACTGGATGATCAAAGTCAAAGTTTGGACTGCTAGCACTGTTGTTCTTAGAGATAATTGCTGTATGTCTGCATTTTACCGAAGCGCAAAAGCAGAATGAAAAGCGAAACAAGCAAACAAGCAATAACAAAGCAATAAAAAGACGCATGAAATGAAGAGAAATGGATTTTTATTGATTGAAAATTCAAAACAAACGTTTTTATTTAATGATGATAACTCTGAAAAACATGTTTGCCCCTAGCAACTTGTCCTATGGCCTTGGGCAGAGCCACAGGGTTGCATTACAATCATTACTTTGAAATAAAAGTAATGGGCAAGTCCATAGCTTCCCAATTTTTGAGCTTCTCCTCAGCATGGCAACGGCGAACTAAAATGGTCCCATCCACCTCGGATTCATCCTCGATGGCAGCAATACGGTTAGGATCCAACAATCCAGCACTGGTAAAGCTCTGTCTGATATCACAAATGGGAATCCTTTTGGGCCAGGGGTCTTGACCTCTCAGCTTGGCCAATCTTTCATCTCTTCTCTCTTCAGACAACTTTCTTTTCTCCTCCTCATTAGGGAAGTATCCCAAACCACAACGACCTTTGTTCTCTTTCAGCTGCACTGGGGCAAGAATTCCTTGTCCTACCTTTCCAAGACCGCGTCCTAGCTGATAACCTTGGTCCATCATAATTCTCGCGACCATCTCTCCACTCTTTGACAGCTTTATCACAGGCGATGACGATCCACATCCACCAAGCACAGCATTGGCAATTTCAAGAGATTGGAAAGAAGTCTCCAAAGACTCTTCAGCTGCTTCCACATAAGGGAATGGAGAAGACTTGTTAACTAGCATCTCTTCTTCTCCATACACCACCACAATTTTGTCATTAACCACGAACTTAACCCTCTGGTGTAGAGATGAAGGAATAGCCCCAGCCATATGGATCCATGGCCTCCCGAGTAAACAACTGTATGAGGAGGATATGTCCATGACTTGGAAATTGATATAAAAAGTTTCTGGTCCTATTTGAATGGGGAATTCCATCTCCCCTATCACTTCTTTCTTTGACCCATCGAACGCTCTCACCAGAGTTGAGCTTGGCTTCATAAAGGAACAATCAACATCCAGTTTGCTTACAGTTGACTGGGGCATCACATTCAAAGAAGAACCGTTGTCAATTAATACCCGCGCCAACACGAAATCTCCGCATTTGACTGAGATGTGCAAAGCTTGATTGTGTTTCTTTCCCTCTGGGGGAAGTTCTTCATCAGTGAAGGTCAGATGGTTGGCAGCTACAATATTCCCAACTACTTCATCAAATTGGCCAACAGAGATATTCTGAGCAACATGTGCTTCATTCAGCACTTTCATGAGAGCAGTTCTATGCGCTTCTGAACTCATTAACAAAGACAGCATTGAAATCTTGGCCGGAGTTTGGTTCATCTGATCGACCACTTTATAATCGCTCTGTCTCACAATCTTGAGAAACTCATCTGTTTCAGGCTCTGCCCCTTTCTTCTTCTGAACATTCTCTGCCTCCTTTTCTTTACCCTTACGGGCTCTATCTCCGGCTTCCTTGGAGGACTCAATTGGACCAAACTCAGGAGCATACATCCGACTGCTCCTTGTCATCCCGCTTGACCCAGTTATATTTGTAACGGCGGTGCTTGGAGAAACCCCTATTGAAGGTAAGGTGTTGTACTTCCACGGTACGGCGCTGTCTTTCTCATAAGGAAATGGAGCTGGGATTTCAATAACCAATGGATGCGGTTTGGCTTGGACCGATTTCGAATTATATAGTATCTCAATTGGCTTTCTGGCCTCTTTGCCATCATTGAACTGCAGCATTAGCACACTTTCTTCTTTCTCAACTACTTCCAACCGAACCACATAACGGTCCATCAAATCTTGCAAAACAGACTTAAAATCCTCACAAGCACCTGCACACGCAGGGTCAGCACACACACAACCTTTCTGAATTACCCCACAGCGACATAGCTCAGCATGTATGTCTTCCAAAGGAGTCTTGATGCTCTCAACGTTCTTTATCATGATCTGGCTCCCAGAATCTTCTATAGCATTGGCAGACGGTGCCCCATGACCTGGCAAGGGATTAGTTGTCGTGCTCGGATTGTTCGGTTTAAAAGATAGCCAATTGGCATCAATTAGGTCTTGAACTATAAACTTGAACGCATAGCAATCTTCCACCGTGTGACCGACCCCTCCATTATGGAAAATACATGTGGCGTCAGCATTATATCCTCTGGGGAAGGGTGGTTGCACAGGCCTCATAGGGCGAGTCTGGACTAGATTCTTTGTAATGAGATGATTAAACAGCTCAGTATAAGTGATGGGAATTGGATCAAAATTGGTACGTTTCCTTTCTTGGTGATTCTGAGTCCTGTGACCTGGATTATTCTGCGGCGGCTGAGCTGGAACAGAGAACGGAACTTTCTGCGGTGGAGCGTTGAAGGAAGGACCTCCCCCCTGCTGTAATGACATTTGTCTCCCCTTCTTTCTTCTTAGGGAAATTTGAAAAAGGTTTCTTCTGCCCACCAGAATTGCCAAAACCTCCGGCAATTTTCCCACTACGCAATCCATGTTCCAGACGTTCCCCAATGATCACCATATCAGAGAAACTAGAAGAGACACTACCCACCAATCGGTCATAGTATATTCCTGGGAGAGTTTCCATGAACATATACACCATTTCCTTTTCCGTCAATGGTGGCTTCACTTGGGCTGCTACACTTCTCCACTTCTGGGCATATTCTTTAAATGATTCCCTGTCACCCTTGCTCATGAGTTGCAGTTGAGATCTGTCAGGTGCCAGATCCATGTTGTACTGATACTGTTTAAGAAATGCCTCTGAGAGATCCTTCCAACTATGAATGTCGGAGGATTGCAGTTGCATATACCAGTCTAGAGACGCTCCGGTCAGACTGTTCTGAAAGAAATGGATCAGCACCTTGTCATCATGGGCATAAGCTGCCATCTTTCTGACATACATCGTTAGATGGCTGGAGGGACAGCCAGTGCCGCGGTATTTGTCAAAATCTGGCGCCTTGAATTTGGGAGGTATAACAACACCTGGGACAAGACACAGGTCCTGTGCATCCTTAGCCCTTGTACCTGACCCTTCCATTGCTCTCAACCGTTCTTCTAGCAAGTGATATCTGTCTCTTGGTTGTGAACTTTCAACCATCTGTCCCTGAGGATAGCTCCCTGGACTGAAATAATAACCCCCATATTGAGCGGGGTTTCCCATTTGATAAGCAGCATTTGGAGGATTCACACCAACCTCCGGAGCAGGAGTAGGAGAACTTCTTGGAGGAATCATACCGGGACCAGGGATGTGAATTGGCACACCCGCAGTTCCATTGAAAGTAACCACAGCAGGCTGACTTGTCACCACAGGAATGGCTTCAGCAGTGGATGGTGTATAATTTATGGGCATCCCCCATGGATATATTTGTGCATTTGGTTGTCTCTGACCGCTTGTCCCCGGAGAACCACCAACTTCTGGCCTGGGAGGAGGATGAACAACTATAGCTTCAGCTGATGTAGGAGGAGAAACAAAGGTAACGACCCCTTCTGGATTTACGACTGCGGCGGCCCCAACAGCGGCCCCACTTCTCAGAGTTTGCAGCATATTCATTACCTCAGCCATCTGGGCCTCCATAGCGCCCACCTTATCTCTCAAAACCTGATTCTCCTGAGCCAGCTGCTCAGGGTTGAGCATCGTTATAACTGGGTCGCCCGGATTCCCATGATTCTCATTCTCGAACTGTAGATCCTCTGGAATACTCGCCATTAATCTTTTTTGAAGGCGCGTGTTGTAGCGGTGGAAACGAACCAGCGTGCCTTTCTTTTCTGTTCGCGAAACATTTTCATGAGTTCGAGAATGAATGCATAAATGAATGCAATGCATATACATGTATGTGTATGAGATGCGGATGCGTTCCTCTCACGTAGTGCCAGGGAAATTGCGTATTTCATTTTGTCAAACAACAAGGATCGAGAATATGAAATGAACCGTACACATTTATCTGAACTGAAACATATAATTCATAATGAAAGGGCAAGAGTACATCATAGAGAGTTCTTAAAGCCTTAAAAGGAAATTACAATAACTAGAATTTCAAACAACAGCCAAGTCCATGCATTGGTTCCTCTTTCTCTTTCTTGAAGTTGAAGGACGATCTGCCCGACCCCTCATCTCTTGAATCAAACCCCTGACATACTCGACGAAGCCCTGAATCTCCGCTGGAGTGGTGCGCACGTCCACAGCAAACTCAGCATCTCTCAAACGCCTAGGAAGGCCTGTAATAGCGCCATAACACAACTTGGACAAGCGTGCATACTTCTCTTGCAGGATCTGGCAATGATCATCCAACCTTCGGTGCTCTTCCATCAAATAGGTCATCTCAGCCCTGAACCTCTCTAGTAAATCATTCTGGTGCCTTACGTGGTCCTCCAATGTTGTGGACCTCCCGAGCTGTCCATGAAACATTGCCTTGCAATCCTCAAGCCTCTCTTGCAACAAATCCCTGGCTTGCATCCCATCCCGGAGTCTTTTCTCATAATCAGCAGTGAGGGCTTTCAGTTGCGCTTTTGCCTCCCTCAGTTGGCTCCTCAAGCTTCTTTCTAAGTCTTTGGATGCGCTCAACTGAGCCTTCCACGCACGGGCATCGCCAAGCGCTCTATCTCTTTCCAAGTTTCGGGCTTTGATCTCGCTTGTAGCACTCTTGAGACCACCTTGCACATCGAGAAGTTTCTGATTACTAGCAGCAATTTTCTCCTTACAGTCAGCAAGGAATTTCTCTTTGTGTTCATTCTCTTGCTCTAAGCTCTTCTTCTCTTGAAGTAGCTTTTCCAACTGGGCCCGCAACTCCAGATTCTCTTGCTGGGACTGGGATAAGGCAGCTCTGAGTTCCTCAACCTCCTCATTAAGGACGGGAGCAGGTGGAGGAATCTCAGCCTCAATCTGAGGAGCAACTCTAAATGGGAGCTTAACCGTCTGCACCCGGAGCTGGACCCACTGAAGATAGCCTTCGCCTACACTTGTGTCTCTGCGACCCAACTCAGCGCGCCCCTTCCTTACTGGTCTGTCCCAAGCCCGGACAATCCTTCTCAACAAACTCAAATTTTCAGAGCCTCTACCATGCAGCACAAAACCAGTCAGAGACTCATCCGGAGGTGGACTTGTCATCGAATAACCCAACTGCCTCAATGCAAGAGCTGGGTTGTAAGTGATACACCCTCTGGTGCCAACAAGAGGAACATTTGGAAAACCGCTAAGCTGAGAGATAAATTCTGACACATCGCGGGCCAGAGTGCACCATTGGATATCACTTCCCTTGAGATTTGCGATGAACTGCTTCCACTCATTCTTCCCTTTTTCTTCAATGTGCCCTCTGAACACATGCGAGGCAAACCATCGGTACAGAACTGGCATACAACACATAACCATTCCGCCTCCCTTAGAGTGACGATCAACGAGAGAGTAATACATGTCAGCTAGGATAACAGAGGTAGGATCTTGTTCCCGCTTTTTGAATGCGAGGAACACATCAATAGCTGCGGCATCAACAAAGTTCTCCACACACGGAAACAGGACAATTCCATAAATAAGAAGAGCGAGTACATCAGAGAGAGTCTTCCATTCTTTCTTGGCGAGTAGGACATCAGCTTCAGCTTCTAAGAATTTTCTGGTCAAACCTTGCTTTTGACCCTTGACTTCCACATTTTTGACCAAGATTTCTTCTTTGACTTGAAGAATACCAGCTAAAGCTTTGGCTATGGAGTATTTCTCCACATAAGAATATGGTTTGCAGCTTGCCGCAGGAAAGCCCAAAATCTTCTGAAACTCTTCAAAGGTTGGGACCAACTGATAATCTTGAAAAGTGAAGCAACGGTATTCAGGATCAAAGTACTGAGCCAAAGCAGTGAGAGCCTCAGTCTGGACATTCACCTCCAACAAGTCTAGGAGATTACCATACATACTCTGAAAAGCCTCTTTTCGCCATGAGGGAAACTGATTGCCGAGCTTAACCAAACTTTGGACATCCTGTTGCTTGAAATTCCACTTGAGGGTTCTTTTCAAATTCTGGTCCATTTTTCACTGGTACCTACAATTCCCCGGCACTGATGAGAATGCATGCGAAATGAATGTATGAATGCATAATGAGGATGATGGAAAGAAAATTATTTACAACATATGATTTTCAAAAGCCGGAACTTCATATTTCTGGAAAAATATATTCACTTGAATTTTTCAAAAAGTTTGGATGCGGGGGTATGCAGCTCCTTTGTGTCCTATAGGGTTTCTTAGCGACAGGATCTAAGGCTATTTTTAGGGGTTCACACTTCAAGGATAGCACTAAAAGGGCCCTAGATAAGGTTCCTAGAGCCAACGACCTCATCTGAGAGCACCGATCACAAGGCCGTACGTCCAAGTGATGATGTCATCAAACAAAGCCAAACTCTAGGTGAAGTCTTCGCAATCACACAACAAGACGTACGTCCAGTGAGCAACCACTAATGACTTCGTTCTAGCCTAAGATATACTCTAGCCCGGGTATAGGGCTGTCTCACCAAGAAATAAAACAAAGGGAGTGCAACGTGTGTGTAGGAGCACAATGCCAAACATACCCCCCCACCTGCAAAGAAAATCCAGAAACAGTCCAGCCAAGGAAAATCATCTACCCTAGGGTTTTGCATATATCATTTCAATACAAGCAAGAAAACAACCTAGGGTACTAACAATCATCTGATGCTCCACTTATCTCAAGAAAAGGAGCCAAGAAGAGGGGATCATGATAGAAAGGGGGAATACATGAACTTACCAAAGAAAGGGAGCGAAGAAGAAGGGGACATAATAAGATGGGGGGAAATGATGCATGAGCTTACCTTTGAAGAAAGGGAGCAAAGAAGAAGGGATCATGGGGATTGGAGGAATGCATGAACATAAGTAAAGAAAGGAGTAGAAGAAACAAGAAGCAAACATAGAAGAAGAAAAGAGGCAAATGCACATGAATGCAACACATTGAAAATGCAAAGAATGCTCAATCATTAATTGGTAAAGAAAGAGGAAGAAGAAAGAAAAAGAAAGAAGAAGAAGAAGAAAAGAGGGAAATAGAACAATCACTTAAATCGAACAATTTTAAACCACACATCAAGTTAATTAGGCTTGACCCTCGTTTTTTTTTTTTTAAAAAAAAAAGTCCCCAGTGAAGTCGCCAGCTGTTGCACCCCGAAAAATCCGGTTTGGATTTCTCGATGTACAACGTGGGAGATAAATGAAGCCGCCATCAATATTTTAGTTTTTAGACGAAAACATTGAAAAAAACGTCTTTTTATACAAGGCGGGTGGTCTTTTCGAAATCAGGAGATGTAGGTTCGGGGGTCGGTTAGACACGGGGAAGGTATAAGCACCCCGCATCTCCTTTCTACCGAAAGGGAACCATTAATTTGATGTGTGGTTTCGACAGAGTTTGATTTGAAACGATGTTCTATTTCTTTTCGTTTTTCTTTTTTATTTGAGAAAAGCGTTTGGAAAGAAAACGGGGAAAAGAAAGATTTTTTTTGTATTTTTTGAAAAGGGTGCTTGACGGGACGTGACCCGCTCCTACGTATCCTCAGATGCAATGAGGAAATCAAAGCTACGTAGTTCTCCTTGGTTGAGAAACTTTGGGTGTGTTGGTGTCTTTTATTGCAAGGGGTTCTCGGGTCTGAACTGTACAGTCCACTAACCCTAAAACATAGACATCCCCGCCCGTACAGGTGACGTGCCCCCTATTTATTGAAAATGATTTAAATTATTTGAGGAAAAGATTTGTTGTGAGGTTGGTTGCTTTTATTTGAGCAGGTATCTTAGGCTCGCACGAACTGTACAGCTCGCTAACCCTAAGACGCTAACCAACTCGGATGTACATCCGACTTGATTCCTTACTCATTTTTGAAATAGGGTTCAAGTTGTTAATTACTTGCTTTAATTCTCATAAGTATCCCAAGATGTTTGAGTTGTACAACTCCGATCTTAGGACACCAGTCAACACCGGCCGTACGTCCGACTTGACTCCTTATGAGCTTTCAAAAGGGTTTGTTATTGATCTTAGAAAGAAATTGATTGTCTTATGAAAACAACTTGAGAAAAGTTGAGCTTTGGAAAAGCTTTGGAAAAGAATTGATTTGAAGAAAGGGGAAAAGAGTTTGAGGGTGATATTGATAACAAAGGGTTTGTTGGGATGGCGTGGCATCCAAAAGGAAAAGAAGCAGAGAATTCAATCAATTTCCAAGTCAAGAACCAAAGTGCAAATTTTAACAAATTGCAAGCAAATCAACCATCAATGCAAACATAGGCATACACATTGCCAATTATAACATTTGCGTACAAGGATGGCAATTAGTCTCCAACATTTAGTGGCATGCCTATGCAAGATCAACACTAACCACATAACTTGCAAGAAAGAGTACATAAAGTGGTGATGCAAAAAGTTCAAATCGATCTAGGTATCAACACATGATAAGGTCCGAGGTTGAATCCCTTTTGGTAATCCTTGACACTTGGAACAATGCACAAGTGCATAAGTGTCTAGTCCTCTTACCAAATCATCAACACTAAAAACAAATTATAGACCTAGGATGGATATCACATTTGCAAGACTACAAATGACCAAATGAAAGCACTTACAAGTTATTTTTATGATCAAGATTAAAGCCTAATTTCAAGTAAATACAAGATTACACAACCAAACCCATCACAAATCTCTAAACCCTAATTTATTTGAAAAATACGAAATGAACATAGACTCTAAACTCCATTTATTCATGAAAACAAACAAACCAAAAACTTGATAGCCCCACAAGTGCACGGGTCGTATCGCGTAATAAAAGAGTATCGGTCCACATGGAGAGCCTAAGTGAATACCAATTTAATTTTTCAAAGTTGATTAACTGAAAAGAAAGTGTTTTTAGAAAGAAGGAATGTTTTAGTAAAGTCTACTCACTCATGATCATTGTGGACAAAAGAGGAGAAAAGAAAATAAAAGAAGAAAACATAAAGTTAAATAGCGAGAAATAAAAGAAAGCGGTAAAGTGCAGAATCATAAATAGCGGAATTGTGAATGACAAGAAAATAAATTGCTTGAAAAGTAAATTGCAAGTAATTTAAATGACTTGGAAAGTTAAAGAGCAAGGAAAGTAAATGAGCAAGAAAGTAAATGAGCAAGAAAGTAAATGACTTGGAAAATAAAAGTGCAAGAAAGTAAATAACTTGGAAAATAAAGGTGCAAGAAATTAAATAGCAAGAAAAGTAAATGACTTGAAAAATAAAGGTGCAAGAAATTAAAGGAGCAAGAAAGTAAATGACTTGGAAAATAAAGGTGCAAGAAATTAAAGGAGCAAGAAAGTAAATGACTTGGAAAATAAAGGCGCAAGAAAGTAAATAACTTGGAAAATAAAGGTGCAAGAAATTAAATAGCAAGAAAAGTAAATGACTTGAAAAATAAAGGTGCAAGAAAGTAAATAACTTGGAAAATAAAGGTGCTAGAAATTAAATAGCAAGAAAAGTAAATGACTTGAAAAATAAAGGTGCAAGAAAGTAAATGACTTGGAAAATAAAAGGGCAAGAAGATAAATAGCAAGAATTTAAAGGGCAAGAAAGTAAATAAACAAGAACAGTAAACTAAAATGAGGTTGAATCATATTTTGCAATCCTCTCACTTAAATTATGGTGCTCCAAGCACAAGTGAGAATCAAGTTGCAAAATCATCAACAAACAAGAGTAGTAAACTAAGATGAGGTTGAATCATGTCTTGCAATCCTCTCACTTAAATTATGATGCTCTAAGCACAAGTGAGAATCAAGTTGCAAAATCATCAACAACACAAGTATTTGCAAGTAATATGGACTAAAAGTCACATTTAACACAAGGATTTAAATACTAATAACAAGGTTGATCAACATCAAGTAAAAAGGAACAACAAGATAAATTAAAACCCCAAAGAAAATGCGAACAAAATAGGAGACAAAATCACATGTTTATTCCATTAAAATGCAAAGATCAACACAAAATAACAACAAACTACATTTTAAGATGAAAATGATGAGTATGCGAAAATGATGAAGAGAATATGAATTTCGATGCAAAGTATTGTAAATGATGTAAGGGTTTTAGAGGTTCACCTAGGATCCGAACTAGTAGAAGTAGGAAATGAAGAACAAGTAACCAAATCAACTAAAGTTTTCAAGAAATGGTCCAAGAAACCCCACACAAATTCCCAAATACCCAAGTGCTTGATGAGGAGAAAATGAAATGGATGGTGAGAGGAGGAAAATCTATGAAGGAGGAGTGGATTTGAAGTGATTTGGTGGTGTTTGGGTGATGGAAAACAAAAAGATGGAGGGAGGAGGAGGTGAGGGGGGCTACGGCCAAGGCAAGGGAAAGAGGGGAGAGAGTTGTGTGCTAGGTTTGGTGGAGGAGAGAATGAGGCCAAGGAAGTTGTGATGTGTGGAAAATGAAAGGGTATTTATAGGGTGGGAGTGAGCTTTGGGGTAAAATGGTAATCAAACCAATTAAATCAATTAACATTCAGCTGAATATTAATAAATAAAATCAATTTGAACTTGGTCACCAAGTTAGAGGGTATTTTAGTCATTGGCTTTGAGAGGTGCACTAGGATTAGACTTTAAATTTGAATGGAGGGTGGAGATGCATCATCACATGGATTGAGGGTGTTGAAGAAACACAAATGGAGAGGGGAATGGGAGAGGGGGCTGTTCGCCCAGCACCATGAGGAGAGGAGGGAAGGAAAAAGGAAAAATGCAAGCTTGCACAAAATAGTACATTTTGTCTTATTGAGGACACTACCTTATTTTCATTCTTTTTGATTTTTCTTTTTATGATCATTCTTTTATTCCATGAATATTCTTTTTTTTATTTTTTATTTTGGGCTCATCCTAGGATTCAATCATTGGGCCCAAAATTCCATGACAACACCATTCCCAAAATTGATTTTGGGCCCCACTCTAGCGAAAATGACCATTTTGCCCTTTTGTTCGAAAATTGAGTTTTATGCTAGAAAACTTAATATTTATGCGCACGAAAAAACACAACTAAGCACAAATCTTCCTCAAATAATCCTATGGTGATGGTTCGGTGATTTGGGACGAAAAAACCGCTTTTAGCGTGAAATGACCAAAATGCCCTTTCACCCTAAAAACCCTAGTTTTTTTTTTTGCCCAAGGCACATTTTTTCTTTAAAAAATGACTTTTCCCCCTAGGAATGACCTCTAAGACCTTGGGATGCATGTTAAGTTGCTTGTTCTGAGAAAATATCCCTTATTTGCGAAATGACTAAAATACCCTTTTGCACTGAAAAACTCTGAATTGTCCAAAAGTACATTCCAACTCCAGAAATGATTTTAGAAACTTTGAAATGACTTCTATAACCCTAAATGCAATGCATGATGCTCTTTTCTCTTATTTATTTATTTTTTGGGAAAATTAGGGTTTTGACCTAAGCCGGACAAAATTGGGGTATGACAGCTGCCCCTCTTTATCTGGGTTTTAACGAGGAATATGGATTAGCTGAAACATATTCTGAGGCAAAATAGAGATAAAGAATTCAGGAATTATACCGATTTTGTCTCCTTAGGGAAAAACCCGAATTTTCCCATTTTTTCATTTTTCTCATTTTTTGTTTTTGTTGATGTCAGATGAAAAATGCAATATGCATGCAAAAACAGATTAGATTTTTTTTGAATCACCACTTGGCGTGCTAACAACGATTTGTGAGTTTAACACTTGGCGTCCAAAAGCAGGAAATAAGGCGGTAAAGAAAGCAGTAAAGAAGGAGCACTGTAGGCTCAGGATGAGCGCGGAGGGCTCAGGAGGAGCACTGAGGGCTCAGGAGGAGCACTGAGGGCTCAGGGGGAGCACAGAGGGCTCAGGAGGAGCGCAGAGGGCTCAGGAGGAGCGCAGAGGGCTCAGGGGGAGCACAGAGGGCTCAGGAGGAGCGCAGAGGGCTCAGGATGAGCGCAGAGGGCTCAGGGGGAGCACAGAGGGCTTAGGATGAGCGCAGAGGGCTCAGGGGGGAGCACAGAGGGCTCAGGGGGAGCACAGAGGGCTCAGGAGGGAGCACAAAGGGCTCAGGGGGGGAGCACAGAGGGCTCAGGAGGAGCACCGAGGGCTCAGGGGGAGCACAGAGGGCTCAGGAGGGAGCACAGAGGGCTCAAGGGGGAGCACAGAGGGCTCAGGAGGGAGCACAGAGGGCTCAGGGGGAGCACAGAGGGCTCAGGAGGGAGCACAAAGGGCTCAGGGGGGAGCACAGAGGGCTCAGGAGGAGCACAGAGGGCTCAGGGGGGAGCACAGAGGGCTCAGGAGGGAGCACAGAGGGCTCACGGGGGAGCACAGAGGGCTCAGGAGTTCTGTTGATTGGTTGATTTGAAATGACCGATGCTACTGCATTGGATTGAGGTACCTGCATACGTTAGTTAATGCAAGGAATGGTGCATGGAGTATGGGTGCATGTTATGCAAGGGCATGTTATGCGGATGCATGTAATGCTCATGATTTTGGTGTAATGATGAATGTAGTGGGATGCTATTTTTGATTCTTCGTTTCTTTTGTCAGCTTCCTTTTTCTGATCGTTTGTTTTTTCTTTTGCTCTTTTACTCTTTTTTTTTTTTGGTTCAGCCAATCCGCGATACTCATGGCACGAGACTGAGGAACCCATTGGAATTGCGGGGCTAATGAGCCGAGTGCATGTTGGCTTTGACTTCGCCGTTTGAAGCAATCGTGAGAGCAGTCGCTTTCTCTTGCATGATTAACTGGTTTTGGGGAATTGCCTTTTTTCGCGACCTTTAGGGACTTTGCAATGATTGTAATGCTCCATGATCTATGCACATGTTTTACAGGTCATCATCACCATCATTATAAAACATTTATTTTGAGCAGAAAAAAGCAGAAAATAAAAGAGCAAGCAGATCGTGAGAAAAATTGAACTTTATTGATGTGAAGACCGGTCGTACAGAAAGTTACGCCGACTGTTCATTACATTTGAAAGTTTAAACTGCAAAAAGACACGAAAAAAAAAAGAGAGGAGCTTATTTCTGACTGTCCGTCTCTGTGGAACAGTGCTGAGCATTTATGTCATTGACTTTGACCACCCCTTTATCCCGAACCTTCAGGAGTGCTGTATGCCTTTTCTCATTTTCATGCCCAAGTTTTCTGACCCTAATTTTTGCCTAGATCGCCCTTTGCGGGTTTTCAATCCACCGGGTCGCTCTGATTTTGCCTAGGTCGCCTTTTCGGGTTTTCAACCTAGCGAGCTAAATCTTGCTTGGCTTATCTTTCTCTTTTTTCGTCTATTTCTTTAGGCATAATACTTCTTCACTGAATCAGAATTGACTGGGTTCTTGAGATCTTCACCGTCCATATTTGTGAGTATCAGCGCTCCTCCGGAAAATGCTTTCTTGACCGCGTAAGGTCCGTCATAGTTGGGCGTCCACTTCCCACGGGGATCGCTCTGAATGGGCAGGATCTTCTTGAGTACTAGATCTCCTTTATTGAATTCTCGGGGACGAACCTTCTTGTCAAAAGCGGTCTTCATCCTTTGTTGGTACAGTTGCCCATGACATAAGGCTGCAATTCTCTTTTCTTCGATGAGATTTAACTGATCTAGACGGGCCTGCACCCACTCTGCCTCTTCCAACTTGGTTTCCATTAGTACCCGCAGGGAAGGTATTTCAACCTCAATAGGGAGTACTGCTTCTGATCCATATACCAGAGAAAAAGGAGTTGCCCCGGTCGATGTACGCACTGAAGTACGATAGCCATGTAGGGCAAAAGGGAGCATTTCGTGCCAATCTTTGTAGGTCACCACCATTTTCTGCACTATCTTCTTGATGTTCTTATTGGCCGCTTCAACTGCCCCATTCATCTTGGGCCTATAAGGTGAAGAATTGTGATGCTGAATCTTGAACCCTGTGCACAGGTCCTTCATCATTTTGCTGTTCAAGTTGCTGCCATTATCAGTAATGATCTTATCTGGAAGCCCATAGCGGCAAATCAGATCTTTCTTCACAAACTTTGCAACCACAGTGCTAGTGATACTGGAGTGAGAAACGGCTTCAACCCACTTGGTGAAGTAATCGATTGCGACCAGAATGAAACGATGCCCGTTTGACGCTTTAGGCTCTATAGGACCAATGACATCCATGCCCCACATTGAGAATGGCCAAGACGCGGTCAAGACATTCAACTTAGAAGGCGGTACATGAATGTGGTCGGCGTAAATCTGACATTTGTGGCACTTGCGCACAAAGCTGTAGCAATCGGTCTCCATTCGCAACCAATAATAGCCCACTCTCAAGATCTTTCTTGCCATGGTGTGCCCACTGGAATGGTCCCCGAATGAACCTTCATGGACCTCTCTCATGATCTTTGCTGCTTCCTCCTCTGCTACACACCTCAGGAGGACCATATCATAATTCCTTTTGTAAAGAACTTCACCACTCAGAAAGAAACTCCTTGACAATCTTCTGAGAGTTCTTTTGTCATTCTCTGATGCCCCAGGTGGGTATTCTCTTTTAGTGATGTATTGTTTGATATCATGATACCACGGCTTGTTATCAGGCTCTTCCTCAATTGCAGTGCAGTAATGATGTGCCGGGAGACCCCGATGTTGGATTCTGATATGAGTTAGATTTTTGTCGCAATTGATGTTGAACATTGACGACAGAGTTGCCAAAGCATCGGCCAACTGATTTTCACCTCGAGGGATATGCTGGAAAGTAATTTCGTCGAAAGACTCCATCAATTCCTGGACATAATTACAATAAGGGATCAATTTTGGATCTCTGGTCTCCCAATCACCTCTCACCTGATGAATAACCAAAGCCGAATCACCATACACATCGAGTCTTTTAACCTTCCATTCAAGGGCTGCCTGAATCCCCAAGATGCACGCTTCATATTCTGCGATGTTGTTAGTGACATAAAAGCTCAATCTGGCAGTGATCGGAATGAAACGGTTATCTGGGGAGATTAGCACAGCCCCAGCTCCGTGTCCCCACACATTGGATGCACCGTCAAATATCATCCTCCACCTTTCATTTTCTTGAGACTTCCCTTCATCAAACAGCGCCATGATGTCCTCATCGGGAAAATCATACTGCATCGACTGATAATCTTGAATTGGCTGACATGCTAAATACTCAGCAAGCGCACTGCCCTTGACTGCTTTCTGTGTGACATATAGGATATCATACTCTGATAATAACATCTGCCACCGAGCGATCCGTCCTGTGAGGGCTGGCTTTTCAAAAATGTACTTGATTGGATCCATTTTAGATACCAACCAGGTTGTATGACTCAGCATGTACTGTCTTAAGCGATGGGCGGCCCAGGCTAAGGCACAACAAGTCTTTTCAAGCATTGAGTATCTCGTCTCGCAATCAGTGAACATTTTACTCAAGTAGTATATAGCATGCTCTTTCTTTCCCGATTCGTCGTGTTGCCCCAGTACACACCCCATTGAACCATTCAACACAGTTAGATACAGGATAAGCGGTCTACTGGACACCGGCGGCATCAAAATTGGCGGATTCTGCAGATAGTCCTTAATTCTTTCAAAGGCTCTTTGGCAATCATCATTCCACTCTGCTTTCTGGTTCTTGCACAACAGCTTGAAGAGAGGCTCACAAGTGGCGGTCAATTGGGATATGAATCTTGAGATGTAGTTCAATCTCCCAAGGAACCCACGGACCTCTTTTTCAGTCTTTGGCACTGGCATTTCGAGGATTGCTTTAACTTTGTCTGGATCAACTTCTATCCCCTTCTGACTGACGATAAATCCCAGTAATTTTCCGGATCTGACACCGAAGGTACATTTTGCTGGGTTTAGTCTGAGTTTGAACTTCCGTAGACGTTCAAAGAGCTTTTGCAGGTTGACAATGTGTCCTTCATCAATCTTGGACTTTGCAATCATATCATCTACATACACCTCAATTTCTTTGTGCATCATATCGTGGAATAATGTCACCATTGCCCTTTGATAAGTCGCACCGGCATTCTTGAGTCCAAAAGGCATCACTTTATAGCAGAATGTGCCCCAGAGAGTTATGAAGGTGGTTTTCTCCATATCTTCCGGAGCCATCTTTATCTGATTGTACCCTGAATACCCGTCCATGAAGGAGAACAATGAGTGTTGGGCCGTGCTGTCTACCAGAATGTCAATATGAGGCAGAGGGAAATCATCCTTGGGACTAGCTCTGTTCAGATCTCTGTAGTCGACGCACATTCTGACCTTGCCGTCTTTTTTCGGAACAGGGACGATGTTGGCTACCCACTGTGGATACTTCGCAACCGCTAGGAACCCGGCATCAAACTGCTTCTTTACCTCATCCCGTATCTTCAGTGACATTTCTGGTTTCATTCTTCTCAATTTCTGCTTGACCGGCGGGCACTCCGGCTTCACTGGCAACCTGTGTTCAACAATGTCGGTGTCTAGCCCTGGCATATCTTTGTACGACCACGCAAAGACATCAGCGTAATCATGCAAGAGTTGGATTAGTCTTTTGCGTTCACTCTCTTCCATGGCGGTACCGACCTTGACCTCTCTTCTATCCTCTTCTGTACCCAGGTTGATGATCTCAATCGACTCCCCATGAGGTTGAATAACCTTCTCTTCCTGTTCTATTAATCTCATCAATTCTGGAGGAGCTTCCCAGTTTTCATCAACATCCCCCTCGGCTTGGTTAACTGGATGATCAAAGTCAAAGTTTGGACTGCTAGCACTGTTGTTCTTAGAGATAATTGCTGTATGTCTGCATTTTACCGAAGCGCAAAAGCAGAATGAAAAGCGAAACAAGCAAACAAGCAATAACAAAGCAACAAAAAGACGCATGAAATGAAGAGAAATGGATTTTTATTGATTGAAAATTCAAAACAAACGTTTTTATTTAATGATGATAACTCTGAAAAACATGTTTGCCCCTAGCAACTTGTCCTATGGCCTTGGGCAGAGCCACAGGGTTGCGTTACAATCATTACTTTGAAATAAAAGTAATGGGCAAGTCCACAGCTTCCCAATTTTTGAGCTTCTTCTCAGCATGGCAACGGCGAACTAAAATGGTCCCATCCACCTCGGATTCATCCTCGATGGCAGCAATACGGTTAGGATCCAACAATCCAGCACTGGTAAAGCTCTGTCTGATATCACAAATGGGAATCCTTTTGGGCCAGGGGTCTTGACCTCTCAGCTTGGCCAATCTTTCATCTCTTCTCTCTTCAGACAACTTTCTTTTCTCCTCCTCATTAGGGAAGTATCCCAAACCACAACGACCCTTGTTCTCTTTCAGCTGCACTGGGGCAAGAATTCCTTGTCCTACCTTTCCAAGACCGCGTCCTAGCTGATAACCTTGGTCCATCATAATTCTCGCGACCATCTCTCCACTCTTTGACAGCTTTATCACAGGCGATGACGATCCACATCCACCAAGCACAGCATTGGCAATTTCAAGAGATTGGAAAGAAGTCTCCAAAGACTCTTCAGCTGCTTCCACATAAGGGAATGGAGAAGACTTGTTAACTAGCATCTCTTCTTCTCCATACACCACCACAATTTTGTCATTAACCACGAACTTAACCCTCTGGTGTAGAGATGAAGGAATAGCCCCAGCCATATAGATCCATGGCCTCCCGAGTAAACAACTGTATGAGGAGGATATGTCCATGACTTGGAAATTGATATAAAAAGTTTCTGGTCCTATTTGAATGGGGAATTCCATCTCCCCTATCACTTCTTTCTTTGACCCATCGAACGCTCTCACCAAAGTTGAGCTTGACTTCATAAAGGAACAATCAACATCCAGTTTGCTTACAGTTGACTGGGGCATCACATTCAAAGAAGAACCGTTGTCAATTAATACCCGCGCCAACACGAAATCTCCGCATTTGACTGAGATGTGCAAAGCTTGATTGTGTTTCTTTCCCTCTGGGGGAAGTTCTTCATCAGTGAAGGTCAGATGGTTGGCAGCTACAATATTCCCAACTACTTCATCAAATTGGCCAACAGAGATATTCTGAGCAACATGTGCTTCATTCAGCACTTTCATGAGAGCAGTTCTATGCGCTTCTGAACTCATTAACAAAGACAGCATCGAAATCTTGGCCGGAGTTTGGTTCATCTGATCGACCACTTTATAATCGCTCTGTCTCACAATCTTGAGAAACTCATCTGTTTCAGGCTCTGCCCCTTTCTTCTTCTGAACATTCTCTGCCTCCTTTTCTTTACCCTTACGGGCTCTATCTTCGGCTTCCTTGGAGGACTCAATTGGACCAAACTCAGGAGCATACATCCGACCGCTCCTTGTCATCCCGCTTGACCCAGTTATATTTGTAACAGCGGTGCTTGGAGAAACCCCTATTGAAGGTAAGGTGTTGTACTTCCACGGTACGGCGCTGTCTTTCTCATAAGGAAATGGAGCTAGGATTTCAATAACCAATGGCTGCGGTTTGGCTTGGACCGGTTTCGAATTATATAGTATCTCAATTGGCTTTCTGGCCTCTTTGCCATCATTGAACTGCAGCATTAGCACACTTTCTTCTTTCTCAACTACTTCCAACCGAACCACATAACGGTCCATCAAATCTTGCAAAACAGACTTAAAATCCTCACAAGCACCTGCACACGCAGGGTCAGCACACACACAACCTTTCTGAATTACCCCACAGCGACATAACTCAGCATGTATGTCTTCCAAAGGAGTCTTGATGCTCTCAACGTTCTTTATCATGATCTGGCTCCCAGAATCTTCTATAGCATTGGCAGACGGTGCCCCATGACCTGGCAAGGGATTAGTTGTCGTGCTCGGATTGTTCGGTTTAAAAGATAGCCAATTGGCTTCAATTAGGTCTTGAACTATAAACTTGAACGCATAGCAATCTTCCACTGTGTGACCGACCCCTCCATTATGGAAAATACATGTGGCGTCAGCATTATATCCTCTAGGGAAGGGTGGTTGCACAGGCCTCATTGGGCGAGTCTTGACTAGATTCTTTGTAATGAGATGATTAAACAGCTCAGTATAAGTGATGGGAATTGGATCAAAATTGGTACGTTTCCTTTCTTGGTGATTCTGAGTCCTGTGACCTGGATTATTCTGCGGCGGCTGAGCTGGAACAGAGAACGGAACTTTCTGCGGTGGAGCGTTGAAGGAAGGACCTCCCCCTGCTGTAATGACATTTGTCTCCCCCTCTTTCTTCTTAGGGAAATTTGAAAAAGGTTTCTTCTGCCCACCAGAATTGCCAAAACCTCCGGCAATTTTCCCACTACGCAATCCATGTTCCAGACGTTCCCCAATGATCACCATATTAGAGAAACTAGAAGAGACACTACCCACCAATCGATCATAGTATATTCCTGGGAGAGTTTCCATGAACATATACACCATTTCCTTTTCCGTCAATGGTGGCTTCACTTGGGCTGCTACACTTCTCCACTTCTGGGCATATTCTTTAAATGATTCCCTGTCACCCTTGCTCATGAGTTGCAGTTGAGATCTGTCAGGTGCCAGATCCATGTTGTACTGATACTGTTTAAGAAATGCCTCTGAGAGATCCTTCCAACTATGAATGTCGGAGGATTGCAGTTGCATATACCAGTCTAGAGACGCTCCGGTCAGACTGTTCTGAAAGAAATGGATCAGCACCTTGTCATCATGGGCATAAGCTGCCATCTTTCTGACATACATCGTTAGATGGCTGGAGGGACAGCCAGTGCCGCGGTATTTGTCAAAATCTGGCGCCTTGAATTTGGGAGGTATAACAACACCTGGGACAAGACACAGGTCCTGTGCATCCTTAGCCCTTGTACCTGACCCTTCCATTGCTCTCAACCGTTCTTCTAGCAAGTGATATCTGTCTCTTGGTTGTGAACTTTCAACCATCTGGCCCTGAGGATAGCTCCCTGGACTGAAATAATAACCCCCATATTGAGCGGGGTTTCCCATTTGATAAGCAGCATTTGGAGGATTCACACCAACCTCCGGAGCAGGAGTAGGAGAACTTCTTGGAGGAATCATACCGGGACCAGGGATGTGAATTGGCACACCCGCAGTTCCATTGAAAGTAACCACAGCAGGCTGACTTGTCACCACAGGAATGGCTTCAGCAGTGGATGGTGTATAATTTATGGGCATCCCCCATGGATATATTTGTGCATTTGGTTGTCTCTGACCGCTTGTCCCCGGAGAACCACCAACTTCTGGCCCGGGAGGAGGATGAACAGCTATAGCTTCAGCTGATGTAGGAGGAGAAACAAAGGTAACGACCCCTTCTGGATTTACGACTGCGGCGGCCCCACTTCTCAGAGTTTGCAGCATATTCATTACCTCAGCCATCTGGGCCTCCATAGCGCCCACCTTATCTCTCAAAACCTGATTCTCCCGAGCCAGCTGCTCAGGGTTGAGCATCGTTATAACTGGGTCGCTCGGATTCCCATGATTCTCATTCTCGAACTGTAGATCCTCTGGAATACTCGCCATTAATCTTTTTTGAAGGCGCGTGTTGTAGCGGTGGAAACGAACCAGCGTGCCTTTCTTTTCTGTTCGCGAAACATTTTCATGAGTTCGAGAATGAATGCATAAATGAATGCAATGCATATACATGTATGTGTATGAGATGCGGATGCGTTCCTCTCACGTAGTGCCAGGGAAATTGCGTATTTCATTTTGTCAAACAACAAGGATCGAGAATATGAAATGAACCGTACACATTTATCTGAACTGAAACATATAATTCATAATGAAAGGGCAAGAGTACATCATAGAGAGTTCTTAAAGCCTTAAAAGGAAATTACAATAACTAGAATTTCAAACAACAGCCAAGTCCATGCATTGGTTCCTCTTTCTCTTTCTTGAAGTTGAAGGACGATCTGCCCGACCCCTCATCTCTTGAATCAAACCCCTGACATACTCGACGAAGCCCTGAATCTCCGCTGGAGTGGTGCGCACGTCCACAGCAAACTCAGCATCTCTCAAACGCCTAGGAAGGCCTGTAATAGCGCCATAACACAACTTGGACAAGCGTGCATACTTCTCTTGCAGGATCTGGCAATGATCATCCAACCTTCGGTGCTCTTCCATCAAATAGGTCATCTCAGCCCTGAACCTCTCTAGTAAATCATTCTGGTGCCTTACGTGGTCCTCCAATGTTGTGGACCTCCCGAGCTGTCCATGAAACATTGCCTTGCAATCCTCAAGCCTCTCTTGCAACAAATCCCTGGCTTGCATCCCATCCCGGAGTCTTTTCTCATAATCAGCAGTGAGGGCTTTCAGTAGCGCTTTTGCCTCCCTCAGTTGGCTCCTCAAGCTTCTTTCTAAGTCTTTGGATGAACTCAATTGAGCCTTCCACGCACGGGCATCGCCAAGCGCTCTATCTCTTTCCAAGTTTCGGGCTTTGATCTCGCTTGTAGCACTCTTGAGACCACCTTGCACATCGAGAAGTTTCTGATTACTAGCAGCAATTTTCTCCTTACAGTCAGCAAGGCATTTCTCTTTGTGTTCATTCTCTTGCTCTAAGCTCTTCTTCTCTTGAAGTAGCTTTTCCAACTGGGCCCGCAACTCTAGATTCTCTTGCTGGGACTGGGATAAGGCAGCTCTGAGTTCCTCAACCTCCTCATTAAGGACGGGAGCAGGTGGAGGAATCTCAGCCTCAATCTGAGGAGCAACTCTAAATGGGAGCTTAACCGTCTGCACCCGGAGCTGGACCCACTGAAGATAGCCTTCGCCTACACTTGTGTCTCTGCGACCCAACTCAGCGCGCCCCTTCCTTACTGGTCTGTCCCAAGCCCGGACAATCCTTCTCAACAAACTCAAATTTTCAGAGCCTCTACCATGCAGCACAAAACCAGTCAGAGACTCATCCGGAGGTGGACTTGTCATCGAATAACCCAACTGCCTCAATGCAAGAGCTGGGTTGTAAGTGATACACCCTCTGGTGCCAACAAGAGGAACATTTGGAAAACCGCTAAGCTGAGAGATAAATTCTGACACATCGCGGGCCAGAGTGCACCATTGAATATCACTTCCCTTGAGATTTGCAATGAACTGCTTCCACTCATTCTTCCCTTTTTCTTCAATGTGCCCTCTGAACACATGCGAGGCAAACCATCGGTACAGAACTGGCATACAACACATAACCATTCCGCCTCCCTTAGAGTGACGATCAACGAGAGAGTAATACATGTCAGCTAGGATAACAGAGGTAGGATCTTGTTCCCGCTTTTTGAATGCGAGGAACACATCAATAGCTGCGACATCAACAAAGTTCTCCACACACGGAAACAGGGCAATTCCATAAATAAGAAGAGCGAGTACATCAGAGAGAGTCTTCCATTCTTTTTTGGCGAGTAGGACATCAGCTTCAGCTTCTAAGAATTTTCTGGTCAAACCTTGCTTTTGACCCTTGACTTCCACATTTTTGACCAAGATTTCTTCTTTGACTTGAAGAATACCAGCTAAAGCTTTGGCTATGGAGTATTTCTCCACATAAGAATATGGTTTGCAGCTTGCAGCAGGAAAGCCCAAAATCTTCTGAAACTCTTCCAAGGTTGGGACCAACTGATAATCTTGAAAAGTGAAGCAACGGTATTCAGGATCAAAGTACTGAGCCAAAGCAGTGAGAGCCTCAGTCTGGACATTCACCTCCAACAAGTCTAGGAGATTACCATACATACTCTGAAAAGCCTCTTTTCGCCATGAGGGAAACTGATTGCCGAGCTTAACCAAACTTTGGACATCCTGTTGCTTGAAATTCCACTTGAGGGTTCTTTTCAAATTCTGATCCATTTTTCACTGGTACCTACAATTCCCCGGCACTGATGAGAATGCATGCGAAATGAATGTATGAATGCATAATGAGGATGATGGAAAGAAAATTATTTACAACATATGATTTTCAAAAGCCGGAACTTCATATTTCTGGAAAAATATATTCACTTGAATTTTTCAAAAAGTTTGGATGCGGGGGTATGCAGCTCCTTTGTGTCCTACAGGGTTTCTTAGCGACATGATCTAAGGCTATTTTTAGGGGTTCACACTTCAAGGATAGCACTAAAAGGACCCTAGATAAGGTTCCTAGAGCCAACGACCTCATCTGAGAGCACCGATCACAAGGCCGTACGTCCAAGTGATGATGTCATCAAACAAAGCCAAACTCTAGGTGAAGTCTTCGCAATCACACAACAAGACGTACGTCCAGTGAGCAACCACTAATGACTTCGTTCTAGCCTAAGATATACTCTAGCCCGGGTATAGGGCTGTCTCACCGAGAAATAAAAACAAAGGGAGTGCAACGTGTGTGTAGGAGCACAATGCCAAACATACCCCCCCACCTGCAAAGAAAATCCAGAAACAGTCCAGCCAAAGAAAATCATCTACCCTAGGGTTTTGCATATATCATTTCAATACAAGCAAGAAAACAACCTAGGGTACTAACAATCATCTGATGCTCTACTTATCTCAAGAAAAAGGAGCCAAGAAGAGGGGATCATGATAGAAAGGGGGAATACATGAACTTACCAAAGAAAGGGAGCGAAGAAGAAGGGGACATAATAATATGGGGGGAAATGATGCATGAGCTTACCTTTGAAGAAAGGGAGCAAAGAAGAAGGGATCATGGGGATTGGAGGAATGCATGAACATAAGTAAAGAAAGGAGTAGAAGAAACAAGAAGCAAACATAGAAGAAGAAAAGAGGCAAATGCACATGAATACAACACATCGAAAATGCAAAGAATGCTCAATCATTAATTGGTAAAGAAAGAGGAAGAGGAAAGAAAAAGAAAGAAGAAGACGAAAAGAGGGAAATAGAACAATCACTCAAATCGAACAATTTTAAACCACACATCAAGTTAATTAGGCTTGACCCTCGTCTTTTTTTTTAAAAAAAAGGTCCCCAGTGAAGTCGCCAGCTGTTGCACCCCGAAAAATCCGGTTTGGATTTCTCGATGTACAACGTGGGAGATAAATGAAGCCGCCATCAATATTTTAGTTTTTAGACGAAAACATTGAAAAAAACGTCTTTTTATACAAGGCGGGTGGTCTTTTCGAAATCAGGAGATGTAGGTTCGGGGGTCGGTTAGACACGGGGAAGGTATAAGCACCCCGCATCTCCTTTCTACCGAAAGGGAACCATTAATTTGATGTGTGGTTTCGACAAAGTTTGATTTGAAACGATGTTCTATTTCTTTTCGTTTTTCTTTTTTATTTGAGAAAAGCGTTTGGAAAGAAAACGGGGAAAAGAAAGATTTTTTTTGTATTTTTTGAAAAGGGTGCTTGACGGGACGTGGCCCGCTCCTACGTATCCTCAGATGCAATGAGGAAATCAAAGCTACGTAGTTCTCCTTGGTTGAGAAACTTTGGGTGTGTTGGTGTCTTTTATTGCAGGGGTTCTCGGGTCTGAACTGTACAGTCCACTAACCCTAAAACATAGACATCCCCGCCCGTACAGGTGACGTGCCCCCTATTTATTGAAAATGATTTAAATTATTTGAGGAAAAGATTTGTTGTGAGGTTGGTTGCTTTTATTTGAGCAGGTATCTTAGGCTCGCACGAACTGTACAGCTCGCTAACCCTAAGACGCTAACCAACTCGGATGTACATCCGACTTGATTCCTTACTCATTTTTGAAATAGGGTTCAAGTTGTTAATTACTTGCTTTAATTCTCATAAGTATCCCAAGATGTTTGAGTTGTACAACTCCGATCTTAGGACACTAGTCAACACCGGTCGTACGTCCGACTTGACTCCTTATGAGCTTTCAAAAGGGTTTGTTATTGATCTTGGAAAGAAATTGATTGTCTTATGAAAACAACTTGAGAAAAGTTGAGCTTTGGAAAAGCTTTGGAAAAGAATTGATTTGAAGAAAGGGGAAAAGAGTTTGAGGGTGATATTGATAACAAAGAGTTTGTTGGGATGGCGTGGCATCCAAAAGGAAAAGAAGCAGAGAATTCAATCAATTTCCAAGTCAAGAACCAAAGTGCGAATTTTAACAAATTGCAAGCAAATCAACCATCAATGCAAACATAGGCATACACATTGCCAATTATAACATTTGCGCACGAGGATGACAATTAGTCTCCAACATTTAGTGGCATGCCTATGCAAGATCAACACTAACCACATAACTTGCAAGAAAGAGTACATAAAGTGGTGATGCAAAAAGTTCAAATCAATCTAGGTATCAACACATGATAAGGTCCGAGGTTGAATCCCTTTTGGTAATCCTTGACACTTGGAACAATGCACAAGTGCATAAGTGTCTAGTCCTCTTACCAAATCATCAACACTAAAAACAAATTATAGACCTAGGATGGATATCACATTTGCAAGACTACAAATGACCAAATGAAAGCACTTACAAGTTATTTTTATGATCAAGATTAAAGCCTAATTTCAAGTAAATACAAGATTACACAACCAAACCCATCACAAATCTCTAAACCCTAATTTATTTGAAAAATGCGAAATGAACATAGACTCTAAACTCCATTTATTCATGAAAACAAACAAACCAAAAACTTGATAGCCCCACAAGTGCACGGGTCGTATCGCGTAATAAAAGAGTATCGGTCCACATGGAGAGCCTAAGTGAATACCAATTTAATTTTTCAAAGTTGATTAACTGAAAAGAAAGTGTTTTTAGAAAGAAGGAATGTTTTAGTAAAGTCTACTCACTCATGATCATTGTGGACAAAAGAGGAGAAAAGAAAATAAAAGAAGAAAACATAAAGTTAAATAGCGAGAAATAAAAGAAAGCGGTAAAGTGCAGAATCATAAATAGCGGAATTGTGAATGACAAGAAAATAAATTGCTTGAAAAGTAAATTGCAAGTAATTTAAATGACTTGGAAAGTTAAAGAGCAAGGAAAGTAAATGAGCAAGAAAGTAAATGAGCAAGAAAGTAAATGACTTGGAAAATAAAAGTGCAAGAAAGTAAATAACTTGGAAAATAAAGGTGCAAGAAATTAAATAGCAAGAAAAGTAAATGACTTGAAAAATAAAGGTGCAAGAAATTAAAGGAGCAAGAAATTAAATGACTTGGAAAATAAAGGTGCAAGAAATTAAAGGAGCAAGAAAGTAAATGACTTGGAAAATAAAGGCGCAAGAAAGTAAATAACTTGGAAAATAAAGGTGCAAGAAATTAAATAGCAAGAAAAGTAAATGACTTGAAAAATAAAGGTGCAAGAAAGTAAATAACTTGGAAAATAAAGGTGCTAGAAATTAAATAGCAAGAAAAGTAAATGACTTGAAAAATAAAGGTGCAAGAAAGTAAATGACTTGGAAAATAAAAGGGCAAGAAGATAAATAGCAAGAATTTAAAGGGCAAGAAAGTAAATAAACAAGAACAGTAAACTAAAATGAGGTTGAATCATATTTTGCAATCCTCTCACTTAAATTATGGTGCTCCAAGCACAAGTGAGAATCAAGTTGCAAAATCATCAACAAACAAGAGTAGTAAACTAAGATGAGGTTGAATCATGTCTTGCAATCCTCTCACTTAAATTATGATGCTCTAAGCACAAGTGAGAATCAAGTTGCAAAATCATCAACAACACAAGTATTTGCAAGTAATATGGACTAAAAGTCACATTTAACACAAGGATTTAAATACTAATAACAAGGTTGATCAACATCAAGTAAAAAGGAACAACAAGATAAATTAAAACCCCAAAGAAAATGCGAACAAAATAGGAGACAAAATCACATGTTTATTCCATTAAAATGCAAAGATCAACACAAAATAACAACAAACTACATTTTAAGATGAAAATGATGAGTATGCGAAAATGATGAAGAGAATATGAATTTCGATGCAAAGTATTGTAAATGATGTAAGGGTTTTAGAGGTTCACCTAGGATCCGAACTAGTAGAAGTAGGAAATGAAGAACAAGTAACCAAATCAACTAAAGTTTTCAAGAAATGGTCCAAGAAACCCCACACAAATTCCCAAATACCCAAGTGCTTGATGAGGAGAAAATGAAATGGATGGTGAGAGGAGGAAAATCTATGAAGGAGGAGTGGATTTGAAGTGATTTGGTGGTGTTTGGGTGATGGAAAACAAAAAGATGGAGGGAGGAGGAGGTGAGGGGGGCTACGGCCAAGGCAAGGGAAAGAGGGGAGAGAGTTGTGTGCTAGGTTTGGTGGAGGAGAGAATGAGGCCAAGGAAGTTGTGATGTGTGGAAAATGAAAGGGTATTTATAGGGTGGGAGTGAGCTTTGGGGTAAAATGGTAATCAAACCAATTAAATCAATTAACATTCAGCTGAATATTAATAAATAAAATCAATTTGAACTTGGTCACCAAGTTAGAGGGTATTTTAGTCATTGGCTTTGAGAGGTGCACTAGGATTAGACTTTAAATTTGAATGGAGGGTGGAGATGCATCATCACATGGATTGAGGGTGTTGAAGAAACACAAATGGAGAGGGGAATGGGAGAGGGGGCTGTTCGCCCAGCACCATGAGGAGAGGAGGGAAGGAAAAAGGAAAAATGCAAGCTTGCACAAAATAGTACATTTTGTCTTATTGAGGACACTACCTTATTTTCATTCTTTTTGATTTTTCTTTTTATGATCATTCTTTTATTCCATGAAGATTCTTTTTTTTATTTTTTATTTTGGGCTCATCCTAGGATTCAATCATTGGGCCCAAAATTCCATGACAACACCATTCCCAAAATTGATTTTGGGCCCCACTCTAGCGAAAATGACTATTTTGCCCTTTTGTTCGAAAATTGAGTTTTATGCTAGAAAACTTAATATTTATGCGCACGAAAAAACACAACTAAGCACAAATCTTCCT
Source organism: Astragalus membranaceus (assembly GCA_039519185.1). Taxonomy (NCBI): domain Eukaryota; kingdom Viridiplantae; phylum Streptophyta; class Magnoliopsida; order Fabales; family Fabaceae; genus Astragalus; species Astragalus membranaceus. The sequence goes on from CM076854.1 coordinate 130,061,445, forward strand.
CAAATAATCCTATGGTGATGGTTCGGTGATTTGGGACGAAAAAACCGCTTTTAGCGTGAAATGACCAAAATGCCCTTTCACCCTAAAAACCCTAGTTTTTTTTTTCCCAAGGCACATTTTTTCTTTAAAAAATGACTTTTCCCCCTAGGAATGACCTCTAAGACCTTGGGATGCATGTTAAGTTGCTTGTTCTGAGAAAATATCCCTTATTTGCGAAATGACTAAAATACCCTTTTGCACTGAAAAACTCTGAATTGTCCAAAAGTACATTCCAACTCCAGAAATGATTTTAGAAACTTTGAAATGACTTCTATAACCCTAAATGCAATGCATGATGCTCTTTTCTCTTATTTATTTATTTTTTGGGAAAATTAGGGTTTTGACCTAAGCCGGACAAAATTGGGGTATGACAGGGGGGTTGACTCTTATTTATAGAGTTCGGTGGAGCTCCCTAGCTGTTGGATCATGTGGCTCGATCCTAGCCGTTGAAGCCTCCCGAGGCGTTTAGAGGCGCTACGCGCTACAACGATCATGGTTGGGTTGGGCTGGTCTCGTGGCTTAGGCCGTCGGCCCAGTCCAGAACAGTTGCCCCCAAGCCGAAGTCTCCCGAAGGACGGGTTCGGGCTTGATGCCCCCTGCTTGGGTTGATGCGAGCTCGGCCGTGTTGATCATTTGTCCGCCCCTTCTTGAGGGGGGATTTGGCGCCTTGCAAAGGCGCGTTTTCTCAGGCTTCGAGCTTTCTTGAGACACTATGTTCGAGTGGTCATGCGATCACGCTTAATTTAGGAGTGCTGATTCTGTTTTCTAATGTTTCGCTCGGCAAGCTTCCCTGACTTGTCCGGCCGCTTCGTGGCTTGATCGATTCGGTTTGCCCCCTACGAGCAGTTTACCGGATCTCGATCCAGATTGAACTCGCTTAACAGGGGAGGGAGACTAGCTCGGGTGGTCGCTTCGAGATGTTTAGTTGGGTCGGTCGACGACCCGGTTGTCATACCCCAAAAAGTTCTTATTCTCATTGTGTCACATATCGTTTTAAACGCATGTGTCTTTGGCACTCTCGTGCAACGACTGTTTTGATGCTCGTTTTATTTTATTTCGTAGTTATTATTATTTTAGTCTACTGTTATTGGTGCAAAAATATACAAAAAATAAGTGAAGGAGTTGAATAACAAAAACCCTCTTCATTACATAATCAAGTCTTTTTACACACATAGACAAAAAAAATGACAAAAAGAAAATAGTACAAAAATTAAAATACAAGTTTCAAAAAAAGAAAAGAGGGGTGCAGCCTGCAGCAGCCCTAGCTAGGGTTTCTCTCCTTGGATGCTGTCCTTCCTCCATTGCCACCGATTGTCCTTTGCCCATTCAAATAGCTGTCCTTTTGCTGACTCAAATGGTGCTGTCCTTTGCGCCCTTGACTGTCCTTTCTCTCCTCACCACAGCACCCTAAATTTGCCCTAATTGCCGCCTTTTTTATTCCTCAGCACCACACCAATCCGCCTATAAATATCAAACAGTAGCACACAATTAGGGGACAGTCACTGAGAAATACACAGAAATATTCACAGACACAGTGACTGAGATACAGAAATACACACAAAAAAACACACTGAGATACTCACACACACGGCAACAGAGACAAAAAAAATCAAAAGAATACCCAAAACGATTAGGTTTCCACACTGGAACCCTAATCAACAACATACTTAGAATTCCTGAAATAGATGCAAAGGCAGTAGACAAAGGCATAGGATCAACAGTAGCAGGCTAGCAGCAGCGGTAACAAATAAGCAAACTTAGGAGAGTTTTCAGACGCTGGAATAGAGGTGGGCCACTACATTTTTTGTCTCTTTTCTTTAGGTTTTATCATGTTGGTGTTCAAATAGGTTATTCTGTAAAAAAAACTATATTTATGTACATAGTAATTAAAATGGGGATCAATGTTTAGGATTGGGGATAAGTTTAAAAAAGTAGGACCAGTACACAATCAAAAGAACTCTGTTGTTGTACATAATCCCAAAAAAAAGGAGACTCTGTTGTACAAAAAAATCAGAACAGAAATAAAAAAAAATAGGTAACAACAGGAATCAAATCAGAGAAATAGAGGAGTAGAAGGATCTGAAACCGAAAAGCAAGCAAAAAAAAGAGAACTCACCGATTAGACCCTGACCACCGTAGACGGTGGTCGTTGACCCGTTCACGTCGTTGCTCTCGCTGTAGCCATCACTGTCCAGGTCCCTTCGTTTTCGTCTTCACCCCCACCGGAGACGTCGCTGTCACCTCTATCTCAGCCGGCCAAGGAACGGCCGGCCGTCGTTGTTTCCTCTTTGATCGTCCACCATCGTCTTCGCTCCCTCTCTCTCATTCTCTCTCCCTCTCTCTCTCATTCTCAGCCCCCCTCTCTTTCGTTCCTTCCTTCTTTCTCTTCTTTTCGCTTTCTCTCTCTCCGGCGAAACCATTCTCTCTCACCGGCGAAGCCTCTCTCTCTCTCCCTCCGTGACTGCTCTCCTTCTTCTCTACCATTTTCGCGAAGCCTCCTTCTTCCTCTCACCGAAAATCTTTCTCTCTCCCTCTCTCTCTGTTGAAAATAGAAGCAGCGCTGAGTTTGGGGGAAGAAGAGATTAGGGTTGGTTGATAAGTCATATTTTAGTAGGTTTTTAGTACTTATTTTAAGTAGTCTATTTGATGTTTTTACTTTAGTTTAGAACTATTTTACTACAATTGTTTGTTAGTTGTTTTCAGGGCTTACTTTGGAGGAATTAAAGAGTTATTGAGGATTAAAGACCAAGGAACAAAAGAGCATTGAAAAAGGAGCAAAAGCAAGTAAAAGAGAAACCAGAGATCAAAAGAACACGCACGATCCGTGCGCAGCTGTACAAAATTAGAAGCATTTTCCAGAAAGTTCAGCACGATCCGTGCGTTGTTCCGCACGACCCGTGCGCATCTGTACGAAAATTGGAAGCATGTTCCAGAAAGTTGAGCACGACCCGTGCGTTGTTCCATACGACCCGTTGTCATACCCCAATTTTGTCCGGCTTAGGTCCAAACCCTAATTTTCCACACAAAAATAAATTATGCATTTTGGACCCTAGAAACCATCCCAGAGTTTTTGAAATCATTTTTAGGGTTAGAATGCACGTTTTGGGAAGTTAGGGTCAAAAAGGGCATTTTTGGTCATTTCTCACAAAAGGGTCTATAAAAATAATTTTTGCAATAAGCCTCATGCATCAAATTAGGGTTTTTGAAAACGTGTTATGTATGCATGGCAAGTTTTGAAAAATATGTTATGCATGCATGGCAAGCTTTGGAAAATATTTTATGCATGCATGGCAAAGACCTAAAAACACTTTTGTGGAAAGCAAGAATTGATTTCTATTCTGTTCCAAAGGCTAAGAATCGATTTATAGTATTTTCTAAAAGCCATGAAATCGATTTGCACATACACTTAAGCCAAGCCAATAATCGATTCCCTTCATTCTCAAAAGACCTTGAAATCGATTTTCAAGCTCTTCCTTAGGCCATGAATCGATTCTTCATTGTGTTAACTAAGTAAAGAATCGATTTTCACCTATGCAAAAGGTCCTGAAAATCGATTCCCACTATTTCCAAAGGCTCAAGAATCGATTCCTCATTGTGTTAACTAAGTAAGGAATCGATTTTCACCTATGCAAAAGGTCCTGAAAATCGATTCCCACTATCTCCAAAGGCTCAAGAATCGATTCCTCATTGTGTTAACTAAGTAAGGAATCGATTTTCACCTATGCAAGAGGTCCTGAAAATCGATTCCTGCTTGTTTTCAAAGAACCAAGAATCGATTCTTTATTATTTCCTATTTAACTAAAGCTTGGAATCGATTCATGTGATTTTTCAAAGGTAAAGAATCGATTCTCTCATATTTCACTTCATCAAACAATCGATTCATCCTTGCAATAAATGTTTTTTTTCAAACTTCTACGCTTTCCTAAAGCCTATAAATAGGCAGCCTCAAATCACATTTTGGAGGAAGAACGAAGACACATGGGCAATTTCACAACTCCTCTCTGCTTCTCAGACACAGATTTCCACGAGATTAGAGAAAAAACCCATTTTTCTCGAAATCTCTCACATTTTAGAAAAACTCTTCTACGCTTTATTTTTTCGCTCTATTCGTTCCGTTGGTCCGTCTGAGCTGATCTTCTGCAAGAGTTAGTTGGAGTTGCGTTCTTCAAGTGGTAGTATCTGCCTTCATCAGAGGTATTTCTGTCTTTATATTTGTTAATATTTAATCATTGCGATCCATGCCAAAATTGCCCTATGTGATTTAACTTAGTTATAGTGTCATTGTTGATGATGAACCACATGATTCCCACTTATGCCTAGTGCATCATGTTCTGAGTGGTGAAGATGGTCTCAGATGATTCAACCCTTTTAGTTTATATGTTGTTTAAGTTGATGATTGGCAATGTGATTCACACTTGTGCACTTGTGCACTTAATCTTAAGTGTGAGGATTGACCAAAGTGATTCAACGTTCTTTGATACTTTGGTCGCTAAATAATTTGCTTGCCTATGCTGGCCAATGATCATGATTGAGGCAACTCTTTTGCTTGAGTTTACAGTGTCATCGTCTACTCTCATATAGAATATCATCAATACTTAGATAGGTCCATTCCTTACATTGCATCTTCCACTAGATGTGCATTTAGATTCCCTTGCGTTTTGTAGAAATATTTGAGTATGGTTCTCGCCTAGCATCTTCCACTAGATGTGCATGTAGGTTCAATCTCGCCTACTCTTGTATTTTGCTTAATGCCCAATTCAAGTTCTTTCCTTGCCTATCTAGGTGTTGTGATCTAATATGTGTAGTTTAGGCTTGATTTTGTTTGCGAATTCAAATATTATTGCTTAATGATTTGATTCCACTGATTGTGTTATGCTTGAATCCACCAATTCTTTCTTGCATTCATTGTTTTCATTTCTAAAACGACCTGGCACAAAAAATGGTTACTAGTGGCAATCCATCACAACCTTTGTTGGTTTGATTGTCATGAAAGCCTCAATTTCAAAAGAATTTTCGTAAGCATAAAGCAAGCTACTAGTGATAATCCATCACAGCCTTTGTTGGTTTGATTATCATAAACGCGTCCAATTTCAAAAAGCATTTTTCTAAGTATCAAAGAATCAAAAACAAGTTATTAGCGGTGGTCCATCATAACCATTGTTGGTTTAATCATCAAAGCAAAAAGACTTTCATTTTTAAGGCTCGTTAGAACTACGTCGCTTTGATTCCCATTTGGGATACGTAGGAGCGAGTCACATTCTCGTCAAGCGCAGCGAATAAAAATTCTTTTCGCAACCATAAACAAATCATTTTCATAAAACAAACAAAAAGAATCATTTTCAAACCCATCGTCGCTAGTAGCTCATCAGAGCCTTTGTTCGTTTAGCTATTAGTGGCAATGCCCCTTTTCTCATGAGAATAATAAGCGATGATCCATCATATCCTTTGTTAGTTTGATCATCGTGCGAATCAATCTCTTTCGAAAATCACTTTCAAAAAAGATAATAAAAACGAGTTGCTATCAAATAGTCCATCAGAACCTTTGTTCGTTTGACTAACGGTACAACTCTCTTTTTTGAGTATTTAGTAGTGATTCATCATAGCCTCTGCTAGTTTAATCATTCACTAATGCTCGCCCTATTTCAAAAACTCACCAAAAGAGATTAAAAAACAAAAACTTTTCAAAAGACAACCTAGAACTACGTCGCCTTTGATTCTCCACCCGGAGATACGTAGGAGCAGGGCCACGCCCCTGTCAAGCGCAAAAATAAACAATTTCCAAAATTAAAGAATATACAAACAGATCTCCTTCATTTCAAAAAGCAAAAATCTTATTTTCAAAGTAGGGGATTAAGTCGGTCGTACGGCCGGGTTAATCATCGTTTTAAGATAAGTGAACTGTGGTCCCTCAGAGCCCCAGCGCTCCTTCAGCCCTCAGTGGCCCTTCAGAGCCCCAGTGCTCCTTCAGACCCCCAGTGGTCCTCCAACACAGATCACACAGTCCTAAAACCCCTACATTAAAAAACACCAACCCACAAACATTTTCTACACGGAAGAACTACGTAGCTTTGAATTCTCCATCGCACCGGGAGATACGTAGGAGCGGGTCATGTCTCGTCAAGCACGTTTTTTCTAAAAAACCATTTTTCCCCCTTTTTCATAATAAATAAAGATTTTCATTAAGAATTTTTCAATAAGAAGTAGAGAGGCAAAATTAAGTATTTTCAAGTCAACACACTAAAACCACACATTTAATTAAAGGTTCCCTCTCAGTAGAGAGGACGTGTGGGGTGCTAACACCTTCCCCGCACGTAACCGACCCCCGAACCCTATTCTCTAGTTTCGCAAGACCAATCGCTTTCCAAAAAGGTTTTCCTAATATTTTCCTTAATAAATATTGGTGGCGGCTTCATTGTCTTAGGAAAAGTTGTGAACGAGGAAGGTTCTCCCTCGGGGACTTTTTCGGGCGCAACACCCGTGCGCCTCATCAGTTGCCAGAATTCCTACAGTTTAATTTTAACGCACGATCCGTGCGTCTTTGGCACACGATCCGTGCGCATTCATCTGATTCTGAAAACTGTCACAAACTCTTCTTATTCCTTTCATTATGGTTGTAATTCGTATTTAGTACCTTGTCTGCTGATTTTAGGCTATAAAAAGGACCTTAGATCAGCTATCAAAGCATCATTGGTCATTGGAATTTTACTCCAAAATTAAATCTAAGTTTTTGTTGTTTTAGTTTTCTGCTCTTTACATTTCTGCTCTTTATAATTCTGCACTTTTACTTTCCAGCACTTTTACAATTCTTGTTACCTACATTCAGTCATTTACAGTTTTATTTTATTTCTCGCTATTTACATTATGTCTTTCTCTCCTACTCCCTTGTCTACAATGAGCTATTGTGAGTAGACTTCTTTAGTCTTGGGATTTTGGGAAACTATCCAATGATGGGTCCCTGAATAATTCCAAGACTAAAACCTATCTTATTAAGGTTTGGATTCTAATCCAATTTCATCGTGCGTTTTGTATAATCCAAATGTCAAGTGATGGACCGAAAGGGGAAGCTTGACATTGGAACAAATGAAATTAGACAAGGTCGATCAAAACATGAGAATAGCATTGATGACCTTGGGATAATAAGGTTGTACTTAATGGGTTTCGGCAATGATCAACCATGAGAATAGGCTTGATCATTGTTTCGAGACACGTTCTTGTTGTCCGAAAGGAAACTTGAATTACACCAAAATAATACCTTGTCCTTAGAAACAAACTTAAATAATAAGATAGGGGATAGTTAAGGGGTTATTTTTATACCTTCATTGTGATCTAACCAAGATCCCAAGACGTTTTTTTATATTCTAAGTTAAAACCAATTTTTACCAAATCATTCTCTTTCAGCTAATCACCACTAGAAATTAGGTTGGTAATCACATATAACTCCCTGTGGATCGATATTTTTACTACGCGATAGAACCGTATACTTGCGGCCTATCAAGTTTTTGGCGCCGTTGCCGGGGAGTTAGTGATATCAATCAACCTTTTGGTACCGGTTAGACTGAAATTTTTGCTTTTATTTTATTTTGTTATTCTCTTCTTCTTTGAATGCGAAGAGTCCGAAGTCTCGGAGAAATTGTTCAAGCAATTCCTGAGATTGAAAGGTTCTTACATAGAAGAAGAAGAGAATTGCGCAATAACCAAGAAATGGCTGCTAACGCAAATCGTGCTCTTAAAGAGTATGTTACGCCTTCTACGGCAGAGCCACATGCTGTTATTGTGCATCCAAATGTTGATGCAAACAATTTTGAGATTAAACCATCACTTCTTTCTATGGTCCAGCAGAACCAATTTTCCGGTTCTGCTACTGATGACCCAAATCTTCATCTGTCTATTTTTCTCGAATACTGTGGCACTCTAAAACTAAATGGAGTGACTCCAGAAGCCATAAGGCTGAAACTTTTTCCTTTCTCGTTAAGGGATAAAGCCAGGGCCTGGTTTCACTCATTACCTAATGAGTCTGTCACAGCTTGGGATCAACTGAGGCAAGCATTCCTTGCCAGATTCTTTCCCCCAAGCAAAACTGCTCAATTGAGGAATCAAATTACAAGATTCACTCAGAATGATGGGGAGTCTCTTTATGATGCATGGGAGCGTTTCAAAGAAATGCTACGGCTTTGCCCCCATCATGGACTAGAGAAATGGTTGATAATCCACACTTTTTATAATGGCCTATTGTACACCACAAAAATGACTGTTGATGCAGCTGCAGGTGGTGCTTTGATGAACAAGAATATTGAAGAAGCTTATGCTCTGATTGAGGATATGGCACAGAATCACTACCAATGGACAAGTGAGAGAGCTATCACAGCTCCATCAGCACAAAAGAAAGAACCAGGTAAGTACGAAGTTTCTGCCCTTGATCATATAGCTTCTAAAGTAGACGCATTGTTTGCTAAATTTGATAAGCTAAGTGTAAATGCTGCTTCATCTTCTACTCCATCTTCTTCTTCATCTTGTGAAATCTGTGGTGTAGTTGGTCACATTGGTACAGAATGCCAACTAGGGGCATCTACTGCTGGTTCTGAACAAGCAAATTTTGCCCAAAAGGGGGATCCATTTTCAAACACTTATAACCCCGGATGGAGGAATCATCCAAATTTTTCATATAAAAATCCTCCATCAAACCAACCAGCAGCTAGAACACCCCCTGGTTTTCAAAACAATCAAAGGACTCCTCAAAAATCCAATTTAGAAACTTTGTTGGAAACTTTTGTGTTAACTCAAACTAAGCAAAATGAAGAGTTCAAAAACCAAAACTCATTTTTGAATGATACTCTTATTAAGTTAACATCAAAAGTAGACTCTATCACCACTCACAACAAAATGCTGGAAACCCAAATTTCTCAAGTGGCTCAACAAGTCGCTTCATCCTCTAAATCCTCCGGAATATTTCCTCGACAGCCAGAGCCAAATCCCAAAGCCCAAATTAATGCTGTCACTTTAAGGAGTGGAAAACATTTAGAGGAACCAAAGAATAATAAAAATGAGAGTGAAAAAGAGAGTCCACAAAGTGAGGAGGTAGAGGAAAAGAAAGAAAAAGAAACATCATATGTGTCACCTCCACCATACAAGCCCACCATTCCCTTCCCACAAAGGTTTGCGAAAACAAAACTTGATGAGCAGTTTAAGAAATTTGTTGATCTTTTGAGTAAGCTCTACATAAACATTCCTTTCATCGATGCACTGTCTCAAATGCCATCTTATGCAAAATTTTTGAAAGAAATTCTGTCTAAGAAAAGAAAGATAGATGACAATGAGACAGTGGCTCTAACTGAAGAATGTAGTGCTATAATTCAAAATAAACTGCCACCAAAGCTAAAAGATGCTGGAAGTTTTTCTATACCATGTGTGATAGGAAGTGAAACCATAAACAAAGCCATGTGTGATTTAGGAGCCAGTGTGAGTTTAATGCCATTATCCCTTTTCAAGAGGCTAGGCCTAGGAGAGTTAAAACCCACCAAAATGACTATACAGTTGGCTGACCGCTCCATTAAATATCCAACCGGAATTTTAGAGGATGTTCCTATCAAAGTAGGACAAATTTTTATACCGGCTGATTTTGTTGTGATGGAAATAGAGGAGGATTCCCAGGTTCCAATTTTGTTGGGAAGACCTTTTCTTGCCACTGCAGGGGCTATAATAGATGTCAAAAATGGTAAGTTGGCATTCAATGTGGGTGAAGAAAAGATAGAGTTTGAATTTGCTAACCTTATGAAAAGTCCTTCTATTAAGGACTCCTGTTGTAGAGTTGATATTGTTGACCATTGCGTGGAAGACTGCTCTTTAGCTTCATCTTCACACGATGGTTTAGAAACATGCCTAACAGGTAGTACATACAAAGAAATGGCTGAAGAAGCCCAAGCCTATGCCAGATTGCTGGATGAAAACCCTCCTATAAAAGGCTTGGGCATTGAAGACTTGGTTGAAGAATCTGACCCTCCTCAAAAGGGAGCTCCAAAGGTGGAACTAAAGCCTCTCCCTACATCTCTGAGGTATGAATTTCTGGGCCTAAACTCTACTTTCCCCGTTATTGTCAATGCAAACTTGAATGAGGTGGAAACAAAGAAATTACTTAATATTCTCAAGAAATATCCTAAAGCTATAGGATATACTATTGAGGATATTAAGGGAATAAATCCCTCATTATGTATGCATAGGATATTACTTGAAGAGGATTATAAACCCTCCATTGAGCATCAAAGGAGATTGAATCCTAACATGAAAGAAGTTGTGAAAAAAGAAGTACTCAAACTCCTTGATGCTGGGATTATATATCCAATTTCAGACAGTAAATGGGTTAGTCCGGTTCAAGTAGTACCTAAAAAGGGAGGCCTTACAGTTATAAAAAATGAGAAAGATAAGTCCATTGCAACTAGGACTGTCACGGGATGGAGAATGTGTATCGATTATAGGAAGCTTAATAAAGCAACCCGTAAAGATCACTTTCCCCTCCCTTTTATTGATCAAATGCTAGAAAGGTTAGCAAAGCATTCACACTTCTGCTATTTGGATGGGTATTCTGGATTTTTTCAAATACCCATTCATCCTAGCGACCAAGAAAAAACAACTTTTACTTGTCCTTATGGCACTTATGCTTATAGGAGAATGCCTTTTGGTTTGTGTAATGCTCCTGCTACTTTTCAACGCTGTATGATGTCCATCTTTTCGGATTTTGTTGAAAATATAATGGAAGTTTTTATGGACGATTTCTCGGTACATTGATCAAGTTTTGATAACTATTTGGTTAACCTTGAAAAAGTTCTTGAAAGATGTGAAAAGGTAAACCTTGTTCTGAACTGGGAAAAATGCCATTTTATGGTAAGGGAGGGTATTGTACTAGGACACTTGGTTTCTGAACGAGGCATTGAGGTTGACAAAGCTAAAATTGAAATAATTGAAAAAATGTCACCTCCTGCCTCGGTCAAAGAGGTAAGAAGTTTCTTGGGTCATGCGGGCTTCTACCGCCGGTTTATAAAAGATTTTTCCAAAATTACTAAGCCACTGACAAGCTTGCTCCTTAAGGATGCAGCTTTTGTTTTTGATGATCTTTGTCATGAAGCATTTTGCAGGTTAAAAGAAGCTTTGACCACTGCCCCGATCATGCAACCACCGGATTGGAATCTTCCATTCGAGATAATGTGTGATGCAAGTGACTATGCGGTTGGGGCAGTCCTGGGTCAAAAGAAAGATAAGAAGATGCATGCCATCTATTATGCCAGCAGGACCTTGGATGATGCGCAAGTGAATTATGCCACAACAGAAAAAGAGCTCTTAGCCGTTGTGTTCGCCATTGAAAAATTTAGGCAATACTTGGTGGGGTCCAAAATCTTCGTTTACACTGATCACTCGGGAATAAAATATTTGTTAAATAAAAAAGATGCTAAGCCAAGGTTGATCCGATGGATTTTGCTCCTCCAAGAATTTGACTTGGAAATAAAAGATAAAAAAGGTACAGAAAATGTTGTGGCTGATCACTTGTCCAGACTCCAAGAAAACAATGAGAATGAGCTGCCGCTTGATGACTCTTTCCCAGATGATTAACTATTCTCATTGGTCCAAACCGAAGCTCCATGGTATGAAGATTTTGTGAACTACCTCGCAGCCGGCGTGCTGCCTCCAGATCAGAGCTACCAACAGAGAAAGAAATTCCTCTCTGATGTCAGACACTACTATTGGGATGAGCCTCTCCTTTTCAAAAGGGGAGCAGATGCTGTGTTCAGAAGGTGCATCCCAGAAGAAGAGGTAAGTAACATTCTTATTCACTGTCATTCTTCTTCTTACGGTGGCCATGCCAGTTCTAAAAAGACCGCTTTCAAAATACTCCAATCTGGTTTTTTCTGGCCATCACTTTTCAAGGATGTGCATCATTTTGTTTCTAAATGTGATCAGTGTCAGCGCACTGGGAGCATTTCTAAAAGAAACGAAATGCCTCTGAACAGTATTCTAGAAGTCGAAATTTTCGACGTCTGGGGAATTGACTTCATGGGGCCATTTCCGTCTTCTTTTGGGAATCAATACATCCTGGTTGCTGTTGACTATGTGTCAAAATGGATTGAAGCCATTGCTTCTCCGACAAATGATGCACAAACTGTGATTAAACTTTTCAAAAAATTCATTTTCCCAAGGTTTGGAGTACCAAGGGTAGTAATCAGTGACGGAGGATCCCACTTTATCTCCAAGCACTTTGAAAAACTTTTGCAAAAGTTTGGGGTGAGACACAAAATTGCAACACCCTACCACCCCCAAACTAGTGGCCAAGTTGAGGTCTCAAATAGAGAGATCAAAAGCATTTTAGAAAAGATGGTCTCTCCTTCTAGAAAAGATTGGTCCATTAAGCTTGATGATGCTCTTTGGGCTTATCGGACAGCGTACAAGACCCCCATTGGTATGTCTCCTTTCAAACTGATTTATGGGAAGTCTTGTCACCTTCCGGTTGAGCTAGAGCACAAGGCTTATTGGGCAATAAAGACCCTCAACTTGGACACAGAATTAGCCGGTGCAAAAAGAAAACTTCAGCTGAATGAGTTGGAGGAACTGAGGATGGACGCCTATGAAAATGCCAAAATTTATAAAGAAAGAACAAAAAAATGGCATGATAAGCGTATTGTCCGAAGGGAATTCAAAGAAGGTGATTTGGTGCTACTCTTCAACTCAAGGCTGAAGCTTTTTCCAGGAAAGCTAAGGTCAAAATGGTCCGGCCCCTTTCATGTCCGTAAGGTATACCCTTTCGGAGCTGTTGATGTCTGGAGTGAAAAGACCGGATCATTCAAGGTAAATGGGCAGATATTGAAAAACTATTTAACTGGAGAAGAAATTGAAAAGGGAACCACATTGGTTCTCGATGATCCGAACTGAATTTCATAACCGTCAAGCTAGTGACGTTAAAAGAGCGCTGCGTGGGAGGCAACCCACGGGTTAATGTTTTAGTTTTGTTTATTCTTCTTTTTCAGGTGATTAATTAAAAAGAAATAAGTTCCTGGTGCAGAGAAGAACGCACGATCCGTGCGTAATAAGGCACGATCCGTGCGACAAAAGAATTTTTGAGATGAGCCAAGAGTCAGAAACTTACGCACGATCCGTGCGCATATCCGCACGATCCGTGCGCCTACTGGTGATCAGCGCCTTGCTATCAGAAACTTCCGCACGATCCGTGCGTCAACATGCACGACCCGTGCGTCCTGGAAAACTGATTTTTTTTTTCGTTCTCTCCCTCATTTATAGCAGCACAGTAACCGTTCCCTCCCAACCTTCTTCATCTTCTTCATCTCTTCTAAACCTCCATACCCATACCTTCCCAACCTTCAAATACACCCAAACAACACCCAAACCTCCATAAAAACTACTCAAATCAACTACCCACAACTCCCTCTACAAAACCCACCCATTAAAATCACCATACAACCCCTCTCCACCAAATCCCCCAATTTCGTAATCCACCATATCCATAACCCAACACCTCCATAAACACCCCCAAAACACCACCCAATCATCAAAACACCACCCAATACACAATACCCACCACCAAAAAACACTCTATTCACCTTCCAAAACCCAAAAACCCCAAATTCTTTCAATCACCAAAAACCCCAATTTTGAGGAAATTCGAAAATGGCCCCTAAAAAAGCAAAAGCCAGTGATGTTGCGGGTACCTCTACCGGGAAAAGGTTAAAGAAAGTTGGTGCCAGTTCCAGCAACCCACACGGAATCGTCTTCAAGGATGGAACTCAAGGTCAAAAGTATGAGTTGCTGTGCAACAGAAAAATGGTTCCCACAAGGTATCCCCATATCCTTACCCTTCAACTTCTTGGGATTGATGATAATGTGAACCAGATGCTCGCAAATCTCGGCTGGCTGGATTTCCTGGAAATTGCAAGGTGTACCTATGAAGGTATTACTCTTGAATTTCTAAGTTCATTGTGTTTTTTTGAGGATAGGAGTGATAGTGGAATCCCAAATCGCAAATTGTCTTTTAGACTCTTTAATGTGGATTTCAATTTGTCATTGACTGAATTTTGTGAGTTACTGGGTTTTAAAAATGAGGGACTTATTCATGATTCTAGAAACCCTGAAGAAAAGCCTGAGGGATTTTGTGCTAAAACATTTTGGGCTGAGTTAACTGGTAAGGGGCATTATGAGGCAAGAGCCGCAAAAGCTAGTTCCATCCACAATCCGGTTTTCCGGTATGTTCATAGAGTAATGGCATGTACCATTTTTGGTAGAGGAGAAGCCGGTGTGGTAAGGGTCGCTGAACTGTTTATTCTGTGGGCAATGGTAAACGGATACTCTGTGAACACTTGCTATTATCTCATCAGTCATCTGGCTAGTATAGCAGAGCATGGGAGGGGATTAACTGTTGTGGGTGGAATGGTCACATATATTGCTGAAAAACTGGGCTTGGATGGCAAGCTGGATGACTTAGAGGAAGTGGAAGGTAACATGCACATTGATTTGGAATTGTGTAGCAGCATGCAAATGATTAAGCAATCAGAGCGGCGCAGCGATAGGTATTATCTGCTGATTTCTAGGCAAAGATCAATCTTATTGCCGGACAACACCAGGACAGACATAAGAAATAAAGCAAATTGGCTTTTTACTGATGGGGTAAACCAACAAGAAGAGCCAGTGCAAGGGAGAGATGAAGAAATGGCTGATCAGGGAGTGCAGAAGAACTCTAACTTTAATATGCAGGCATGGTGTGCCAGGATAGAGGCACAGCAGGAGAGGCATGGAGAAGAGCTACAGCTAATCAGGCAAGACCAGCTGTATAATAGTCAGCAGATGGAGCACATGACAGACATGCTCCCCACTATGATGCATCACTTCAGCATCAACCCGGCTCCCCCGCCTGGGCAGCAGTGATCATGTGAGCTTTCTTTTACCCTTTCATGCTATTTACTCTATAAAATCATTGAGGACAATGTTCAGTCCAAGCATGGGGGGTATCTTGGCCCTGTTTACTGTTTTCTTCTCTAGTTTTTAAATTTCTAGTTTATCTCAAATAAATAAACTTCATCTCCCCTGGCTGAAAACCTTTGTAAGTTTTTGAAGCATGTTTATTTGATTGGGCCTCTTTTGGGTTAAACAACTTAAAATTTCATAATTGTGGACTGGCTGGAAAAATATAAAAATGACCATTTATTGCTGCTTTGTGGTTTCACACACACTTGAGATTTGTTTTTAGCTATTGGTACTATTAGGAGGTTTAGAAAAGAAACTAGAAACTTAGTTCTCTTGGTGACATTCACCGGATGCGTGGTTGCTGGAGAAAAACGTCTGAGTTGGGGTATCAGGCAAAGAAAAAGAAAAAAAAAATAATAAAGCATCAAATGGCTGACCACTTTAGTTCAAATTGAAAAGGAAAAAAAAATTGTTAAAAGTGGTTAGCCTACATCAAAGAAAAAGCAAAAGAAAAAGAAAAATACTTGAATGCCCAACGTATAAAGACCCTCATTTGAGACCCGGTCTAGTGAATGGAAGACCCAAGCTTAAGAATGCTAGGGAACTAGTTCTATGCTGACATTGATATCCTTCCTATTGTGCTAGTACCTAAAACTTGTCTCCTAATTCACAAAAACCCAGAGTAGTATGTCTCAAGTCAAAAAGCTGCAAAAGTACCCCAGTCCACTAGTTCTGTAAAGATTCAGAGTTTTCCTCCAAAAATTGGTCCAATGAGTTCTATGATTTTGCTTGAGGACAAGCAAAGATTTAAGCATGGGGGAGTTTGATAAGTCATATTTTAGTAGGTTTTTAGTACTTATTTTAAGTAGTCTATTTGATGTTTTTACTTTAGTTTAGAACTATTTTACTACAATTGTTTGTTAGTTGTTTTCAGGGCTTACTTTGGAGGAATTAAAGAGTTATTGAGGATTAAAGACCAAGGAACAAAAGAGCATTGAAAAAGGAGAAAAAACAAGTAAAAGAGAAACCAGAGATCAGAAGAACACGCACGATCCGTGCGCAGCTGTACAAAATTAGAAGCATTTTTCAGAAAGTTCAGCACGATCCGTGCGTTGTTCCGCACGACCCGTGCGCATCTGTACGAAAATTGGAAGCCTGTTCCAGAAAGTTGAGCACGACCCGTGCGTTGTTCCACACGACGCGTGCGCCTCATCAGTTGCCAGAATTCCTACAGTTTAATTTTAACGCACGATCCGTGCGTCTTTGGCACACGATCCGTGCGCATTCATCTGATTCTGAAAACTGTCACAAACTCTTCTTATTCCTTTCATTATGGTTGTAATTCGTATTTAGTACCTTGTCTGCTGATTTTAGGCTATAAAAAGGACCTTAGATCAGCTATCAAAGCATCATTGGTCATTGGAATTTTACTCCAAAATTAAATCTAAGTTTTTGCTGTTTTAGTTTTCTGCTCTTTACATTTCTGCTCTTTATAATTCTGCACTTTTACTTTCCAGCACTTTTACAATTCTTGTTACCTACATTCAGTCATTAACAGTTTTATTTTATTTCTCGCTATTTACATTATGTCTTTCTCTCCTACTCCCTTGTCTACAATGAGCTATTGTGAGTAGACTTCTTTAGTCTTGGGATTTTGGGAAACTATCCAATGATGGGTCCCTGAATAATTCCAAGACTAAAACCTATCTTATTAAGGTTTGGATTCTAATCCAATTTCATCGTGCGTTTTGTATAATCCAAATGTCAAGTGATGGACCGAAAGGGGAAGCTTGACATTGGAACAAATAAAATTAGACAAGGTCGATCAAAGCATGAGAATAGCATTGATGACCTTGGGATAATAAGGTTGTACTTAATGGGTTTCGGCAATGATCAACCATGAGAATAGGCTTGATCATTGTTTCGAGACACGTTCTTGTTGTCCGAAAGGAAACTTGAATTACACCAAAAGAATACCTTGTCCTTAGAAACAAACTTAAATAATAAGATAGGGGATAGTTAAGGGGTTATTTTTATACCTTCATTGTGATCTAACCAAGATCCCAAGACGCTTTTTTATATTCTAAGTTAAAACCAATTTTTACCAAATCATTCTCTTTCAGCTAATCACCACTAGAAATTAGGTTGGTAATCACATATAACTCCCTGTGGATCGATATTTTTACTACGCGATAGAACCGTATACTTACGGCCTATCATCGGTGAAGAGAGAAGGGAGCGTTGGCTTGGTGAGGAGAGGAGGGATCGAACGGCGTTGAGAGAGAGAAACGAAAAAGTAGGGTTGAGAGAGATAGTTGATGCGGCGCTGAGAGAGTTTGAGAGTGAAGGGAAAATTAGGGTTACGGGTTATATGGGTATATATAGTAGGTTATTCTCCACTGCCTTTTTTTAATTTTCATTTAATACCTCAGTCACTACTCGCACCATGGATTTCGTACTACCACCCCTTTCGTTTTGAGCCTTTTTTTTTCTAAAACAAATGAGGCGTGGACCAGCTCAATAATGGGCTGGGTTACTGTTCCTTACACCCTCGTTTTAACAGTTCAACCCCCACGCAGCCCAGCCTACAAAAACAAGCTGGGCTCGCTGTTTACACCTCTCTTTTTTAAAAAGTACAACCTCCTGCTCCTTTTCACACCTCTTTTTAAATA
Source organism: Astragalus membranaceus (assembly GCA_039519185.1). NCBI lineage: Eukaryota > Viridiplantae > Streptophyta > Magnoliopsida > Fabales > Fabaceae > Astragalus > Astragalus membranaceus. The sequence goes on from CM076854.1 coordinate 130,079,111, forward strand.
TGCACCCCCTTTTTCTTTCCTTTTTTTTAAAAAAAAATCTTTTCTACAAATAAACATTTTCCTTGACAAACCTATCTTTTCCCAAATAACAAATAAACATTTTCCCAAACATAAAAGTAGATTGTTATTAATGGCCACTCTGAGTTTAACTTGTTTGATCGTCAATAACAACTATATTTTCAAATGGGCTATGAGCGATGACCACTCTGAGTTTTATTTGTTTGGTCATTACGAGCACCTATCCCAATTTCAAAAATGCTTAAAAAAATACTCAACACACAAACATTTTCTATCCAAGAACTACGTAGCTTTGATTTCTCCATCGCATCTGGAGATACGTAGGAGCAGGGGCCCACTCCTATCAAGCACAAAAAACTAAAACTTTTATTAAGTCTTCCTTTTCAATTTTGCAAATAATAAAAAGGGTAAATTAGAGTGTTTTCTTTGAATTAATTTTTTTCTACATTTTAAATTAAAAGGTAACCTTTTTCTTTGAAAGGATGTTGTCGGGTGCTAATACCTCCCCCACACATAATCAACCCCCGAACCCAAAAATAAAGGTTTTTTCAATGTTTTCCTATTTAATAAATATTGATTGCGGCTTCATTTTCAAAATGACGAAGAATCCCTCCTTCGGATTTTTTGGTCGCTACACCGGCCTATCAGACAGTTTGCCGAGACTCGGATCAGACTTAACTCGCCATATAGGTTGTTCGGAGGCAAATGCTCTGTCTTGGCCCGCCCTTCGTGATTGTCTGGTACATGAAGTATTTCGCAATTGTTTCGTAAAACATTCCTCGTCTTGTTAATAACGAACGGACTGACCTCGTTAAAAAACCCCGCAGGGAAAAAGAGTGCCCATGCGGTTTTGCATTCGTTACAAGCATTTGATTACAGCTTTTAACTATAGTATTTTCTTAGTTTGGTGGCATTCCAAGTCCGAGGGACCGCCCTTCCACCCATTATTTCGAGCTAGTAAGCGCCCTTTCCAGTCTTTGATACGACGCGATAGGGGCCCTCCTAGTTGGGGGCGAGCTTTCCTTGCGCTGCATTTTTTTGACCGACGTCGGCTCGACGGAGGACGAGTTGGCCAACGGTGAATTCTATTAGGACGTCTTTGGCGTTGTACCTGGTTGCTATCTGTTGTTTAATCAAGGTCTCCCGCTGGGAGGCCTGTGTTCGGAGTTCCTCGACGAGGTCAAGCTCTTCTCTGATGGCCTGATCGTTCTCTGGTGTCGTTTTAGGTTTTGCGGTTCTCCAACTCAGTGAAGATAACTTGTGTTGCAGGCTAAGTTTTGATGATGAAGTGGTTAAGAGATTTTGATGATGAAAAAGACAAAAGCTAAAGTTGATAATAGTAAAAAGGCCAAAGCCAAAGTTGATGGCCAAAGTTAATGAAAGTGACAAAACATCAAAGTCACAATCCAAGACAATCAAGCTCAAGAATTGAAGATTCAAGTTTAAGGGTAGTCCTTAAATATAAGGGTAGTCCTTAGGGTTTGGGTGTGTCTTAGGAAAAAGTGTAAGCTCTTTCGAAGGTCAGCTCGTATCTCAAAGTCTCACACACTCACAAGTTTTTAAAAGATGCATGCTTACTTACGTAAACATTCTTATCATCTTTAAAAACATCAAAATCGATTTCTTCATGCATAAACATACATCAAAATCGATTTTCAGGTCAATCAGAAAAGGAAGAATCGATTGTCAGGTCATGTAGTTTCATTGCATAAATCGATTGTCAGGCCAAACATTTTCAAACAAAGAATCGATTCACACACTTTTAAACTAAGCTGAGAATCGATTCATACATGTCTCAGGCAAGCTGAGAATCGATTCATACAAGTTTTAACTCAGTAAAGAATCGATTCCTAGCCCTCCGTGGATCTCAAGAATCGATTGTCCCTATTTTCCAAACAAAGTCAAAATCGATTCCTCACTTAAATGAATCGATTCCTAGATCAAATGTTTTCAACAAAGAATCGATTCCTACATTATTTTCAACGTAAACTTGATTTTCTCATAGCCTATAAATAGGCACCTCATTGTGTTCATTTCTTACACAACCCATTTCACGAATCAGAGCACATTTTGAGAAAAACTCTTCACGCTTTTACTTCTGCTCGTCACGCACCGTTGGTCCGTCTGAGCTGATCTTTCGCTAAGAGTTAGTTGGGGTTGCATTCTTCAAGTTGTAATATCGGCCTTCGTTAAAGGTATTTCTGTCTTTACGTTTGTTATTGTTTAATTGTTGTGATTTGTACTAGGGAGTGGGGTATCTCTCTAGGGTAGCTGTTTGTACTAGGAAGTGGGGTATCTTTCTGGCCAGCTAGTTGTAAAAGGGGTGGGGTATCTCTTGTTATTGTTGTAATAGATTTGAGGGCTCTCCATAGGTGGGGTATCCTAGGAGGAGAGTGCCTGAGTCTGTAAAGGTTTTCCAAGGCACCTGTAAGCCTTGTTGTTTTGGTTAGTGGAAAATCTCACAAGGGTGTGAGGAATGGACGTAGGTCACTAGGAGGTGGCCGAACCAGGATAAATCTCTGCGTGCCTTACTGCTTTCCTGCTTTACTGTCTTACTGCTTTATTGCCTTATCTTCTAATTCCTTCGCTTCCACTTAACCTGCGCGAAAATTGATCTAAGTCATTGAAAAGGGGAAAAACGTTTTCGAAAGATCTGAAAAGTTTTTAAAATCTCAATTCACCCCCCCCCCCCTCTTGAGACTGATGCCCCTTGGTAACATGTCGTATCAGAGCTAGACTCTTGTATAAAGGGCCTAGCAGCTTCAAGAGAAATGGCTTCAGGTTGGTCTACGCAAGAGGGTGCATCTCTTTTCCGTCCTCCGGGATTCAACGGAGAAGACTATGCATATTGGAAAGAAAGAATGAGAATTTTTATTGAAGGGGTAGACTTAGATGTTTGGGATGCTGTGGAAAAAGGACCTTTCGTCCCCACACACATAGTAGATGGTATTCTTACAATAAAAAGTAGAAATGAATGGTCTGATGATGAGAAAAGAAAAGCGCAACTTAATTTACGTGCTAAAAATATTATTACTTCTGCTTTGAGTGCTGATGAATTTTTTCAAGTTTCAAACTGTAAATCTGCCCAAGAAATGTGGGATAATCTTCAAATTACTCATGAGGGTACAAGTGAAGTGAAAAGGGCAAGAACAAATACTCTTACCAGAGAGTACGAATTGTTTAGAATGAATACAGGTGAAATAATATCAGAGATGCAGAAAAGGTTCACTCACATAGTGAACAAATTGGGTGCATTAGGAAAATCATTTCCTCCCGAAGACTTGATCAACAAAGTGCTGAGATGCCTAAACAGAGAATGGCAACCAAAGGTGACTGCAATAACTGAGTCAAGAAACTTGACTACCATGACTCTCGCCACCCTGTTTGGGAAACTACTAGAGCACGAGTTAGAGCTCACTCGCCTAGCAGAGCATGAAGGAAAAGACAAGAAGAACAAAAACTTAGCTCTCAAAGCTTCCAGTTCAAGCTCATCCGACGATAGTGATGATTCAGAAGATGAAGATGAAGACGAGGAGAAAATGGAACTAATGGTTAGTAAATTCAGAAAATTCATGAGAAGGGAAAGATCTCTCAAAAAGAATTCTCCAACCAAAAGAGGCTCAAGCAAGGAAAACCTCTCAAATCCACCAACTTGCCACGAATGTGGAAAATCGGGACACATAAAGATGGAGTGCCCAAAATTACAAAGAAGACGGTCAAAGTTTGAGAAAAAGGGATCCAAAGGAAAGAAGAGTAGAAAAGCCTACATAGCATGGGAAATCAACGACCTGAACTCATCAGATAACTCAAAGTGAAAAAGGTCAAGTTGCTCTCATGGCCGACCACGACAGCGAAAGTGAAACTGAGGTATATTCTAACTCCGAGTCTTTACAAGATGCCTATTGTAACACCCCCTTTCTAATACTACTATCTAAAAGAATAAAAATCAGAGTTTTCGAAAATCTTTTCAGTGCAACCGCAAGAGAGTGCTACATTTACACCAAACAACATATAACAACACATGAAAGCTCATAAAACAGTAGAGTATTTGATACATAGCACATCAATCGGGACGAACCCCCCAAAACCTGTTTAGTGACATTACAGTTCACATAATCACTACGCAACAGAATATGACATGTTTCATAAACATTTTCAAATACATCACCAAATAACTAGTTTGAACATCTTCAATTAAAACAACCAATAGACTAGTCGCCCCTCCCCCGATGCTACGTATCAGAGCAAGACACCAAAACCAGACTAAGGCAGGTAGAACCTTCACTCGGGATCACCTGCACGTTGCCAACATGAGAAGCAACATAAAAGGCAGAAGGGTGAGTCTCTAGCACATATAATAGAATGTATGATAAACATCATGTTAGTGAAAGGCAACTAGAACATCACTACTCAATAAACGAACATACAACAATCAACTTGTAACACATCGACTCATAATCCTCAAGAGACATCACAGTTGCATAAGTATATGCATGAATGCAACCCAACACCAAGGGTGTATGCATGTGGTACCATCACCGTCACAAATATAGCCATTCGGGCATGTCCGTCATAATCATTAATAATATCAAGGCCGAAGCCTTCACCGTCACTTTGATGCATATGAGGCATGTGACTCCATGAACAATGCATCAACCACAAACAATCATATCAGGTATGAATTAACACCGTCACTAGATTCACCACCGTCATTTAATCCACCGTCATTAAATACACCGTCATTAAATACACCAATACATCATCAATTAATAGCTCTAAGGCTACATTAAACTCACCGGATACATCAACACCAAAAGTCATGGACTAAACTGTCACTACAAGGACCAAAACCATCACTCCCCGAGACTAAATAGTCACACAGTTCCACGACATACCCACTGGCGCATTGTGGCAACCTGCGACACACTGGCGCCAAACAGACAGCAACATGGCGCACACAGGGCAGCAACATGGCGCCCTGGCGCAGCACAGCACTAGTGCAGAATTTCCTACAGCAGTGCACCTACTTCGGCGAATTAATTAAAATAGCAAACGATATCGGATTTTAAGAAAAGACCATTCATTGGGAAGCTCTCTGAGTGTAGTTTCTGTCTATGATTTTCATTTTTCAAAATAAGTATCCAGTTGGTGCAGTTTTTCAAAACACTACACTGAGGTACCAAAGTCAGACAAAATTGTTTACCCAACTTGCAACTAAATTTTCTTTCTCATTTCTTAATGAAATTTGGTGAAATCAGTGCCTACTTCGTATAGAATTAACTCTACTTTCCAATGAAATAAGAATCATTCAAAACGGAGTTCGATTGAGAACACAAAACCTACAAAAACCGAACCTACTCACAGTTTGATTCCAGAAATTTGACCTAACTTTGGAGACTCATAACTTGAGCTACACAACTCCAAATTGAACGAAACCAGTGCCAAAACGACCGGATTTAAGTCTATTTTCAAAAACAATCAGCCACATAATTTTTGGATCAACCGAACTGTACCAGTTTTAGGAGGACCGAAACAGTATCCAGAAACGCACAGAAAAACCATAAGCAAGTAAAACTCATTATGATCAATCACCAAATACCAATCTCAACATCACATACTTATGCATTTTGTCAAACACCACATAAGCATATTAACTTCACCTTCAAAATTCATAGGGTAATATCATCAAACACCTTGTAGGCAACATATGTTCATAGTTCATCTCAACATCAAACACCACAATTTCATCAAATTGAATCAAACACAACATCAATTACACAAATAGCAACACAATCAATTCAATAGTCCTCCTAGAGTCTAAGCCATACATAATCCTCATCATATACCCATTATAGGTGAAAGAGAGCCCCCTTACCTTAATGGATTGAAGAAAACAAGCACTCTCTCCACCAAGAATCCAAGAATCACCAACAAACAAGTTTCTCTTCCTTGCCTTGAATTCTCCACGCCAAAATCTTCTCTTCCTCTCCCCTTGGAGCCGTCGCCCTCTCTCCCTCTTCTCACTTTCTTTTTCTCTTTCTTTGCTTTGGTTGAAATGAGCACTTACCCTAGACTCCTAAGCTTATTACATGGATATGGGCCTAACTAATGGATCATGGGCCTTTATTTACACCTCCTCAATTACTCAAACACCTCCTGAAATAAAATAAAACTCCAATTAATTATTTGACTTAATAAAATGTTGTAAGCCTTAAATAACCCAATTAAATAAATAATTGAATTATTTTTGGGGCGTTACACCTATGATGAATTATATGAAGCTTTTACTGAATTACACGATAAATCTTCAAAATTAGCTAAAGCTCTAAACAAATCCAAGAAAGTTATCACTCATCTTGAAAATGATATTATTGCTTTAACTAAAGAAAAATTAGAACTTAGAAAAGAAAATGATAGCCTTGTATGCTTTAAAGAAAATTATACCTGTGATAAATGTGCTGTTTTTGAAAAGAAAACTCATGAATTAGAATGGACTATTGGGAAATTATCTAGTTTACAAAATATGCATCATAGATTTCCTAGAAACAAACCCATAGAAAAGCATGTTCATTACAAACCAAAATTTTCCACTAGACCTTATATTAAATGTTATTATTGTGGTAAACCTGGACATACTGCTTCCGTTTGCAGAGTAAGAGGTATACAAAATATGAAAAAGGTATGGGTTCCCAAAAGGACCATACCAAACACTAACCCACAAGGACCCAAAGAGATTTGGGCACCGAGAACCTTGTTTTAGATCTTTGCAGGTATGCTTCAAGGTATGGGGGCAGTTTGATACCTTGACAGCAAAGACTCAAAGCGCATGACCGGAGACACAATAAAGTTCTTAACACTCACCCCCGGAAAAAGCCGTCATGTGACTTGTGATAAATAGAGGAAGAATCACCGGTAAAGGTCAGATTGGTTAAAATTTTATTCACCTCTATTTTGAAAATGTGCTTAAGAATAGTTTATTAAGTCAAATATGTGACTACTGAAATAGAGCAATTCCTGAACCTCATTTCATGCATCTTTAAAGAACAATATTTATAAGGCATGAAACAACAAAGTATTCTGGTCATCTCTCTAGGACTAAGCATATAAAAATTATATATCACCTTCTTAGAGGTTATGGTTAGAAAGGCGAGAGTGTGATTGAGTCAGTTGAATCGTCAAAATCAGCTAGTTGATATTTTTCACAAATCCATTGCAAAAGAAAACCTGGTTCTTCATTTAAATGAGTTTTCAATTAAATGTTTTTTTCTTCAAAGTGATTCTGTAAAGAAATCTAAAATCGTGACTTGTGAATTTCTGCAGTTGAAGTACTATTTTTTTAATCCACCTTACAATCAACTTCTAACTCTGGTACTTTTCGAAAAATACATGCTCACAATCGCTGTTTATCTAGAATAATCTTTTTTCAAAACTCTACTTCCCATATTCCGGCTGCCATCACCAACTTTCAAACTAAGCAGCATGAAATGTATGAAGCTTAAACAACTGCTTCACAGATTTTTGAGACTCATGATTAGCCTTTAGCTGTGTTTGATAAAATATTCTCTTCATGGTCTCAAATATGTTTTTCTTCAAGTTTTGATGATCACTTACAAATCAGCAATGGCTCTTTTACCTTGTCAAATAGTTGTGACATTCGATTCGCAAACTCTATCATATATCGACCCTTTTGATCATGACAAAAAGGGGGAGAAATATAGGGTCACATAAAGCATATAGAACTTGTCATATTGCATCCAGTCAATAAGTCAGGGGGAGCATCATGATAGGGGGAGCATCATACATATATGCATTATCTGTTTTGAACTAACCTCCCACCTTAAGATGAGTAAGATGAGTAAAGTTTTGTCATCATCAAAAGGGGGAGAATGTAGATATCTTGTGTTGCAGGCTAAGTTTTGATGATGAAGTGGTTAAGAGGTTTTGATGATGAAAAAGACAAAAGCTAAAGTTGATAATAGTAAAAAGGCCAAAGCCAAAGTTGATGGCCAAAGTTAATGAAAGTGACAAAACATCAAAGTCACAATCCAAGACAATCAAGCTCAAGAATTGAAGATTCAAGTTTAAGGGTATTCCTTAAATATAAGGGTAGTCCTTAGGGTTTGGGTGTGTCTTAGGAAAAAGTGTAAGCTCTTTCGAAGGTCAGCTCGTATCTCAAAGTCTCACACACTCACAAGTTTTTCAAAGATGCATGCATACTTACGTAAACATTCTTATCATTTTTAAAAACATAAAAAACGATTTCTTCATGCATAAACATACATCAAAATCGATTTTCAGGTCAATCAGAAAAGGAGGAATCGATTGTCAGGTGATAACTCATATTTATATGAGTTATTTATACTTATTCAAAGTTAAACCATGCAAGTTCTCTGGCAATAGTAGGTTGTTTCTATTAAGTTTCTGTTAGTTTATCGCTTTTTAGTTAGAAAGGGGGCTAAATTACAAATTCTAGGCATTTTGGCGCCAATTGGCGCCTTTGTGAACATTTTGATGCTTCTTGTGTTTGTGCAGTGAGCTGAACGTGGCAGCGTCCCTCATCACGTCTGAAGGAAGGCAGCAGAGCAAGAAAGAGATATCTCATTTTTGGCGCGCAAGAAATGATAGGCAAAGATCTAGAAGTGCAGAAGATCTTCTCTCTCCTCAGCGCTGACGCGGCTGACGCACTGTAGCAGTGCAGTGTCATTTCAGAACAGAGTTAATCTACAAGCAAGCTTGGAAGGTGGGGAATGACATCAGCAAACATGTGACCCCCTTGTTCCTTGGCTACTCTCTCTCTACAAAAGAAAAGGCAGGGGGCATCATCCGGATATAATCCATTCATCATCCACCTTCCTCCATTTTCAGAGAGAGTTTTCTAAAGAAGTTCTGGACACAGACTTCTTCATCCGAAATTTTCTCAAGCTCCATTTTTTTATTTCCATTCGCAACCATTACTGTGAAGCTCAGACGTTGCAACGTCTCTACAGCGTGCATGAAGGAAGGCTACTTAGGCGTATCTTTTGCGTTTAGTCTCCTTTTCTCTATGTACGGTATTTGGATTTCAACTCCTCTTCTTTCTGTAAAGATGCTCAGCATGAGCTAAACATTTGTAGTTGGGTTGTTGTTTTGCATGTAATGAACCTCTAGTTTAATGTTATGAAGTATTGATGTTTATGCGTTTTAGATCTTTGCATGTTAATATTTCCAAACTTGTTTTGAAATTGGCCACTTAAAATAAGTAGATTCATAGGTACAGAAATGGTCTATGAAAAGAACTCAAAGATTTATGTGAATGAAAAGGTGCACTAAAGACATTTAGGCATTTTTATCTAAGTCTAGACATAGAATGGATAATAGTTCATAGGACATTGCTGTGGGTACTTAAAATACAGGAGTAGGCCTACTTAGAACCTAGACATAGGAATTCTAGTACTTGAAGCTCTGACGTTTTGTGACTGAAAAGCACAGCTCTTTTGCAACAGCGTTCAAACGTTATAACGTCTATACAACATAGCATTTGTACGTGTTAACGTGTAAACGTTATAACGTCTGACTAGAGGAGATTTACTTGCATGCAGCAATCCAACTCATACTCTTCCATATTCACAACCACTTCCTGTTTACTTGCTTTATCTACGTTCTTAGTCTTAATACCAACTTTTAGTGCCGATTTATTACTTGTTTCACCTGTGTTTTAAAGACTTGAACTTTGAAAGTAAATCAATCCTCGTGGGAACGATCTCTTATTTTTATCCACTTTATTACTTGTACGACGTGTATACTTGCACTGATATTGCGACTAGAACACACGCGCAAACATCAGGTCATGTAGTTTCAATGCATAAATCGATTGTCAGGCCAAACATTTTCAAACAAAGAATCGATTCACACACTTTTAAACTAAGCTGAGAATCGATTCCTACATGTCTCAGGCAAGCTGAGAATCGATTCATACAAGTTTTAACTCAGTAAAGAATCGATTCCTAGCCCTCCGTGGATCTCAAGAATCGATTGTCCCTATTTTCCAAACAAAGTCAAAATCGATTCCTCACTTAAATGAATCGATTCCTAGATCAAATGTTTTCAACAAAGAATCGATTCCTACATTATTTTCAACGTAAACTTGATTTTCTCATAGCCTATAAATAGGCACCTCATTGTGTTCATTTCTTACACAACCCATTTCACGAATCAGAGCACATTTTGAGAAAAACTCTTCACGCTTTTACTACTGCTCGTCGCGCACCGTTGGTCCGTCTGAGCTGATCTTTCGCTAAGAGTTAGTTGGGGTTGCATTCTTCAAGTTGTAATATCTGCCTTCGTTAGAGGTATTTCTGTCTTTACGTTTGTTATTGTTTAATTATTGTGATTTTTACTAGGGAGTGGGGTATCTCTCTAGGGTAGCTGTTTGTACTAGGAAGTGGGGTATATTTGTGGGGCAGCTGGTTGTAACAGGGGTGGGGTATCTCTTGTTATTGTTGTAATAGATTTGAGGGCTCTCCATAGGTGGGGTATCCTAGGAGGAGAGTGCCTGAGTCTGTAAAGGTTTTCCAAGGCACCTGTAAGCTTTGTTGTTTTGGTTAGTGGAAAATCTCACAAGGGTGTGAGGACTGGACGTAGGTCACTAGGAGGTGACCGAACCAGGATAAATCTTTGCGTGCCTTACTGCTTTCCTGCTTTACTGTCTTACTGCTTTATTTCCTTATCTTCTAATTCTTTCGCTTCCACTTAACCTGCGCGAAAATTGATCTAAGTCATTGAAAAGGGGAAAAACGTTTTCGAAAGATCTGAAAAGTTTTTAAAATCTCAATTCACCCCCCCTCTTGAGACTGAAGCCACTTGCAATTGGTAAGAAGGCAGAACCTGAAAGAACCTTCAGGCGACTAAGGAGACAACAAAGGTTAAGAAGGCAGCAACAACACCAGCAATTTCAGCCACCAATCATGTCTGAATATGGTACTGGTGGTAGAAGCTCTAGAGGTGGACGCACTCCAAGAGAAGGAAGGCACTCTGATGCTGGAGGTAGAGAACGTGGTCGTGGACCACAGACTCATACAGAGACATATGTTGATGATGAACACTGGCAGAGACAGCAACTCATCAATGCAGGGCCACAAGACATGGTCAATGACAGAGACAGGCCTATGCGTGATTATGCCGTGCTCAATCCTGCCCATTTACAAACAGGCATTGCAAGACCACCCATTCATACTGGTCACTTTGAATTCAAGCCAATGATGTTCCAAATGCTGCAGACTGCAGGGCAATTTGGGGGTTTCCCTCAAGAAGATCCTTATGCACTTCTAAGGCAATTTTTGGATGTGTGTAGCAACTTTATCATCCCTGAAGTCTCAGAAGATGCCTTCCGATTGAAGTTATTTCCATATTCTCTCAAGGATAAGGCCAAAAATTGGTTGAACTCCTTGGAGCCAAATTCAGTTCACACTTGGGATGAGCTAGCTGAAAAATTTCTTGGAAAATACTTCCCTCCCAACAAAAATGCCAAGTTGAGAAATGACATAACTTCCTTCAAACAAAGGGAAGGGGAATCATTGTTTGAAGCTTGGGAAAGATGGAAGGAATTACTAAGAATGTGCCCACACCATGGCATACCCGTGGTTATTCAAATGGAGACTTTCTACAATGGTCTAGATTAGCCTACCAGGCTTATACTTGATGCTTCATCAGGCGGTGTCATATTGAACATGTCTTTCTCTGAGGCATGTAGGCTTATTGAAAACATAGCCACTCATAATGCCCATTGGCCTTCTGAAAGATTCACTCCCGGAAAGAAGGCTGGTGTCCATGAGATAAGTGAAGTAACTGCCCTTTCTGCTCAGGTTGCTTCCCTAACCAACATGATTAAAAACATGAGTACTCCAAACGTGGTAACGTCTGAAAGACAGACTGCTGCAACTATTGAACCAACACCATCTGGGGGAGTAGTATGTGTCTATTGTGAAGGAGGGCATATCTACGAAGAGTGTCCCCATAACCCTCAGTCTGTAAACTTTGTATCCCATAACAAAGGAAACAGTCCTTTCTCCAACTCCTACAATTCAAATTGGAGAAATCACCCAAACTTTGGTTGGAAAAACAATAATTCTTTGAATGCTAGCGATACTGCTCCTGCAATACCCCCAGGATTTCCCCCTCAACAACAAAGGCAGTATATGCAGAATAACAACAACAGCAATTTGGAAGCCTTGATGAAAACTTTCATAAGCGATTGTAAGGCAACCTTGCAAACCCATGAGTCTTCAATCAAAACCTTGGAGAACCAAATTGGGCAGATAGCCTCAGCTCTTACTCAAAGGCAGAATGGATCTCTTCCATCCACAACTGAATCACCATCTTCATCTAAGTCAAACGGTAAAGATGTGGTGAATGCACAGGTAAATGCTATCTCATTAAGAAGTGGAACTGAATATCCTGACCCATCTATGCCTAAGGAATCCGAGGTGCTAGAGAAGGAAAAGGAGAAAAACAGAAGTGGAGAAAAAGAGAAGAATATTCCAGATATTGTGCTATCTAAACCAGACGTTACAACGTCTAGTTTTGAACCAGGAATCAAGATTGTACCTAAGCTTATACCTGAATATCCTCCTCCACCCTACCCTCAAAGACTAAAGAAAGCTCATGAAGACAAGCAATTCAGCAAGTTCATGGAGATGCTCAAACAGCTACACATAAACCTTCCCTTGGTTGAAGCTCTGCAGCAGATGCCAAACTATGCCAAGTTCCTAAAGGATATCATCACCAAAAGAAGAAGGCTAGGGGAGTTTGAAACTATTGCTTTAACTGAAGAATGTAGCTTAATCATGCAGAATAAACTCCCTAGAAAACTGAAGGATCCTGGCAGTTTTACTATACCATGCTCCATTGGAGATTTTTACCTTGGCAAAGCTTTATGTGACTTAGGGGCAAGTATTAACTTGATGCCCAAGTCCATTTATGATAAACTTGGTATAGGAACTGCCAGACCTACTTCTTTAAGTCTTACCTTAGCTGATAAAAGTAGAGTTTATCCTGAGGGCATATTAGAAGATGTTTTGATTAAAGTTGACAAATTTGTTTTTCCAGTGGACTTTGTTTTTTGGATTTTGATGCAGATAAGGAAGTTCCTATCATCTTGGGGCGACCATTTCTAGCCACTGGAAGGACACTCATTGATGTGCAGAAAGGAGAATTAATCATGAGGGTCAATGACCAAGAGGTCAAGTTCAACATCCTCAACGCACTCAAGTATCCAGAACCTAACACAGAGGAATGTTCCTTTGTGGTTGCCCTTGACCATGTGGTTCAAAAACAATTCAATAAAGATAATGACCACTTAGAGAAGATTCTGGGCAATGATGAGATTCAAGAGTTGTTAGCAGAAGAAGCTGTTCCGCAAAACGTTACAACGTCAACTGCAGACGTTGTCACGCCTGACTCTCTTGGACCCAAGGCATGGACAAAGAAGTATGAATCTTTGGGGCAAGAAGACTCCAATCTCAAAAAGATAGTTCCTTCCATTGAAGAAGCACCCACGCTGGAGCTGAAGGTGTTACCTGATCACCTGAAGTATGCCTTTTTAGGGGAAAATGATTCTTTACCTGTGATCATTTCTTCTAATCTCTCAAAAGAGCAGGAAAGTGATCTCGTTAGCACCTTGAAAAGACACAAGAAAGCCATTGGTTGGCAAATGGCGGATATCAAGGGTATCAGTCCCACAATTTGTATGCACAGAATTGTCTTGGAAGAGAATGCAAAGAACAGCATTGAAGGGCAAAGGCGATTGAACCCAATAATGAAGGAGGTGGTCAAGAAGGAAATCATCAAATGGCTAGACGCGGGAATCATCTACCCAATCAGTGACAGCTCATGGGTGAGCCCAGTTCAATGTGTACCAAAGAAGGGTGGAGTTACTGTGGTGACCAATGACAAAAATGAATTGATTCCAACAAGGACGGTGACTGGATGGAGGATATGTATGGACTACAGGAAGCTGAACAAAGCAACCAAGAAGGACCATTTTCCTCTGCCATTTATTGACCAGATGTTGGACAGACTTGCAGGCAAATAATTCTATTATTTCCTTGATGGTTACTCAAGATATAACCAGATAGTTAATGTGCCTGAAGACCAAGAGAAGACCACATTCACTTGTCCTTATGGTACCTTTGCCTTCAGAAGGATGCCATTTGGGCTGTGTAATTCTCCTGCAACATTCCAGAGGTGTATGATGGCTTTATTCTCTGATTTTATTGAAAAATCCATGGAAGTTTTCATGGATGACTTTTCAGTCTATGGAGACTCATACAAGAGTAAGATGTGAAGAGACCAACTTAGTGCTCAACTGGGAGAAATGCCACTTTATGGTTCAAGAGGGAATTGTTTTGGGGCATAAGATTTCAAAGAAAGGGTTGGAGGTTGATAAAGCAAAAATTGATGTTATTGACAAATTACCTCCACCTACCACCGTCAAAGGTATTAGAAGTTTCTTAGGGCATGCTGGTTTTTACAGAAGGTTTATCAAGGATTTCTCAAAAATTTCCAAACCTTTGTGTCTGCTGCTGCAACGTGATAACGTCTTCAACTTTGATGAGCAATGTCATGAAGCCTTCCAGAAATTGAAGACTGCCCTTGTAACGGCTCCTGTGATAGTCACTCCTGACTGGTCAAAACCATTTGAATTAATGTGTGATGCGAGTGACTACGCTGTGGGAGCTGTATTGGGTCAAAGGTATGGCAAAATTTTTCACTCTATCTATTATGCTAGTAAAACCTTAGATGATGCCCAATTAAATTATATTGTAACTGAGAAAGAGTTACTGGCTGTTGTGTTTGCTTTTGACAAATTTCGATCATACTTGGTGGGTGCAAAAGTTATTGTTTTTACTGATCACTCAGCCATCAAGTATTTGATTGCTAAAAAAGATGCAAAGCCAAGACTCATCAGATGGGTTCTCCTCCTTCAAGATTTTGACTTGGAAATTCATGATAAAAAGGGGGTGGAGAACCAAGTTGCTGATCACCTTTCTAGGCTTGAGAATGTTGATGCAGGTACAGGTGCAGAAGAGATAAAAGAAAATTTCCCTGATGAAAAACTACTGACAGTGGCCACAGTAGCTGAAGACGTTACCACGTCTATGGCAATTTCCTCAAACGTTATAACGTCTGATGCTACTGCACCCTGGTATGCTGATATAGTCAACTTCCTAGTCAGCAAGATTGTGCCTGTGGATTTCAACCATCAGCAAAGAAAAAAATTCTTCCACACCGTGAAGCACTATTTTTGGGATGAGCCCTATCTGTATAAGATGTGTCAAGATCAGTTGCTTAGGAGATGCCTTGCTGAAGAGGAACAACTTCATGTGTTACAGCAATGTCATGCATCACCCTATGGAGGACATTTTGGAGGAACCAGAACTACTGCAAAGGTGTTACAGTCAGGGTATTATTGGCCAACACTCTTCAAAGATGCTCATGAATTGGTGAAGAACTGTGATAAATGCCAAAGAACTGGAAACATCTCCAACAAGCAAGAAATGCCATTGACAAATATTCTTGAAGTGGAACTGTTTGATGTTTGGGAAATGGACTTCATGGGGCCATTTCCTATGTCTCATGGAAACTTATACATTTTGGTAGCTGTGGATTATGTATCAAAATGGGTAGAAGCTGTAGCATTGCCCAATAATGAAGCTAAATCAGTCAGCAAATTCCTTAAGCAAAACATCTTCACAAGATTTTGTACTCCAAGAGCTATAATCAGTGATGAAGGCTCTCACTTCTGTAACAAGCTAATTGAGAATTTATTGGCTAAATACGGAGTGAAGCACAAAATTGCTACAGCTTATCACCCGCAGACAAGTGGTCAAGTAGAAATTTCTAACAGAGAAATTAAAAGGATACTTGAGAAGATGGTTGGTCCGAACAGGAAAGAATGGTCCCTGCACCTTGATGATGCGCTGTGGGCGTACAGGACGGCATTTAAGACACCACTGGGCATGTCACCATACAAGCTAGTCTTCGGAAAAGCTTGTCATCTGCCTATTGAACTCCAGCACAAAGCTCACTGGGCGCTGAAACAACTGAACTTAGATCATTCAAAGGCTGGAGAAGCAAGACTCCTTCAACTAAATGAGCTAGATGAATTCAGGCACACTGCCTATGAGAATTCAGCAATCTATAAGGAGAAAACCAAGAAATGGCACGATCGGAAAATTCAAAGAAGAGAGCTAGTAGAGGGACAACCAGTTTTGCTGTTTAATTCAAGGTTAAAATTGTTCCCTGGGAAGCTGAAATCAAGATGGTCAGGACCCTTCAAACTGGTAAAAGTCTATCCTCATGGTGTTGTGGACCTGTTTGATGAGAAAACTAATTCCACTTTCAAAGTCAATGGCCAAAGAGTGAAGCAATACCATGGAGAACATGTGGTTAGGGACAAGACCACAGTGGCTCTCAATAAACCCTGAATTAAAAAGGGAATAGTTTGGCTGAAGACTCTTAAAGCAAGCGCTCTTGGGAGGCAACCCAATGGTTTTAACTAACCAACAATTTTGTGTCTTTAAATTTTTGTTTTGTGCAGGAAGGGAAGCTGAAAGTAGGAGAGAGTCAGGACTCAAGTTATTGAAGTATGGTAGATGTTATAGCGTCTTTGAATGTCTAGGACGTTGTCACGTTTGCTGCCTGGGTAAAGTTTTAAATGAAAAAGAAGAGAAAATGAGTCAAGCAGTTTTCAAATGAAAAAAAAAAATTTAAATGAAAATATTTTTTTTTCAAAGACTTGACTGCTGAAGTGACCATGACGTCACTTCTCAACGGTTACCCCTCTTTTCAAGCCCACGCCACCACCTACTTCTCAACTTCCCATAAACCCTTCCCAATAAACACACACCAGTTATAATCATCAAATCACCTGCAAACACTCTCAGAAACCGTAATCTTATCCTTTCCCCCAAATCTCAAATCTCAAATCCTCCATTCTCCAGAAAACCCATTCAATCACCATGACAAAAACAAAGCAAGCTGCGGTAAAATCATCTGGCAGAGGAAAGAATGTTAACCTAAGTTCTTCTTCTGACCCAATTCCTGAAATCCCCATTCCTTCAAAGAAGAAAGCCTTGCTACCCGAAAGGGGCTTTAGTTTGGAAAACCCGAATCCTGATTTTCTCTCAACTGTGGCAGCATTAGGATGGCAGAAATTTGTAGTTCACAGAAAAGAGTACATTGCAACTCTGGTGCATGACTTCTACAAGGGAATCGTTGAAAGAAACGATGGAGAGCTTTCAAGCATCTCCAACGTTCGCGGTGAAGAAGTTAAATTTGGTGTAAGGGTCATAAATGATTACTTTGGGCTGGGTTACTATGGCAAGGCAGTTGAGGTAAAGCAAAAGACTTACGGAGTGGCGGAAATGACCGAAATCAAAGAAAGAATATGTGTTGAAGGAGCTGTGTGGGAGCGAAGAGGCGACCATGGGAATGAATTCAAAATTTTAAAAAGGTACCTGTGTGATGAGGCCAGCACTTGGTTTCATTTCATTAGGCACTGCTTGATACTCACTTCTCACACTCTCTGGGTTGATAAGGAGATGATGATTGCTATTGATGCTATTATGTCAAGAGATAAGATTGAGGTGGGTAAGCTCATCAATAGGGAGATGAACAAATGGCAGAACAGGAAGGATGGATACCTATACTTCCCCTGCTTAATCACTGATCTTTGCATGGAGGCTGGAGTGGAGATTGAAGCCACTGAGCTAAGAGAGGAACCCCAAGGGGTATTCTCTACAAAGTTCAAAGCTAGGCAGAGAGCTGCAGACGCTACCACGTCAGTTGATGCACAGACGTTACAACGTTTGGTGGACCAGCAAAACAGCCTAGCCAAGTTTGTCAAGGAGCAGTTTGAATGGCAAAAGAAGGTGAATGCGCAAATAACAAAAGGTAAGATGGTGATTGAAGAACCAGTACTTCCAGATTGGATGCAAGGGGAAGATGAAGACAATATACCCTTATCAACAATGCATCCCAGGGCAGTGAAGAAGGAAAGAATTAAGAAAACAAGAAACCCAGCCACAAAAAGAAAGAGCCCAGCAAAGAAAAAACAGAAGAAGGTGAGTAGTGAAGAAGAAGAGCTCAAATCAGCTGATCTGGATAGCATCAGTGAGAGTGATGCAGAGGAATCAAAGAAGGTGAGCAGGGAAATCCTAAGTGATGAAGACGAAGAAACACATTCTGAAGAAAAAGGAAGCTCCAGTGATAAGACGGATATTGAGGCCGACTCTCCACCAACCCAAACAGTCAAAGAACCAGCCAAGCCAACACCTCCATCACCAAAAGCCAAACAACCCCAACCCTCAGCTAAAGAACAATCCACCTATGACCAAAACATCCCCAAAACACCACAATCTGAACCTCAAAATCAACCCATTTCACAACCAACCCCCACTCAACCTGAACCAATTAAAGAGCCATCACAACCATCCATTCAAGAAGTAACCGGTGGAGACGTGGCAACGTCTGAACCAACTGATGTTGGAAGTAACCCAGACCCACAACTCAACCCCCCACCCAAAAAGCAAAGAGTCAAGACTGTGCCCACCCAGAATCCATTTGGAAA
The DNA here is from genome assembly GCA_039519185.1 of Astragalus membranaceus. NCBI lineage: Eukaryota > Viridiplantae > Streptophyta > Magnoliopsida > Fabales > Fabaceae > Astragalus > Astragalus membranaceus. Next base: position 130,097,736 of record CM076854.1, read on the forward strand.
GAAGAAAAGGCATGAATTAGCTGCTGCAAGTGAAGAAACCAGACCTGGTGAAGAAGAAGAACAACTGGCTGATGCTCCTACAACCAAAAGGCAAAAGTTGCAGGTAAGGAAGAAATCTGAAGCTGCTAAAGACAAGCCAGCCACCGCTACCAGTGCAGCATTTGTTGCTGCTAGTGGTTCAGAGAATGCTCCTGCTGTTGTTGCTGAAGAAAAAGCTGCAGACGTTACAACGTCTCAAGAGCCAAAGGGTGAACAAGCCCAGGTGGACCCCAAAGAACAACAACAAGTTAATCCTGCAGAGCTGGCAAAACAGAAAGCATGGGAGGAAGCAAAGAAAAGAATTGCTGAGAGCAGTGCAACGATGTCCCAAGAAGCTGAAGTTTCAGTTGCTGCTGCTGATGGTGCAGGAGAGAAGAAGAAGAAGGAAAAGAAAAAGAAGACTGCGCAAGCAGGCATCCCAGCCAGACAAAGTGGAAGGCTCGGGTCTGGTGTCCTGAACAAGTAAGTTAGCCCTCTTTTTAGCAGTAGTATCGTTATAGTTTTTAATTTCAGTTCGAATAAATAGCTGTCCAAACGTGACAACGTCTGGATTGTTAGTAGTCAGTAGTTTGTTTGCTTATGTTGTGTTTGAGTGTTCCTCTTCCATTTTTAAAAGAAAAAATCAGTGAGCAGTGGGGACACTGCTCATCTTTCTGTGTGGGGGGGGAGGATCATTTTTATGTTTTGTGTATGCATAAAATCAAATGCGAAATCAGTTTACCTCCCTACTCTATTAATCATCAAAAATGTTTCTCTTTGGGCTAAATCTAGGAATGACTGTGTGTGAATTTGTGTGAGTAGCTGATGCATGCTTAGATAAATAGAATTGATTACTGCTTCCACACAAACTCTGTTTTGAGGAAAACCTAGTTAGCTAGGGACTATGTGATGCTAAAGCTAGTTTTGGTTGACTATGGTGATTGTAAAACTTGATTAAAAACTTAGAGTAGCAGTAGAAACTAAGTTTGGGGGAATATCAGGTTGTGCTAAGGCTGGGTGCAAAGACTGTAGGATGATTAGTGCATGTGTAGTGTGAGTGCAGCGTTGTAACGTCTACCCGTAACGTTATAACGTATGCCGTGTGTGTTTTCGTGTTGTGTTCTGTGTTATCAAGCGTTGTAACGTCTCATCTACAAACGTTATAACGTCTACTCCAAAAAGACCAAAAAGTGTGTGTGTTTCAAATAAGTGGAAAAATCCACATGTTCTCTGTGTTTGCTGCAATTTTCCGAAACAAATACTGGGCACTCCAAATGTCTCAATCCAAAATTGTCAAATCCAAAAAAAAAAAATCACAAAAACTCCAAATTGAAGTGAATCAAATGAAAGTTGCTCAGTAATGAGGGGGTTGCAGTCCTCTGTGTGTTTTGCGTTGTGTGAGTCAGAATGGTAGTTTGCACTAATCTAATCCTAGCACCCAATTAAGACCCTTTGTCATGCTTAAAATAACCCTCATGTCTTATGTGGAAATGTTAGCCTACTCTCTGTTTTGAAAGATGTTATACCCTCACCATAATGGAAACCACTCTTTCATAAGCTAGGGTAGCTTCTGAACCTAGCTAGGAATAGAATTGATACAGAGATCACACACTCACTTTGGGCAGTAATGAATCTAGAATGTAATTGTGCATTGGTGCGTGAGTATGTAGTGTAAGTCTGAAGGAATTAGCCCCTTGAGGAAAATTTTTGATCAAATGGGTGAGCAGGGTGTAAACTGCTGGTGTATTTAATTTCATACATCTTTTCATATGTTGTGTTTTGATTTCTTGAGGACAAGCAATGGTTTAAGTTTGGGGGTGTGATAACTCATATTTATATGAGTTATTTATACTTATTCAAAGTTAAACCATGCAAGTTCTCTGGCAATAGTAGGTTGTTTCTATTAAGTTTCTGTTAGTTTATCGCTTTTTAGTTAGAAAGGGGGCTAAATTACAAATTCTAGGCATTTTGGCGCCAATTGGCGCCTTTGTGAACATTTTGATGCTTCTTGTGTTTGTGCAGTGAGCTGAACGTGGCAGCGTCCCTCATCACGTCTGAAGGAAGGCAGCAGAGCAAGAAAGAGATATCTCATTTTTGGCGCGCAAGAAATGATAGGCAAAGATCTAGAAGTGCAGAAGATCTTCTCTCTCCTCAGCGCTGACGCGGCTGACGCACTGTAGCAGTGCAGTGTCATTTCAGAACAGAGTTAATCTACAAGCAAGCTTGGAAGGTGGGGAATGACATCAGCAAACATGTGACCCCCTTGTTCCTTGGCTACTCTCTCTCTACAAAAGAAAAGGCAGGGGGCATCATCCGGATATAATCCATTCATCATCCACCTTCCTCCATTTTCAGAGAGAGTTTTCTAAAGAAGTTCTGGACACAGACTTCTTCATCCGAAATTTTCTCAAGCTCCATTTTTTTATTTCCATTCGCAACCATTACTGTGAAGCTCAGACGTTGCAACGTCTCTACAGCGTGCATGAAGGAAGGCTACTTAGGCGTATCTTTTGCGTTTAGTCTCCTTTTCTCTATGTACGGTATTTGGATTTCAACTCCTCTTCTTTCTGTAAAGATGCTCAGCATGAGCTAAACATTTGTAGTTGGGTTGTTGTTTTGCATGTAATGAACCTCTAGTTTAATGTTATGAAGTATTGATGTTTATGCGTTTTAGATCTTTGCATGTTAATATTTCCAAACTTGTTTTGAAATTGGCCACTTAAAATAAGTAGATTCATAGGTACAGAAATGGTCTATGAAAAGAACTCAAAGATTTATGTGAATGAAAAGGTGCACTAAAGACATTTAGGCATTTTTATCTAAGTCTAGACATAGAATGGATAATAGTTCATAGGACATTGCTGTGGGTACTTAAAATACAGGAGTAGGCCTACTTAGAACCTAGACATAGGAATTCTAGTACTTGAAGCTCTGACGTTTTGTGACTGAAAAGCACAGCTCTTTTGCAACAGCGTTCAAACGTTATAACGTCTATACAACATAGCATTTGTACGTGTTAACGTGTAAACGTTATAACGTCTGACTAGAGGAGATTTACTTGCATGCAGCAATCCAACTCATACTCTTCCATATTCACAACCACTTCCTGTTTACTTGCTTTATCTACGTTCTTAGTCTTAATACCAACTTTTAGTGCCGATTTATTACTTGTTTCACCTGTGTTTTAAAGACTTGAACTTTGAAAGTAAATCAATCCTCGTGGGAACGATCTCTTATTTTTATCCACTTTATTACTTGTACGACGTGTATACTTGCACTGATATTGCGACTAGAACACACGCGCAAACATCAGGTCATGTAGTTTCAATGCATAAATCGATTGTCAGGCCAAACATTTTCAAACAAAGAATCGATTCACACACTTTTAAACTAAGCTGAGAATCGATTCCTACATGTCTCAGGCAAGCTGAGAATCGATTCATACAAGTTTTAACTCAGTAAAGAATCGATTCCTAGCCCTCCGTGGATCTCAAGAATCGATTGTCCCTATTTTCCAAACAAAGTCAAAATCGATTCCTCACTTAAATGAATCGATTCCTAGATCAAATGTTTTCAACAAAGAATCGATTCCTACATTATTTTCAACGTAAACTTGATTTTTCTCATAGCCTATAAATAGGCACCTCATTGTGTTCATTTCTTACACAACCCATTTCACGAATCAGAGCACATTTTGAGAAAAACTCTTCACGCTTTTACTACTGCTCGTCGCGCACCGTTGGTCCGTCTGAGCTGATCTTTCGCTAAGAGTTAGTTGGGGTTGCATTCTTCAAGTTGTAATATCTGCCTTCGTTAGAGGTATTTCTGTCTTTACGTTTGTTATTGTTTAATTATTGTGATTTTTACTAGGGAGTGGGGTATCTATCTAGGGTAGCTGTTTGTACTAGGAAGTGGGGTATATTTGTGGGGCAGCTGGTTGTAACAGGGGTGGGGTATCTCTTGTTATTGTTGTAATAGATTTGAGGGCTCTCCATAGGTGGGGTATCCTAGGAGGAGAGTGCCTGAGTCTGTAAAGGTTTTCCAAGGCACCTGTAAGCTTTGTTGTTTTGGTTAGTGGAAAATCTCACAAGGGTGTGAGGACTGGACGTAGGTCACTAGGAGGTGACCGAACCAGGATAAATCTTTGCGTGCCTTACTGCTTTCCTGCTTTACTGTCTTACTGCTTTATTTCCTTATCTTCTAATTCTTTCGCTTCCACTTAACCTGCGCGAAAATTGATCTAAGTCATTGAAAAGGGGAAAAACGTTTTCGAAAGATCTGAAAAGTTTTTAAAATCTCAATTCACCCCCCCTCTTGAGACTGAAGCCACTTGCAATTGGTAAGAAGGCAGAACCTGAAAGAACCTTCAGGCGACTAAGGAGACAACAAAGGTTAAGAAGGCAGCAACAACACCAGCAATTTCAGCCACCAATCATGTCTGAATATGGTACTGGTGGTAGAAGCTCTAGAGGTGGACGCACTCCAAGAGAAGGAAGGCACTCTGATGCTGGAGGTAGAGAACGTGGTCGTGGACCACAGACTCATACAGAGACATATGTTGATGATGAACACTGGCAGAGACAGCAACTCATCAATGCAGGGCCACAAGACATGGTCAATGACAGAGACAGGCCTATGCGTGATTATGCCGTGCTCAATCCTGCCCATTTACAAACAGGCATTGCAAGACCACCCATTCATACTGGTCACTTTGAATTCAAGCCAATGATGTTCCAAATGCTGCAGACTGCAGGGCAATTTGGGGGTTTCCCTCAAGAAGATCCTTATGCACTTCTAAGGCAATTTTTGGATGTGTGTAGCAACTTTATCATCCCTGAAGTCTCAGAAGATGCCTTCCGATTGAAGTTATTTCCATATTCTCTCAAGGATAAGGCCAAAAATTGGTTGAACTCCTTGGAGCCAAATTCAGTTCACACTTGGGATGAGCTAGCTGAAAAATTTCTTGGAAAATACTTCCCTCCCAACAAAAATGCCAAGTTGAGAAATGACATAACTTCCTTCAAACAAAGGGAAGGGGAATCATTGTTTGAAGCTTGGGAAAGATGGAAGGAATTACTAAGAATGTGCCCACACCATGGCATACCCGTGGTTATTCAAATGGAGACTTTCTACAATGGTCTAGATTAGCCTACCAGGCTTATACTTGATGCAAAGGGGAAAAACGTTTTCGAAAGATCTGAAAAGTTTTTAAAATCTCAATTCACCCCCCCCTCTTGAGACTGAAGCCACTTGCAATTGGTAACACCCAGTTCCTCGATTTCGAGAGGGATGACCGCTTATGTGCCGTATACCAGTTTGAACGGGGGCTCTTCCGTAGTAGAATGAGGGGTCGTTCGATATGCCCACAGCACGTATGGCAATTCCTCTGCCAAATTTCTCTTTGCCTCGTCAAACCGCCTTTTCAACCCGCGAAGAATCATTCTATTGGCGGCCTCAGCCCGACCATTAGTTTGAGGGTGCTCTACTGAGGTAAAGCGTTGCTTAACTCCGAGGTCGGTCATTGTTTTTCTGATCCCTTTGTCGGTGAACTGCGTCCCATTATCTGTGATCACGACCTCTGGCACGCCAAACCGCACTAGGATATTCTTTTTGAAGAACTTCATGCAATTTCTGGAGGTGATGGTTGCCAGGGGTTTGGCCTCTACCCATTTTTGTGATTTAGTCCACTGCGACTATCAAGTATTTAAACTGGCCAGGGGCCACTGGGAAGGGTCCCAACAAGTCGATCCCTACCACGCAAAGCTAGGGCCATGGAGGGGTCATGCTATTCAGTTCGGTAGGAGGGGCGATGTGGAGATCGGCGTGTCGTTGGCATTTGTCACATTTCTTGTGCTAAAGACAAGCAATTTATGAGTTAAATTTATTGTTACATAAGTCTTAAAGACAAGCAATTTAAGAGTTAAATTTATTTTTATTCCCTATACAATTACAAATCTTTTAAGCTTAGTCCCTTTGAAATTTTGACTATATTTAGTTCCTACCTTCAATAAAAATAAGTGTTTTTTGTCTTTACCATATTTGTTCCTATTTTTTATTATAAAAAGTATACTTAAAAATAAGCCTTTTAGATTTTATAGAGAGGTAAAAAAAATGTAACAAAAAAAAAGGAGAGATCAAAAACGTTTTTTATGAAAGTTTGAGACCAAAAGCACCCGTTTTTATAATAGACGGGAAATACAAATTAAAAAAAGCATTTATAGTATCAAAAATAAATATTCTAATAAATACTTTTCACCAAAAAAGAAAAATATTAAATAATTTTTTGTCAAAATTTAAGACATGTTAAATAAATATTTATATATTTTGAAATAGAAAAGAAAACTGAGATGAAAAAATAAAAAGAAACCACAAGCGTGGTTCTTTTTGACTATATACCAAGCCCTACCAAAAAAAAAGAGTAAGAGAAATATTGTGAACGAACCCTCTCTCCTAAACCCTAGAGTTCTTAGGTTGCATCTCATTCACAATTACGCGTACACAACTGCTACCCGGCCAAGAAATATTGTGAACGAAAAATAGCAAACGAATTGGCTTCTCCTTCACATCCATCCACGGTTTCTTCTTCCTGGTGAGTTTCTCTTTTCTTTTTCCTTCGTCTCTAACTTATGTTTCATCATCTTTCTGTTTCAAGTTCAAATGGTTTTCTTCTTTCTCTCTTCTTTAATTTCTTTGTTTCTTTCTTGCTTTGTTGCTTTATCTCTTCTTTTTTATTTGTGTATAGCTTTCTCTCTTCAGAGCTGTGACAGGGGTATTTCAACAGAGGTGGTTCTGGCCTTCTGGGGTTCTGGTTTTTGCTGTTTGTTTGCCGCTGTCGTCTTCTCTTCTTTTGCATCGTGTTTGCATTCTCCTCGCGCTGGTGTGTTGTATGAGCAATTTGTTTGCTCGCGTCAGTTAACTAGTAGATTCTTCTTCTTATCCCCCATATAACATTTGTACGTGAAAGTGAAACAAAAAGAGTTCAAGATTATATAGTTGATGTATTTGTGGAAAATAATGAAGATGAAAAGTTGTTTATTGCACCATATAATGCTGGGTAAGATATTCATCAAACATCTTTTTTATGTTTTTTAATTCTTTTGTTGATGATGAGTTTACTAATTAATTGTTTTTGTAGGAAACATTAGCTGTTGTTTGTCATTAATGCCACATTAGAAATAGTATATTATTTGGATCCATAACATGTGGATTCTAGAGTTCACTCAGCAATGAAGAATGTGATTGATATGTAAGTATCTTCATTTTATTCTCAACCAATATGTGTATATTTAATTATTTTCATGAATATTAATTTGCATTTTATAGAGCTTTAAAAATTTCCCGCGCTCAAAAGGGAGCTACATTGTCAAAGTCTAAATCAAGCAATATCACATGGATCCCGATACAGGTTTGACAAAATCTAGATTTTATTTATTTAGCTAACTATTTCCTGCGCTGTTATATTATAGTTTTGATAAGACATTAGCTAATTATTTTACTGAAAAAAAACAAATGGGTTAAGGGACACATGATTATCATTCATCCAATAAAGGGACTAGGGGCTTATTAGGCATGAGCTTGGTATTTTTGAATGAGTTGTGACTTTAATTGGACCTATCTATTGTTTAACAATAATGCTATTCAGCCAAAAAATCCAGCCAAAATCAGCCAAAAATACCAAATACCGTATGAATAGTTGCACAATTATTTTGGGAATGAAATTCAAAAAAAATGATTAGGTTTTAATAAAATTAGTCACTCCCACGAAAGGCGTACCATCAATCCTTTCCTTTTGACATTTTGTAAGATTTTCATTAACTTTGCCGATATATTTTGTTGTACACTTGTGTCGCAAACGCACCTACAACAACATCACGAAAGACAAAAGGCTCAGTGGGATGTATATATTTTGGTAATTGGCAACAACTAGAGAATAAGATAAACCTAAAACCATATTACTATTACCCACCGTTCCGGATTTTGAATTACTAGTGTCCGACATTGTACCTATCCGACATCACAATCAATCACATTAGCATTACAGACACATAACATTCAGATTCAAATAGAAGCCGATTACAAAAATGCAAACATAAATAAATTCATTCTTTATCTTTTTTTAAAACCTAAAATTTCTACGGATATCAAAGGCCAAGCTGAATGGGAGCCAAATGTTTACTCAAGCTATCATGGTAAAATTCCAATTTTGACTAACAAGAATAGGGTTTCCTTTCAAATTAAATTGGGGTTTTTGCAATCAGTCAAATTAGGGACAAATTAAGGAATAAATCAGTATAAATTACCTGAGTGAAAGAAGGTTGCAGTGGAGAAGAGGTGAAGAAGCGGCGAAACGGTGGAGTCACGGCGGAGACGCGACGGAGATAAAAATGGAGAGGGCGGCGTAGGGCGGTGAGGGCTTGAAGGGCGGAAACGCGCGATTAGAGGGAGAAACACACCCTATCTTCGTGAATGGCGGCGTAGGGCGGCGTAGGGGGGTGAGGGCTTGAAGGGGAGGCCGAGCCGAGGGAGGAGAGACCGCGAGGGAGGAGGGAGTGCGAGTGAGAGACTACGTGGGAGGAGGAGGGAGTGCGAGTGAGAGACTGTAGAGGATAGATAGGATTAAATATTTGTTTTTTAATTTAATTTAAGGGATAGGCTTATTTGTTTGTTTTGTGTTGTTAATTATTAAATAAATAAACAATTATTATATTCTATTTTTTAATTGTAAAAGAAAACAGAGATATATTTTAACACAATAGCAACATTGCAACGTCAATTAACCAACTTTTATAAGCAACACACCAATTTGAAACAACATGGGTTGGCTATTGTGTTAAAAAAGTTGGTGAATTCCTTGGCTACCTTGGTCATTGGTCTTCGCAACTCAAATGAAAGGACATCACCTAACCCCTATGCGAATATATGACATATGAAGGTTCATAGTACCCTACATTGGTGTCCCATGTATCCACACAGTCATATGTCATAATGGTTTTGAAGTAAGGAGGGTTGGCTATTGTGTTAAAAAAGTTGGTGAATTCCTTGGCTACCTTGGTCATTGGTCTTCGCAACTCAAATGAAAGGACATCACCTAACACCTATGCGAATATATGACATATGAAGGTTCATAGTACCCTACATTGGTGTCCCATGTATCCAGACAGTCATATGTCATAATGGTTTTGAAGTAAGGAGGGTTGGCTATTGTGTTAAAAAAGTTGGTGAATTCCTTGGCTACCTTGGTCATTGGTCTTCGCAACTCAAATGAAAGGACATCACCTAACCCATATGCGAATATATGACATATGAAGGTTCATAGTACCCTACATTGGTGTCCCATGTATCCACACAGTCATATGTCATAATGGTTTTGAAGTAAGGAGGGTTGGCTATTGTGTTAAAAAAGTTGGTGAATTTCTTGGCCACCTTGGTCATTGGTCTTCGCAACTCAAATGAAACGACATCACCTAACCCCTATGCGAATATATGACATATGAAGGTTCATAGTACCCTACATTGGTGTCCCATGTATCCACACAGTTATATGTCATAATGGTTTTGAAGTTAGGAGGGTTGGCTATTGTGTAAAAAAAGTTGGTGAATTCCTTGGCTACCTTGGTCATTGGTCTAGGCAACATGAACCTGATGTCATTTACAGCATTTACATATACTTGGCTACATATCATAATTGAAGTAAGTCGCCTTCAAAGGTTTGGGTGGTAACATGAACCCGATGTCATTTACAACATTTACATCAATACTAATCAAAAGATACATATATGTCTAATTACAACAAAAATTTGTCATGACCATTAATATACATATATCTTTAATTACAACAAAAAATACTCATGACCATTGATATGCAGGGAGTATCCTTCAAGCTAAAGTCAGGGATTTGTAGTCAATTGTGACAATCCCGTGAAGTCTGTTTCCATGTTTGCCAAAAGTTCCATGAATGGAATGTCACCTCCTACCTGTTAATAATCACATTATTTGTTTAACAACATGAACATATAAATAAAAACTCTAATAACAGACAATCAAACAACATGCCTGAGAGGAGGAACTAAAGTTGTTTATTGCATTGTCTAATCTTAAATAAGTTGCTTCTGTAATGGTTGGACATTGAGAAGCCCAACTGTTGTGCGCAAATTCTGAGACTCCAGCATCTTTATTAATATATACATTTCCTGACTGTATAGAGAAATTGTTAAATAAGTTCAACTAAACTCTACTTCAGGTCAAACTGAACATATGTAAAATCACTTATCCACAAATGCGAAATAACTAATTTGATTGAATGATGAAAATGATACAGAAAAAACTTAACGTTGTAGTTAACATACTAAATGAAGTTTGCACAATCATCTAATGCAAACTAAACCACATTGTTTGCATCCAACAACTCTCCACGAGTTATAAATCAATCCAACCCAATGACATGCTCATAAGTCTTGAAATTATTCACAACAAGTTACAACTCAAACTCAACAATAGTACATAAATTTTCCCAAAATTTTCTGACGGATCAAATTAGTCCGTGAACAAATTGAAAATTGGAAACTCTACACTTTTAGTAAAATCTTATAATGGACACGAACCAAAGTAGTTGCTTCCGTCACATCTCCACCAGTAGTAACCTCAACAGTTGATTCCACAAAAATGTCGTTGTTGACTTCCATACCCACGATTCCAATATTGCCCGCCTACACATTATACAAAAAACAGTAAGATGCATGTGATATGGAGTTTAATGCTTAATACATAATTTGTTAAAAAGCAACACAAACCTTCGTATTGTTTTTGTCATTAGCTCGCTTGGTTCGCTTATTCACTCTCCTTTTAACAACTTTTTCAACTATAGATATTTTTCTGTTTGCAGGAGGACGACCTTTACGCTTGACCCTCAATGGACTGTGACAAGTAGGGAGACTGTCTAGCATTGAGTCATCATTCAAAACCTTGGTTTTAACATTATCCATTGTAGGATCCATACTTGGCAAATCAGAACTAAATTGATGCAACAGTTCATGGAATGCTTTTGTGGCATATTCAGACTCCGCTGCTGCTTCAGCAACCTCGTAGAAATGCTTGCACAATTTCTCAAACCTATCCATCTGTGGCATCAATTCCTTCACACCATAATTTATCTTAATATATGCATGCTTCCTTTTAATATTTTTCTTCCATCTTGTCAAAACATACTTCTCTGGAACTTTTTCAACCCTCTCTTTAGCACAAACACATAATACATGGCAACACAAAATTCCTCTAAACTCAAACAACGAGCATTCACAGTTGACATCATAGTTGTCACGATTGAACAAAACTTTAAGGTAGCGCTCTTTTGGTCTATCTCCAACTATTATTTCCTCCAACACATTATATGTAGCAACGCAACCCTCCAGTGACTCCAAGGAGGGGACACAATTCATTTTACCTCTAAATTCAGTTTGAACCTCCTTAAATTTTGCATGTGTGTAATCACGTTGAAACTGCCTTTCAATTGAGGAGGTGGACCCACAATGAATTATTGTATCTATTGATTGAAAATCAGCTGCAAATTCTTTTTCTGCTTTATTTTTTAGAGCATTGCCATATTGTTTTACAAATTGACCAAGACTTGTTGTTGAATTGATATATCCATCAAAGAAACCATGTATGCTCTCACTACGTTGTGTTGTTGACATCCCCGCCCAGAAAAATTTCCTTAACAATGTCGGTGCCCATCTATGTCGCTCCTTATACAACCCACTTAACCAGTCATTCTCTTGAAGCTGAAATTTGTCTATGAAGGAACGCCATTTATCTTCAAAATCAAGTCTTGTGTAAGTATCATAAACTGCTTCTTTCATTGCCGCCTTTATCTTGTAATATTCACCATAGCCACTAAGTTTTTCGGGAATTTTTTTCATGATATGCCATAAACACCACCTATGGCGAGTAGTAGGGAAGACTGTCTCAATGGCATTTTTCATAGCCTTGCATTGGTCGGTGACAATACCCAAGGGAGCCTTTCCTAGCATGCAAGAAAGCCATGATTGAAAAAGCCACACAAATGACTCTTCGTCTTCACCGGAAACTAGGCCACACCCAAGTAATGTTGATTGACCATGGTGATTGACACCTACAAACGCAGCAAAAGGCATCTCATATTTATTGGTCAGATATGTTGTATCAAATGTCACGACATCTCCAAAATATTCATAAGCAGCTCTACTTCTCGCATCGGCCCAAAAGACATTCTTGACATGAAAACCATCATCCAAATCAAGATCATAGAAGAAATTTGAATTTTGTTCCCTCATTTCATAAAAGTAACTAATCAACGCCTTCCCATCACCGCCTTTACCAATTGAACGCCTTTCCTTGTTGACAAAATTCCTTACGTCCTTTTCACAAAATGGTATATTTTCATGCCCTCCTGCATCCGTGACAAGAGATTGGAAAGTTTTGTTGATCCTCACGCCCGCTTCATCGTTGATTTGGATTGTTCTCTTCACATGCAGATTTATTTTCTTGTTTGCCCTAAACAACCTTGACTTTGTGGGGCTCAACTGGTGACAATGCTCATCTACAAGTTTTTTGATATACCATACTCCATCTGTTTCTAACTTGAAACATATCTTGGCAGGACAATTGCTCACCCTAGTCGGAAGTGTCTTCAATGAACATGAAATTTTTGACATTTGCGCGCTAAACCCCTCTCTCGAGCATGACAGAATTCTGTAGTTGATTGCCCCATCCTTTCCCTTTACTGATGTTCTAATTTTCCATCCAAATCCTTTTTTAAAGCATACTCACCATAATATGATATCCCCTCATCTAATGAAGCAAAACACATCCCGATTGTTGGCTCCCAACATGTATCATCATTGTTGGGGTTGTCGACTGTTATACCTTCAGCCTCAGCACTATCACCCTCAACAAATGTATCACCACCCTCCATGAACTTTTAGATGCGGGCGGCGTCACATAAGTACTGCACAATAAAATCCAATTAATATAGTGTGTAGATGTAAACCGAAATGTGTATGCAATAATATGCAGAATACCAATAATAGGAAATAATAGAAAGTTTCTTATGTTAACTCTAAATTTATCATACCAATATAAGTAGAAAACAAAGTTTAAAAGGTCTTACACCAAGGCTGTTGTCACATTTTATTCTCAGCAATACGTTATAATGAAATAGATATGTCACTCATATTTATGTAACAACAAGTCAAGTCAAAAGGTTTCTTCAGTGCCACATTTTGTGGTCATCAAATAAACATCTTAACATATCAGCTAAACAACCCCAATTAACCAACTTTTCAACCCCAATTTCTTAAGTATAACTCAATTGTTTGTGGTATGACATGTACAAATTCCATTTGAACCAGATAGCCACATTACTGCCCCAATTAACCAACTTTTCAAAGCCATAAACCAATCTGGTATTTCACATTTATTTCTTTCAATCTAACTGTAAAGGACAAGAGGGCTCAATCTAACCCAAACTTGGTTTTTCACATGCTATTCTTCCCTACTCACTATGAACAACATGAGGACTCTATTTAAGTGCTAAATAGGACAATTAATGTAACTATAACTAAAAGGTTTCTAGTCTGACATGTACATGCTCAATTTGAACCAGATAACCACATTACAACTACACTTAACCAACTTTTGGATGTCATAAACCAAGCTGATTTTTCAAATTGTTTTCTTTCTAACCAGTAACCAGAATACAAACACAAAGTCAAATGTCCTTAATAGCACAAACACATTTACCTGAGTCAAACACAATTACAAAATATACTTGGAGAAACCCTATAATCGTGTTAATTGAAAGAAGCAAACAAACATTGTACCATCAATTAATCTACCATCATGTTGAAGAAGAGAACGATCTGGTACGAACATGAAGAAACGTAAGTCGCGGTCGCAGTCCTTCGATGTCTCACAATGGTGCTAGATGGCGCTGGATGGTGAAGTAGAGTGATCAAAGAGTGGTGGAACCGCGTGACAAAAGAAGAAGCGTGTTTTTTAGAGTGGTGGTCTTTACGGTGGCGGACGGCTACCGGTGGAGGAGGTCAGGGGTGAGAGCAGAGGTTGAAGGAGGAACGAGAGAGGGTGGGAGCTTCCATGTTTTCGTCGCCTTATTTGCGAAAGAGAAGCGTGTTCCTATCTGTGCTGCTTTTTGCCTTATTTATTTTTTTTAATATTTCTGAAAAATATTTTAATGTTTCATCAACTGGGTCCCACCAGCGTATTTTACAGGTATGTGATGTATTTGGTCTTTTTGGCTGTATTTTGGCTACCATTTTTGGCTGTATTTTGGCTACCATTTTTGGCTGAATAGCATTATTGATTGTTTAAAAACAACTTGCCTTGTAACTTACAGGCCAAAGTTTCACTATCATAGCAGTTCACTCAAATAGTAAAATCTTAACACCAATTGTTTCTATTAGGTTTTTATGCTCCAAAATTACAAATTCAAAGAAGCTTCCTATCTTAATGTATTATATAGGTAGAAGGAGATTGTATTTATAGCTTGTTAGTGAGAACCAGAAAGTACTTTGAAACAACATAACCAATTTTTATTATTTTAGGCACCAATTTATATTTTTTCTATTTGACCTTTGTTTTTATCGTTCGGGCACACAATTCTGAAAGTATTTTGTTTTTTGTTTTTGTAGTGTCCCCGTCAAACTAACAATATAGATTGCGGGTACTATGTCATGCGATTCATGAAGGAGATTCTTAATGCAAATCAAAGTTCAATTCCAAAGACGGTGTGTTATTTTTATTATATTATTATTTTGCAGTATTTTGCAGTATTTTCAAGATTTTGCTCCAAAAAAAAATTTGATGTTATATTTTGCAGTATTTTCAAGATTTTAAATGTTCAAGTTATTCTTAAGACAAACTAACTGAACTCAAAGAAGAATTGTGTCAATATGTGCTCGGACTAAGAATAATATGATGATGTTGTACTTGGTGAGTTCCATATGCATGTAATTAACTTAAAATTATTGTCATTTGTGCAATATGATAATATGCATGATAATTTTACTTTTTCCATTTAACACATTTAAGGATGCATCAAGTTGATTTCTCGTTTGTTGATTTGTGTTTTTTGTAGTTTCAGAATGTTGGAAGAACTATTGTCGACTTTGGCCGTTTCTACACTTTCCAAATCGATATAGCCATGTGTTCAGTACCGAGCAGGTTTTTGGTGGACTGATGTTGGTAGGCCCCTTGCTGTCGTGGCAATAGGTCAGTGAGCGCCCGGAGGGGGGGTACCTGCAAGCCACTCCGACGCTCAAGTCAGTATGAGAGTAAGACAGTGTATATGCCAAGGAAGAGTGTGTACCTCGTAAATGGCTATGCGAGCCGGAATTTATAGGAAATTGCTGTTTGTTGTGGATCGTCGGATCAGTGGAGGCGATCTGAACCCTCCAAGCGTATTGGGCTTGTACGTAGTGGATATGGGCCAAGTTGATTGGGCTGATCCATGTCTTGTTGCTAATCGCACCCCCTGATATTGCTAAGTGGGCCTCTTGGTTCAGTCCAGAACAGTTGCCCCCCAAGCCGAGATTATTCCGGAGGATGGTCTTCGCTTGATGGTCTTCGTTGATTTGCCAGATCCGTGGTGTTGCGCGAAACGCTACCTCCTATAATTGGAGCGCTTTCTTGAAGAGTGGAATGGAGTAGGGACCAAGTAACTGTCAACCCTAGCACCTACTTCAAGGAGGAGGAAGGAGTAGGGACCAAGTCACCAACCTAGTGCCTCCTTAAAAAAGAGAGGAGGGAGTAGAGTCCACTTGTTTCAACGTCTTTTCTTCCTGGTAAGTGTTTGTTGTTCGTTACCGTTTATTTACATTGTTGACAGTGCCCTCCTGCCAGGCACCCTCATGGGAGCTGGTTGCTTCATATTAGCGCCATGCAGGCGCTGGCTGCTCTTGACTGGCGCTCTGCCAGGCGCCCTGCCAGGCGCCCTCCTAGTCTTCAGTACCCCTGTCAGAGTACTCCCCTCGCCTCCTTTGCTCGCCCTCTCCTCGTATTTTGTTCATTTTTTACTTTTTTTACTAGTGTTTTGTGGTGCTCCATGTGTGTGTTGAAGTTCTGCATATTTTTTCAAAATGAAGGAGATGTGCACATACATTTATGTTCGCTCCACTACAAAAAAAAGGTTATTAGCGAGGGAATGTTCCCTCGCTAAACGTCCCATTTCCGTCGCTAATGACCATTTGCGAGGGAATTAGCGAGGGACTGATTCCCTCGCTAAATCGCTCCTCGTTAGCGAGGGAATTTGACTCGCTAATTCCCTCGTTAATTTTGATTGTCACGCGTCCCAATTTTGACTGCCACGTGTCCCAATTTGAATGGCTTGTTTTAAAAAAAATTGACCAATTGTTTTAATTTTTTTAAACCAGATTTTTATATATTTATTATTATATTTTTATTTTTATATATTAATGTGGTGGTGGTGGTGGTTGGGAGGAGCTATGTGGTGGTGGTGGTGGTTGTGGTTCACTTCGTCGGAGATAGAGGAAAGGAGTTCGTGGTGGTGGTTGTGGTTTCGTTCGTAGGAGAGAGAGAGAGAGATAGAGAGAGATGGAGGACTCAGTGTTCGTGGTGGTGGTGGTGGTGGTGGTTGGGATTCACTTCGTAGGAGAGAGAGAGAGAGAGAGAGATGGAGGATAGGAGTTCGTGACGGTGGTGGTGGTGGTGGTGGTGGTGGGGAGAAGAAGAGAAAAAGAGGAAAGAAATTTGTAGGTGAGAGAAGAGGAGAGGAGACGATTTCGTAAGAGAGAGAGAGAGAGAGAGAGAGAGAGAGGAAGAGGAGGAGATTTCGTGGGTGGTGGTGGTGGAAATGAGTGAAAAGGGGTTAGGGTTCATGGGTGGTGTGGTGGGAGCCGGGAGGTGAGAGAGAAGAGTGAAAGAATGAGAGAAGAGTCGGTATATTAAAAGAATTAATAGGGATTTAGCGACGGACATAGCGAGGGATGCGTCCGTCGCTAATCCTTCACGCTTCCCAAGTACCTACAACGATCAGAAGTTTGCGAGGGACCACTGAATCCGTCGCTAACTTTTCTTGGTTTTCATGCTGCGCAGTTTCAAATTGGCGCTTAGGATTTAGCACGGAAATTCCGTCGCTATTGCCCAAAAATCTGTCGCTAATTCTCAACATAGACGAGGGCCCATATTCCCTCCCAAAGTCTGTCGCTAATTCCATTTTTTGCGAGGGACTATCATTCCCTCGCTAATGTCCGTCGCTAATGAGCAATTTTTTTGTAGTGCTCGTACAGAAGTAATTGAGTTCACTTATACATCAGTGAACTAAGTTTTTGCAAGCTTGCTGTTCTTTTTCATATACCATGCACAATCTCAAGTTGTGTATGTATATAAGTGAACTCAATTCACTTACACGTACGTGAACTAAGTTTGCAAATACACAATTGACTTCCTTATGTCCCTCATAAACTCAACTCACATACATTTAAGTCACTTCACTGAAACATATACGTGAACTGAGTTTCGAGTGGCACTACAACTGATCAATTTTTACAGGTGATGCACGAATTGAGTTCCTGTACGTACGAAAGGAAAATTTATACGTATGTGAGCTAACGATTCTAGAACGAGAAAAAAAGAACGACTGATCAGAGTGAAAACGGTACTAGCCGGTGCAATAGACTATTGGTGGATCAAGATTTTATGAATTTCTTCGACTTTAGGTGAAGATTTCACCCTTAGCACACTCATTGAGAGAGATTGAGAGAGAAGAGAAAGAGAGATAGAATAGAGATGAAGGGGTTTTGAAATTAGTGTTAAAAACTTGGGGTTATTTTTGTATTTTTGATTTTTTAAATAAGGAGTGTAAGTACACTTAGGAGGTTTTGTTAGTCGCAGCCCTAATTTATGAGTCACTAAAAATGATATTCCATATTACCAACTTTAAGATTCTGAAAGATAAAATGAGGTTTTTGACTAAAAATGATTTTCATCTTCTAATTGTCTCAAGTTGACAAGATTTTATTGGTAGATGTTAACATGCAGTTCCTTATGTTAAACACCTTGGAGGATTGGACTGTAATGTGGTTTCTATTTTTAGTGTGATGGATCTATTCCAACTAGTCTAAGTAATTTTAGCCTTCTAACTAGTTGTGGTCTATAGCAATTATTTTCACTGGCTTAGATGTACAGAAGTTCCTGGTCTTAAGCCCAAACCAAAGCATCTCAAACAAATGGTGTAAATAATTACGTGTGCCACTCATCCTTTAATTTGAAAAACTATATATATGCATCATAGTTATACAACTATATATTTATTCCACTAATTAAAGTTGCACTTATTGAGTTATAACCTTTTGCTTTTCCAAGACCAGGAAAAAGAAACCAAAGATGAATCAATCTCAAAATATGAGCCATCAAGCAGGCCAAGCTGTGGGACAAGCTCAGGTTCGTTTGTATAGCACCACCATGTATTGAATATATCTATATCCTTTAAATATTTTGTACATAGTTTTAATTATTGTAGATTAATAGTTTGATGATATATAATGTTATAACTAATTTAGGAGAAGGGAAGCAACATGATGGACAAGGCAAGCAATGTTGCTCAATCTGCCAAAGAATCGTGCCAAGAGGTTTGGATACTTCTTTTAACTATTTTGTGATCGATTGAATGAATTAAATTCTATAGAAAGCTTGTGCATATTAATAATTGCTTCTAAAGATTTTGAAGAAGTAGATTTTTGTCTCAAATTTTAGAATAGCAAGTCATGTAAATGGTTAATCTTAATTGACAATTTAATTGACTGGTGGAGCTATTTGACTGTTGTAGGGTGGCCAGCAAATGAAGGCAAAGGCGCAAGGGGCTGCTGATGCTGTCAAGAGCACAGTTGGAGCTCACAAATGAATCTATATATAGTTGATAGATCTTAAAAATGGCTATTTGCCACTTTTGATTTTTGGGATTTTAGGCATTGATTTGTTATCTTTTGCCTTTTAACATATTTTATCCTTTTCGGATGGTTTTATTTATATGACTGGTTGTATACCAGAATTAAGAGATACATCGGTTTTTATCCCAATATTTTTCAGGAAATTTTTACTTTTTTGTTGTTTATATCATAAGAATTTTCATGGTAAAATATATGATGAATGACAAATGAATGAAACATACAATGACAGTAAACTCCAGATTGGGTGAAAGTGATTAATGCACTCCATCTAAAGGGGTGGACTAGTTCGATCCCCGACGATGGAACAAATTGGAGCCCGACTTTATTTACCTTCTGGCCGAACTCCGGATTATTTAAGGCTCATTTCCTCTGGACACCGGAGCGAAAACACCCCTAGACAAAAAAAAGACCTAAATATGGTGGTAGCCACATATGGTTGTCCGGTGGGATGCAAATTAGTTAAAGATCTATAATTTCCACTAGCTTGTGTGAAAACATAATGTGCAAATATACACAGTCACAACAAGTAATAAAGAGTAAGTAGAAATCATTCCTAAGAGGAGTGTTGAGTTCTTTTCTATATCTAAATTAGTAAGGTAGTGAGTAAAAACAAAATAAAACAACAAGTTGTAGAACCCAATTTTATCATCAAACAACAAGTAAAATAAAGTGATTGTGGAAATTCAGATTGAGAACCAGTTAGAAAGCCTTTTCGCTATGTAACTTTTCAATAATGACTAAGTGCTAAAATAGATGTTGTAGGATCAGGGTGTTGTTGCATAAGGTACTTGCCTTTCAGTCACTTTTCTACAGGGTTTCATTAAAAACACTTATGTCTAAGCTCTAATTAAGTTCACCCCTGACTATTAGCATCGACAGACCACCCTTGTGTCCTTTAACAAATACTACCCATATTAATCATTGAATTCAACATGCAAACCCTTTCAGTATCTACATACATGCGCTTTTCGAAGTTGATCACTCCTAAAATAAGCTTGGAAATATTAAATACACAAGGATTAAAATACTAAAACACATACATGAACATTAAACCATTAAAAATCTGTCACCTAGCTAAGACATTCCAACTAAAATTGTTTAGCAAAAACATGAAAGAAAGTATAGATGCTAGATCTAAAGCCATACTACTGAAATTACACAAGAGTAGAAATACTAAAAGAGGAATACACTATCAAGTCTCCAACTCTGGTGAGCTAAAGAAATGAAAATAACTTCCGTTAAACAGAAACACTCCGAGAAAGATGGCTTCAATAATGTTGCAGCACTGTTGTGCATAATTTCCTTTTTATTGTTAAAATGGAGGCTGAAAACGAAAATGCTTCGGAAAATACTTTGCCTAATCTTTCCTCCACCTTCCAGACTGATAAAAGAGAAGATAACAGCTGCTATATATAGTCCTGGGGTTGAGGGATGCAAGAAAATCCTAAAAATGCTCTTCCTTGTCTTCTAGTGTGCCCAAAAGGACAAGTGTCCAAAGCAAAAAGCATATACACACAAAATAGTACTGGTCCAACAACACCACATTTTGACATTCGTTGACGCGTAGCAGACGCTGAAATTAGCGTTGAAATGTTTCCTAGCGCTTTCTCTCTCATTTGTCGCAAAAACACCAATACTATAGCATCAAAATGCTGCAACAACTAAAACGCACATTAAAGAACAAAATGAGAGCACTATGTGCTCCATTAGTTCAAGCCAGTTTATATCCCTAACAAACATAAAACAATTTATAAAACAAATTACTCTTGGATAATCAATGATTTAAGACAAAAAGTATAAACTTTTCTTATAAATAAGAGTTATCAGTAGTACAAGACATTTCTTTTTCCATCCATTTTTTAAGTATCCAAGCAATGGAACCTTGTTCCATTCTATCTATTGTGGTTTTCTTCTCTAGTGAAGAGATGGAGAGATGACAAAAAAACACGTGCACGAATAACTCATTTTTGGGGGGTTTGGGTGGAGAGTGGAGCTCTAGAGACAAAGATAGAGATAGTATACTAAGTGAGATCAGACAAAGATTAGCTACGGTTGTAACTTTCGTTTATATACCTAGGTATTTTACAATGGTTGGTCGATCAATTTTGGATACCAACGCAATTTTTTTTCATAAACTGAGTTTGTTCGTAACACATCAAGCAATGTCATTTACCCTCACCCGAGACCCATGCACCCGACCCAACCAAACTGATTATGCTTAATTTCACTTCATTTGCTCAGGTTTGGTGGGGTAAAGTTTGCTTGCCTAACCCTATCTTTAAGGGTGTAGCTATTGACAAATTGATTTATGATAACACACTATTGCCTCACTAAAACAAAAAAATTTACTGGAAAAAACTCAATGAGGAAAATTGGTAATTAAAATTATTTTATGTGAGAAATTCAATTTTGTTATGAAATAAGATATAAAACAATAAGAAAGTTGGAGAAGATAAGATGAACAAGAACAAATATGTAGAAGAGTAAGAGCTTTGTTTATCATTCTCTCTTCACAAGTACTTCTCTATACATAAGGTGAACCCTATTTATAGGGTGAGAATTGGCAAGTGAGTGGTCACTAATGAAAAGCCACTACAAGGGAGTAATGAGAAGATGGGAGAAGAGTGGACATCCACCAATATTCGTAACACTCCCCCTTGGATGTCCATCTAGGATATGCCTCATTAAAATCTTACTAGAAAAAACCCAGTAGGATAAAAAACTAATGAAGGAAAAATAGTACAATATCCTTTCAGTGGGAACTGGCTCATTAAAAACTTTTCCAGGAAAACACAGTGGGACAAAAACCATGGCAAAGGGAAAAAGAGTGCAGTTTTTCTCCCCCTGTTCGAAGTGTCACTTATGAATATGAATTCCAACATCTGGATTTTCTCCCTGAGTGCATATGGAGCAACCTACTTTGCTCTGTCATTTGTGATATATTCTCTTTTAATGGAGTTTTGCGGTCAATATATATTATCTTCAAAACATCTTCATCGAATTGTTGACACTTGAGCACTAAATGAAGAAGCAAGAACCATATATATATATATATATATATATATATATATATTGTTTTGTAGATCAAAAGTATATTTCAGTGTCACCACATGTAGATAATAGCTGACTTGCGTTCCAACTTGATCTAGATCAGAAAAATACTTTGTATGTGCATGGTTAATTTGTTGAACATATATAAAATGATTTATTCATTAGAATAGTCAAAAATAAAATATGCATCCCACTTTGTTCTAATGCATTTTGGTTTGTAATGAACTATATTACTACTAGTTATCACATAATATTATCATATCAAGGGATATAACATTTGGTAATATTCACGCATGCTTTTCATAGTCTTCGAGACTGAGATATTTCATATATTCTTACCACACAACTCATGTACTCAATATAAATAATTTCTGCAGATCAATATGAGACTTTGTTTTTCAAAAGAATTTATTTAAAGATATTTATTTTTATCTTGAATCCTTCTGGGATTTTCCATGTAGAGGTCACCTACAGGTTAAACCTCAAAATCCATCAAATATAATTTGAGGTCATTCATCTAGCTAGAGCTCTTTCTTTGAACAGTCTATAGTTTTTTTGGAAGCTCTTCAGGAGTTCTAATAATATTTATGTCATCAACATAGACATTAGTTATAGAAAATTCTTTTCCAAATATTTTCATAAAACTATATGGACAAGTGAAGTCATTTTTGTATCCCTCCTTTAGAATATAAATTTAGACGATTATACCATATGTGTTCAAATTATATTATCTCATGGAGGGACTGATTCAATTTGATTACTCATCTCGAGAGTCCAAAAAGTGTGTATTGGAATATTAATCCTTCAGGAATCTTCAAATAATTATGACTATCAAATGAGTCATACAAATAAGTTGTAGCAAAATTCATCTTGTGAAAATTGAGCTCTTCATGTGCTACAAGGCTAATTAAGTACTGAAAAGTACTTGCATCCACCCTTGAGCAACATGTCGAGCTTTGAATCTCAAAATTTCACCATCCTCATTCTGTTTTTGCACAAAGACCCATAGGTATCCGATTGGTTTCACACCTTCGGGTGTTTGGACTACAGGTCCAAAAACTTTTGTAAAACGAGTTTAATTCTGCTTCAATTTCATCTTTCAAGTTGGCCAATTCTCACTTTGTCTACAATCTTTAATAGACTTTGGTGCATGATCCTCACTATCACTTATCACATTTAGCGCTATATTATATGTAAAAATATCGCCAATGTTGACTTCATCCTCACTATCACTTATCTCTTTAATTTCAGAATTTTTTAGGTACCTGATCAGTTCTTCTGGAATTGAAATGTCAGTTATGTCTGAAGACTCTTTTGGAATTTCTATATCCTCGCTTGGACCATCTTTCTTTTTAGCTCATTTTCTTGTTTGAGGATTTTTATCTTTGGAACCGATTGGTCTACGCTTCAAGCGCAATTGAGACTCAATTGCAATATTAGATTGTCCAAACAGAGATATCCATCTTATTGGAGCATTAGCAGCTGATATGTATGATTTGGTCACACCATTGGATCAGTGAATGCATTTGGTAGATGATTTTCTAAGCTTTCCAAATGACTTATCTTTTGAACTTCTAGTTCACATTGTTTATTTTGAGGATCAAGATAAGAATATGATAATTCATTCCAACTGATCTCTTTTTTCAGCTGCTTCTTCTATCCCCTATTCATCAAATGATAATTATCAAACTAGACTATAAACATGTCTCCAATTGTTGGCTCAAGGTACTTTATTATACATGGAGATTTATATCCAATATATATTCCCAAAATTCTTTGAGGACCCATCATAGTGCATTGTGAATGGAGAAATTGGAGCATACACTCCACATCCAAAAATTCAAATATGAGAAATATTAGGTTCGTAACCCAAAACCAAATGTAAAGTGAAAGAGTTGTGAGAACTTGTTGGCTTGATGTGAATCAAAGTTACAGCATGCAAAATTGCATGTTCCCAAGTAGAAATTGGAAGTTCTTATCTCATAAATATTGGTCATATAATTAACTTTAGATGTCTAAAGAATGGTTCTTGAAGACCATTTTATGAAAGAACGTATGCTACGTGATGTCGAATATCAATTCTAATCGACAAACAATACTTATCAGATACTTTCAGAGTAATTCACATAATGACCTCTTACTCAAATTAGTGAGCAAACAATCTCACAAACTTCCAGTTGTGAGTTGACGACAAATATATATAATATATAGGCTTAAATATCATTTACCCCCTGCAAATATCACGTTTATCCATTTACTCCCCTGCAAAAAAACTTTTAAAACAAACCCTGCAAAATTTAATTGTATCCAGTTACCCCCTGCTGTTAGTTTTGGCTAACAGCGTTAATATTTGTAGGGGGTAACTAGAAACACTTAATATTTACAGGGGGTAACTACCCCCCACTTAATATTTGCAGGGGGGTAACTAGAAACACTTAATATTTGCAGGGGGTTAACTAGATCCCAAATGTCAGCCAAGTCAGCCTAGACTTAACGTTGTTAGCCAAAACTAACAGCAGGGGGTAACTGGATACAATTACATTTTGCAGGGTTTGTTTTAAAAGTTTTTTTTGCAGGGAGGTAAATGGATAAACGTGATATTTGCAGGGGGTAAATGATGTTTAAGCCTAATATATATCATCTAGTTGATGCATCAATTAAAATCACAAATATCTAAATGGTCCATGCGATTAGTGTACTCGTTTACATATATCACTTTATATAAGCTCTAGAAATACGAGAGACTTATTCTTTCAAGTTGTCAATTTCCTTTGGGAACTAGTGAACACAAAAATTAGTAGATTGAAGAAACTACTGGCTCTTCAATACAGGTTCACATAGAAATTTTAACCATTTTTCGCATCATAATATTATCGGGATGGCCCAACCAATCTTTCCAACAACAAAATTATTATGATATGTAAACTTCTGGTTTACAACATGTGCTTCAATTGCACATATATAAGTGTAGTACAAATCAGAGGAAAAAGCAGACAACTTTTCCACTACACTTGTTCTATTCAAAGTATGTCTCGTTATATAAAGATATTTAATATTTCCTTCATTTATTGTTTCAATATGATATCTATTTGGACGGATATCCTTAAAACTTAATACATTTTTATGAGAGTTGAGAGATTATAATATGGTATCAATGTGTAAAAAAAAATTGTTCTCTAGGTAATTAAAAATACACCAGCTCTTCCAGAGCTTTCAATTGCATTTTGCAAACTTTCGGTTGCAAGTTGATAACAAGTACACATGCTACCATATGACTTCTGGGCATAACTAGATAATGTACATAATTTAATATAAAATGGATTAAAAACAAATGCCAAATAAAACTCATTATATTAAAAAAAATATTTTAGTCCTTCAAAAATACCAATATGAGATGTCATTGCTACTTTAGGATAATCTTGCTAAACGTATGTTAAATAGTAAAACTATGTCGACTACTAAATAATGTATTAATTTTGCCTGCGCTCATATTTATTTAAACAAAAATAATGTATTAAACTTTAACCATTCAAATTACAAAATATAAAACTACTAAGTACGCGCATAACAAAGATTACTATCTATATACAAAAATTAGGGACATACGATTTTCAACAATAAACAAAAGGCTTAATTATCACTTACCCCCCTGCAAATATCTCCATAATCCATTTACCCCCCTGCAAAAAAAAAACTCTCCAAACAAACCCTGCAAAATGTAACCGTTTCCAGTTACCCCCCTGCTGTTAAATTTTCTGTCAAAACTTAACAGTGATGACGTCAGCACCACGTGTCACCATATTATTGGGCCTCTGTGACACGTGGCACTGACTGCCACGTCAGCATCCTATGTCACCAGTGCCACGTCAGCAACCAATGGATGGCTGCCATGTGGCACTGTTGTTAAATCAAAATAAATCTTCAAAATGGCTAACTTGGGTGTTGAACTCTTGACCAATTACTCACACCCACACCTCTTAACCACTGAGCCAAATTATTATTTGTGATTATTAACACAACTACTAATATATATTACATCATTGTCAATTAAATTAAAAAAAAATCTGGAAACCATCGTTCTTCAATCTGTAAACCAAATTATTATTAATTATTATCTTGAATTCATCCTCCAACAGCAAAAAAAAACCCAGAAATTATAATCTGGAAACCATCGTTCTTCCATTTATGGCCTCAGTTCTTCCTTTTCCAACTTCGTTCTCCTCACTCAGGCGACACCGTACCTCCAAACTTCACCCCTGACTCAGATTTCGCTGCTGATTCCATTTATGGCCTCAGTTCCACGGAGTATGGTGTGGTTCCACCAGTTGCAGTCGCGCCTCACCAACCTAAACGACAAGTTTCCGCCTCATTCCGGCCACAACGAGTTTCGTATGGAGGAACCGATCTTGAATTCGACCCTCCCACTCTTGAATCGATCTACCTACTCGTGATTTTTGCCCAAATGCACGATTTCGAATTGCACTGTTTCACTGTGTTCTTCCATGGCTTCATCTTCATCTTCTTAAAAAAACCCAAGAGTCGATCTGAAAATGGTTCTTAAAAAAAACCAGGAGAAAAATAGATCTGAAAACCCAGAAAAACGATGGGTTTCATCTTCATCTTCTTACAGATTGAAGAACGATGGGTTTCAGATTTTTTTTTTAATTTAATTGACAATGATGTAATATATACTGGTAGTTGCGTTAACAATCACAAATAATAATTTGGCTCAGTGGTTAAGAGGTGTAGGTGTGAGTAATGGGTCACGAGTTCAACACCCACTTCAGCCATTTTGAAGATTTATTTTGATTTAACAACAGTGCCACGTGGCAGCCATCCATTAGTTGCTGACGTGGCACTGTTGACATAGGAGCTGACGTGGCACGTCAGTGCCACGTGTCACAGAGGCCCAATAATATGGTGACACGTGGCACTGACGTCAGTGCTGACGTCATCACTGTTAAGTTTTAACAGAAAATTTAACAGCAGGGGGGTAACTGGAAACAGTTACATTTTGCAGGGTTTGTTTGGAGAGTTTTTTTTTTCCAGGGGGGTAAATGGATTATGGTGATATTTGCAGGGGGGTAAGTGATAATTAAGCCTAAACAAAATTGTATAAACCACACATTCGAGATGCACAATTTTCTTCAATAAACAAAACCATAGAAACTATACATACTATTTTAACCTTGATTCAATTACCCTATTCGCAAATCTTAGAAATGACATTTTTTTAATAGGTATGATCCATGTCATTTCATATGTGCTATAACATTATGGTAACATGAACTTACAAGAAAATAATAAAAGGGTAGAATGGAAAATAAAAACATAAGAGTGTCTAGTTTTGTGGGATATAGTCATACAATCAATTCTTCTTATTCCTTATTTTTTTTTCAAAAACACTTTTACATGGAATTCCAAGCATAAGAGATTGGAAAAGTTACTTTTTTCAAAAATTCATGAGTTATAATACCAATAGGAAGATCATAATCACAAATCATATAATAACGATATTTAAATAGGATAATGATAACATTTACCACATCAATGATCATCACCACAACTTTTGTTGTACCAAAATTATTGTGAATCATTCATTTCTAAGAATGAACTTCAATCCATGGAGTGGTTTGTGAGTATTCTTTTCAATCACCGTATCACATAATCTTGATTAATAATATTTTCGGAAATATTTTCTCATTTTTGTAATTCATGAGATTATTTGAGACATAAATTATACGTCATTTCTTTTGATTTCTTTTGCTTCAAAACACACTAAGATCAAATAGATCTTATAGATTACAATCATTGTGTAAAAGTCGAGTTCTTCAGGAACTCGATCACAAATCTCTCATATATGATGATCAAAGAAAAGTATACTTTCTAATCAATTGTTCTTGAAGAACTATACCACAAAATCTAAACATTGACGAAAAAAAATCATGATTAGAGCAATCCTGCAGCGATGCCTGAATATTAAGTTCTTTCTTTTACACAAAAATTAGAACTATCACAAATCTTCACAGACAAAAACAATTCTTTGTGCAATCCTACAAGGAACTGGATTACCAAATCATTAGTTCTTCGGGAACTATACCACAATACTTCTTCAATGATTATCAAGAAAAACCATACAATGAGCAATCCTTCAGGGATGTTTGGATATTAACATTTTAAGTTCTTCAAGAACTGTATCATAAATCTTCATAAACAATAATACATAGAAACAGTTATTTGTGCAATCCTTCAGGGATGCTTGGATAATATAGAAAATGAGATAAAACATAAACAAGATCACAAATAAATGATAGTGAGAAGAAGAAGAAGAAGAAAAATTATTCTTGCAATAGAACCTGAAGATGATTATGTCATCAATCATATGGTAGAGTTTCGTGCTGATAACGTGTAATGAAATAAGATATAAAACAAGAAGAAATGTGGAGAAGATAAGATGAACAATAACAAATATGTAGAAGAGTAAGAGCTTTGTTTATCATTCTCTTCACAAGTACTTCTCTATACATAAGGCCCCTATTTATAGAGTGAGAATTGGCAAGTGAGTGGTCACTAATGAAAAGCCACTACAAAGGAATAATGAGAAGATGGGAGAAGAGTGGATATCCACCGATAGTAATAATATTCATAACAAATTTTCTAGATAAGCCTATTAATTTTTAAATATATATTGTCAGCTTGTTAAAACAAATTGACCGTGTCATCAACATCTATAATTATTAAAATATTAATTTGAGTTTTCTTTATAAATTTAATAACTATACAACAAGCATAAAAACTATGAATTGACCATAATTTATACATACATCTTTTTTTTTGACCAAAAATTTATACATACATCTAATTATATTATATCATAACATAATACCATTTCTTAAAATATGGTTAAAATGTGTTAAGATAAAAAAATATGACTAAACATATGTGTAAAACTTAACTACACCATAGTTGTTAACCTTTTTTTGTTACAATAGAGAAGTTGTTAACCTTTTTCTTCTTTGTAAAATTAAGTTTTAAAATTAGTAGTATCACATATCCATTAACATTTATCCAAAACGTTATATTAATATTAAAACTAAAACTAATTGTTGCTTATAGTAGATGGATGTTTTTAGATTTCTAATTAGAAAATTTGATACATATTCACATATCAAAATCTAATCAAATTTACTCCCACTTTCAATTTAGGTAAATGATTTAGGATTTTAATGCATGGTAAACTTTTGATGAATAAACTTACATAATACAATAAATCAACAATTCAAAAAACTCTGGGCAAAAAACTCTAGAGTCTTATCTGGCGGTACGTACGGTAGTGATAGATCAACCATAGAACTTCGATAAGAGCATGCAATTGATCATCCTTATTAGAGACAGTCACTAGAAAGTATTCCTTACCAAGGTCGAATATGTTGATAACCCATGTTTCATCCACATTTGTTTCAACTCATCTTCAAGAGCTTTGTATTTTATCTTTCTTCCTAGAAGTTTGACGATCATACCATTTTGTCATGGTCTCCATATATGCTTTTCCTCTGCTTTTGACAAAAGAAAAGAGAGAGCAATTGTACTTCCCTAATTTTTTCTCAATAACTGTGAAACCGGTGTCTCTGTCGGTCTGTCCTCTTGATTTTCTTCTTGATCTTTCTCCTCATCTATGGTGTCATCTATGGAGTATTCCCCTTCATTACTTTCTTCTATTCCTAGCAGTGAGTCTTTACATGACTTTTGACAATGGTGCTCCTTGTTTTCATTAGTAGTTGCCACAATGCAATCATATATTAATGGTGTAGACGAGACTTTGGAAAATAAATAATTTCATTCTTTTACTTTTTTGAGCTTCTCAATTTCAAGTCTTCTTCCTCCTCTGAAATCTCCACGTGCTCTTCCTTATTCAAAAAACCTATAGCAAAGAGTTGCCAACCACTTTTTTTTACTTGCTTTATGTATATTTAAATTTAAATACTGGATTAGAGTTTCTAATTTTCTACCAACAAAGATTGGTCGAGCGGTAACTAGGTTTGAATCCCACCTCAAGGTCTCGAGTTTGAATCTTGAGTGTGGCAAAAACTTTGTTGGGAGGGGAGAACTACACGGGTGACAAAGCTGAGTACTGGGCAGTCAGATTCTTTGGCGTAGATTAGTCATCACCAAAGTTAGTGGATTCTGTGCACCAATAACACAGTAACATAAAAAAAGAGTTTCTAATTTTCTAACAAAATCAACTGGACTTGAAGAGATTGATTTTAATAACTTGCTCATATAAGGACCATATTAAAAATTAATGTTACCTAAGTAGTATTTTAACCATCCCCCCCCCCCGGCGCGCCAAAGGATACATTGGCTTATTTGGTAAAAGATAATGGAAACGAATAAGCTAACAGATAGCAGATAACCTAGTTTATAACAGTGAGCTGATATCAGATAAGATAGCGGATTGAATTTAAAGTGTTTATTGAACTAGCTTAGTAAATATAAAATGACATAAATAGATATTTGTAATTAATACTTAAAAATAGGGGGGAAATTCATTTAATGAAAGATAAATAAGAAATTTAATTAAAGTAATAATATTAAAAATGAGAGAAAAATTTAAACAATTCAAATACAACTTCAAACTGTGTTTCAAAAAACGTTGTAAGGTAGTGAAAAATCAGTATAAGCTAGTTTTACCACACTTACAAACACCTTATAAGCTATAAAGTATCCACTATGGTCCTTCCAAATAGAGCCGTTGCACATTGGCACTACAAAAAAGAATCGTATGGAAAAATTTATGGGTTAAATATGTTTGTGGTCCTTATAAAATTTGAGTTCTTTTTAGTCTCTAAAAAAAAATTCACCTACTCCTTGTTCATGATAGGTTAATGACAAGCAACAGAAAGAGTTCTATGGGATTGGGGAATGCAAATTTCATTCACTGTGTTTTGGTCCCAGAAACTACACTTCATGCTTTACGTGATTGTCTTCGTGCAATTTCTATGTGGTTAGGTTTGGTTAGAGTGGAGATGCACAACAATTTTTTGGTGGGGATCTACATCACTGACTCCAGTTCAACCTCATGGAAGCTAATTGGAAGAGAGACAGTATTGATTGGGTTGTTTGGTGGGCCACTACGTCGCACCTCCTATAGGGCTGGAAAAATAAAGAGTAACATGATGTGGCTTTCACTAGACCTCGTAGGCCTTAGTGTGTTGTTAGTGCTTGTATGCAGGATTACCAAGTTGCTATGGTTGTGTCTCGTTCTTCAAAGCAATGGGATGTGGAAAGGGTTGAAGGCAAGTGTGACCCTCAGGTGGGTTTGCCTTAATTGTGATGGAGCTGTGAAGGCTTTAGATAAGGTCGCGGGTTGTGATGGGTTAATGAGAAATTCAGGTGATCTGTGGCTTTCAGGTTTTTCAAAACAGATTGGATATGGTGAGCCGCTAGTTGCTGAGCTTTGGGGAGTTCTCACAGGTTTGCAGCTTTGTCGTTCTAGAGGATGGGGTAAAGTGATTGTCCAGATTGATGCCAAGGATGTGCGTGATGCTATCATTGGTTTGGAGACTGGTCGCCTCTCGGGGTGGAGTATTGTTCGAGAAATTCGCAAGCTTATCAAGCTTCCTTGGGAGATTTGGTCTGTGCATATTTTCAGGGAGGCTAATCGTTGCGCAGATGAGTTGGCTTATATTGGGTGTGATCAAGTGGAAGATTTGATTATTTATGAACAGTGTCCTAATTCTGTAGGACTGTTATTGATTTCTGATTCTGTAGAGAATTCTATTCTCAGACTTGTTTCTCGTTAGTTGCTATATTTTTTTTTGCTTTGGTGCTCCTACTTTAAATAGCCAAAAAATAAAAATTCACCTACTTTTGTTCCTTCTAAAATTTGTTTTTTTGTTTGTTTTGGTCACTCATCATGACTTTTAATATCATTTATTTTGACCTATTATAAATGCTATTAAAAATTATGAGGGACTAGAACCAAATATTATAGAGACCAAGTTATCCTTATTTTTTGCTTCAAAAACTATATATTATAGAGACCAAAAGTATGTCTCATTAACCATTTGGTCAAGAGTTCGATCCCAGGCTGGTGCGTATGGAAAAATACCTGGTGGGAGAGGTCAACCCCTTAAATGGATCTCAGTATCTCGGAGGATTAGTCTCTGCAGTTGCGCGCCCAAGGGATACCTTGGTTTACCAAAAAAGTATGTGAAAATTTTTAAGGGACTAAAACAAAAAAACGTAAGTTTTATAGGGACCCAAAACATATTTATTCTATGATTTATCAATACATACAATATATAGTCCCAAGAAGGTAGCTCAGTTGGCGAGCTATAAGACATGAGGGAGTTGCAACTTGCAAGAAGGAGGTCCAGAGTTCAAATCCTGGAAACTAACATTTCCCCCACCCCCTAACTTATTACTAACCACTAACACTTGCTTATCAAAAAAAAATACATACAATATAATAAAATCATATGCTAGCAAATTTACAAAATTAGACACTTTTCTTATTTGGCACCTCACAATTTTTAGGGGCATTATTGTACTTTTATTCACATACCTTTATTAACTTACTTTTTATTCTTTCTTTTAATTTCAATCATTTTCTCTCTCCTTATCAATGATTCATTCATTCCCAAATTCTCTCATTTCTTTTCCTTTCAATCATTTTCTCTCTCCTCATTAATCATTCCCTCTTTCTCAAATTCTCTCATTCTCTTTCTCTCTTCAATTCAATTTCAATCTAACTTTTTCACATTTAATTTTTTATTTCAATTCAATTCTCTCTTTCCCTCTTCAAAAATAATACTAGCTTTTAATATTTTTTTAATTCAATTATCTCTCTTTAATACAATCTTATCATAGCTTTTAATATTTATCTTTTTTTAATTCAATTCAATTTGAACCTATCTTTTCACATTAATTTTTTTTATTACAATTTGACGCTCAATTTAACCACTAATAATTGTCAAAAAAACAATTTAACCACTATTCTAACGAGAGTGGCAACGACAAACCGACAATAGGATCGACAACGGAAGCGCCAATGGAGTACCGACAAGAGCGCCAATGAGGGAGAGGCAATAGGATAGTGACAACGAGAGCGGCAATGTGAGTGGCAATGGGAGCGACAACAGGGGTGCATATCTTATGTTATATGACAAATATGCTTCTGTTTCTAATTTCAAATTAAACTCATACATTTTGGTAAAACCTAACATTTCACATTTAATTTTTTATTTCAATTAAATTCTCTCTCCCTCTTCAAAAAAATACTAGCTTTTAAACAAAACAATTATCTCTTTAATACAGTTTTATCATAGCTTTTAATATTTATCTTTTTTTAATCTATTTCTCTTTCTCCTTCAATTCAATTCAATTTGAACCTAAGAGTCCAACCTATCTGGCTTATGTTTGGTTTCAGCTCTCAACAAGACTTCAACATTGATGATCAATTTTAGTTGCTGGATGTTTTGGAGAGCTCGAAATGAGGAAGTTTTTTCAGATTGTAAATGGGAAATTTGGAAAACTATTAGCAATATTCGTTGTCTCCTTGATGCCCCGGTGAAAGCCTTTTCTAGTGCCTCAATCCCCAAACAATCTCGTCTAGTTTCATGGATTCCACCTCCTGAAAATTGCATCAAGTTGAATGTTGATGGCAGCTCTTTTGGCAACCCAGGAAGATCAGGTTTTGGAGGTTTGTTCAGAGATCATTTTGGGAATTGGCTTACAGGTTTTTCAGGTGGTTGTGGTACCACAACAAATATGAATGCAGAACTTCAAGCTATTGCTCATGGGATCAGCATGGCCTGGAATAACGGTTATCGTAACCTCATTTGTGAATCAGATTCTCAAACTGCGTTGTCCTTGATTGAAGAAGGGGTTTCTTTTATTCACCCTTTTGCTGCTGTCATTGATTATATTAGATCTTTCAAGAATCTGGATTGGCAGTTATCTTTCAACCATTCTTTGAGGGTGGGTAACTCATGCGCTGACTGGTTGGCAAAGTATGGGGCAAACATGGAGCAAAGAATTCATATTTGGAATCATTGTCCTATAACTGTTACTTCGATCCTCTTAGCCGATGCTTTAGGCATAGCTAGAGTTAGATTTTAGTTCTTTTTTGGTCGAGACCAGGGTATCCACCGCCGAACGCAGTGACTAATCCCCTCGCTGGATTGGAGGCACCTCGAAGGATGGGACAGCTGGCCCAGAGATTTAAAGCTGCTTCATACTCAAGGCGAGGATCGAACCCTCGACACTTGGTTAAGGGAGGATGAGCCCCAATCGCTCAACCACACCCCTGAGTTAGATTTTAGTTCTTTGTTTTTACCTTTCTTTCTCATCAAAAAAAATTTGAACCTAAATTCAAAAAAAAAAATTGAACCTATCTTTTCCCATTAAATTTTTTTCATTACAATTTGACGCTCAATTTAATCACTAATAATTGTCAAAAAAAAAAAATTAACCACTATTCTAACGGGAGTGGAAACGAGAGACCGACAATAGGATCGGCAACAGAAGCGCCAACAGGAGAGGCAATAGGCAAAGCGATAACGATAGCGGCAACATAAGCGGCAATGAGAGCAGCAACGGGAGCGCCAACAGGGGTGCATATTTTATGTTATACGACATAATATATAACACCCCGTTAATTTCTATCTTGTAGAAATTACCGAAGCGCACGACTGTCATACATCAGAGTGACTTCCTTTTTAAATACTGAACACATACTAATACTCGATGCTAAAAACCCAACAAGTTCGCTTACATAACTTAACATAAAATACATAAAGCGTTCTTACACCACTCAACTAGTGTTCAGTACCAAAATTCGAAAGTCTGCGAAAGCGATTTACAACTTGAAAGACATAAGTCGTACAATCGAATAGTCTTAAGATACTGAATAGAAATACAGAAATACAAAGGAAACTGAAATACAAGACATAAAGAAATAAAGATAGCGGCTGCTCCTCAAACGTCTTCATAGCCGTGCCTCACGGTCTTCAACTTTCCCTGCTTAACTGAAAAACAACAACAATGGATTGGGTGAGACAACTTGTCTCAGTGAGTTCTATCGCGACCCCTTACTAATTCTCTCAATTCAATTATGCTTGATTCATTATTCTAAACTCATAACTCATAGTCCTCAAAGTTGACTATGTGGCTGAACTAACTAACGTTGTCCTCATAACCCTCAAGCCGGTTACAAGAAACAACACATAAACTGAACTGATATTTTAGCGTGTCACCGGTCACTTGGCATAATAAGCTTCCGGTGAACCCGTCCCCACTAATCGGCTGGGTCCCTGATGGGGACTAGGTTCATATGGCTCATGACTTCCCCTCCCCTAGCACACTAAACTGAATAGGGTCGTCACCCTAACTGAACTGATGTATATATTTTAATATACCTGAACTGAACTGAACTGAACAATGAACTTAACCATAACAATAACTTAACTTAACAATGAACTAAACTTAACATAAACTTATTACTAAAGTGATCTAATTACTAACTTAGTCTAATTATTAAATGATCTCACATGGATTACTAAGGTTTGCTAACTTAATCGCTGAACGAATACCATACGGTCCTAGTATAGCTACCGTGTACCCACATTGGGACTTCAATGACCATCATACATAATCTTAAAACCATATTCACAAAAGTGAGTTAGAATCAATCAAACAATGATATTACTAGGGCCACATCATCACATTTGGTTGAGAAGGAGATCAGAAGAGGTTTGGAACTGAAAGGAACGACGAAATGGAAATTCGGAGTTCGGCATCAGGCATGGGCGCACGACCCGGGCGCATGGGGCGCACGACTCGTGTGCTCTGAGCAGAGTTCCAGAAAGTGGCGCACGACCCGGGCGCATGGGGCGCACGACCCGTGTGCCCTGGGCAGATTTCATAATGTGCTAGTTTTCGTTGTTTTCGTTCCATTTTGCTTTCCGATCGTTTCCAATCCGTAACCTGATCAACTTCCAACCTTCAAAGGTTTCATACATATATTTCCAGACACAATTCAGCCATATAGCAATCAATCATTCCACAATCATGACATGCAAATTTCCTAATTTTCAGTCCAACAATTCAATCAATTTCATGATTCAAATGCGATATTTTCATAAAGCGGTTTTACACCAGATTTTCGTAAAAACACGCGATTCGTTTCAGAATACATGACACACGATTTTAAATTCCTAGTGAGTATAGAACTCACCTATTTGCCGAGACTTCAAGGATTCGACCGTTCCCGAGAACCACGAACTCTCCTAGGACTCGATCACAACACCAACTCACGAACTATCTCCGGAATCGCTCCAAAACTGTCCCAATCAAACTCAGCTCCCACAATTTCGAATTGGCAAAGCACCAACACCCCTAGTGACTCCAAGACTTCATGCTTGACACTTCTATTACCTCTTGCTGGCCCTAAGATGTACTCCATAGCTCTCCATTTCAACATGCAAGGTTCAGATTTTGGGTTTGGCTTGGTGGAGCTTGGATAGGCCTTCAATGGTGATTTATGGAGGAGGAGGAAGGATGATTTCGAGTTGGTGATCAATGGAAAGAGGAAGGTGAGCTGATCATGGTTGTGCCCTTGGATTAAACATGCAATAGACTTTGAGAAGTTCCTCCCTCTCAACTCACGCCCTCTCCCCTCTCTTCCTCTGCTTCAGCTAGGTGTTTCTAATCTTAGAAAAAATGAATGTTGTTCCTAGGTTCAGCTGGAAAGGGGTTTTATATAGGATATAAGGAAAAGACAATTTCACCCTTCACTTAAACATTTATTTCCTAATGACTCCCCTCAGCCCCAAACACTCTAACTTGATGCAATTAATATTAATTAAACACATCATTTGCATAATAAATCAATCAAGTATATACCAATCCAATTAATTTATTTTAAATCAAAACAATAGTTCACTCAATATCAATTCACGCCAAATAATTTAATTAGCAAAAATTGGGGATATTACACAATATCTTTTTGTTTCTAATTTCAAATTAAAGTCATACATTTTTTATACTGTTTTTTTTACAATACATTTTTTATATCGTTAACATGACAAAATGTCATTCAAATATTTACATTACTAATCTTATTATAATTTCAATATTATTATCACTTTACGCTAAAATAGTGGTTATGGCATAAAGTTGATGGAGAATAAAGTTTTCGATTGTGCTATTCCTCCATCACCATCATCTTGTGCAATTGCCTGACTCTCCTCTATGGATTCGCTGACAATTGAATTCATCAATCAAGAATTCGAATTCTAATAGCGTGGAATTCTCCAGAATCCAGATCGATCAAAACTCATTTTCCTTTTCCCTCTGTCAGTCACTTCCACGGTTCGTAAGCCCTTTCTTTCTTCTCTTCCACTATTCAAACCTTCATCGCTGCACTGTTAATCGTTGTGTGTTACCTTATGCATTTGTCGATATAAATTTCTATAGTAAAATGACATTAAATTGGTATTTTGTACCCTAAAGTTTTAGTTTTTCATATACATAGCCAGTCTCCAAGTTAAGTTGAGCTTTTCCATCATCATTTCAATAAATTTAAGTCAAAAATATTAGGAGATCTCCGCATGTATAATACATTAACATAGCAAGATTGTTTTCCCTGTTTCTCTGCATCTCTGCATGTTCACTGTGCCCCAATCCCCCATTAGGTTAACTTTTTTTGAATTAAGATCGATGCAATGCAACTACACATTGAAGATTTGAAACGATTTAGGACTACATCCAATTCTCCAAATTGAATGCTGAGGACAAGATTGGAATTTTTTTCGTTTTTATTCCTGTTTTTATGTAGCAGATTACAAAGGTTCCTTTTTAAAATAAGAAAAATCACGGGTTGAATATTGTTTATTGTGTCTTTGTAAGTTGTGAAATCAAACTGTTTAGCAATAACATCTTTGTCATATATTTAAATATATACTTTTGGTGCAGGAGTTTAGTAATAAGCCGCTTTTGCTGTTTGTGAAGGCATCATCAGAGTGAAGGTGCTGAGTATATATTTGCATTTGTTATTGGCTGTTTAATCCTGCTGCTATTTATAACCTGATAAAATAAATTAAAATAAAGGAGCAGAATGGGTAATCCACAGCTGCCAAAGAAAAGAGTGGCTTTTGTGCTGATTGACGGGTTGAGTGATGTGTCACTGCCAAGGTTTGGATACAAGACACCTCTTCAGGCAGCAAAAATCCCCAATTTGGATGCAATAGCATCTGCTGGGGTTAATGGATTAATGGACCCTGTTGAAGTTGGCTTAGCTTGTGGAAGTGATACTGCTCATCTTTCCCTGTTGGGTTATGATCCTAGAGTTTATTATCGCGGTCGTGGGGCATTTGAATCCATGGGGGCTGGATTGGCCATGTCACCAGGCGATATTGCTTTTAAGGTTGGTTCCGAACTCTTTTCATTTTTATGAGCATAATTTTGGACTGGAACTGTTAGACTTTATGAGCTACATGAATTATCCACTTCCTAGATGGTTAGTTCAGTGGCTTGCTTCAATTGTCAGTTTGGGGAAAATTTGAGATAAAACTACCCTGGATGTTTTCCTCAATTGTTGGTATAATATAGAAATGTGTATGGCATATATCTTATCGTTAGCACTTAGCACAGAATAGTAACTGTTGGTAGTCCTGTCAGTGTTTGGTCTTCATTCTTTGCATTCCCGGACTTGATGGCTACAGAGCACAACCGTAACTTCTCACTTGATAAGTTCTATAAAGGATTCTATGTTAAATTCTAGTAGTCTCTGACAATACGACATTAAGTATATGCTGACTGCTATCTGTATTGGGGGTGGGGGGTTGGGGGAACAAGTGAGTAGAAAAAGGGTCAAATATTTAACTTTTCTGCCAGAAGATGTTTTGCTGTCTCTGCTTATCACAGAATTTTGGACATCTTTTGGCACATTTTTTTTCATTCGATCATTGGTCTCTCATTCCCTCATTCCAGTTGACTTTATCTCTATTCTCTGTAATTCACCTGGAGAGTTTTTAACATTATGCTTATTTTAACTAAGAAAAACTGTGGTTTCTTTTGGAATACATTGTTGCACGCAGTCCTCTAAATTCTTAGGAAAGATGGAAAATCTAAGAACCTAAATATAAGTTGTGCTTTCTTTCTATGTTATGTTCTGCTTAACCTTACCTTTTCTAAAAAAGATAAATCTAAAGATTTTTCTACATTGTTCATGTTAATAATTTGATGTTATGTCTTCCTGCAGTCAAATTTTGCAACACTTGACGAGAAAACTGGAATTGTCACCAGTAGGAGAGCTGACAGGCACTTTGAAGAAGAAGGCCCCATACTTTGTGCTGCACTTGATGGAATGAAGCTTCCATCATTCCCTCAGTATGAAGTCAGAGTCAGGTGAAGATGCCTAAGGTTGCTATAACATTTAAGGGTTAATTGTTAATGTAGGCAACCACGTATTATGGTTAATTTTGAGTTCCTAATGTTCTCCGTCTCCTTTTATATTACATATAGTTATTAGAACATCGAGCTTTGATAGGTCAGCCCAAGGCTTTCGTTAGAATAGCACATTTAACATGTGTTAAATTTGATTAGTGTATGATTATTAGGCGCCAACTGTAGATGAATATTTCGTAATTATTAGGAGGTTCTCTCGTGATCCTTCTATGACTAAAAATACTACCACGTGTGGTCATATGACATACATGGTAGTATTTATAGTCATAGAATGATTACAGGAGCATCTCCTAATAATTACAAAATATTCATCTACCGCCAGTGTCAAATAGGCAGACACTAATCACACTTAACACATGTTAAATGTCTCTTCTAACAGCCTTGAAAAGTCTATGTTAGAAGATAAAAGTGGTTTACTTGTGGCGGTTAGGCTAGGGGACAGTTATGTTATGTCTATGAGAGCTAGTTATTTTATTCTGTAGTTAAGGCTAAAAGGACGACTGTTTTTCATTATCATATATATATATATATATATATATATATATATATTACAGAATATTCATCTACCGCCAGTATCAAGTAGGCAGACACTAGTCACATTTAACACATGTTAAATGTCTCTTCTAACAGCCTTGAAATGTCTTCTAACAGCCTTGAAATGTCTATGTTAGAAGATAAAAGTGGGTTACCTGTGTCAGTTACGCTAGGGGGCAGTTATGTTATGTCTATGAGAGCTAGGTATTTTATTCTGTAGTTAAGGCTAAAAGGACAACTGTATTTCATTATCATATATATATATATATATATATATATATATGGGTGTATGATAGGCCCTTGTGTAAGTGAGTTAGTTTTGGTTGTTGGGTTAGTTACTAGTTGGTTTTAGGTTGTTAGTTTGTTAGGGGATTAATTGAGTTGGTTATTGTTAGTTGGGAGTTGTTATTTGTTTGGGTAGTTATTAGTTGGTTAGGTCTCTTCCCTCCTACCCCCTTGTATTGGAAGCCTATAAATAAAGGCTTGCACCTCTTTGAATTTTTATCTTTGAAATGTATTGTGTTTGAGCTTTAGAATTTATCCGGGTTATGCTGGAGTTCTAATAGGTGGGTTATGCCACCACCCAATATTCAATAAAATTCCCATAATCTTCTACTCCATTTCTATTCTTTAGTCCTTTTTTCTATTGCCGATAGGTTAGGTGCCTAACAATTGGTTCGACCTACCGGATACGTCTTCACCATGGTGCGGGCAAACACCAATAAGATTGCTACGCTCGATGCGAAGGTAGCGAAATTAGAAGAATATATGACGAGTTTGGCCAGCGATCAAAAGGAGACTACAGTGCGCTTACAGCGTTTGGCGATCGGTAATGAAGGTTTGAAAGAAGCAATGATGGAGGGTTTTGATAGGATTGAAAATTTGATCAAAGAATTCGCCAAGAAGATGGGAGTTGTTAATTTTGGTGTTAGCGATAGTCATGTCAACAAGAAAGCCGTTGAGGGGAAACCAGTACTCGAAGCGCTTTCTCAGCAAAAGGAACTCCCAGAGAAGACTCTCAATGATGGAGGTAATTCGTTTTTCACTGATACGCCGCTGGTAGAATTAGAGACGAAACTGGTGGATAAGAACGACATGTGACAAGAAAACAACGCTCTAGTTCTTGAGAAGAACGAGAGAAACCCCATCAGCTATGGATATGGTAGCGTAGGGCGTGTAACAAAAACGTCCAAGAAAGTGTTGAGAGCGTCGCTAAAGAAGGAAGAACAAGCGATGAAATTAGACCCACCGGTGACTTTCTTTCTTGAAGCGAAATTGCTGCACACTAACAAACTCATGTTGGTGTACCACCCAGACATGCTGCCACCGTTGACGAAACCACCACTGGAGCCACCGGATCGAGGGGCCCCCGTGGAGAAAGATGGATCACCGTCGTCGCCGGAGCCGCTTGACATGGCCCGGTTGGCGACAGATGTGAAGTCATGTCTGAACCGACCACCGCCAAAGCCGCTGTCCATGGATCTGCATACGGAGGTCAGTGATATCGTAACCCTCGGGAACTTGCTAAGTTTAGACTCGCGCTTGCGCTTGAGGAGAAGAAAAGAGTTAGCGACATGTGGTGAACCCCCTTACATCAAGAGTTTTGATTTAATTAAGGGTGCCTTTATCGCATGTTACTGGGCTCTAAATTACCATCATGTGAGCTCCCAACAGTGGGATCCAGGAGGCAAGGGCTGGATTCTCAATAGTTGTGGTGATAAGGAAGTTTACTCTAGGTGGTTGTTGCAACTATTGATGGGTTGTTCATGTCTGAATCCTCTGGAAGTTTTGCATGCCAAGGTCGATCTCATTTTTGCTTTCATTGTTGAGGTTCTGGAGAAAGTAAGGGTGAAGTGGGGAGTTGGCAAATTAATTATCTTTCTAAAATTAACGGTAAGGGAAGTAGATCATGGGAAATTATTTGAAGGGTTAGAAGTGAAGGATACCGTGTTGTTGACTTTTATGAATTTTGGCTATGGAAAATGTGGGTATGCTTTTGAAGTTCTGGGACCTGTCAATCAAATGTCAAAAAGTGATGAAATACCTGATGGCGTGGCTATTAGTTCTGTTTGTGGAGTTTATAATCCGATCTCACTTCATAAGTTTTTTGATTTATTCTCAAATATTAATTCAAAATTGCTTTCCAATTGCTATGGAGACTTAGATAGATTTTATGCCTCAACATCCAACAGGAGGGTTGATGTGGAGCTCCATTTCTCTGGACTTTGTCAGCTGTCAAATGACACTACCAGATATGTCCAAGGGATGGTAAAGAAGTCAATGCTAGAAGTCAAGTTCCAATGGCCAGACTTGAGGACAAGTCTGTTTTTCGAGAGGGTAGTATTGATAGGCCCTTGTGTAAGTGAGTTAGTTTTGGTTGTTGGGTTAGTTACTAGTTGGTTTTGGGTTGTTAGTTTGTTAGGGGATTAATTAAGTTGGTTATTGTTAGTTGGGGGTTGTTATATTTGTTTGGGTAGTTATTAGTTGGTTAGGTCTCTTCCCTCCTACCCCCTTGTATTGGAAGCCTATAAATAAAGGTTTGCACCCCCTTTGAATTTTTATCTTTGAAATGTATTGTGTTTGAGCTTTAGAATTTATCCGGGTTATGCCGGAGTTCTAATAGGTGGGTTATGCCACCACCCAATATTCAATAAAATTCCCATAATCTTCTACTCCATTTCTATTCTTTAGTCCTTTTTTCTATTGCCGATAGGTTAGGTGCCTAACAGTGTAAGTTATTAGTGAGTAGTTTTCAGATTGTATGTTTGAGAGAGGGGCACTCTCTGGTGGGGATTATGCTTGTGATTTGTGTTGCTGAACTCAAAATCTGGTTTAATCCAGAACTGCTGTCAATAAAACCGCCGAATTTGTTTGTGCAATATCGTGCCTAACATGCCTCTAGCCGACAAGTTTTTATCGGTGTTATAAATCTATGTTAGTCATATCATAAAGTTTGAAGGAGCTTGGATGGTTGGATTGTATTTTCTCCGGTTTAAAGATTTCATTCCAAAATTTTAAAATTCAACTCTCAAAAGAAATTGGTATGCCGATGTTTACAAGTTGAGGAAGACAGGAACTCAAGATTTAAGCAGACTAAAATTAACTGCTCTTGATATGTTTTTGCAATTCTTTTCATAGGTATGCTACAGAACATAGATGTGGAGTGGTTGTCAAAGGACCAAATTTGAGTGGAAATATATCCGGAACAGACCCATTAAAGGACAACCGCTTACTTTTGGAAGCAAAAGCTTTAGATGATTCTCATTACGCGAAGAACACTGCTGCTGTTGTCAATGAGTTGTCCAAGGAAATAACAAAAATTCTGGTTTCTCATCCTGTGAATGCTAAGCGTGCTGCAGAAGGGAAGAACATTGCAAATGTAGTTCTTTTAAGAGGATGTGGCATTCGAATTGAGGTCTGTTTTTCAGTTGATAACATAATATATAGATTTATCTTTCAAATATTAAAGTCGCAGTGTACACTAAAGAAAATCAAACTTCAGTACTTTTCAATCATTTACATATTCTGCTATTCAGGCAAGCTCATCAAGTATATAGAAATTATTTAAGTATAATTAGAATTAAATCACTATTATTTTGCATGATTTTCAGTTTTGAGAATGTTGTTAACTTTTAAAAGGTGGGGGTTCAGGTTTTAAGTTTAGCTACAGGAATGGTCTTTCTACAACTTCAGGGCCTTCTATTATTATGTGACTAGCAATATACTTTGTTATTATTATGTGACTAAAACTAAAATCTGTCTAATCAATGCTTCTGTCCATGTACCAGCTTTATGCATTTATTCCTTTCAAATTATATATTACAGGTTACGCCATTTGTAGATAAGCATGGTTTGCGGCCATGCATGGTAGCTCCAACAAAAATAATTGCTGGTCTTGGCTTATCACTTGGTATTGATATTCTAGAAGCTCCTGGAGCAACTGGAGACTATCGAACTCTACTAACTTCAAAAGCTTCAGCAATAGCTAAGGCTCTCTCGGCTCCCTTGCAATCTTGCCCCCAAGTTTTTGTACCTGGAGAGGATGAGCATAAAGCAGGCTGTCCAGTTGGCTATGACTTTGGATTCCTTCATATTAAGGTCAAAATTTTGAATTTTAGTTTCTTTATCAGCTTTTACATTTCAGTGTTTTGCCTGAACACTTTATAACTATTTGAGAGTCCCACTTTATAGATGAAGAGTTTTCTACAATTTTTCCCCTTTAACCCAGAAATAACAAAGTATAAAATTGTATTAGGCTTATTTCTAAACTTAATCTCCTGTGTTTAACTGTGCTGCCGCATGGTCCTCTA
Organism: Astragalus membranaceus; assembly: GCA_039519185.1. Taxonomy (NCBI): domain Eukaryota; kingdom Viridiplantae; phylum Streptophyta; class Magnoliopsida; order Fabales; family Fabaceae; genus Astragalus; species Astragalus membranaceus. Next base: position 130,142,080 of record CM076854.1, read on the forward strand.
CTCCTCTTGCAGATCAAAACCTTCAAAAGACAAGCTGGAATCCAGCAAAATTAAAATGGGGAAAAATTAAACATTTCCTGACTTCTGAGTACATCACACACACCAATATAAAGAAATGGACCTTTCATATTTTACTTTGAATACTGCTCTTTTATTTCTCCTTCTTACCTTATTCTAAGCTATATTTATTTCTAAATTTTTGAATCATTCAATTTTGATGCAATCTTATATGTTACTGCAGGCAATAGATGATGCAGGACATGACAAGGCAAGCGTTCTCAAAGTCAAAGCATTAGAAGCTGTAGACACTGCTATAGGGCAGTTGGCAAGGCTTCTCTGGGAAGCAGAATCAAATGGAAAGTTTCAGTTTTTTCTCTGTGTCACTGGAGATCACTCTACCCCAGTAGAATATGGAGATCATAGCTTTGAACCAGTTCCACTTGCTATGTGTCGGTTGAAGGACTTTGTCGGTGCAATTGGTGAATCCATTATTTGCAGAACTTCTCTTGATCCATTTCCTATTCCATGTGTCAAGTCTGTTGAAGACTTGACTTGTGATCTGGAAACAGCAGAGAGAGAAGACAGATGCTCTCAATCTTATAGCGGTGATTCGGTATACGAGTTAAATGAAATTGCGGCTGCAAGGGGGTGTTTGGGACGTTTCCCTGGAGGAGAAATGATGGGAATTATAAAGAAATTCCTAAACCTAGAGCCAGGAACTGCTTAACTGAGAAGTTAGGAGTGTTATGACAGTTCATATTGCTTCTTGAGATTTCCATGTTAAAATTGTTCCCTCTCTTACTATGAAAGCCGGTGACTGTAGGGTGGAAAAAATATCAAATTTTGATCTTTTGTATTATTGTAGAATAAGAAGTATTTTCTGAAAAATAACAATGTAAACTCAACTTAAATAAATTTATCTATCTTGTTTTCTTTTGTTTTCTTATTGTTAACAAGGTTAGCATGAGAAAACAACCACAAGACAAACAGTGGAAACGAACAAATAAAGTCAACCCATAGTATCTGTAACAACCTATTTCTTGCATTAGTCCTTGCTGACTTAATAACATTTTAGAATTAAATCAAACAAAAACTACAGAAATTACAGATGTAATTTAAATCTGTTGTTGGTTTCATCTCATCAGTAAATTACACTAATAGTGAATTAGTGATTCTACTCTTAGCAGAAACATATAAACATTATTTGTTGAATGTGAATTGTGTGATCACTACTAACTACTAAGGATATATCTAATGGGAATGGGTCTTTTTTTTATGCGGGAGGCACTCTTCTTATACTTATACACATACCAATGCGACCGACCATTTTACTGATTTCACGACTTTAAAAAATCAATTTTTTGTATACTTCTTCTCATTATATTTTTAAGACCATATTTTTCTGAATCTTTAAAAAATTAATTTATTTTTATACTTCTTCTCATTATCTTTCTAAAACCGAAATATTTATTCAATTCATTTAATTCGGTCACTACCAATTTATTTATTGAATTCATTTCTTCTTAGTATCTATAGATAGCCAATTTCAATTTTATAATATTTTTATTTGATTTATTGTTATAATCTTCTTAGTATCTGCCAATTATATAATAGTTATGTGAAATTAAAGAAAAAATAAGTGTTGTTAAACAAATGCAACAAGTGTAAGTTTTTTTTTTAAAAAAATAATTTTGTGACACAAACCAATGCGACTTACCCTTTTAGTGATTCCACACTTTAAAAAATCAATTTCTTTTTATACTTCTTCTCTTTATATTTTCAAGACCATATTTTTCTGAATTTTTAAAAAATTAATTTATTTTTATACTTTTCCTCATTATCTTTCTAAAACCGAAATATTTATTAAATTCATTTAATTCGGTCACTACCAATTCATTTATTGAAATTTCTTTCTTATTAGTATCTATGGATAGCCAATTTCAATTTTATAATATTCTTATTTGATTTATAACTATAATATTCTTAGTATCTGCCAATTATTTAATATAGTTATGTGAAATAAAAGAAAAAATAAGTGTTGCTAAACAAATGCAACAACTGCAAGTTTTTTTTTACAAAACAATCAGTTCAAATAACATATTATCATAAATACTTAATCTTAAGAATATAAATCTTAGGGAGTCTCCCACTCCCCTTCTCCATTTTTTCTTCATATTTTTATTTAAAAATAATAGAACTATAAATTAGTGAATATAAAAATTAATTTCGTGGTAAACTACGTAAAGTGTGATCCTAGCCAGTGTGTTTTAGGGTACTTTAGAGTCCAGAAAAAACTAAATGTTCAAATACACAAAGTTTGTTCCTCGATAACCAATTTCGTTAAAAATAATTGATTTTGTAACAAAATATGTAAAGTGTGACGCTAAACAGTGTGTTTTGGGGTAGTTTAGATTTCAAAAAAAAAAATTAGATGTACAAATACATGAAGAGCGTTCGTCAACCTAAAAATTAATATCATGGGAAAATACGTAAAGGGCGACATTAAGTAGTGTGTTTTGAGGTAGTTTTCTTTTTTTCCTCTTTCATGTTTTAAGCAGTATGTTTTCGGGTACTTTAGGGTTCAAAAAATTTTGAACTGTTCAAATACGCAAAGTTTGTTCCTCAATAACTAGTTTGTTGAAAGAAAATAAAAGTTTTGTAATAAAATACGTAAAATGTAATACTAAGCAGTGTATTTTCGGGTACTTTATCGGTCGAAAAAAATTTGAAGTTCAAATACGCAAAGTTTGTTCCTCAGTAACCAGTTTGGTGGAAAAAATAATTCCATGACAAAATAAGTAAAGTATGATCCTAAGTAGTGTGTTTTCGGATGCTTTAGTGTTCACAATAAAATTCAACTATTCAAATATGCAAAGTTTGTGCCTCAATAGCTGGTTTGGTGGAAAAAAATATAATTTCGTGACAAAATATGTAAAGTGTGATGCTAAGCAGCGTGTTTTGGAGTACTTTAGTGTTCAGAAAAAAAAATTTAACCCTTCAAATACTTAAAACTCATTTCTCAATAACCGATTTGTTGAAACAAATAATAATTTCGTGACAAATATGTAAAGTGTGATGCCAAGCAATGTGTTTTGGTGTACTTTAGCATTAAGAAAAATTTTAACTTTTCATATACTCAAAGTTCATTCCTCAATAACTGGTTTGGTAAAAAAAATTAATTTTGTGACACAGACCAATGCGGCTTATCCTTTTAGTGATTCCACCACTTAAAAAATCAAATTTTTTTATACTTCTTATCTTTATATTTTTAAGACCATATTTTTCTGAATCTTCAAAAAATTAATTTATTTTTATACTTCTTCTCATTATCTTTCTAAAACCGAAATATTTATTAAATTCATTTAATTCGATCACTACCAATTCATTTATTGAATTCCTTTCTTCTTAGTATCTATGGATAGCCAATTTCAATTTTATAATATTCTTATTTGAATTATAGTTATAATTTAATTTTTATTTACATATATATTAGACTATAGGCAAAAATACAGCAGAGGTCCTTTAAGTTATTTATTTGTAACAAATTGGTCTTTTTTGTTTTTTTCGTACCATTTAAGTCCTTTAAGTTATTTAACGGTTTCACCGTTACCCTTTCCGTCCATTTTTGTCTAACACCGGCAAAAAAGGCTTATTTGGCAGTTAAGTGATGATTTTTCAAAAAATAAATTAATCCATGTCATTTTTATTTAATTTATTAAAAATCAATTAATCCATGTTACCCTCTTCTTTCTTCTTCTTCCTTCTTCGTTTTCCTTCTTCTTCCTTCGGCTCGTGAGTTTGCCGCAGCAAATACGACAGATCTAACGAAATGGGTTTGCTGGAAAAAATTGAAGATGAGTTTGAGAAAAATGGAAAATACGAGTGTCCAATATAGGGTTTATGTTTATCCTCAATTTCGTTGCATCTCTTCTAGATCTATTGCAGGAAATTTGAATGAAATTCAAGGACCAAATCTGAACGAAAATGATACTTAAACTTGAACGAAAATAAAACTCAACACACCCAACAAATCTGAACAAAAATCTGGGTTTTGATTTTGAACACACACTACAAGAAAAATTGGATTTTTCGGCAGGCAAAATCCGTCGGAAAAGCCAAAAATCCGCCGAAAATGTGGACTTTCCGGCAGATTTTTGGCGCCGGTAGCCAACTCGCAGGAAACGGTTGGCGGATTTCGTGGCGCCGAAACATTCGCCGGAAAATCCAAAAATATTTCGTATGAATTTATCCGCCAGAAAGTCCACAAATCCGCCGGAAAAATCGTTTTTTTTAAAAAAAATTAATTATTTTTAAAAAATAAAATTTATTATTTTATTTAAAAATTTAATATTATTTTATTAAAAATTTTAATTGATTATTTTATTAAAAACTTTAATTATTGATAAAAAATAAATTTTAATAATTAATTAATTTACTATTTAAAAAAATAAAAATTAGGAATGACCGCCGCTGGGGGTGCTGGTTTGGCTGGTGGGGTGACTGCTGCTGGTATGGCTGCTGGCGCCAAAAATAATTCAAAAACTAAAATTATTAACTCATGCTACAAACATACCTTAGATCGAAGAAATTTGCCAAAGAGAGGAAGAAATTTAGTAAAGAGAGGAAGAGAGGAATTTCAAGAAGAGATTTAGTAGAGAGAATGAGAGTATTGGTAGAGGTGTGAAGAAGAAGAAGAGATTCCAAGATCGGCATCCAAGATCGGATCTTCATCCAAGATCGGAATTCCACCCAACATCGGAACTCCATCCAAGATCGGAACTCCTTCCAAGATCGGATCCTCATCCAGAACATATCTAAAATTAGCAACGTGCTAACCGAGCTATCGACAACATTTCTAATCCAACCTCATCGACATCCAGGTTCAATTTTCCATTAGATGCATAATTAAATAAATATTGAGATTACAATGCCATGACTAGATTGACTGCAAATCTTCATTTCATGGCACACCACTACATTAATACGCATTAGAGTGGTCGCTTAACATCTTCATATATATTTGGATGGAAATTGTTGACAAGCGCTAATTTTCTCTCATCGCAAAGTCACAAAGAAATGCCCTTATACGATTTTATTGTCTTATCACTAAGACCACACTTATACTACTCGTCATTGAGTGTGGGCTAGAGAAACTTAGCACTTGTCATAAATTTATCAATACACAAAGCACAAAGGCATTGGGTAGTTTAAATGCATATATCTTTTCTGAATTGCTGAGTGAACACTGGGATTTGCATGCACATTCCCTATATGGTACCGCCATCATCTAAATCATTCTTAGGTTCTTGTTGCTTTGAATGACCGATGTGATGCATGGAGACTTACCATTAAATCGCTATTGCATTTTTTTGATACATGACAAGATGAGCACCATACACACTCGTGTTGTTTTGAACACTGATCTCACTATTGACGATGTCTTTCTTTGGAGTTTGTGTTTGGTTCTTTTTGACAGGGGTGGGGGATACTAAGCTCGGACACCACATACTTAATTTATGAGCTTGCTTGTTCGCTCTATTTGTACACTTGGTAATCCTGGAATATACTAGCTGCAAGGCAAACATTAATATGCGCACCTACACAAGAATATTGGCTCTAGCAAAAAGAGCGCAATTTAATTATAATTGTAGAGAACTCCCTTTCGATGAAAAAGATGAACATTTAGGACCTTATTCCATGCTTATGATGTTATCACATTTTTCTGGATAAAATATGATTGCAGTTGACCCACTCAAAAGAGTGGACCAGTTCGAATGGAGCAGGGGTTAAAGCAAACTCAGCTTTTGCTTGAAACACAGTCGACACCTAGGAAGAACCGAAACCTATGGTTTATGTAGATAAATTGCATGTAACTACTAGTGATTAATAATCGTTTCTGACGTCTACCCATTAGGTTGTTTTATTTTACACAGGCATCGATTTCGCTTGATGAACCTACGTCAAGATGTTGTTTTACATTAGATCGACACAAGAAACTTGCACCCATGGTGATGCGCCTTAGCAGAAACAGAGTGTTCGGAACACTTGTGTTTCCCATCTCATTTTTATATCTCACTTACAAATATCCTGTATGCTCGCATCTGTTGTTTCATTTCAGGTACGGGGTTCACCCAAAGATCCTTGCTAAAGGCACAAGAAACCGAACATTGGTTAGATACAGAGAACCCTTTAGCAGGGGATCTGAGGCTGCGAAGACACATCATCGGTCCGGTTCAATGCAAACGCACAGAGGTGCTAAGCCTCATCGGTACATCAACTCTTGGCGCACCTCTTCAAGTGGAAGGACTCATGGCCACAGGCGCCACCGATCTCCAGCTTGGAGGAGACACCATCATCGCTCTCCACCTCGTCATAGAGAAGGGCGAAGATCGGGGATTCCCCCAAGTCAGACTCCTAATGATACCTACTATCCCGAGGGTTCCCCTCGGCCCAGCTCACCTCTGGCTTCCTAGTAAACTGTCCTGAAGGCAACATAAAATTGACACCTCGAGTCCCTCAGGTGCGAATCAATCTCTGAAAACATCGTACATGACCACCTCGAGTCCCTCAGGTGCGCATCGATCTCGAGATCTCCCTAAGCGACCAACCATGGTCGCAACCCTTTGTTACCAGTTAAATCCGACCCGAGTCTTGGTAAACCGTCTCAAAGGGACCAGGTCTTCTAGGATCGAAACGTCCTTAGAACGACCATTGGCCACAACTACCAATACCCCTATAGGGCGAGTTAAATTTGGACCGAGTCCTTGTAAAATGCTCTATAGGCCGACATACATGACCACCTCGGGTCCCTCAGGTGCGAAACGATCTCTAAAAATGACATACATGACTTGCAGAAATAGAAGAGTATTCATAGAATAGAGGAAACTTCCACACGAAACACATTCCGTGACAAGATCCAAAGTAGCCGCCTTTTTTGAGTCCCTAAAAAAAAGCTCGGTGCATCTCATGATCGATTTAAATAATCAAAATCAGTATCCCTAGAATAGGGGAAACTTCCACACAAACACCTACCGACAACGTAAGGTCGCATCAGTTTATCAAGTCAAGATCGCCCCTCAGGCGACCAGACTTGGGGGGCCACTGTTATGGTAATAGTATCTGATATTTACACCCCCAAGGCACAATTACTTAGAGGCCCATTCAAAAAAGCAAAGTCCATTCATCAATGGCCAAAATCATTACGCAAGATCGGACGGTCCAAATCCATCAGGCCAAGCACCACCAATCTCTATAAATAGAGCATTCAATGCTTCATTTAATGTAGGTAATCTAACCCAATATATGATCATCAATTCACTACCTCTCTCACTTGAGCGTCGAAGTATCTTTGCAGGTACAACGTCGTCATCTCAAGATCGAACATCATTGATCAAAGTCGACATCTACCAACTACTTCGAAAAGTACGGTACAGAACACCAATCATATAATTTTATTACATTTTATTGTCTAGGTTCATACGAGGAGAAGGAATCGGTTGCCACTAGTGCAAAAAGGGGATTTAAAGTCAGGCGAAAAGGGGATTTAAAGTCAGGCGCTCGCTTGACTTTTATTAAGTCGACTTTGTATGTCAGGAGTTTTAAAGTCAAGCGATAGCCTGACTTCGTAAGTCTGATTTAAAGTCAAGCATTTATTTTGCCTGACTTCGTAAGTCAGTTTTAAAGTCAAGCATTTATTTCGCCTGACTTCTTAAGTCTGTTTTAAAGTCAAGCATTTATTCTTGCCTGACTTCGTAAGTATGATTTAAAGTCAAGCATTTATTTCGCTTGACTTCTTAAGTCTGTTTTAAAGTCAAGCATTTATTATTGCCTGACTTCGTAAGTATGATTTAAAGTCAAGCATTTATTCTCGCCTGACTTCGTAAGTATGATTTAAAGTCAAGCTTTTGTTCTCGCCTGACTTTAAAAGTTCATTTTTTTTTAAAAAAAAAATTTATTTGGTAGCCATCTAATCTAAATAAAGACTGCTAACCAAAATCAAACCAACTAATCTAAATTACTTTTTTTTTAAAAAATTCAAATAAATGGAACTTACAATAGCCATCAATTGGTGCAACTACCAACATATATATAAACACTACCAACATATATATAAACAAATTTCTACCTCATTTATTAAGCATTAAATCCTTACAATAGCCAAATTCTCATATCACCATCATCATTCACTACTACATATATACCAAGGTCTTGTAAATTCCAGAACAATCATAACACAACCTATGGTACTTTCTAACCTACCAATATGCATTTTTCACTTTGTTACTAACTACCATACAAACGAAAGAGACTGAAAGCAGAAATACATGATAATGCCACCATACTAAGACTAACAAATCCTTCTGCTACTTGATTGCAGAATTTCCCTTAGAGCAGCACTAGCACGTTCCACTAGTTTATCTCTCTTCCTTCTATACCTGCAAGAAAAATAGGAAATAGGTGTTAATCTCCCTGCTAAGTAACAAAAAACAAAACAAAACAAAACAGGAAGGAAAATTTAGCCAAGTGAGAATTTACTGCTATACAAAAAATCATTATAGTGCAGGAAAATATAATATTGTAAAAATATGTATTCAATTGTTCATACACAGGAAAGAAAGCATTCTACCAATATAGCCCGAGGTCAGCAAAGCTAAATATAAGATCTACCACTTCCAAAAACATTTTAGTTCTCAATCTATCCATGTCATATCAAAGCAAACTTGTATATTTTTGCAATTCATGTAAATCTCACCATATATGATTAAACTAGTTATCATAATTGATTGAAATATAAAAAAGTAAAAAGCTAATGGCTTTCATCATAAAATCAGTTTTCTGAAACATGAGTAAAACTAATAAGCATGGGGAGATTTCCAGAGAAGCCTAGAAGAAATGTAACAGAGGGAGCAATTGGCTGCCAAACAGGTATACTCACAGGGAGGAAAGACTGAAGCAATTAGCGAGCTGATCAGGAATCTTCCCACACAAGTGATTGTTGTTCAAAATCCTTCCAAACAGTTCAAGTAATGGCAAATCAATAAACGATCATCAAGCCGTTACTAAACAGAAAACATCAAGCATGAAGCACTTAATAATTAAACATACAGAGAGGCAAGGTTCTGCAGCTGCCCAATTTCTGCTGAAATGCTACCCGACAAGAAGTTGAAAGACAGGTCACTAGAAATAGAATAAATCATTAAAGGTTGTTGCAACACATGTCAATAGAAAAGAATAAATCACTAAGAACCAATTAATCAACTAGGATAGGCAATTTCATATATATTGAACTCCAATCCTTCAGATCAGAAATGGCCTTCAAAACTTACATAATCTGTATACTTCTGAGATTCCCAAAATCAGCAGGCAAATGATCATCAAGGCGGTTATGACTCAAGTTCCTGGATTTATAAACATGTAAATATTTTCAAAAATCAGCAACGTAAACACCTGGAAAATTAGTTTACATGATTTCTTAAAATATCCAACTTACAGGGTCAAAAGATGCTCTAGATAACCAACAGAAGCTGGAACCAGTCCTGAAAAGTTATTGCTAGACAGGTCCCTAAAACATAACACAAGATAGTAAATGATTATCATTTAATTGCCTGCTTAACTGATTGCCATGCAGTTGATTATCATTTAATTTCCTGGAAGAATAAAACTTAGTAAATGCATGCATAATACAGAAGATAGTGATGACACAAATAGAGACCAATTAAACTCACAGGGAGCTCAGTTTAGACATATTGCCAAGTTCGGGAGGTATTGGACCAGTAAGCATGTTTCCATGAAGGTATCTAAATTATGAAAAAGGTCAGGCAAGAAACCATAACTATTAATGAGTTCAAACTTTTAATCAATGAGTAGTGACACTCACAGTTTGCCGGTGAAAGACAGATTGCCGAATATAGGAGGAATTGGTCCCACTAACTCATTCTCACTCAAATCCCTACAACAGTGCCAGTATGCAAAATACACAATGCAGAAGTTAATCTCTAAACAGTTGAATAAAATGCATTCTCAGGCAGTAAATATGCAAATGTAGTATTTATACTGATGAAATGATCAAAGTAATTATAAACTTACAAAATTGCAAGGGCTTGCATTAAACCAATCACTTCTGGAATCTTCCCGGTTAATCTATTTCCTTGAAGCGACCTAGATAGAAAGCACAGCAAACTTTCTCAATACAATACAACAGAAGTAGCCAACATTGAACTTTGTCAATACAAGTAGCCAAATTACTTACAGAGTAGCCACTTGAAGAAAACCAATATTATATGGAATCTCCCCAGTAATCTGATTATATGATACGTCCCTGAAAAACTCAATGAGAAGATAGCCTAAGCATCTGGATCAAAACATTCGAAAGCAAATATTGATCAAACTAAATACTAAATGACTTGACATACAAGATTTCAAAACTTGTGCAGTTCCCAATGCTCTCTGGTATAGTACCAGTCAAATTATTGCCTCTGACATCACTGTACAAGCTTATGTCTAGGTGAAAAGCAGTTACCTTGGCATCATCCAATGAAGCAAATGTAACATATCCAAAACCACGAGACCGCCCAGTCGACCGCTCCTAGATTCAAGTGAGAATATTAGAATGCATCTCCAGCAAATTTAATGGTATAGGGGGAATCTAACCTATCCCTGTACAAGACTATGTCATATAGACCAGAAGCCATAAGTCCCAATTTGATCTTTTCTTATCTACTTTTTAAGTTTGCCGCACCAAGTTTAAGCATGTCACTTTTCCTCTTCAAATTTCGGATAAATAAGAATGACTAACAATCAATAAAGATCGTGCAGGGCATTTCCTAGACATAATAACAAATGATAGTATTTCTGTCTAAGCTGTGCTTTTTTGCTAATATTTACATAGCCAATGCCAAACACAAGTCATAGAAGACGGCTGAATTAGGTAGTCAACTATCACTGTAAAACTTTGTCAAATTTTATGAGATAGGTTAAGTGCGTGTTTGGAGTCACTTTTGGGAGAGCCAAAAGTCATTCTAGAGACCTAAACTTTATTTTGACATGATTGAGTGTTCTTGTTCTTAAGTAAATTGATTTTGCCTCTAGAATGGATTCTAACTTGAAGCTGAGATTTGGAGTTTTTGCCTCCAAACATGACTAGTACACCCAAATATTGTTCAACTCACTTTTACATAAATATATTCTAACCTAACTAACTTTGCATTCAACTCACTTTTAGCTAAAATAAATTCTTCCTATCGTAGAACCAAACACACTAACTGTACAACCCTTATCTAAATTTATCTTTGGAAGAGTGGTAATGAGGGGGGAGGGGAGAAAAGCGACCCAAAACCCTTGTTTGAGGTCAAAAACTGCCATTGAAGAACCATTATATAGATTTTATCATTAGATGACCAACACCAATATATACATTTGTTATCTAAGTGATGTGATAGACAAACATGAACTGAACAAGAATCAGAAACACTGAAAAATTGAAAGTAAGAGATAACCTTCATGACAACGCAATCTTCCAGTTTGCCATATTTGCTCATATATTCTTTCAACCCCTCAGTATCAACATCCCATGGGATACCCAAAACCTAAGATGCAATTTAAAAACGCAAATGATTACCCAATCAAAGAAAAACCACAAGAAACAGAAACGAACTCAAATTATTGATTGTTGCAACAAAAAAGTAAAAATACGAACAAAAGGTTTCAAAAGAAAAGAGAAGATTGAAGTAAAAAGGCAGCCAATACCTTTGCATGTCGAGGTGAACGAGCTCGTCGATGGCCGAATCAAGAGCGAATCGATCTTCCTTCTTGGCCAACAACTTCACCTCCTGAACAACATGAACCCCCAACCATTCTTCAGATCCGAAGAGTACATGTGCCGAATCGCGTCGTCGATCGCTTCTCTCTCCTCAAAACTCGCGGATCCGAAATCCTCCAAGAAAATATATCATGAAAACCCTATTAAAAGCTTCTATTTATGAAGAAGCAGCGTTGCGAGCAGAGAGGAAGAGATGCTGAGAAACAAAGATGCGAGGGGAAGAGATGCGAGATGCGAGATGCGAGATGCGAGAGGGAAACGTGAGAGTGCGATGGAAGATGCAGTCAACGATGATTTTGGGGCTAGGGTGAGAGTGAGATGCGAGATGCTGAAATGTTGATTTGGGGCTTGGGCGTGGAGAGCTTGGAAGAAGAAGCTGGGAACCAGAGAAGAAAGGAGAAAACCAGAGAAGAAAGGTGAAAGAAAGAGGCAAGGCTTCGCGTAAAGTGTGAGAGTGGAGAGCTAGGGTTTCGGGTAAATTGAAAATCTTTTTTTCTATTTTGGTACTTTAGAAGTCAAGCGGATACAGGCCTGACTTCTAAAGTACTAAAAAAGAAAAAAAGAACTTCACCATTAATTACAAGTTTGCCACCGTGTCTACTTATGTAGTCAGGCAAATACACGCCTGACTTCTAAAGTCTAATTTTTTTCTTATTTTTTCACTTTAGAAGTCAGGCGTGTATTCGCCTGACTTTAAAACTCGCGCGTTTTGCCTATTAATTACAAGTTTGCCACCGTGTCTACTTATGTAGTCAGGCATCTGAGCGCCTGACTTTAAATGTCTAATTCTAATCCTATTTTTGCACTAGTGTGCATTAAAAGAAGATGAATGATTTGGTTTATGTGATGTCCAATATGAAGTTAAGAAAGAAATGCGAAACAAGGAACCACTTTCATTTGATGATATTGATTCTGATGATGAATTTCTAACCACTGAAGAGAGAGATGTTAATGATGAGAACGAGGAGCAAGTGCAACCTATCAATGTTGAAGTTTTTGGTGGCTCAAGCAATCCTTCACCTTCAAATAACGTTGATAATTTAGTCTTTGGTTCAAATGTTGAAGATCCTTTATCATATGGAGAAGAATTTGTTGAAGATGAAGACAATTATGATGATGATATTATGGGAGGATCAGTTGTTTAAAGAAATTAGCTCTTGTTTTTTAAAATATTTTGATTCTCAACTTTATGAACTTATGTTTTTATGATTTGGTGTGATAACTTACGTATTTTGATACAAGACTAAATGGTGATTTGTTGTCTTGCTTTATTATGGATTTGAAATTTTGACTTATTCGTGCATGGATGGGAGGATTATATAAATATATTTGTCATGGATATGTTATTTTTGATATTAGGGAAACTCTTACGAGTTTACGTGTCGAGTTCAACTAGGCAAAACGAGTTTACTTAAACTCTCGAATTTGACAACCTTGTTCCTAATATAACAACTTTGAACACCATAATAGCCCAAATGTAACAAGTATGTCAATACAATGTCACCAACATAAGGAAACTAAACTAGACTAATTGATCATAGAAAGATCTTCAATCAAGAGAACTAGCAAAGCTCCTCATTTTCCTTCATCCTGCTTAGACTTACCCTTTATATCTCAAAAACACAACAATTACACGGTGAGATTATAAATCTCAATGAGCTCTTCCGTGATACCTCACCATATCTTTTGGTATCTTTTTTATATACACGTGTTTCTCACTAGCATAATCCAAAAGAAACCTGATAAATACAAATAATATCAGTTTCAGCGGAGAACCACCACTCGACAACTTGTGAAGAGCGCACATACGGGCCTTGAACTTGGGCTCATGACTTCCCCTTCCAAGTATGCTAATTATCCTTTAGATGTTTCATATAATATTTTATTTATATCATATAGTCATACTTCTCACACGATCCGAACGTAATGTACGAATCCAACACCAATCATAATATCGTAAGAGAAAATCACAAATAATATTCATGTCCTTCCATATCGTAATTGTTCATCAACAAATCATGACATTATAGTAAGTATAATCTCATGGCACCAATATTGTAATCAAGTTGGGATTAGGAATGGAATGGGGTTAGATCCCAAAATAAGAAGAAATTGCACTTTTTGGGATTCGGTACTAGAGGGGCGCACAGACTGGGTGCTCAGGTACACGGGTTGTGTTCCCCAAATTTTCAGAAAACTTTCCAACGAGCACACGCACGGGTTGTGTGCCTGGGGCGCACGGACCGTGCGCCTACTGCAGGTGCAACTTTGCGAAAAATTATGTGTTTCATCTCCATATTTTGATTCCTAACTTCTCCTAATCAACCAAACCCAACTTAAATTACTTCACATTCATAGGAATCATAGCAACAATGTCATAAATCACATGTTCATGGATCAATTTGACTCAAATTCATAGTGTTCTGTACTGTACTTACGAGCTTTATGATAAGATCGAAGTAGTTAGTAGGTGTTTTATCCTTGATAATGTGGCGTTCTTAAAGTGACGGCCTTGTTCGATTTTGGGATAGTGGTCTTTGTTCGATCTTGAGATGGTGGTCTTTGATCGATCTTGAGATGGTGGTCTTTGTTTTAGATCTTGACGTGGCGGTGTTGTACCTACAATAACACTCCGATGCTCAAGTCAGTGTCTAATAGGTATTTATACAACTTCACCACCAATGAAAACCCCAATTGGGCCATTTGGCTTGCTTGACACCTCAAATTTGTGGGGTTATTTATGGATTGTAAAAAGACTCAGATACCCATGATATCTGCTCTTTATCCACTGGTCTCTACTCTGTACCCATTCTTTCAATTTGAAACACGATGGGTCTCCTCTCTCTCTCTCTCTTCTCCAATCTTATTGTTTTTTCACTTTCCTTTTCCTTTCTCTTCTCTTCTCTCACGGTTCTTCTTCTTCTTCTTCTTCTTCCCCTCCCCCCCACCCCTTCGCATTGTTCCTCTTCCCCTCCCCCTCCCCCTCCCCCACCGTGACCCCTCCCACCCCCCACCGTGAACCCACCCACCCTCCACTATTCCTCTTCCCACCCCCCACCCCCAGAGAGTTCGCAAAGAGAGAGAGAGAGTTCGCAGAGAGAGAGAGAGAGACGCAGAGAGAGGGAACGGCGACGGTGAGCGACGGTGAGCGACGAGCGAGAGCGATGGAGATCGAAGGGAGGGAACGGCGAGCGAGAGCGATGGAGATCGAAGGGAGAGCGACGATGAGCGACGGTGAGCGACAGAGAGAGAGGGAAATCGAGGGGGCAGGGGAGAGACGGTGAGCGAGAGAGAGAGGGAGGTGCGAAGGGGGGTGGGGTGGGGGCGTGAGGGAGACAGAGAGAGATCGATGGGGTGGTGGGGTGGGGAGAGACGGTGAGGGAGAGAGAGAGGGAAATCGAGGGGGGAGGGGAGAGACGGTGAGCGAGAGAGAGAGGGAGGTGCGAATGGGGGGTGGGGATGGGGGGTTCACGGTGGGGGTGGGGGGGGTGGGGTGTGGGGTGGGAGGGGCGAAGGGGAACAGTGGAGGGTGGGGGTGGGGATGGGGGGTTCACGGTGGGGGTGGGGGGTGGGGTGGGGCGAAGGGGAACAGTGGAGGGTGGGGGTGGGGGTGGGGTGGGGGGGGTGGGTGGGGGGTGAGGGGGTGTGCCTACGTGGCAGTCCACGTGGGCTGCCACGTAGGATTAGTCAGTCAAACTGAGTCAAAATTGGGGTGGGGGACCTTGATTTTTCAAATTGGGAATATAGGGGGACCAAAATCGTCAAATTAAAACTTTAAGGACCAAAATCGTGAATTGATCAAAATAGGGGGACCAAAACTGTATTTAAGCCAACTTTTTTTTTAAATCTTTTAAAATCTTAATCCAATATACCATTCTAATATAATAATATAACCTCGTTAGATTTTTGAATCGAAAAAACAAAATCAAAAATCAAAATCCCTCTCTCCCAAATTTCTCGAATTGGTATTGGAAAAGAGGAAGAAGCAGTGGTACTAACAGCTATGGAAGCGATACTCGTGGATTGTGTGCAAAGAAGTCTTCGCAATTTCATGCACTCCAACGCCATCTTCCTCTCCCATCGTCTCTGCGCCGAGTTCCCCTCCGAGGTCCATTCCCTTTTCATTTTCCCTCTCTCTCTCTTAGTGTTCGTTACCTTGTAGAAAATTGAGACAAAAATTGAAGAAATAAAAAAAATTAGATAGCCACGTTTACTATCACATCAAGATCGATGGTTTTGTAGTCTCACACAGCTATTTGATTCTACTCTTTTTCGTATTTTCCCAGTGTTAGTTGAAGTTTCAGAAGATTTAGGGTATAGTTTCTTCTTTATTTTGTTCTTTCTTGTTCACAGTACTTTAGTGTCATCAAATTGGGTTCGTTATTGGTAATTTGATTTTTGAAGTTTCATTGAGGGCCTTTGCTGTTGAATTGAGGTTCTTGGTTTGACTGGGTATTATAGTAGGTTTGTAAAAAACCCAAGAATTACAATAGGAGAGGATACCGTTTTATTGAAAAGAAATGAGAAAGAAAGGTAAGAATAGGATAGATTATCTCCTCCAAAAGAATGATACACAAGAGAGAATACTCTCCTACACCAACTTAACCCAACAAATGATTACAATAATATTCAAAGAATGATCCCTCTAACTCCCTAGCTTCCTATTTATTGATGAGAGGGATGTAACTTCCCATTAATAACTCATCTTTCTCCTAACTAACTAGTAATTAACAAACTGCTCTAACACCTCTTAACTACTCTAATTACCCTTTAAAAAAGGGCCCTTGCTGTTAGTTTTGTGAAATAACTGAATTGATATCTTATGATGATTTTCCCTCTTCGAAGGTTTGAACTTTGAACTTGCCATGCAATTTCTTTACTTAGTGTAGCCAGTTCGAGAAAATTTGGCATGGTTTGGGTCATTGGGTCGTTATTTCGCTGTTCCCATGTGAAGCTGTTTCTGCGAAATGCAAAGTTTCCAGCTTTAGGATTTGAGAATATTTTGTGCATCCCTTTTGAAGACCCCAAGACAGAACCCACTCGTTACTTTGTGCCTTCAAATTTATTCACAATAGTCTGAAGAAAAATTATCAATTGAATAGTCTACACTCAGTTCTTGTAATGTTTTGTACATGTCAGTGTGGAGTTTAGACTGTCCTTCTAATGCGTTTTAGACGTATGCCCAATATTTTTAATTTTAATAACTATTGTACTGTAAATAAGTTTTACATCGACGTTCAATCATATTTCCCCATGTAGCACTAAAAGAAACAAGTTTTAAGAAGTAATATTGTGGTATGGAAAACTGGTTATATATGGTTAGATGTCAAGGTAAATTTTTTTCACACGGCCAATGTATCATTGTTAAACCTTTTTCGAATTGATGTGTACTCTTACATTCGTGTGAAAGATAGGTGTTTATTCTGTTTATTCCACCGCCCAAACAAAATGATCACAAGATCATAACCGGTGTGGTACTATTCCCCTGGATCAGATAGTGCTATAGACTTCAATGGATCGGAATTCAGAATTGATCAAAACTTTCGTGGTGTGATTAATAGTGAACAAAAAAGGCAACATACTCATGGTATGGAATTTTTTGCTAAATTCAAGGCTGGATTTTCTGATTCAGCATGGTTCTGTTTCAGTATTTCTTTCATTACAAAATACAAATGATGGAAAACTGAACAGTTCAAGCTCAATTTCCATCTAGGATGATACTACTATTAATCTTTTAGCTCACACATCTGCTGCGGTCTTCATCTGAAATCACAAAGGGTTTATGGCAGATTAAAATGCAGGGCTTAAGTAAGTCAACTAAACTCAAAAGGATCCGATAAACACATACTAGGAGAAGCTAAGTAAATAATCAATCAATCAATTCTTATTCCAAGACTTTCTTCATGTGGCTAGAATGCAAAGAACAGAAACCTTGAAGTCAAATACAAATCATAATATGGAGTTAATAAGGTCTCGTTTGGGTTTGGTAGCCCGGCTTCTAGGTTATGAACAATTTAGCTCCACTTTGCATTCTTATTTTTCTTATGGATGGAGTGCGAGGTTATGGAGGGGAAAAGTACAGGAAAAGTTGTTCAATGAATAAAGGGCGACATGGTGGTCAAACCAATTAAGGATCTATTGTTAGGTGGTTATTTTGCTGTCTGTTGACATGTGAAACTGTTTCTGCAAACTTTATCTTTATGTTCTTGCAACCAAAAGAAATGCATAGAAAGCCTTAGGATTTGAGAATATTTTGTGCCTCCCTTTTGAAGACCCAAAGACAAAACTCATTCACTACTTTGTGCCTTCAATTTTATTCACAATAGTCCGAAGAAGAAATATCAATTGAATAAAAAATGTGGCTGTGTAGGCTACACACTTGGTTTTATACATAGTATAAACAAATTTTAGAAAGTAATATTGTGATATAGAAAAATGGTTAAATATGGTTAGATGTCTGGTATACTGCCATACTCTTCCATCTTTTGTGCGTATCGAGACATCTGACATGCCTTCAATGTTTTTCATTGTATATCTTTGTCAACTCTTATTTCTTGTCCACCAGTGGTCTTTTATTTGACTATATATTCAACATCAGTTGCTGAACATTATCCTTACACTCTTCATGGTATTGTTTGATAACTATTTTTCTTGTATTCTATGCAGACAAATCTTCAATTGTTGGCTGGTTGTTACTTACAGAGTAATCAAGCTCATTCTGCATACCATGTTTTAAAGGGTATATTTATTTCAGTATTTGTGTACCAACTGGTTTTTGAGTCTATCATCCTTGTTCTATTTCCTGAATTTCCGTTCAATAAATAGCTATTTTCCTTGTTTGTCATAATCTCATAGCAGTGTCTCACTGTACGTACTTGTTAATTTTGTCTTTATTGCTCGAAGGAACACAAATGGCTCAATCTCGGTACTTGTTTGCACTATCATGCTTTCAGATGGATCTTCTTAATGAAGCTGAAGCAGCATTATATCCTCCTGCTAATGAGTCTAGTGCTGAGGTATAAAGCATAATTTATGTCTTTTAAATTTGCGAAGAGAAGTTGAATTACTATTGTTTTGTCTCTTCTTGATATGCAGGTTCCAAACGGTGCAGCTGGTCATTATCTATTAGGGCTCATTTACAGGTCGATAATCAGTCTTACTATCAATTGTCGATTGGTATCTCTTAAATCTGCTTTTAATATTGTTTGAAAGGAAATGATTTGATCCTGGCTAAATCAGATTATTGCTTACAACATATTTAACATCAAAACAGACATAATTGGGAATGTATATTTCTTTTCTAAACTCTGTGGCTTATATAGAAACTTTAAGTCACAAGCAGCTGCTAAAAGGAGTAATAGTTACACGATGATCTGAATAAATATTAACCCATTGTAGGAAAGTGTTCCAACCAGAAAATAGTTGTTATGAAGCATTTTTTGTTCTTAACTCGAATTAAAACTGCATAAGGCACACTCTTGAATCGATGACACTCTTTAAGTAGTGTTTGCTTTAGACTCTACTCTTCAAGACTTTCCTGCATTCTTTTAATGACAAAGTGGGTTATTCGTAATCAGACTTTACTGATCTTTTATGAGAGGAAAGATACGAGACATATGATGGAATCCGTGTCTCAAGAGTTTGTTGTAATATATTATATGAACATACAATTACAATACATGGAAATATGAAAGTCTAAAATGGTAGATAGATATGATTCAACAACCAAATTATTAAAAAATAGATTCTTAAAAGATATTGGTGCTCTGTGTCATATTTGTGTATGTATGGGTGTTTGTGTGGTCAAGGGAGATAAATTCATCCTTCTATACTTGCTTTGATTGATATTCTCTTTTACAGATACACCGACAGAAGGAAAAATGCCATACCACATTTTAAGCAGGCATTATCAATGGATCCTCTAATGTGGGCTGCATTTGAGGAGTTGTGCATATTAGGTCTGTAAAGAATCCCATTTAGTGAATTTTTTAATTTATCGATGTTCCTAGTAGTTTTTTCTACTTGCAATTACTTCTGGATTTTTTTTCTTCAAATTCTCATTTTTTTTAACTTCAATATTGAAATTTGAGTTGGCGGCTTGTTTAAGTGATATTGAGATTTCAAAGATAATCTAGTGTTGGTTTTAAAACTATGAGGTTTAGTTTACCATGGTTTTCTAGAGTCCTTTGCTGTTAAAATGGTAGATTTGCTGTTGCATTGAAATAATTATGATTTGTCATTTGAACTTTCATGGCTAGTATAGCTGATTTAACAGCATATCCGTATGCCCTGGCTAGGAATATGGTACTAGACTTCTAGACTGAGGTTGGTGGTAAAATATTAGCATCTTTACATGTACAAATGCATATATGTATGAACTTAGTTACATGCATGCATATAAGTTATATTACAAATTTAACAATAGATCTTGTTTTCCATGTTCATTCTTCCACCTCTGTTACTTTCATCATCATTATCACTGTACTATTTTCTGAATATTTAGGTGCTGCGGAAGAAGCAACTGCTGTTTTTGGTGAAGCAGCTGCTCTTTGCATACAAAAACAATACCTAAATTGCTCAACCTCTCCAAAGTTGCATGCATCGGCTGAGGATATTAATTTAGTTGACACCAGACACTGTATATCAGAAGATGCGAGTCCAAGGCAACCAAAACTCATGCAAGGCCTAAAAGATATTCCTGGAAACCATCATGGAGCATCTATATTAGGAGGGATTTCTGGTCAACCTATTAATAGCAGTCTGTCTAACATGTCATTTTATAACACCCCATCTCCAATGGTGACGCAGGTAATTGCATCTATTTTCATATTGTGTATATTTGTTACTTATCATTAATAATGGGGATAATCTAAAATACTTATCAAGTAATAGTTTTATAATTTTGAAAATAGTCAGATGAATTCAGAAATATTGGTAAACAGCATTCTGTTATTCCATAATATTGATGAAGGAAGGTTCCTTAGTCTATAAACGGGCATCCATGGGCACAGTTATTACTTATCCGCTACCCGCATCGTTGGATAAAAATGATATCTGTGCTCGCCCCATATCCATGAGGTCTCTAGCAGATATCCCAATATTCTCGGGTATCATAAATATTTTAAAAAAATGCATCTATGTAAAAAAATAGTTTTAATTATATAGAATTTCTTACTA
The DNA here is from genome assembly GCA_039519185.1 of Astragalus membranaceus. NCBI lineage: Eukaryota > Viridiplantae > Streptophyta > Magnoliopsida > Fabales > Fabaceae > Astragalus > Astragalus membranaceus. The sequence goes on from CM076854.1 coordinate 130,163,075, forward strand.
TCCTTTTGACGATAAAATTACTAAGCGTTAAATTAATAAACTAAAAACACATTGATCAAAAATAGAATTTCTTAATTCTTTTACAACAAAGTAGTCTCCATTAAAGAACAAAAAAATGGAGTTTCTTTCTCGTGTTATAACATCGTAGTCTCCAATAACAAACTAATTTGATACAGTGGGGGAAGTATGTTAGGGTTTCCTTGATATGGGGAATGTTGAGAAGTTTTGTATTTAAGTAATGGAGTATTTTAGTAATTTACTAACGGGTATGGATACTCGCGGGTACGGATACCATCACATCTGCCTCCGTATACATTTACTTACGGGTAGCTGAAATATCCGTTTATTTTATCCGTGGGTATCCGTTAAGCTACCCGTCCCGTACCCATCGCAGATTTTATCTGCGGATGCCCACAATTACAGATTTATTTGCCATCCTGTCTATTGAATTTATGCTTGATGCTCATTTTTCTTTCTAATGGTTGATAGTTCAAATCTTTTGTAGTTGTCAGGTGTTGCTCCACCCCCTTTGTGCAGGAATGTGCAGCCATATAGCTTAAGTATGAGCACAGTTGGTGCCGAGAGCTCTCCTAAATCAACAGTGAACTCTACTATTCAAGGCCCTCGAAGAAAGTTTGTGGATGAAGGAAAGTTACGAAAGGTTGGGGACCTTATTTCTGTTGTCTGCTTCCTTCTCACTATAGAAACTCTTCCTTTTCTAGCCTTGTGTGTTCATAGAGACTGATTTGAAAATTGAACTTTTGAGGAGCCCCAAGGCTGTGTATAATATATCACCTTGTCGGACAAGGCTTGTTTGTTGTTTGTATAATTGTAGGGATTGATTTGACTGAGTGGCTTATCCCATGTATCATGGCTGTTTTGGTTACTTTTATTTTTCTCTTTGGTGACTGACAGTATCGGCACTGATTTATTCCAATTGTTGTTAACATGTAAACTGACAGTCTTTGTCGAACAATTGATTATCGAGTGGCTTTCATTGTAAGAAAGCCAGGCTTAATTCTGGAAACATTAATTGGCACTTAGCATCATGACTTTTTCATCCGGTCAAGAGTTTTATTAAAAGGCATCTTAATTTACCTTTTGATTTCATGTTACCTAGTTCATTGTTTATGTGGTTTATTTTGCTTTCCCAAAAAAATCTTATGATCAAATTATTCAGGAGAGATTTTGGCAAAATTACTTCTATTTAACTTCTATTTACAAGAATGGGGACAACAAGGATCAGACTATAGATCATTTGGTCTTTAGAGGCTCTGATACCATGTCATAAACCAATCATCTCATAAACTTAAGTTTTTAGGTGAAGGCACGTGAGCAGTTTTATATACATAATTTACTTCCTTAACTTTCTTTATCTCCTCAACATCTCAGCTCTCTATATTTTATTATGCATTCTGGTTTTTATGTACTTTTACGTTGTGGCTGGTATTATACCGATAAGGTAAAAGATGTTTTCCATCATCTGAGATTAAATTAATCATTAAATTTATTCAGTAACTGATTATGTAAGAGAGCTTTGTATGTTTATGTACTCCGGGTTGAGTGTTTGGTTTTATAGATTATATGTTTTTATTGTTTCTCATTTTTTACCATTCCTTCCACTTTTTTTATTGTTTCAGATTTCTGGTAGATTATTTTCTGATTCTGGTCCTCGGCGTAGTTTAAGACTCTCTGGTGATGCAAGTGCAAGCGCAAATGCTAATACGATTGTATCTGGAAATGGAACTAGTAACTCTTCTAAGTATCTTGGAGGGTCAAAGCTTAGCTCAATGGCATTTCGTTCCATGACAGTTCGCAAGGGACAGTCATGGGCCAAAGAAAACGTTGATGAAGGTGATGAATCTTTAAATGTAGCATTATTTTATTGCGTTCTTGTCTTTCAGGAAGGTTATCCTTGATAAAGACGATTTTTTATGCTTCGGTAGTTAAGCTGTGCATGTGCAAAAATCCACCACAAGTGATGGTTTTATATTTGTGTTTTCAAATATCTCCTCTGCTACTTCCTTTCAAAACCAAAAGGTTATAATAAGTAATAACCGTAGTTATCAAACCTGAATAGCGGCCTAGAGTCGCCCTCCTAAAAAATGCGGTAGCAGGATGGCTGCTATACTGAAGATTAATAGATACAAGAATAATTTATACTATGCACCTATAGATACTAAAAAATAAGAATTTACCTAAAATTAAAAGCATATTCATAGTTAATATTCAAAAGTTGTATTGTTATTTTAAACACTTGGTCACCATCACTCTATGTTATAATTAACAAGCCTGAGGCCTGCAATGCTTAAGACCATCATAGCCCATTGTATTCACCCAGTGTAGTTTCAGACAGTTAGGATTCAGTTTTCAGCTGTAACTGGTTCACTCTCTAGCTCAGTATAAGTAATGAGATCCAAACTTTATCCATTCAGTTTTTCATAATAATAATAATACCGTCCTGTTCGTTTTTTCTCCGAGACTCTCTCAGTTCTCTATGCATTCAGATTTTAACAAAATGAATCTGGAGAGTAGTTGGTCAGTGGCTGAAATTGATAATGGTGAGTTTTTTTTGTTGAACAGAGGTGACTCAGTGTGTTTTGCTGAGACAGAAACCTGATAATGTTTCTGATGAAAAAAGAGGATAAATTATGAGAATGCCCCATAAATGTGTTAGAAAACTCAGACAACACAGCTGTGGTAAGGTAAAGCAGTGTGAAGACAGGATAGCAGACAAAGGAGCTCCATATTTAGAAATTTTGCAACTAACTGTGAGAAAACCAGGCAGTGCAGGATAGTACCACTCTGAAATCATGCTAGAAGTAGAGTCTGGATAGTTATGATATGATATATCTTTCCCAAAATACTATTTAATCCGATTATCTAAATCTGAGTACTGATATTGTACTAATAATGCAACCACTATTAACATTAAGACGCCTAGCATTAATTATGATATTCTAAAACAAAATACTTCTGAACTGCTATCTGCGAGTACTTAATGGGTCCTCATTTCTTCGCCTTCAGGGATTCGCAATGGTGTTCTAGATGATTCTCGTTTAAATACGACATCAACAGCTTCTACTTCCTCTACTAGCATGGAAGCTACATCTTATGAGCAGGAAGCCGCTAATCTTCCAGTTGGTGGACAAGTAATAAGTGGTTCAGAAGTCATCATTGGTGCCTCAGAAATACTGACACTTCTGAGAGTTCTTGGTGAAGGTTATAGGCTTGCCTGCTTGTATAGGTGCCAGGTATTTTAATTGATTACTTTTTTTTGGAGAAAATAAAATAACCAAATACCTTTTTTCTTCATTGCATTCAGTTTTCTAATATCTGTTTATCGGTGGAACAGGATGCACTGGAAACCTATCTGAAACTTCCATATAAGCATTACAATACCGGCTGGGTTCTTTCCCAGGTAACATTGATTTTCTGACTTGCATCTTCTGGTCTTTCATAGGAATTCTTGCTGTATATTGATTTACCAATGCATGGTTGTCAAACTCTAGGGGTTGATTCATAGAATCATTCTAGTTTAGGATCCAGTTATGAAAATTGAGTTAACTTGCATACAAAATTGTGCGTGAACTTGGGTAGACTCACAAGACCCGTTTGGGGACAACTGAACAAGTCTACGACATAATGGCTATTTTTCCCCAGAATGCCTAAAGTAACAGTGATTTCTTGTTTTTTAGAAACACAAAATTGAATAGCTAAATGATAAGGCTTCTTAGTGCATAAAACATTAACCTCATTAGTTCTCCTTAACCATCCAATGAGCCTCGTTTTTTTCATCCTACCTCCGGTCCACAATATAAGAATCAGACCACTACATCACACAGAACAAGGAAATAGGAATGACATTAGAATCAACTATTCTCATTTAATAAAGCTAGAAGTTTAACTTCTTTCGAAAATTGCCCTTTTCATTAAATAATGATTTATACTCCTAATTAATTAATCACATTAACGACATAACCTTTAACTGCACCACTTAAATAGAGATAAAGTTGAGATTGATCATTTAATACATCTTAAATATAGAGTTGTTTCTTATATTCTGGACCGGAGGTAGTATTGTTGAATCTTTCAAGGGTTTCAATTGACCTTTTAATAGGCTGTCATGGCTTAATTAGACATGGGTCTCTTTTGACTGTGTAGAATCTAGTTCACTTGCTGTTATATTCTTGAATTGTCATTGTATTAGATATTCTTACAGGTGCATATCATTAACAATTTACCATGATATTTGGATGTTTTAAGCAGGTTGGTAAAGCCCACTTGGAATTAGTTGATTATTTAGAAGCTGATCGGGCCTTTGGTCTTGCTCGTCAGACTACACCATATAGTTTGGAAGGAATGGATGTATACTCAACAGTCCTTTACGTGAGTATATATATTGTATTTTACCAGTTTCTGTGATATACTTAATATAATGTAATGAACTAATGATATGTTACAAAATACAATGCCCTAACCCCATTTATGCTAATAAGTAATAATCCTAATCCTAATTAAATAAGGAAACAAATCATGAAGTGAAACGAAACATGAGAACCACACTTAAGAGACCATTGAACACTGAAGACATGCTTAAATATTCCAACGCTACATTTGCAATATTATGTGACATTTCTAGATATTCTAAGTTTCTAATATGAATGAAACATGTGATGTGTTTTTCTCTGTTTCCTCTGGGACTCAAATCTGTGGTTGATGCAACTAATAAAGCCTCTTGATACAGAGATTATACCATTTTCAATGATGGTGAATTAGTGATATTAGGAAACTGAGGGATTGTTCGGTAGGGAAGCTTAATTTCACTTGCCCGTCTCTTGCAATATTTGGAGGAAAATATTCTAGTTAATGTTTGAGAGTAGTATTCAGTGATTTTGCTGAAACTCATCTACAAATTACGAAGCACCATAAACATTGATGTGTCGCAAATTCGCAATAATTTTTATAGCTATACTTCGTTGTTTGATTCATTTTGCTTCCTGCTTTCATTTTATGCTTAAACTTTAAATGCATTCCTGCATGCTTACTTCTTGACCAATAGACTAAGTATTCATCTCTGGTGTAGCATCTAAAGGAAGATATGAAGTTAAGTTACTTGGCTCAGGAACTGATACAAACTGATCGCTTAGCTCCTCAAACTTGGTAAGCTTATATGCAAAACAATTTGTGATTATGCACTAAACTGAATTTTATGTTTCCTTAATAGAGCTAGGGTTAAGTCAGTTAGTTAAGTGTGTGTGTGTGTGTGCTCTCTGCCATGTCAGCAGAGTTTGTTAATGAGTTAGTTACTGAGCAAGTGCTCAAGCCATCTTGTATAAATACTGAGCTAGCGTTTTTTTCAGAATTGAGAAATCAAATATACAAGAACTGTAGAAATGACCCATAGCCAGAATTCTCTGGATTTATCATTCCTGACTCGAATTTTGTGATTATTCAGTATACTGAATTTTACTTGTCGATTTATTTTTCATGTGAAGTCATTTCCACTTTTTATTATCCTGCACTTTTCTGGAATACCCAAAACTATATCTCTTCGTGCATAATGCATGTGCGTCTCGAGTGGATGTGCTGTGAGCCAAAACTGTGTCATATTGTTTTGGTTACACAAAACTATCGTATGTTTGCAAATATATGTATTTGTTTCCGGGCTGACGTGGATTCCATTCCAGGTTGTGATACATTAATAGACATATTCTTTCGACCTACTTCTATTTATTTATATTCAAGGTCTTCTTTTGAGCTTTTGTTTACTTTACTATTTTCTCCTATCTGAGCTATTTGTTTTACACGCGTTTTTGTAAGATTTTGGCATATAAGAGCTTGAGAGCTGGAACCTTTTTCTATTATTTTTGTACAATTCTGCTGTATGTAGGTGTCCTATGCTATTTGTTATCTTTTATCTAGGCTTATCATTATTGTTGAATTCTCTGGCAGGTGTGCCATGGGCAATTGCTACAGCCTGCAGAAAGATCATGAAACTGCACTGAAAAATTTTCAACGAGCTGTGCAACTAAATCCTAAATTTGCATATGCACACACCCTTTGTGGACATGAGTATGCACATGTTTTTTTTTCTTCTTTTTCTGATACATAAATGATGCGTGCCTGTGTGAAGTACTGTTACCTCTTCATGTTGGATAAGGTGGATGGTGTAGGCATTGAATGACAGGAGGAACTGGGATAAATAAGAACCAACTTTAAAGAGCTTACGATGAAGTTAAAGGGTTGGGGCTAGAAACATGTAATCAAGGAGATTCCTCTGTATGCTTGCAGGGCTGCAGTATCCTTGAGGGCTATAACGAAGAATTGGCAGCAAGAGGTTGTAGGACGAGGTCAGGAAGCTGGGAGGGGGAAGTAATGTGGTTCCGGGTTTCAGGCAGTTAGAACAGGAGGGAAAGGAGTGAGGTGCCATGCTTGATGAGTTGAAGTCTAATTTAAAGCTGGCACAGCAGAAAAAAAAGAAGCGAGCTGATAAGGAGAGGTGCAACTTATTGTCCCCCAGATACCATAGCCCTTTTCAAATTAGAAGTTATTTTATGTTAGATAGGAGAAGTTGCCTGCAAACTATGGTTACCTCCCTTTTCTAAACTATGGTTCCAACCCTTCACCGGCAACCTCTGCTAGACTGAAGATTGGGAGCTTGGATGACAGCCCTTAAGAAATACTGGGAATTTGTTACAACAATCATGGAGATGCAGAAATACTTGTAAAGTGGTGAGACTTTCTAAAAATTGAGAATTCGTAGGAATTGGTTTCCGAGATGTTGTCAATGTATCATAATTTTCACCTTGAGGACAAGGTGAAAGTTTTAGAAGGATGATAGTAGACCACTCTCATAAAGAGGGTCCACGTTATTGGAGGGATAGGGGGAGAGCAGAGGACAATTTGACCGTGTAACTGGAAAAGGGACATAAATAGGCAGATGGAAGTTAGAAAAAGGGACGCGAATTCATTTGACAGTTGGAGTGGAAGTGCTTGCTAGGACTTCCCGAATCATTCTTGATGGTTGTAGTTGAGGCTCTGGTCCATTTTTTCCAAAGAGAGAATATACACATCTATTACAGTTCTTGCATTCTTCTCTGCATTTTTGTTTTGTATTTTTCTCAACTCCTATCGTTCTTGTATCGGCAACTTTTTATGATCTTCTAATTATTGCCGCTCACAGGTATGTTACACTAGAAGATTTTGAGAATGGAGTCAAAAGCTACCAGAGTGCACTCAGGGTTGATGCAAGGCACTACAATGCCTGGTATGGACTAGGAATGGTATATCTTCGACAAGAGAAGCTTGAGTTCTCTGAACACCATTTCCAAATAGCTTTCCTACTCAATCCTCGTTCATCTGTTATAATGTCATACCTTGGTACCGCCTTGCATGCTTTAAAGGTTAATCTCTCGCTGCACAGTAGTACAAAATAAGAACTACACGCGTCTTTTGCTTGTGTTCTGTATCCAGAATTCTGAATTTGTGCCATTTTCTACTATTTGACAGAGAAGCGAGGAAGCACTTGTGGTAATGGAGAGGGCTATTTTGGCAGATAAGAAAAATCCTCTGCCAATGTATCAGAAGGCCAATATACTCATGAGTTTGGAAAGATTTGACGAAGCTTTGGAAGTTCTAGAAGAGCTTAAAGAGTATGCTCCCCGCGAAAGTAGTGTCTATGCTTTGATGGGAAGAATCTATAAAAGGCGTAACATGCATGACAAAGCAATGCTTCATTATGGTATTTCTTTGGATTTGAAACCATCTGCAACAGATGCTGCTGCTATTAAGGTATTGGATCGTTTTGCCAAAACTGGTCAACAATTTTTACTATCCACATTGTATTGGGAAGTCGTTTTTATACATTTTCTTATGTAACATAACTTCTTATTCATTTCTAACAGGCTGCGATTGAGAAATTGCATCTACCTGATGAGATAGAAGACAGCTTATAGTCCTACGTGTGAAGTGCAGAACTGATAACTTAGTGCGATTTATCCACATATGAATCCTTGATTATAAGGATTTGGCTCTGCTCGTGCTTTCGGCATATGTTGCATAAAAGCTGTACAATTGCAGCCATGGCCCCCATTTAATCGGCGGATCCGAGCTTCGCAAGAGAATCATATACTTTATAGGAGGACATGGTGCAACAAGGGTGCCAAGAAGCTCCCCCATACTTGAACAGATAGTTGTTTTAAGGGAAAAATACATGTATCATTAGTTCATTCATTCATTTGTTCATAAATCACAGCTTTGGTCTCTTTCCCCTGGTTAGCATTATCATTAGAGATAAATGGCTCATTTTTCTACCTCCATTCTGCCTGAAAAGGCTGAACCTCATCCCAGTAAATTCCATATTTTTTCTCGAGTTTAACTTTAATTGGTAAAAAAATAAAAATAAAAATTGCTAGGCAACATTTTGTAATTTTGTGAGCAATTGCAATGACACAAAATATGTTTTTTTTAACTGAATTAAATATTTAGGATGTGTTTGGGAGTTTGGAGGGGAGGGGGAGGGCATGGGACTAATAATGTAATTTTTTTAGTGATGAGAAGAAAATTTATTCCCCTAAACCTTCTCAAAACCCTCTCCTAGTTTATTTTTGGAGCCCCTCCAAAATCTCTCAAATTTGGAGCGTTTTGGAGGGGCTTCAAAAATAAAGAATTTGGAGGGTTTAGGGGGATAACTTTTCTCCCCATCACTAAAGAGTTTACACTATTAGTCCTATGCCCTCACCTTTCCTTCCCTCCAAATTCCCAAACACACCCTTAGGGTTTAAGATGATTTGTTCATCCTAAGGTTTGAGACAAGGATTTGAACGTGGTTAAACACGGATGAATGTTGTGAGCAATTGCTAGGCATTTTTTTCGTTATCGTGTTATTAGTGTGCTGTATCCATCGGCTTTGTTAGTGACTAATCTATGTCTGAGAATCTGACTGGTTATGTGTATACCTGACTTTGTAGGGTCTTGTGGTTCTTCTGTCCTAATAGAGTTTTTGCATTGGGGTGGGATCTGAGCTAAGTTATCGCTTAGACGAACCCTTTTTGGTTGTACCTTTTAATTTGCTAAATATTAAACACAAATTTTAGCATGGTTAAACATAATTTTTAGTATTCAAATCAAGTAAGAAATTGTGATTAATCAAGTTTAAATTTGCGGTTGATAAAATTACAATGGCAGTTAATAAGTTTCGTTACCTAAGCTATATATTACTCATACACTAAACATCATTAATCACATATTTAAATTACATTAACCATCTAGATGTTGAATTTAGATGTGGATTATAGGTGTATACAAACATTTCTTGTTATATTGTTTACAAATAAAAAATCAATTCACAACTTTATAAATTAAACATAATGGGATTTTTTTTTGGCACCAGATGACACATTGTCATACCCCAATTTTGTCCGGCTTAGGGCAAAACCCTAATTTTCAATAAAAATAAATAAATCAAGTCTTAACATTCATCCTAGAGGTTAGGAAAGGCATCATGCTTGCATTTTAGAAGTTTCATAATGCAATTTAGGGTTAGAAAAACATTGCATGACATTTTAGAGCACTTTAGGGCATTTCTAGGGTTTCTAGGGTTTTTCCTAGTTCAAAGGGTATTTTGGTAATTTCGCCAAAAAGACTTATTTTCTCATCATGCATGCACTTCTAGAGTTTTAGAGTCATCCAAAGGGTCTCAGGATCATTTGTTAGAGTGGAAATGAAGTTTGGAGCAAAATTAGGGTTTTTAGGACCAAAAGGGCATTTGGTCATTTCACTAAAATAAATAATTTCTCGGTAAAAACCATTATGCATCTCTTGAGGAATTTATGTGAGTCCAAGTGAGTGGAGTTGTGTATTTTTTGTGCATCATGGGAGTATTTTTGGCATGAAATTCGGTTTTTGAATAAAAGGGTAAAATGGTCATTTCCTTTGGAGTGGGGTCAACAAATCAATTTTGGGATTGGTGAGATCATAAAATTCAGAGCCCAATCATTGAATCATGGGATATGGCCCAAAATGGTATGAATTTAGAAGAATCATCTTGAAAGGAATAAGGAATATCCCTTTGAATTTTGAAAGGTCAAGTGTAGTACAATAGTACAAGTTGCAATTCCACTCACTCTCTCTCATATGTGCTGCAAATTCCAGCCCTTTTTCCCCCAATTTTGATTTATTTTATTGGTTGCAAGTTGTGTTTAAATCATGGCCTTCCATTCAAGTGTTAAATGCAATCCTCACCCTTCATTTGAATTAAAATGGCACTTGTGTAATAAGCTTCATGAAAAAATACAATTTTATAATTGAACTTATCCTTCACCACCCTCCTTATGCTGCGCCCCTCAGCCCTCTCTCTCCTCACTTTGTGCTTTCTAATTGCCCCTAATCCATGTGACATTTGATCTTGACCCTTGGTTCAAAATTTAGATGCAATCCTAGAGCACAAGGGAGATAAATTGACCTAGAAGCCCTTAATGATAAGTGAGCACTATATATATCTTCATATGATCAGCCCACACAAGCTTCTTAGCCTCACTCTCCATTCAAAAACCCTAGCACACCAACTCCTCTCCTCCCTTCTCCCCTTGGCCGTAGCCCCTCACCCCTCCTCCTCCATTTTCTTTTCAACTTCCATCCACCAAATCACCTCAAACTCACTCCATATTCATATATCTTCTTTCTTTCATCCTTAATACCACATTTACATCATCAAAGGGGCTGATCCTTCAAGGTTGCGTGGCTGTTTGTTGATAACTTGTGAAGATTGTTGGTGATTTTATTACTATTGGTCTTCATTTCTACTCTTGCTTAGTTTGGAACTAAGGTATAACCTAAAACCCTTTGCATTTTCATCCATTTTCTTGCATCAAAATCAGTTTTCAACTTATATTTGCATCTCATAACATCATTCAAATGTAGATTAGGGGCTGTTGTGGGTGAGAGTTGGCATCTCACCCACCAAATAAATTGTTCTTGTGACTATGTGTTGATTATGTGTTGTTCTTGTGATTTGCTCTTTGTTCATGAGATTTTCACCAAATAAAAACATGTTTTCCTTTTCTTTTTGCTTCGGCCTAGGGCCTCTCTTGTTGAATAACATGTTTTCTTGCTTGTTTCTTGAGTTTTGATGGAATAAAATTGGTTAAGTTAGTCCTTCATGCTCTAAGGTTTGATAGTGTAGAATTAGGGTTTTTATACTTTTTGTTCCCTCTTGTTTTTATGTTGAAAAATGATGAAATGGCAATTGATTGAGTATGAAATGCATGTGTAGATCCTAGGATTTATATGTATGTGTTCATTAATGTGATTTGATGGCAAAAATTTGATGAAATTTGTGCTTGAATATGCATGTGGTGCATTTGGCCAAGGGCCTCTTTTTGTGACCAAATTTTTGCTCAAAACTTTGTTGTTTGATCTTTGATGGTGTGAGTAATTTGTGTGAATTGTGTTTTTTTACTTTTTACCATTTCACCTTTTACTATTCTTTTAAAATTTACCAATAGATAAAAACATTTTTACTTTTTACCAAAACTTAAAAACATTTTACTTTTTACCCAAAATCCCAAAAACACTTTCACCCTTTACTTTTTACCCCTTTACTCAAAATTTACACAAAGCTTTTACCATTTCAATAAACATTTACCACTTTATTTGAAATTTACCATTTGCATTCTCATCATTCTACCAACATGCATTTTTATCCTATTCATATGCATTCAACTTTTTACCACATTGCATCAAATAACTTTTACCAAAACTCTTTCATTATTTTACCACTTCTCAATCATGCATACCTACCCAAAAAGACCAAAACATTTCGCACAATCTTCCTCATTCATTTAAAAACTCAAAAACATTTTTCCCTTTGCATACTTTGTTGATGATTAGGTGATATGATCTAGCACTTATGCCTAGCACATATCCCATGTGTTGGAGATCCCCTAAAATGACTCAACATTTCATTTTACGCCTTACCTCATGATCAATTACTTCTTTCTTATATAACTTGACACTTATGCCTTTGTACATTGTTAATAAGTGTCAAGGATTACCAAAAGAAACTTAACGTGTTTTTATTGTTGATCCTAAAATGATTCAATAAGTTACCTTTTGCAATTGTGGCAACTTGTAATTAGTTTTGAACATTACATATTTATGCATATTGCTTGTCTTTTGGATTTGTAATGTTTGCATGAATTGTAATTAAGTGATTTGTATATTGGCTAGGGATTGGTATGTTGTTCGAAATGCCCTATTTGTTTTCCAAAACCCTTTTTCCAAATCAAATTCTTTTTCTTAACTTGTTTCAAACCAAGAGTTAAATGTTTTTCCAATAAAAAAAAAACCTAAGGCATTTTCTTAAATAAATCATTAGCCATCACTCGAAGCCTTTGCTTGTTTGATCGCTAATGAGGAGTTATTAGTGGTGGTCACTCGAAGCCTTTGCTTGTTTGGCTATCATGAAAGCTCCCACACCTTAACTAAAAAATAAATAAATTCCAATTTCAAAAACAACGTAATTATCACCAATGCTCACCTTTTTCAAAAATGATTTCAAAAAAGATAATAAAACGTTGTTACTTGTAGTCACTCGAAGCCTTTGCTTGTTTGATTACCGGTTTCGACTCTTTCCTTCCGAGTTAGTAATGAATGCCACTCGAAGCCGTTGCTTGTTTGGTATTCGTGAATACTTGAATCTTATTTCAAAAACTCCAAAAAATTAAATAAGATAAAATACAAAAACATTTTCAAGACCGAAAGCCTAGAACTACGTAGCTTTGATCCCTCTTCCAGAGAGGGTACGTAGGAGCGGGTCGTAACCCGTCAAGCACCCTTTTAAAAATCTTTGTTTTATTCCCTAGAACTACGTAGCTTTGATCCCTCTTCCAGAGAGGGTACGTAGGAGCGGGTCGTAACCCGTCAAGCACACTTTTAAAAAAGACCCTAGAACTACGTAGCTTTGATCCCTCTTCCAGAGAGGGTACGTAGGAGCGGGTCATAACCCGTCAAGCACCCTTTTAAAAATCTTTGTTTTAATCCCTAGAACTACGTAGCTTTGATCCCTCTTCCAGAGAGGGTACGTAGGAGCGGGTCGTAACCCGTCAAACACCCTTTTAAAAATCTTTGTTTTGTTCCGCTTTTCAAAGATACCAAAAATATTTTTCTTCTCAATAAAACCGTTTCTCAAACGAAATAAAAAGAAAGGAAGTAGAACAAAAATCATTTCAAGTCAACTTTTTCTAAGCCACATATCAAAGTTAATGGTTCCCTTTCGGTAGAAAGGAGGTGCGGGGTGCTAATACCTTCCCCGTACCTAACCGACCCCCGAACCTACATCTCAATGTTTTCGAAAGACCATCCGCCTTTTTCAAAAGACTTTTTCCAATGTTTTAGTCTTTAAAAATAAATATTGGTGGCGGCTTCAAATTTTTTTCACGTTGTCAAACTGAGGAATCCTTAACCGGATTTTTCGGGGCGCAACAGCTGGCGACTTCACTGGGGACTTTTTTTCAAAAAGGCGAGGGTCAAGCCTAGTTAACTTGATGTGTGGCTTAAAATGTTTAACTTGAAAACTTTGTTCTACTTTTTCCTTTTCTTCCTTTTCTTCTCTTATCATGCATTCCTCAATTCCCATGTCCCCTCTTCTTTGCTCCTTTTCTACAAGGTAATATCATGCATTATGCCCTTATGATCCCTCCTTCTTCGCTCCCTTTCTTGAGGTAAGCTATACATGTTTGTTGTTGATACCTTAGGTTAGTTTACTTTGTTTTGAAATGATATTAAACCCTAGGGTAGACGACTTGATATTGCTTGCTTCTGTCTGGCTGTTCTGGTTTTCCTTGCAGGTGGGGATGGGTAGATTTTAGGAAGTATGTCCTCAATCACACACTTTCACACCTTATGATTTATGTGCTATGAGTGGGCTCCTATACCCGGATCCAACAAACACTTAAGGGAGTGGAGACGATTAGTGACTGTCATTCGAGACCTTTGTCTATCTGATACTCATGAAAGTCTCAACCAGAGTACGCTTTCTTATGACGCCCCACACTTGGTAGTATTCTACATTTGAGGTGTCGGCATGAGGATTCTATAGCTCTGGTAGCCATTGTGAGGGTGTGAATTAGAACTACATGGGAGTAACCTTTGAAGTTGCCCTAGAACTTAGGATTCCCACTTTTGTAAGACACGAGGGCATACGGATTGTATGTTGCATTGTAGTTTAGACATGTCTTTCCAAAAAAAAAAAAAAAAAAAAAAAGAAAAGGAGGGAAAGGGTTGCCATTGTAGCCCTTTCTTTCGCCAGTCCGTACGAAATTGACATATGGCCCGCTTCGTTTTCAAAAAAAAAGAGAGAAAAAAGGTTGCCGCTGTAGCCTTTCTCCTACCGGTCCATATGAAATAACGTACGGCCCACATTTTCAAAATAAATAATATTTCCCCTTCAAATAAACTACTGCGTGGGGCGGCACGTAGTGTGTCTCCTAATTTTTGAACTTCCGCCTATATGCATCGCCTTTATTCTTTTTCACACGCATCATTCACCTCATAACCGCATCATACCGCATTCATTTATTCGCATTCATATAGCATCTCATGCGCATTTGCTTGCCGGGGATCACCGAATAATATACCGTCTTGTCATAGGTGCATCAGAATGGAATCGAATAGCAATGCTTCACTTACTTCTCGCTTCCCAGCTATGAAGAAGGTTGATTTGCTAATTCGATTCCTCGTTTACCTCGCTCCATAAATAAAAAAGGAAAAAGTTTATGCGCTTATGACAAGATAAGGCATCCCGTGGTTCCCGGCATCAAGCAAACATTGTACATGCATTCATGCATCCATTCATACATTTATCCTGATTCTTATGTAATAAATGGCTAAACAAACAGTAAAGGTACGCTGGTTCGCTTTCACCGCTGTAACACACGTCTTCAAGCAAAACTGATGGCTAGCAACCAGATTCCCGAGAATGAGGACCCCATGGGTCAAGAAGAGTTGATGGTGGAGATCCTTAACCCTGAGCAGCTGGCTCAGGAGAACCAGGCTCTGAAAGCTAAGGTGGAGGCCATGGAAGCTCAGAGGGCCGAGATAATGAATATGCTGCAAAATCTGAGATGTGGGACCGCTGCTGGGGCCGCCGTTGTCGTGAATCCAGAAGGGGTCGTTACTTTTGTTTCTCCTCCTGTATCAGCTGAAATCATAACTGTTTATCCCCTTCTCAGGCCAGAAGTTAGTCAATCTCCGGGGACAAACAGTCAAAGACAACCAAATGCACAAATATACCCTTGGGGGATGCCCATGAATTATACCCCATCCACTGCTGAAGCCATTCCTGTGGTGACAAGTCTGCCTGCTGTGGTTACCTCTAGTGGAGCTGCGGGTGTGCCACATATTCACATCCCTAATCCCAGTATTGTACCTCCCAGAAGTTCTCCTGCTCTTGCTCCGGAGATTATTGTAAATCCTCCAAGTGCTGCTTATCAAATGGGAAACTCCGCTCAGTATGGGGGTTACTACTTCAGTCTAGGGAGCTATCCTCAGGGCCAGATGATTGAAAGCTCACAGCCAAGAGACAGATATCACTTGCTAGAAGAACGATTGAAGGCAATGGAGGCCCAGATACATGAGATGATGGTCATATTGCAGAGCTTAAAGAGTGGGACAGCTGCTGAAGGTGTCACCGTTGTGGGTCCAGTTGGTGTCACTTCTTTCATTCCTCCTCCACCACAAACTGTTCCATTTTCTGCTCTTGTGCCATCCCAGCAAGGCGATGACAGTCACAAGGCCCAGGGTTATCAGTACAAGAGACGAACCAGTTTTGATCCAATACCGATGACATGCACTGAATTGTTTAATCACCTGACTTCCAAGAACCTGATCAACACTCGGCCAATGAAGGCCCTTCAGCCGCCATTCTCCCGAAGTCACAATGCAAGTGCTACCTGCAGTTTCCACGAAAACGGGGTTGGTCACACTGTGGAGGAGTGCAGAGCCTTCAAGCATGCAGTGCAAGACCTGATAGATCGGTGCGTGGTTCAGATAGGGACCCATGATATTGATGGTGAAGAAGAAATCAATGAGGAAGTAACAGCGGTGCCTGTGAAAGAGGGATGTTGAGATACCCTAGGGGAGCCCAGTGGAAAGTTTGATTACTTGGTCAGGTATGACGTCCCCGAGAGTGCTCAAATCCGAATGGAAGACATCCAGCCTACAGGATGGGATGAGGAAGAGGAACAATACGACCAAATTGCTGTCATCCATAATGGTCCTAAGTCAGAAGAGGGATGTTGGGATACCCTAGGGGAGCCCAGTGGAAAGTTTGATTACTTGGTCAGGTATGACGTTCCCGAGAGTGCTCAAATTCGAATGGAAGACATCCAGCCTACAGGATGGGATGAGGAAGAGGAATAATACGACCAAATTGCTGTCATCAATAATGGTCCTAAGTCGGAAGAGGGTGGTGCAAACCTGGTTTGTCGCTGCAGTGTTGGTGAAAGAATTAAAGAATTGAAAGATTGTTGATCCTCCTGGGACCTTTGACTTAAAGTAGTCATTTGTAATGCAACCCTGTGGCTCTGCCCAAGGCCACAGGACCAGTTGTTAGGGGCGCACATGTTTTTATTTTCTAAATCATCATCATCAATAAAAACGTTGTTTTTGAATTCCAATCAATAAAAATCAATTCCTTTTCATTTCGCGTGTCTTTTCCTTGCATTATTATTGCTTGTTTGTTTGCTTCGCCTTTCATTCTGCTTTTTCGCCTCAGTAAAAAGCGGATCCACAGCAACTGTCTCTCAAAATAACAGTGCCAACAGTCCATATTTTGACTTTGATCACCTTATCAATCAAGCAGAGGGGGATGTTGAGGAAGACCGGGAAGATCCTCCAGAAGGTTAATGATACAAGAAGAAAGAGTTATTCAGCCTCACGGGGAATCCACTGAAGTGATCAACTTGGAGACCGCTGAGAACAAGAAAGAGGTCAAGATGGGTACTTCAATAAAGGGAAATTAGAGCGCAAAAAGGAAATAAAGAAGAAGGGCAAGTGCATGAAAATAAGTAAATTATTGTCTTTGAGTTAATTTTTGAGGAAATAAGCAATCATGATTTGAAATGAAGTCGGACTATCATTCCATATCCAAAAACAAAATCCTCTCCTAACCACCTTAAGCCAAGAAAATCCCAAAGAGAAAAACAAAATCCTCTCCTACCCACCGTAAGCCAAAAAAAAAAGAAGCCAAAAATCCAAAAGTCACCTTAGACAAGGATCACCAAAAAAAAAAAAAAAAACAGTGCATCGTTCTTTATCAGTTCACCCAAGCTCAAAAAAAAAAAAGAAAAGAAAAAAAAAATTCAAAAAGGGAAAATCCCAAAATCAAAAGAAAAATACAACAGAAATGTAAGTAGTGAGTTGATACGTGTTACCACAAAACCCAAGAGATCATCGTCTCAATAAACCTTCAAACACTGTATCATTCCCATACCTCTCAATAAACCTTCAAACACTGTATCATTCATATACCTCTCATAAACCGCAAACACTCTCCTTTGACCTCGACAGCCCGCCCTCCACAGACCCTTAGCCAGGAATAAAACTTCCTAATACCTCATCAAGCCAGTTAACCATCATAAATCATCGATCACCGAATAAAAACCATCCTGCCATTAGCCCCAAATACTTCATTAAGCTTACTCATCTCTCCTCCACAAAACACCACAATCCCGAAAGGTCCATCCCGATCAATGATTGATTGCTGTTGTTGTCTCAAAGTTTTAGCTCAAGGACAAGTAAATTCATTTGTTTACAATATGCCAAGTGGGGCAATTCTGTCGCTCTTCACCCCTCTTACAACTGGGGAGATTGACCCTACACCTATCTCATCCCTTGTCGCACTCACATTCATTGAAATCATACAAGGGCAACCCCCTTTCTTCTCTAGTGTACGGGTCAGAAGCAGTTCTTCTCATCAAGGTTGAAATACCCTCTCTACGAGTAGTCATGGAGGCCAGGTTAGAAGAAGCAAAATGGATCCAAGCTCGTCTAGATCAACTGAATCTCATTAAAAGGAAAAAATTGCTGCCCTGCGCCATGGCCAGTTGTACCACTAAAAGATGAAGGCAGCTTTCGGCAGGAAAGTCCGTCTTCGAGAATTCGGCGAAGGAGACCTTGTACTCAAAAAGATCCTGCCTATCCGGACTGACTCCGTGGGAAGTTGAGGCCCACTTATGACGATCCATATGAAGTCAAGAAAGCTTTTTTTTTTCAGAGGAGCGCCGATACAAATAGACATAGACGGCGAAGATCTCAGGAATCCAGTCAATTCAGATCAAGTGAAGAAGTATTATGCCTAAAAGAAATAGATGAAAAAAGAGAAAGACAAGCCAAGTAAGAATTAGCTCGCTAGGTTGAAAACCCGCAAAGGGCGGCCTAGGCAAAATCAGAGCGACCCGGTGGATTGAAAACCCGCAAAGGGCGATCCAGGCAAAAATTAGGGTCTGAAAACTTAGGCATGAAAAGTAAAGAAAGGCATACAACTCTCCTACAAGCTTGGATGAGGGAGTGATCAAGGTCAAGGACATAGATGTTTGGCACTGTTCCACAGAGACGGACAGTCAGAATTTAGTTTCTCTCTTTTTCGTGTCTTTTTATAGTTTAAACTTTCAAATGCAATAAACAATCGGCGTAACTTCTTGTGCGACCGGTTTCCGCATTAATAAAGTTCAAATTTCTCGTATCTGTTCACTCTTTTATTTTCTGCTTTTTCTGCTCAAAATAAACGTTTTATGATGATGATGGTCCTGAACTGTAAAACATGTGCATAAATCATGGAGCATTACAATGATTACGAAGTTCTTAAGAGTCATGAGAGAAAGCACATCCTCAAAATCAGTCAATCATGCAAGAAAGAGCAACTACATCCATGCTTCAAACCAGCAAAGTCAAGACCAACATGCACTCGGCCCATGAGCCACGCAAGTCCAACAGGTTCCTCAGTCTCGTGTCATGAGTGTCGCGGGTTGGCTGAACCAGCAAAAATAAAAAAAATAAGCAAAAAAAAAGGCAATAAACAAACACAGTCATGCATTACATTCATCATGCATAAAATCATGCATTTATCAGGCAGGAAAATAATGATAATAATAATAATAAGAAAAGAGAAATTCAGACATTTGCATTTGCATTCATCATAGGAGAAAGAAAAAGAAAATAACAGTCATAACATTTGCATCCAAATATCTCATTTGCATTCACATTTCATGCATTCATCGCGTGCCATCCAAAATCCTAATGTTTCCCAATCAACCATTTCATATTATTGCTACATGTACCATAGCAGTTGGACTCAAACATTTCATTTGCATCATCTTAATGTTTGCATTTCATAAAAGGAAAAGAACAACAAAAAATCTTGCATCAAAGCATTGCATTTGCATCGTGCATCTCATAGAAAAAACAAAAGCGAAGTCTTCCCTTGCATACACTTGCACCGAAATTCCACAAACCATTAGGTCAAACCAGACCTTTGTGTCCTTAAACCAGACCTTTGGGGTCCATAAACCAGACCAATATGCAGACACATATTGCTCCATAACTCAGGCATGTCGGCCCTTAAACCAGATCATTGCGATCCATAAACCAGACCTTTGTGTCCTTAAACCAAACCTTTGGGGTCCATAAATCAGACCAATATGCAGACACATATTGCTCCATAAACCAGGCTTGTCGGCCCATAAATCCAGCATTGTAGGCATCAGTGTCACATGCATCTACGTAGCATACATCTGCATTACATTTGCATGACCGCATCTTGTGCATTCATCACATGACGAAAACCAAAGTAAAAGAATAAAGGGCATTTCATGAACATTCATCATCTCAATAAACTCATCGCATAGCATGCATCTGCATAACATGCCTTCGCATAACATGCATCCACACTCCTTGCATCATTCCTTGCATCAGCTGACGTATGCAGGTACATCAATTCAGTGCGGCAGCATTGAACATTTCAATCAATCAATCAACAGGATTCGTGAATCCCTTCAGGACCCAAGTGTCCCTTCAAAAGCAGACTTCACCTCGTATTCGAGCTGCGGGTAAGTCCTTCAGACCCCAAGTGGTCCTTCAGACTAGTTGTGTCAGCCTAAGACACAGCGGACGTCCTTCATGGTCAACATATCAGTTCCGGATCTGATCTTGACCCATCATGGCTGCTCGAATGCAAAGGCCCCCCTCAGACCGTTTTACTAGTACCATAGCTAGTAGCGCTCCTTCAGACCACGATGGTCCTTCAATTAAGGCCTAGGCAGCCTTCCAGACCCTGAGTGGTCCTTTCAGAGCCTTAGTGCTCCTTCAGACCCTGAGTGGTCCTTCAGAGCCTTAGTGCTCCTTCAGACCCTAAGTGGTCCTTCAGAGCCTTAGTGCTCCTTCAGATCCCGAGTGGTCCATCATTTTCTCTCTCGGTTAATGCACCAAGTGTTAACCATCCCCCGTTTGTTCTCAAGCCCATCTATTCAAAAAATATAGAAAAAGAAAAAGAGGAAAATTTGGGTCTCCCTAAGCAGACAAAATCGGTATAATTTCTGAATTCTTTATTTCTATTTTGCCTTGAAATATGTCCCGCGCAATTCATATTTCTTGTCAAAATCCAAATAAAGAGGGGCAGCTGTCATACCCCAATTTTGTCCGGCTTAGGGCAAAACCCTAATTTTCAATAAAAATAAATAAATCAAGTCTTAACATTCATCCTAGAGGTTAGGAAAGGCATCATGCTTGCATTTTAGAAGTTTCATAATGCAATTTAGGGTTAGAAAAACATTGCATGACATTTTAGAGCACTTTAGGGCATTTCTAGGGTTTCTAGGGTTTTTCCTAGTTCAAAGGGTATTTTGGTAATTTCGCCAAAAAGACTTATTTTCTCATCATGCATGCACTTCTAGAGTTTTAGAGTCATCCAAAGGGTCTCAGGATCATTTGTTAGAGTGGAAATGAAGTTTGGAGCAAAATTAGGGGTTTTAGGACCAAAAGGGCATTTTGGTCATTTCACTAAAATAAATAATTTCTCGGTAAAAACCATTATGCATCTCTTGAGGAATTTATGTGAGTCCAAGTGAGTGGAGTTGTGTATTTTTTGTGCATCATGGGAGTATTTTTGGCATGAAATTCGGTTTTTGAATAAAAGAGTAAAATGGTCATTTCCTTTGGAGTGGGGTCAACAAATCAATTTTGGGATTGGTGAGATCATAAAATTCAGAGCCCAATCATTGAATCATGGGATATGGCCCAAAATGGTATGAATTTAGAAGAATCATCTTGAAAGGAATAAGGAATATCCCTTTGAATTTTGAAAGGTCAAGTGTAGTACAATAGTACAAGTTGCAATTCCACTCACTCTCTCTCATATGTGCTGCGAATTCCAGCCCCTTTTCCCCCAATTTTGATTTATTTTATTGGTTGCAAGTTGTGTTTAAATCATGGCCTTCCATTCAAGTGTTAAATGCAATCCTCACCCTTCATTTGAATTAAAATGGCACTTGTGTAATAAGCTTCATGGAAAAATACAATTTTGTAATTGAACTTATCCTTCACCACCCTCCTTATGCTGCGCCCCTCAGCCCTCTCTCTCCTCACTTTGTGCTTTCTAATTGCCCCTAATCCATGTGACATTTGATCTTGACCCTTGGTTCAAAATTTAGATGCAATCCTAGAGCACAAGGGAGATAAATTGACCTAGAAGCCCTTAATGATAAGTGAGCACTATATATATCTTCATATGATCAGCCCACACAAGCTTCTTAGCCTCACTCTCCATTCAAAAACCCTAGCACACCAACTCCTCTCCTCCCTTCTCCCCTTGGCCGTAGCCCCTCACCCCTCCTCCTCCATTTTCTTTTCAACTTCCATCCACCAAATCACCTCAAACTCACTCCATATTCATATATCTTCTTTCTTTCATCCTTAATACCACATTTACATCATCAAAGGGGCTGATCCTTCAAGGTTGCGTGGCTGTTTGTTGATAACTTGTGAAGATTGTTGGTGATTTTATTACTCTTGGTCTTCATTTCTACTCTTGCTTAGTTTGGAACTAAGGTATAACCTAAAACCCTTTGCATTTTCATCCATTTTCTTGCATCAAAATCAGTTTTCAACTTATATTTGCATCTCATAACATCATTCAAATGTAGATTAGGGGCTGTTGTGGGTGAGAGTTGGCATCTCACCCACCAAATAAATTGTTCTTGTGACTATGTGTTGATTATGTGTTGTTCTTGTGATTTGCTCTTTGTTCATGAGATTTTCACCAAATAAAAACATGTTTTCCTTTTCTTTTTGCTTCGGCCTAGGGCCTCTCTTGTTGAATAACATGTTTTCTTGCTTGTTTCTTGAGTTTTGATGGAATAAAATTGGTTAAGTTAGTCCTTCATGCTCTAAGGTTTGATAGTGTAGAATTAGGGTTTTTATACTTTTTGTTCCCTCTTGTTTTTATGTTGAAAAATGATGAAATGGCAATTGATTGAGTATGAAATGCATGTGTAGATCCTAGGATTTATATGTATGTGTTCATTAATGTGATTTGATGGCAAAAATTTGATGAAATTTGTGCTTGAATATGCATGTGGTGCATTTGGCCAAGGGCCTCTTTTTGTGACCAAATTTTTGCTCAAAACTTTGTTGTTTGATCTTTGATGGTGTGAGTAATTTGTGTGAATTGTGTTTTTTTACTTTTTACCATTTCACCTTTTACTATTCTTTTAAAATTTACCAATAGATAAAAACATTTTTACTTTTTACCAAAACTTAAAAACATTTTACTTTTTACCCAAAATCCCAAAAACACTTTCACCCTTTACTTTTTACCCCTTTACTCAAAATTTACACAAAGCTTTTACCATTTCAATAAACATTTACCACTTTATTTGAAATTTACCATTTGCATTCTCATCATTCTACCAACATGCATTTTTATCCTATTCATATGCATTCAACTTTTTACCACATTGCATCAAATAACTTTTACCAAAACTCTTTCATTATTTTACCACTTCTCAATCATGCATACCTACCCAAAAAGACCAAAACATTTCGCACAATCTTCCTCATTCATTTAAAAACTCAAAAACATTTTTCCCTTTGCATACTTTGTTGATGATTAGGTGATATGATCTAGCACTTATGCCTAGCACATATCCCATGTGTTGGAGATCCCCTAAAATGACTCAACATTTCATTTTACGCCTTACCTCATGATCAATTACTTCTTTCTTATATAACTTGACACTTATGCCTTTGTACATTGTTAATAAGTGTCAAGGATTACCAAAAGAAACTTAACGTGTTTTTATTGTTGATCCTAAAATGATTCAATAAGTTACCTTTTGCAATTGTGGCAACTTGTAATTAGTTTTGAACATTACATATTTATGCATATTGCTTGTCTTTTGGATTTGTAATGTTTGCATGAATTGTAATTAAGTGATTTGTATATTGGCTAGGGATTGGTATGTTGTTCGAAATGCCCTATTTGTTTTCCAAAACCCTTTTTCCAAATCAAATTCTTTTTCTTAACTTGTTTCAAACCAAGAGTTAAATGTTTTTCCAATAAAAAAAAAACCTAAGGCATTTTCTTAAATAAATCATTAGCCATCACTCGAAGCCTTTGCTTGTTTGATCGCTAATGAGGAGTTATTAGTGGTGGTCACTCGAAGCCTTTGCTTGTTTGGCTATCATGAAAGCTCCCACACCTTAACTAAAAAATAAATAAATTCCAATTTCAAAAACAACGTAATTATCACCAATGCTCACCTTTTTCAAAAATGATTTCAAAAAAGATAATAAAACGTTGTTACTTGTAGTCACTCGAAGCCTTTGCTTGTTTGATTACCGGTTTCGACTCTTTCCTTCCGAGTTAGTAATGAATGCCACTCGAAGCCGTTGCTTGTTTGGTATTCGTGAATACTTGAATCTTATTTCAAAAACTCCAAAAAATTAAATAAGATAAAATACAAAAACATTTTCAAGACCGAAAGCCTAGAACTACGTAGCTTTGATCCCTCTTCCAGAGAGGGTACGTAGGAGCGGGTCGTAACCCGTCAAGCACCCTTTTAAAAATCTTTGTTTTATTCCCTAGAACTACGTAGCTTTGATCCCTCTTCCAGAGAGGGTACGTAGGAGCGGGTCGTAACCCGTCAAGCACACTTTTAAAAAAGACCCTAGAACTACGTAGCTTTGATCCCTCTTCCAGAGAGGGTACGTAGGAGCGGGTCATAACCCGTCAAGCACCCTTTTAAAAATCTTTGTTTTAATCCCTAGAACTACGTAGCTTTGATCCCTCTTCCAGAGAGGGTACGTAGGAGCGGGTCGTAACCCGTCAAACACCCTTTTAAAAATCTTTGTTTTGTTCCGCTTTTCAAAGATACCAAAAATATTTTTCTTCTCAATAAAACCGTTTCTCAAACGAAATAAAAAGAAAGGAAGTAGAACAAAAATCATTTCAAGTCAACTTTTTCTAAGCCACATATCAAAGTTAATGGTTCCCTTTCGGTAGAAAGGAGGTGCGGGGTGCTAATACCTTCCCCGTACCTAACCGACCCCCGAACCTACATCTCAATGTTTTCGAAAGACCATCCGCCTTTTTCAAAAGACTTTTTCCAATGTTTTAGTCTTTAAAAATAAATATTGGTGGCGGCTTCAAATTTTTTTCACGTTGTCAAACTGAGGAATCCTTAACCGGATGTTTCGGGGCGCAACACACATAAACATCGTACACATTACCACTGCTCATACCTGAATTTGAATTCGTGAGCTTGCGTCTTTGTATCGTTAAAATCACCAATGCAACCAACAATGAGAACAATTAAACATAATCTTTTTTGTATAAATTAGATATCCTCTACATGCAATTGCAAAGATTAATACCTCGCGTCGTGTAGAATCACACACAATGAGTGACAATAGTGTAAATTAGGTATTTCTACGTGTAATTGCAAAGACTAATAACTTCAAGTCGTGTAAAACCACAATGAGTGATAATCGTGTAAATTAGGTATACTATTGCAAAGACTAATACATGAGTCGTGTGAGTGAGAAACTCTCCCTCAAAAAGCTTTGATTCAAACCGAAAACTTTGTTAAGCCGGACAATTATTAAACATAAAAAGATAATGGTATAATTTAGCTTATTTATTTATAGGAAATAAAGAAAAAGTAAATCAGTGAGTAGTAGCATTCTGGCGTTGTCACTCAGCTACGTGACCAGCTTGTGAAGAAAAGCATCTACTTCTTCTTCTTCTCTCCCTCCGTCGTCAATTAGGGTTTGCACTTATTTTTCATCGTCACTGTATCCACCACATTCAACACCGCAACCCTTTCATCTTTAGTTTTTTCGAAAAAGACTCCACACACTCCCACGGTATCTTTCTCTCATCAATTCAATTTCGCGATTTCACCTTTCAGAATCCACTGTTACACATTTTTGTGTGACCTAACCCCAATTTGACGATTCTCATATCATCTCGAATTTCAGGTCTTACACCGCAACGATGGGGAGCAAAGGTCGCATGCCGCCACCACAGCATTTACGGAGGCCGCTTCCGCCTGGTCCCGCCGCGCTTCACCATGAAGCGATGGTTCCTGCCATGCACCACGGGCTGCCACCAGGCCCCTTCGATCTTCTTCCACCACCGCAGATGTTGGAGCAGAAACTCGCCTCGCAGCACGGGGAGATGCAGCGTCTGGCCACCGAGAACCAGAGGCTTGCCGCCACACACGGTGTTCTGAGGCAAGAGCTCGCAGGGGCGCAGCATGAGTTGCAGATGCTGAACGCACACGTTGGCTCGCTCAAGGCAGAGAGGGAGCAGCAGATGCATGCCGTTCTCGACAATATTGCGAAGATGGAAGCGGAGTTGAAGGCCGCGGAGCCGGTGAAGATGGAGTTGCAGCAGGCGCGTGCGGAAGCCCAGAACCTTGTGATGTCTAGGGAGGAGCTTATTTCCAAAGCTCAGCATTTGTCTCAGGAGATTCAGAGGGTTCATGCCGATGTGCAGCATATTCCCGCACTCATCTCAGAGCTTGAGGGTCTCAGACAGGAGTATCAGCATTGCAGGTAATCTTTTGCCCCCTTTTGTTTAGAATTTTAGTTTAGTGGGTTAAACGCTTAGTTATCGGATTCGACCCACAGATTCACCCAACTACGGCCGAGTTCAGATTAGCTTTTAACTTGTAGGAACATATCAATTGAAATAAACGGAGCTTTAGGAATACATGTTTATCTGATTCTACCCATATATTCACCCAACTACGGTAGAGTTCAGATTAAGATTACCTTATATGTTTAAACTTCATTGTTTATGGGATTGATGCTTCGCCACTTTCAGTATCTGGAATAGATTTTTAGAGATGCCATATCTGTGGGATGTGGGTCTGCTTCTTAAATTCAAGGGAAGTTTTTAGTTTTTGTGGTAATGGTTGATGGCAAGATTTTTTGTGGGCATGTGGCAAGTTTAGCTGTAGTTTAGTGCATTCTGTAACGTTCTTAGTTATGGGGGACATAACTCGATAACACGTGTTTTGATGGAAACCAAAATTTAACTCAGAAGAAAGCAAGTAGTATTATTTGATGTTAGCAAGGAAACAGAGAAGTATTATAGGAAGGGAAACGTTGCATGTTTGGAGAGATATCTAGTAAATGGGCTTTATTTATGTGAAAGTGAGAGGAGTAAATCTAGGCATTACAAACCATACATTTAAAAGTCAAATGCCAACTTATAATAGTCGCATGACTTTTTTGTTGTAATGTTGGTCGTTCACGGTTGGTTGGATCTAATAGCCATGATTTGATCCCCCATGCCCACATAAATAAGGCCCTCTCGCCAGATATGTCCCCCCCCCCTCTATAAAAGCCAACTTGGAAATTATTTGCATTTCATGCAATTTATTTTACGGAAAATATTGTGAAGAATTTGTTTCATAGAAGACTTGGGATGGAGAATTCAGGATTGCTTGGAAAGATCGATAACAGTAAATCAATTTTGAGGACATGTAATGATATCAGCAACTAATAAATGTAAACCATTTTGGAGGACAGGTAATAATGATATCTGGAATAAATGAACTACAGTTTCTCTCACATCACATATAACAAAATATTACGAGTGCTCTCTTTTCTATACAATCCCGTTTTGCCCATTTTTAAAGGGTAGAATTTATAGGGATAGGAACGTAGAGGTTTCTATACAATCCCGTTTTACCCGTTGTCCATGAATTGTACAACAGTTACGTTTCCTCCCTGCATAGGGTGTTCAGATTTTTTTATTGAAGTATAAAGTGTCCTACGAATTTGGACTTGGAGCAGTTTTTTGAGAATAACTTCAGGGGTCTTTTACAGTGAGGGTGGAATGACTTAGAAAAATAGTGATTCTATTAAATGTTGTCAATCACAGATCACGGAAAATAGTGGTAATCCATAAAAATGGGCTATGTTAAATAGTGGATTTCGTAGTGGGTAAATAGTGGAAGTCAAATATCGAGTGAAATAAGTTAATTATATATAAAAGAATCTGAACACAGAATGCTAGATGACAGAATTTCCATCCAAGGTCAGCCTTAGTCACAACTGTTGAAGATCTAATGGTTCTTCACTTGCCATACTAATAAAAAATATGAAAACATTATAAATTGATGTACAAATATTGATAGAACGGTAAATGTAGAGGAACAACAGTAGAACAAACTAGAAAGTAATCAAATAGGGGAAGAGAAGGGAATCAAAATGATCTACAAAAAAAAAAGAGGAAAACGGATGCAAGAACAATAAAACAAAAATCAGGTCGAATAAAAATAGAGAATGCAGAGGGAGCTAAACTGGAAAAAAGAGAACAAAGGAAGGAGAAAAGAAATCAAAAAACAGAGCAAGAGAAGCCGAGTAAAAGCGAGGGAAGAGAAAGGAGAGTCTTGTTACCCGAGTGTTCGAAACACAGAGTTGCAGAGATAGGTCAGCCGTCGTGATCCTTGAAAGAGTCATGTGCAGTGCACATGATGACTCTTTGGTTTTTCTTTAAAAAAGCCTATTGGACTTCTTCTCATGCTGTATTCAATGTTTTAAAAGAGTCATGTGATGTGAATCATGTGCCTGACTCTTTGGTTTAGAAATAACAGAAAAATTCTTAAGTTTTTACTATTTCTGTGATGAACGATACGGTGAATAGCGGCCGCAATAGCGTTTGTGGAAAAATTCAAATTGCACAATGGTTTTCATAGCGAAAATCCTCAAATCCGCTTCGCTTTTGCGCCGCTGTTTAACAATACTGTTCTATGATACAATACATCTAATTTTTAGAAGCTAATATGCTTTTAACTTCAGAAAAAGAACTAAACATTCTTGTTTAAAGTTTTTGCTATTACATGAAAAACTTGCATCGGTATTACTACCATTTTTTAAACCCATCTTTTAACTTAAATTAAGAAATAGTTTTTCTTTGAAAAAAGCCAACAAATGGGCCCTTAATCTTATCTGTTTTGGAGAAATTCATGCCTCCTCTAGTTCTCTTCCCTTCCCTTTCTAATTAAATTTGTTTTTGTATTTAAAAAGGAACAAGGAGGTAATAATCTGATGGTGTTGTCCAGTTTGCAGCCCTCTGATGTTATTATGGGATTAATAGCTTTAATAGATTTCTTTGGTCTGTGCCCTTGGCTTCAAATGACTAAAGCAGTGTTTGTTTTAGATTTTATGGACCTAAAATCCCCATTTCTCTCTCCATTGTTGCAAAAAGCCACAATTGGACAGCTTCTAGTTGCAGCAAAATGGTTGCAAAAAGTACTGGTCGTCCTTTTCTCCGTTTTTTAACTTTATTTTGTTATCATCCTTCAGCTCCCCACTTTTCTCCTTCATTAAGATAGCCCATAATAGAGTTTTTTCCTGCTCCAGTTTCCTTTATATTTTTTTGCTGGTGTTGAGAATGCATTAAATTTTTAGGATCCTGTGATGGCATGATGCACAAACATCAAGCATAGCTCAAGTACAGAGATTATATCATGTCATTATTTTGATTTGCGCTTGAGTATGGAGCTGATTATAATGTTCTAATGAACATACTCAGTCACACTTCATGTGATCTTTCAACGCTAGGGGAATATAATAATCTGTATTTCTTGATCTTATGTGCGCTTGAATTGTCGTCAGTTAATTGTTATTGTGTCTTAATTGTTATTAGCATGGTAGTCAGAATTGCGAATAAAAATGTAAAAACATACGAGTTGACAATTCTGCTAGCCTTCAGCGATTTATGTGATGAGCATAATCGTAAAATGGTGGAAATGGGTGGAATCGCTGCCAGTAATCGTTAAATCGTGGAAACTGCGAGTTTCCGGGGATTCTGTTTCACTCTGCGGCCTTCTGCGAGAACCTGTGCCGTTCTGCGTTTTAGGGTTTGCTGCGTGAGGGAGACGACCATTGGGTCAGGTACGTAGCCTATTTCGGGTTAAAACACGGGTTTTAGTTGACTCGGTTTAAACCTATGGTAAAACACTTTTTTAGGGGTTAAAAATTTATCGTTACTCAGTTACCCTCACTTAGTTAAGTGCCCTATCACTTATTGCGTGTCCATCCCTCGCGACTCAGGCACTCATTTCTCTCCCTTCTCTTGCGACGCGAATCTCTTATGTTTCTCCTCTCACGACCTAAAGTTCTTCCATTTGCTCTTCTGTCTCTCTCCCTTGTTAGGCACCCTCACGAAGCATGCACTAATCTCTAGGCATTCATGTCTTGCTTTTTTTAATAGCTTAACAGGTTGTGACTTATAAGTTATGATTTCTTAGTTATGTGTTATGACTTATGACTTATCAATTTTGACATTAATTAAGTTTAGGTATTTATATATATATATATATATATATATATATATATATATATATTACACCTTCAATATGTGTTTGATGAATTTTGTATAATCTTACGATTCCACAATTTACGATTTTACATCCCCTTTCCGATTATGCGTAAAATCTCTATTTTGACTACTTGGTTATTAGTCTGGCCTTTATGACATTGAAGGGAATCTCCTACATCATCAGACAGAGCCTAGTTTGTCTCTTATTGGTGCGAATGTTCTTTCCGATCCGACTGGCATGGCATGATGCATATGTGAATTCCATAAAACTTGGGCATTATACTTGAATTTCTCATCTAAAGCGGAGGCTCTTCTTGCTTTTAGAATTGGGTTCTCCTCTACATCTGTCAGTTCTCTAGGGTTAGGATTTATTCTTCATTTTAATTGGATAATTTATAAAAGATTTAGTTTTTTAAGTGGGTTAGTAACTTATTTTGTGTATTAGATTCTGCGTCAGTCAAACTGGGGTTTGACTAAAGCTTGCCCAGACAAGCTTTTTCTCAACCTGCCTCATAACAGAGGAATTTTGTATGATTGCAGTGAAAATAGTTTTATACAAAACATGCACCATATTATTGAATTGCAACCATCTTGGTTGTGTACTGCAATCAAATGCTAGGTTGATTCACAGTGTTTTTTCCTTCCCAACTCCTTTCTATTTTCTTTACATTTGTCCCTACAATGTTGGAGGCTCATCTGGACAAATTAAATGGGTTTGAATGGCTCCGCTTCCCTCTACAAAACTCTCAAATCAATTTCATCACTGGACACTTTTTTCGGAGAACCCTCACCATTGTAGCATTGTCTGGGTTCTCTCTCTCTCTCTCTCTCTCTCTCTCTCTCTCTCTCTCAAATATTTGGTTTACAAGAGTTTAGGGGGTTCAGGATCTGGTTCTACATGTTCCAGATCTGCAGCGCAAAAGAGAAGCCTGATGGTGGTCAGCAGTGGTGGAGGGAGGTTGCTGACGAAGGCTGTTTGATGTGGTTCGTGGTACAAGGAAGAAGATTGTGTGATGGAAGAGCAATGGAAGTACTGGGTGGGGTTGTTGAGGGGACTGAAGAGTGAGGTGGATTGGTGGGAAGGCTCGCTGGGGAGGGAGTTGTTAATGAGGATGACTTTCTAAATGGCTTTGAAGCAACCAAGACCGGTGTTGGTGATGTTTTTTGTAACACCAGCACCGTCTTTTTTTCTTTATGGGTTTAGTAGGGTTCTTTTCCCCTTCCCAATTTTCCCACAGGTGGACAGTCCACTACTTCCTAACATGCAGACCCTAAAACTGGCCAGACAGTTAATGATATCAGCAGCTATTGAACTTCGCCGGACGTCACATCAAAAGTAAAAAAAGTTATGAGTGCTCCCCTTACTTTATAGTCCCTTGTGCTCACTTTTACATATAGAATTTCTTGGGGTCTTGTTAGGATATGGACTAAAGGGTAATTAAGGTAGTTAAGAGTTGTTAGGGCAGTTAGTTAGTTGGGACAGTTGGTTTCTGATGGGAAGTTACTGTGATATAGAGGGGGGATTATTCTGACTTGTAACCTTTTGGCTGACTTGGAGGAGAGATTTCTCTCTATTCTTTCCTATTTTCTCAATTAAATTGTTCTTTCTTTTCAATTCATTTTCTGGGTTCCTTACAGGATTTTATGAGAGTATGTCGGATTTTCTTTGGTCTGGAGTGGGAGAAAAGAGAAGAGGCCAGTTATAGAGTCAGCACCTCATGTATGATGAGGGAGGCTCCCCCCCCCCTCCCACTGCATAATCATCTAGGGTTTGGATTTATGCTAGTTAAGTGTTATTGTGTCTGATTTTAATGTTCAGTTTTCTTTTGAGTTTAGACTGCTTATTAGTTGGCACTCGTAATTGAGAGTAGAGAGAAACTATGATGTGGGAGCGTGAGTGTGAGTTCAGCACAGGGTCCCTTATTATTCTGGCGTTTAGAGCTTTGCAGTGCAATCTCCTTCGCACCAAGTGTTCTCAGTGCCTGGTTTGTCTATTATTTATTGTGAATGTTCTTTCCAACCTGACTATCTTGATTCATGTGTAAGTTTTTCATATCTTCTGAGCACTATACTAGAAATTTTCATTTAAAGCAGGGGCCTTTTCTTTTTATGAGCCTGGCTTTTATGTGGGCTCCCCTCTATTCACTTAATTCTTATAGGAGGTCAGGAGCTTTTCTACATTCTTGTAGGTTGAGTTATAAAGGTTTATAATAATGGTTGTAGTCATTTCTCCCCTAGATCTTCAGATTATTCAGTGGCAACAACTTGGTTGTCTATTGCAATCACACCCTAGGTTGATGCCTACTTTTTTTTCAACTCCATTCTGTTTTCTTTACATTTGTCCCTATGATGGTGTAGCGGTGCGCTCTGAGCTGCAACTTCTTAATTTGTTTTTATCTAACTTAACTAGTCATAAAAATTTCCACAAGTTCCCTTAATTGTAGTTTGCATATTTTCTCTCTAAAGAATTTTCTTTCCTCCAAAATGTATCAATCTCTCAGAACTGATTACTTTGGATGTCGTTAAAATTCCCACTTTAATATGGTAGATTTATTCAACTTGATTTTATTCTAGAATCCTAAACTCCTAGTTTCATGGGTACAGAATCTACTTGCAGGACTTCCAAAGTTGGAATATTTCTATTATGAGTCGTGGCCAATGGTCATTTCTTTTTGAACTATCTCAAAGTTTGAATTCCCTCCGGCAGTTTGAATTATGAGCCATTTCATTTGCTTATTGTTTCAAACTCATGGGAGTCTATTCAATTCAAAACCTATGATTTGCCTAGCAATAGGGTATGATACTCAGCCTGAAATACCAAGGCACCTTCCTATACTTCCTTTGTAGGCAGGCTTATTGTTTCAGTTAAGGTGGTTTGAAATGGTAGGCCTAGAAGTCAAAAACAGGTCTTGTAGCGATGAGTTTGTGTTTTGGTTTATGGGTGAACGTGAACCTTCCATTCCTCATGCCCATATGCCCGTTCTATCTAGCATCAAAAGGCCACCAGTTAACCCTTCAATACCATCCATGGCTTCAAAATGATCCTTACATCAGATTCACCTAAGGAGCTTTCAATCAACCTATTTCCTCCTGTAATTTACCCTAGTAAACCCTTAACCAAGCCATTGTTTCTATTCATTCTTTCCTTAGAGCTTGCTATTACTGGTATTGTGCCAGAATACCATGTTAAGTGCCCCTGATATTCTGTTGTTCTGGTCATGCAGGGCCACTTATGACTATGAAAAAAAATTATACAATGACCACCTTGAGTCACTTCAGGGGATGGAAAAGAACTATGTATCTATGAGTAGGGAAGTGGAGAAACTTCGAGCAGAGCTTACAAACACAGCTAACGTTGATCGAAGAAGTAGTATGTATCTCTATTACCTGTTTCCTAGATTAGGGCCTTGGTCTTCAATTTTTCATGTTTTGTGGATTGATCATGGCGTGCAATAAAATTTAGGTGGGCCATATGGTGGCACCTCTGGAACTAATGATAACGAGGCGTCTGGTCATCCTGTGGGACAAAATGCATATGAAGATGGTTATGCCGCTGTGCAGGTGTGTGATGCCCCCATGTGTTACGTTGTTTTAAGTTCCTTGCGGGAGTGAAGCATTAAAGTCCGTTGTCTAATATATTATTAATTTCTGATTTTTTGCCGATAAAAGTCTATGTATGTATTATCTCTTGCTTGATTTGATTTATTCATTTAGTTATTTCTATAGAATCTTTACAATTTATAGTGATTGCAAATTGATATCTAGAACTACCTGCTTCTGCTGCTGTCAACAAGTAATGATATGTTACTGGATTATATTACTTCGAATCCAACCTGATGACTTTTTCCTAAATAACTAAATGCTTAGCTTTAGTTAGTTTGTCTCCCAGAATCTGGAGAATACCTGAAACAGACTTTGATCTGGTTTCTATAAAATCCGAGATAGTGAACTGATTTGTGTAATGTAGTTACTCATTAATCTTTACTTTTCACCAATTCTGCTGGTACCAATTTGACATACAACAGGAGTAGTTTTGGTTTCCTTGATAAAGAATTTGAGAATTTGTAGAATTGTCATGCCCGTTGTCATGTCTGGTATGTGGTTTGCGTGATAACAATATTTGGAGCTGTTTCTTGCATGTGCAGAGAAAATTAATCTGATTTGGAGGTTGAATAGATGTACAATATAGAAGTTGTGTTCAACTATTATATTCTTATATGTACTAAAAACACTTGGTGCAAGAGTTATAATGTAATCTTAAAAAGAGAGATATATAGTGTGCAGTTGAGAACCAATGGGTTACCAGGTTGATTGTTAAACTCTCGAGTTAACTCTTCAACTCTTACGAGTTTACGATTCTAGATCACAAAAGCAAGTAAACTTACAGCTAAACTCTCTTTTTCATAATCTCGTATGAGTTTAAGTAACTGATAAAATCGGTAAACTCCTGGTTTTACTAGCGGGTTTACTAGTCTAATTTTACATTGATTTGATCTTGAAATGTATATTATTACCGATCAATGTTGTTAGCTACTTGGGTTGGTATATCTATATGCTGCAATATATATCTAATTAATTTTACATTTTTACTATTATTTATTGTTTGTTTTATTCAGCTTCATAATAAACTATTTAACTAAAAATTATGAGCTTTAGGTCAAATTAGCTCTTTTTTTTCGAATTTTTTTTTTTTACTTTAATCACTTGTGTTTTTATGAATTTATGTATGATTTGGTCATTAATGTATTACGATCTTTTCTAGAACTAATTTACTAACACTTTATTATTGTGGTTTGCTATATTGGAGTTTGAATGCTGAATTATTGTTGTTTTAAAATGTATTATATCATGTACATGTATATATGTCTTTTATAGATTTATTTGTTATTAGGTAAACTCGTCGAGTATATGAAAGCTCCACGAGTTTACGTAGATTCTTGAGTTTGACAATCTTGGTTACCAATTAGAAGAGCTTTATGCTTTATCTTCCTTGTGGATTATAAATATTAATACTCCATCATACATTTTGTTTAACAGGGACGTGGTCCCCTCTCTGCAGCCAGTGGCGGGGGCACTGCTGCTACGACTACTCCTGCTGGAGCTCAACCTAGTAGTACAGCTTCTGCAGGGACTGGTTATGAGGCTCCCAGGGTGCCTGGTTATGTTGCATCTGCAGGACCTACTTATGACACACAGAGGGGTGCTACTTATGACCCACAGAGGCTGACTAGTTACGATGCATTTAGAGGATCTGCTTATGATCCAAAGAGAGGACCAACGTTTGATGCTCAGAGAACTGGCTATGATCCACAGAGAGGCTCAGGATATGATATGCAGAGAGGACCAGCTTATGATCCATCAAGAGCAGCTGCTGGCTATGATGCACAGTCAAGAAGTGTTGCTGGTCCACAGGGACATGTTCCGCAGGTGAACAACATGCCTTATGGGTCCACAACACCGCCTGCTCGTACTGGTGGAGCTGGATTTGATGCTGCTCGAGGTGCAAACCCCGCCAGGAGATGAGCTTGAGATACCATACCAATCACATATTTATGGCACTCAAGTCAGATAGCGTGTCATTCAAATCTGAATGGGGTGGTAGTGGAACTTCTATCTAGTGCTACCTGCAATTCCATCTCATGAAAATCTGGTTGTCATTGAGAAATACCTTCTCACAGCATATAACTGGTTTAGTAGAGATCAGTACAGAGTATCAATCATAATCTGTCAACTTCTTTTTTAACTCTTCCTTCAACATTTTATTTTATGATTTAAAATTTGATTTCTCTTTTAACCTAGCTGTGTGCATTTTCTTCAATTTTAAAAACCATCTCTTAAATTATATATTTTTACAATTAAATCTTGAGCTGGAACGATATTGACATGTCAGTCGGAATGAAAGGGATTTATCATTCGAAGAGATTAGTCCTAGCTGTGTGCATTAGTGTTTTATTATGACTGTATGAGATATACATTTCGGATTCTCTGCAGTTTAGTTACAAATCTCAATTGTTGGATGACGATCAAATAGCCACATTTTAAGTTGTAGTATTTTAAATTTGATTTAATAATGGCTAAAAAATGCAATTTGTTGGACTCGTTGTTTGCAATCTTAATAAATGTAGATAATTGTATCAAAAATAAATAAATGTAGATAATGAATATCATAGAATGTGGTCAAGTGTATTAGGTTGGGACAAGATGAATTATGATAATGGTTGAATCTAAAGCTTGATAATAAATAAAAAGATAGATACGATTCATTCATCACTTTGTCATCACAATGAATGTGAATTACTCTGATATAATCGATTTTAGAGTAACATTAATTTATATCCAATTATTGTTTCACGAGGAGTTAGTTGCCTTGGAGAAAAGGAAAAAAGGTGACATGGTGTTTAAAATAGAGCTTGAAAAGGCTTATGATAATGTTAATCGGGACTTTCTAGAGTTTTGTTTGGAGCATAACAACTTTCCTACCATTGCCACTAAACTGATTATGCATTGTGTAAAGAGCTCATCACTCTCGATCATTTGGAATGGTAGAAGACTCCAGAATTTAAACCTACCAGAGAGGCCTTCGACAGGGGGATCATTTCTCCCCCTATCTTTTTGTTATTTGTTTGGAATTCCTGTCTCAGAATTCTTAAGTCCGTTGATGATGGCTATTGGAAACCGGTCAGGTTGTCTCGAAATGGACCGCCTCTTTCTCATGTATTCTTTGCTGATGATGTGCTTCTTTTTTCCAAAGCCATTGCTTCTCAGGTCGCCCTTATAGCTGATAGCTTAACCAGGTTTTCTTCTCTCTCTGGTCTTAAAATTAATGTTGCCAAGTCAAAAGTCTTCTTCTCTTCTTCAACCAAGAGTAGTAAAATGGATTTGATTGTCTCTAATACTGGGATCAGAAGAACTCTTTCTCTTGAGAAATACTTGGGCTTTTCCATGATTCATGGTCGTCTAAGTCACACAGAGACTACTAGGCTCTTGGAAGAATAAATTATTAAACAAAGCAGGAAGGGTAACCTTGGTGAAATCGGTTTTAAACTCTATCCCAACCTATTATTATATGCAAATTGGATGTTTACCTCAATCTACTTGTAATTTCATTGATAAGACGTCAAGAAATTTTATATGGAAAGGTAATTCCACCTCGTGGGTTGGGATAAGAAACTAGGTGGTCTTGGTATAAGAAAGGCTAGGGAAGCAAATACGTCAATGTTGGGAAAGCAAGGTTCAAATAAACTCTGGGTGCATATTGTTAAACAGAAATATGCCAAGGATGCAACTTTCCTGGATTTGCCTAAGAAGCCAGGATCGGTTACCTGGAATGCGATCATGAAAGCAAAACTTGTTCTTAGGGATGGCTGTGAGTTCAGATTAGGGGATGGGAATTCCTCCTTCTGGTTTTCAAACTGGTCTGAGGTTGGAACTCTTTCTAATGGACAATGGAACTTCAATCTGCTGTATACAAGCATACC
Source organism: Astragalus membranaceus (assembly GCA_039519185.1). Lineage (NCBI taxonomy): Eukaryota > Viridiplantae > Streptophyta > Magnoliopsida > Fabales > Fabaceae > Astragalus > Astragalus membranaceus. The sequence continues at coordinate 130,200,449 of CM076854.1, forward strand.
TTCTGCAATTTGTGAGAGAATCAATTTGACTCCTGTTGGGCTTCTCAATTTACTGCTAGCTGATGCTAGTGGAGTTATTTTTACTAGATAGTCTGATTTTGTTTCTTTCTCTTTTCTGTCATGTTTCTCTACTTGTACCAAAAAAAAAATCAAAATTCCAATTCCAACTAATAAGAGAACATCACATGTTGTTTGGGTTACAGGGCCCCAACTGTTTCATAAAGAGAACATAGAAAACTTAAATAAGTTTCCTTCCCATTGCTCTCATTGTTCTGTAGTTGCTTTCTGCTGGTTCCTGTTATATCAATTGGTTTTGTCACTTTGGTGTCTCTTTGCTGATTGTCTTTGTGTTAGGTGTCTCTTGCTTTTGGGTTCACTCTAAACCCAAAAGGAAAACAAATTCAAGGAGAGGTCATAATCCATGATGCCTGCCATTTGCTTTTCTGGTTTGCCCTCATAAGTGATTACCTGCTATAACATATGGTTGTAAATATAATAGAAGTATCTTTCTATCTAGGATTGTTTCCTAATACTAAAGTTTTCTCCTTTAAAGAAAATACATGTTAACTAAAATTTGCTTTAAACCTCACTCACTAATAGAAAACTTTGACCTACCTTTTTAAGTTAATTTTTTTTTTCTCAAAGTGTTGAGTTCATTTTCATTTGTAAACAATTGCCAAATCAGATACAACTTCCTATGCATTATCGTTCATCATCATCCTCACATGATGATTCACATGAGCCCAATTTCTCTGGTGGGCTACCCACTGCACTAACCGCTAAATACCCGTAAGCTTTTTAATTATGTATTCCCTCAATTTTTTAATTATTATCACTTACGTTATCTGCTGAAAAAAGAAGTACCACTTGCGTTTCAATATTTTTATTTATGTTAAATTTATTTTAACAGCAGTGCTATTTTGCACGAAACGAAATGTACGAAACAACTTGCATTACCTAACACAATGCGCGGTCAATGAGATTTCAGAAAGAAACATACACGGTTCTGACATTTCGTTCCGTACTTAAAACCATTTCCAGTACTTTAAATCTTTTTATTCTTTACTTTTGTTATATGTTTCTTCTGTAACTATATTTGATTAATTTCTTAGATAAAGTAATGATTTGTACAATGGGCTAATGTTTGAAAATAATCTAGCCCTCCAACGACCACCAATGACACCTCCCATAAGTACATGATACTCTGCATCCACACGATTGAGATAATGACCTAATCAGTGTGAGTCTGACAAAAAAATATGAATAAATGGGCGAGTGTCTCAAAACTGACTAGTCAATATATTTTGTTTTTTGTTGAAAATGCATGATTAAGTCACTATCTCAGTTGTGTGGACATGCATAATCGCGAGTTTCTACTTACATAAACAAATATAGATCGCCGTTAAGGTTTCAAAGTATTTTGGAGCACCAGTCCACCATAAACCTCATAATGCATTGTCCCACCTTACCCATTACCTAATAGAAGAGATTACAAGTTTTGCGCAAAACTTACAAAGGAATGATGCAAAAAAGAGACCGTAAACTTATGTTTCTTTCCTCTTCTGCTATTGTGTGTGTTGACTTTGAGCCAAGTATTTCAGTGTTGAAAGATGTTGCAGACCAACAAACCTCACGGTCAACCGTCAAGAGATTTGTGGGAACAAAAATCATGGTTCAGAAAACTGGACTGGTCGGTTCAACCGGTTGGACCGGGAACTGGACAAGTGTTTGGTTTGGTTAAAAAAAACGGCTTGCTTCAGAATCGGCCAAACTAGCTCAAAACCGAATGTGGGAACCGGTTTGACCAGTCAGCTTTTTTTTTATTATAAAAATTTAGGGTGAGGGGATGGTGCCCCAATCCAAGGCAGGGAAGACCTTCAGGCTCTTTGAGCACTTACGAAGGTAATTACATTTACCTCGCCCCAAGGAGACTAGTGGGGAGTTGAACCCGAGACCTCTCGGATTCAACTCCTGTCATGCTCCACTAAACCAACCCCTTGGGGTTTATTAGAGAATAGAAGCAGTCCCCACACGTGTAGGCATGTGACCTCACAAAAGGGTAAAGTTGACAAGTCAACTAAAGCAAGCAATACCAATATCAAGTGTGAATGTGAAACAGCAAGTGAGAATCTGAGTAACAAAGAAGCAGCAGCAAGATTAGTTTAGATCTAGTTAGTTAAATCTCCAACAAACTTTGTAACCACTTGATATATGAATCCAATTGTATATATACTGATTCAGTTGTAACAATTTTTCACAATCAATAATAGATCTTGAATTCCATTATGGTATCAATCGCCAAATCAGATCCCACGTCTTCCGCTCATTCTTGATTCTCCTCTCTGCGCATCCAAGCTTTGTCCATGGCGGAAGCACCGCCGAAACAATCCTCGATGCCAGAACCCAACGTTTTCAGTCTCGGAGTCTCTTCCTCGAATATCTCACACGGATTCGCTGCTGCTCCGAAACTCTCCATCAAGCTTGAAGACAAGAACTTCTTGCTATGGAATCAACAAGTGGAAGGAATCATCACTTCCTACAAGCTTCATCGCTTCCTTGTGAACCCAGAAATACCACAAATGTTTGATTCTGAGGCAGATCGCCTCTCCAATAGTGTCTCAGCAGCCTATGAGAAGTGGCTTGTGCAAGATCAACTCCTCTTCACCTGGCTTCTCTCTACGCTCTCGGAATCGGTCCTTCCTCGAGTGCTCTCGTGCAAGCACTCTCATCAAGTGTGGGATCGAATCCACAAACACTATTACTCTCACCTAAAGGCAAAGATTCGCCAACTTCGCTCTGAGCTCAAGAACACAAAGAAGGCCAATCGGTCAGTCACTGAGTATCTGATGCGGATCCACACTCTTGCGGACTCTCTCCTTGCAATCGGTGAAAACATCTCTGAGCAAGACCAGCTCGACATCGTCTTGGATGGTTTGCCAGAGGAGTACAACTCCTTTGTTATGATGATCTATGGACGCGCTGACTCTGACTCCACCACACTCTCAGAGATTGAAGCTCTTCTGCTAGTCTAGGAAGCGCAATTTGAGAAACACCGTCAAGAACTCTCCAACGCACCAGTCACGGCTAATCTAACTCACGCCAACAACGGAGGTCGCGGACACAATGGAGGATTCCGTGGAAGAGGACGCAGTGCTCACGGGCGAGGTCGTGGCCGTGGAAGGCTCTACAGTGTTGATCCTTCTTCACACAACACAGGTGAAACAAGACCTACGTGTCAGCTATGTAGCAAATATGGTCACACAGTGATCAACTGCTGGTTTAGATTCGATGAAAGTTTTGTGCCTCGCACAAATGTCTCAAAGGCCACAGAATCAAGCAAGGCTAAAGAACCTGCCTCTTCCTCTGAAGGTATCAATACTAAATCTCATGTGAATTTTGCATCCACTGCTGCTGAACTTGAGTCCACTGATGTGGACAATGAAGCCTGGTTCAAAGACACAGGTGCGTCTCACCACATTACACCTAATAGTAATTGGCTTGAAACTAGCACTCCTTACAAAGGTTCCACCAATGTGTCAGTAGCTAATGGCAATGAACTCCCCATTAAATCAGTAGGCACTGCTAGAATTGCTTCCCCTTATAACCCTAGAGTAGTTCTAAAACTCAATAAACTCATTCATGTGCCTGGAATCACTAAAAATTTACTATCTGTGTCCAAATTCTCTGAAGATAACAATGTGTTCTTTGAATTTCACTCAAATTGCTGTCTTGTAAAATCTCAGGGAACTAAGAGACTATTGCTCAAAGGTGTCAAAGGGAGTGATGGACTCTATTCCTTTAAGTCCTTCCCTCTACATGTATCTGCTAAACCTAGAGTCAAGCTCAAGCTAAAAACTCAGCAAAAGTCCTCACAACCTACTGTCAACAGTGCTGAACATGGCAACCCCACAACTAAGGCTGTCACTGAGTACAAACTCTGGCACTCTAGGTTAGGGCATGCAAATGTTCATACTGTTAATTCCATTTTAAAACTGTATAACATTTCCTTATGCAATAAAGCTGAGTTATCTGTTTGCAAATCTTGTTGCATTGGCAAAGCACATAAATTACATGCATCACCATCCACTACAATTCACACACAGCCTTTTGAGTTAATTCACACTGATCTTTGGGGACCTGCTCATTTCCCTTCTAGTTCTGGTTACACCTACTATATTGCCTTTGTTGACACTTTTACTAAGTTTACTTGGCTCTACTTTCTTAAAAGTAAATCTGATGCTTTAACTGCTTTCACTCAGTTTTGTGCTTTAGTTAAAACTCAATTTAATGCATCTATTAAAGCTGTACAGTCAGATTTTGGTGGTGAATTCAGACCTTTTACCCAACATTTAACCACCCTTGGCATCATACATAGATTAACTTGTCCCTACACCTCTCATCAAAATGGGACAGTTGAAAGAAAACATAGGCAAATAGTTGAAATGGGCCTCACCTTACTTTCACATGCCTCCCTACCCTTGACTTATTCGGATCATGCCTTTACAACAGCCACACATCTCATAAACAGGTTGCCTACTACAGCTCACAAAGACTATATTTCCCCATATCAAGCCCTACACCACAAAACACCTGACTACAAGGTCCTAAAAGTCTTTGGCTGCTCCTGCTATCCCTCACTCAGACCCTACAACAGACACAAATTCCAACTGAGAAGCACTGAATGTGTAAATCTTGGACTATCACCACAACATAAAGGATATAAATGCCTAAGTCCTACGGGCAGGATCTATATCACCAAAGATGTGGTGTTTGATGAGTCCAAGTTCCCCTACTCAGCTCTCTTCCCACCAAATAATATCTCTCAGCAAACAGCCACAACTGAGTCAGTCACAACTCTGGCTCTTCCCCTTCCAACATCCATCCCACCACTTCACCAAAATACTACAAACCTCACTGATCAACATACTTCAGTTCACTCACCCACCACAAGTCCCACTTCACCAATTACTACAAACCCAACTGTCACTCCCTCCCCTGCAACAGCACCAGTGTCAGAATCCACTACACCTACAATTGAACCTACATCAGCCACTGCACCTACAGCTGAACCTACATCAGCCACTGCACCTACAGCTGAACCTACATCAGCCACTGCACCTACAGCTGAACCTACATCAGTCACTGCACCTACAACTGAACCTACATCAGCCACAGCTCCTACAACTGCACAGTCTAAGCACCCTATGGTGACTCGTTTCAAAACAGGAAAGTTGAAGCCCAAGGTGTTTCTTACAACAACAGAACCCAGCTCTGTCAAGCAAGCTCTCACTGACTCTAAGTGGAAAGAAGCTATGCAAGCTGAACACAGTGCTCTTGTCAACAACAATACTTGGACAGTGACTCAGTTACCTCCCCACAGACAAGCCATAGGCTGCAAGTGGGTATTCAGAATTAAACAAAATCCAGATGGCACCATCAACAGGTATAAGGCAAGACTGGTTGCTAAGGGGTACCATCAAGTTGAAGGCAAAGACTTCGGTGAAACTTTCTCACCAGTAGTAAAACCAGTCACCATCAGAATCATATTCACCCTCGCTCTCACCTACAGATGGGAGATGCAACAAATTGATATAAACAATGCCTTCATCAATGGCAACCTACATGAGGAAATCTACATGAAGCAGCCTCCTGGGTTTGAATCCAATGACAAATCTCTAGTGTGCAGGCTTCACAAGGCCTTGTATGGCCTAAAACAGGCACCACGTGCATGGTATGAAAGACTCACACAAGCATTATTATCTTTTGGCTTCAACCCTAGTAAATATGACCCTTCACTGTTCATCTTGTTTACTACTGGAACAACTCTGTTTGCCTTGGTCTATGTTGATGATATAATCATCACAGGCACCTCTCAAAAACTGATTCACAGCCTCATCAGCAAGCTGAACAGTATCTTTGCTCTAAAAGAATTGGGGAAACCTGACTATTTCCTAGGATTGGAGGTTAAAACTCTGCAAAATGGTTCAATGCTCATGACTCAAAGCAAGTATATACAAGACCTTCTTCAAAGGGCCAATATGACTGACTGCAATGGCATGTCCACTCCAATGTTAACAAGCCCAAAACTCAGCAAAACAGGCACTGCCACACTGCCAGATCCTCACACATACAGGTCCATTGTGGGGGCACTTCAATATGTTACACTCACAAGACCTGACATATCTTACAGTGTGAATAAACTGTGTCAGTTCCTCTCAGCCCCATTAGAGAGTCACTGGAGAGCTGTCAAGAGGTTGCTGAGATATCTTAGTGGCTCCAGACACCATGGTCTGCTACTGCAACCAGCCACACCAGATACAAAGTTTTCTCTGCGTGTCTACTGTGACAGTGACTGGGCCAGTGACCCAGATGACAGGAGGTCCACCTCAGGTATCTGTGTGTACTTTGGCCCAAATCTAATCTCCTGGAATGCTAAGAAACGGTCTCTGGTGTCCAGGTCCAGTGCAGAGGCAGAATACAGAAGTATGGCACAGGCTACTGCAGAAATCTTGTGGATTCAGTCCCTCCTCACTGAACTCAAAGTTCCTTATCAGTGTCCCACACTGCTCTGTGACAATCTGTCTGCAGTTATGCTTGCCCACAATCCCATCCTTCACTCAAGAACCAAACATGTGGAGCTGGACATTCATTTTGTCAGAGAAAAGGTGGTGGCCAAAACTCTTTCAGTCAAGCATGTTCCTGCTACCATGCAGATAGCTGACATACTTACAAAGCCTCTGGGTACCTCTGCCTTCACTCAGCTGAGAAACAAGCTCAAAGTCAGAAGCTTCCTTGAACTTGCAGGGGGAATATTAGAGAATAGAAGCAGCCCCCACACGTGTAGGCATGTGACCTCACAAAAGGGTAAAGTTGACAAGTCAACTAAAGCAAGCAATACCAATATCAAGTGTGAATGTGAAACAGCAAGTGAGAATCTGAGTAACAAAGAAGCAGCAGCAAGATTAGTTTAGATCTAGTTAGTTAAATCTCCAACAAACTTTGTAACCACTTGATATATGAATCCAATTGTATATATACTGATTCAGTTGTAACAGTTTTCCACAATCAATAATAGATCTTGAATTCCATTAGGGTTTGACCAGTCAACTTTTAAAAAAAGTAAAAATTTTATTTTAAATTTAAAAAAAATTATTTTTTAGTTAAATAAAAAGCCAATGTCAATGTATAAAATTACATACACATAACTTTTTTTATTTATCCTTTTGATTAATATTTAGTCTTATGAAATATATATATAATAATTATTTTATCTTAGTTTATAATGCAGTTATATCTAAAATTTATCACTTAACATACTATATAATCGGTGAATTCATCGATTCACTAATCGATCCAGTTCAACCGATCCGGTCCAAGCACGGTTTAACCATTGAACTATTGCCTTCAATGATTCAATGACGGCTCCAATTTTCAAAAGATTGAGTTCAGTTAAAGATAGTCACAAAAGAGTGCATTTATGTTCACATCCTACAAAAATTCATAATGACTAAGAAAACTGCAAAAGCATCCATAGTAATCCTACATAGGATAGGATATTCTTCTCACCTTCATTAATTCTTATCTCTAACAGCTACCCAATCTGATCATTTATATATATACACTTGCAAGTTGTAAGTATAAGTCACTTTGCAAGTACCAAAATTTATTTCTATTGAGTAACATAAACCAAAAAATTTTAAAAAAATGAATAATGCCTTTTTTTGACAAGAAAAATGAATAATGCCTATGACATAACATAATGACCCTTGCAGTGTTCTTTCTAGACGGTCCAACCAAAACAGACCTGATGTTTAATACGCAATAAATTTGAAAACGAAAGGTGCTGATACTGCTGAGTGAAAAATCTACACAAGTACAATAAAAACATAGATTTTTTTACCCTTCATTATCTATCATTTTCCTCTGCTATGCTTCTTACTTCCATTTTTATCCAAGCATATGGCATGTTAAAACAAGTTCAGCTAGTCTTCCAAAGTTATTTGGTACAAATGGAACTAAATTTGGATTTCTGAAATAAAGTCTCAAAGTTGGAGTTTTGTGATTAGAAAACCGTCAATCAAATTTCTCATCAGAAATTAATTAGTGGTTGACAAAACTGATGAATATACTTCGCACCAATAACATAAAACAAATATTTTACTAGCTTGGTATGTGAACTTTGGTGATATGCATGTACTTGATGGAAACTTTTGGAGTTAAAGAAAAAAACTAAAGTTAATGGTTTATCTGATGGGAATTGAAATTGTAATTGTAATTGTAATTACATAAAAAGAAGAGAAGACAACCTTAAAGAGGTTTTTTTGCATACTACATATAAAGTAGCATCATCCATGAATCAGAAGTTGAAGGTTTTTGTTTTTGGTGAATCAGCTATTTTGAGGGTCTCTTCAATAAGCTTTCTGGCCTTCCTGCTCTTAATCTCAACTCTCATGCTTTCACTCTTCTCCATCTTATCATAAGGCTTCTTCATTTTCAATGACTTTATCTTTGATTTCAGTGTCACTACCAACCTTCCTAGACCCATCTTCACTCCTTCCTTGCTTCTGTCAGAAATAATTCAAAGCTAATTAATTAAAAAAAAACAGTCTCAGCCTTGCATGAATTAATTAAGAGTGTGAAAACAAATGCAGAAAATTGAAAATGAAGAGTATGAGGAAGAGAAGAGAATAGAAGTGAAGTGAAGCAAACCTTGTAGTATATTATATAATATATACTGTTCTGTTTGGCAACAGAACAGAACACCCTCCACTCCACTGAGTTGAGTTAGGATAAACAATATAATAATATTTTGGATATATAGAAGAATAAAGGGGGCTATGATGATGTGAGCAATGTTATTGGTATGAGAGAGAGAGAGAGAGAGAGAGAGAGAGAGAGAGAGAGGGGAAAGAAAACAAGGAAGAGGAAATGAATGAATTGAAGGGTTGGTTGGATGGCGGACCACGCATATGGTAAGGAAATAATGGAATCTAATCTATTTTTCAGTTCAATATTCATAAACCAGTAATTTGTTAATATATATATATATATATATATATATATATATATATATATATATAACTACCGTAATGACAATTTCAGCGAAATAGAGACCACTCCCCTATTCGAACTCGAGTGGGATCATTTGATAATACGAGTGGTGTTTATTTGTGATTTCGCCTAAATGACTATATAACTCTTATTTTACTTAAAATTTTACCTAAAGTAAAAAAAAAGTACAATACATACTTTTTTTTTGATAGACAGCCTATTGGGCAATTGTACCAATCCGACCACCCAACCTCAGATGTTCTCCCTGCCTTGTTTTGAACCGGCCCCAATGACGTCTTTGAAAAATAAGTACAATACATACTTATTTTTTAGTATGAATTCCGAGTGACAAAGTTACTCGTAAACTCACATATAGAGATTCCGTTAAAATCCATGTAACTACGAAAAGTCTACTAACGTTGGCAATTGTGCTACGTCTTATGAAATTATACATATATACCGACTTAAATCACACAAGCAACTAACTAGTCCCCAAGGATATCAAATCACAAACATTGCTCTCACGTTAAAGACAAATCTTAACTCTCAATCCCTTTCCATCCAGTGCTTGATTTCAGCTAAAAACCTTTGTGGATTGACTTAGAGCTTACACGTTAGCTCACAATCATCAATAATCTTAGCGAGAAGCTGATATGGACAGACGACTTCTAGTTGATGAAGAAACTCAACTGAATGTGTCATCTCTAATCTTTGATGCTATTCATTCAATAAAGCTTGTTAAGCATTTATATTTCATGTTGAGCCGACACATGTGGGCACATATGACATCTATTGACCGCAAAGGTGTGAACCATTGGATCCCAAAAAATTTGGCCTCTCGGCCTAATGATTGTGTTAGTTTTGGTTAAAAAAGACTGGCAACGGAGGTTTCTTGGGAGAAGTTATACTCCTCCTAAAAAACCACTCAATTTTTCAAATTTCCTCACTTCTCTCACCCTTAAAAACAAATAAAATAAGTCAAGCATACATTATAGTTTTAGGTTTATTCAATAACTATGTATCTTACATATATTATAGGCCAGATACATCGGTTATTCAAGATACCTAAAACTACAAATTTTTCTTATAATATGAACCAGAAGGAGTGTGATTGAAAACATTTTTCTATTTCATCCTTATCCTCTTATATAAAATAATAACAAATAATCTATAAATTAAAATATAAATAATTTTTATTAAAAAACACAAGACAAATAACTTAAAAATTAATATAAAAACATTAAAATATAACAATCGGTCTGAATCTTGGATTGTCCGAGCGATAATTAGGTTCAAATCTCACCCCAAGATCTCGAGTTCGAATCTTGGATGTGACAAAAACTCTGTTAGGCCGGAAGAGCCACACGAGTCGGCAAAGCCGGGTACTCATGGTCAGCCAGATTCCCCGACGTAGATTAGCCATCGACAAAACCGGTGGATATTGAGAAGGCCGATAACACGGTAACCAAAAAAAGTTTGAATTATTTAAACATAAATTTTTTTAAAAGCTATAATAATATTTCAAGTCGTACAACTATTTGACCGATCTCAAACATAAAATAGGATCAAAGAAGGGGGTGAGGGACAAATAACAAAGAATAAACAAAAGGGGGAGAAATGAAAGAAAACAAAAAAAGAGGAACAATGAATCAACAAGTGAAAAATAAAACTTACTTAATACGAGCGAGAAGATAGAGAAGAAAGATGCTATCTGGTAAAGAAAAACGGAAATGTGAACCGTTCAATAAATACGCCAATGCTCACACAAGATTTGGAGTTATGGTCACATAAATGCTCATCAATCCAATTTTATCGGTTTAAGTCAATCCAATGTGTCACTGTTAAATATAGTGGGACCCAATGCAAAATTTAGGGAGGACACCGATAGAACGAAATAGATTGGTAATGTCGAGATTTTAATATAGAGGGGATTTTAATGTAATGTTAAAACATATTGAATCAAACATTCAATTTCCATTGACTACCCTTCCAAATATGGGAGGGTAGGAAATTCAAAAGGAAAGAAAGAGAAGAGAAGAGAAGAGAAGACATAGAAAACTTAAATAAGTGGGCTACAATTCAATTAACAATTCATTCATGATGGAAGAAGTTACTATCGATGTTTGTCAACTTTTATGGGTGGGCCCTAGTTTACATGTCTTTCAAGAACAATGATCGTCCTTAATTGGAACTGTCAAAATCTATGTTTCTCGTGAGCGGTTCCAAATCTCAAAGCCCTAGTTAGTCTAGAGTCATAGGTTGGATGTAATCTTATTATCTGAACCTTTATCTCATACCAATAAGGTGGAGACAGATAGAGTGAGGCTAGGTTGAGGCTATGACTATTGGGTATCAATGGATGTTGTGGGAAGAAGTGGGAGCATTAGGTTATCTGGAAAAATAGTTGCAAATGCAATATCATCGATTAGTCTAAGCACCATATCAACTTATAGTTTGAAGAGTCAAATAGTAGGACTTTTTAATTTGTTGGATTTTCATTAGATCATAGTTTTATTCTAAATTGTGGTGTCCTTATGCCTATCTGCTTCAATTTTAGATTTGAAAATTTGTGGTAGGTTGCGCCACACTTGAAAAACATATTTACAACAAGGGTTGGTTAAGAATTGAGAGTAATTATGTCCTGGAAAAGCTTGTCAATTGTGTGGATAGCTTAGGGTATTGGAATGAGATTCGAAACTGCAAGGTTGAAATGTAGAGGATTAGAGGATTACATGATGGGGGCAACATCACTTTGCTTTAATATGTGTGTGATATGACAAGCTTTCTGATCACCAACTAATTTTGGAGACAAAGGGCAAAGATGTATTGGTTGAAGGATGGGACTTGAACACAAAATACTTCTACACATGTATGACATATCGTAAGAAAACTAATTGAATGTCGAATTTGGTGGTCTCAAATAGTGTAGAGCACACTTCCCAAGAAGATTTGTGTAATGTGGCAAAGATCTATTTTGATGATCTTATGAGGTTCTTACTTACATTTTATGGGTGTGGAAACAAAAGAGGTTCTTACTATTTTATGGGTAAGGGAAAGCATTGGCTCAAGCAATATTTGGGTCTTTCCTCTTTGTTCTTGTTAAATCTTTTCTACTAAAAGATTGTAGGTGTGAATATAAACTATAGAGAGACCAAAAATATTTTCTACTAAAAGATTGTAGGTGTGAATATTACAAGTCAGCAAAATTAGTTGAATTCAAACAACGTATTTGGACCTTGATTACTTTGAGTGGGCTTTCAAAAAGTCCAACACGGTCTCATAAATTTTATAAGGGATTATATAATACACCTCCAGAATTTCTAGCATACATCCCCCACCCCTTTTCATTTTTTTTCCTTCCATTTTTATCATCCTCCGAAAATATATTTCTGAATGGAAGTTGTCAGAAATATACTTCTTGAATATCACTTAAACCCATTTTTTAAAAATTTATTTTTTTTCTCGGGGTAAAATTTTAGTGCTCTAGAAATACATTTTTGGGCACAATTTTAGTGTACTACAGACAATTTTGGAGGTGCAAAAACAACCCACATTCACCTAAAAAAAACTATAAAATTTACACTAGACAACTAGCAGTTAAACAGTGCAAAAATAAACGTCCTTGAGGGACAGAAACTTGTTGAACAAAGTTTTTTTTTCATAAGATTGTTGAACAAAGTTGATATAATTTACTTGAGGTGCTAGCTCAGTGGTAGGAGCTTAGCCTTGTATCCTCAAGGTGCTAAGTTCAAATCTGTTTGAGAAAAATTGTAAAATGACCATAGTGCCCCTTTGATTAATAAAATTTCCCACCTCCCCAATTTTAAAAAAAAATTAATATAGTTTTTTTTTCTGACAAGGACATAGTTGATATTGATATAATGATAACCTGTAATTTGCATCACGTAAAGAGTTTGAAATGATTGACTATAGATATCACTTTTTTTTGGTGAGAAAAGAGGGGTTATACCCCCAAAAACCGAACAATTACACAAACACCTTTTCCATTTTATCCTCTAATAAACAAGAGAGAATGAAATGAAGGGCAGTGTTGTAAAATTCAGAGTTACAACTAATAGAAAGACTATGTTTGGCTAAAACATCAGCCACATTGTTGACTTCCCTAGGTACTTTGGACCACCTAACACATCAACTAGCATTCACAATACATTTAATGTCATCAATAATGTATGAGAGAGTGTTGAATTGTTGAACCGGCCAGCAATTATTCGATTGCCTCTTGCCTCTTGGGAATCAGAATCAACAATTATCCTTTGCTCTCCTCTTCTCACAGCCAAGGAAACACCATGAAAGATAGCTAGCAATTCACCTTGTAGCACCGAACACGGATCCAGTTTCTGAGTGAAAGAAAAAATCAAGTCGCCTTGATGATCCCTAGCCACACCACCACAACCCGCTTTGAAGCCAGCATCGTTGATCGACGCATCCACACTGATTTGGACGAAATCCAGAGAAGGAGGACACCAGCAAATCAGAGGGAGATCCATGCAATTTTGAAGCAGAGGACTCAAATTGCGAAACAGAGCTTTGTTCTTGTTGATCATCTCAGCAACTTCTTGGGCTCGAAGGAGGATAGAACAAAAATTGGTGCTCTTACCATTGAAGACCACATCGTTCCAGGCACGCCAAATGCTATCCAACACCGTTCCAAAGGTAAGATGCCAGCTCGAATTGTCAATCTTCTTAGACCTGCGTAAATTGTTTTCCAGCCGATTGTACCAAATTGAGTTAGTAAAAAAATACCTAGGGTTAGGGATAGTTAAACAGTTCCACAACTTCCTGATTCTATTACAATCACGAAGTGCATGGAACAAAGATTCTTCATCACCCCCTCATATAGGGCATAGATCACAATCAGTCACATGCCTTCTTGAGAGCATCCTCAGGTAAAAATTCTCTCAAAACAAGCAGATCCCAATTTCCTTGGCTATTTATGAAATCACTAACCATTCTTTGACAAAGATTGTCATTGAGTGGTTGAATTGTAGAGTTAATTAGGGGAGTGTTGTTTGGCTTCCAAACATCCTCCCAAAATCCCACAGTTTCCCCATTTCCAATCTGCCAAACCAAATTATTTCTGAAGCTCTCCCAATTTGCATTGATACCTTGCCAAAAGTTTGATCCAGACTTCTTCTTATCAAGCCTAGCTAGGAAAGTCCCTGTCAGTACCATACTTTCCTTTGATAACAGACTTCCAAAGAGAAGGATTAGTAGAGCAAAAATTCCATGAAGCCTTGAACATGAAAGACATATTGAGGTCCCTCATAGTTCTAACACCAAGTCCCCCTTCTCTCTTAGGTTGGCAAATTTTCTCCCAGCTAATAGAAAGAAATCGTCTCTGACCATTCTCCTCCCCCCAAATAAAACCTCTGCAAATTTTATCAATATCATCACAAACTCCTTTAGGAATCACACAGGATTGCATGACATAAGAAGGAAGAGCCTGTAGGACAGATTTAGTGAGAGTTACACGCCCAACCATAGAGAGAGTTCTAGTCTTCCAAGAACTGAGCCTCTGATTAAATTTATCAATTACAAATTGAAAGGTGTTTTTGTTAACGCTGTTATGAAAGAGAGGGATACCCAAATATTTACCCAAATCATTTGTAAATTGAAACCCCAGCTTCTTTCTGATCTCAAGCTTCTTGTGAAAAGCAACATTGTTGGAGAAAAAGATCCTTGTTTTATCAAGGCTGGCCTTCTGACCCGAAGCTTGACAAAAGCTGTGAAGAACCTTGTGTATCGCCTCTGCCTGTTCAACTAAAGCTTCAGCAAAGAGGAGCAGATCATCTGCAAAGGTCAGATGTGATATAGAAGGGCATCTAGGAGATATCTTGATAGGAGACCAGTTACCCGTTGCGTTAAAAACATACTTAGAGCAAGTGTACTCTTTCGCAGAAGTAGTATAAAAGATTATCGTATCCACAGGGATTAATTAACAAGTACTAAACTAGTCAAGATTATATATTGTTTAGATGAAAAAATAACTGAGTTGTTATGAAACCAAAATAAAAAGAAATAAATAACAATAATAAAAAAACATGACTTAATTCAATGGAGAGGGGCCTAGGGTCACGGTTTTACTTGCAAGCTTCGATTCCCTTATGTCTAATTCTACCTGAATTCCTTTATTTTATTTAATTTCCAATCCCTTTACTAAAAGTATTAATCCGTTTGGTCATTCGTGATTAATATTCTTTTTCCTAAATTAACCCTTGTTTGGTCATGCAAGAATTTAAATTCAAGAAAAGCATAAAGAGCAAAAAGGTTGAATGATTGGAAGACTAAATTAAGGTTTGGTCATGCAATAATTATAGCCCCAATTATCTTATTGATCCACCAACTAATTGCAGTACGGTCGATGATCAATTAATTGATTATGAACATGCAAATGGTAGCTAATCCTAATTATGTGATAAAAACAATAGAACAATATTAATTGAAATAAAAATTAGAATTCAAATATGAAACTAGAACATAAAAAAGCCTCTAAACTTGCAAGATCCACCTAAGACCCTAAAAGAGGATTTCGCTATCCAAAGTCATAAAGAACGGATCCAAATTCTTATTTTGAGTCTGCAGTCTCCTTTTTCTGCTCCAAAGCTCTCTCACAATGTCAAGAACGGATACCCAGTTCTTCCTCTCTCATTGTCTGCGTTGCTTTTCCTTCTAATGTTTGTGAATGTGCGGCTCTAAATTGTAATTACGCTTTTCTATGTGCGGCTCCCCAAAAATCCCCCTTATCAATTGCTTTGTTTCCTTTTTATCTTTGATGCCTAGGGTAACGTGATCACCAAGTTTTTCAGCACTCACGACACTTTCTTTATGGCCATTAGTTGGGCTCCTTTCTATGATTGGCATGGACTCCTTCACATGTGTGTTTGTCCAGATAAATTGGGCTCTTGAATTTGTGGGTTGTCCAATTAAATTGGGCTGTAACTTCTTTTTCTATTAATTCTCGGCCCACAATAAATTTATACTATTATTTTTATTGGAATTTCACTCTTTGTCATATTTTTTCTCATCTGCAAAATATAGAGTAAATAAAATTAGTAATTTAAATAATTGATAATATTTACTCTAAAAAAGATCCAAAAGTATCTCTAAAAATTGCACTAAATTGAAGTTTATCAACTCCCCCACACTAAACCTTTGTTTGTCCTCAAGCAAATTTCCTGGCTCAATAAGTTTTTCAAATAAATAATAGAGATAGCCCAATAAGGAACCCAAAATTAGAAGCATAATGACAGACAATAGACATAATGACACATGTGAGGTGTCAAAATGTTGCCCAATTAGAGGCTCATATCCATGAAGAATTCATTTTTGTGAACAATGGCACTCGCTCACAATCTCTCTAAGTGTTTAGAGACTAGGAAAATATACACTCAAGTTTCCACAAAATGCACATTACTATATCTTTGTAATTTGACCAAATCTCCACTAAATAGTTCACATGCATGCAAAAGATGGGGTGTTATGGGTTGTAATGGGGCCATGGTTAATTCAAGTAGGGTAGGAAATAAGAATAAAGGAATAATCAAAGGGCTAAAAACAAGAAACAAAGAGTAACTTTTGAAACCAAATATGGAGCTCCTATCTATTTTACAAATTTTGTCTAAACTCCAAATTACCTTCACTTCCATTCTTCACTCTTTTTCTATTGAGTCTGCTCTTCTATTTTTTTTTATTTGCCTTTTCCTCGTTGATTTTTTTTCAAATCTTCTTTCTCTTTTTTTCACTTTCTTTTTTATATTTTTCTTAGGAGGAAAAAGTAAGCACATGAGTCAAGAAAAGATACTTGTAAGCACATGAGTCACTGATAATCTTTTTTTTTTCATCCTGACAAGATAGAGAACTAAAGTATAGGACGAATTTGTAATTTTCAATAGTTGCTCCACATTTAATTTCAAATGGTTACCATACAAAAACAAAAAAAAATCTGCGAAAAATTATATCACGGCACCAAAGAAATATATAACAAATAGGCTAAAGGGGGCAACTAATGGATAATTTCAACACGCAACTCTAGGGCCAGAAAATACCTAAATACCCCTATTCTTTTTACATAATGCAAATCAATTTTCGCCTTGAAATGGTCAAAAGACAAATTCTAGAATGTAGCAAATTGGGAAACACACTCATAGAAAGAAAGGGGGTAAAAATTTAAGATATAGTATCGATCCCCTTATAAAGGCTCAAATCTCTCATTTAGAAGCTAGCTCACAAAAAGTACTCAACATGCACAAATGCTAATTATCAGCTTCCTAAGGACATCCTCACAGTTACAATTAAGCACAAATCTGTCAAGTAAATTAATCATAGGATCCCCTAAAAGCAAAATCTTTATTTTTTTTTTTCAACTTTAAGTGTAATTCATTCAAAACAAGCCAGAAAAATTGCTATCAACATGTTTAGTGGGTAAGTGCATTAATTGAGATCAAGTGACAAGATATAATATCCTCCCCACACTAGCATGAAGCATGGTCCTCAATACAAAATATCAAATTGGCACAAAAATAAATAAATGAGGAAGAGTAAGAGTGACTTCCCTGAGAGAGCTTGCAGTCTGAGCTTATTCCTAAAAACAAAACAAAACAAAACAAAACAACAAGAAAATAAAAATAACTGAAAATAAAACACAAGTTGCCTCCTGCGAAGCGCTTGTTTAACGTCATGAGCCTGACGATAGTTGGTGCTTAATCTGGGGGCTCTCCGAGAGCAAATTTGACATCTAACGCAGTGCACCTTCTTAGCTTTCTAACAATGTGATTCACATTGTTCTTTCTTTTTCCACGTGGTGGATGAACTTTAAAGGATGGTGAAATTTTTGTTGTATCTTCATCCACCACTATGCTAGGATCCTGCAAAATAATATTTTTTTTTCCAAAAGGTCCTGCATCTTTAAATCACTAAAAATGTTAGTTTCAACCACATCATCAAAATAAGGAAAAGTTAAAGAAGAGAAATTTTCATTGGAATTTAAAGCTTTAATAACATCATCTTCTTTACCACTCCTTAAAGTTACCTTTCCCCTGTGAACCTCAATTACAGCATCACCAATGGTTACAACAATTTGCCCAAAAATTGGGGCTTTCTCCTCTTTCTCCAAATCAAGAACCATTGGATCTTTCTCATTCTCATCACAAATGCTCTCTTCAGCGAAATCCATTGTTTCAATTTGGCTCACTTCAGTATGAGCTATTATTTCGATTTGACTCCCTTTAGTAAGAGTCTCTTCATCTTTCTTGAGAGCTTCTTCCTCTAGATTATCTTCCATGGAGAACTCTTCATCACTCACAAGAATATTATCTTTGTATTGCGCAGTTTGTGAATAAGGAGTTTCTTGGGCCTCTTGAGATAACAAAGCAATGATATTTGAGATTTGATTTGTCATGGTATCAAGTCTATCCCCCAAGATATCAATTCTTCTATCAAAGGTATCAAACTTTTCAATTGTTTGCTCCATAAATTTGACCAAGACCTCATCGGTATCAGATTCCTCCTCTTTCCTTTGCACATGTAATGGCTTATAAACACCCCAGTTGGAGGAATAAGGAGGTGGCTCATAGCCATCCCAATATTTTGAATAAGGCTCAGAAGGAGGAGGAGAAAACGGGATTTGACATTGAGGCATATAACAAGATAACTTCTCTAAATTCCTTTTTGCCTCTGCCTCTCTAATATAATCTCCAAGAGTCTTAACCATGATTTCGACTTTTCTATGCAAAACAGGGTGAACTGCAATGGTTTCTTAGAAAAGTATTAGCAATTTTTTTAATAGGATAAAGACAAAATTAAAACTAAAGCAACAAAAATGTCTAAAGCAATAAAAATCTTTATCGTTTAATATTGCTAAATTAATCCCCGGCAACGGCGCCAAAAACTTGTTGCGTTAAAAACACACTTAGAGCAAGTGTACTCTTTCGCAGAAGTAGTATAAAAGATTATCGTATCCACAGGGATTAATTAACAAGTACTAAACTAGTCAAGATTATACATTGTTTAGACGAACAAATAACTGAGTTGTTATGAAACCAAAATAAAAAGAAAAAAATAACAATAATAAAAAAAACAAGACTTAATTCAATGGAGAGAGGCCTAGGGTCACGGTTTCACTTGCAAGCTTCGATTCTCTTATGTCTAATTCTACCCGAATTCCTTTATTTTATTTAATTACCAATCCCTTTACTAAAACTCTTAATCCGTTTGGTCATTCGTGATTAATATTCTTTTTCCTAAATTAACCATTGTTTGGTCATGCAAGAATTTAAATTCAAGAAAAACATAAAGAGCAAAAAGGTTGAATGATTGGAAGACTAAATTAAGGTTTGGTCATGCAATAATTATAGCCCCAGTTATCCTATAGATCCACCAACTAATTGCAGTACGGTCGCTGATAAATTAATTGATTATGAACATGCAAATGGTAGCTAATCCTAATTATGTAATAAAAATAATAGAACAATATTAATTGAAATAAAAATTAGAATTCAAATATGAAACTAGAACATAAAAAAGCCTCTAAACTTGCAAGATCCACCTAAGACCCTAGAAGAGGATTTAGCTATCCAAAGTCATAAATAACAATAAAATAGAAATTAGAGTCATGAATTACAGAGATAAAAATAACCCGGAAATTAGAGAAATTCTTATTGAGTCTCCAGTCTCATTTTTCTGCTCCAAAGCTCTCTCACAATGTCAAGAACGGATACCCAGTTCTTCCTCTCTCACTGTCCGCATTGCTTTTCCTTCTAATGTTTGTGACTGTGCGGCTCTAAATTGTAATTACGCTTTTCTAAGTGCGGCTCCCCAAAAATCCCCCTTATCAATTGCTTTGTTTCCTTTTTATCTTTGATGCCAAGGGTAACGTGATCACCAAGTTTTTCAGCACTCACGACACTTTCTTTATGGCCATTAGTTGGGCTACTTTCTTTGATCGGCATGGACTCCTTCACATGTGTGTTTGTCCAAATAAATTGGGCTCTTGAATTTGTGGGTTGTCCAATTAAATTAGGCTGTAACTTCTTCTATTAATTCTCAGCCCACAATAAATATATAATATTATTTTTATTGGAATTTCACTCTTTGTCATATTTTCTCTCATCTGCAAAATATAGAGTAAATTAAATTAGTAATTTAAATAATTGATAATATTTACTCTAAAAAAGATCCAAAAGTATCTCTAAAAAAGATAAGGAGATATTGGATCTCCTTGTCTGATTCCCCTAGAAGGGGAAAATTCATCAAGAGCTTCTCCATTCCACAGAAGCCTCATTTTAGGAGAAGAAATACAGTGCTAGATAAGATTGATTAACTTCTCAGGCAGGAAAAGAACCTTCAAAGTATCAATAATAAATTCCCAAGACAATCTATCATAAGCTTTCTCTAAATCAATTTTGATTGCCATCCTTCCCTTAGCCCCCTTCTTGGTTCTCATGGAATGAAATATCTCTTGGGCCACAATAATGTTGTCTTAGCCATGTCTTCTAGGAACAAAGGCACATTGAGCAGGACCTACCAAGTGGTTGAGAGTCTCTTTGAGTCTAGATGAAATGATCTTAGTAATGGTCTTATAGGAAACGTTACAAAGACCAATTGGTCTAAAATGTTTCATAGAGGTCACCATATAATCTTAGGAATAAGAGTAATGAAGGTTTTGTTTAAGTCAGCCACCATCTCAGGGAATTCAAAGATTTTATGAATGAGGTTGCAAAAAGATGGACCAATAAGTTTCCATTGACTTTGGAAAAAAATGGCCTGAAACCCATCTGGACTAGGAGCTTTCAAAGGCCCAAAACTCTTAATAATGTTAAAAATCTCATCTTTAGAAACACCCCTCTCAAGGAAATTAAGAGTATGTTCATCTAGCACAGGGAATTGATCCTGAATTGTCTCATTAGTAACCTCCCCCTGAGAACTAAAAAGATTTTGGAAATATCTAGTTGCATTCTGTTCCAATTCCTCTTGATCTTCAATCCAAGCCCTTTCCTCATTCATAATAGATTTGATATGGTTTTTTCTCCTCCTAATTGTTGTAATGCCATGAAAATAACGAGTATTTCTATCCCCAAATTCAAGTCATTTGGTTCTAGACTTTTGGTACTAGAATATTTCCTCTTGAGCCAGGATTTCTTCATAATTCTGCCAAATCTCTTTTCTTCTGAGAGAAGCACCTTGATTCCATCCTCTAGCTAACTGTTTATCAACCTGATGCAATTGTCTCTGAAGTATCCTTTTCTTTTCAAAAATGTGGCCAAAAGTATTCTTATTCCACACTTTTAGGGCTTCCTGGGTGGTAGTAAGCTTGCTGGGGAACACAGTATCAGACAGGTTCCAGGCATCATAAACAACTATCTCAAAATCATTATGAGTTAGCCAAGCCGCCTAAAACCTAAAGGGTCTTCTATGTCTGTTATTAGGGGGAGCAGCAGCAAATTTAATCAAAAGAGCTCTGTGGTCAGATTTGTAAGATGGGAGATGATGGAGGGTCACCTCATTAAACCCGATTCTCCAGCTGAGGTTGATAAACATTCTGTCCAGCCTCTTCCTAATGCCATCCCTTTCCCAAGTAAAAGGATCACCACAAAAGCCCGCATCAATAAGCTCACAAGAGTTTATAGTATTTAATAAGCCAGTTTCTTGCCTCAAAGGATTCTGAAGGGGAGGACCCTGTCTCTCAGAATCACAAACTATAGCATTAAAATTACCAATTAATGCCCAAGGTTCAGAAATACCTTCATACAACTCATTCAGATCTCTCCACAGGGGTCCTGTCTCTTAGAGTAATGAGGAGAACCATAGATAGCAGTGAGAAGCCAGGCCTGATCATTCTGATACTTCACTTTCATGTGAATGAAATGAGAAGAATTATTGGTAATCTGAACAGTCCAGTGATTTGAATCCCACAAACACCATAAGCCACCTGATTTAACATTTGCATCCACAATGAAGAAATTATCCAAGCCACCTTTATTGGCTATCCTTTTAGCTATATCTCCACTAGTGTGAGTTTCAACTAAAATGATCAAAGAGCAAAAAAATTCTCTTTTAATGTCTTTCATAAGTCCAAGAAATCCCTTACTGGCAGTTCCTCTGCAATTCCAGCAGACAATATTCATTGACAATGTTTGGTCAATTGGGGTTCAACAACCCCCGAGGCTTCCATAGGTACAACACCTAATAGAGGGCATCCAGAGCCCTTGTCATTGCCAATGTGAGAATTGGCAGTCCCCTCATTAGGACTATTGCTGTCAAGCTGTTTTAATGCCACTCTAGGCATGAAGGCATGCTCAATTTTCTCAAGAATTGCCCTTTGTTTGGCTTCATCCATATGCCTCATGTATTCCAAGACTTTGTTTTCTCTCTCTTTAGCCTTCACTTTGTTCTCCTCCAGAGACATACTCTGTCCCTCTTTAGCAGATCCTGTGTTCTCCTTATTGGTGTTCACAACCACCTGTTTCTGAGGTTTTATCTCTTTTCCAACTGTTTTTGGAACAGTTGTTGTATTCTTAGTACCACTTTTTTGAGTAAATTACCTATTCTTGCCTGCTGCGGGATTTCTCTCTCTAACAACCGTAGGAGTTAGTTGTTTATTTTCTACAACTTCATCATTGTTTGACCCCTTTTTACTGGTTTTTTGTTCAGGTACAATAGCTTGCTAGGCTAGCACTCCAAAACGAGAATTCTTCTGCTTGTTACTATCATAATTGAAGCTACCTTTCACCTCTGAAACTCCAGTTGTATGAACAACAGTCTTAGGTTTCTGATTCCTCTTCTTTTGGAATTTTTTTGGGAATGTTCCAAGGACCAAATCCCAGGTCCTGCTCTTCAGTTTGTTGAGGAATGGCCTCAACATCAGCAGAGGAACTAGGTTTATTTACAGACACCACCAAAGCAGAGCTTGTAGCTGGTTGTTCATTAACCTCAGTATCATGACTCATATTTGAAGAACCCTTAGGTTCTTGACCCATAAATTCTCTGCACTGTTCCTTTTTGTGCCCATATTTGCCACACCTAAAGCAAATGTCATGTAATCCCTCATATTCCAAACATAAGTGCTCTCCCCTAATGACCACATGAGAAGGGAGTTGTTTATCTAGGTATATTTCCACATATATTCTAGCAAATCTTCCCCTGCTGTGAAGAGAAGTCAACTGATCCACTTTAAGCATTGTTCCAATAGTAGCCCTTATTCTCCTGAGAAAAATTTCATTACATAGTTCTAGAGGAAGCTTAGGTATACGAACCCACACTGCAATCTTGTGGGAGAGAGTAGCAGATCAAGAGAACAAGGGTCTCCAACGCTGCACAATGAGGTAATGATCTGCAATCTTCCATGGACCTTCAAATAAGGCACGTTTGTAGTCTTTCTGAGTCTGCAGTTCACAAGAAAGAAGCCATCAGCCTTATCAGTAACCCTAATGACTCCATTCTGTGACCAATCTTTCGTTAGCTTTGCTTCCAGGTGCTTGAAGCTCACTTTCTTACCCAGGACTTTCACAATAAGGGTATTACGCCATGGCTTCGACCAATGGTCCAGTTCTTCATCAGATAAGATAACCTCAGGTCTGGGATTGAAGGGTTTTGGTTCCGTTGGTCCATTCATATGGTCTTCATCATACCACTTATTCTCAGGGAAGTCTTCTCGTTCTCATCCCACGGTTCATCATCGTCGGAGCTTTCACCAAAAGCATTCATGAGTTTCTCCTTATATGATTGACCATTAAGGTTCTCTTCCATGTATTTGTCTTCTTTAGATATCTCGTTGTTGAGTGTTTCAGTTGCCTTCATCTTCTTTTTGCTTCTCTGCAGGTCGTCAAGCTCCTCTGATGAAGGAGAAGAGCCCTCGATGGGCACAGTGGCGCCAACCCTAGCAGAACTGCATTTTTGACAAAAGTTTCAGTTAGGTTTTTTTTTTTATCTTTTTTAGTTCTTTATCTTTGACAAAAGTTTCAGTTAGGTTTTTTTTTATCTTTTTTTCTCATTTTGGTCATTTATCTTTCAAATCCGTGTCAAAGTGTTTTTTTTGAGATTTTAGTCCACTGTGGTAAAATGGCATCTTAGGTTGCACAATTGACCGTGATTTCATTAAATTATGTGGCATTTCCTTTTTTTTAAAAACAAAAACACGGAAAAATGAAGAATACAATGAATGTATTCAAAAACACTTCAATTTCTTGTTTCTTGAATAACTCATGCAGTACTTGACCAAATTGAATGAAACTTGACTCTAAGTTGAATAAAATTTCGCAAGGAATTTAATGGAACCATAATTAAGCACAGAAAAGTGCTTATGCTCAAAATCACTTATGAAACCAAAATCATGTTTATGTTTTTCACATTGTTATTGCTTCTCGTTGCGTTTCCGTGTAATTTCTTGCTTGACTATTGTTTCTGCACTCATTTTGGATCTATTACAACATTTTGGTGAAATTCGGTTGAGATTTAAGCACTTTAGAGCCAAAACACGATTTGGCGTTCTACTTTGAAAACCGCGTAGCGTTTAAGTTGTATGTAGTTTTTGACCAATCTATATCCCGATTCCTTGTTCAATTTCATTCAACTTAGACCCAAATTTCGTTCAATTTGGTTGTTTTGACTGAGTTACCATAGGCCCTTCAAGGTTGAAGAATCTTCATCTTCAACCTCTAGCTCAGTTCTACCCAGAATGTCGTTTACGAATAAGCACTTAGAGCTTAATTTTTGTTCCATTGAATTCCTCGCGAAATTTTATGCAAGTTACAGTCTAGTTTCATTCAATTTGGTCACGTATTGAATGAGTTATTCAAGAAACAAAAAATTGAAGAATTTTTGGTGTTCCTGAAGACATTCATAATGTTCTTAATTTTTCGGGGATCTTGTTTAAAAAATGAAATAACACGTAATTTAATGAAGTCCAAGCCAACTATGCCACCTAAGACACCAAATCAGTACAATGGACGAAAATCTTAGAAAATGACCACTTTGACACGTATTTGAAAGGTAAATGATCAAAGTGCGAAAATGAAATACAAATGACCAAACTGAAACTTTGGTCAAAGATAAAAGACCAAAAATGCAATTAGCAAAAAACTATAATAGAGTCATGTTGTGTATGTGCGCACACACACTTGGCTGAAGTTTTAATGAACAAATTAAAACATTTGTGCAATAAATTCAGTGAAATAAACTACCTTAATAAATAGGCTTAAATATGTTTTAGGCCCCTGAAAATATAGCGTGTTTTGGTTTAAGCCCCTACAAAATTTTTTTTTAATAAAAAACCCTTGCAAAATACACTTTTTTGATATAAGCCCTTCTGTTATAGTACTGTTAGTGTGACGTTAAAAAATTGACAACTTGTCTGCCACGTGTGTTTTAAAATGTTGACTATAGATTAAATAAAATGTGTTTTGGTATAAGCCCTTCATTTTAAAATCTGTTTTGATATAAGCCCTTCATTTTCATCTTCTTCTTCTTCTTCTTCTATTTCCAGTTTCCAGTTTCATCATCTTCTTCTTCTATTTCCAGTTTCATATTCTTCTTCCTCTATTCTCAGCGATTTATCTTCTTTTTCTTCCTAGATTCATTTTGATGGTTTGATTAATAGAGTGGAAATGAAAACGAGATTCATTTCAATGGCATGATTCATTCTTGGTGTTTTAGTTTCAAAAACGAGATCTGGGTTTGTGCTTGAATCGAGATCTGAAACGAAAACGAGATCACAAATGCTCAACGAAAACGAGATCTGAAAATGAAAAGGTAAGGGACCATTTTCCAGATCTGAAAAACATTTAAACGAATCTGATTTACGAATTGAAAAATGGTGAAACGAATCAAAGGGATTGGATGAACTGAGAGAGTAGACAAACTGAAGGAAGAAGACGAACTGAGTTTGGGTGAAGAAAGAAGACAAACAGAAAGAGAGATGAAGAAGAAGAAAACTAGAGAAAACAGAAAGAGAGAGGTGAACCCTAGAGAGAGATGAAGTTGAGAGAGTGTTTGCTGGTGTTTTTAGCAAACAATCACTGGTTTTATTAGAAATGTTTGTGAGATTAAACCAGAAATCTCTGAAGCAATTGCCTTTAAACACCACAGTTTGTCAACAAATATATTTTAAAAGGGAGACAATTCACCATGAAAGTGGAAATCAAAGTAAAAGAAGTGATAAAATGGAACGCAGAAATGTAAAATAACTTGTATTGAAAACGATAAATTGCATTGAATGTAAGGAGAGTAAGGTGCACAAATTCACATACGTGGTACAATGGTTCTTTTACTCTGTTTTCGCTGTAACTTGGAAGTTAGAGTTTCAGAACTGTGTGTTTGGTATAATAACTTGGCACCCTTGATTTCTACGTAGAAACCCTTATTTATACAGAAAATAATGACTGAAATGTAACTGCTATGGACACGTGGCCACGTCTCATTAACCAATGATGGACTTCGTGCCACGTTCGCCGCCACATATTGCCCATGTTGAATTAACCGTAGTCTTGAAATTCGACACAACTGTCTGCTAATAACTGCTTGACGAAATCTTGAATACACTGTTCTGTCGAAAACTCTTCTCTGTCGAAATGGTGAAAACCTCTTCTGTCGAAAACATGCGGAGATGACATAAATGTTACTTATTCTTTCTGAAGGCATTATGAATGTTCTTTAATGAAAAGTCAAACCCTATTAAATAACCACTCAAAAGCCTTGTCGAACTTCTAGGCTAACAAATTGCCCCCCAAAAATAGCTTTTTCGACAATGTTTAAGGAAGAAAAAGAATATTTTTGAAGATTTCGAAACGTCACCTCCAACAACTTTACATTAAATGGTGATAGGCAAAAATAATCATGACCTTACGCAGATAAAGCGAACCATTTTATTGGGCCACGTCATTTGGTTGGTAGACCACGTCTTTTCAGAACCTCAAACGTGTGAAGCGTCGTGACTGTGTAACCGTTGCCCTTCTAACGTATAAATATGTTTCACTTCATCTTCTTCAATCTCATGCTCCCTTTGAACCTTAGACTCTGAAAATTTCTCAGTTAACTTTGCCTCTTCACGAAAGCTTCAAACTTTTTCATCGTTTCGACATTTCTACCAAGAACCCGACTCTCTTTGTTCGTTATTTACAACAGATGGCTTCTTCCAGCGTTCAACCTCAAAAACAAACAGTTGCTGTGCAAGGCTTTGAAGGCTTCGTTGCAGAACCTTCACACTACAACATTTTGACCCAAAGGCAACGCCTGAAAACCGTTGTGTAAAGCCAAAAAACCGTTGCCTTTACTTTCGGCAACGGTTTTGAAACCGTTGTTTTTGCGGGCGTTGCCTAAGCTAAAGGCAACGGTTTTTGTGACCAAAGACAACAGAAACCTAAAACCGTTGCCATTGATAACTTAAACGCAACGGTTTTTATTTTCACACAATGGCAACGGGCACAAACCGTTGCCAGTTATGGCAACACCTAAAAACCGTTGCCAATTATGGGTACACCTAAAAACCGTTGCTAGATATGACAACACTAAAAAACCGTTGTCGTTTATAGAATAAAACTGTTGCTTGATATAAAACCGTTGCTATTCTCTAGTAAATACAACGGTTTAAAACCGTTGCCATAGATTGTAAAAAAAGAAAAAAAAATTACAGAAAAAAATAGAGGTCCAATTCAATCCTTCCCAACAAAAGAGTTGTGTGATATCACTCAAATTTAATGAATCAATTAATTATACAATCCAACTAAAAACAACCAAGATTACACATGAAATGGGAAATAGTTCAGAATCCTCAAAACAAACAACCACAATTTTCTTATGAAAATTCTATTTCTACCTAGTGCTTCCTTGGTTAGGAATCGTATTTCTCCAAAAAAATATGAAGGACCACAAGGGTTTACCTCCCAAGCATAAAACTTGCTCAAAAAGAAGTTAACCTGCAAGAAAATTATATAAATGAGTCTCTATATAGTTGAACATAACAGCTATTTACGGGATTAGTTAGCAGAGCATAACAGCTATTAACCAACAAATAGATTTGGTTTACAATAGCTGTTAACAACCTAAACAACAAACTAACTAAATAAAAATTAGACTAGATTGGAACTATGTTCCTTATCTGAACTATGTTGTGAAATACATTGATTACTCAGTATCAGATTAGATTCTAGATCCATTCAATAAATTTCTTTCTATTTCTAGTCCCCTTCATGACATTAGATTCATTTTCAATGAAACAAAGTATGAAATGTAATGGTTTATTGGCTAGATTGATCCTTGTGCAGAAGCAGGTACATGATACATTAGTTCAACATTACTGTTCAGTCATTCACCAGAATGTAGGAGAACAAATTAGAAAAGGAAAACAAGTAAGGTCATTGATAAAAAGGAAAATAAGTAAGGTCATTGTAAAGTGTAAAAGGTCATTCTGTTTTGCCTGGGTTGCAAGGAAAAATCTTCAATAGCAAGTGGAATAATATTCGCAACACTAATGACGTTAGGTTAATTTTTCACAGGGATCTATGTGCAATATAGGTTAACTTTT
This sequence comes from Astragalus membranaceus, assembly GCA_039519185.1. Taxonomy (NCBI): domain Eukaryota; kingdom Viridiplantae; phylum Streptophyta; class Magnoliopsida; order Fabales; family Fabaceae; genus Astragalus; species Astragalus membranaceus. The sequence goes on from CM076854.1 coordinate 130,229,034, forward strand.
CATGAAAAACTTGGAGTTTACAGTATTTTTGTTTCATTATAATGAACTACATAGCATGTTAGTGAATGTTCTGTAAATTCTTCCTGTCATTTTAAACTCAGTTAGATATTGCACGTAATACTTGCAAAGTTCCAATGGGTAAGAAATTTTCACTACATAAAACCAAATATCTTACCAGTCTTTGTATAATTGATGAGTTGCACAGTAACTTCTGTTTGATTGTCAATTGCCTCTCTAATTTTTCTCACAGTTGCTCGATCGGTTTCCAGTCCTTGCAGAACCCTAAATTGCCAACCAGCATGTAAGCTAAATAAACTAAATTTTGACATCATAAAAACTACTTTTAGATAATTTTCAGAAAGAAAATTCATATTACCATCTTCTGGTGATTCTGCTTTTAAATTTTATCATTAGCACATTTATCATGTGACAATTTTACTTCCTAGTTTCCTGAAGCTTCTAGTGATTTTGCCATGTTTATATCTCTATGCAACAACTAGGCTACATTTATCTTGAATTTTACCATTGATCTTTATGGATACATTTAAAATGCACAAAGGAAACCCAAGGTACAGTTGGAGGCAAGATTATAAAATATATGAACCAAAGTATTTTTTTTATATTTGATTTGCATGATTCTGACTACTAACATTCAATTTAAAACATACCTGCAATTTCTTCCCAATATTTCTTCACGGCTATATTCTGTAAACTCTAAGAAGCTATCAGATGCAAAGATCTGAAAAATTTAAAACCAAATGCAAACATTTGCTAGTTAGTACATCTTTACCTCCAGTACAGGAATCCAACACAGAATTGGGAAACACTTCCAGTCTAATATAAGTGATTTGAAGAATCTTACAATAGGATTATCTGGAAGCCTTGGATCAGTAATGACAAAGTTTTTCTCAATACGCTCAAGTGTAGTAGCAAGATCAAGACCTTTTCGCTTTTCCCTCAGCTTTTCTTTACCATCTAATTCAAAACTATCAGACCTCTCATCATCCTCACTCTCAGAGCTCACATCCTCAATAGCTTCACTATTGATGCTTTCATCGATGGACTGACTTTTCTTGATGAACCTAAAGCATAGAAAGATAGCATTATGATATAGGATGATCATATATAAATTGGATTTAATAAAAATAAATTGCTGCTAAAACATTATCTTAAGAACAAGGAGCCAGACTTGTATAACTTAAGTAAAATAACCATATATACCCCATGAAAGAACGACGATGAGAGTTTTTCTGTTTAGTTTTAGGAAGCTCACTGATTCGCTCCATTTAATTTCTAATTCTTGCATGTGATTTCGGTCTAAATGAAGCAACACTCTCCGATTTTCTCCTTGATTTGTTTTCTGCTTTGTCTAGCTCTTCCTCTTCAGCACCTCCTGTTACAATGTACAAACTGTCAAGCTAGTCATTAAGATTCTAAAAACATAAGTTTTACAAACATGTCATATATGTGCACAATAAATATGTTTCAAAAATATGTGAAGTGTTTGACAATATAGCAAATGCACCATATGAATAATAATTGGTGCATTCAACATAAATAAGTATCTAGATCAAGCATATCATGAAGCATAGTTCTTGCTGTTCAATAATATATAATATGTCCAGGAAATACAAACCGGAGCTATGTACTCTTCTGTGCCAACAAAAGAATTGGATGCTCTCATTGGTTCAGCCATTAACATTAGAACCTGTTGAGTTTTCTGTTGTTTCTTCTTTTTCTTCTTCTTTTCATCTGTAGCTGGAATTATAAGCTACAAAGAGTGCAGTCAGATGTAAGTAAAACCATTCAGTGGCATGAGATGAAATATTGCTAAAACCACATTATCTGAAGTTCTTCTTTCTAATATACCTGCGGCTTGCAAGATGTTAAACATGACAAATCAAAATCTGTTAGAGATACATGCCCATCACTCTGGATCAAAACATTTTCTGGCTTCAAATCCCGATAAATTATGCCTGTAAATTCTCACCAAACACTGTCGTATTAAGTTTTAATCTAGTAAGTGTCTGAGTACATACATCAGAAATTTTATAGCGGCAAGGTTTCTCGCGAAAGAAAAGAAATTTTGTGACACAAAGGATCACATAATTGCTGGTAGGTCAGTGTTTGACACCTGATGACTTGAAAGGAAAAATATCTTAATACATCTTTGGATGATTGAAACTTTATAAGTTCATCTTAGAGTTTCAGAAGTATTATGTAATTAAACATATTCCAAGTTATAAAAGACAGTTTCATAAGTTACAAGAGAAGGCGAAACAACAATTATCATGGCATCATGTGTGTGTATTCTGAACAAGAAACTACCTTGACAATGAAGGTACTCCAATGCAATCACTACCTCAGCAGCATAAAATCTATAAATATGAAGAACTTAATGTCAATTGAAGAAAACGAGAGATGCACAAGAAGTAGTGGAGATTGTTGAAGAATGATCATTTGCTTTAATGGGGTTATTGAAAGTCTTGGTGCACCAATTTTTTTAAAGCTTCATAATCTTTCATAATCAATTTTTTTAAAGCTTCATAATCAATTTGATTCATTGACACGCCCAACAGAACCCTATCAAGATCTCTATCAAATCCAACATTTCTTATTTTCCATTTCATTTATCATTATTACTGAAATATAAGTAACAGCAAATTTATTTGCAGCAAACATTGAAAATCAGCAATCCAAGAAAGCTGAAAAAGAAAATCCAAAACTTTAATTACCATACTTTTTTACTATCATTCTTTTCATATCCTAACAAGAATCAGGCACAAATCCAATTTAGCAGAGTAATTAACGAAAGCCACAACCAGCTAATAAACAATGATGGACAAACCTCAAAACCATCAAATAGAGAACATCAATAGAATTAGAAGCATATACCTTCAATAAAAGTGAATATACCTTCAATAGTGTTTCCTACCCTTTCTGGTTATTCACAGAAAGCCCCTGGTATTTAGAAATGCTGTCACAGTCATCAATCAAAGATGCTCCATGGATTTCCTTCCCGATTTCAGAAAGTTTTTCAAGAACGGCCTAGTCTTAACAGCATTAAACCCGCAGAACTTCAGAAACCCTAACTTCACAAACCCGCAGAGCTCCCTGACCGATTCATGGAGGACAGAAGAAGAAATTAAGAATGGGAAATAGAATTGGCGTTAGAACTTAAAAGACGTTAGAAGAAGAGACCGAGAAGGAGAAATAAAGTTGTTACCAGCTACCACCATCGAGAAGAGAACGTCGTCCTGAGCAATGAGCGACGGCGACAGAGTAGTGAGAGTGAGAGAGAACAGCGATGGTGAGAGTGAGAGAACACATCGATGGTGAGAGTGGGAGATAACGGCGATATCGAAGGTTGCAGAACGAGAGAGCTGGAAAGGGTTTCCTGGGAAGCCAAGTGTGGGAACAAATTGGGAATTGGGAATAAACAAAACAGGTAGACTAAAAAACACTACGAACAAAATGAATTAATAAATTTTTAATTATAATTAAATATAGGGAACGGTTTCAAACAGTTGTGTAAGAGGTTATATAAACAACCGTTGCCATTGACCTTTTGGCAACGGTTTTTCACTGTTGCCGAAAATATTTTTAAAAATAAAATCAATTTAGCAACGGGAATAAAAAACCGTTGCCATTGTTATCTATGGCAACGGTTTTTTAAGAATTGCAAATTTAGGCGTTGCCGTAGGGTCAAAATGTTGTAGTGTCACCAACTTGGTTTAATCAGATACTCATTCCATCTGGTAAACCCTTTACCCATGCTTATTTAGGTCCTCTTCCTGACCCCATAGAAAGCGAAGAAGTTAAAGCGATTTTTCCTAGTCACCGAAAACTTCAACCCAGAATTTTTGAGGAAACTCCTTTTCATTTGGAATTTCTAAAAAATCCCAACAGAGTATTTAGATCTGCTCCCAAGGTAGAACAAAGTGATTACATCGCATGGCTTGACAAAGTTCAAAAACAAAAGGAAACCATTTGGCAAGAACAGGGGATTTTCGATATTATCCAGCTGTCGAAATATGGACCCAAATATGACAGCACTATGCTTCTAGCAGCATTGCAATTCTGGGACATATCTACTCATAGTCTCCATCTGAAGTGTGGCATGTTAGCTCCCACTTTGTTGGATGTGGCTGCCATTACTGGCCTGAAACCATTAGGTGAAACCTTTGACCCTAAACTGGTCACCAACGACTATGGCTTTTCATTCAACAACCCTACCTTTAGTGCCTATATTGCTGATCATCATGATACTGAGAATGCTGAAGTATCTGATCTAGAACATATAGCTTTTCTTACCCTGTGGTTGTCGTGTTTTGTCTTTTGCTCCCGTTCTCTTCAAGTAGCAAAAGTTTTCGTTCCTTTGGCCATTCAACTCCATAAGGCCAAAAATATCAATTTAGCGAAATTGATTTTGGGGAATCTCTATCAACATCTTGATGGTGCTGCTCTCGAATTGAAAGAAGGTGAACCAACTGACAAATTGCTCGTTGCTGGTCCAATGTGGCTTATGCAGCTTTGGCTTTTAGCCACTTTTGAATCAAGGCTGAATTTATTTATTCCTAAGGAGGTTCGACCAACTTTACCAACTAGAAGAACCCAAGGAATTCGACTAGCACAGTTGAAGAATAGGGAGACAAACTTGTCTTATGAAGAAGCATTTTCCATGTACTTCGACATCTTCAATAAGTGCACTACTTTCGTTGATGCTATGGCGCCTTTTGTCAGATGCACTTTTGGACCATCTTGGTTCACCAACGAATTTCCTTCTAATTCAACAGAAAATGCTGAAGAAATAAACCAAATCTGGCAAGGCTATCTTTCGCCCTCTCTTCTTTCGATCAGGCTCTCTCCAAGCAACAATAAAAACAATCTTGGCATTAGCAAATATTTTCCCAGCTATCTTTCAAGGCAATTTGGGCTATGCCAACTTCGACCGGCTCCGGTCTGCTTGCATAGGAGAGAATTCAACACTCCAGAAACAGAGCAAGCTTATCAACAAGTCTTCAAGAATTTTCGTTTCAAAGATTTGCTCTTTGAACCTGCTAAATTTCAACCCAATTTTTCTTGTACGAAGGCATTCCAAGATTGGTGGGGTGGATATTATATTAAAGCTCTTAAAGGAAAAACTGATGCAGAAATTTCGAAAATTTTGTATTCAGCCTTTCCTTCTCAAATTGCTGAGAAAAACAAACCCCCAGGTATCCTCAGATAAATGGAAACATACTTCTTTATTAGTTAAAATTTAAAACCATTTACCTGACCAAATTTTTTGCATTATGAACAGCTGCTGTTTCACAGAAGAAGCTTACTAAAGCAGCACCAAAGCAAAACAAACCAACAGCAAGGACACCACCCAAAACAAAGAAGAAACTCGTGGTCAAATCTACTTCCAGCTTACCCCAAATAGAGGTATATCTTTATTAATTGACTAGATCTTTAAAGTAGAAAATTCGACCATATTTCATCACCTTTATTTCTTTTCTTCTTTCAGATGAAGCCTGGAGTAACAAGTTCTCTTGCAATAGGGAAAAGCCTACTTGTTTCCAGTTCTGAGGTAACAAATATATCTTCATTTTTTGTTTCAAATTTCTTCGGCTCTTTTAACACTTGATTATGTGTTGAACTCATGTTTCTCTTTCGCAGGATACTGATAGTGATGGTGATAACATGCCTCTTATCCATCGGTCAAGGAAACGAATGCAACCCGAATCTCAAACAAGGGTTAAAGGTATTGTGATCAAAGAACCACAAGAACAATCTCAGGGACCTCCTCCTAAAAGACTTCACACAACAGTCGAAATTCCTGTTGTCGAATCTGTAACTGCCCCAAATGTTCTTTCGACTGAACAAATTTTACCTGCACCATCAACGCCTATGGAGATTTCCACAATAATTCCAACTACCCAAAATTCTCCTAAGGTTGTTGACGTTGAAGAGACAAACATTGCCACTAATGTGAATGTCGAAATAGAACTTGAGCAAACCAACGAGCAAACACCAGATGTGGCAGGCGCTAAGGCTTCAAATAAAGGAACGATCGAAATTGAGGCTCACGAACAAACTTCTACTAAGGAATCAACTAGTAGCGCTATGAGTGACCAGGAATTTTCGCTAATGAAGGCGACAAATCCTTTGGCTGCTCTAAAACACTTGCTGAGCCTTTCCTCTTCTTCTCCTGCCATGGTTTCTAGTGCTTCGACTACTTCCTTGACCTCTGTTACTCAAGAGTCTACTGAAGAATTGCTTCAGCAATTAAAAGCTAAGGTCTTGGAAGGCAATCTTTTTACTAAGATTGAAGAAAACCCATCAGAAAGCTTTGCAATTAAGGACATTGCTCAAAAATTGCTGCAATCAGAGCCTAATGCGAAACTTTTCGCTTTCTTGGTTGAATTTTTGCCAGTCTTTGAAACTTTCGCACTTCACATTAGTAAACGCTCTGAAACTTCTATGTTGAAAAACCAAGAAGCTGAACTTCATCAAGAGAAAATTAATGCCTTCAAAGTTTCTCAAACCCCCATTGATGAATTGGAAGTTCAAATAACGAAGGATGAGCAAGAACTTGCCAACTGGAATTCAAAAATTCAACATTATGATGAAGAGATAAGAATTCTCCAAGCAAAACTGGCAAATGCTAAATACCAAAAAGGTTTGGTGCAACAAAGGATGGAAACCCCTAAGTCGAATATTGAAAAGGCAGCTACAGAGGCTCTTAAACATTTTGAAGATGCTCAAAAACATCAAGCCACTATTGCTCAACTGGATAAAGAGTTAAGCTTTCTGGATTCTTCCATTGCTGTGGGCACCAAAATTCTCTACAGGCTCAAGCATTCTCTTCAAAGCCTTTGATAACTTGTAATAGTGTAGGATTTCTTTTAATGGCTATGTAATTATTTTGATCAAATACATTACCATTTTGAACCAATTTATGATTTTACCCTTGCTCGATTCTAACTTCGTTTAACGTTGGCTTATATTGTTTTAAATACTTGCCATTTATTTTGAAGATTCTATTTTCGTCACCCAATTCTTCGACTTCGTATGCCCCATTAGAAAAACATTGCAATATGCGAAGTGGACCTTCCCAACTGGGTGACCATTTACCCAAAACTCTATCTTTTTTATCCATAGGTAACAATACTTTCCAAACTAAATCACCTGAATTAAAGGTTTTTAACTTAACCTTTTTGTTATAAGCTCTAGCTACTCTTTCCTTCTGTCGAATAAGCATTTCCAAAGCTAATAGCCTTTCTTCGTCTAAATCAACTAACTCATCAAGCATCATATTCCAATAATGATCAAAAGGAATTTCATACTGTCTTTGAATTCTTGTTGATTGTAAACAGATTTCGACAGGTAATACTGCATCGTGTCCAAAGGTTAACCTGTATGGAGTAGCATTGATAGATTCTTTGGGTGAATTTCTACAAGCCCATAAAACTTGATCCAAAGTATTATGCCAATTTCTGGGTTTTTTCCCAACATGCTTTTTAATCAAGTTGATAATGATCTTATTGGCAGCTTCTACTTGACCATTGGCTTGTGCATAATATGGTGTCGAAGTTAATAACTTAAAACCAATTTCAGAAGCAAATTCCACCATTTTTCGACCAGTGAAAATAGAACCTTGATCTGTAGTTATGGTTTCTGGAATTCCATACCTATAAATAATATGATTTTGGATAAACCGTATTACTGCTTCTTGGTCAACATTGGTTAAAGGTACTGCCTCAACCCATTTGGTAAAATAATCAATTCCTACTAATATATACCTATGACCTTTTGATGATGTTGGTTTTATTTCTCCAATTATATCCAGAGCCCATCCTCTGAATGGCCAAGGTTTCACTATGGCATGCAATTCATTTGCAGGCACATGTTGTATTCCAGCATGTTTTTGACACTCTTGGCATCCTTTGGCGAACTCTATACAATCTTTCAAAATTGATGGCCAATATATTCCTTGTCGAAATAATAGCCATTTCATTTTATGGCCTACTTGGTGCGAACCACAAGCTCCACTGTGTGTTTCAGAAACTGCTAAATATGCCTCATTTTCATTAAGACATTTCAATAATATCCCTTCAGGAGTTTTCTTAAACAATTCATTTCCAATTATCACATAGCTTAAAGCTCTGTACTTTACCTTTTTATTGGTATTTCCTGTGGGATTTTGCAAGTATTCTACAATAGGCTTTCGCCAATCATCATTGGCCATATTGTCAATAGCAAAAACTTCTGCTAAAACAACTTCATCAACAATGTGATTATGTTCAAAACATTCCTCATCTGTATTTGTTGCCCCCCCAGTTTTTGGTGTTGACAATAATGAGGAAGAAATATCATCAGACACGAGTTTCTCTTTTATTTCGATTAATTCTTCAAGGCTTTGTTTTGAAACTCTATAACCTGATGCAATTTGGGCCAAATCATTCGCCACTTGATTATCAACTCGTGGTAAATGTTCTAAATGAACAGAGTCAAATCTTTTTAACAAGGAATTGGCCATAATAAAGTATTTAATAAGGTGTTCTTTAATACATTTATATTCTTTGGTCATTTGTTTGATAACCAATTCCGAATCACCTTTTATTTCAATACATCTTGCCCCCAGCTCAAGTAAAATTTCAAGGCCTATAATTAAAGCCTCATACTCAGCTTCATTATTTGAGCAATGATTTCGAATTTTACACTTGTATTTCGTTGGAATGTTATTTGGTGAAATAATTAAAACACCAATCCCAACTCCTTTTTTATGACTTGAACCATCAAAATACAACCTCCAAGGATATGTGTCTACGAAATGTAATGTTTCTTCGACAACAGAGTGGTCTACTATAAAATCAGCAACCACTTGTCCTTTAATTGATTTTAAAGGTTGATAAGTTAAGTCATATTCAGACAAAGCTAAAGCCCACTTACCAATTCGACTATGCATTATTGGTTTCGACAGCATATGCTTAATAATATCAGAATGCGAATACACACAAACATTAGCTGGCTTTATATATTGCTTTAACTTTGTACAAGAAAAATACAAGCAAAGGCACAATTTTTCTATAGAACTGTACCTAGTTTCAGCATCTATTAAGATTCTACTAAGGTAATATATGGCTCGTTCGACATCATTATCATCCTCTTGAGCTAACATGCTACCTATTGTTTTTTCAGATGCTGCTATATACAATTTGAGCACTTTGTTTCTAATAATAGGCATTAAAATTGGTGGTTTCATCAAATAAGACTTAATTTCTTCAAAGGCTGCTTGATGAACTGATTCCCATTTGAAAACTTCTTCTTTCTTCAGTCTCAATAATGGCGAAAATGCTTGAGTTTTGCCACTTAGATTTGATATGAATCTCCGTAGGAAATTGATTTTTCCCAACAATGACTGAAGTTCTTTTTTGGTTGAAGGAGCCTTCGTTTCAATTATAGCTTTAGTCTTATTCTGATTAATTTCAATGCCTTTTTTGTGCACCACAAAATCCAAGAAATCTCCTGCACGCACACAGAAGGCACATTTTAATGGATTCATTTTTAATCCATATTTCCTCATTCTTTCAAAAGATTGTCGAAGATGGTCTAAATGGCCATTTTCTGAGGAAGATTTAACTACCACATCATCTATATATATTTGCATAAAGTTTTCAATAAAATCATGAAACATACAATTCATAGCCCTCTGATATGTAGCACCAGCATTTTTTAAACCAAATGGCATTACTACCCATTCATAAATACCTAATGCTCCTAGACAACGAAATGCAGTTTTCGATACATCTTCTTCAGCAATGAAGATTTGATTATACCCAGAATAACCATCAAGCATGCTGAGGTATTCAAATCCTGCTGCTGAATCTATTAACATTTCTGCCACAGGCATTGCGTATTCATCTTTGGGAGTTGCATTATTCAAGTCTCTAAAATCTATGCAAACTCTAAGAGTGCCATTTTTCTTAATTACAGGAACTATATTAGCTAACCATTCGACATACCTGGCAGTTCTGATGAATTTGTTCTTGAACAACCTTTCGATCTCCTCCTTAATTTTAGTTAATATTTGAGGAGCAAACCTTCTTGGCATCTGCTTCACGGGCTTCTTCTCTGGTCGAATTGGCAATTGTAATTCCACAATGTCTCGACTCAATCCAGGCATTTCGTCATAGTCCCACGCAAAGCAATCTTTGAACTCCCTCAGTAATGTTACAATTTGGGTTTTCAATGCAACATCCAGGTATGCACTAACAAAAGTTGGCCTCTTCTTTGAGCCATCTCCCAAATCTACTTCCTCCAAAGGATCTTGAGCTTGCATTCGCTTTGTTGAATCTTTAGGATCTTTTTCAAAACCTAATGGCTCATTATCATAAATGCAATCAAGTTTTTCATTCATAATAATGCCATTTTCGTCTACAGGACCTTTGGCTTCGACAGCCATTGTTTGATGAATTAATTCGGCTTCCATAGCCGCTTTTAACTTATTTTCGGCCATATAAGCCGTAATCTTGTTCCATGCATTAGGAACTGACATAGGAAACATTTTAAGAATCAGAATACCACCCTTCAGGTTGGGCAGTAGCATCTCCTATTATTTGCCTTTCCCAAACAAAACCATAGTTTGGATGCAAATTAACTGAAGCAAATACATTATCAGCAGGAATGTATGCCTCATTAGAAGATGAACATGGCGCAATGTTCGCCAATTTTTTCTCAAAATTTTCCTTGGTGATGTGATTTACATCAGGACGAAAATAACTTTGGTCTGCTTCAATGTATTCGACAAGACCATCTTCTTTCCACATCACTAGTCTCTGATGTACTGTTGAAGGCACAGCGCCGACTCCATGTATCCACTCTCTCCCAAGCAACATATTGAAGTTTGCTTTGGAAGCAATTACTAAGAACAGAGTGGTCCTCTTGATAGTTCCAACAATCAATTCCACTTCGATGGCTCCAAGAGAGTAGCCAGTTTTGCCTTCGTAATTACTTAAGACAATATTGTGTGGCTTGAGGTCGGCGATGGATATGCCTATCTTCTTCATACGCACTTCAGGCATAAGATTTACAGCAGCACCTCCATCAACTAACACTTTGTTGATGCCAACGCCATTAACTTTAGCTTGAATATATAAAGGCTTCAGGTGGTTCTGCATACTCGTATCTGGCCTCTCGAAAGTAGCCACCTGCTCTTCGACACAGCCATCATTCATCACATAGTAACACATAGGTTTGTGACAAGCCATATCTTCAGTAAAATCTTCCTCACTATTAGGCACAGTTATGACATCATATTCCAATGGCAATATTGACACCACATTACAAACGACATCAAAGTCATCATCAGAATCATCAAAACCAGAACCTATGTCCTCATCAAAGTCAGACTGAGCTTCTTTCCCTTTAGATGTCGAAGATGGGGGACAGATTCTTTCGAGTGCAGGCCTTCTAGGTTTTTCCATCAAAACATCCTTACTTTTTGCTTTATTTACCCCACTTGTAGGCTTAGCAACATTAGCACAGGTACTTGTTTCAACCTTAGAAGCCACCTTCTTATCACTCGCCTGGACTTTGATTCCAAAGTGACTAGGAACCTTGTTCACGTCTAAAGAGGCTTTTTTCTTCTGGTTTCTCTGAAAACGACGCCATTGGGTTTTAGTCATGGGATTCTTACCTTTATAATTATTCCAATAATTATACTTGATGGAATCACCTTGATGGACAACTTGAGCGTGTGCATTGTTGTGAACCCATTTTCCAACAGGGGAATTTATTTGTGGAACGAAGGATTTACCAAACAATCTTATGGATCCTTTCTTTCCTGGCTCTTGGCTTGTCGAAGGCTTAGTCGAAACATTAACCTTGCTAGATGAAGGCTTAGTCGTAACATTAGCCTTATAACCAGGGAGCTCAGTGCTGCCAAAATCAAAAGATGGCCTATTGTCAAGCCATTTCCTCTTACGTTGTTCCTGATCCTGGTATCCTTCAACAGCTTTGGCTGCTTCTTTGTCGAAAACAGCGCTGCACCTAGGACATAGCATGACCTCAGAGTTGTTCCACTTACATCTGTTGAGGAAATCTATCAGTTCCTCTTCAGCTTTGGGGAACACAGCATGTAGCTTCCCATCATATTCTTTCAAGGTTATCTCTTGTTTCTTCCCTTCAGCATATATAAAACCTTCCAATTTCTTGGTGGAGGATTTAAGCTTTTTCGGAGGATCTTTCATTTCAGCATCTACCATGTTTATATTCATTTCGAAAGGTTCTGTATACATGGCTTCAGCTTTGGGTAAAGGATCATCTACAACTTGCATTTGAGTTTTCATCTTTCTATCTTCAAATTTTAATCTCCCTTCTTCGATTGCTTTTTGCACAAGATCCCTGAAAAGCACACAACGGTCAGTGTTATGTCCCAAAAAATTATGGAACTTACAATAACCCTTTTTCTTTCTCTGGTCAAGAGTTGGCACTTTTAAGCCACTAGGTACCAATATCTGACCATCTTTTACTAACAGCTCAAATATTTCATCACATTTAGTAACATCAAAAGTATATGTCTTAGGCACAAATCTGTCATTTTTTGGCTCAACAGGATTTTTCCCATTTGCAGGCCTTAGTAATTTACAAGTATAAGGAGGACCAGGCTTGAGTTCAGCCACGTCTATCTCCTCTCTTTCGACATCACTAAGTGTGGTGTCGAATTCTTCTTCGACATAAGCTACTTTTTCTTTTTTATGAAACCTAGTTGACGTAGACTTTTCTTCTTTAAGCCTTTCCACCTGTCGAACTCTGTCAGCTAATTGGGCCATATCCCTTAAATGAGATGTGTCCAATTTCTTTCTGATCGAATAATCAAGGCCACCAGCAGCCATTTCGACGAGTTCATGTTCAGGCACTTGTGTGAAACAACGAGCCTTCAGTAGCCTAAACCTATTCAAATAGTCATCAACAGTTTCAGGTATTTTGCGCTGAACACTGGCCAATTCTTTGAGACTAATCTTCGATTGGCCCATGTAAAATTGCGCATGAAATGCTTTTTCTAATTGCCCCCATGTGAAAATAGAACCAGGGGGTAATGTAGTAAACCAAGTAAAAGCATTTTTTGTTAAAGAATTTGGGAAATATTTCATTTTCAAATTCTCATTTTGGGCTATATCCCCAGACTCAGTCAAATAACGAGCAATATGTTCGACAGTAGACTCTTTTGTGTCACCACCAAACTTAGTATACTTAGGAACTTTCCAGCCCCTTGGTAACTCAGTTTGTAACACATATTCACACAATGGTGATATAAAATTTGGCCTATGCAAACCTATGTTAAGACCATTCTGCGCCATTATAGTTTCTACTAAAGTGGCTATATTATCATGAACGTCAGCATTATTTCGTTGTACTTGTCGAACAACCTCGTCAGCATTCTGGTTTCGGTTTACCAAAACTACTTCAGGGATATGATTTGCTAACCCTTGTTGTTCGCCTACAACTGCCTGGGCTTCGACCGTAACCGCTCTTTGAGGATTACCAGGCATATTACCCACTACATTGGGAATTTGCCTATTATTAACCGTTGGGGTCCCAAAGAAATCTGCAATTCGACCCATTTGATTAGCTAACATTTGGTAACTAGTGTTAGTATTTTGAATCAATGGATTGAAAACTGTACCAATTTGTTGGGTTAACATATTAACCATATCATGATTGCTCTCATCAACTTGTTGTCGTAAGGCAAACAAAGATTCATTGGTTAATGCAGTAGGATTTCGACCTATTACACTTTCAGAAGAAACATGTATGGGAGACATAGTCGAAATATGTGGCATTCCAGTAGGCATGCCATATGACCCAGAAGGAAACGCAGGAAAACTTACATTATGAAAATGTGGATCTAAACCGCTTCCTATTGCCATATAAGAATTATGAAGTCCCATATGTGACGGCAAAGGCATAGGTATAGATGCCATGTTTGACTGCGTTAATCCAACGTTAGTCATTGATACTGAAGGAACAGTTGTTGATGATGATGGGGATACTGTTCCCACAACCAACCCTGCATTTACGTTTGCAGAGTCTACTATTGTTCCTTGTTCTTGTGAAACCACAGGATTGGAACTAGACGCATTATTAGTATGACGAACCATTTTTCCACTTCTTAAGTGCATGCAAATACAAACACATACAAGAACATAGAAAAATCACGTATTAAAGGCAAACCGTCCCACTGGGCGTGCCAATTTGTTTGCTGGTGTTTTTAGCAAACAATCACTGGTTTTATTAGAAATGTTTGTGAGATTAAACCAGAAATCTCTGAAGCAATTGCCTTTAAACACCACAGTTTGTCAACAAATATATTTTAAAAGGGAGACAATTCACCATGAAAGTGGAAATCAAAGTAAAAGAAGTGATAAAATGGAACGCAGAAATGTAAAATAACTTGTATTGAAAACGATAAATTGCATTGAATGTAAGGAGAGTAAGGTGCACAAATTCACATACGTGGTACAATGGTTCTTTTACTCTGTTTTCGCTGTAACTTGGAAGTTAGAGTTTCAGAACTGTGTGTTTGGTATAATAACTTGGCACCCTTGATTTCTACGTAGAAACCCTTATTTATACAGAAAATAATGACTGAAATGTAACTGCTATGGACACGTGGCCACGTCTCATTAACCAATGATGGACTTCGTGCCACGTTCGCCGCCACATATTGCCCATGTTGAATTAACCGTAGTCTTGAAATTCGACACAACTGTCTGCTAATAACTGCTTGACGAAATCTTGAATACACTGTTCTGTCGAAAACTCTTCTCTGTCGAAATGGTGAAAACCTCTTCTGTCGAAAACATGCTGAGATGACATAAATGTTACTTATTCTTTCTGAAGGCATTATGAATGTTCTTTAATGAAAAGTCAAACCCTATTAAATAACCACTCAAAAGCCTTGTCGAACTTCTAGGCTAACAGAGAGATGATGATGTGGAGGCCAAATAATTAAGATTTTAAAAAAATAGAAATAAATATAAAAGCCGCGTAGGATTTCTGTTAGTCAACTGTGTTTTTTTGTAACGTCTGACTAACAGAAGAGCCTATTTCAAAAAAGTTGATTTTGCAGGGACTTTTTACTAATTTTTTTTTTTGCAGGGGCTTAAACCAAAACACGCTATATTTGCAGGGGATTAAAACATATTTAAGCCTAATAAATAAAGCAATTGTCATCTTCATCATCATCTTTACATGGGTTCTATTTACGGACACCTCCACTTGAGATCAGGTTCATTAGGTTGATCATGCTCATCATCAACCAAGCCTCCTTCAACATCTAATCTAATACTTACTTATAAGGGTAAAAATGTCATTACCATCTCTTTCTTCATTTTTTTCCTCTTTTTTTTTACACTCTCTTTCCTCATTTTCACTTTTCTCTTACATTCTCTTTCTTCCTTTTTTCTTTTTACGTTACTTTTACTTTTCCCATAAACAATTCTTCTCTTTTTCTTATCACTTCACTTTAGTTTTTTTAACTAAATTTCTAAATTTATACAAACACTACTCTACTAAAATTACCTATAAAAATATAAATGAGTCAGACTATAAAACAAAAATAAAAAACTATCACCTGAAGATTTCAATTTTTCTCTCTGAATTCTGTTTACACTCTTATTGATAATCTACTATCACCTCTTATTGATAAACTACTATCTATCTTTTTTTTGACCAGACTACTATCTATCTTTTATTATCTACTATAATCTACTAATCAACTAAAATAATCAATTGAAACTACGAGATAACTGCAATGATATACAAAAAACACGGGATAACTGCAGTGATATATAAAAAAACACAGGATTATAATTTGCCATTGATAATTAAATTTTTTGAAGACTACTATAAACCTACTATCTAAAAAATAAGAAGATTTAATGACTATTTAAACTATTGATTAATATTTAAATTTTTTTTCTTATTGATAATCTACTATCTCTCTTTTACTATCTACCATAATCTACTAATCAACTAAAATAATCAATTGAAACTACGAGATAACTGCACTGATATATAAAAAAACATGAGATAACTGCACTAATATATAAAAAAACACGATATTAATATTTGTTATTGATAATTAAAAATTTTAAAGACTACTACTACAAACCTACTATCTAAAAAACAAGAAGACTTAAAGACTATTTAAACTACTAATTAATATTTAAAACAAATATTTCTTACTGATAATCTATTATCTAACTTTTACTATCTACTATAATCTATTAATCAACTAAAATAATCAATTGAAACTACGAGATACTTGCACTAATTTATAAAAAAACACGGAATAACTGCAGTGATATATAAAAAAACACGGGATTAATATTTGCCATTGATAATTATAAGTTTTGAAGACTACTATAAACCTACAATCTAAAAAAACAAGAAGGCTTAATGACTATTTAAACTGATTAATATTTAAAACACACGTGACAAATATTTGTCACTAATACCTATAAAAGGACAAATAATTGTCATTGATATATAAAAAAACACGAGAAAAATATTTTTTATTGATAATCTACTATCTATCTTTTACTATCTACCATAATCTACTAATCAAATCAAATAATCAATCGAAGCTATGAGATAACTACACTGATACATAAAAAAACACGGGATAACTGCATTGATATATAAAAAAATACGGGGATAACTGCAATGATATATATAAAAACACGGGAGCACTGATATATAAACAAACACGGGATAACGACACTGATATATAAAAAAAAAACACTGCACTGATATATAGAAAAACACGGGATAAATGCACAGATTGTTTTTAAATGACACTTTTACATTTTTAGATTTTAATATTTATCTATTTTTTATTTGAAACTCATTTTTTATCTACTTTAAATTTTTCTTTATTTTCACACGGTAATGTTCAGACTATTTAAATATACTGTCTGAGTTCATTCATAAAAAGAACACGACAGCACCCGTGCATACGCACGGGTAACTAGTGGTTTTCATTATATTCCACATACTCTTGAACCTACTGGTGTCTTTAATGTTATCCCAATAGTAATAGTAAAATGTTGAACGAGTTAAATTATTATTTTTGGTGAAGCACCATATTTTTTTGGGGGTCTTTTTTTCCATATTCCCAAAATACCCCTCTAAATTTTACCAAAATTTAATTGAAAATTGATTTTTTTAAAAAATTTCCAGAATTATCTATCAAGGTATTTCCGGAATTGCATGAAAAGAGATTATTCCGAAAAATGAAAAAAATGTGTTCCGGAAATACCTCTTTTTACATCATTCCGGAAATTGTTTTGTTTTTTGTTTTATTTTTTACTTTTATAAAACGAAAATACTAATAATAACGATAAAATACGAGTAACGGTTAACGAAAGAATACGAAAATAACGAGTTCAAATACGAAAATAATAACGAGTTCAAAATACGAAAATACGAAAAATAAGAAAATACGAGTTCAAATCCGATAAACCGATTGAGAAGTGGATGACGACGCCTGATTTGGGTTTGTCCATGGGATTCATTGGGTCCAGGTTATGTTGAACTCTACTAGTCCATTACCTCCTGTTCATCGATCTTGGTCTGCTTATGCTTCACCAGACGCTAGATCGTGGTTATATCCATATGTTGGACGTCTTCCGTTATGGACTGCTTTAGCTCCAGGCCATAGTGCACCGACCGACCCAATTGATCATGTAGACATTACCTGATTGTATAATATAATTTTTTATTCACTGCTTTAAAATATAATATTTTATTCAATTAAAAATAACAATCGAAAAATTAAAAAAAATCCATTTCCGGATTTATGTCCTATAGGATATTCAGAAGTGTTTTTTTTTCGCTTTTTTTCGGATTTACATGAAACAATGTGTCTCCGGAACAGAAAATGTGTTTCGGATTTATCTCTTAACACATAATTCTGGAAAAATTCATAAATATACGTTCAGGAATTATGTGTTAAATGTAGTTCCGGAAAAATAAAAAAAATACGTTCCGGAAATATGTCTAAACAGATATTTCCGAAAACTGGTTTGAAGAGTCAGGAGTAAAATTGATAGTTTGGTCAATTTGGGGGTACAGAATATATGGGGGGGGGGGGGGGTAAAAAACAAAAGGTTTTTTTTGTACCCTCCCATCATACCCTTGATAAGGTTTTTTCCTTAACTTGTCTTACAGTCGTCCTAATACAGTGTATCGTATCAGGGTCGTATCCACAGGGATTTGGTAATACTAACGAGCCATTCAACTATTCTTATACTCAAGTGAAGTGTAAAGATAAAGTGATTGTTGTTTGCATATATAAAAACAGAAATTAGGAATTTAAAAGGGTTTGTGATTCAAATACTTAAAAGTATTGGGATTAGATTTCATCAACTCTATCTAGAGGTATGTATATAATCATTCATTAATCCTATATAAATCCTAGTATTTATTTATCTTACCATATCATCCTACAATGTTAATTCCTTAATCAAAGTAGAAAAGATCTATTGAATTAGGCAAATGATGATTCACTCACTTGAATAAACAATAGCATTAAGACTGGGTAGCAAGACTATAGCATCAATTCTATTCCTAGATATTGAATTATATAGGTGATTTCAACTAGATCAAACACAATAGATAGTTTTCCAACTAAATACCATATCACAAATCATTCAATAGGTGATCAAGCTATCAAAAGCATTAAACATGAGATGAAATCACTAAATCAATACATAGATTAAACATAGAATCAACAAAGATCAATGTTCATACATAGATGAGAGATTGACTACATCTAATCCCAATAAAAGAGGTTTAGCTATCCATTTCCATGGAAGCCCTACAAAGGAGAAGAGAAAGAAATGAAGAACAATCTAGTTACCACTTTTCCAAGCTTCCCTAGAGCTTATCTTCACTTCTTGTAAGTCTTGGTTTGTTCCCTTGTGTTCTCCTCTCTCCAAAAAATCAGCATGTGTGAAAAAAACTGAAGAGAAGCCTTTTATAGTTGTGCATAAAAAACAAAGCCGGCTAACTTTGGCTCAACCACACAGCTTCCGGAATTATGTTAAAAATGGGTATTTTTGGAATTGAAAATGTTGTTTTAGAAATTTTTAAAAAGCTGGACTTTTACCCACGGGTTTGTCAGTAGGTAAAAGTTTTTTTTTTAAAAACATGGACTTTTACCCACAGTTTTGTCCGTAGGTAAAAGTCATGGATTTTTTGGGAATTCCGGAAATACCCCTTTTTAACATAATTTCAGAAGCTGTTTTTCACATATTTTCGGAAATTTTCACATAATTCCGGAAATCCTTCGAAAAATCAATTTTCAGTTAAATTTTGTTAACAATGTGAGGGGTATTTTGGAAATAAAATGAGTTATAGAGGCATAGGGGAGAAGGACGGGTGTAAAAAAACCCCAAACAAAATTGCCTTTTTTTGGTGATAGCTTGACAGAATTTATTTTTTTAATTCCATGTATGATGTATCAAAAAAAAAGGGGGGGAAAAAGATTTGAACAGTTTTCAAATTTTTTATGTGAAAATAGAGATCTGGATCTAAAACTCACATCACATGCAAGCATTGTTTTATTCCTGAATCATGATACTGTATTTGTTTAACTGTTGTCTTAAACCTATTGAGAGGCGAATTGCCTAAATTACCCTTGCACCTAGAGAACACAAATATCTCACTTTATTCGGTGAAAATGTGGTTTTTTATTTATCACAGATCTCAACGTAGTTAAGTTCTACGGAGTATTTAAAGTTCATATATATGCAATTTGCAATATAGGTTTTAGTTTTTAATTTTTGGTAAAAAATAAAAAGAAAAAAAGCAAAGTTCAGTATAAGTCAACTCGAACATGTCTAGGACTACCGTTCACCTACTCACTTAATTAATTAGTTGATTAAGTAAAAAAAAAGTAAGACACCCCCCATAAAAAACAGATAAGTAAGACTTTTTGAATTTGTCTATTATATATGTGTCGTGATGCAAAGAAGCAGCCCTTCCTCTATGTTTTTAATAAATAATAAATACCACATCTTCTAATTTTTATATTGAATCTATTTATTATTTATTCTCATACAAGTTTTTTTGCTCGTCCTTGGTTGTCATGGTAATTTCAGCAATATGGAACGTCGGCTCTCGAGTTTAAACTCAGGTGTGAGCCGTGGTAGTATGTGTGCGTGGTGTTTATTTGCCATTTCATCTAGTAGACTAAAAAATACAAATTAGTTCCTTCACTTAAATGGATCTGAGTACTTCGAGAAATTAATCTCCGCTGTTGCGCTTGAGATTAATACGCGTCATCTAGTTGTGAGGCAGTCTAATTTCGTGTGAAAAAATTCTCGTTGCTGATTTGGTGAATAATCTCGTTGCTGATTTGGAGAATAATCTCGTTGATGTCAAAGATCCAAATTTCCATTTGCTAGAAAAAAAATATTAATAGGTCAAAGAATGAAAAGAAAAATCCCAATATTATATAGCAGGGCACAAAATTTCAGGGATGCAAGTGTGACCAGAAACCTCAACTATTATTAATTATCAATATTCAATCCTAATTCAAACAAATGAAGATAACTTGTTAGCTCACTCAATATATATAAAAACAAAACATCTCCATCCATAGACCATCATAGCTCACTTCCTATTTTCTCTTCTTCTTCTTATCTCTCTTTTCCTTAAATTCCATAAATGAAGTTCCGAGTTATGGAACTTCTCTTTGGTAAAAACACACCAAAACAAATGATACCAAAAGTAACATTACTAGCAGTATTTGCAATACTTGTGTTCACTATCACACCATTATCATACCCTTTATTTAGATATTCTTCATCAACAACATCCTTAAAAAACAAGGAATCAAAACAACAACCATCATCAGCATTTGATGATTTAAATGATGCAGCAAGTTTGCCTTCAACTTCTATAAAAAAGTGTGACATTTTCACAGGTGAATGGGTTCCAAATCCTAAAGCTCCTTATTACACAAATAAAACATGTTGGGCTATTCATGAACATCAAAATTGTATGAAATATGGAAGACAAGATTCTGAGTTTATGAAATGGAAGTGGAAGCCAAATGGTTGTGATTTACCTGTCTTTAATCCTTTTCAATTCTTGGAAATTGTTAGAGGAAAATCATTGGCTTTTGTTGGTGACTCTGTTGGTAGAAATCAGATGCAGTCCATGATTTGCCTCCTATCAAGGGTATGTTTGTCTTTTTTACATCTAAGTTTTCAACTTCTTTGTTGCTTCATAAATAATAGTATGATTTTTTTTAATATGAGTGTTCTTCATTTACTACTTGAAATTAAACATATAGGCCCTCATATATTAGTAGATGTTTCAAAAATTAATTCTGAGTGATGAACAAAATTCAAACTTGGAAAAGTGTCAAAACAAGAAATAAACATGACCTTCAAGCTAACCTTTACAATTACTTAATTTGGGATCTGTTTACAGGACAATTCTGCATCTACATCTAAAAATCAGAGCCAAAAGTACCTTAACTCAATAATTTATTTTTCCTTTTTTTAAAGTTTCAAGGGGATGTTGAATTTCTTTTTTAAAAATATATATTTTTATTTTATATTTTAAATAATTTCTAAAAATGCATAAGTTTGCTTATTTTTTTTACTTTATATTTTTTTTAAAAATCTTGTGAAGAATAAGGAAACTATATGTTATTTCAGTTATTCATAAATTATAAAAACAAATAAAAACGTATTATAAAATTAAGTAAATAATTTTTTTTAACAATAATTAAGTAAATACTAAAGTTTGTATTTCTTGTTGAAAAAAATTAGTTGAAGACGATTACTTCAGTACCCAATAATTGGTTGGGTACTAGTACCCTAGACCACTCACTCGACGCCACATCAATTTTTTATTTTCAAAATAATTAATTATTAAAAAAATAATTTTAATTTAATGAGCATTTTAATATTTATCTTAGTTAAAAATTTACAAAATTGTATACTTAACGCCTAAGATTTAAAGAGAGAAATAAGTTCTTTAAACAGGTGAAAGGTCATAATTATGATAGTCTTGTCTATAGTTAGATGAAGATTAGGTTGTCAAAAACAAGTTAGATGAAGATTTGACATCAATAAGGTTTAACTTCTATAATTCTCTATGTTAACCTTATACCTTGAGCCTACTCTTCTCTTATACAAATGATATTAAGTAAAAAGAATTTGTCAAAAAAAAGTAGAAAGAGATGTATTTCTACTTTGTATCACACAAGTTAAAAAAATAGAGTTAAGATTTTTTTTATTTAAAAAAAGGGGTACAAAAACATTATTTTAAAGTAATACACATAACTAGTATGGGTTAGCTACAAAAATGTCTTTGTCTTGCCCATGTTTCGATTGGACTTATTTTGGCTTCATACTAGTGATTTGGTTGGTTCACCTAAGCCCATTATACGATTGAAGGATTTGGTAATTTATCAAATTGAAGTAACATGCATAATTTTGACCAAAAAAAAAGTAACATGCATAAAAGCATACACCAAAGAATACATGCCATAGGAATCGAATCTTTTCTCTGATAAATGAGCCAAACACATTAAATCAAATTGACTTTGTCCTCCTCCTTCTCCCTGTCCACCACATGAGACAAAACCTGAACCATAGTATTATTAGTTTTAGCAATTTCACGCAACCAATTCACCTTTCGATTTTTTTTGGTGAATCCATTCACCTTTAGATTTTTTTCTTCGAACCATCGCTGACTGCTCACGGAGTGTCTCAATGTTTTCAACGAAAAATTAATTTTTGCTCGTACTTAGGATTAAATTTTGCACTGGCCAACACCGAGTTTATCTACTGGGGGAAGCGAACCTTGGATTAAGTCTATGTTTAGATCCGGAAAGAAATATACTAAAAGAAAAGAAGAGAAAATAAGTAAAAACAGAGATGATTTTTGGGTTATTGGACAGAGGTGAAAGGCCGAGGAAAGGAAGATAAAAGTATTTTCTTCCCTTATTTTTTTAGTTACTATGTTATTGGTGCGTAGTTTTCACTGGTTTTTACGGATGACTAATCTATGCCGGAGAACTTGGCTGGCCACGAGTATCCGGCGGCTTTCCCGGCCGGTGTGGTTCTCCCCTGCCAATAGAGTTTTTGCAACACCCAAGATTCGAACCCGAGACCATGGGGTGGGATCCAAGTCTAGAACACTTGGACCAATCCTTGTTGGTTTTTCTTCCCTTATTTGGTTGAGTAGAAAGTGAGAAGAAAATAAAGTAGTAAAATATAAGATTACAAAAATACCCTTAGAAAAAGAAATAAAAAATAAGAGTTTTGGGTAAATTTGGAAAAAGAGGGATTTTGTTTTGTCTTATTAACCTTTTCTTCCCAAATTGGAGGGAAAGCATTTTTGTAGGTCTCATGTGATTTTTTTTGCCACCCTCCACACTTTTTCTTCTCTACCAAACAATGGAAAAATTGTAGGAAAATGTGTTTTCTTTCCTTTCCTTTATTTTCCATTAGCTTTCCTTGATACCAAAAATCAGTACTAAAAAAGTGAAATTAGAGAGAAAATTTAGTGATGAGAAATGCGAAATTCATCTCTAATTCTCTCACTAATTTAGCTTTTTCTATTAGTAAATAATTATATTATAAATAAGCTACTAAAAGTGAAGGTAATTTGGTTACTGATTGTGGTAAAAAATAATACTTTAATTTCAAGGACCTACTCTTTGAAATTCATGAGTGGTTTTAAGTCTATATTGTACAAAACCAAATCAAAAAGTAGAAATGATTGAGAATTAATAAATAGAGACATCCTATTAATATAATTGAAAATAAAACACAAAATGGCCCATTTTTTTGTAGTTATATGTCAATTTGTCTTTTACATTCCAACCAACTTGCGGATGGCTAAGTCCTTGTTTGAATCTGTAGGCAAATCATGTGGGTTTGAATTGTCTACTGTATATCAAATTACTACTCCGTAATAAATAAACAAAATTACCTATATACACACATATTAAGATAAGAGGTTTTATTTGTATTTATTTTTGTTATTCTTAATAAAAATTTAACTTCATTATTTAGACTTTGTCAAAAAAAAAATTCATTATTTAGATTACCCTAATCTCATTGATTTAGTAGTAGTTGCCTAAAAAGGTCTCTAACTTTTGGTGTTAAACATTAAATATTTAGCATTAAATAAAAGACATTTTTGGTATACTATCATTAAATAAGATGAAAAATGCTTATAAAAAAATATGAAAAATTCAAATTTTGCTTATACTATAAATCAGATACATAAATTTAAAACTGTAATTTTTTCTTATAAATTGAACCAGAGTACGTGAGTATTTTGTTACAACTTAGAAGATCTAATTTTTGCTTATATTTTGGTATGGAGACCGTATATGAGAAATCTTCCTAGATAGTTCAACAATTATTTCGGTACTACTAGAAATTAAATATTAAATTAGAGAAAAAAAATTCGTTTTCAATTTTTCTGCCATTAAATTTAGTTAAAAAAATTAGAGATGAAATTTAAATTATTCATCTATAATTTTCAGCACTAATTTAGTGGTTGAGAAGTCACATTCTCAAAAGTAGAAAAAAAACAAATACTGCTTTGTGCATGTTTAGCTAGAATTGACAATAAATAGACTTTGTGATGGGCTAATTAAGCCATTGTTTGTATATGTAATTAGTGCAATATTTGCATGAAAGGAAAAATAAACATTAGTGTTACTGTGTTAGTTTGAAAAGAATCCAAGATGGGACCTAATGGGGCCACTCAATTATTTTAGTTAGATATCTATGATATGATGTGTATTATTGGCAGCATTATTAATATGATTAGGATCCAATTGTGTGTCTTATGCGGAAAAATTCACGTGTAAACAATCTAGCTATGAGCTGGATCCTTTGAGTTTGTAACATGCATGCTTTCTTTTCACTGGGAACAGAAAAGCATGACTTATACTAATAATTAATATAAGGTAGAATATATAAAAGAAATGGTTACAAAAGCTATTTTACTCATAAAATAATTTTAAAAGTTTGGCCTGTGTTTTGAGTTTCAAGGTGGTATTTTAGTACCTAGATTGCGCCTAGAGAGTGATCTATAAGTACAATTGTGTTAGTGCTCGTTGAGCCTTAGAGGTCTGTCCTGACCCTGGTGAGCCCACGAAGGCCACCTCACCTAAACATTTCTTTTTCAAAAAAATAAAAAAAATGATTTGAAATAAATTCTAGTAAACACACTCATTCATGTACAATCGCAAGTAATATTAACAATAACATATCAAACAAATGAATCCTTTTTAAAGAGTTTAATAATAATAACAATAATTATGCACTCATGACAGTGTAAACATGTTTTACACATGCAAGTGTAATATTTTTT
The DNA here is from genome assembly GCA_039519185.1 of Astragalus membranaceus. Lineage (NCBI taxonomy): Eukaryota > Viridiplantae > Streptophyta > Magnoliopsida > Fabales > Fabaceae > Astragalus > Astragalus membranaceus. The sequence continues at coordinate 130,254,444 of CM076854.1, forward strand.
GCACCGTCAACTTTTATTTTGTTTAACAATGTTACGTATCTTTTGTTTCGGCCTTTGACGCAAGTATGGCAAGTATATGTGATTGTTAAATCTTTGTTTTTTTCTGAACATTGACAGGTAGAGTGGCCCATAGATGTATCATATACACGAGATGACTATTTCATGCGATGGAAATATCCAACCTACAACTTCACAATGGCTTATTTTTGGACACCTCATTTGGTAAGATCCAAAGAAGCAGATCCAACAGGTCCAGGTGCAACTGGTCTCTTCAATCTTTACATTGATGAACCTGATGAGAAATGGATAACCCAAATTGAAGATTTTAACTATATCATTCTCAATGGAGGACATTGGTTTACAAGATCAATGGTATTCTACGAGAAACAAAAAATTGTCGGATGTCATTATTGTCTCTTAGAAAATGTTCCTGATTTAACCATGTATCATGGTTATAGAAGGGCATTTAGGACAGCATTGAAAGCCATCAATAACTTAGAAAATTTTAAGGGTGTAACATTTCTTAGGACATTTTCACCATCACATTTTGAGAATGGGTTATGGAATCAAGGTGGGAATTGTGTTAGAACTAAGCCATTTAGAAGCAATGAAACACAATTAGAAGGTCTTAGTTTGGAGTTTTATATGATTCAATTGGAAGAGTTTAAGATTGCTGAGAAGGAAGCTAGAAAGAATGGTATGAAATTTAGGTTACTTGATACTACACAAGCTACTTTGTTGAGGCCAGATGGTCATCCAAGTAGATATGGACATTGGCCTAATGAGAATGTCACTTTGTATAATGATTGTGTGCATTGGTGTTTGCCTGGACCTATTGACACGTGGAGTGATTTCTTGCTAGAAATGTTGAAGATGGAGGGTGTCAAATCAGCTGAAGAGAGGCTTCATTTGCGCACAAATTAATTCACAAATGAAATAATTAATTAATAGCTTTTAGATATATTTATCAATTTTATATGTAATAATTTATTTCTTTGTAATTTTGTATGCTACAATTATATTATTTTTGGGTGGGTATTGTAAGCTACTACCGTATGAGCATGTATTGTAAATCTTTTCTTTTTTTGTAAGATCAAAATTGATCAATAATTTCGATAATAGTGAGTCGCTTATTCCAATTATTTTAAGGATTCTTTTTCTTTCTATAGAGATACGTATTGTAAAGGTTTAAATAGTATTGCAGAAAATATGAAATTAATGCAGAATTCATTACTATAGCACAACAACTCAGGGCTATATCAGAGCTATTTGTGAATCAGATTGTAAAGATGCTGCTTGCGAGCTTATTTTGGACAAGGAGATAGAGCCATTGCTACACACCCTTATTCATCTCTTTTGCTCAAGATCACGTCGTTAATGTCTATACTACGATGTTTGGAGGTTAACCATATTCCAAGGGAAACAAACGATAGTGCCCACTTCATGGCTAAATATGCAAATAAGCATCCTTTGAGGAATTGTGATCTAGGAGCTTAGCTTCCTTTTTCTGCTCGATCTTTTTTGCTTGTAATTCACAAAAGAAAAAATACCACAACTCAAGCAATTTTGGCCCAACTTAATGGAAACATGTCTTAGGTTGAACTCTGCTTCTTATAAGTTATAACCAATAAATAATTAGGCCAAGCCCGACTTGTATTTTATAATTTTATGCAAAATTTTAGAAAGATTATTACTTTTTTTTCCAAAATATTGATTATTACTTATAACAAAATTGGATTTAGCTTAGGGTGGGCTGTGCACAAAATGTGTGGCCTGATAAAGGGTTTTTTTTGGTACCCCACATATACATAGTATGGCCCCACGTTGGGTGTGAAAGAACGAAAATACCTTTAAAATTTTTACAAATTTCCAAAACATTTACCATTTTTCACTTACATCCGTTGGGGAGAAAGAGAGAGATGCGTTTTTGTTCTGAACGGAAGTACCTAATTCCGTTTTTGTTCTAACGGAAGTACCTAATTCCATTTTCATCTTTGCGGAAGTACCTACTTCCGTTTTCATCTCTACAGAAGTACATACTTCCGTTTTCATCTGCGCAGATGTAACATCCCGGGTATTTTTATCGAGTAAAAATACCCAAGTTTACCATCATAAAATAATCAGAGATATTTTTCCTGTTTTAGATATTGAACATAAATAAAAACAGCTCATAACCTAGAGTCCAATATCCAAATAACAAGAAATAGCGGAAACGATTTTACAACTTTTACTGGTACAAGTTATACAATCGGAAATACAAAAATCTCGAGGGAAAGACATTAACAATGAAAACTAAGTCTTCACCGTCTTCATAAGCACACCACCTAGCTGTGCTTCTTCACCTTTACTTTTTTCCCCTGCTTCTCTATAAAAACCACAAAATATAAACAGTGAGATACAATCTCAGTGAGTTCTACCGAGACCCCTACTAACACTCTCAGTTCAATTATGAAATTCTGTTTAACTTAACACGACATCGACTGCGCGAACGCTACTCCCGATGAACCGCATTATTTTACACATAGCATTCCACCGACTGCGCGAACGCTACTCCCGGCGAACCTGCTATAATTCAGTACGACACCGACTGTGCGAACGCTACTCCCGGTGACCCGTATCGTTTAACTTTTATTACAACACCGACTGCGCGAACGCTACTCCCGGTGAACCGCGTTATAAGACCTTTTTACGTACCACCGACTGCACGAATGCTACTCCCGGTGAACCGCGTTATTTTTCACATAGCATTCCACCGACTGCGCGAACGCTACTCCCGGTGAACCTGCTATAACTCAGTACAACACCGACTGCGCGAACGCTACTCCCGGTGAACCGTACAACAAACTTTCTAACATAACACCGACTGCGCGAACGCTACTCCCGGCGAACCCCCTTACCAATAGTACTTTCCCTAATGGCACGGAGCCTAGGGTAAGGGTGCATGACTACCCCGCCTAGTATGTTAGAACCATGGGTCGTCACCCAAATTGGGCCGACTCCTTTAATCGATATAATTTATATATCGTGAGTCATTGACTGGTTTAGACGAATAAATAATAACCATCCGCGTCAGTGTTACAATCCCACATAGAACTTATAATTCGTTTTATTATCAATAAAACATATCCGCACTCGTGTACTATTGTTCGGTTTTTCGAAATAGTTTATAACTTCAAAAACAGTCCATTATGCCATTTAATTTATATAAATAGATAGGTCTTTGAATAAGCTTTCAAACGCCCCTGAGAACACCTCAATCGGGTTCCCGGATCAAAAGTTATCGCGAAAACAAAATCAATGTACAGTTGCTGAAAAACTGCAAAGCGTCGCGAACTGCTACCGTCGCGACGCGAAAAGCGACAGAAATATTTGCGTGACAAAACTGAGCCTGGTCGCGACACGATGGCTGCGTGTCGCGACGCGACGGCTTGCTGAGAATTGCAGATTTTGCGGTTTCTCGCGAAATCCGCTATTCCGCTCAATTTCGATTCTCGTTCCGATTGAAAACAGATTTGACAACCATAAAAACAGTCCCAAACAAAGTCACACAATCAATCAAATCAATCAAAAACTCATTGTAAACGAATTGTATCAAAACGCGACATATTTTCAAATAACGGTTTTTATCTCAAAATCCTCGAAATCAATAAACGTAAAAATTATCGAAACAGAAAAACATCCTAAGCGTGAGTAAAACTCACCGATTGTGATGAAAATCACAAATAGCCGAGACTTTCCCAGAAATCGCTTTTCCTACATAACCACACGAACGTTCCCCGTATAAACTTTACGCTCCGACGACAATCGAATCCACTTCCAACCTTTGAACCTACAATCAAACACAAAACCTCCATCAAATCACTATTCATCATCTTCAAGGTTAGAATCACTATTCACACATAACCTCAAATCTTGATTTTTCAACCCAAACTCACCCAACTAGCTTCCAATCTCCCAATCGAACTTTAATACTCGAGTAATCCACCTTGAGCTCGCTCCTAAACATCATCCTGAGCTTTCCCTTGAGCTACAACCATCAAAACTCCAATTTTTCCTCTCAAATTCGAAAATGGCAAAGTGAGAGAGAGTGAGTTGATGATGAAGATCTTGGTACCAAATCGAAGAGGAAGTAACACTGAGCATTTTTCGTGTTGGAAGGAAGTCGTTTTGATGAGCCTAACTTTCCCCTTTTTCCTCTTCTTCCTCCTCACCCTTTCTTTCTCTTTTCTTTTCTTTTCTCTCCTTTCCCTCTCTGTTTCTCTTCTCTCGCTGCTTTCTTTCTTTTCTTCCTTTCTTTTCTTTTCTTTCCTTTCTCACACACACACACATATATATATATTTATTAATATATAAGTGGTAACGTGGTCCAATTACCATATTGATCCAAATCTCTCATTTCGATTCCAAAACTTCTTTGACCCGTATTATCCGGTTAACGATCCGATGACAACCAAGAATTAATTTTAGCACTCAATAAATTTACCAGTCAAGTACTAAGATAATTCAATTGGGTTAACATCCAAATAATTCTATTAATTATTTTGCGGATGTTACAGCAGAAGTAAGTAAATCCGTTTTTCATCCTCACGGAAGTACGTACTTCCGTATGTGCTGTATTGCGGAAGTACCTTAATTCCATTTTTGTTTTTTAATTTTTTTTTAAATTTTTGGCAGTGGCTCGTACCTGAGTCGGTGGCCGAATTCCCCGTGATTCACCGGGATTGATATTGCGGGGGGGGGGGGGGGTCTTCATCACGGTCGGGTGTTGGTGAACCGGAGGAAACTCTGGTGAGTACATGTACTCGGATTAGAGAGGCTGGACATGCGTCTAACCAACATAGGCGCGCGCAGAGACGACAACAGCATACAGAGGATGAGGTACATGAGGAGCAGTACCAGCAGAAGCCGGAGTACCAGGAGTATAGTACCAGTAGCATTACCAGGGGGAGAGCAGTTCCAGGAGCATTACCAGCATCAGTACCAGGAGCAGCAGTACCAGTATGATGAGGATGTTGGTGAGCATCATGCTCGCATAGGACCTATGGGTGGTTCTTTGCTCACTGCATTTGATGCTCATGTAGCATCTAAGATTCTCAGAGGCCGGTAATATATTTATTTACATAGTCTTATTATATAAATTTATAGATAAATAGTTTAAGTGAGCTTTTATTTTTTTAATTCAGTTGCGGGATAAATTGAAAGTATTTGCAGATGGCACCAAAATCCAAAAATATCTGGCCCCTCTAGCACAGAGTCATGGATTTTAATATCATATTCAGCATTCTGGTTTAGGGCCCTCGTCTTTTCAGCCCTCACCACAGTAGACCATGAGCTGCTATCTGCTTTTGTAGAGAGATGGCACCCAGAGACGTCGTCATTTCACCTACCATTTGGTGAAATGACCATTACTTTGGATGATGTGTCATGTCTCCTTCATCTACCGGTGACTGGCTATAGAGGAGACTCTTGCCAGCAAGGGGCATATTTCAGGTTTGAGTGGCTACTGGAGGTCTGCAAGCGTCACATGCAGGACCAGCAGATTCTTGCTGCCAGGGCATTCTTGCTACTTCTTTTGGGGATGACTATCTTTACTAGCAAGACTGGAACCAGAGTTGAGCCTAAATGGTTGCATTTGCTGGAGGATGTCACCACAGTTAGCTCATGGGCATGGGGTCCAGCAACCTTGACATTCTTGTATGACCAGTTGAACTTTGCTTGTTTGGAGGATAGCTGTCAGTTAGGGGGGTATGCGACGCTGTTTTTGGTAAGTTTATTTTTTTTTTATTTTTAATGAGTTTGTTTTTATTTTTTATATTTTATTTTTAACCATATTTTTATTTGTTCATTTCAGACATGGATCTTTGAGTACTTCCCTCGGATATGTGTGCGGGGTACCTGGTGTGGTTATTTTAATATATGCAAGTATACATAGTCACACAAGTAATAAAGTGATAAGAAAGGTCGAACCCACAGGGATTATGTATTGTAATTTTTTGTAGTTCAAAGTGTACACTTAGTGTGTCTACACTATTCAGTATTTTTGGTTTGGAGTTTTCAAAGTAAGTAAAAATAATAATAAGCAATAAAATGTGTGAGAAATCAGTTGGAAAAAGTAGTTGAGATGTTTTCACCAAGTACTTTACTTCTAAGTGTTTTAATGGAGTATGTAGTGTGGGAACACTGGATGTAGGTGCATCAGTTTGTGCCTTTCAGCACTTCTCTTCAGAGTTTCATTACAAGCTCTTATGATATTTGTTTTTTACAGTAAAGAAAGGTTTGCCAATTCCTCCCTTGCCTCCTAACAATGATCCAAGTTGCTAAATAGGTTCACTCTTGTAATTTTATTATCCTAAGGACTATGCTATCCTATGTCTAGGTTTTAGCATGTATTTAACAAAGTTTCCTTTATTAAATACTTGTCCTTATTAACTCTTGAGTTCATAAATGTAGCCCATGTCTGCTACTACAAGTTTTATGCAAGAGTTTAAAGTGTTTACACTACATAAACCATAATAAGTTTTATGCAAGAGTTTAATGTAGCCCAGAATAAGTTGAAAGAAGTATTATGCAAGAGTTTAAAGTGTTTACACTACATAAACCATAATAACATATTTAGAAGTTCATTACAAGGTTAGAACATCTCAACTTAAGGGAATTTAGCTCATGTTACTCATGTTATAAAGCAAAGAATATGCAAAGAACATAAGTAAATGAATAATAAAGCAAAAGAACTTAAAAGAGTAGAGATTACTTGAATAGAAGATCTTTTGCATTAAGTTCCCAAGTTGAAGTACAATAAAGATTTCTTACACGAATTTCTTCAAAGTAGAAGTGAAGGGAATGGTTGTCAAGCACTTCCTCACCTTCCTCTCCTTAGAAACTTGAAATGAAAATAAACTAAACCTAAACTAAGCGATCCTTTCAGAAAACAAAATGAAGAATTACAAATGAAAGATGAAGGATTTTTTTTAGATTAAGGATAAGTGAAGATATGGCTTCTATTTATAGGCTTGAAAGCTTTCCTCTTGCAAGGGGTTTCCTTTGGCGTGAAAGATCAGCTGAGGGGACCAAACATGGTTAGTTGTAGACAACAATCAAGCAAGCTGCACAGGTTTGGTCGCTTGCATGCATAACAAAAGATGAGGTCCATTGGAGAAGTGCCACATGTCTTTTAGATAAGTTGAGTCTTGCAACTTGATTTTTATGTGTATCGCCGACTTCTGCAAGTGGCTCAGCTCTAGGTGACTAGGCATGACGTCACAAATCAAGTGTGGAAGCATTGAAATGGTCTTTGGATGTTTTGGTACAAACTGCAGAATTTAGCAGGTGTTGGCAGTGTTTCCACTCCTAGTGTTTCCACTCTTGGTGTTGGCAGTATTTCCACTCCTGCAGTAGCTGCACTGAACAAAAACATCAAACCTAACAAGATTTGTGCATTTTGCCTAGATCATTGCCCTTTATCCATTTGAATATTTAGAATGTTGTTCCTTGATAAATAAGCTATAAATATATATAAATGTTCTTGAAAATAAGCAATAACTCAAGCTTAATTGTATGAATAACTCTATATAAAATAGAGTTATCACACCCCCAAACTTAAATTGTTGCTTGTCCTCAAGCAACGACAAGAAACAAAACACAAGACTTATATAATTATGAAGACATCTCAACTCATGTTTTTCAAGAAGTGTTTGAAGTGTATTGTAATGAGCCTTTCTCTTTTGGTGCTTTTTCTTCCATGCCCTTGCTTTAAAACATTCAGAGTTATAAAAACTCATTTGTGTGAGTGTGTGGCCCATTGAGTTTCTAATTGGTTCCATAACTGAACAAAGAGTTTTTCCTTAGCTTTTTGAAAAAGATGGAACTCTTTTGGTCACTCTTAGAGATTTTTCAAAATATGGCCGAGACTAACAATTTCTTCAAGTATTTAGGGGACTCTTAAGCGCAACAAAGGGCTTTTGGTGCTCCAACTTGTTGAGCCAATACCTTATTTCTATTCTTGGTGTTTGATTTTTGTTGATGTAATGCAGTGAGTGCAAAAACATCATTTTTGGATTGTAGGTTCACCTTATTTTGAGTGTAGGTGCCTTTTGATGTAGATGGTGTTGGCACACTAAGTGTTGCCACACTTGGAACTCTTTGAGTATTTTTGGTAGCGTACACTGCCCTCCTCACTGACCTCCACATGCATTTTCTTCTTTTTCTTGGTTTGTTTTTCTTTTCTTTTTCTCTTTGAACTTTGTTCATATTTTTCAAACCAAATTGCACTTAAGGGACATGTTCAGTTTATATGACTCAGGCAAGTGTAGCTCATTTTTGGGATATTTTTGGTATTTTTGAGTGGTTTTGACACTTGTGGCTTGCACTCTTCAAGCTGTCACACATTGGCCTTTGTATTCATGGAATTTCCCCCAAACTTAAGTCTTTATGCTCTTCTAAATTTTTAATGAAAATCTAATTTTGACCTCAAATTTCCAAAATTTCCTTGGCTTTAGATAGCTCTTGATCTAGCATGGTTCTTTTCAAAACTCAATTTTGTTGTGTCAAAGTATTTATAAAACTGATCATTTTTAGAAAACAAAGCTTTTCATTCAAAATTCAACTTATTGATACACTTCTTCAATTTTTGAGAAAAAGATGAATTGATCATGTTTCATATTTATTTAAGTTTTTAAAACATACATATGATGTACTTAGTTTTTCTATTTTTTTGAAAACATTTTTGATCATGTCATTTGCATGCTTGGTTAAGTACATCTAAACACACATACTTGTTGAACCAAGGGTAAACACTCCTTTATTTTGTATGATAACAAATTACAACATATCTACTAATGTTTCAAGTTGAGCAAAGTGCAGGACTTAATTTAAAGAGAAGAAGACACAAAAGAAGAGAAGCTTGAAGAAGAAGCAACATATGAACTTCAAAACCCTAATTTGTGTCTAAGCCTTATTTAGGACACTTTGTAAAGGTCCTATCACCTAAAGTGTGTGGAACTTTAGCTATTGAGAGAGATGACTTTTCAAAACATGCATGATGCATAAAAATAGTTTTGAAAATGTTTTACAAAATGGCATGCATACATAAAGTCACCAAAACCCTAAAAACTATTTTGTGGAAAGTTTGAAATCAGTTCCTATCATTTTATAAAATATATAATCGATTATCTTATGTTACTAAGAGGTACATAATCGATTATATAACTTCACAATGTTTCCATATATATGTATATAATCGATTATGCATTCCTTCTCACCAAGAGATAATCGATTATGAAGCAAATCCTACCTTCCTTATTTAGACATCCTGTGAAATTCTTGACAACAAATAATCGATTACTTGCTCAACATTACCACATGTAATAATCGATTATGATGCATTCCATACCTTCCTTTTTTAGACATAATCGATTAAGACCCTATTGCACTACTTGTAATAATCGATTATGAGCCTTTCCATACCTTCCTTTTTGGTGAGATAATCGATTACAACATGCATTAATTGTATTTTTCAAAAATCAAACCTCTTGTAACATCCTCAAAATAATTAACCGAATTACTTGGATGTTAACCCAATTGAATTAATTTAGTACTTGACTGGTAAATTTATCGAGTGCTAAAATTATTTATTGGTTGTCATCGGATCGTTAACCGGATAATACGGATCAAGGAAGTTTCGGAATCGAAATAAGAGATTTAGATCAATGTGGTAATTTGACCGCGTTACAAATTATATATTAAATAAATATATAAGTATACGTGTATGTATGTGTATGTGAGGGAAGAAAAGAAAAATTAAAAGAAAGAGAGAAAGAAGGAAAGAAGAGAAGCAGAGAAGAAAAAGGGAGAAAAGAAGAGAAAAGGAGAAAGAAAGAGAAAGAGGAAGAGAAGAAGAAGAAGAGGAGCTCCACCCATCATCCCAAACTATCATCTTCATCATCATCTTTGCTTCCCCTCCCACCCTTTCAAGCTAGGTAAGCTAAGGTTCCATTTTCCTCTCCCTTTTAGCATTTCGTTTTCTTAGGTTTTGTGGGGGAATCCGAATTTGAGTTGATTTTGATGGTTGAATCGTGTCTAGCAGCAAGCCCAACAACGATTGTAAGCGGATTGAAGCTAAATTCGAAGTTTGGAGCGGATTGGAGATCCTAGGGTTCGATTGGGGATTTTTGGTGTCTCGGGGATTTCGGCTCGATATCGGTTCACGCTTCGAGGGTGAGTTCTACTCACGCTTAGGATTTTTGTTTTTCGAATTAATTGATAAACTGTTTTATCGCTTTCGCTGGACTGGAATATTATTTGATAATCGAGTTTGAGAGATTTTGGGTTGAAAACCGTTATTTGAAAATATGTCGCGTTTTGATACAATTCGATTACAATGAGTTTTTGATTGATTTGTTTGATTGTGTGACTTTGATTGAGACTGTTTTTAGGGTCGTCAAATCTGTTTTCGGTCGGAACGAGAATCGTTCGAGAACTTTTGGGTCAAAAACCGTTATTTCGGAATATGTCGTATTTTGGAAAAATTCGTTTTGATTGAGTTTTTGATTGGATTGATTGATTGTGTGGTTTGTATTGGGTCTATTGTATTGGTTGTCAAAACTGTTTTCGATCAGAACGAGAATCGGAATTGAGCGGAATAGCGGTTTTCGCGCGAAACCGCCAAAATTCTGCAGCATCAGGTCCCCATCGCGTCGCGACCTCCCTCCTTCGCGTCGCGACCATGCTTCAGTTTGCAACGAAAATATTTCTGTCATTTTCCGCGTCGCGACGGTTTCGTGTCGCGTCGCGACGCTTTTCAGATTTTCAACAGTTTTTCACTGTTTTTGTTTTCGCGATATCTTTTGATCCGGGAACCCGATTGAGGTGTTCTAAAATGCGTTGGAAAGCTTATTCAGAGGCCTAACTGAATATTCTATTTTTAAGGCAAAATGAACTGTTTTTGATATTGAAAATTATGTTGAAAAGTGTCGAGTTAGTATGCGAGAGCGAATGTGGACTTAATGTTTTTCTCGAAAAGAAAGCGGACTATGAGTCCTATGTGATATTGTATAAATGACGCGGGATGATTGTTAAATCATCTAAACCGGTCTATGATTCACGATATATAAATTATATCGAATATAGGAGTTTAGCCCAAATGCGGGTGGATATATATATATACACTAGATCGAGTTTGGGTGACGACCCATGAGGTTGACATACTAGGCGGGGAAGTCATGATCCCTTACCCTAGGCCCGTAAGCCATTAGGGAAAGTACTATTGGTAAAGGGGTTCACCGGGATTACCAAAGCTGGGGTCGGTGTTATGTCACAGTTATAGAACAGTTCACCGGGATTACCAAAGCTGGGGTCGGTGCTGTAATAAAGTTATGAAGCGGGTTACCGGGATTACCAAAGCTGGGGCCGGTACCGTGTTAAAATTAGAAAGAATGGTCACCGGGATTACCAAAGCTGGGGTCGGTGTCATTCTAAATATATATCAATGGTATGGTTACCGGGATTACCAAAGCTGGGGCTGGTATCATACTATGTTGACTAGTACGAGTCACCGGGATTACCAAAGCTGGGGTCGGTGTCGTGCTAAATTAAAAGAATGTAATTTATAAAGTAAAATAATGCGGTACATCGGGAGTTAGCGTTCGCGCAGTCGATGCCGTGTTGAGTTAACAATGTTTTAACTGGACCGAGAGCGTTAGTAGGGGTCTCGGTAGAACTCACTGAGATTGTATCTCACTGTTTAAATGTTGTTGTTTTACAGATAAACAGGGACAGAAGAAACCTCAGAGGCACGAGTAGGTGGCCCCGGGAGGAGAAAGATGACTTAGCTTTATGTTCAAGTTTATTTTCCTTCTGTTGCCTATGTATTACAACACTATGGCATTAGTGTTTTGTTTATCCTTTTCCGTTTTCTTGTATGACTCTGATTACCACAGTTGCTGACAGCTATGGTCTGAGTACCGTATGATCTTATTTGTGTATAAGATGGTTATGTTGTATTTCAGCAAAATTTTATTATGGTATTCAGTGTCTAAGCAGGAATTTTTTTTTTATCTCTGATGTTTATATTTTGGCACGCTTTGGTATTTTTACAAGTTAAATATACCGGGGTGTTACATTTGGTATCAGAGCGGTTCGACCTTGTCGGACTTAGCTTTTAGGGTCTTTGCTCTCTCCAGTCGTGATTTTCTTAGTATGCTATTAGACATTGAGCTTGATCAACTTAATACTTTGTGCATATTTCGCAGAATCATGGCCAGAAGAGGTAGAGGCGTCCCTCCTCCTGTTGATCCACAATTCGAATGGATGCAGAATGTCATTGAGAATCAGCAGAAGATGATGCAGGATATGTTGCAAATGCAGCATGACCAAATGGGTCTACAACAGCCCAATTTCCAACCTCCTCCAGATGATCCTAACCGGACATATTTCCGATTTCAAAAGATGAAGCCGCCGACTTACAAGGGTGGACCGGATCCAATGACTGCCTATTATTGGATAGACTCAATGGAGAAGATCTTTCACACCCTCCAATGTGGAGAAGAAGAGAAGGTATTATGTGCGGCAAATGTACTCAATGAAGATGCCCACACCTGGTGGTGTAATGCAAGGCAAATGATGGAACTCCAAGGAACTCCCCTCACTTGGGACAACTTCAAGGAATTGTTTCTAAAGCAATATTTCCCGTCAGTGAAGAAACTAAGCAAGCAAGCAGAGTTTGTGAATCTCAAACAAGGTGATTTGTCAGTTAGGGAATATGCTGCGAAATTTGAAAGACTGTCTCAGTTCTATGAGTTGGGGATGTATGCCCCAAATGATATGTGGAAGATGCAAATGTTCAAAGAAGGTCTCCGAGCTGATGTAAGTCAAGGACTCAGTTCTTACACTCTGGTTAATTATCCTGCCTTAGTGCAACAAGCCTATGTGGCTGAGGAGGATTTGAGGAAAATGTATGCTGAAAGAAAAGATTACTGGAAGGGTAAAAAGAAAGTTGCCGAATCTTCTACTCCAAGCAGACAATTCACGGAAGATGATTATAAGGGGAAGCAGGTGCAATCGTTTGATTCTTCAAAGGTCCGTAGGTGTGGCAACTGTGGAAAGCGTCATCAAGGCGATTGTTGGCAAAAGCCAAACCGGTGCTATCATTGTAATGAAGAGGGCCACTATGCGAATGAGTGCCCAACAAAGAAGAGTTTACAAGGAACACCAAATGCTCCTAGGCAGGGACGAATCAACACTTTGAATGCTCAAACAATCACACCTAAGGACAATCTACTGAGAGGTATGAGATCCCTTTTCGATAACTCTGTCAGTATATTATATGATTCGAGTGCAACCCATTGTTTTATAGCTCAAGCATAATGTCGAAAATTATCTACTTGTCATACAAGATAGAAATTTTGTGGTAGAATCTATTTGTTTGCCTAAGAGAAGTATGAACATCTTTCCGTATTTATGGTGGCCGTCTATTCAACTGGTGAATGAATTTTTGTATGTTATAAAGGAATTGAAATCCCAACTTAAAGAATTGATATCAAAGAAGTTCATTCGACCAGGTACGTTTACATGGGATGCCGATTGAGAGGAGTGTTTTCAGGAGTCGAAAGTTAGGTTAACCTCTGCTCCGATCCTGATTCTTTCGGATCCGCCTTTGGAATTCCAAATAGCGAGCGATGCTTCAGGGAAGGGTTTAGGAGGTGTTCTTGTGCAGAATCAACAAGAAGTAGCTTATGCATTCCGGAAATTGAAGGCATTACCTGTATGGGTCTCGTTTCGAAGTCTTTAGCAATCATAAAAGGTATTTCCAAATTTCACCATGAATAGTGATGGAGTCAGTAGTTTCAACGGTAGAATCTGTGCTTCCGATGATGAGAGCAATAAAAAGGCAAGTGTTAGAGGAAGCACACCGAAGTTTATATTCTGTTCCAGGGTGTACAGAATATAAAGCAGATGTATTAGTGGCGAGGTATTAGTTTGTTAACCTCTCCTTTGCGAAGGTTAACAATGAGATGGTATTATGAGATTCCGTTTGACAAGTCGAACGTGAATACGAATATGTAAATGAGGTAACTGCTGACTGTTTTCACGTTGCGAATAACCATCAAAGGATTAATTGATGGATCTGCTTATAGGTGACAGAGATTTCCGAAGTGAAGCTTGGCGGGCGGTGTAATAGTTTTGAAAAATCGTTTTGCGAAAACCCGCATGCTAAAGTCAATTTTGGGAACGAATTAAGAGGCCAATAGAATATGATTGAGGAGGAAAAATCCTAGGAGGATTACTTAGGTTGAGGGGAGGTTCTCAACGCTATGGACTAATTTGGAAGGGAATGGGGTGCGTCGTTGGCAAAAAACCTCGTGATGGAGTTGCAATAGAGGAAAAAGAGCTCTGAGTTCTGTTTTGATAGTTGTTTTGAGAACAACAGAGGTGATTTTCATTACGTTCAAATTTATTTGTTGTCCCTACGGTTTATTTCTACGTTTAAGATGAACGTTTCTGGTGAATCCGCATTTCATCTTCTTTTGAAAAGTTCTATCTCGAAATCCCAAGGGCGAGTCAAGAAGTCTCGCACATGACTTTCCGTCACATTTGTCAATGTGTACGAGAACTGTTATGGATTTTGGAAGATTTGTTGAGAACGTGTTTACACCCCTTCGAGGAAATAGTGTTTGTTTTTAACTCTACCGAGGAGTACCGGTTTGTGGATCTCATTTTCAACCTGTATATCTATCAAGTGTCTTATATTACACCTTTGATTTAGATTAATCAAAGTTGGGGAGTAAACGAGGGTAATTGGAATGAAGCTTCGGAAGTGTTTTCAAACGCGGTGCCGAGCCGATGAAGGCGAATGATGAGTTTCTCGTGTAGATGCGTGACCAGAGAGTTCGTATCAAGGTAGTAGTGGATCCTACTTGGAGATTGATGTGCCAACTTGGGAAGAGTTCCTACCCTCATTTCGTTAATTCAAGATTGTGCTCCAGCAACTTAAGATCTTTCTGAGAATGTCGATTCTCGGTTAGTCAGATGAAAGACTTAACGAAATTTTGAGGACAAAATTCTTTTAAGTTGGGGAGAATGTAACATCCTCAAAATAATTAACCGAATTACTTGGATGTTAACCCAATTGAATTAATTTAGTACTTGACTGGTAAATTTATCGAGTGCTAAAATTATTTATTGGTTGTCATCGGATCGTTAACCGGATAATACGGATCAAGGAAGTTTCGGAATCGAAATAAGAGATTTAGATCAATGTGGTAATTTGACCGCGTTACAAATTATATATTAAATAAATATATAAGTATACGTGTATGTATGTGTATGTGAGGGAAGAAAAGAAAAATTAAAAGAAAGAGAGAAAGAAGGAAAGAAGAGAAGCAGAGAAGAAAAAGGGAGAAAAGAAGAGAAAAGGAGAAAGAAAGAGAAAGAGGAAGAGAAGAAGAAGAAGAGGAGCTCCACCCATCATCCCAAACTATCATCTTCATCATCATCTTTGCTTCCCCTCCCACCCTTTCAAGCTAGGTAAGCTAAGGTTCCATTTTCCTCTCCCTTTTAGCATTTCGTTTTCTTAGGGTTTTGTGGGGGAATCCGAATTTGAGTTGATTTTGATGGTTGAATCGTGTCTAGCAGCAAGCCCAACAACGATTGTAAGCGGATTGAAGCTAAATTCGAAGTTTGGAGCGGATTGGAGATCCTAGGGTTCGATTGGGGATTTTTGGTGTCTCGGGGATTTCGGCTCGATATCGGTTCACGCTTCGAGGGTGAGTTCTACTCACGCTTAGGATTTTTGTTTTTCGAATTAATTGATAAACTGTTTTATCGCTTTCGCTGGACTGGAATATTATTTGATAATCGAGTTTGAGAGATTTTGGGTTGAAAACCGTTATTTGAAAATATGTCGCGTTTTGATACAATTCGATTACAATGAGTTTTTGATTGATTTGTTTGATTGTGTGACTTAGATTGAGACTGTTTTTAGGGTCGTCAAATCTGTTTTCGGTCGGAACGAGAATCGTTCGAGAACTTTTGGGTCAAAAACCGTTATTTCGGAATATGTCGTATTTTGGAAAAATTCGTTTTGATTGAGTTTTTGATTGGATTGATTGATTGTGTGGTTTGTATTGGGTCTATTGTATTGGTTGTCAAAACTGTTTTCGATCAGAACGAGAATCGGAATTGAGCGGAATAGCGGTTTTCGCGCGAAACCGCCAAAATTCTGCAGCATCAGGTCCCCATCGCGTCGCGACCTCCCTCCTTCGCGTCGCGACCATGCTTCAGTTTGCAACGAAAATATTTCTGTCATTTTCCGCGTCGCGACGGTTTCGTGTCGCGTCGCGACGCTTTTCAGATTTTCAACAGTTTTTCACTGTTTTTGTTTTCGCGATATCTTTTGATCCGGGAACCCGATTGAGGTGTTCTAAAATGCGTTGGAAAGCTTATTTAGAGGCCTAACTGAATATTCTATTTTTAAGGCAAAATGAACTGTTTTTGATATTGAAAATTATGTTGAAAAGTGTCGAGTTAGTATGCGAGAGCGAATGTGGACTTAATGTTTTTCTCGAAAAGAAAGCGGACTATGAGTCCTATGTGATATTGTATAAATGACGCGGGATGATTGTTAAATCATCTAAACCGGTCTATGATTCACGATATATAAATTATATCGAATATAGGAGTTTAGCCCAAATGCGGGTGGATATATATATATACACTAGATCGAGTTTGGGTGACGACCCATGAGGTTGACATACTAGGCGGGGAAGTCATGATCCCTTACCCTAGGCCCGTAAGCCATTAGGGAAAGTACTATTGGTAAAGGGGTTCACCGGGATTACCAAAGCTGGGGTCGGTGTTATGTCACAGTTATAGAACAGTTCACCGGGATTACCAAAGCTGGGGTCGGTGCTGTAATAAAGTTATGAAGCGGGTTACCGGGATTACCAAAGCTGGGGCCGGTACCGTGTTAAAATTAGAAAGAATGGTCACCGGGATTACCAAAGCTGGGGTCGGTGTCATTCTAAATATATATCAATGGTATGGTTACCGGGATTACCAAAGCTGGGGCTGGTATCATACTATGTTGACTAGTACGAGTCACCGGGATTACCAAAGCTGGGGTCGGTGTCGTGCTAAATTAAAAGAATGTAATTTATAAAGTAAAATAATGCGGTACATCGGGAGTTAGCGTTCGCGCAGTCGATGCCGTGTTGAGTTAACAATGTTTTAACTGGACCGAGAGCGTTAGTAGGGGTCTCGGTAGAACTCACTGAGATTGTATCTCACTGTTTAAATGTTGTTGTTTTACAGATAAACAGGGACAGAAGAAACCTCAGAGGCACGAGTAGGTGGCCCCGGGAGGAGAAAGATGACTTAGCTTTATGTTCAAGTTTATTTTCCTTCTGTTGCCTATGTATTACAACACTATGGCATTAGTGTTTTGTTTATCCTTTTCCGTTTTCTTGTATGACTCTGATTACCACAGTTGCTGACAGCTATGGTCTGAGTACCGTATGATCTTATTTGTGTATAAGATGGTTATGTTGTATTTCAGCAAAATTTTATTATGGTATTCAGTGTCTAAGCAGGAATTTTTTTTTTATCTCTGATGTTTATATTTTGGCACGCTTTGGTATTTTTACAAGTTAAATATACCGGGGTGTTACACCTCTCCTATCACTATAAATAGGAGTGTGATTTCATTTCTAAAACACACCTCTACATCTCATCTTCTCACAATTCTCTCTACTCTTCATATTCGAAATTCTTAGATCTATATTTGTGCTTCAATGTTTTATTTGTTAAAAAAAGCTTTTTGATTTCAAAATTGTCATATTATCTTCAAAAGCTTTTTATCAATCTAGATCTAAGATCTTGAGCTTCATTGTTTTGATCTTGTTAAAAGTTTTTTGTTTTTCGAAAATAATATATCTTTTCTAAAAAGCTTTTATGTTTTTGCAAAGCTAGCTTCCATTGTCAAATCAATCTTTAAGCTTTTGTAAAAACAAGATTTCATATTCCATATCATTTTTAGAGCATCTAAAAATCCTAAGATCACTCATCTCTGTCAGTTCTAAACTGACACATTCTAAGAAGTGATTGGATCTCTAGATCTCAATTGTGTAAACCTTATATTGTTTTTGTGGTTTTCTTGAAATCCTGAGAAGCTTTACTTGGGTCTCTCAATCGGGTGATTGAGTTGGTTTTGAAATCCTTAGCGGGTGCTTGGGTTCTCAGTTCAGGGGAATTGAGATTCACTAGTGTTGAAGTCGACTGTTTGTATTAAACTCTCTTCAATATAGTGGTTGCTAAGTCCAAGGGTTGAAAAGCCTAAGGCCGAGGACGTAGGGGTTTTATCCCGAACCTCGCTAAATATCTGTGTCCCTCTATCCCTTCTCTCTTTATATTTTGCACTATTATTATTAACTGTTTATTATTAATATTATTGTGCGTATATATATATATATATATATATATATATATATATATATATATATATATATATATATATTGATATTATCACTATCATTATTCCTGTTTATTGTTAATATTACTGTGCTTATATTATTCAATACTATCACTACTCTGTCATATCAATAAACATATTAATTGTGATATTATCAATACTCATCAATCATCTTCTACTCCTCTTCTCTAAGATCTACTATATCTCATATATCATCTTTATCTCACTAATAGATCTAATATATTCAATATCCTGATTATCTCTTATAATATCTTTATTGGCAATATTTAATACAATTTAAACAACTCTTGCTTGTCTTCATATCCAAAAGTTCAAATCACATTTTCCGCATCCGATTTGAAAAAGAATATAATCATCATTTGCGAAAAGAATCCATATTTACTCATAACCTTATTCACCCCCCTCTAAGGTTATATAATAAGTCTAACAAGTGGTATCAAAGCTAGGAATTGCATATTAGAGCTTTACATCTCGCAATTCTAAAATCTGTCCTTTACATATCTGTAATTATGGGTTCTTTCATGAAAGAAGGAATGTCTTCTAATAGGCCTCCTCTATTTGATGGTACTAACTACGATTACTGGAGTAGTCGTATGCAATGTCATGTGCAGGCAATTGACTTCACTCTATGGAGAATCATAGTGGATGGTCCTCTAATCCCGATGAAGATCAAGATCACAAAACCAGGTAATACTGATGGTGACACTTCAAAAATTCAAGCCACCGGCAAAGCTGAAGAAGTACCGGTGGAAGACATCTACACCATCGACCTAAGTGAGTTAAGAAAATCCGAGCGTGACAAGATATCCCTAAATGCAAAGGCCATGAATATTCTTCATCTATCACTCTGTGAAGAAGAATATGGCAGAGTAAAAGGGTGTCAAAGTGCAAAGGAAATCTGGGACTGCCTACAAGCCACTCATGTCGGGACAAGCCAGGTAAAAGATACTAAAATTAGAATTCTCACCTCTGAATATGAAAGTTTTAAAATGAAAGAAGGTGAGTCTGTCGCAGCAATGCATCAAAGATTAAATTTATTTATAAACAACTTGAGGGCCTTAGGAAAGAAATACACCAACAAGGATTTGAATGGAAAGATCCTTGAATCCTTAACTGGTGAATTCTTCCCTAAGACTTGTGCTATAACCAAAGCCAAAGACATTGGCACTTTACCTCATGAAGACCTTATTTGATCATTGCTAGCCTTTGAGGTAGTTCTGGCTGCCAAAAAGAGCCAAGAAAAAGAAACTGTAAAAGAGAAGAAATCTCTTGCCCTTGCTGCTAAAACCACTAAAGTAGCAAGGAAAGAGGTTGAATCTGAAGAAGACACCGATAATGAAGATATGGCTATGTTTGCCAAGAACTTCAAAAGATTTATGAAATACAACAAACATGGTAGAAGTGACTCTTCAAAGAAATTTGGATACAACAAAGAGGAAAAACATGAAAAAGAGAGGAACAACCAAGATGCTTCGAATGCAACAAACCCAGTCACATCAAAGCTAATTGCTACAAGCTGAAATCTAAGCAAAAGAAAGCAATGAAAGCAACTTGGTACAACACCGACACTGAAAGTGAGACCGAAGAAGAAGAAGTTGCAAATGCTGTCTGTCTCATGGCAAAGAACACAGCTGAAGCAACATGAGATAATCTCAGCACTGATGGTGAATCAGATGAAGATGAGCAGACTGACAATGCTGTCTGCAATATGGCAAGTGACGCATCTAAGGTAAGCCTTAACTCCTCTAGTCTTTCTGATTCTTCTATACATGATGATTCATTTGATGATGCGTGTAGTAGTCACAATTTGAGTGAGGCTTTTGAAGCTCTTTATTTTGAACATGAAACTCTTTTGTTAAAATCTAAGAAATTGACAAAGAGAAACAAAAGCATGCTCACTCAAATCGAGACTCTTGAAAATGAGGTTGTTAAATTGAAGAATGAGCTACATAAAACAAAACCTTTCAACCTTGAATTTCTTGAGCTTAAACAAAATTTTGAAAAAGTCAAGGTTGAAAATGAATTTTTGAAAGAATCTTTGAAAAAGTTTGAGGTTGGTGAAAAGACCTTGACCAAGCTACTTCACTCCCAACATGAATATGTTGATAGGAGAGGTATTGGGTACAAAGGTAATTCCACCTCCTCTGTTTCGAACAAGAAAATAACTTTTGTAGCTGCTACTTCAAGTTATACACCTACTGTATTCTCATGCACCTATTGTCAAAAAGGGAACCATAGCTCTCTTAGATGTCCTATTCGTAAATTATGTGAGCTAGGTACCCTTATACCTGCCTGTAAGAAACCAAGGTGGATTGTGAAAGCAAACCCCTTGACAACTAACCCCCAAGGACCTAACAAAATTTGGGTACCTCGTACTAGTTGTTAAATGTTCCTCTTGTAGGTTGGTCCTTCATCTAAAAAGAAAAACGTGTGGATGGTTGATAGTGGATGTGATAAACTCCAATTTAGTGCATTTTTAGAGATATTTTTGAGTTATTTTTAAGAGCAATTATTATCAATTATATAAATCACTGACTTAATTTGCTCTTTATTTTGCAGAAATGCTAAAGAGATAAAAGATTGAAAATCCAGTTTAATCTCACTTAAATTATGAGTTTGGCAATTAAAGGAATTGGAAATCAAAATAAAAGAGCCATGGCCCATGTGGCCCAAATGAGAAGTGCAATCCATATGAATTGAAATAATGGCCCACGGTTAATGGAACAAACTTGGAGACAAAGAAATGAAGCACAAGACCTAGGCTTGGAAAAGAAGAAAGAGATCTTGGAATTAAATGGAAAATATACACTAGGCGCGGCAATGAATGGAATTCATGAGGGAATTATATAAATTAGTAAAAGAACAGTGAATTGGAGGAGAAACGGTAGTCGCGTGAATTGAAGGAAACAGTGCCGCGGAAGAAAAGAAAGAAAACGCACTAACAGTAGTGCCGGCAATTAGAGGAGAGAGTTTTGGATACCCGTTCTCGACACCGTGAGAGAGCTCTGGAGCAGAAAAAGGAGACTAAAATTTCAGGATCAGAAATTTCTCTATTCCGGGTTATTTTTATCTCTGTAATTTATGACTCCTAATTTTATTTTATTGTTCTCGAACACTATGGATAGTTAAATCCTCTTCTAGGGTCTTAGGTGGATCTTGCATGCTTAGAGACCTTTTTATGTTCTAATTTCTGGTTTGAATTCCTGGTTTTTATTTCAATTAATATTATCCTATTGTTTTTATCACATAATTAGGATTGACAACCCTTTGCATGTTCATAATCAATTAGTTGATCAACGACCGTACTGCAATTAGTTGGTGGACCTATAGGATAATTGAGACTAAGATTAATGCATGACCAAACGTTAATTTAGTCTTCCAATCATTCAACCTTTTTGTTCTTTATGTTTTTCTTGGATTTAAATTCTTGCATGACCAAACAAGGGTTAATTTAGGAAAAAGAATATTAATCGCGAATGACCAAACGGATTAATAGTTTTAGTAAAGGGATTGGTAATTAAATAAAATAAAGGAATTCAGGTAGAAGTAGACATAGGGGAATCGAAGCTTGCAAGTGAAACCGTGACCCTAGACCTCTCTCTCCATTTATTAAATCTAGTATTTTAATTCTTGTTATTTATTTCTTTTTATTTGTTTTCATTACAACTAAATTATTGGTTCGTCTAAACAATATATAATCTTTACTAGTTTGATACTTGTTAATTAATCCCTGTGGACACGATAATCTTTTATACTACTTCAGCGAAAGAGTACACTTGCTCTAAGTGTGTTTTTAACGCAACAAGTTTTTGGCGCCGTTGCCGGGGATTAATTTAGCAATATTAAACGAAAAAGATTTTTATTGCTTTAGACATTTTTTATGCACTAGTTTTATTTTATTTTTTTTATCTTATTGAAAAAAAAATACAAAAAAAAGGCTCCAAGAGACCGCTGCAGTTCACCTTTTTTGCAGATAAAAGTTTAAATCATGGTTAAGACAATTGGAGATTATATTAGAGATGCAGAGGCACAAAGAAATTTAGAGAAGTCATATTGGTATATGTCTCAATGCCAGATTCAAATTTCTCCTCCTCCTTATGAACCTTATTCAGACTATTGGGATGACTATGAGCCACCTCCTTATTCCTCCCACTGGGATAATTATGAGTCACTACAAGTGCAAAGGCAAGAGGAGGAAAAGTCAGATGTCAATGAGGTCTTGGCCAAATTTATGCAGCAGACACTTGAAAATTTTGAAAGCCTGAATGGTCAAATCTCAAGTCTCATTGCTTTGTTATCTCAAGAGGCCCAAGAAACTCCTTCACAAACTAAGTCTACCCAAAATGAAGATGCTGAGCAATACAAAGAAAGTATTCCTACGAGAGATGAAGGTGTCTCCATGGAATATAATCTGGAGGAAGAAGCTCTCAAGAAAGATGAGGAGACTCCTACTGAAGGGAGTCAAATCAAAATAGTAGCTCCTACTGAAGGGAGTCATATTGAAACAAAAGATCCTATTAATGAGAGCGGATGTGAGGAGAATGAGAAAGATCCATTGGTTCTAGATTTGGAGAAAGAGGAGAAAGCGCCCATTTTTGGGCAAATTGTTTTAACCATTGGTGATTCTATGATTGAGGTTCACCGGGGAAAGGTAACTTTAAGGAGTGGTAAAGAAGATGATGTTATTAAAGCTTTAAATTCCAATGAAAATTTCTCTTCTTTAACTTCTCCTTATTTTGATGATGTGGTTGAAACTAACATTTTTTGTGAATCAAAGATGCAGGACCTTTTGAAAAAAAATCTTATTTTGCAGGATCCTAGCATAGTGGTGGATGGAGATAAAATAAAAATTTCACCATCCTTTGAAGTTCATCCACCACGTGGAAAAAGAAAGAATAATGTGAACCACATTGTTAGAAAGCTAAGAAGGTGTACTGCGTTAGATGTAAAATTTGCTTTTGGAGAACCCCCAGATTGAGCATCAACTATAGTCAGGCTCACGACGTTAAACAAGCGTTTCGCAGGAGGCGACCTGTGTTTTATTTTCAGTTATTTTTACTTTTAATTTGTTTCATTTTGTTTTTAGGAATAAGCTCAGACTGCAAGCTCTCTCAGGGAAGTCACTCTTACTCTCTCATTTATTTATTTTTGTGCCAATTTGATATTTTGCATTGAGGACCATGTTTTAGGCTAGTGAGGGGGAGGAGAGTTTAACTTTGTCAATTCATCTCTATTAATGCATATACCCACTACATATGTTGATAGCATTTTTTTTCTGGCTAGTTTTGGATATAGAAACTGAAAAAAAAATAGAGATTTTGCCTCTAGGGGATCCCATAATTAATTTACTTGACAGACTTGTGCTTAATTGTAACTGTGAGGTTGTCCTTAGGAAGCTGATAATTAGCATTGTGCCTATTGAGTACTTTTTGTGAACTAGCTTCTAAATGTGAGATCTGAGCCTTCATAAGGGGTTGATACTAAATCATAAATTTTTACCCTTTTTCTTTCTATGAGTGTGTTTCCCAATTTGCTACATTCTAGAATTTGTCTTTTGACCATTTCAAGGCGAAAATTGATTTGCATCATGTAAAAAGATTTGGGGAATTTAGGTATTTTTCTGGCCTCAGAGTTGTTTGTTGAATTTATCCATTAGTTGCCCCCTTTGAGCCTATTTGTTATATTTTTTCTTTGGTACCTAGATATAATTTTTTCTTTTTTTTATGGTAACCATTTGAAATTAAATGTGGAGCAACTATTGAAAATTACAATTTCGTCCTATATTTTTAGTTGTCTATATTGTTAGGACTGAAACTTTGTCCTATTCTTTAGTTATCTATCCTGTCAGGAAAAAAAAAGTGAATCATGTACTTACCTTTTCCTCCAAAAAAAATGAAAAAAAAAAATTGGAAGAAAATTTGAAAAAAAAGGAAAGCAACAAGGAGGAAAATGCACATCAAAAGAATGAAAGAGCCAAAGGGCAAAAAAAAAAATGAAATGAAAGGGCCTACTCAAGAGAAAAGGCAAATCAAAAAGAGTCTACTCAATAGAAAAAGAGTGAAGAAGGAAATGGAATTAATTTGGAGTTTGGGCAAAAATTGTAAAATAGATAGGAGCTCTGTATTTGATTTCAAATGTTACTATTCATTTCTTGTTTTTAACCCTTTGATTATCCCCTCTTTCATATTTGCTACCCTACATGAATTCACCCTGGCCCCATTACAACCCTTAACACCCAATCTTTTGCATGCATGTGAACTATTTAGTGGAGATTTGGTCAAATTACAAGCTTATGGTAATGTGCATTTTGTGGAAACTTGAGTGTATATTTCTCAAGTCCCTAAACACTTAGAGAGATTGTGAGCGAGTGCCATTGTTCACTATAATGTAATTTTCAGGGACATGAGCCTCTAATTGGGCAACCTTTTGACATCTCATATGTGTTATTTGTCTAATGTCTGTCATTGTGCTTCTAATTTTCGGTCCCTTATTTGGCTGTCTCTATTATTCATTTGAAAATTTTATTGAGCCAGGAAATTTGCTTGAGGACAGGCAAATGTTAAGTGTGGGGGAGTTGATAAACTCCAATTTAGTGCATTTTTAGAGATATTTTTGAGTTATTTTTAAGAGCAATTATTATCAATTATATAAATCACTGACTTAATTTGCTCTTTATTTTGCAGAAATGCTAAAGAGATAAAAGATTGAAAATCCAGTTTAATCTCATTTAAATTATGAGTTTGGCAATTAAAGGAATTGGAAATCAAAATAAAAGAGCCATGGCCCATGTGGCCCAAATGAAAAGTGCAATCCATATGAATTGAAATAATGGCCCACGGTTAATGGAACAAACTTGGAGACAAAGAAATGAAGCACAATACCTAGGCTTGGAAAAGAAGAAAGAGATCTTGGAATTAAATGGAAAATATACACTAGGCGCGGCAATGAATGGAATTCATGAGGGAATTATATAAATTAGTAAAAGAACAGTGAATTGGAGGAGAAACGGTAGTCGCGTGAATTGAAGGAAACAGTGCCGCGGAAGAAAAGAAAGAAAACGCACTAACAGTAGTGCCGGCAATTAGAGGAGAGAGTTTTGGATACCCGTTCTCGACACCGTGAGAGAGCTCTGGAGCAGAAAAAGGAGACTAAAATTTCAGGATCAGAAATTTCTCTATTCCGGGTTATTTTTATCTCTGTAATTTATGACTCCTAATTTTATTTTATTGTTCTCGAACACTATGGATAGTTAAATCCTCTTTTAGGGTCTTAGGTGGATCTTGCATGCTTAGAGACCTTTTTATGTTCTAATTTCTGGTTTGAATTCCTGGTTTTTATTTCAATTAATATTATCCTATTGTTTTTATCACATAATTAGGATTGACAACCCTTTGCATGTTCATAATCAATTAGCTGATCAGCGACCGTACTGCAATTAGTTGGTGGACCTATAGGATAATTGAGACTAAGATTAATGCATGACCAAACGTTAATTTAGTCTTCCAATCATTCAACCTTTTTGTTCTTTATGCTTTTCTTGGATTTAAATTCTTGCATGACCAAACAAGGGTTAATTTAGGAAAAAGAATATTAATCGCGAATGACCAAACGGATTAATAGTTTTAGTAAAGGGATTGGTAATTAAATAAAATAAAGGAATTCAGGTAGAAGTAGACATAGGGGAATCGAAGCTTGCAAGTGAAACCGTGACCCTAGACCTCTCTCTCCATTTATTAAATCTAGTATTTTAATTCTTGTTATTTATTTCTTTTTATTTGTTTTCATTACAACTAAATTATTGGTTCGTCTAAACAATATATAATCTTTACTAGTTTGGTACTTGTTAATTAATCCCTGTGGACACGATAATCTTTTATACTACTTCAGCGAAAGAGTACACTTGCTCTAAGTGTGTTTTTAACGCAACAGGATGCTCAAGGCATATGACTGGTAATGCTTCACTATTCCTGAAATTGAGCAACAAAGCTAGTGGATCTGTAAAATTTGCCAACAATGAATCTGCTCAAGTAATAGGTAAATGTTGTGTGGGTAAGAAAAACACAATTAAAATTAAAAATGCTTTATTAGTTGATGGCGTTAAATTTAACTTACTAAGTGTTAGCCAATTATGCGATAATGATTTTGATGTGCACTTTTTTGTTGATAAATGTGTTATTACCCATATGACTTCTAAACTCTACATTACTGGCTTTCGAGAAAACAATGTATACTATGTTGATTTTGATAATGTAAGTGATGATATAGTATGCATGCCTACCTTGATTGATGATGTGGATCTGTGGCATAGACGTTTAGGACATGCTAGTATAGAACATCTATCTAAGTTAAGTAAGAATGAGCATGTTAGAGGTCTACCTAAATTGAAATATGAAAAAGGCCAATTATGTGATGCATGTCAACTTGGTAAAATGCACAAAACCTCTTTTAAATCAAAACCGGTTATTTCCACCAAAAATGTGCTTGAACTGCTACATCTTGATTTGTTCGGTGAAATTGATGTCGTAAGTCTAGGAGGGTCTAAGTATGTCTTTGTTATTGTTGATGATTATTCTAGATATACTTGGGTTATCCTACTTGCAAATAAAAGTGATACTTTTAACGAGTTTGCTAAGTTGTGCAGAAAACTACAAAATGAGAAAAACTTAGCCATCAAAGAAATTAGAAGCGATCATGGAGGAGAGTACGAAAATTCATCATTCAAGACTTGGTGTGAAAAGTATGGCATTCATCATAACTTTTCAGCTCCAAGAACTCCTCAACAAAATGGTGTGGTAGAAAGAAAGAACAGAACTATACAAGAGATGAGCAGGACAATGCTGAATGAGCACAACCTTCCCAAATACTTCTGGGGTCATGCAGTAGATACAGCTTGTCACGTGCTAAATCGAGTATACTTAAGGCCATCTCTCAACAAGACGCCATACGAGCTGTGGAATGGTAGAGCTCCTAATATTTCATATTTCAAAGTGTTTGGAAGTAAGTGCTTCATTCTCAACACAAAGGACAAGTTGGGTAAGTTTGATGCCAAGTCAACCGAAGGCATCTTCATGGGGTATTCAAAACATAGTAGAGCTTATATTGTTTATAATAAAACTGATAAAACTGAGCAAGAATCTATTCATGTTTCTTTTGATGAAACTAACCCCTTTGTAAAGAAAGCTGATGATGAGGATGAAGTAACAGAAGTAAGTGAAAATAGATCACCTGAAACTATCAATGTAGAAGAAACAGATGTGGAAGCTGAATCTCAAAATGAAGTGGAACGAGAGCCTCAAGACATCGACGACAATATCCATGGAAGAACACATGATGATCTACCCAAGTCATGGAAATCAGTTCGAGATCATCCCCTGGAGCAGATTATCGGTAGTCCTTCAAAGGGAGTAAAAACTCGTTCTTCCCTTAATCTTTTATGCTTTCACAGTGCTTACGTCTCTCAAATAGTCCAAAATAATATCAAGGAAGCTTTAATTGATCCAGAGTGGGTTTTGTCAATGCAAAAAGAACTTGAACAATTTGAAAGAAATAAAGTTTGACACTTAGTTGAAAACTGGTCGATCGGACCATCATAGGAACTAAATGGGTTTTTCGTAACAAACTTGACGAAAATGGAACAATTTTATTAAACAAAAGTCGTCTAGTAGTTCAAGGTTTTAATCAAATCGAAGGGGTGGATTTTGAAGAAACTTTTGCTCCTGTGGCTAGATTGGAGTCCATGAGGATAATTTTGGCATTTGCCTCCTACATGGATTTCAAACTACATCAAATGGATGTCAAAAGTGCCTTCCTAAATGATTTCTTAGAAGAATAAGTTTATGTAAAATAACCCCCTGGTTTTGAAGATTTTAAAAATCCCGATCACGTCTTTAAACTTGACAAAGCCCTCTATGGATTGAAACAAGCCCCTAGAGCTTGGTATGAGAGATTAAGCAGACATCTAATTGCCAATGGTTTCCAAAAGGGTAAGATTGATTCTACCTTATTCCTTAGAACCAAGGGCAAACATATTGTAACATCCTCAAAATAATTAATCGAATTATTTGGATGTTAACCCAATTAAAGTAATTTAGTACTTAACGGGTAAATTTATCGAGTGCTAAAATTATTTATTGGTTGTCATCGGATCGTTAACCGGATAATACGGGTCAAGAAAGTTTTGAAATCGAAATAGGAGATTTAGATCAATATGGTAATTGGATCACGTTACCACGTATATATTAAATAAATATATATATGTGTACGTGTGTGTGTGTTAAAAAGAAAAGAAAAGGAATTAAAAGAAAGGAAAGGAAAGAACAGCGAGAGACAGAGAGAAAAAGAAAGAAGAAAAGAGAAGAAAGAAGAAAGGGTGAGGAAGAAGAAGGGGAAAAGGGGAGGATTTGCGCTCATCAAAACGACTTCCTTCCAACACGAAAAACGCTCAGCGTTACTCCCTCTTCGATTTGGTACCAACATCAACATCATCAACTCTCTCTCTCTCTCACTTTGCCATTTTCGGAATTTGGAAGAAATTGAGGTTTGTTGATGGTTCAAGCTCAAGGATGGCTTGGGATGGAGTTTGGCGCGAACCCAAGGATGATGGATCGTTGATTGAGGTTCGATTGAAAGATTGGAAGCGAGTTGAGTGATTTGGGGTTTTGGTGAATAGTGTCATGGAGGTTAGGGGAGGAAGATGATGAATAGTGCATTATAGAGGTCTCGGGATTGAGCGGAAAGGTGGAAAGCGTTGGAAGCGGATTCGGGTGTCGCCGGAGCGAGGAATGGATTCGGGGAACGTTCGTGTGGTTTTGTCGGAAAAGCGGTTTCGCGTAAGTCTCAGTGATTTGGCGAAGTCTCGGTGATTTTGAAGTCTCGGTGTCGGCACACGCTTCGAGGGTGAGTTTTACTCACGCTTAGGATGTTTTTATGTTTCGAGTATTTTTACGTCAATTGATGTCGAGAGATCTTGAGTCAAAACCGCTATTTGGAAAATATGTCGTTTTTGATAAAAACCGTTTTGATTGAGACATTGATTGATTTGAATGATTGTGTGATATTGGTTGAATCTGTTTTCTGTTTGTTTGGACTGTTTTCAATCGGAACGAGAATCGGAATTAAGCGGAATCGCGGTTTTCGCGCGAAACCGCCAAAATCTGCCCTAGACAGACCCCCTGCTGTCAACCCACGCGCCACTTGCGCGCCACGCGCCACTCGCGCGCCAGTTGACAGGTTTTACTGCCAGTTCGCGCGCCGCTTGCGCGCCACGCGCCACTCGCGCGTCACTTTGCAGATTTTCAGCAATCAAACACTGTTTTTCGTTTCGCAATAACTTTTGATCCGGGAACCCGATTGAGGTGTTCTAAGATGCGTTGGAAAGCTTATTCAGAGGCCTAACTGAATATTCTATTTTTAAGGCCAAATGAACTGTTTTTGATATTGAAAATTATGTTGAAAAGTGTCGAGTTAGTATGCGAGAGCGAATGTGGACTTAATGTTTTTATCGAAAAGAAAGCGGACTATGAGTCCTATGTGATATTGTATAAATGACGCGGGATGATTGTTAAATCATCTAAACCGGTCTATGGTACGTTCTATTTATTGAACTATGTAACTGACGCGGGATGATTATTATTTAAATCATCTAAAACGGTCTATGATTCACGATATATAAATTATATCGAATATAGGAGTTAGCCCAAATGCGGGTGGATATATATATACTAGATCGAGTTTGGGTGACGACCCATGAGGTTGACATACTAGGCGGGGAAGTCATGATCCCTTACCCTAGGCCCGTAAGCCATTAGGGAAAGTACTATTGGTAAAGGGGTTCACCGGGATTACCAAAGCTGGGGTCGGTGTTATGTCACGGTTATAGAACAGTTCACCGGGATTACCAAAGCTGGGGTCGGTGCTGTAATAAAGTTATGAAGCGGGTTACCGGGATTACCAAAGCTGGGGCCGGTACCGTGTTAAAATTAGAAAGAATGGTCACCGGGATTACCAAAGCTGGGGTCGGTGTCATTCTAAAGATATCAATGGTATGGTTACCGGGATTACCAAAGCTGGGGCTGGTATCATACTATGTTGACTAGTACGAGTCACCGAGATTACCAAAGCTGGGGTCGGTGTCGTGCTAAATTAAAAGAATGTAATTTATAAATTAAACTCCGAGATAAAAGATTTCATAACTGGACCGCGAGTGTTAGTAGGGGTCTCGGTAGAACTCACTGAGATTGTATCTCACGGTTTAAATGTTGTTGTTTTACAGAGAAACAGGGAAGGAAAGGGTCACAGAGGTGCGAGTAGGTTGAGCTCAGACGGGTTGCAGATGACTTACCTATTATGCTTAAGTTTATATTTCCTTTTGTTGTCTTTGTACTACAACTCTATGTGTTGGTATTATAATTTTATTCCGCTTTCTTGTACGATATTGAGCACTATAGTTTGCTGAAGGTTCTGGTCTGAGAACCTGTTCGGTCTTATTTGTATTTAAGACTGTTTTGTTGTTATTCAGCGAGAACTATATTGTAGTGTTCAGTATCTATGCAGGAATTTTATATCTCTGATTATTATATGATGGTACACTTGGGTATTTTTACTCGATAAAAATACCGGGGTGTTACAGTTGGTATCAGAGCAGTTCGACCTAGTCGGACTTAGTTTAGGGTTGAGTCGATTCCTTGTTAGTCCTTGTTGTAGTTACACTTGTGATGCTAAGAGACATTGAGCCTGATCAACTTAATACTTAGTGCATCATAAGCGGAATTATGACTGGATGATCAAGATGCAATCCTCGACCACAATCGGAATCTTCAACCGGTGCATCCTCAGGAAAGGCGAAATGACGGTGGGAGAATACACCGCTAAGTTTGAGAAGTTGTCTCAGTTTTACCAAGTGGTAAAGTAAGCTTCGGATGACGAACGAAGAATGCAGAAGTATAAGACTGGCATAAATGCTTTTATGATTTATGGTCTCAGTTCTTATACTGCTACCAATTATGTTGCCTTGGTGCAATCATCCTATGTCGCTGAGGATGATCTCATAGGAAATATGGGAAAGGAAAGAAGGTAGTTGAATTATCAACTCCGAATGCAAAGTCCTAAGATAATTTCATCAAAGGAAAAGCAGATGTAATTCTTTGATTCTCCAAAGGTCAGAAGATGTTCTAATTATGGAAGACATCACCAGGGTGATCGTCAGCAAAGATCTAATCGGTGATATTATAGAAATGTAGAGGGTCACTATGGTAAAGAGTGCCCTGTAAGGAAGAGTTCCCGGGAGTCACAAGCAGCTCCAAGACGAGGACGAGTCAACACTCTGGATGTTTAGACAGTTACAACTACAGCACAATCATGTGTGGATCGGTTGGGACTAGCGAATCTCCGCCATCCGAGCCGATAACTATCTTAACTGCGGCTAAGGGTCGTGTCCAGACCCAATCTTTGTGTCGGAATTGCCTACGTGTTATAGGAGACAGAAATTTCGTAGAAGGATTATTTGTTTGCCTGTGAGAAGTGTGGACACCATTTTGGGTATGAATTGGATGACTGCAAATCATGTTACAATCGACTGTGTTAATCAACTATTAGTTTCTCTTCAGAATCAGTTGAATTGTCTAAGACAAATTCTGAAGCGGTTACCTAGTTCACCTTAGACGGTCAATCTTCATTCCAAGGTGCGGGAGCACATGTTAGTATGTTATCTGCATCCACTGAAACTAGTTTAGATTTGGCGAACGTTCAGGTCGTGAATGACTTTCTGGATGTTTTCACGATGAAGTTTCTTCTGAACCTCCAGAGCGAGAGGTAGAGTTTACAGTAGAATTGGTTCCTGGCACGGGATCAATATCTATTGTTTCTTATTGAAGGTTTCTTGAGAATTAAAGGAAATGGAGTCTCAACTTGAAGAGTCGATGTTAAAGAAATTTATTCGACTGAGTGCTTCTCTAGGGAGTGCTCTGGTGTGATTAGTCAAAAGGAAATATAGTAGCATGAGATTGTACATTGGTTATCGACAATTTCACAAAGTGACGATCAAGAACAAATATCCTTTGCCAAGGATACACGAATTGCTGGATCAACTTCGAGGTGCTGCAGTATTTCTAAAATTGATCTGAAGCCAGGATATCATCAAATAAAAATTAGAGCCTTAGATATTCCGAAGACAGCTTTCCGTACTAGGTATGGACATTACGAGTTAGTAGTGATGCCTTTCGGTCTACCTAATGCTCCAGCGGTATTCATGGATTACATGAACCGAGTCTTCCACGCGTACCTTGATCAGTTTGTAGTCATTTTCATTGATGATGTCGTGGTGTACTCAAAGACCATTGAGGAGCATGTTCAACACCTCCGCATTGTTCTGAGAGTACTCCGAGAAAATAAGTTGTACTTGAAACCTTGGGAGTGTGATTTTTGGGTGTCAGAGGTAAAGTCTTTGGGACATGTGATTTTCCCAAGTCGGGAGTTTCTGTAGATCCCAGTAAGAAGGAAGCGGTGTTGAATGGGAGTGACCAACATCAGTCGCAGAGATCAAAAGTTTCTGGACCTAGCCGGTTACTGTAAAAGGTTTGTTAAAGGGTTCTCACAGTTAGTTGTCCACTTACTCGGTTAACTCGTAAGGGTCAACCTTTTACGCGGGAAGCTGATTGTGAATAATGTTTTCAAGAATTGAAGGTTTGGTTGACTTCTGCTCCATTCCTGATTCTTCCGGATCCGTCTTTGAAATTCCAAGTTTACGGCGATGTTTCTGGAAAGGGTTTAGGAGGTGTTCTTGTGCAGAATCAACAAGAGGTAGCTTATGCGTCCAGACAATTGAAGACTCATGAGGAGAATTATCCGACTCATGATTTGTAATTGGCATCTATTGTGTATGCACTGAAGATTTGGAGACGTTACCTGTATGGGTCTCGTTTCGAAGTCTTTAGTGATCACAAAAGTTTAAAGTATCTATTTGATCAGAAAGAACTGAATATAAAGCAGAGGTATTAGTTTGTTAACCTCTCCTTTGTGAAGGTTAACAATGAGATGGTATAATATGATTCCGTTTGACAAGTCAAACGTGAATACGAATATGAAAGTGAGGTAACTGCTGACGGTTTTCACGTTGCGAATAAACATCAAAGGATTAATTGATGGATCTGCTTGCAAGTGACTGAAATTTCCGAAGTGAAGCTTGGTGTGCGGCGTGATAGTTTTGAAAAATCATTTTATGAAAACCCGCATGCTAAAGTTAATTTTGGGAACGAATCGAGAGGCTAATAGGATCTGATTGAGGAAAATCATAGAAGGCGTGCTTAGGTTGAGGGGAAACCCAACGCTACTGGCTAATTCGGAAAGGGATTGGGTGCGTCGTAGATGAATATATTGTGAGGAAAGTTACAATAAAGGAAGAAGGGTTTTGCGTTCTGTTTGATCGTTGTTTTGAGAACAACTGATGTGATTTTCATTACTTTCGAAATTAATTGATGTTCCCATGGTTTATTTCTACGTTTAAGATAAACGTTTCTGGTAAATCCTCATTCCATCTTCTTTCGAGAAGTGTTATCTCGAAATCTTGGGGGCGAGTCAAGAAGTTTCACAAATGACCTTTCCGTCACAATTGTTCGATGTGTATGAGAACTGTTATGGATTTTATAAGATTTGTTGAGAACGCATTTACACCCTCCGAGGAAATCGTGTTTGTTTTTACCTCTACCGAGGAGTACTTTGATTTGGATTAATCAAGTTGGGGAGCAAGTGAGGAATGAAGCTTCGGAAGTGTTTTCGAACGCGGTGCCGAGCCTATGTAGGCGAAAGAGGAGTTTCTCGTGTTGATTCGTAACCAGAGAGTTCGTATCAAGGTAGTAGTAGATCATACTTGGAGATTGATGTGCCAACTTTAGAAAGATTTTCTACACACATTTCGTTAATTCAAGATTGTTTTCCAGCAAATTTGGACCTTTCTGAGAATATCTGCTCTCGGTTAGTCAATCGTAAGGCTTGACGAAATTTTGAGGACAAAATTCTTTCAAGTTGGGGAGAATGTAACATCCTCAAAATAATTAATCGAATTATTTGGATGTTAACCCAATTAAAGTAATTTAGTACTTAACGGGTAAATTTATCGAGTGCTAAAATTATTTATTGGTTGTCATCGGATCGTTAACCGGATAATACGGGTCAAGGAAGTTTTGGAATCGAAATAGGAGATTTAGATCAATATGGTAATTGGATCACGTTACCACGTATATATTAAATAAATATATATATATATATATATATATATATATATATATATATATATATATATATATATATATATATATGTGTGTGTGTGTGTGTACGTGTGTGTGTGTTAAAAAGAAAAGAAAAGGAATTAAAAGAAAGGAAAGGAAAGAACAGCGAGAGACAGAGAGAAAAAGAAAGAAGAAAAGAGAAGAAAGATGAAAGGGTGAGGAAGAAGAAGGGGAAAAGGGGAGGATTTGCGCTCATCAAAACGACTTCCTTCCAACACGAAAAACGCTCAGCGTTACTCCCTCTTCGATTTGGTACCAACATCAACATCATCAACTCTCTCTCTCTCTCACTTTGCCATTTTCGGAATTTGGAAGAAATTGAGGTTTGTTGATGGTTCAAGCTCAAGGATGGCTTGGGATGGAGTTTGGCGCGAACCCAAGGATGATGGATCGTTGATTGAGGTTCGATTGAAAGATTGGAAGCGAGTTGAGTGATTTGGGGTTTTGGTGAATAGTGTCATGGAGGTTAGGGGAGGAAGATGATGAATAGTGCATTATAGAGGTCTCGGGATTGAGCGGAAAGGTGGAAAGCGTTGGAAGCGGATTCGGGTGTCGCCGGAGCGAGGAATGGATTCGGGGAACGTTCGTGTGGTTTTGTCGGAAAAGCGGTTTCGCGTAAGTCTCAGTGATTTGGCGAAGTCTCGGTGATTTTGAAGTCTCGGTGTCGGCACACGCTTCGAGGGTGAGTTTTACTCACGCTTAGGATGTTTTTATGTTTCGAGTATTTTTACGTCAATTGATGTCGAGAGATCTTGAGTCAAAACCGCTATTTGGAAAATATGTCGTTTTTGATAAAAACCGTTTTGATTGAGACATTGATTGATTTGAATGATTGTGTGATATTGGTTGAGTCTGTTTTCTGTTTGTTTGGACTGTTTCCAATCGGAACGAGAATCGGAATTAAGCGGAATCGCGGTTTTCGCGCGAAACCGCCAAAATCTGCCCTAGACAGACCCCCTGCTGTCAACCCACGCGCCACTTGCGCGCCACGCGCCACTCGCGCGCCAGTTGACAGGTTTTACTGCCAGTTCGCGCGCCGCTTGCGCGCCACGCGCCACTCGCGCGTCACTTTGCAGATTTTCAGCAATCAAACACTGTTTTTCGTTTCGCGATAACTTTTGATCCGGGAACCCGATTGAGGTGTTCTAAGATGCGTTGGAAAGCTTATTCAGAGGCCTAACTGAATATTCTATTTTTAAGGCAAAATGAACTGTTTTTGATATTGAAAATTATGTTGAAAAGTGTCGAGTTAGTATGCGAGAGCGAATGTGGACTTAATGTTTTTATCGAAAAGAAAGCGAACTATGAGTCCTATGTGATATTGTATAAATGACGCAGGATGATTGTTAAATCATCTAAACCGGTCTATGGTACGTTCTATTTATTGAACTATGTAACTGACGCGGGATGATTATTATTTAAATCATCTAAAACGGTCTATGATTCACGATATATAAATTATATCGAATATAGGAGTTAGCCCAAATGCGGGTGGATATATATATATACTAGATCGAGTTTGGGTGACGACCCATGAGGTTGACATACTAGGCGGGGAAGTCATGATCCCTTACCCTAGGCCCGTAAGCCATTAGGGAAAGTACTATTGGTAAAGGGGTTCACCGGGATTACCAAAGCTGGGGTCGGTGTTATGTCACAGTTATAGAACAGTTCACCGAGATTACCAAAGCTGGGGTCGGTGCTGTAATAAAGTTATGAAGCGGGTTACCGGGATTACCAAAGCTGGGGCCGGTACCGTGTTAAAATTAGAAAGAATGGTCACCGGGATTACCAAAGCTGGGGTCGGTGTCATTCTAAAGATATCAATGGTATGGTTACCGGGATTACCAAAGCTGGGGCTGGTATCATACTATGTTGACTAGTACGAGTCACCGAGATTACCAAAGCTGGGGTCGGTGTCGTGCTAAATTAAAAGAATGTAATTTATAAATTAAACTCCGAGATAAAAGATTTCATAACTGGACCGCGAGTGTTAGTAGGGGTCTCGGTAGAACTCACTGAGATTGTATCTCACTGTTTAAATGTTGTTGTTTTACAGAGAAACAGGGAAGGAAAGGACCACAGAGGTGCGAGTAGGTTGAGCTCGGACGGGTTGCAGATGACTTAGCTATTATGCTTAAGTTTATATTTCCTTTTGTTGTCTTTGTACTACAACTCTATGTATTGGTATTATAATTTTATTCCGCTTTCTTGTACGATATTGAGCACTATAGTTTGCTGAAGGTTCTGGTCTGAGAACCTGTTCGGTCTTATTTGTATTTAAGACTGTTTTGTTGTTATTCAGCGAGAACTATATTGCAGTGTTCAGTATCTATGCAGGAATTTTATATCTCTGATTATTATATGATGGTACACTTGGGTATTTTTACTTGATAAAAATACCGGGGTGTTACACATATCATAGTAGTCCAAATATATGTAGATGATATTATCTTCGGTTCTACTAATGATGATTTATGTAAGGAATTCTCTGAAATGATGACAAGCGAATTTGAAATGAGCATGATGGGCGAACTCAACTTTTTCTTGGGACTTCAAGTGAAACAATTAAATGAAGGAATCTTCATATCCCAAACAAAGTTCTCAAAGGAATTGCTGAAGAAATATAACATGAATGACGCAAAAGAAATCAGCACTCCTATGGCAACAACAACTAAACTAGATAAGGATGAACAAGGTAAACCGGTAAATGAAATTATGTATCGAGGTATGATAGGTAGTCTCTTATACTTAACTGTGTCTCGTCCTGATATTATGTTTGCTGTATGTCTGTGTGCTCGATTTCAAGCATGCCCAAAAGAAGCACATTTAAAATCTGTAAAACGGATTCTTAGGTATGTTAAAGGGACCATAGACTTTGGTTTGTGGTACCCGAAATCGAGTACGTTTGATTTAGTTGGTTTTTCTGATGCTGATTTTGCAGGTTGCACTCTTGATAGAAAAAGTACTAGTGGAACTTGTCATTTTCTTGGTCCTTGTTTGACCTCCTGGTCTAGTAAGAAGCAGAACAGTGTTGCTTTGTCCACAGCTGAAGCTGAATATGTGGCTGTTGGAAATTGCGTCGCACAAGTTCTGTGGATGAAACAAACTTTGGAAGACTTTGGTCTAATTTTTGAAAGTGTGCCTGTTTTGTGTGATAATACAAGTGCTATTAATATTGCTAAGAACCCTATACAACACTCTAGAACTAAACACATTGGCATACGACATCACTTTATTAGAGATCATGTGTCTAGGGGGAGCATTGCACTAAAATTTGTAGGCACGGATGACCAACTAGCGGATATCTTCACTAAACCCCTAGCCGAAGCTCCTTTTTGTAAAATCCGTAGAGAGCTAGGGATGCTTGATTATGCTAGTTTATAAAATGTTTTCTATTTGTTTTTTCACCCCCCTCCTTTTTGATGAAAACAAAGGGGGAGAAAATATGCAAGTTACTATTATATGTGGGGAGAAAATAGGAGAAAATATATGCTTATGCTTAGGGGGAGCTTTTTTAAAAAAGAATTTTCATTATTATCAAACCCTATGCATAATGTAATTTGTTATCATCAAAAAGGGGGAGTTTGTTGAACCAAGGGTAAACAC
Source organism: Astragalus membranaceus (assembly GCA_039519185.1). Classification (NCBI taxonomy): domain Eukaryota; kingdom Viridiplantae; phylum Streptophyta; class Magnoliopsida; order Fabales; family Fabaceae; genus Astragalus; species Astragalus membranaceus. The sequence goes on from CM076854.1 coordinate 130,292,814, forward strand.
TCCTTTATTTTGTATGATAACAAATTACATCATATCTACTAATGTTTCAAGTTAAGCAAAGTGCAGGACTTAATTTAAAGAGAAGAAGACACAAAAGAAGAGAAGCTTGAAGAAGAAGCAACATATGAACTTCAAAACCCTAATTTGTGTCTAAGCCTTATTTAGGACACTTTGTAAAGGTCCTATCACCTAAAGTGTGTGGAACTTTAGCTATTGAGAGAGATGACTTTTCAAAACATGCATGATGCATAAAAATAGTTTTGAAAATGTTTTACAAAATGGCATGCATACATAAAGTCACCAAAACCCTAAAAACTATTTTGTGGAAAGTTTGAAATCAGTTCCTATCATTTTATAAAATATATAATCGATTATCTTATGTTACTAAGAGGTACATAATCGATTATATAACTTCACAATGTTTCCATATATATGTATATAATCGATTATGCATTCCTTCTCACCAAGAGATAATCGATTATGAAGCAAATCCTACCTTCCTTATTTAGACATCCTGTGAAATTCTTGACAACAAATAATCGATTACTTGCTCAACATTACCACATGTAATAATCGATTATGATGCATTCCATACCTTCCTTTTTTAGACATAATCGATTAAGACCCTATTGCACTACTTGTAATAATCGATTATGAGCCTTTCCATACCTTCCTTTTTGGTGAGATAATCGATTATCCCACATTGCACTTGAGAGAGATAATCGATTACAACATGCATTAATTGTATTTTTCAAAAATCAAACCTCTCCTATCACTATAAATAGGAGTGTGATTTCATTTCTAAAACACACCTCTACATCTCATCTTCTCACAATTCTCTCTACTCTTCATATTCGAAATTCTTAGATCTATATTTGTGCTTCATTGTTTTATTTGTTAAAAAAAGCTTTTTGATTTCGGAATTGTCATATTATCTTCAAAAGCTTTTTATCAATCTAGATCTAAGATCTTGAGCTTCATTGTTTTGATCTTGTTAAAAGTTTTTTGTTTTTCGAAAATAATATATCTTTTCTAAAAAGCTTTTATATTTTTGCAAAGCTAGCTTCCATTGTCAAATCAATCTTTAAGCTTTTGTAAAAACAAGATTTCATATTCCATATCATTTTTAGAGCATCTAAAAATCCTAAGATCACTCATCTCTCTCAGTTCTAAACTGACACATTCTAAGAAGTGATTGGATCTCTAGATCTCAATTGTGTAAACCTTATATTGTTTTTGTGGTTTTCTTGAAATCCTGAGAAGCTTTACTTGGGTCTCTCAATCGGGTGATTGAGTTGGTTTTGAAATCCTTAGCGGGTGCTTGGGTTCTCAGTTCAGGGGAATTGAGATTCACTAGTGTTGAAGTCGACTGTTTGTATTAAACTCTCTTCAATATAGTGGTTGCTAAGTCCAAGGGTTGAAAAGCCTAAGGCCGAGGACGTAGGGGTTTTATCCCGAACCTCGCTAAATATCTGTGTCCCTCTATCCCTTCTCTCTTTATATTTTGCACTATTATTATTAACTGTTTATTATTAATATTATTGTGCGTATATATATTGATATTATCACTATCATTATTCCTGTTTATTGTTAATATTACTGTGCTTATATTATTCAATACTATCACTACTCTGTCATATCAATAAACATATTAATTGTGATATTATCAATACTCATCAATCATCTTCTACTCCTCTTCTCTAAGATCTACTATATCTCATATATCATCTTTATCTCACTAATAGATCTAATATATTCAATATCCTGATTATCTCTTATAATATCTTTATTGGCAATATTGAATACAATTTAAACAACTCTTGCTTGTCTTCATATCCAAAAGTTCAAATCATATTTTCCGCATCCGATTTGAAAAAGAATATAATCATCATTTGCGAAAAGAATCCATATTTACTCATAACCTTATTTACCCCCCCCCCCCTCTAAAGTTATATAATAAGTCTAACAATACTAATATTGCATATTCACATACATATACTACTTAGACATTCATAGCATATATTAGTTTTCACATAGTGCATATTTAGTTCAAAAGATATACTATTTTCCACTCCCCCCCCAACTTAAAGATGAGCAGTGTCCTCACTGCTCTAAGTTTAGGAAACAGGGGAGTACTAAATTTGGGAGAAACGAACAAAAGTATTTAACACATAGCAACAGCTACCACATAGTATTTTAAACAGTTGAAAGTAAAGCAAAATATAGTTTTAGGAATAAACATTAAAAAGTATCCTTTTACTCTTTGTTTTGGAATCTGGGGCTGGCTCTCACAGCAGGGCTATGCTTGGCTCTTGTCTTCTTTGGCTTCTTAGCAGTGGCCACATCAGAGGTAGGCACACCAGGATCATCTACAGTAGCCTCAGGCATTTCTGCCTCTTCAGGTGTAGCTTCTGCAGGAACATCTGGTGTAGCCAGTGTTTGGACTTCAGGTGCAGGTACACCACTCTGCACTGGAGTGTGTTCTGTTTGTTGCTCAATTCCCTCTGGTTGTTGCTCTGCTAACTTCTCAGTTTGTTTTTCAGTTTCTTTATTTGTTGCCTCCTCATTTGCTTCCTTGTCACCAGTTTCTGCTCCTATACCCTGTTCAGCATAGAGAGAGGACATTGTCCACATCTTCTTTGTTGGAGCTGGCTTCATTGTTCTTCTTGTGTATCCCAGCATCTGTTTCTTCTCTGCTAAGGCCTTCAGAACTGCAGAGATTGTTGCTGCAGGACTAGTTGCCATGACTGTTGATTTCTTTGAAGCTTCTGCAGTTGGTGTGGGAACACTAACAGACTCCTTGACAGTATCTACCTGCATCTTCATCTCTGAACCTGCTTTGCCTTTCTCTTTCTCAGGCTCTTCAATGAGTACATGCATTTGAACTTTCTCAGAAACAATGTTAGTTGGCTCAATAGGTTCTGTTGGTAGGGTGGGTGATTTCTGGGATGGGATGGTTGTATCTGCTTGTGCATCTTGTTTTGGATTTTCAGATTGGGGAGTATTTTCTGGTGGAGGTGTGGGTGATTTTGGTGTTGAAGTGTGACTGGGGGAATGGTGGGTGGTGGGGGATGGAATGTTGGTTTGTGATGGTGGTGAGGGAGTGTTTGATTGTTGTTGTGAAGGTGGTGATGGTGGTTGGGCTTCATTTGTAGATTTCTTCCTTAATTCATACTTTCTTCTAGCACTAGCTTCCATATCATCACTGCCATCATCACTGTCACTAACTTCTAGTGACTGAGATTCATCCTCCTCTGCATCCTTTTCAATATCCTTCACAGCTTGCCTTGCCTCTTCATCTTCTTTAGTATCTTCATCACTCACTTTTTCAATTTCTTCCTCCACTCTTGGTTTCTTTCCCTTCTTTTCTTTCTCAGTATCTCTCTTTCTCTTTGCTCTCCTCTCTTTCTTAACAGTTACTTCTTCTTCTTCCTCCTCCACTTCTTCTTCCTCATCAATCACCCAATTAGGAAAAATTGGGGATTCTAGTTCTGCTTCAGGGTCATCCAACTTTAATTTTAACCACTCATGCTGTTCTCTTTGAAATTTCCAGACAGCTTGGAGTTTCTGCACCAGGTGTTCAGACACTTCCTGCTCTACAGTACTTCTAATTCTCACTGACCTCACTCTTTCCTTAACTTCAGCAGACAGACCACTAGGAGGGGTTTTTCTATAGACTTTTTCTAGATCAGTAGCAACAACTCCTTGCTTTTGACACAGTTCAGTGATTAAGCATGGGAAATATAAGAATCCAGATTCCTTGGCTTGACATTCTACAATTTCTCTAGCTATCAATTTCCCTATGTCTACATTATCCTCACATAGGATTGAATCAATAAGAATCAACCTATCTTTAGATAATGTAGAAGTGTGTGAAGTAGGGAGAATTGATGTATCAATGAATAAATGCCAGCTACCAAGTTCAGGGATTAAATCACCAGTTTTAAGTTTGAATTCAGTATTTGTGAATTTCTCCCACTGAGATCCTTCTATTGCTACTCTTTCTTTGATTTTAGTCATTTGCTTCTTTCCATAAGTCTCTAGTTTTACCTCAAATGCATTACCAGTGTATGTGAGATCATAGTGCTTATTGATTCTAGCAGGGTCAAAGAAAACTTTCTTACCTCTAACCTTGGAGAAAAATACAGTACCTCCTCTGTTATTCTGAATTCCTGAGTAGAATTCTCGCACCAATTGCTCCAAGTAGTAGGCTCGGGTTTGAACAAATCTTTCCCAATGCAAGTTGTTGACAGTGGAGAGGAATGAATGATGAGCCTTTGCGAAGTTGAAACCACGCTCAGGCAGGAACTTCATGTTCCAAAAGTGCTCACATCCAGGGATTGCTTCCATTGATGCTAGTGCTCCTAATTTTCCCTTTTTCGCATGAGTTTCCACACCAGATGCTTTCCCCGTGTTCTTAGAGGCAGCTTGTTTCTTAGCCATTTATGATTTTGAGCATTTGAGACTGAAAAGCTGTTTGTGAGTGGAGAGGATTTTGATCGGTTTTTGTGAGAGGGACGAAAAGAATTGAAACTTAGGGTATGTGAGAGGTTTATGAGAGGGTTAGTGGGATTGGTAGTTGCGGGTTATAGCCGTTAGGTTATGTGGCCTAACATGCAAGCCAACACGTGGAAACTTAGACTTAACACGCCACTTTCTAACCCTTGATCAGAGATGATTCCACTAAGTTGATGATTTGTCAAGTGAACAGTTTTTTTCTAAATTTTTCTAACACCAGAGTAGGCAGTGTGGCTGCATCAAGTGTGGAAACACTGGCTACTCTGTTGTCCTGTTTTTCCTGCAAAATAACAAAACATGAAATTGCACAAAATAATAATATTAACTATATAGTGATGAGTTGCCTCCCTCAAGCGCTTGTTTTAAGAGTCTTACAGCCTGACTTGTACCTTGGTCTAAGGTTTTGCAAAGTGAGTGGTGATCTTGTCTCTCTCTACATACTCTCCATAGTACATTTTCACTCTTTGTCCATTTACTTTGAAAGTGGTATCAGTGGTTGCATCATATAGATCAACTGCACCATGGGGGTAGATTTTAACTAATTTGAATGGTCCTGACCATCTTGATCTCAGTTTTCCAGGGAAGAGTTTCAACCTAGAATTGTACAACAGAACCATTCCTCCTTCTTTAAGTTCTCTCCTTTGGATTTTCTTGTCATGCCATACTTTGGTTTTAGCTTTATAAATTTCTGCATTCTCATAGGAGAAATGCCTAAATTCTTCTAATTCATTTAGCTCAAGAAACCTTTGCTCTCCTGCCTTTTTGAGATCAAAATTCAACTTTTTGATAGCCCAATATGACTTGTTCTCTAATTCAACAGGGAGATGACATGGCTTGCCATAAACTAACTTATAGGGGGACATTCCTAATGGAGTTTTAAATGCAGTCCTATATGCCCATAATGCTTCATCTAAGTGTAAGGACCAATCTTTTCTATTTGGTCCAACCATTTTCTCAAGCATTCTTTTTATTTCCCTATTTGAAAGTTCAGCTTGTCCACTTGTTTGTGGGTGATAGGCAGTAGCAATCTTATGTTTCACTCCATATTTTGCAAGAAGATTTTCAATAAGTTTGTTGCAAAAATGTGAGCCTTCATCATTGATGATTGCTCTTGGAGTGCCAAATCTTGAAAAAATATTTCTTTGGAGAAATTTGCTAATAGATTTAGCATCATTATTTGGCAGTGCTACAGCCTCAACCCATTTAGACACATAGTCTACAGCCACTAAGATGTATTCATTGCCAAAAGAAGGTGGAAAAGGACCCATGAAATCCATGCCCCAAACATCAAAAAGTTCTATTTCTAGAATATTAGTCCTAGGCATTTCATGTCTATTAGATATATTACCACTTCTTTGACATTTATCATAGGTTTTGACCATATAATAAGTATCTTTAATTAGAGTAGGCCAGAAATAACCTGATTGAAGTACCTTAGCTGCTGTTCTTTGGCTTCCAAAGTGACCTCCATATGGTGCAGCATGACAATGCAGGAGCACTGCTTGCTGTTCTTCTTCAGGAATGCACTTTCTCATGATTTGATCAGGACATATCTTGAATAGGTAAGGGTCATCCCAATAGTATTGTTTTACTATGTGGAAGAACCTTCTTTTCTGTTGATAGTTCATGTCACATGGTACAATTTTGCTTACAATGAAGTTTACTATGTCAGCATACCATGGTGTTGAAGCATGAGGTGTGGCCACACTGAGTGCAGAAACACTGGCTGCATTCATGGTATTGCTAGTAATTTCTCATCAGGGAAACTTTCCTTGATTTCTTCAATTGTACCTGCATTATTACTTTCAAGTCTAGAGAGATGATCAGCCACTTGGTTCTCTACTCCTTTCTTATCTCTTATTTCAAGATCAAATTCTTGAAGTAATAGAACCCATCTTATTAACCTAGGTTTTGCATCTTTTTTAGAAATTAGATACTTGATGGCAGAATGGTCAGTGTACACAATTACTTTGGTGCCAACCAAGTATGATCTAAATTTTTCAAAAGCAAAAACCACTGCTAATAGTTCTTTTTCTGTTACAGTGTAGTTCATTTGAGCTTCAATGAGTGTTTTGCTAGCATAGTATATGGTATGAAATACTTTGTTATACCTTTGCCCTAGGACTGCTCCTACTGCAAAGTCACTAGCATCACACATAAGCTCAAAAGGTTTACTCCAGTCAGGAGTGACTACAACTGGTGCTGTAACTAAAGCTTTTTTTAATTTTTGAAATGATTCCATACAAGTTTCATCAAAGTTAAAATGTACATCATGTTGCAAGAGCACACATAATGGTTTTGAAACTTTTGAAAAGTCTTTGATAAATCTCCTATAGAATTCTGCATGACCTAAAAAACTTCTAATCCCTTTGATTGTTGATGGAGGTGGTAGTTTCTCAATTACCTCTATCTTTGCCCTATCCACTTCAAGACCTTTTTTAGATATTTTATGACCAACCACAATGCCTTCTTTTACCATGAAATGACATTTTTCCCAATTAAGCACTAGGTTAGTGTCTTCACACCTTTAGTTTCTCCAAAAACAGAAAAGTCATCCATGAAGACTTCCATTGATTGCTCAATGAAGTCAGAAAAGATTGACATCATGCATATTTGAAAGGTAGCAGGTGCATTACAAAGTCCAAATGGCATCCTTCTAAAGGCAAAAGTGCCATAAGGACAAGTAAATGTGGTTTTCTGTTGATCCTTAGGTTCAATTGCTATTTGATTATATCCTGAATAACCATCTAAGAAACAATAGAATTCCTTTCCTGCTAACCTATCTAACATTTGATCTATAAAGGGTAAGGGGAAATGATCCTTCTTAGTGGCCTTATTGAGTTTTCTGTAATCCATACAGATTCTCCACCCTGTTACAGTTCTGGTTGGGATTAATTCATTATTTTCATTGGCTACAACTGTGACTCCACCCTTTTTAGGAACACATTGCACAGGACTAACCCATGCACTATCTGAAATAGGGTAGATAATACCAGCATCTAGCCATTTAATTATTTCCTTCTTAACAACCTCTTTCATTATGGGATTTAATCTTCTTTGCCCTTCTATGCTATTTTTAGAATTTTCTTCTAAAATTATCCTATGCATGCATGTTGAGGGGCTAATCCCTTTAATGTCAGACATTTGCCAACCTATAGCTTTTCTATGTTTTCTCAAGGTGTTAATTAAATCAAGCTCTTGTTCTAAAGATAGATCAGAAGCTATGATTACAGGAAGAGTATCATTCTCACCTAGAAAAACATATTTTAAATTCTTAGGTAGTTCTTTCAATTCTAGCTTAGGGGGTTGTTCAACAGAAGGTACATTTTTTTTAAGGTTGGGATCTTCTAAATTAAGAGATTCATAAGTTCTAGCCCATACCTTAGGTGTAGCTTGTTCCTTGGGCAATATGCTTTCTTCAATAAATTCCTCTGCAGGCAATGCAGAAACATCAGGTGCTAGTGCATTGGCAAGGTGATCATACTGCTTGTGGAACTGCTTCTCTACCAATTGATCAAGTGAGATTGATGAACACTCTCCACTCTCCTCTGCAGGATACTTCAAAGCATTCAAGACATTGAATTTTACTTCTTGATCATTCACTCTCATGGTTAGCTCTCCTCTTTGCACATCTATCAGTGTTTTCCCTGTTGCCAAGAATGGTCTTCCAAGTATGACTGGCACTTCTTCATCTGCAATGAAATCAAGTATAACAAAATCTGCAGGAAACACAAATTTGTCAACTTGCACCAATATATCCTCAATAATTCCTTCTGGATATGCAATTGATCTATCTGCCAAAGATAGTGTCAATGTGGTAGGTTTAGCATTTCCAATCCCTAGCTTTGTGAAGATAGATTTGGGCATCAAATTGATGCTTGCACCTAAATCACACAATGCTCTTCCTGTATAGTACTTACCTATTGAAAAAGGGATTGTAAAGCTACCTGGATCCTTTAGCTTCCTTGGAATTTTGTTTTGTAAAATCAGACTACATTCTTTTGACATAACAACAGTTTCAAATTCCCCTAATCTTCTTCTTTTAGAAAGCACATCTTTCATGAATTTGGCATAGTTTGGCATTTGTTGAAGTGCCTCTATCAAGGGAACATTGATATGCAATTGTTTTAAAACATCTAAAAATTTACTGAATTGCTTCTCCTCATGTATTTTTTTCAATCTTTGAGGAAAAGGAGGAGGAGGGTATTCTGGTACTAACCTTGGAGTAGGAGATGTAGGAACACCAGGTGTTTCTGCATCTTGAGAATTTTTTTCATTTTTATTTTTTTCTCCCTTCTCTGTACCTTCAAGCTCATATGGTTCTGTTAGATCCTTGCCACTTCTCAAAGATATGGCTTTGACCTGCTCCTTACCTTGCCTTTGTGAGGGTGAAGCTTCTGTGTTTGATTGCAAAGTACCTGCTGGTCTTTGCTGCAAAGCAGTTGCTAATTGCCCTACTTGGTTCTCTAGGTTCTTAATTGATATATCATGAGCTTGCCTAGCAGTTCTAGTTTCACTAATGAATGATCTAAGCAATTCTTCTAGAGAGTTGGCACTGGCAGGTGGGTTTGATCTTTGTTGGCTTTGAGGTAGGAATCCAGGAGGAGTACTTGGTGCAGGAGCACTTTGTGCAGGTGCATTAGAATTGTTCCACCTAAAATTTGGGTGGTTCTTCCATCCTGGATTGTAGGTATTAGAGTAAGGGTTGTTATTTTTATTGTAACCTACATAATTGACAGAGACAGGGTTGCTAGGACATTCTTCATATAGATGGCCTCCTCCACAATACACACAACTTGTAGTTCCTGGAGGGGCTTGTTCTATAGCTGCTGCAGTGTTTTCTTTAGGTGTTGCTACACTAGATGTAGGTGCACTAGTGCACTGTTTGATCAGATTGGTTAAAGTGGCCACTTGAGCAGATAGGGCTGATATATCATTAATCTCATGTACTCCAGAGGTTCTCTTTTGAGAACTTACCCTCTCAGTAGGCCAACTTGAACCATTTGTAGCAATTTTGTCAATAAGATCACATGCTTCATTATAAGACATATTCAAAAGAACACCACCAGCTGATGCATCAAGCATCACTCTGGTTTGTGGTTCTAGACCATTGTAAAAAGTTTCCATTTGTATAATGACAGGTAAACCATGATGTGGACATTTTCTTAAAAGCTCTTTCCATCTTTCCCATGCTTTAAACAATGATTCAAATTCTTTTTGCCTAAAAGATGTAATATCATGTCTCATCCTAGCATTTTTAATAGGAGGAAAATATTTGCTTAAGAATTTTTCAGCTAATTCATTCCATGTATGAATAGAATTGGGCTCCATAGAATTTAGCCATGATTTAGCCCTATCCTTCAAAGAGTATGGAAATAACTTAAGCCAAAATGCATCGTCACTAATACCAGGAATGATAAAGTTACTACAAACTTCTATGAATTGCTTTAAATGCTCATGGGGATCTTCATGTGGAGATCCACCAAATTGACCAATTGTTTGCAACATTTGAAACATCATAGGTTTAAATTCAAAATGAACAGCATCAATTTGAGGTCTAGCAATACTAGTTTGTATGTGCTGCTGGTCATATTGAGCATAGTCTCTCATAGGTCTATATCTATCATTAATCATACCTATTGGTCCCATTTGAATGAATTGTTGTCTGTGATCTGGTCCACCTTCAGGTTGTTGATGTGAATTAGGTCCTCCTCTTACTGAGGCATTTTCACTGTGGTGAGACATTGTTCTGCAGTCTTGTTGTTTTTGTCTTTGTTGTCTTAGCAATCTCCTAAATCTTCTCTCAATTTCTGGATCACAATCAAATTCTGGTGGTCTATCTCTGGGCAAAACCTAGTGTTTCTGCACTAAGTGTTTCTGCACAGAAAATAGAATACCAGTAGTACTAATAAAACACTAAATTAACAATCTAAACAACAAAATTTTACTATAATCCCCGGCAACGGCGCCAAAAACTTGGTGTGGTTATTTTAATATATGCAAGTATACATAGTCACACAAGTAATAAAGTGATAAGAAAGGTCGAACCCACAAGGATTATGTATTGTAAATTTTTGTAGTTCAAAGTGTACACTTAGTGTGTCTACACTATTCAGTATTTTTGGTTTGGAGTTTTCAAAGTAAGTAAAAATAATAATAAGCAATAAAATGTGTGAGAAATCAGTTGGAAAAAGTAGTTGAGATGTTTTCACCAAGTACTTTACTTCTAAGTGTTTTAATGGAGTATGTAGTGTGGGAACACTGGATGTAGGTGCATCAGTTTGTGCCTTTCAGCACTTCTCTTCAGAGTTTCATTACAAGCTCTTATGATATTTGTTTTTTACAGTAAAGAAAGGTTTGCCAATTCCTCCCTTGCCTCCTAACAATGATCCAAGTTGCTAAATAGGTTCACTCTTGTAATTTTATTATCCTAAGGACTATGCTATCCTATGTCTAGGTTTTAGCATGTATTTAACAAAGTTTCCTTTATTAAATACTTGTCCTTATTAACTCTTGAGTTCATAAATGTAGCCCATGTCTGCTACTACAAGTTTTATGCAAGAGTTTAAAGTGTTTACACTACATAAACCATAATAAGTTTTATGCAAGAGTTTAATGTAGCCCAGAATAAGTTGAAAGAAGTATTATGCAAGAGTTTAAAGTGTTTACACTACATAAACCATAATAACATATTTAGAAGTTCATTACAAGGTTAGAACATCTCAACTTAAGGGAATTTAGCTCATGTTACTCATGTTATAAAGCAAAGAATATGCAAAGAACATAAGTAAATGAATAATAAAGCAAAAGAACTTAAAAGAGTAGAGATTACTTGAATAGAAGATCTTTTGCATTAAGTTCCCAAGTTGAAGTACAATAAAAATTTCTTACACGAATTTCTTCAAAGTAGAAGTGAAGGGAATGGTTGTCAAGCACTTCCTCACCTTCCTCTCCTTAGAAACTTGAAATGAAAATAAACTAAACCTAAACTAAGCGATCCTTTCAGAAAACAAAATGAAGAATTACAAATGAAAGATGAAGGATTTTTTTTAGATTAAGGATAAGTGAAGATATGGCTTCTATTTATAGGCTTGAAAGCTTTCCTCTTGCAAGGGGTTTTCTTTGGCGTGAAAGATCAGCTGAGGGGACCAAACATGGTTAGTTGTAGACAACAATCAAGCAAGCTGCACAGGTTTGGTCGCTTGCATGCATAACAAAAGATGAGGTCCATTGGAGAAGTGCCACATGTCTTTTAGATAAGTTGAGTCTTGCAACTTGATTTTTATGTGTATCGCCGACTTCTGCAAGTGGCTCAGCTCTAGGTGACTAGGCATGACGTCACAAATCAAGTGTGGAAGCATTGAAATGGTCTTTGGATGTTTTGGTACAAACTGCAGAATTTAGCAGGTGTTGGCAGTGTTTCCACTCCTAGTGTTTCCACTCTTGGTGTTGGCAGTGTTTCCACTCCTGCAGTAGCTGCACTGAACAAAAACATCAAACCTAACAAGATTTGTGCATTTTGCCTAGATCATTGCCCTTTATCCATTTGAATATTTAGAATGTTGTTCCTTGATAAATAAGCTATAAATATATATAAATGTTCTTGAAAATAAGCAATAACTCAAGCTTAATTGTATGAATAACTCTATATAAAATAGAGTTATCAGTATGACTAGGACCAACACCGGAGCACAATGCGGGTTTTGGAAGAGGAGGAAGACGAATGTTGTGAAACTAGAGGAGTACCGGAGGAGGATTGATGGTTTGACACTTGCTGATGTCATCTGGAGACCTTTTGAGGACTACAAACACGTGACAGCCTTTGAGCAGATCTCATTATATAGGGGCTTTTTGAGTTGGGAGGACGTCACTGTCCCCTACATGCCGGATAGGTGCCTCTGGCAATTTGGATACGTCCAGGTCATCCCTCGTGATCCGCTTCAGGGTCGTCCAAGATTTAATCAAGTGATGATGCGATTGTCCCGATGGAGCGAGAGTGTCCAGGAGGTTCTGAGCACGACTACTGATGAGAGAGAGGTGTGGGTGAGGTTCACCAGACTTACTTGCCATGGTACGTTAGGGTATCAGTTCCTCGACTCCTTCCAGCATCACTAGAGGGACCAGCAGCAGCAGCAGCACCAAGTGTGATGGGACCTGAGGAGAGATTGATGATTATGAGTCGGCAGTTGCGGATGGTGCTTCAGTCCGGAGATTTTCATCCAGACTCTCGGTCGTATGATGTGATCCGGGGCTTGATTGATTTGGCATCCGGAGAAGATTGAGTTTTATTTTGCTGATTGTATTTGATTGATTTTTATTTTGCGGATTGAGTTTTTGGTATTGCTATTATTTTGATTTAGTATTATTTCGTTAGTATTATACTCGTTAATGCAAAAGTAGATTACAGCTAAACAACAACACAACCAAGCATAAAAACCAAAGCATGATACAATACAAAAACTAAAACATAACAGCAACAAACACAGTTCCTAAAATCCTGGTCCTCCATTATAACAACGGCGTAAAATCTCATTGACGCTCCGTTGATACTCCACGTACAGCTCCAACGGCCTACGATTCTGAAGCATGTCATGGATGTTCAACATGCTTCGTACATCATCATTAGTCTTGATCCTCATGGACGAGAAGTAAATGCTTACATCATCTCGATGATCGGGTTTGCGATAAGTAATACTAGTAACCTCACGGTCATCGCCAATCACTTGAACTTTGATCACCACTTTATCTTTCAAACTGTCGAAGGTGACATCTTCGCGGAGCCTGCATAAAATAGGCTTTGGACATGAGAAGAAGACACCATCTTCTCTCATGGTGATTTGGCTGCCATGGTGAATAGCGGTAAGTGTATTGTCGCTTGAGTACGGAGTGGAACAAATGCTCATGCTCATTTTGGAGGGTGTGGGTGTGAAATAAGTAACTAAGTGAAATGCTGATGTGAAAAGAATGAGGGTGAGTGTGGGTATTTATAGCAATCGTCACTGATTGTCCACCGTTGATATTGTCAGTGCGATCTACACCGTTAAAAATATATCCGTTGGGGCTCAGTTACCAAGACGAACAAAAGTGGGTCGTTGATCAAATCTGTCAGTCAAATCGTGTCCGTTAGATTTTAACAAAAATAGATTTATCTATTTAGTAAGTAAATCCGTTAGTTCAAAAAACCAAAACGGATTTATCTATTTAGTAAGTAAATCAGTTTTGAAAATTAACAAAACGGAATTACCTTAGATAATGGTAACTCCGTTGTCAAAACATTTTGAAGATGAAAGTAAGTCTCACTTACATACTTCCGTTGTTCATAAATATAAAGACGGAAGTATGTTTCAATTAGGTAATTCTGTTTTGTTATTTTACCCAGAAACAGATTTATCTTTGGGTTAGATAAATCTGTTATGTTGTTTTTCCAGAAACGGATTTATCTTTTGGTTAGGTAAATCCATTAGTTACTTTTAATTAGGGGCATTTTGGGAATTAAACACTATGTGGGGGTATAGTGTCAAACTGTGGTGGTACAAAAAAAACCCTAATAAAACGTACAGACATGGCTCAACCCATCCCATTTTTTCTGGCCAAGTCAGGTCTGACAACCCAATTTGATACCTCTATTTATACCATACTAGTATTTTACTTGTGCATACGCACGAGTGATATTGTATTTGTTATATATATTTTTGTTAAAGAAAGTCATTAATTTTTATTAATCAAAGTGGCACTAATTGCCATTTTACAACTGTCCCCGAGGGGATTCGAACTCACCACCTTGAAGATATAAGGCTAGCTCTTACCACTGAGTTAGCACCTCAAGTGTTTGTATTTGTTATGATTTGCTATGAAATTATAATTACGTTAAAAGTTGCAGAATGTAATAAAAGAAAAAGGGAAAACTTGATAAATGACTATATTTTCAAATTTATTAAAATAGTTGAGTTTGAAAAAGTTTCAAAAAAGTCGGTATCTTCTTATAATATTAATAATGGAGTAAAAATGAAGAAAAAGGAAAATGAGATTTTAGGTAAAATATGCACCCCCGTTGGCGCTCCCGATGGTGCTCTCGTTGTCTCTCTCGCTGCCACTCCCGTTATTTTGATCATATTCATTTAATTATATATAAAAAAGTTATTTTGTAATTTTTGGTAGTGGTTAAAGCTTTTTACAATTCTTAGTGGTTAAATAGATTGATTTTAGTAGTTTTAGATTATAATAAATAGTAAATTTTAGATTATTTAATTATGAAGTATAATATTAAATTAACAATTTAATATTTTGAAGAAAATAAATTTGAAACTTTTGCTAGAAAAAGGAAAATAAGATTTAAGGTAAAATATGCACCCCAATTGGCGCTCTTGTAGGCACTCCCGTTTGCACTCCGGCTGCCGCTCCCGTTGCCGATCTCTTGTGAGTCTGTCGTTGCCACTTGTTTACTCCTTTTTAACAATTATAAAATAGTTATTTTGTAATTTTTTGTAGTGGTTAATTTTTTTTTTACAATTTTTAGTGGTTAAAGTGATTGATTTTATATTTTATGAAAATAATTGATTGATTCTAGTAGTTTTAATAGCAAGATTATAGTAAATAATAAATTTTAGATTATTTAATTATTGAGTATAATATTAATTTAATAATTGATTTTTTTAGAAAAAAAGGATTTTGAAACATTTGTTAGAGGTATTGTAACCGCCTGGGCCCTTTTCTTTCTACTAGGCTACCCCAGACCTGTACATCATGGCTTTCTCTATCCCCCTATAGAGCTTTTGCCTTCCGTGGGAATTGAACATTATACCCTGGGGCTCAAGTACAATCTCAATGCATTCCCACTACCAATTGATCTACTAGATTAAATATTATGATTTCTAATTTTTTGACAAGATATTATTTATTTTAGGATAAATAGTCATTTTGGTCTTTGAATGTGTGAGGAGATATCATTGTAGCCCTTAAATGTATCAAAATTGCAAGTGTCTCTTTAGAAAGTCATTTTAGTCCTCAAATGTGGTTTTATTGGTCAATTTGGTCCTCAAAAGTGTTTTTTATTAGTCTATTTAGTCCCTAAAATTACTAAAAAAGAGACACTCATGGACGTGTTTACAATTTCGATACATTAATAGACTATAATGAAAGTGTCTTGTAACACCCCGGTATTTCTAACGAGTAGAAATGCCTAAGTGCACCATCCCTAATACATCAAAGATGTTATTTCCTGTCTAGATACTGAACACCACTATAAATTTTTCGCTGAATAATACCAAAACAGTTTTAAGCATAGTTAAAACCATAATGGTTCCCTGACCATCAAAATCAGCAAGATATAGTGTTCAATATCATACAAGAAAGCGTGGAAACAAATACATATTGTTTACACCCGTTATAGTCATAGAGTTATGATACATAGATAAATGGGAAAAACATAAGCTTAAATATAAACGCTAGGTCTTCAGCAACCATCCAAGTACAACCCACTCGTGCCTATTGGATCTCCTCTTTTCCTGTTTCTCTATAAAACAACATATAAACAGTGAGATACAATCTCAGTGAGTTCTACCGAGACCCCTAACAACGCTCTCGGTTCCATTATGATACCTTTTTATCTCGTAGTTTAATTTATAAACTACGTGCATTTTCAACATAGCACGACACCGACCTCAGACATGGTAATCCCGGTGAATCGCACTACATAACTTTAACACGGCACCGACCCCAGACATGGTAATCCCGGTGATCCTTATTATAAAACTTTTAACACAACACCGACCCCAGACATGGTAATCCTGGTGAACCCCTTTACCAATAGTACTTTCCCTAATGGCATACGGGCATATGTTTAAGGATCATGACTTCCCCGCCTAGTATGTTAACCTCGTGGGTCGTCACCCACACTCGATATAATTTATATATCCACCCGCATTGGGCCGGCTCCTATACTTGATATAATTTATATATCTAACTATCACTTGAACATTTAGTTCATTGACATTAAACCGTTAATTGAACATTTAGTTTCACATAACAAGCGTATCACGTGTTCGCTCCCGTATACTATTTTACGGTTTTTCGAATTAAACATAACTTTACAAACCATTATTAAAACCTTTGAAAACATATTCAAAATCATGGCATTATCAGCCTAATATCATTGGACAAGAGTTAGGAAGGGATTAGAAGAGGATTGGAATCGAACGGGATCATTCCGGGCAAGTTTGTAAAATTTTGACAGAACACTGCGCACGGTCTGTGTTCCCATACGCACGGGTCGTGCGCCCTGTAATGCATTTTTGAAAACAAACAGAACGAGATGCACGGTCCGTGCGTCTGGGACGCACGGGTCGTGCGCTTTTGACAGCATTGTATTTTATCCCGTTTTCGTGTTTTTCGTCGTTCCGACCAATTCCGATACCTGTTCCAATCCAGTGCCAACATAAAAACAGTCCAAAAACATATTCAAACAACAATGATCATCATCAAATCGTCAATCAAACAATCCAAAAGCCAATTGGACATAAAACGTGATTTTCGTACAAAATACCTTTTCGACAACGAACCAAAAACTTAAACACATTTCACAATTTAAGTTTATTAATTCAAAAACCGAACCGTGAGTAAAACTCACCGATTGTGATGAAAATCACAAATAGCCGAGGATCCACCAAAATGGAATTCTCCACATAACCACACGAACGATCCCCGCATCAACTTCGACGCTCCGACGACACCCAAATCCGCTTCCAAAGCTTTCCCCTCAACTAAGAGACATCTTTGACGCACTCGTGTGTCGTCCGGCTTGAACACATATCGCGCGAGAACCCTCGTCTTGGACTATCGAATCACCTAGGCACCAACAATTTGCTCCTAGGGCTTCAAGCTCCTCTCAAAACTCCAACTTGAATTCCATGCTTCCCAAAAGCACTATTCATCATCCCTAACCTCCAATTTGAACTTCAAACATAAAACCCCAAATTGATTTCAAAACCCTAACTCACCCAATACTTGATTCTTCCACACCAACTTAGCAATAAACTCCCAATTGAACTTCCCACACCTCCAAATTACTTAAAAGAAGAAGCAAGCTCCAATACTCCTCTTTTCCTCAGGAAAAACGAAAATGGTGAATTGAAGGAGATTAAGTGGATGTTGCTATTTTTGGTGTCAAAATGAAGAGGGAGGTGAGGTGATTCTTAGGGTGCAAAGAGAATGAAACAAGCTCCAAAAATGGCTCCTCTTCTTCCTCTTCTCACTCACGCCCTCAACACACACACACACACACACACAGATATATATATATATATATATATATATATATATATATATATATATATATATTTATATATATATATAATAATATAACTTAAGTGATATTATGGGTCAATGACCATAATAACCCTCACTTAAATTCTAATTTCTCAATAAACCTCACCAAATCCCTTATTTGATTTTAGCACCCAAAAACCAACTTCTTCAATTTATAAATATTCTCCAATCAATAATTAATTTAGTACCCAATTAATAAAATTATTAATTAAGCCCCAAAATAATCAATTGATTGGGTTAAACATCAAAATAATTGACTTAATTATTTTGGGGATGTTGCATTACACCCCAACTTGGAAGATTTTTGTCCTCAAAAATTCGTCAAGCCTAACGATCGACTAACCGAGAATAGACATACTCATAAGGACCCTAACTTGCTGGAAAACAATCTTGAATTAACGAATTGAGTATAGAAACTCTTCATTCTCCCACATAAGCTTGGTACTGAGTTTGAAAACACTTTCGTAACTTTATTCCAATTGGTCTCGTTTACACCCCAACTTTGATTAATCTTAATCAAAGTGTTTAATATGAGGTACTTGATAGAAATACAGGTTGAAAATGAGGTCCACGTATTGGTATTCCTCGATAGAGGTAAGAACAAACATGATTTTCTTGAAGGGAGTAAACACCTTTTCAACAAATTTCTAAAAATCCTTATCAATTCTCGTACACATTGAAAAATGTGACGGAAAAGTCACAGTGAAATTCCTTGACTAGCTTCCAAATTTTCGAGGTAAAATTTTTCAAAAAGATGGAAGGAGGGTTTTACTAAAAACTTTGGCCTTACATGTATAAATAAGCCGTGAGGACATCAAATAAATTTGAAAACAATCAAATCACCTCAAATTTGTTTTGAAAACAACTATTAAACTGAACTCAGAGTGTCTTTTCCTCTATTGCAACTTTCCTCGCGATATTTTTACCAATGACGCACTCAATTCCATTCCGAATTGGCCAATAGCCTTGAGAGTTTCCCCTCAACCTAAGTACGCCTCCAATGATTTTCCTCATTTAATTTTACTTAGCCTCTTGATTCGTTCCCAGAATTAACTTTAGCGGGTTTTCATAAAATGATTTTCAAAACTACCATGCCGCACGCCAATCTTCACTTCGGAAATTTCAGTCACTTGCAAGCAGATCCATCAATTAATCCTTTGATGGGTATTCGCGACGTGAAAAACAGTCAGCAGTCACCTCACTTTCATATTCGTATTCACGTTTGACTTGTGTTGCACCCCGAAAAATCCCGGCTTGGGGTTTCTCAATGTACAACGTGGAAAAATTTTGGAGCCGCCACCAATATTTTAATTTTAAGACCAAAACATTGAAAAAAGGTCTTTTGGACAAGGCGGATGGTCTTTTGAAAACTAGAGATATAGGTTCGGGGGTCGATTACGTGCGAGGAAGGTGTTAGCACCGCGCACGTCCTTTCTACCGAAAGGGAACCTCTAATTAAATGTGTGGTTTTAACGTTTGATTTGAAAAATACCTAGATTTGCCTATTTATTTCTTGTTTGAAGATGAATGGGGAAACTTAATGAAAATTTTATTTTTGGTGAGAAAAGGGGGAAAAAGGGGTTTTTAGAAAAAAATGCTTGACGGGACATGGCCCGCTCCTACGTATCTCCCGGTGCGATGGAGAATTCAAAGCTACGTAGTTCTTGGTTGTCTTTTTGAAAAGTTTTTGTTTTTTATCTTTTTTAGTGAGTTTTTGAAATAGGACGAGCATTAGCAAATGATTAAACTAGCAGAGGCTATGATGAATCACTGCTAAATACTCAAAAGAGAGAGTTGTACCGCTAGTCAAACGAACAACGGTTCTGATGGACTATTGATAACAACTCGTTTTTTATTATCTTTTTTTGAAAGTGATTTTCGAAAGAGATTGATTCGCATGATGATCAAACTAACAAATGTTATGATGGATCATCGTTTATTATTTTTAGGAGAAAAGGACATTGTCACTAATAGCTAAACGAACAGAGGCTCTGATGAGCTACTAGCAACAATGGGTTTGAAAATGATTTTTGTTTGTTTTATGAAAATGATTGGTTTAGGGGGATGAAGAGAATTTTTATTTGTTGCGCTTGACGAGAACGTGACTCGCTCCTACGTATCCCAAACGGGAATCAAAGCGACGTAGTTCTAATAAATGTTTTTGAAAGGGTTTAAAAGGGGCGAGCTGAATCACCCGAGACCATCTTCACCACTTAGAACATGATGCACTAGGCATAAGTGGGAATCATATGGTTCGTCATCAGCGATGGACGATAATATACAAGAACGAGTAGATAAACGCTATAGCTAAGTTAAATCACATGGATCACAATAACTAAATATTAACAAATGAAAAGACTGAAATACCTCTGATGAAGACAGATATTACAGATCTGAAGAACGCAAACCCCGACTAACCCTTGCAGGAGATCAGCTCAGACGGACCAACGGCGCGAATAGAGCAAAAATGAAGCGTAGAACTGGAAAATGAGATTTGCAAGAGTTGTCTTCTCAGATCTCGTGAAAAATGTCTGGAGCAAATGTGTGTGTTTCTCTGATCTCGTGAGATGTGTGTCTCCAAAATGTGACTTGAGGCTGCCTATTTATAGGCTTAGGAAAGCGTAGAATTTTTTAAAAACATTTATTGCAAGGATGAATCGATTGTTTGAGCCTTTGGAAATAGTAGAGAATCGATTCTTGGACATCCTAAATAGGTGAAAATCGATTCCATGCTTAGTTAAAATAAGTGGGAATCGATTCTTGGCTCTTGGAAATTGCTTGAAAATCGATTTCATGCTTTGACAAAATAAGGAGGAATCGATTCTTGGCTCTTTAAAATGGCCTGAAAATCGATTTCATGCCTTGATAACATAAGGAAGAATCGATTCTTGGCTCCTAAAAATGGCCTGAAAATCGATTTCATGCCTTGATAACATAAGGAGGAATTGATTCTTGGCTCCTTAAAATGGCCTGAAAATCGATTTCATGCTTTGGTAACCTAAGGAGGAATCGATTCTTGGCTCCTTAAGATGGCCTGAAAATCGATTTCATGGTTTAATATTGGATTAAGGAATCGATTTCATGGCCTTTTTATAAATCGATTCTTGGCCCTTGGAACAGAATGGAAATCAATTCTTGCTTTCCACAAAAATGTTTTTTAGGTTTTTGCCATGCATGCATAAAATATTTTCCAAAGCTTGCCATGCATGCATAACATATTTTTCAAAACTTGCCATGCATACATAACACATTTTCAAAAACCCTAATTTGATGCATGAGGCTTATTACAAAAATTGTTTTTAGAGACCCTTTTGTGAGAAATGACCAAAATGCCCTTTTTGACTCTAACTTCCCAAAACGTGCATTCTAACCCTAAAAATGATGCATAATTTATTTTTGTGTGGAAAATTAGGGTTTGGACCTAAGCCGGACAAAATTGGGGTATGACAGCTGCACCTCTTTATCTGAATTTTAACGAGGAATATGAATTGGCTGAAACATATTCCAGGGTAAAATGGAGATAAAGAATTCAGAGATTATGCCGATTTTGTCTACTTGGGGAAAACCCGAATTTTCCATTTTTCTTTCCTCATTTTTTTTGTTTTCGTTGATGACAGATGAAAAATGCAAAAAAACAGATTGGATTTTTTTGAATCACCACTTGGCGTTCTAAAACAATGATTTGTGGGTTCAACACTTGGCGTGCAGAAGCAGGAAGTAAAGCGGTAAAGAACGCGGTAAGGAAAGCAGTAAGGAAGGAGCACTGAGGGCTCAGGATGAGCGCGGAGGGCTCAGGATGAGCGCGGAGGGCTCAGGATGAGCACGGAGGGCTCAGGAGGGAGCACAGAGGGCTCAGGATGAGCACAGAGGGCTCAGGATGAGCGCAGAGGGCTCAAAAGGGAGCACAGAGGGCTCAGGATGAGCGCAGAGGGCTCATGAGGGAGCACAGAGGGCTTAGGGGGGAGCACAGAGGGCTCAGGAGGAGCACAGAGGGCTCAGGATGAGCACAGAGGGCTCAGGAGGAGCACAGAGGGCTCAGGATGAGCGCAGAGGACTCAGGGGGAGCACAGAGGGCCCAGGAGGAGCACAGAGGGCTCAGGAGGAGCACAGAGGGCTCAGGAGGAGCACAGAGGGCTCAGGGTGAGCACAGAGGGCTCAGGAGGAGCACAGAGGGCTCAGGGTGAGCACAGAGGGCTCAGGATGAGCGCAGAGGGCTCAGGATGAGCACAGAGGGCTCAGGATGAGCACAGAGGGATCAGGGGGGAGCACAGAGGGCTCAGGGGGGAGCACAGAGGGCTCAGGAGGAGCACAGAGGGCTCAGGATGAGCACAGAGGGCTCAGGGGGGAGCACAGAGGGCTCAGGAGGAGCACAGAGGGCTCAGGATGAGCACAGAGGGCTCAGGAGGAGCACAGAGGGCTCAGGGTGAGCACAGAGGGCTCAGGATGAGCACAGAGGGCTCAGGATGAGCACAGAGGGCTCAGGATGAGCACAGAGGGCTCAGGAGGAGCACAGAGGGCTCAGGGGGGAGCACAGAGGGCTCAGGATGAGCACAGAGGGCTCAGGATGAGCACAGAGGGCTCAGGAGGAGCACAGAGGGCTCAGGATGAGCACAGAGGGCTCAGGAGGAGCACAGAGGGCTCAGGGTGAGCACAGAGGGCTCAGGATGAGCACAGAGGGCTCAGGATGAGCACAGAGGGCTCAGGATGAGCACAGAGGGCTCAGGAGGAGCACAGAGGGCTCAGGGGGGAGCACAGAGGGCTCAGGATGAGCACAGAGGGCTCAGGAGGAGCACAGAGGGCTCAGGAGGAGCACAGAGGGCTCAGGATGAGCACAGAGGGCTCAGGGGGGAGCACAGAGGGCTCAGGAGGAGCACAGAGGGCTCAGGATGAGCACAGAGGGCTCAGGATGAGCACAGAGGGCTCAGGAGGAGCACAGAGGGCTCAGGATGAGCGCAGGGGGCTCAGGGGGAGCACAGAGGGCCCAGGATGAGCACAGAGGGCTCAGGAGGAGCACAGAGGGCTCAGGATGAGCACAGAGGGCTCAGGAGGAGCACAGAGGGCTCTGGGTGAGCACAGAGGGCTCAGGATGAGCACAGAGGGCTCAGGGGGAGCACAGAGGGCTCAGGATGAGCACAGAGGGCTCAGGGGGGAGCACAGAGGGCTCAGGAGGAGCACAGAGGGCTCAGGATGAGCACAGAGGGCTCAGGGGGAGCACAGAGGGCTCAGGATGAGCACAGAGGACTCAGGGGGGAGCACAGAGGGCTCAGGAGGAGCACAGAGGGCTCAGGATGAGCACAGAGGGCTCAGGAGGAGCACAGAGGGCTCAGGATGAGCACAGAGGGCTCAGGGGGGAGCACAGAGGGCTCAGGAGGAGCACAGAGGGCTCAGGATGAGCACAGAGGGCTCAGGAGGAGCACAGAGGGCTCAGGGTGAGCACAGAGGGCTCAGGATGAGCACAGAGGGCTCAGGATGAGCACAGAGGGCTCAGGAGGAGCACAGAGGGCTCAGGGGGGAGCACAGAGGGCTCAGGATGAGCACAGAGGGCTCACAAATTCTGTTGATGGGTTGATTTGAAATGACCGATGCTGCTGTATTGGATTGAGGTACCTTCATACGTCGGTTAATGCAAGGAATGGTGCATGGAGTATGAGTGCATGTTATGCAAGGGCATGTTATGCATGTGCATGCAATGCTATGATTTTGGTGTAAGGATGAATGTGATGAAATGCTATTCCTAATTCTTTTACTTTGGTTTTCGTCATGTAATGAATGCACAAGATGCGGTTATGCAAATGTAATGTATGCTACGTGGATGCATGTGACGCTGATGCATGCAATGCTGGACGCTTTTGATATTCTCTTTTGGCTTTCCTTGATGGTTGCTTCTTTTATTTATGAAGTGCGGGTATGCAAATGCAATGCTTGAGAGTTTTGAAATGCTTTGGTTTATTTGATGGAATGCTAAATTATGGACTCGACATTAGTCTGATTTAAGGATCACAACGAGTCTGGTTTATGGGCCGACAAGCCTGGTTTATGGAGCAATATGTGTCTGCATACTGGTCTGATTTATGGACCCTAAAGGTCTGGTTTAAGGACACAAAGGTCTGGTTTATGGATCACAATGATCTGGTTTAAGGACACAAAGGTCTGGTTTGACCGCATGGAATGCCAGTGTATGCAATGGAAGGCTTGGTTTTGTTTTTTTTTCTATGAGATGCATGATGCAAATGCCATGATTGCTATTTTCTTTTTCTTTATCTTATCATTATTTTCCTGCCTGATAAATGCATGATTTTATGCATGATGAATGTAATGCATGACTGTGTTTGTTTATTGCCTTTTTTTTGCTTATTATTATTTTTTTTTTTGCTGGTTCAGCCAACCTGCGACACTCATGACACGGGACTGAGGAACCTGTTGGACTTGCGGGGCTCATGGGCCGAGTGCATGTTGGTCTTGACTTTGCTGGTTTGAAGCAATCGTGGATGTAGTTGCTCTCTTGCATGATTGACTGATTTTGAGGATGTGCTTTCTCTCAGGACTCTTAAGAATCTCGTAATGATTTGCAATGCTCTATGATATATGCACATGTTTTACAGTTCAGGACCATCATCATCATAAAACGTTTATTTTGAGCAGAAAAAGCAGAAAATAAAAGAGTGAACAGATACGAGAAATTTGAACTTTATTAATGTGGAAACCGGTCGCACAAGAAGTTACGCCGATTATTTATTACACTTGAAAGTTTAAACTGTAAAAAGACACGAAAAAGGAGAGAAGCTGAATTCTGACTGTCCGTCTCTGTGGAACAGTGCCAAACATCTATGTCCTTGACCTTGATCACTCCCTCATCCAAGCTTGTAGGAGAGTTGTATGCCTTTCTTTACTTTTCATGCCTAAGTTTTCAGACCCTAATTTTTGCCTGGATCGCCCTTTGCGGGTTTTCAATCCACCGGGTCGCTCTGATTTTGCCTAGGCCGCCCTTTGTGGGTTTTCAACCTAGCGAGCTAATTCTTACTTGGCTTGTCTTTCTCTTTTTTTCTCTATTTCTTTCAGGCATAATACTTCTTCACTTAATCTGAATTGACTGGATTCCCGAGATCTTCGCCGTCTATATTTATGAGTATCGGCGCTCCTCTGGAAAAAGCTTTCTTGACTTCATATGGACCGTCATAAGTGGGTATCAACTTCCCACGGAGTCAGTCTGGATAGGTAGGATCTTTTTGAGTACAAGGTCCCCTTCGCCGAATTCTCGAAGACGGACTTTCCTGCCGAAAGCTGCCTTCATCTTTTGTTGGTACAACTGGCCATGGCGCAGGGCAGCAATTCTTTTCCCTTTAATGAGATTCAGTTGATCTAGACGAGCTTGGACCCATTTGCTTCTTCTAACTTGACCTCCATGACTACTCGTAGAGAGGGTATTTCAACCTTGACGAGAAGGACTGCTTCTGACCCATACACTAGAGAAGAAAGGGGGTTGCCCCTGTCTAATTTCAATGAATGTGAGTGCGACAAGGGATGAGATAGGTGTAGGGTCAGTTTCCCCAGTTGTAGGAGGGGTGAAGAGCGACAGAATTGCCCCACTTGGCATATTGTAAACAAATGAATTTACTTGTCCTTGAGCTAAAACTTTGAGAAAATAACAGCAATCAATCATTGATCGAAATGGACCTTTCGGGATTGTGGTGTTTTGTGGAGGAGAGATGAGTAAGCTTAGTGAAGTATTTGGGGCTAATGGCAGGATGGTTTTTATTCGGTGTTGGCTGTTGATCGATGATTTATGATGGTTAACTGGCTTGATGAGGTATTTGGAGGTTTTATTCCTGGCTAAGGGTCTATGGAGGGCGTTTGCGGTTTATGAGAGGAGGGGTGCATGGAAATGAGAAAGTGTTTGAAGGTTTATTGAGACGAGGATCTCTTGGGTTTTGTGGTAACATGTATCAACTCACTATTTACATTTCTTTTGTATTTTTCTTTTGGTTTTGGGATTTTCCTTTTGAATGATTTTTCTTTCTTTGATTTCTTCTTTTTCTTGAGCTTGGGTGAACGGATAAAGTACGATGCACTATTTTTTCTGAGGTGGTCCTTGTCTAAGGTGACTTTTGGATTTTTGGCTTTTTCTTGGCTTAAGATGGGTCGGAAAGGATTATGTTTTTCTCTTTGGGATTTTCTTGGCTTACGATGGGTAGGAGAGGATTTTGTTTTTGGATATGGAATGGTGGTCCAATCTTCATTTCAAATCATGATTGCTTATTTCCTCAAAAATTAACTCTGGGACAATAATTCACTTATTTTCATGCACTTGCCCTTCTTCTTTATTTCTTTTTTGCGCTCTAATTTTCCTTTATTGAAGTACCCATCTTGACCTCTTTCTTGTTCTCAGCGGTTCCCAAGTTGATCACTTCAGTGGATTCCCCGTGATGCTGAATAACCCCTTTTCTTTGCTTCATTAACCTTCTGGAGGATTTTCCCGGTCTTTCTCAACGTCCCACTTTGCTTGATTGATAAGGTGATCCAAGTCAAAATATGGACCGTTGGCACTGTTATTTTGAGAGACGATTGTTGTGGATTTGCTTTTTGCCGAGGCGAAAAAGCAGAATGGAAGGTGAGACAAGCAAGCAAAAATAAAGAAAAGAAGAGACACATGAAATGAAAAGGAATTGATTTTTTATTGATTGGAATTCAAAAACAACATTTTTATTGATGATGATGATTTAGAAAATAAAAACATGTGCGCCCCTAACAACTGGTCCTGTGGCCTTGGGCAGAGCCACAGGGTTGCATTACAAATGACTACTTTAAAAGGTCCCAGGAGGATCAACAGTCTTTCAATTCTTTAATTCTTTCACCAGCACTGCAGCGACAAACCAGGTTTGCACCACCCTCATCCTTGATGACAGCAATTTGATCGTGTTGTTCCTCTTCCTCATCCCATCCTGTGGGCTGGATGTCTTCTATTCGGATTTGAGCACTCTCGGGAGCGTCATATCTGACCAAGTAATCAAACTTTCCACTGGGCTCCCCTAGGGTATCCCAACATCCCTCTTTCGCAGGCACCGCTGTTACTTCCTCATTGATTTCTTCTTCACCATCAATATCAGGGGTTCCTATCTGAATCACGCACCGATCTATCAGGTCTTGCACTGCATGTTTGAAGGCTCTGCACTCCTCCACAGTATGACCAACCCCGTTTTCGTGGAAACTGCAGGTAGCACTTGCATTGTACCTTCGGGAAAATGGCGGTTGAAGGGCCTTCATTGGCCGGGTGCTGATCAGGTTCTTGGAAGTCAGGTGATTAAACAATTCCGTGCATGTCATCGGTATTGGATCAAAATTGGTTCGTTTCTTGTACTGATAACCCCGAGCCTTGTGACTGTCACCGCCTTGCTGGGATGGCACAGGAGCAGAGAATGGAACAGTTTGTGGTGGAGGAGGAATGAAAGAAGTGACACCAACTGGACCCACGACGGTGACACCTTCAGCAGCTGCCCCACTCTTTAAGTTCTGCAATATGACCATCATCTCATATATCTGGGCCTCCATTGCCTTCAATCGTTCTTCTAGCAAGTGACATCTGTCTCTTGGCTGTGGGCTTTCAATCATCTGGCCCTGAGGGTAGCTCCTCGGACTGAAGTAGTAAACCCCATACTGAGCGGAGTTTCCCATTTGATAAGCAACACTTGGAGGATTCACAATAATCTCCGGAGCAAGAGCAGAAGAACTTCTGGGAGGTATAATACTGGGACTAGGGATGTGAATGTGTGGCACACCCGCAGCTCCACTAGAAGTAACCACAGCAGGCTGACTTGTCACCACGGGAATGGCTTCAGCAGTGGTCCCACTTCTCAGATTTTGCAGCATATTCATTATCTCGGCCCTCTGAGCCTCCATAGCCTCCACTTTAGTCTTCAAAGCTTGATTCTCTTGAGCCAGCTGCTCGGGGTTAAGAATCTCCACAACCGACTCATCTTGACCCAAGGGGTCCTCATTTTCGAGATGTTGATTGCTAGCCATTAGTCTTGTCTGTAGACGGATAGAGTATCGGTGTTGGCGAACCAGCTTGCCTTTTGTTTTTCTTTCTGATGATAGAACATCTTTTATGAGTACAAGTATGAATGCGTAAATGAATGCAATGCATATGCACATGGCTTTATGTTATTAGATGCATGAGGAATGCTGTATGAATTTTTCAGAATTTTGCTTATGTAATGCATGCTGTTATGATGTAAAATGCAGATGATGAGGATGCTTGTTATAAAGACAGATATTTACAGGTGGGGTTTTGAAAATTTAGGGCGGTATACCCTATATGCCACCTCATATAGGTGTTCATGAAAGAGAAGGAGAAACATATTCTTTTTTTGATTTTGTTGTTGTTGTTTTTTTTTTTTTTCAAAAAAATGTTGGCGGAAATGAACTAACTAGATGTAATAATGCACACACAATTTTGGAAAAGCCCTTGTGACCTAAAAAGAGGTAAGACCTATGATCTAGGGCAATTAAAAGGGTAATCCTTCCGTGTGGCTCTATTCACTCCCTTGCAAAGGCTACCAGAGCTAAATCTCTTTTATGATAACACCCACAACGATGGAATGCCATCTGGTGTGAGGTACCATAAAGAGCATACTCTGGCTGAAACTTTCGTGAGAGCAGAAGGACATCGGTCCAATTGGCAGTCACTACTCGTTTCCACTCTCCTAGGTTTTTGCAGACCTGGGTTATGGTCCCACTCAAAACACATAGTCACAGGGTATAAGTGTAGTGTGTGTCAAAGGCATTTTCCCCTAGTACTACCCTCACCTGAAATGAAAACCAGAGCAGTCCAGATAATAGCATGTTGTCTACCCTATGGTTCAATATTATTCAAATACTACTAGCCTAGGGTACCAACGACAAACACATTACTTACTTCAGAAAGGGAGCTGAGAAGAAGGGACATGATAGAATTGGGGAGAAATGCATGAGCTTACCTTGAAGAAAAGGAGCAAAGAAAGAAGGGAACATGGGGGTTGGAAGAATGCATGGGCATAAACATATAAAAAGAAAAGGAATAAAAGATGAGACAGGGAACAAACATAGAAGAACACAAATGCATACGCCTACAATCAATGATAAGAAATAAAGGCAAACAAGGTTTTAATCAAATCAACAATACATTAAACTACACATTTAAATTAGTTAGGCTTGACCCTCGTCTTTTTAAAAAAAGTATCCCCAGTGGAGTCGCCAGCTGTTGCACCCCGAAAAATCCCGGCTTGGGGTTTCTCAATGTACAACGTGGAAAAATTTTGGAGCCGCCACCAATATTTTAATTTTAAGACCAAAACATTGAAAAAATGTCTTTTGGACAAGGCGGATGATCTTTTGAAAACTAGAGATATAGGTTCGGGGGTCGATTACGTGCGAGGAAGGTGTTAGCACCGCGCACGTCCTTTCTACCGAAAGGGAACCTCTAATTAAATGTGTGGTTTTAACGTTTGATTTGAAAAATACCTAGATTTGCCTATTTATTTCTTGTTTGAAGATGAATGGGGAAACTTAATGAAAATTTTATTTTTGGTGAGAAAAGGGGGAAAAGGGGGTTTTTAGAAAAAAATGCTTGACGGGACATGGCCCGCTCCTACGTATCTCCCGGTGCGATGGAGAATTCAAAGCTACGTAGTTCTTGGTTGTCTTTTTGAAAAGTTTTTGTTTTTTATCTTTTTTAGTGAGTTTTTGAAATAGGACGAGCATTAGCAAATGATTAAACTAGCAGAGGCTATGATGAATCACTGCTAAATACTCAAAAGAGAGAGTTGTACCGCTAGTCAAACGAACAACGGTTCTGATGGACTATTGATAACAACTCGTTTTTTATTATCTTTTTTTGAAAGTGATTTTCGAAAGAGATTGATTCGCATGATGATCAAACTAACAAAGGTTATGATGGATCATCGTTTATTATTTTTAGGAGAAAAGGACATTGTCACTAATAGCTAAACGAACAGAGGCTCTGATGAGCTACTAGCAACAATGGGTTTGAAAATGATTTTTGTTTGTTTTATGAAAATGATTGGTTTAGGGGGATGAAGAGAATTTTTATTTGTTGCGCTTGACGAGAACGTGACTCGCTCTTACGTATCCCAAACGGGAATCAAAGCGACGTAGTTCTAATAAATGTTTTTGAAAGGGTTTAAAAGGGGCGAGCTGAATCACCCGAGACCATCTTCACCACTTAGAACATGATGCACTAGGCATAAGTGGGAATCATATGGTTCGTCATCAGCGATGGACGATAATATACAAGAACGAGTAGATAAACGCTATAGCTAAGTTAAATCACATGGATCACAATAACTAAATATTAACAAATGAAAAGACTGAAATACCTCTGATGAAGACAGATATTACAGATCTGAAGAACGCAAACCCCGACTAACCCTTGCAGGAGATCAGCTCAGACGGACCAACGGCGCGAATAGAGCAAAAATGAAGCGTAGAACTGGAAAATGAGATTTGCAAGAGTTGTCTTCTCAGATCTCGTGAAAAATGTCTGGAGCAAATGTGTGTGTTTCTCTGATCTCGTGAGATGTGTGTCTCCAAAATGTGACTTGAGGCTGCCTATTTATAGGCTTAGGAAAGCGTAGAATTTTTTAAAAACATTTATTGCAAGGATGAATCGATTGTTTGAGCCTTTGGAAATAGTAGAGAATCGATTCTTGGACATCCTAAATAGGTGAAAATCGATTCCATGCTTAGTTAAAATAAGTGGGAATCGATTCTTGGCTCTTGGAAATTGCTTGAAAATCGATTTCATGCTTTGACAAAATAAGGAGGAATCGATTCTTGGCTCTTTAAAATGGCCTGAAAATCGATTTCATGCCTTGATAACATAAGGAAGAATCGATTCTTGGCTCCTAAAAATGGCCTGAAAATCGATTTCATGCCTTGATAACATAAGGAGGAATTGATTCTTGGCTCCTTAAAATGGCCTGAAAATCGATTTCATGCTTTGGTAACCTAAGGAGGAATCGATTCTTGGCTCCTTAAGATGGCCTGAAAATCGATTTCATGGTTTAATATTGGATTAAGGAATCGATTTCATGGCCTTTTTATAAATCGATTCTTGGCCCTTGGAACAGAATGGAAATCAATTCTTGCTTTCCACAAAAATGTTTTTTAGGTTTTTGCCATGCATGCATAAAATATTTTCCAAAGCTTGCCATGCATGCATAACATATTTTTCAAAACTTGCCATGCATACATAACACATTTTCAAAAACCCTAATTTGATGCATGAGGCTTATTACAAAAATTGTTTTTAGAGACCCTTTTGTGAGAAATGACCAAAATGCCCTTTTTGACTCTAACTTCCCAAAACGTGCATTCTAACCCTAAAAATGATGCATAATTTATTTTTGTGTGGAAAATTAGGGTTTGGACCTAAGCCGGACAAAATTGGGGTATGACAACTTGTCAAACGGAATCACATAATACTATCTGATTGTTAACCTTCGCAAGCGAAAGGTTAACACCAAAACCTTGCCACTATAGTGGAAACTTATGTATGCACCCCGTCTTAGAGCTAAAAGACTCTAACAATTCCATTTCATGTATCATTAACTCTGCCGTGTGAAGCGATTCCCTACTCAGCGCATCAGCTACAACATTGGCCTCTCCTGGATGATACTTCAACTCGAAGTCATAATCCTTCAGAAACTCAACCCATATCCTTTGCCTGTTATTCAACTCTTTCTAATCAAACAGATATTTTAAACTTTTGTGATCACTAAAGACTTCGAAACGAGACCCATACAGGTAATGTCTCCAAATCTTCAATGCATACACAATAGCTGCCAACTCCAAATCATAAGTTGGATAATTCTCCCCATGAGACTTCAATTGTCTGGATGCGTAAGCTGCCACTTGTTGATTTTGCATGAGAACACCTCTTAAACTCTTCCCAGAAGCATCGCTGTAAATTTGGAACCCCAAGAACGGATCTGGAAGAATCATGATTGGTGCAGAAGTCAACCGAGTTTTCAACTCTTGGAAACATTCTTCACAATCAGTATCCCACGTAAATGGCTGACCCTTATGAGTTAACCGAGTAAGTGGAAGAACTAACTGTGAGAACCCTTGAATAAACCTTCGGTAATAACCAGCTAGACCCAAGAAACTTCTTATCTCTGTGACTGATGTTTGTCGTTCTCAGTTTAACACAGCTTCCACTTAACTGGGATCTACTGCAACTCCCGATTGGGAAATCACATGTCCTCCAAAACTTTACCTCAGGCATCCAGAAATCACACTTAGAAGGTTTCGTGTACAACTTCTTTTCTCGGAGTACATTCAGAACAATGCGGAGATGTTGAACATGCTCCTCTATGGTCTTCGAGTACACCAAGATATCATCTATGAAAACGACTACAAACTGATCCAAGTAGGTGTCAAAGACTCGGTTCATGTAATCCATGAATACCGCTGGAGCATTAGTCAAACCGAAGGGCATCACTACAAACTCGTAATGTCCATACCTAGTACGGAAAGCTGTCTTCGGAATATCTAAGGCTCTAACCTTTATCTGATGATAACCTGATCTTAGATCAATTTTTTGAAAACACTGCAGCACCTCGAAGTTGATCAAGTAAACCATCAATCCTTGGCAATGGATTTTATCTTTGATCGTCACTTTATTGAATTGTCGATAATCAATGCACAGTCTCATGCTACCATATTTCTTTTTGACTAGTAACACCGGAGCACCCCATGGAGAAGAACTCGGTCGAATAAACTTCTTTGATATCAACTCTTCAAGTTGGGATTTCAATTCCTTTAATTCTAAAGGAGACATTCGATAAGGAGCAATAGATATTGACCCTGTCCAGGAACCAATTCTATAGAAAACTCTACCTCTCGATATGGAGGTACAGAAGAAACTTCATCCGGAAACACATCCAGAAATTCATTCACAAATTGGACAGACGACAAATCTAAACCAGTTTCAGTGGATGCAGATAATGTAATAACATAAGCTTCCGCACCTTGGAATAATGACTGGCTTGCTGAGGTGAAAGAGATAACTGCTTCGAAATTTGCCTTTGTCAATTTAACGGATTCAGAAGCGAAACTGATAGTACGATTGGCACAATCGCCTGTAACATGATTTGCAGTCATCCAATTCACACCCAGAACGATGTCCATACTTCTCATAGGCAAACAAATAAATTCTACAACGAAATTTCTGCCTCCTATGACAAGTAGACAATTTTGACACAAGAATTGGGTCTGGACACGACCCTTAGCAGCGGTTAAAAATAGTTATTGGTTCGGATAGCGGAGATAACGCTAGTCCCAGCCGATCCACACATGATTGAGCAATAAAACAATGGGTTGCACCCGTATCGTATAATATACCGACAGAGTTATTGAAAAGTGATCCCATACCCCTTAGTAAATTGTCTGCAGTTGTAACTGTCTGAGCATTCAGAGTGTTGACTCGTCCTTGCCTTGGAGCAGCTTGTGACTCCTTGGAACTCTTCCTTGCAGGGCACTCATTTTCATAGTGACCCTCTTCATTACAATAATAGCACCGATTGATCTTTGCTGACAATCACCACTGTGATGCTTTCCATAGTTAGAACATCTTCTGACCTTTGAAGAATCGAAGAATTGCACCTGCTTTTCCTTTGATGAAATTATCTTAGGATTTTGCATTCGGAGTTGATAATTCAACGACCTTCTTTCCTTTCCAGTACTCTCTTTGAGATCATCCTCGACGACATAGGCTGGTTGCACTACGACAACATAATTGGTGAGAGTATAAGAATTGAGACCCTAAGTCATATAAGCACGAAGGCCCATCTTATACATCTGCATCCTCCATTCCTCATTCGGAGCATACTTTACCACTTGGTAAAACTGAGACAACTTCTCAAACTTAGCGATGTATTCTTCCACTGTCATGTCACCTTGCCCGAGGATGCACCGGTTGGAGATTCCGGTCTTGTTGAGGATTGCGTCTTGATCATCCTGCCATAATTCCGCTTATGATGCACTAAGTATTGTGTTGATCAGGCTCAATGTCTCTTAGCATCACAAGTATAATTACAATAAGGACTAACAAGGAATCGACACAACCCTAAACTAAGTCCGACTAGGTCGAACTGCTCTGATACCAATTGTAACACCCTGGTATTTCTAACGAGTAGAAAAGCCTAAGTGCACCATCCCTAATACATCAGAGATATTATTTCCTGTCTAGATACTGAACACCACTATAAATTTTTCGCTGAATAATACCAAAACAGTTTTAAGCATAGTTAAAACCACAACGGTTCCCTGACCATCAAAATCAGCAAGATATAATGTTCAATATCATACAAGAAAGCGCGGAAACAAATACATAATGTTTACATCCGTTATAGTCATAGAGTTATGATACATAGATAACAGGGAAAACCATAAGCTTAAATATAAAAGCTAGGTCTTCAGCAACCTTCCAAGTACAACCTACTCGTGCCTCTTGGATCTCCTCTTTTCCCGTTTCTCTATAAAACAACAACATATAAACAATGAGATACAATCTCAGTGAGTTCTACCGAGACCCCTAACAACGCTCTTGGTTCAATTATGATACCTTTTTATCTCGTAGTTTAATTTATAAACCACGTACATTTTCAACTTAGCACGACACCGACCCCAGACATGGTAATCCCGGTGAATCCGCACTACATAACTTTAACACGGCATCGACCCCAGACATGGTAATCCCGGTGATCCGTATTATATAACTTTTAACACAACACCGACCCCAGACATGGTAATCCCGGTGAACCCCTTTGCCGATAGTACTTTCCCTAATGGCATACGGGTCTAGGTTTAAGGATAATGACTTCCCCGCCTAGTATGTTAACCTCGTGGGTCGTCACCCACACTCGATATAATTTATATATCCACCCGCATTGGGCCGGCTCCTATACTTGATATAATTTATATATCTAACTATCACTTGAACATTTAGTTCATTGACATTAAACCGTTAATTGAACATTTAGTTTCACATAACAAGCGTATCACGTGTTCGCTCCCGTATACTATTTTACGGTTTTTCGAATTAAACATAACTTTGCAAACCATTATTAAAACCTTTGAAAAAATATTCAAAATCATGGCATTATCAGCCTAATATCATTGAACAAGAGTTAGGAAAGGATTAGAAGAGGATTGGAATCGAACGGGATCATTCCGAGCAAGTTTGTAAAATTTTGACAGAACACTGCGCACGGTCTGTGCTCCCCTACGCACGAGTCGTGCGCCCTGTAATGCATTTTTGAAAACAGAAACAGAACGAGACGCACGGTCCATGCGCCTGGGACGCATGGGTCGTGCGCTTGATAGCATTGTATTTTATCCCGTTTTCGCGTTTTTCGTCATTCCGACCAATTCCGATACCTGTTCCAGTCCAGTCCCAACATAAAAACAGTCCAAAAATATATTCAAACAACAATGATCATCATCAAATCATCAATCAAACAATCCAAAAGCCAATTGGACATAAAACGTGATTTTCGTACAAAATACTTTTTCGACAACGAACCAAAAACTGAAACACATTTCACAATTTAAGTTTATTAATTTAAAAACCTAACCGTGAGTAAAACTCACTGATTGTGATGAAAATCACAAATAGCCGAGGATCCACCAAAATGGAATTCTCCACATAACCACACGAACGATCCCCGCATCAACTTCGACGCTCCGACGACACCCAAATCCGCTTCCAAAGCTTTCCGCTCAACTAAGAGACATCTTTGACGCACTCGCGTGTCGTCCGGCTTGAACACATATCGCTCGAGAACCCTCGTCTTGGACTATCGAATCACTTAGGCACCAACAATTTGCTCCTAGGGCTTCAAGCTCCTCTCAAAACTCCAACTTGAATTCCATGCTTCCCAAAAGCACTATTCATCATCCCTAACCTCCAATTTGAACTTCAAACATAAAACCCCAAATTGATTTCAAAACCCTAACTCACCCAATACTTGATTCTTTCACACTAACTTAGCAATGAAACTCCCAATTGAACTTCCCACACCTCCAAATTACTTAAAAGAAGAAGCAATCTCCAATACTCCTATTTTCCTCAAGAAAAACGAAAATGGTGAATTGAAGGAGAGTAAATGAATGTTGCTATTTTTGGTGTCAAAATGAAGAGGGGAGGTGATTCTTAGGGTGTTAAAAATAGCTCTTCTTCTTCCTCTTCTCACTCACGCCCTCACCCTTTCTTTTTTTCTCCATTCTTCTCTTCTCTGTTTCTTTCCTTCGTTTCCTTTCCTTTCTCTTAATTCTTTCTTTCATTTCTTTTACACACACACACACACACACACACACACACATATATATATATATATATATATATATATATATATATATATATATATATATATATATATATTAATATAACTTAAGTGATATTATGGGTCAATGACCATAATAACCCTCACTTAATTCTAATTTCTCAACAAACCTCACCAAATCCCTTATTTGATTTTAGCACCCAAAAACCAACTTCTTCAATTTATAAATATACACCAATCAATAATTAATTTAGTACCCTATTAATAAAATTATTAATTAAGCACCAAAATAATCAATTGACTGGGTTAAACATTAAAATAATTGACTTAATTATTTTGGGGATGTTACATGTCTCCCATACTCAGAACCCAAATGACGGTTTACCCTTTATTTTAACTAACTTGTGATTTCTGATAAAAACGTGTAAATCTTAATTCCTAGTTTCCTAAATTAAGCACTAGTTAAAAAACCCCCGAGAATGAAATCATCTAGACCTACAAAATTAAACATTTTATGCTATCCACACATAAAATTACAAGGTAAGTATATATATGTCGTTCAGCAAATACAAACTTCAGCTAAACCATGAAGTTTCTGTCCATACAACTTATCAATGGGAAGCACACATCATCAGGAAACACTATCCTACTTATTCCATTTGCTGTGCTTCTCATCATATTTCCACTTTCTCTTATACAATATAAATCATCATCTCCTAAGATATTTACAAATAGTTTAAATTCGAAGCATGTGTGCAACATCTTTTCTGGTGAATGGGTTCCTTATAGTAAAGGACCTTATTACAACAATGAAACTTGCCCTTTGATAATTGACCAGCAGAATTGCATCAAGTTTGGGAGAGAAGACAGAGAATTCCTTAATTGGAGATGGAAACCTTATGAATGTGAGCTTCCATTATTTAATGCAACTCATTTCTTAAACCTTGTTAAAGGTAAGTCTATGGCCTTTCTTGGAGACTCTGTTGGAAGAAACCAGATGAATTCATTGCTCTGCCTCCTTAATCACGTAAGTTAAATCAATCAATTAACTAATTAATCACACTTTCTTTCTTTTTTCTGATTTTTCAAACTTAGGAGTTTCTAGTATGAAAATATCTTCTCTGTTTTTTTATTTTTATTTCTTTGTTCTTCTCAAAAAATATTCATTTGTTTCTTACAAAATGTAGACGCTTCATAGTTTACATTCTAGAGTTTTAATTTGTACACAAAAAGAAAAATAGATAAATTAGCTACTAAAATTAAAAAGGAAATATTGAAATTAATCTATAATAACGAATTTAATTTTTTTCTCTTCCTAATTTTTGTCCATAATTGAATTGTGGAAATAAATTTTATTTTATTGTTATTTTTTATGTATTTTTTTGGTTGTCGTGTTATTGGTGCGTAGGGGTGGGAATAGGCTAGGCCAAGCTGGGATTTGCATGGCCTGAGTGTGGCCTACGTTGAAAATGTTAGGTCTGAGC
Source organism: Astragalus membranaceus (assembly GCA_039519185.1). NCBI lineage: Eukaryota > Viridiplantae > Streptophyta > Magnoliopsida > Fabales > Fabaceae > Astragalus > Astragalus membranaceus. The sequence goes on from CM076854.1 coordinate 130,330,480, forward strand.
CTGGCCTGTGGCCTGTCATAGACCCATTTTTTAGGTCTAGTCTGGCTTTTCTAAAAGTCTGTTTAAAAGCCTATTTAACTATTTTTTAAGAAGGCCTACAACATTTTAATGGTGTAAGCTTTTGTAAATAGACTAACAAGCTAATAGGTCAATGAAATTAAGTTCTAATTGAGATATAACAAAACCTTTTAGGGAAATATTTTTATACGACATCCTATTTAAATTTTATTTTAAAATAATAACTTCAGCTATGTCAAAAATTGATGTAGGTTAAAATATTATTAGTAATTAAAAATATTTGTTATATTTATTTAATATGGCCGGCCTGATAGGCCTAAAAGGTTTTTTCGATGGCCTATGACCTGACCTATTTAGCTAAATAGGCTTTTAAAAAAGCCTTGGCCTTATCTGTTTTAAAAAAAATCTAGCCTGACTTGGGCCTATCGTAGGCTGGGTCGTAGGCCCCTTAGGCTGTGTGCAGTACTCGCTGGTTTTGCTAGTGACTAATCTACGCTGAAAAATTTGTCTAACTCGAGATCTTGAGGTGGGTTCTAAACGTAATTACCGCTCGGACCAACTCTTATTGGTTTTGATGTAATTAATATTGCAAATAAAAAATATTTATATAAAAACATTATACTAGCTATTTTTATAATTAAAATTTAAAATAAAAAGTGAAACCAAAGAATAACTCTTACACGATCAAACAATGTATATAGATATATAGATATAATCAATAAAAAAACTCCCAGTAATATGTTAAAATACTTTTATCAGGGGCTTCGATATGTTTCTTTATTTTCTATAAAAAAACTCCCGGTAATATGTTAAAATACCATAGTCAACATCGTATAAAAATACATTCATCTTAACTATTGACGTGGCTAGTAGAACTCAGGGAGATCGATGATAGTTTTTTTTAATAGATCAACGATAGTTTATAAATATTCACATCTTAAATATCTTTTAACTAAAAACAAAACTGTTTTTGGATAGTGATCATACTTGAGGTGGGAAGAAGAACTCAATCTCTCCATAATCCAATAAATTGTCTTTTACTACTCTAAAGCGACTCTTGCTATTTTACTCAAAAGGACACAACATTTTGATGACTAACATATTACGTAGTACGTGACAAGCAACTTTTCAATTAAGCTTAAATATATCAATTAATTAATTACACTTACTTTCTTTCCTTTTTCTGATTTTCCAAACTTAGTAGTTTCTAGTATAAAAATATCTTCTCTGTGTTTTAATTCTCATTTATTTGTTCTTCTTAAAAATATTCATTTGTTTAGTACAAAATTTACACGTCTCACAGTTTGCATTCTTTTAGAGTTTTAATTTGTACATAAAAAGAAATATAAAATAAATTAGCTACTAGTAAAATTAAAGAGGAAAATTTGAAATTAACGAATTTAATTTTTTTTCTCTTCCCGATTTTTGTCGATAATTGAAATGTGGAAATAGTTTTTATTTTATTGTTACTTTTGATGTAATTAATATTGTAAATAAAAAATATTTATATAAAAACAATATACTAGCTATTTTTATAATTATAATTGAAAATAAAAAATGAAACCAAAGAATAACTCTTGCATGATCAAACAATGTCTATAGATATAGATATAATCAATAAAAAAAACTTCCAATAATATGTTAAAATACTTTTGTCATGAACTTTTGATATGTTTTTTAATTCATACATATTCTAGGAATAATGATATTTTGACATCAAAAACCTTACACAGTAAGTAATATATCAACATCGTTTAAAAATACATTCATCCTAACTATTGACGTAACTAGAAACACGAAACTGTATTATTATACGGTGTCCGACAAGTTTCTTATCGTCAAAATATCATTTTTCATATTCTAGACTTTTTAGTGCTAATATCTATAGTTAACTCACCATGCATATACATAATTGCGAAGGAAACATGAAGATAAAATCAAGAAAACCCATAAATGTGTTTCATATTTGTTTTGGTACACTAAAAAGTCTCATCTACTGTAGATTTATACAAATTCACCACGTATGATTTTACCAATACCCCCATTCTATCTAAAAGACGTACACCTCAAATTTTTGAGGGTAAAAATGTCATTACACTCTATTTATTCTTTTTTTTCTTCTTTATTCTTACATTCTCTTTCTTACTTTTCACTTTTCTCTTACACCCTCTTTCTTCCTTTTTTCTCTTTCTTCTTTCACTCTCTTTCCTCATTTTCACTTTTCTTTTACACTCTCTTTCTTTCTTTTTTTTTACTTTACTTTTCCCATAAATAATTATTCTCTTTCTCTTATCACTTCACTTTAATCCTTTTAACTAAATTTCTAAATTTATACAAACACTACTTTAATTAAAAATTTTGAAGACTACTACTATAAATCTACTATCTAAAAAACAATAAGACTTAATGACTATTTAAATTATTAATTAATATTTAAAACAAATATCTTTTATTGATAATCTAATATCTAACTTTTATTATCTACTATAGATTTATACAAATTCACCACATATGATTTTACCAATACCCTCATTCTATCTAAAAGACACCCCAAATTTTTGAGGGTAAAAATGTCATTACACTCTATTTCTTCTTTTTTTTTCTCTTTATTCTTACATTCTCTTTTTTACTTTTCACTTTTCTCTTACACTCTCTTTCTTCCTTTTTTCTCTTTCTTCTTTCACTCTCTTTCCTCATTTTCACTTTTCTTTTACACTCTCTTTCTTCCTTTTTTTACTTTACTTTTCCCATAAATAATTATTCTCTTTCTCTTATCACTTCACTTTAATTCTTTTAACTAAATTTCTAAATTTATACAAACACTACTTTAATTAAAAATTTTGAAGACTACTACTATAAATCTACTATCTAAAAAACAAGAAGACTTAATGACTATTTAAATTAGTAATTAATATTTAAAACAAATATCTTTTATTGATAATCTAATATCTAACTTTTATTATCTACTATAGATTTATACAAATTCACCACATATGATTTTACCAATACCCTCATTCTATCTAAAAGACACCCTAAATTTTTGAGGGTAAAAATGTCATTACACTCTATTTCTTCTTTTTTTCCTCTTTATTCTTACATTCTCTTTCTTACTTTTCACTTTTCTCTTACACTCACTTTCTTCCTTTTTTGTCTTTCTTCTTTCACTCTCTTTCCTCATTTTCACTTTTCTTTTACAATCTCTTTCTTCCTTTTTTTTACTTTACTTTTCCCATAAATAATTATTCTCTTTCTCTTATCCCTTCACTTTAATTCTTTTAACTAAATTTCTAAATTTATACAAACACTACTTTAATTAAAAATTTTGAAGACTACTACTATAAATCTACTATCTAAAAAACAATAAGACTTAATGACTATTTAAATTAGTAATTAATATTTAAAACAGATATCTTTTATTGATAATCTAATATCTAACTTTTATTATCTACTATAGATTTATACAAATTCACCACATATGATTTTACCAATACTCTCATTCTATCTAAAAGACACCCCAAATTTTTAAGGGTAAAAATGTCATTACACTCTATTTCTTCTTTTTTTTGTCTTTATTCTTACATTCTCTTTCTTACTTTTCACTTTTCTCTTACACTCTCTCTTTCTTCCTTTTTTTTTACTTTACTTTTCCCATAAATAATTATTCTCTTTCTCTTATCACTTCACTTTAATTCTTTTAACTAAATTTCTAAATTTATACAAACACTACTTTAATTAAATTTTTTGAAGACTACTACTATAAATCTACTATCTAAAAAATAAGAAGACTTAAAGACTATTTAAATTAGTAATTAATATTTAAAACAAATATCTTTTATTGATAATCTAATATCTAACTTTTATTATCTACTATAATCTACTAATCAACTAAAATAATCAATTGAAACTACGATATAACTGCACTGATAAATAAAAAACACGGGATAACTGCAGTGATATATAAAAAAACACGGGACTAATATTTATCATTGATATTTATAATTTTTTTGACAATTTATAATTAATATTTACCATTGATAATTATAATTTTGGAAAACTACTATAAAACTACTATCTAAAAAAACACGTGATAACTGCAATAATCTACTATAATCTACTATAATCTACTAATCAACTCAAATAATCTAATATAAAAATACGAGATAACTGCAATAATCTACTAATCAACTCAAATAATCAATTGAAACTATGAGATAACTGCAATGATATATAAAAACACACGGGATAACTACACAAATATATAAAAAGACAAAGGATTAATATTTGTCATTGATAATTAAATTTTTGGAATACTACTATAAACCTACTATCTAAAAAACAATAATATTTAATGACTATTTAAACTACTGATTAATATTTAAAATAAATATTTCTTATTGATAATCTACTATCTCTCTTTTACTATTTACCATAATCTATTAATCAACCAAAATAATTAATTGAAACTACGAAATAACTGCATTGATATATAAAAAAACACGAGATTAATATTTGTCATTGATAATTAAATTTTTTGAAACCTACTACTACAAACCAACTATCTAAAAATAAGCAGGCTTAATGACTATTTAAATTACTAATTAATATTTAAAACAATTATTTCTTATTGATAATCTACTATCTAACAAATTAACTATCTACTATAATCTACTATCAACTAAAATAATCAATTGAAACTACCAGATAACTGCACGGATATATAAAAAACACGGGGATAACTGCAGTGATATATAAAAAAACACGGGATTAATATTTGTCATTGATAATTATAGTTTTTGAAAACTACTATCTAAAAAAACAAGAAGGCTTAATGACTGTTTAAACTGATTAATATTTAAAACACACGTGACAAATATTTGTCACTAATACCTAAAAAATGACAAATAATTGTTACTGATATATAAAAAAAACACGAGATAAATATTTGTTATTGATAATATACTATCTATCTTTCACTATCTACAATAATCTACTAATCAACTCAAATAATCAATTGAAACTATGAGATAACTGCACTGATACATAAAAAAACACTGGACAACTGCACTGATATATAAAAAATACGGGGATAATTGCAATGATATATATGAAAACACGGGATAGTTGCACTGATATATAAAAAAACATGGGATAACAACACTGATATATAAAAAAACACTGCACTGATATATAAAAACACACGGGATAAATGCACATATTGTTTTTAAATGATACTTTTACATTTTTAGTTTTAATATTTATCAATTTTTTATTTGATACTCCTTTTTTATCTACTTTAAATTTTTCTTTATTTTCATGGGGTAATGTTCAGACTATTTAAATATTGTCTAAATTCATTTCTAAAAAGAACACGACAGCACCTGTCATGATCAGTGATTCAGTATGCAAGTCATCTTCTATATTTTACAATTGATTTTAGATTAATGAGATTTCAAACTAACATTTCTATTTGAGGTAATTGTATGACGTAACGCAATCGGCCCGTACGGATGCACGGGTATAGTACTAGTTTTACTTAAAAAATCAAGATTAATGGTAGTTTATAAATATTCACATTTTCAATACACCGAAACGTCTTTTAACTAAAGACAGAACCATGATGGCTCACACACACGTACTTTAGATAACAATGTTTTACTACTATAAAGTGATTCTTGCTGTTTTACTGACACAACATTTTGATAATTAACATATTACGTTTTTGACAAACAACTTTTCCAATGAAGCTTAAATTGAGCACAATCTGAGTATATATATGATTTTTACCCTTTTAAAGGTGGCTAGTGCTGAAGATATTTCCAAGAGATACACAACAAATGCCATATATTTCCGAAGGTGGTACTATGCTGATTACAATTTTACCCTTGCAACACTGTGGTCCCCATTTTTAGTGACAGCAAATGATGCTGACCTCAATGGTCATTCTAACAACAGCCTCATGAACTTATATCTAGATAAGCCAGATAAAGCATGGCTTAATGAGATTGAAAGCTTTGATTTTGTCATTATCTCAGCTGGCCAATGGTTCTTTCGCCCACTATTTTTCTATGAAAATGACCAAATTGTTGGATGTCATAAATGTGGACAAAACAACATTAAAGACCTCACTCACTATTATGGTTACAAGAAAGCATTCCAAACTACATTTAGAACTATAATGAATTTAAAAGGGTACAAAGGGGTCACATTTTTGAGAACATTCTCTCCAGCTCATTTTGAGAATGGTGATTGGAATAAAGGAGGGAATTGTGAAAGGAAAATGCCTTATACAAAAGAAGAGGTAAAATTTGATGGGTATATTTTTGAGACATATAGGACTCAAGTTGAGGAGTTTATTGAAGCAGAGAAAGAAGCTAGGAAGAAAGGTTTGCAGTTTTTGATGCTGAATACAACTGAAATTATGCTTCGGAGACCTGATGGACATCCTAATAACTATGTTTATGGATATTCAAAGAACAAAAATGTGACATATAATGATTGTGTTCATTGGTGCTTGCCTGGGCCTATTGACACATGGAATGAGATTTTGTACTATAATTTGTTGAAAATGCAAAGTCAGAAGTCTTTCATTTCAACGTTAAAGAGATTTGTTTAGATTAATTGAGATTTGCAATTTTAAACAAACCCGTGAAATATTGTATGTTCATTATTATTTGTTTTGGGCTGCAAGAGGCAGTTGAGGCAGTCTGTATAAATTTCTCTGAAATAAATTATAATTATTTAAATAATAACTCGTTGTATAAGTAATCAGTTGAAATTTGTTTATAAGCTTCAATTTTTTTTTTGTTGATAAATGGCTTCAATGTTTTTAGAAACTCTTTCATTTAGCTTTAATATTAATTTTCATAAGATTATGAAAAATAAATAGTTAATGAAGAATCATAAATTTATTTTAATTAAAAATCTCTATAAGTAAATTAATTAATCTAAACTAGGCCTTGTCTTAGCCATTATTGATTTTCACCAATATAGCTTAATGGTCACCACTCAGCAAGTCTGCTTTACACTTCTACACCCAATATTCGTACCTGAGCTGGACCAAGTTGAGATTTTGTAGGTCAGTTAGGACAACATAATCTGCCCCAGTACATATTTAATTAGACCTTTGGCAAAAAAAGATAAGGGAAACGCGAGGTGCGCTAGGTTGTGGTAGTGCCTCCGACACTTGTGTCCCTAGCTTCTCTAGGTCCTGGCGCTGCTATCTGTAATTGTCTCCTCCTTCGCGTCTCTCTCTCTCTCTCTCTCTCTCTCTCTCTCTCTCTCTCTCTCTCTCTCTCTCTCTCTCACCATGGCATAGTCGTGTGTTGCTGTGTCCGCCGCCCTCCATCGTAGCCCTCCCCCCTTCTCAGGATACAACTCTTACGCCTTAGACCCTCCCTTGTTTCCATCTTCAACCACCATTCATCCACCCTGAGATTCACCCGAAACCCATCCAACCGCCCCCACCCCCTCACCTAATGAACCTCTCCCCTCCTCCTTCTGCTGATTGTGAAACTACCCCCAACCCTCCGGATCCCCCTGATCCACCAAATATGTCCTCATAGCTTCTCTCTCACACCATCTTCCTGCTACTAGGCTGCTCCCCTCTCTCAACTCTCTTTTCATCAGGATCTCACCTCAGTTCCTGACTCTCAATTCCTGAGCAATAGTCCCTGGGGCCATTTGGCCTTCCAATACGGGATAAGTCTGGACTTTCACTACAAGAAATACTGGAATTAATTACCGGCTGTTTATTTCCGGCGGAATTAATCCGTCTATACGGTTCCGGCGGATTTTAAGTAGTTAGTGGCGGATTTTCCGGCGGTTTAATTTCCACCGGTATCTTTCCGGCGGTTTTGAGTGAGTGACTGGCGGAATATTCCGCCGCAAAGGGTTTTCAAATAAAGAAATCTTAAAATCGACGCAAAGGGAAATTTGAAATTTGAAATTTCCGCCGGAAACGTGGTGAAAACCGCCGGAAATAACAGACCAAAAAAACCGCCGGAAACGTGTAATTACCGGCGGTTTTGAAAATTCAAATTTCAAATTAATTTCCGCCGGAAACAGATAAATCCGCCGAAAACGTGTAGCCATTGGCCAAATTTTGAATTTCAAAATAATCCGTCGGAAACGTGTAATTACCGGCGGTTTTTTAAAATTCGGTAGCAAAATAATTTCCGCCGGAAACTGCCCAAAACCGCCGGAAATGTATCCTTTACCCGAATTATAAATAAGACCCTCTCTTCCCAATTCATTCATCTTCCCCATTCCGAATTTCTTCATTCACTCATCTTTCATCTTCCCCATTCCTTCATCTCACCCATTTCAAATTACTTCATCCCCATTCACTCATCTTTCATCTTCCCCATTCCTTCATCTCATCAATTCCGAATTTCTTCATCTCCATTCATTCATATTTCATCTTCCCCATTCCTTCATCCCACCAATTTCGAATTTCTTCATCCCCATTCACTCATCTTTCATTTTTTTCTTCTCTCATTCATTCTCCTTACATACTCTCATATTCTTTTCTTCCATTCCAAAATTTCGCTCATCTTTACGTGTTTGCAAATTTTTCACGGTATGTTTTTAAACAAATATTAGTTATATGTTTTATTTTATAGTAATACCATATATGTACTTAATTTAATATTGCTAACTTTATTTGTTTATGATTCAGTTAGAGGTTGAAGAAATTTTCGTTGGAGGGACTCGAAGAATATAATTCGGATCAAGCCGAGACTCATCTTCAATTCTGGTTAGTTATTTAGTTGTTTCTTATTAGATATTGTAGTGACATGTTAATAATATATATGTTTGGATAGTAAATGATTAAAAAAAATTACGTTTATTTAGTATAACATGTTAATAAAAAATGTTTTTTTGTCATAATTAGTGTAACATATTAATATAAAATGTTTTTTATGTTTATAAAAAATTAATTTTAAAAGATGTAACTTATGTTTGTTAAAAAATATTAGTTATTTAAGGGACATATTTATTTAGTATAACATGTTAATAAAAAATGTTTTTTTGGTCATAATTAGCATAACATGTTAATAAAAATATATCACATTATAAAAAAATATTCGTTATTAGATATAAAAAAATGATTTTAATAATTGATCTTGAGCTAGACACGCATATTAATCTCAATGACAATGATTTTAATAATTGGTTAACAGACCCGCCCAATGGAGGCTACTATGACAAAGGACAGTAGATTCAGATTATTTGAATTTATATGTATGCATATTTTAATTTGTACTTTATGGGTTTGTATTTTGTCGGATTTGTACGTTTATCGCTTTTCTGAACTATTCTCGTTATCTATTCTAATTATAATTTATTATATTATTGTCTTTTATTTAATAATTTAAATATTTAATTTTCACTGTTTAAAAAAAAAACATTTTTCAGTTATTTGAATTTTTATAAAAAATTTTATTATATTATTTCCGGCGGATATTACTAATTACCGGCGGTTTTTTACAAACAATAGTAATATATTTACCGGCGGTTTTTGAATCCCAAAAAAATTTCCGGCGGTTTTGTCTTTTACCGGCGGTTTTTCTAATAAAAAAATAATATCTTTACCGGCGGTTTTTCATAATTACCGGCGGTTTTTTTTAATAAACGAAAAACGTTTCCGGCGGTTTTTCTGTGTTACCAGCGGTTTTCGAATAAAACATAATAAATTAATCAAATCTTTACCGGCGGATTTATCGTAATTTCCGGCAGAATTTCCGTCGGTAATTTCCGGCGGTTTCTTTCGTAGGTAATTTCCGGCGGGAATCCCGCCGAAAAATATTACCTACGGACGTTTTTCCGGCGGATTTTGTCCGTCGGTACTATGACATTACCTACGGATTTGGTACGTTACCGGCGGAAAAAATCCGTCAGTAAATCCTTGTTTTCTTGTAGTGTTTATCTTCCCTTATGTACCAACTTTGTGGGTCTGTTCTTGCTGCGTTGTGCAGCCTCCTGCTCTGCTAGCTGGTGAAGCTGAGTATTAGTTGTGGTTTGTTTGTGTTTTCTGGTTCAGTCCTGCAGTGAAGACTGTGTAGAGTTTATTTTAATAATTTTTTTTGTTGGCTTTCCTGGTTGTTTAGGGATTGTTTAATCTTTAGTTCTATATTAGCTCATTAGGATCTATTTTAATTTGTTCGGTAGGATCTTAGTTGTTCAAGTGTTGCTCTTATGCTTATTGTCTTGTTTTAGGAGTTCGACTCTACTTGTTTGATTGGCCAATATTATTGGACTCGTTAGTGCTTTTCTCGTAAGCTTGAAGCTTATTATGTGTGTAATGTTGTGGCCTTACCCGTTCAATGAAATATGATACATTCGACAAAAACAGACTAATACTTTATTTTAAATATATTTTTTAATCCTTATAAAATTTCACAAAATTTCTAGACTTTTAATCCCCTCAAATTTTTAAATGATATTTTGAATACATGTTAATAACGTTGTAAACATTTCCCCCATAAAAACTTAGAACTTTTTAACAAGGGGTGAAGTAAATATGAATTAAGTGGACACTGGTCATGGTATTAGACAAAAATTAGGAGCTAAATTGGCAATTTTATATTTGGTGCAGGGTGGGGGGGAGGAGGTATGGGATGAGAGGAGCTATTGTACCTGAGACGTTGAGGTTGAAGGCAAGTCCAATTAGGGGACCAACTCTAATCAATCTAGCAATTGCACCTAACCAACCTCCACCGTTCATGGTCCCACCACCACCACCACAAATATCATCATCCATGATGCCAACTCCACAAATACCGATGACACAATTTTTTCCAACACCAGGATTTCAAGCAATTTATTTTGGAAACGTGACTTGCTAATCCGCCAAAAAAGTTGAAGGTTTGTCGGAAAATTCGAGCGCGTACTAGAAAGTCTAACATCGGTTGAGAGTGAAAAACTTGGAGGAAATTTCACAAGGAACGAATGGTGAGGGGGGCCTCTATTTATAATGGGCCTGAGGGCGCAAACGAATAGAAGTGCAACCGTTGCGACCCCAGAAGCGCAATGATGACATTGGCACAGAAAACAAGCCAGCAAAGACATTATCATAATGACATGTCCCTTCAATCAAATCAAGGCAAATCAAACGTCGCCCAATCACATCAATAGATGCTAACCAATTGTCATGATCAATCAACGGTCATGATCAAAAAACTCGTGATCTCAGTACATAAACTGGCCGAGGACAATCTGGCTGAGCTTAATTGTCCGCCCTGACATGCCTCGGGGAAACATATCTTATCGATGTGTTACCTCGGGCCAGTAGAGCAACCGATACTACAAGGCCGAGTTCGACATCCCATCTCAGCAAAATCGGGGGCACATCGATTGTGCCGACTTACCAGTTAAGGAAGCCCATTCAACCCCTGTGCGAGAACAAATAAACTTTCATGCCAAGGTCATTCCACCTGAAATGACGTCGGCTTGGGGGCAACTATTTCAGACTGAGTCGCGCCCCAACCCGGACTTGGGGCCGATTTTGCGGCCCATATCCATGATTTCCACGAGATCCACGAGCCCCACAATTATCAACGGTGGCGATCTTGCGCAAAATCCATCTAACGGTCCAAACTCGACCTCTCACGCGCCTGACAGACCAACTCACGTCATTGGCACTGTTACCTATAAACACATTGTCCAATCAATGCAATAAGTACACATTTATTACTTTTTGACACTCATTCCCCTAAGCTGACTTGATCATCAGTGTGCACATGTACCACACTCTCACGCCGGAACAGCGCAACAAAGCTACCATCAACCTGGCTCTACCTCAGGACCGAAAAATACTCAACTTGAAGTTGTCATTATAATGTAACACACGCAGGGTTGAATGTAAAAACAGAACCATAAGCAAGATTCAATATCGAAACCGTACCATATATGACTAAAAAGGCAATAGTAATTTGGCCCCTGATTTTTATTAGTAAATATCAATTAGCTCATTGACTTATATAACTTAATATCAATTTGGTCATTCACGATTACAAACCATTTTTTAAAAAGAGAGTGTCAATTTTGTCTCCCAAATTTCAATTCCCAACATTTACGTGACGTGGCAGGCGGACATGACATTTTTTTGGATTGGTTTCAAAATAGACAAACCCATAGTATACGGGTTGGGTGGGTACTGGGTCTGAAAAATGAGAACCCATCTAACCTAACCCAACCCATAAAATGTGACCTTACATATGTCAAGCTAAAGTGTTGGACTATTTCAAGGGATATCATGGAAAGTATATTGTTGAAGTCTTATTATCTTTAAATGGTCAAATGGTTCCACTAACAAACGATATTTGGAATTCAATCCAAAACCTCAATTATATGTGCTTCACTGCTTGTGATGTTGATGGTGAGTGAGAATTGAAAACAAAAATATTGAGATTTGGTTTGATTTATAAGCTCATTACGTTGATGTTAAAATATTAATTTTGATGTTGGTTTGTTTTTCTTATTTTTTATGTTATTGTTCTAGTTTTGTCTTTTTTCCTTCTAAACAATTATATTTTACTAATAAACCCGGTACTCAAAATTGATTTTATGTTGGGTTGGGTTGGTTCGAGTTGGTTCGAGTTACCTAAAATTTTAGGTCTAATTTTACGGAACCCAACCCATAAGTATTTGATTGAGCTGGGTCTTTAAATGCTTCAAAAACCACCCAACCCAACCAAAGCCCAATCTTATGTCCAAGTAATATCTCGTGCTTCCTACCATTGTCAAAAAAAAAAATCCACTTTGTTTATTTTCCTCATCATTCATCAAATCTCTAAGATGTGATCGAAAGGTGCTTCCAATTCATCAAACCCTATTTCCAATTCATGACTATGAGGCATTGACCTAATAATTAATTTTGTACTCCTGTATTATAAATATAAAAAACCTGTTAATTAATTAATTAATTAATTGTTCATTCTTGTATTCACATGTCCAAGCAATACCTCGTAAGTGCTTAATTAATTTTTAAGGTCCTCAACTACCATTGTCAAAAAAAAAAGATCCCTATCTACCATATATATGTTGTCCTATATAAACACTTTGTTTATATGATGAAACTCACCCTTCTACGTTCCAAATACTCCAAGTCCAACAATCTTGCATCTTAATTTCTTCTCCTTTGAGTTAAACTGATCCGATTTTGTTTATTTACCTCATCCTTCATCAAAGTCCCTAATATGTCGAAAGATGCTACGTATGTAGTAAAGGCAAGATCCTATGTTAGAGGACTGCTTTAACAGCATGTCATCAACAAGCCAATACAGATTCTACACGGCATCTTCGACCCTTTATGGATACCAACTGCCATACTTTCCTTCCCCATGAACGCAGCAATCTCGCCAGTACTGATTCGATATCCTGGTCATATGGACACTCCTTCGTGTCTATAAATGGATTAGTAATTGGTACGATAATATAATGCCCCAAGAGGGAGCAAGTAAAACTAGCTAGCTGGATCGGAGTATTAAAGCATTTTCATTTCTGTTGTGTGTGCAATTGGTTTTATGTTATTTGCTAATTTGTTTTATCTTGTTCGTCCGTTAGATTTTCTGTTTTATCATTCTTTATTTCATTGTCGCTATAGATACCAAGGTAATTAAAACCGGGCCGGACATTGAACCGGCAGAGCCAGTGGTTCAAGGTTCTTGGGGTTGAACCGATCGAATTGGATGCCACGATTCTTGCCTGACGAGCTCCATCATAATCTAGTCACTGCAGCAGTTAAAGAGAAACAAAACTACTTTGACAGATAAAGAATAGCCATTATGTAGCTAGGGATAGCTTGCATCACAGACTTAATTAGTATTTCCTTGCCTGCTTGACTCAAAAGGTTTCCCTTCCAACCTTGTAACTTAGAGAGAATTCTTTCCTTAAGCCAGCTCATACCAAGAATTTTGGAGCCTCCCCATTCGGCAGGGATCCCTAGGTATTTACTCGGGGAGTCCCAAAAAGGAATGTGAGTCATGTGAATCAAATTGGCTTTAAGGTTAGGATCCACTCTACTGCCACATATCAGTCCAGATTTGCTGAGATTAATTTTCTGTCCAGAAGAACAAGATCGTGTCATCTGCAAAAAAAAAATAGGTGGATTAGTGTAGGGCATAATCTGCCAGTATAACACCACTAAAGGCATTGTTAGCGTGAGTATAAGTGATGAGTCTAGATAGGACATCAAAGACCATATTGAATAGGTAGGGAGAAAGGGGATCCCCTCGTCTTAGGCCCCTTTTAGGAGTAAGCTTGTTAGAGAAGAACCCATTCACCTGTGAGAGACGGTATGGCGGGATTGAAGGAAGCTCCCTTCACTATTGATCAAAACCCTAGAAGAGGACAAAACCCATGAGTTTTTAAAACTCTTTACGGATTTATCTCAAAAGATAAATCCAGTATTGCAAATTGTACTGCAGATTTATGTGTGTATTGGAGTTTTGGGTGACCGTTCTTGACACCGTGAGAAAGTTTTGGAGCAGAAAAAAGAGATTGAAGACAATGATTCAGAAATTTCTCTATCTTTCAGATTATTTTTATCTCTGTAATTTATGCCTCCTAATTTTTATCTCAAGTAACGGATTTAAGTTCCATATTTAATGATATGAAAAACGTCTATTATCAATCAATATAAAATTCAAAGGAAGATGCAAAAAGAAATAAATATCACACAAGCTTCAGGTAAGCTACCGCTCTCAGCACTGCTCCCCTATTCGACCAGGCAACACTTGGCTATCAAAGACCATTTTGTTGGTACATATTTTGACACCAGTTCAACAATTTTATCATCCTCTCCTGTAAGCAAAGAAAGAGACGTCAATGCTTTAACAAAAGGGTACGTTTTTTAAAAAGAGCTTTAACCATAGTTATCAGAACCGGACCGGACCGGCCGGTCGGACCGGTCGGACCGGGACCCGGTGGTCTTCCCGGGCCGGGCAGCGTGCAGGACCGGATCTGCAGTTGGCCCGGTGATGACGTCATCGGACCGGTGGTCGGACCGGTGGACGGACCGGTTGATCCTCTTTTTTTTTTTTTTTTTTTTTTTTAAAGATGAACCAATTATAAATTTTGCATGTTTTCACAAAAAAGGCTTAGGTGGGGTTCGAACCCCCTCCCTAGTATTCAACATTTCAACTTTTTAACCACTAAGCTATCTATTATTTGTTGATACTATCCCGCATTCATTAAATATAATCAATTCCGGATATGTTAATTTTTTTTGCACATTCTTTCATTAATAGTTTTGATTAAACACACATTTTTTTGACAAATTAATTCAAGTTCAACACTCATAAACATGTTAGTAAATGTATAATTATAAATAAAATTATAATAAAATTTCTATATTAATAAATGTATACTTTCTTAGTATATATTATAATTTTTTGAATTTATTTAATATAGACCGAGTCATGCCGGTCCGACTAGAGACCCGCGGTCCGACCCCGGGTCTAGTGACCCAGTGCCTTGACCGGGTCGATGGCCGGTCCGGGTCTGATAACACTGGCTTTAACAAAAGGGTACGTTTTTTAAAAAGAAAAACAGTGTATGTTCAATCACCTGTTCATTATTGCTCTGAGTCTTTGCTTTATGTGACCACCGTTAGTTGAAGCTACAATCTGATGTAGAGCATGTTTATTAGTCATCGCTTCAAGTGATTGTATATACAATATATGAAATATTCATATTCAAGTGATTGTGATAAAAGTAAATTTGGTTAGTTCAATCAATCCCGCAATCGTCATTTCATTCAAAATCATATTTGTTTAGTAGCCATCGGATTATGTTGATCAATTTTGAATGTCAAATAGTAAACATACTAATGCATCACATAGTACGGTTTTGTTTAATTACGGTTATGTCAAATAGTAAACATACACTCGAGGTGTCTCCAGTCCAACGAAGAGATTAGAACTGCGTTCGGCGGTGGATACTGTAACATCCCTAATTTTTAAAAACTCGTATTATAGTATCTAGGACCGAGTAATTATTTATGGGAATAATTATTCGTGTCCCGGGCATTTATAGTCGAGGAAATCCTCAAAATAACCCCCCTTTCTCTAATTAATTGTGCTTAGTCATAATTTAATTAGGCACTTTAAGCTGAAGGGCAAATTGGTCAATTCACACCCCCAATATATATACTCCCTAATTCATAAACTCCAACCACACTTGGCCATTCCACCAAATTTTCAGAAATAGAAAAGCTGAAGAATAAGGGGGAGAGAGGGCGTGGAAGAGGAGAAAAGGAGGAAGGAGGAGCTCATCTCAAATCCTTCTTGCATGTAGGTGTTTTAACCTCCACTCCACTCCATTTTTGATTCTGAATCCAATGGTACCACTTTCAAAGCTTGATTCTCACTCTTTCTCTCATCTCCATTGATGCCCATGAAGCTCCAAGTGGTGAAAATGGTGGAACTATGTGTTGATGGCTTGCATGTTCAGTTTTGCTGTTAAGAGGGGGGGAGACTCAAGCTTGCATTTCGATTTGGAGGAAGTTGTGAAAGAATTGGGTTGCTGTTTAAGTTAGAGAGAAAAGGAAGCCACTGTCCGGGTTCGAATTCGGTTTCTAGCGAGGATAGTTCGTTGTGTTCGGTTCGACGATCTCGTCTCTCGGTTCAACTCTCGGATTTCGTCAACGGGTGAGTTCTACTCACGGATTAGGGACATTTTATGTATTCTGAAAACTTGTGGTTTCGAATGACAAGGCAACAATCCCGTTTTTCAAAAGACTTAGAACCGAAAAGCGATTTTTAAGTCAAAACGGCATTTACGGTTTATTGAGAATTTCAATGAATCATTGAAACGAAACTCTTTATATATATTCTGGAATAGTTGGAAATTTTCTGGATTTCAGGTGATCGGAATTAGGAATCGAATTGGATGAGAACGGAGACCAAAAATGGGAAAAGTGTGAAATTCTGGTAACAGACACAGGTCGCACGGGTCGTGCGCCCCTGGGCACGGATCGTGCGCCTGCTTCGGGTTGGAAGTACTGGAAACAGAACGGGACACACGGGTCGTGCGCCCCTGGGCACGGGTCGTGCGTTTCTTTCTGGTAGATGGGTTCTGAGTAGTGCACCACGCACGGGTCGTGCGCCCCTGGGCACGGGTCGTGCGTGAGGACCTGTTACTGACTTCCGTTTTCTCGTTTTGTCGCTCCGTTCGATCCCGAACCTTTTCTAATTTCGTTCTCAACCATTCAAAAAGGGATTGCCTTATTAAAAACCGTATTTCGAGTCCCTTCCACTTATGTTTTTGAAAAGAGTTTTGAAAACACATTTAAGTGAAAAACCGAAACCCTAGGATACGTGTGGGTACACTGACTGAATATATATATGTTTATATATATCAAATGAAAATGATTATAATGCCGGAGGTCTAAATTATGAGTTCCTCAAAACGGGTTATAGATCGATATGGATAGTGTTTATCCGATTATTATATGATTGATCCTTTGGTGATCGAAAAGATATAAATTATCTAATGAGCTTATATGGCTGATCCTTTGGTGATCAAAATAAAGATGATATAAATTATCTAACTCTCGAGAACTTGATGCGTATTGTCATACGTATTGCGTTGGGTGACGACCCGACAAGTAGCATACTAGGGAGAGTAGTCATGACCCCTTACCTATGGCCCTGAATGTGTTTTGGCGTGGTCAACTCACGGGTTACCGATATTCGTGACGTTGGGTTCACAATCGGTTTATGCTAAACTAAGGCTATGGTGTTACCGATATTCGTGACGTTGGGTTCACAATCGGTTTATGATAAAATAAAGCTATGGTATTTCCGATATTCGTGACGTTGGGTTCACAATCGGTTTATACTACATAAAAGAGAACACGATTTGCTTGGCATTTCGATTTATATATAAGACATTGTTATGTCAACTTTGGATGTAACGGTTTAATGAATTGAACCGAGTGTCAGTGAGGGGGCACGGTAGGACTCACTGAGATAATGTTATCTCACCCAATCCATATTTGTTGTTTTTCAGAGAAGCAGGGAAAAAGGAAGACTATTGTGCACGAGTAGCTGGAATACTCTTGGAGGTGCCGGAGACTTAGTCATTTGATCCCTTGTTCTTTTGTTATCCTAATTGGTTGTATAGACTTGTATTGATTATGAGTTATATGAACCGTTTATGTTTCTGTTTGGTATTTGGACTTGGATATTGTAATCCACTCGGTTTGGAACCGATAAACTTCTATTTGATGAAGTGATGTTATTCCGAGTATGTTTTTATTTCGGAAAAAGTTTGTATGTCCAATATTTAAACAGGAACTGTGTCCTCTGAATTTTCCGCATTTTGTGCACCTTTGGTGTCTCTACATGTTAGAAATACCGGGGTGTTACATTTGGTATCAGAGCGGTTCGACCTAGTTGGACTTAGATGTTAAGAGTCTTTTACGTCTTCTAAGTCTGATTTTTCTTAGTATGCTATTAGACATTGAGCCTGATCAACTTAATACTTTGTGCATACTTCGCAGAATCATGGCTGGGAGAGGTAGAAGAAACCCACCTGTTGATCCTCATCAAGAATGGATGCAGAATGTCATCGAGACTCAACAGAAGATGATGAATGACATGATGCTAATGCAACAACAGCAGATGGCTCAAATGGCTCAAATGCAGCAGATGCATCAGATGCCTCAACCACAACCAGCTGAACCAGTCAATGTGCCAACACCTGAGGATCCCAACAGGATGTATTTCCGGTTTCTGAAGATGAAACCCCCAACCTTCAAAGGAGGATCCGAGGCAATGAAAGCCCATTTCTGGATAGATGCCATGGAACGGATCTTTGAAACTTTGCAATGCAATGAAGGAGAAACGGTAATTTGTGCTGCTAACGCTCTGGACGAGGATGCTCACACTTGGTGGGTTAACGCTCGTAGAATGCTTCAAAATCAAGGAACTCCTCTTGAGTGGGATAACTTCAAGGAGTTGTTTTTGGGTCATTATTTTCCCGACTCCCAAAGACTTGACAAGCAGATGGAATTTCTGAGTTTGAAACAGGGAGAGATGACAGTCGGGGAATATGCTGCCAGATTTGAGAGATTGTCACAATTCTATGAATTGGGGACCACCGCTCCTGATGATAGGTGGAAGATGGTGATGTTCAGACAAGGTCTTAGAGGCGATGTGAATCAAGGTCTCAATTCGTATTCCCTGACCACTTATCCTGCTTTGGTTCAACAAGCTCATTCAGCGGAGAGTGATCTTAAAAGAATGTATGCTGAGAGGAAAGATTTTTGGAAGGATAAGAAAAAGGGCAACGGGTCAACTTCTTCAAACCCGAGGTATAAAGGGAATTTAGACAGAGGAAAACAGATTCAGTCGGATAACTCTTCTGGGTATCGGAACTGTAAGGTGTGTAAGAAGAATCATCGTGGGAGATGTCAATTGGAGTCAAAATCAAACCAGTGTTATTATTGTAATGAAGAGGGGCACTATGCTAACAACTGCCCAGCGAGAAAGGCTTTCTTAGAGTCCCCTGATGCTCCTAGACAGGCTCGAGTCAACACTTTGGATGCTAAGACCATCAAACCAGCAGATAATCTTATAAGGGGTACAGGTTCTCTCTTTAATCAAACTGTTAATATTTTGTATGACTCTGGTGCTACTCATTGCTTTATCTCAGAAACATGTGCTGAACGGTTAGGATTGACAGTATCTCCTATATCCGAGCCAATAACTATTCTTACTGCAGCCAAGGGTCGGGTGCGAACCCAATCTTTGTGCCTTAACTGTCTGCTTACAATTAGAGACAGGGATTTTGTCGTAGATTTTATCTGTTTGCCTATGAGAGGAATGGAAATCGTTTTGGGAATGAATTGGATGACTTCAAATCACATTACTATTGACTGTTTCAATCGGGCAATTAATTTTCCTTCTGAAGGAGCGGGACATTCACTACCTGCAGATGATGGTGTTATTTCGTTCGCTTCAGCAAGCCAGTCTCTATTCCAAGGTGCGGAAGCTTTTGTTGTTATTTTGTCTGCATCAACTGAGGCTGACTTGGATGTATCGTCCATTCAAGTCGTTAATGAATTCTTAGATGTTTTTCCCGAGGAAGTCTCCTCTTTGCCTCCGGAACGAGAGGTAGAATTCTCTATAGATTTGGCGCCTGGCACAGGGCCAATATCCATAGCACCTTATAGGATGTCTCCTCTTGAACTGAAAGAATTGAAGTCCCAACTTGAGGAATTAATTTCCAAGAAGTTTATTCGACCGAGTGCTTCTCCCTGGGGTGCTCCGGTATTGCTAGTCAAGAAGAAGGACGGGAGCATGAGGTTATGCATAGACTACCGTCAACTGAATAAAATCACTATCAAGAACAAGTATCCATTGCCAAGGATAGATGATCTACTTGACCAACTTCGAGGTGCTAAAGTTTTCTCCAAAATTGATCTGAGGTCAGGGTACCATCAAATTAGGGTAAGAACCTTAGACATTCCGAAGACTGCCTTTCGTACGAGGTACGGACACTACGAGTTTGTAGTGATGCCTTTCGGATTAACTAACGCTCCAGCCGTATTCATGGATTATATGAATAGGGTATTTCATTCTTACCTAGATCAGTTTGTGGTCGTCTTTATTGATGATATCTTGGTTTACTCCAAGTCAGTTGAGGAGCATGCTCAGCATCTCCGATTTGTCCTAGGAGTACTCCGAGAGAAGAAACTCTATGCTAAACCGTCGAAGTGTGACTTCTGGATGTCTGAAGTAAAGTTCTTGGGTCATGTGATTTCCCAAGAAGGGGTTGCAGTGGATCCTAGCAAGGTGGAAGCTGTGTTGAATTGGGAACGGCCCACGTCAGTGACTGAGATCAGAAGCTTTCTGGGTTTAGCTGGTTACTATAGAAGATTCATTGAAGGTTTTTCGCAAACGGTACTTCCGCTTACTCGATTGACTCGCAAGGGTCAACCGTTTACGTGGGATACCGATTGTGAAGAGTGCTTCCTTGGATTGAAGGAAAAGTTGACTTCTGCTCCGATCCTAATTCTTCCGGATCCGTCATTGGGATTTCAGATTTACAGTGATGCATCTGGGAAGGGTTTAGGATGCGTTCTCATGCAGAATCAACATGTTGTGGCCTATGCATCGAGGCAATTGAAGACGCATGAACGGAATTACCCAACTCATGACTTAGAGTTGGCGTCTATTGTGTTTGCACTGAAAATTTGGAGACATTACCTTTACGGTTCTCGTTTCGAGGTTTTTAGTGATCACAAGAGCTTGAAATATCTATTTGATCAAAAGGAGTTGAATAACAGACAGAGGAGGTGGACTGAATTTTTGAAAGACTATGACTTCGAATTGAAATATCACCCTAGGAAAGCCAATGTGGTAGCGGATGCTCTGAGCAGGAAGTCTATCCACACGGCAAGGTTAATGGTTCACGAGATGGCTTTGTTGGAGTCGTTCAGAGACTTGAAACTCAAGGTGGTAAGAAAGAGGGATCGCGTAGTGCTGCGGCACATACGGATAGCCAGTGTGCTAAGGGAACAAATCCGTGTAGCTCAAGAAGCTGATACGAAGTTGCAGTCTCAGAGGGGATCGCCAGATTTCACTGAGGATAGTGATGGCGTGATTTGCTCTAATGGGAGGATTTGTGTTCCCGATGATGATGATATCAAAAGGCAAGTATTGGAAGAAGCTCATAGGAGTCAGTACTCTGTACATCCGGGATCCACTAAGATGTACCGAGACTTGAAGCTAATGTATTGGTGGCCTGGGATGAAGGCCGAGGTTGCAGAATTTGTTTCTCGGTGCTTAACTTGTCAGAAGGTTAAGGCGGAACACCGGAGACCGGGCGGTCAGTTACAACCGCTAGATGTACCAGTTTGGAAGTGGGATGATATCTCAATGGACTTCGTTATGGGTTTGCCGAGGTCACAGGCAGGCAACGATTCTATTTGGGTAGTAGTGGACCGATTGACTAAATCCGCTCACTTTATTCCCGTTCGCTCGACTTATAAGGTTTCCAAGTTAGCAGATGAATATGTGAGGAACATTATCAGACTGCATGGAGTCCCAACAAGTATCGTGTCAGACCGAGATCCCAAGTTTACTTCCAGGTTCTGGAGAGCATTGAATGAAGCTTTGGGAACAAAGGTGCTGGTCAGCACTGCTTATCATCCTCAGACTGATGGTCAGACGGAGAGGACTATCCAGACTCTTGAGGACATGCTACAGGCTTGTGTGCTCGACAGTGGGAGAAAATGGGAGGATCACCTTCCGTTAGTAGAATTCTCCTACAACAACAGTTACCACTCTAGCATTGGAATGGCACCGTTTGAAGCACTTTATGGTAGGAAGTGTAGAACTCCATTGTGTTGGTGGGAGATCGGTGAAGACAAGTTTTTGGGACCCGATATGGTTCGCGAGACTACAGAGAAAGTCAAGTTAATTCGAGAAAGGATGAAGGTTGCACAGAGTCGACAAAAGAGCTACGCTGACAACCGAAGGAGACCGTTGGAGTTTGAGGTTGGTGATTATGTATTCTTGAAAGTTTCCCCAACCATAGGCACCGGGAGAGCTTTACGAGCGAAGAAGCTCAGTCCTCGATACATTGGACCTTTCCAGATTATCGAGCGAGTTGGGCCAGTTGCTTATCGCCTCGCATTGTCTCCGGCCCTATCGAACCTCCATGATGTGTTCCACGTGTCTCAGTTGAGGAAGTATGTTTCCGATCTGCATCAACCATTGAGTGTTGATACCATTGACCTGCAACCGGATTTGTCATTTCAACTTTATCCTAGCTACATCTTGGAGCGCGGCGAGAAGACGCTACGGTCAAGGACTATCCCTATTATCAAAGTGGTCTGGGATGGGTTCTCAATCGAGGAGGCTACCTGGGAACTGGAAGAAGACATGCGCAATTGATATCCATATCTCTTTCAGTAAAGTATGTTTCGTCAATTTTGAGGACAAAATTTTTAAAAGTTGGGGAGATTGTAACATCCCTAATTTTTAAAAACTCGTATTATAGTATCTAGGACCGAGTAATTATTTATGGGAATAATTATTCGTGTCCCGGGCATTTATAGTCGAGGAAATCCTCAAAATAACCCCCCTTTCTCTAATTAATTGTGCTTAGTCATAATTTAATTAGGCACTTTAAGCTGAAGGGCAAATTGGTCAATTCACACCCCCAATATATATACTCCCTAATTCATAAACTCCAACCACACTTGGCCATTCCACCAAATTTTCAGAAATAGAAAAGCTGAAGAATAAGGGGGAGAGAGGGCGTGGAAGAGGAGAAGAGGAGGAAGGAGGAGCTCATCTCAAATCCTTCTTGCATGTAGGTGTTTTAACCTCCACTCCACTCCATTTTTGATTCTGAATCCAATGGTACCACTTTCAAAGCTTGATTCTCACTCTTTCTCTCATCTCCATTGATGCCCATGAAGCTCCAAGTGGTGAAAATGGTGGAACTATGTGTTGATGGCTTGCATGTTCAGTTTTGCTGTTAAGAGGGGGGGAGACTCAAGCTTGCATTTCGATTTGGAGGAAGTTGTGAAAGAATTGGGTTGCTGTTTAAGTTAGAGAGAAAAGGAAGCCACTGTCCGGGTTCGAATTCGGTTTCTAGCGAGGATAGTTCGTTGTGTTCGGTTCGACGATCTCGTCTCTCGGTTCAACTCTCGGATTTCGTCAACGGGTGAGTTCTACTCACGGATTAGGGACATTTTATGTATTCTGAAAACTTGTGGTTTCGAATGACAAGGCAACAATCCCGTTTTTCAAAAGACTTAGAACCGAAAAGCGATTTTTAAGTCAAAACGGCATTTACGGTTTATTGAGAATTTCAATGAATCATTGAAACGAAACTCTTTATATATATTCTGGAATAGTTGGAAATTTTCTGGATTTCAGGTGATCGGAATTAGGAATCGAATTGGATGAGAACGGAGACCAAAAATGGGAAAAGTGTGAAATTCTGGTAACAGACACAGGTCGCACGGGTCGTGCGCCCCTGGGCACGGATCGTGCGCCTGCTTCGGGTTGGAAGTACTGGAAACAGAACGGGACACACGGGTCGTGCGCCCCTGGGCACGGGTCGTGCGTTTCTTTCTGGTAGATGGGTTCTGAGTAGTGCACCACGCACGGGTCGTGCGCCCCTGGGCACGGGTCGTGCGTGAGGACCTGTTACTGACTTCCGTTTTCTCGTTTTGTCGCTCCGTTCGATCCCGAACCTTTTCTAATTTCGTTCTCAACCATTCAAAAAGGGATTGCCTTATTAAAAACCGTATTTCGAGTCCCTTCCACTTATGTTTTTGAAAAGAGTTTTGAAAACACATTTAAGTGAAAAACCGAAACCCTAGGATACGTGTGGGTACACTGACTGAATATATATATGTTTATATATATCAAATGAAAATGATTATAATGCCGGAGGTCTAAATTATGAGTTCCTCAAAACGGGTTATAGATCGATATGGATAGTGTTTATCCGATTATTATATGATTGATCCTTTGGTGATCGAAAAGATATAAATTATCTAATGAGCTTATATGGCTGATCCTTTGGTGATCAAAATAAAGATGATATAAATTATCTAACTCTCGAGAACTTGATGCGTATTGTCATACGTATTGCGTTGGGTGACGACCCGACAAGTAGCATACTAGGGAGAGTAGTCATGACCCCTTACCTATGGCCCTGAATGTGTTTTGGCGTGGTCAACTCACGGGTTACCGATATTCGTGACGTTGGGTTCACAATCGGTTTATGCTAAACTAAGGCTATGGTGTTACCGATATTCGTGACGTTGGGTTCACAATCGGTTTATGATAAAATAAAGCTATGGTATTTCCGATATTCGTGACGTTGGGTTCACAATCGGTTTATACTACATAAAAGAGAACACGATTTGCTTGGCATTTCGATTTATATATAAGACATTGTTATGTCAACTTTGGATGTAACGGTTTAATGAATTGAACCGAGTGTCAGTGAGGGGGCACGGTAGGACTCACTGAGATAATGTTATCTCACCCAATCCATATTTGTTGTTTTTCAGAGAAGCAGGGAAAAAGGAAGACTATTGTGCACGAGTAGCTGGAATACTCTTGGAGGTGCCGGAGACTTAGTCATTTGATCCCTTGTTCTTTTGTTATCCTAATTGGTTGTATAGACTTGTATTGATTATGAGTTATATGAACCGTTTATGTTTCTGTTTGGTATTTGGACTTGGATATTGTAATCCACTCGGTTTGGAACCGATAAACTTCTATTTGATGAAGTGATGTTATTCCGAGTATGTTTTTATTTCGGAAAAAGTTTGTATGTCCAATATTTAAACAGGAACTGTGTCCTCTGAATTTTCCGCATTTTGTGCACCTTTGGTGTCTCTACATGTTAGAAATACCGGGGTGTTACAGATACTCTGGTCTCGACCAAAAAAAATAGTAAACATACACATATCTAACCTGTATATTTCTCAAATTAAAATTTATTCTTTCATTTAATTAACTTAATCCAATTTTTTTTATATGGAGTTTCTAATTTATAATGTTATATTCTTATTTAATTATATTTTTTGTTTTGAGATAATTCTTAGTTAAGGTAACATCGGTACATATTTTTTACATGTATACTAAGTATTTTGACTCCATTATTTCTACTCTAATTTGGTCAATTTATAACTTTCATAAATTTGTCTAGATCATTTTTTGACATATTGTAGATATTATTTTACTAACAATAGTCTTTACCAAATAAAAATTCTACTATATACAGTAAAACTAACTATTTTTGTTTTATACTAAAATATAAATTTTATAATCTAATATAAACAACTTTTTTTCTTTTTGAACAAAACGTCATTTATTGTTACCCAATTTCACAAATTTAAAAACAATTTGATTGACTTGTTATGTTTATTTTTTTTTCTAATAGATGAAATGACAAATAAACACCACACAAACATAGCCACATACTACCACCGACCACACCCAAGTTCATACGCGGGAGACGACGTCCCAATGTCGCTGAAATTGCCAAGGCAACCAATAGTGAAGGACTTCTTATGTTTATTAATAAATATCTTAATATTTTCTTCGAAACAATATTTAATTTTAATATAATACGAAAAAATTTCCCCTGCATCTCACTATCAAATAATATCAAATACAGTTAAATAGGGATGTTACATTATCTTGTAATTTGATTTAACAGATACTATCAGTTTGTATGATATACATCAACGTTTTTCACAAAAACTAGGGTTCCAGAATATACCCAATGATTAAAATCGGAGAATTAGAAACAACTAACAAAGGAGTGCTCATAAAATCCAAACGAATTTTACAGGAAAGGATTATATTCAAAACAAAATCAAAAGCCAAACATTTGATATAATCTTCAGAAACAATCATCAAATTTTAATTGAGTTCTGCAATGAAATCGCGAAATAGCTAGATATTAGCTTCTCAATGGGAACTAACTTTGTAAAATTTAATTTCTTACATATGAAAGGAAAACTGAGGAAGGAAGATGAAAGTATTGTGGGACTTAATTAATGCAAGTTACCTGATATTCGCGATCTGATGACGCAGGTGAGCGATTCGACGTAGAAGACGATCGGAGACGGTGACGCGAAGAACACGATTCAGCTTCCCTCATCATTCTGCTGGGCGATTCGATTAACAGATGTGTTCAGTCTCACAGAATCAATTGATATTGCAGCAACCCTAATCGATTTAGGGGTGTTTGTATTTGTTGATATTTAACGATAATATGCATAAAGGAAACACTGTGCGTGAAGCAGATAATAATGAAAAGGTTGAGTTCGCTATTAGTAATAGTAAATTTAGCATAGGAAAATTAACCAAATAACGGGGTACAAATATAATTACTAACTAATTAGTTAAAAAATCCAATCCAATTATATATATGGTATCTATTGTAGGTAATACTTATCAAGTATATCATTGTAATTATTTTAGAATAGATCCTTAATTGAAACAACATTAATTGGGAATCCAATTAAGTATGTATTAAAAATCAATTGATATTATAAATCACATTCACAAACATTTTTTAGAAGAGACCATAAGTCGG